>OZ005658.1:14394168-15892918 GCA_963930645.1 Salticus scenicus
TAGAACGCCCTCTATAGTTCAATTGAGTCGCGAATAATGGAATGCTCCGTCCACTCTATAATAGGTCTATGATTAAAGTCGTCCAGTGTAATGTGTTCCATGGACCAGTCGTGAAGAATTTTTTCCGAGTCATTTAATCAATTTAAGGACACATTGCTGTGATTGGCCATTGGTTATTGCTCTGGTTCCGCCATCTATCGGTCCTTACAAACGCGAATATGCATACAAGCTTTTTTTTTTTTGGTAAATAACTGTTTAATTGTTTTAGAATTATAAATGCATTCATGCAATGGATTGAAAAATTTCAACGAATATTATTTAAATTTAATACAATGAAATTTTAAAATGCTCCCTGCTAACAATTTTTTAATTTTGAGTTTAACAAAATATTTTAAATATGTTTTGTACTGCTTTGTTAATTTTTCGATGAGTTAATTTTTATAATACCTTTTTATGTTTGAATACTAAATATTTGCTTTAAATTTTAGCATTCAAACATAAAAGTAATTAACAATATTTAAAAATCAATATTTAATTTGTATTTAAATTTAAAAAAAAATCATAAATATATTAAACATTTAAAATATTATTGATTGAAATCATAATTAATTGAATTTAACAAACTAATCAATGAAGTGATAATTTAAAAAACTGTATTATTATTATTATTATTATTATTATTATTGTAATCATTGATTTAAATCAAAATTTAAATTATATAATTTTTTGGCTATGTGTAATAGTTTCATATTTCTTACCTTAGATCATAACAATAAAACTTGAACCTGCTTCTTATTTACATCAAATATTTGAATGCTAAATATTTGCTTTAAATTTCAGCATTCCAATTTAAAAATATTTAACAAAAATTAGCTTGATAATAAATCCATAAAATATTACTTAAAACTGTTTACAATATATCGTTAAAAATACAATAATGCATAATTGAGGGAAATAAAAAAAAATAAAAAAATGCTGGAAAATTTTCTAAAATTAAAATTTTATTGTTATTATTATTTTTTTAAATAATTTTCGAAAAAGAATTATAGAATTATTATTATTGTACAGTCGGTCAAAAAAAAAAAAAAAAACGAAACACCCCCACATATCTCAGTACCTAATTATCGCAGTAGGCACCAATCGTCAGGAATTTATGTCTACTTTTATTGTATGTAGGAAAAAATGACCTTGGGGGTCGTCTACATATTAAAAATGGGTCCAACTTTGAAATTTCGAATGTTAACCCACTAATTTGACGACAGAAAACGATTCTAGAGCATCAAAATAGCCTAGATATAAATTTGCACGAAGATACCAACATTAGTTCTTGAGATATTTAAGGTTTTTCTTCAGGGGGTTATCTCCAAGTTTATTTTTTTTTTCATTTAGGTCAGATTCAATTAATTTATTAGAGCTCTCTTCTATTATTCAATGCGTTTCATTCATCTACAAATATCTAAATACATCAAAAGTAATATAATTTCAATGAACACATTAATGTGGAAATTTCGAACTATAAAAAATATTCTGTCCAAAAAGGATAACACAGGAGGGTCTGATAACACCTGTGTGTGTGAAGGGAGGGTGGGGGGAGGGGCACCGGGATTCAAAATTGGTGTTTTATTATCGCATTTTCAGAAGATTTTTATTGAAATTAGATTTCTGTTATGTTTTTACCCCCCTAGGTATCAGACTATAAACCAACGCGTCTCTAGTTTACTGAAGTGTGTGTGTATACAGAAGTTGGGTTTACTCGAAAATGATTCTAGGGATTTTGATGAAAGTTTGGGGTTAAGTGTTTTCGGAATATTAGATTTACCCCCATCTTCAGAATTATTTGCGTTGGCTGTTAACCCCTTATCGGCCAATGGCAACAAATGAAATAAACTGGGTTTATTCGGAAACTTATATAAGGATTTTGATGAAAATTTTGCTTTATATGCTTTTCAGTATGCTTAAACGGATGGAATTATCCCCCTCGTCATAAAAATTCGTTGTCGATGTTAACCCTTTAAAGTACAATTGCAACGTTATGACAGAAATCGGCTTTACACGGAAATGAACGAAGCAAATTTTACGAAAGTTCAATGTTAGGGCTTTTTCATGAGAAAAAAAAACAATTGGATTTCATCTTTAGATAAATTAGCGTTTACAGTTAACCCTTTACCGGCCAATTGCAATACATAGCAAAAGTTGGGTTTATTCGAAAATGATTCTAGGGATTTTGATGAAAGTTTGGGGTTAAGTGATTTCCGAATATTAGACTTACCATCATCTTCAGAAAAATTTGCGTTGGCTGTTAACTCCTTATCGGCCAATGGCAACAAATGAAATAAATTGGGTTTATTCGGAAACTGATGTAAGGATTTCATGAAAGTTTTGCATTAAGTGATTTTGAGGATGCTTAAACGAATGGAATTATCCCCCTCGTCATAAAAATTCGTTGTCGATGTTAACCCTTTAAAGTACAATTGCAACGTTATGACAGAAATCGGCTTTACACGGAAATGGACTAAGCGATTTTTATGAAAATTCGATGTTAGGGCTTTTTCATAAGAAAAAAACAATTGGATTTGTTCTTCAGATAAATTAGCGTTTATAGTTAACCTTTTACCGGCCAATTGTAACACATAGCAGAAGTTGGGTTTACTCGAAAATGATTCTAGGGATTTTGATGAAAGTTTGAGGTTAAGTGTTTTCGGAATATTAGACTTACCACCACCTTCAGAACAATTTGCGTTGGCTATTAACCCCTTATCGGCCAATGACAACAAATGAAATAAATTGGGTTTATTCGGAAACTGATATAAGAATTTCATGAAAGTTTTGCATTAAGTGATTTTGAGGATACTTAAACGAATGGAATTATCCCCATCGACATAAAAATTTGTTGTCGCTGTTAACCCTTTAAAGGACAATTGCAGCGTATGTCAGAAATTGGCTTTACACAGAAATGGACTAAGCGATTTTTATAAAAATTCGATGTTAGGGCTTTTTCATGAGAAAAAACAATTGGATTTCATCTTCACATAAATTAGCGTTTACAGTTAACCTTTACCGGCCAATTGCAATACATAACAGAAGTTAGGTTTACTCGAAAATGATTCTAGGGATTTTGCAAGATTTTGGGGTTAAGTTAAGTTTTTTTGCTAGGAATTTTGATGAAAGTTTTGGGTTAAGTGTTTTCGGAATATTAGACTTAACACCATCTTCAGAAAAAATTGCGTTTTGGTTGTTAACCCCTTATCGGCTAATGGCAACAAATGAAATAAATTGGGTTTATTCGGAATCTGATATAAGGATTTCATGAAAGTTTTGCATTAAGTGATTTTGAGGATGTTTAAACGAATGGAATTATCCCTACCGTCATAAAAATTCGTTGTCGATGTTAACCCTTTAAAGTACAACTGCAACGTATGTTAGAAATCGGCTTTACACAGAAATGGACAAAGCGATTTTCATGAAAATTCGATGTTAGGGCTTTTTCATGAGAAAAAAACAATTGGATTTCATCTTCAGATAAATTAGCATTTACAGTTAACCCTTTACCGGCCAATTGCAATACATAGCAGAAGCTGGGTTTACTCGAAAATGAATATAGCGATTTTGATGAAAGTTTTGGGTTAAGTTTTTCGGACTATTAGACTTATCACCATCTTCAGAAAAAATTGCGTTGGCTGTTAACCCCTTATCGGCCAATGGCAACAAATGAAATAAATTGGGTGTATTTGGAAACTTATATAAGGATTTTGATGAAAGTTTTGCATTAAGTGCTTTCGGGGATGCTTAGACGAAGAAATTATCGCTATTGTTATAAATATTTCTTGTCGTTGTTAATCCTTTAAAGGCCAAATGCAATGTATGTCAGAAATTGTCTTTATACGGAAATAGAGAAAACGATTTTTGTGAAAGGTTGCAGATAGGGCTTTTTGATGAGAAAAGACGATTGGATCTCTTCTTCAGACTTAGCGTTTACAGTTAACCCTTTACTGACCAACTGCAACACATAGCAGAAATTGAGTTTACCTGGAAATGGATATAGCGATTTTGATGACTATTTCTGACTAAGTTTTTTCGGGGACTGCTAAAACGAATGGTCTTCCCTCTTCTTCAGAAAAAAAAAATAACGTTCTCAATTAACCTTTTATCGGCCAATTGCAACATATGACAAAAATTGGGTCCACTTGTAAATAGGTATAAGGATTTTGATTAAAATTTGAGGTTGCATAATTGATTAGAATTATTTTATTCTTCAGAAAATTTCTTATTCTCTGTTACACCTTTAAAGGCCTTGCCAGAAATACGGTTTACATAGAAATAGACATAGCGAATTTCATAAAAGCTTGGAGTTAGGACTTTTTGATGAGAAAAGCCTTTTTGAAATATCCTCATCTTTAGAAAAAATCGCACTCGTTGTTAACTCTTTATCGACACATTACAAAATATGGTAGAAATTGAGTTTATTCGGAAATGGTCAAAGCGATTTTTATGAAAGTTTGGAGTTGCGGCTTTTTGATGCGAAGAAATGATTGGACTTATCCTTATCTTCAGAAAAAATCGCGTTCTCAATTAACATTTTATCGGTCTGTTGCAAGTTATTGCAGAAGTTGGGTTTATTTAGAAATTTATATAGGGATTTTGATGATAGTTTGGGGTTAAAGACTTTCTGGGTTCTTAAAGAACTGGACATATCCTCATCTTCAGAAAAAATTGTTCGCAGTTTACCATAAATCGACCAGTTGAATCAAGTTTTAGAAATAGGCTTAGTCGGAAATGGGTATAGTGATTTCAAATAAAGTTTGTGGTTAGTGTTTTTAGGGATGCAAAAGCGTTTCGACTTATTCTCATCTTTTGAAAACTAGTATGTTGTGGCCACCACAAGACTTTCTTCTATATTTTCCTATACATATTCAATCAGTAACAATATTTAAAAAAAAAAAAAAAAATACGAATTTTTTTCTAATTTTTTTTTTTTTTTTTCTGGTTAAAAGTAAAAAAAAAATCTATAACTTTGTTTTAAAATATCACAGATTTACAGTTCTACCATTCGTTTTAAAGGTATTGACGAGATCTTTCGAATGATACCCATCTTCAAAATTTACCCCCCCCCCCCCGGGGGGTACTTCCCCCCAGGGGGGGAAGCGATGCCCTCCATGCACAAAATTGTATTCCTAGTTACGTACTAGTATTATCAATAATTCATATTAATTTTAAAATCACAAGTGTAAAATAACTCTTATTATGCACATTTATACGAATTTTTGTCCCATACTGCCATGTTAAAAATTTAGATAAAATGCTATCACAGCGCCACCTGTTGAGCTATTGATCCCCAAATATAATCAGCACCAGCCTATGTCGGGGACCAACTAAATACCAAGTTTGGTAAAATTTCGTTAAAAAAAAAAAAAAAAAAAAAAAATCCGATTTTTTTTCTGTTTTTTTTCGTTAAAAGTAAAAAAAATCGATAACTTTGTTTTAAATTATCACAGATTTATGGTTCAACCATTCGTTTTAAAGGTATTGACGAGACCTTTCGAAAGATACCCATCTTGAAACTTTGACCCCCCGGGGAGGTACTTCCCCCCCACTGGCCACATGCACAAAAATTTTTTCCTAGTTAACTACTACTATTATCAACGAGATCTTTCGAAAGATACCAATTGTGAAAATTTACCCCCCCTCTGGGGGGGTATTTCCCCTTAGGGGGGGAAGCGCTGGTACTTAGGGGTACTTAGGCTGGTACTTAGGGGGGGAAGCGCTGGTATTTCCCCTTAGGGGGGGAAGCGCCCCCCCATGCAGAAAACTTTTTTCCTAGTTACATACTACTATTATCAATAATTCATATAAATTTTACAATCACAAGTTAAAAATAACTGTCATTATGTACATTTATACGAATTTTTGTCCTATACTGCCATGTTAAAAATTAAGATAAAATGCTATCACAGCACCACCCGTTGAGCTATTGATCCCCAAATATAATCAGCACCAGTTTATGTCGGGGACCAACTAAATACCAAGTTTGGTAAAATTTCGTTAAAAAAAAAAAAAAAAAATACGATTTTTTTTCTAAGTTTTTTTTCGTTAAAAGTAAAAAAAATCGATAACTTTGTTTTAATTTATCACATATTTATGGTTCAACCATTCGTTTTAAAGGTATTGACGAGACCTTTCGAAAGATACCCATCTTGAAACTTTGCCCCCCCCCCCGCTGGGGGGGAACCGATGCCCCCACATGCACAAAATTTTTTTCCCAGTTAACTATTACTATTATCAACGAGACCTTTCGAAAGATACCCATCTTGAAAATTTACTTCCCCGGGGGGGGGGTACTTTCCCCCTGGGGGGGGGAACCGATGCCCCCCCCCCATGCACAAAATTTTTTTCCTAGTTAACTACTACTATTATCAATAATTCATATTAATTTTACAATCACAAGTTTAAAATAACTCTCATTATGCCCATTTATACGGAATTTTGTCCTATGCTGCCATGTTAAAAATTTGCATAAAATGCGATTACAGCGCCACCTGTTGAGCTATTGATCCCCAAATCTAATCAGCACCAGTTCATGTCTGGGTGCAACTAAATACCAAGTTTGGTTAAATTTCATTCATTGGTTCGTGAGATACAGCGTCCACAATAAAATGATACAGACAGACAGACAGACATTTTCTAAAAACTATCAATTCGTGTTCAGGACATCCCAAAACGTGTAGATCCGTCAAAAAACGGAGGTCGAAAATTTTCGTGAATCCATTACTTTCTCTATATTACATATAGAAGAAAGTAAAAATGGCGTGATCAGTTAAACCTTTATCGACAAATTGTAACATATCGCCAAAATTCGGGTTACTCGGAAACGGATGTATCAATTTTTATGAAAGTTTGGGGTTAAGTGTTTTTGGAGGTGCAGAAAGTTTGGATTTATACAGAAAAATTAGCGTTTGCTGTCAAAATAAATGGTAAAAAAGGATTCGGGTTCCAGTTCATGACTTCATTTGTTATTTTGTTTAAATTTAGTACGGAAGAATGTAATCGATTCATGCAATATTTGTGTGTATCGAAATATTTGGTAAATAATGAGGCAGGTTCAAGTCTATAACTGAATACTTATAGTGTATCTTGTTTTCTTTCTTTTCTTTCTATTTATATATTTTTTTAATACGATTTAATTTAATCAAATGTAGCTGATATTTGTGCGTGTTGAAGTATTTGGTAAACAAGGAAGCAAGATCCAGTCCATCATTGAAATTATAGATAATTTTTTTAATGAAAATGCCTAAATTTAAATAAAAGTAGGTGATATTTTCAAATGCCTAGCTAGTCGTTAATTTAGTTAAATAGCGATTGCAAGTTTTGTACTGGTAACGCTACGGAAGGCAGCAGGAACCAGGGACAGTTGGCTAAAAGAATTAAAAAATGCATTTTCACCGTGTTCTGATCTATTCTGAAAGTTTCAAATGTCTAGCTAGTCGGGAAGTTAGTTAAATAAATTTTCTGTTGAATCATATAAACACAGCCGATGGCAGTAGGGACCTGAAACAGTTGACTAAAAGTATTAAAAAAATGTGTTGTCACCGTGTTCTGAGCTATTATGAAAGTTTCAAATGTGCTAGTCGGGAAGTTAGTTAAAAATCGATTGTATGCTTTGTACTGATAACGCTATCGAAGGCAGCAGGAACCAGAAACAGTCGACTAAAAGTATTTAAAAAAATGCATTTTCGTCGTGTTCGAAACTATTCTGTAAGTTTCAAATGTCTAGCTTGTCGGGAAGTTAGTTAAATAAATTTTCTGTTGAATCATATAAACGCTGCCGAAGGCAGTAGGGACCTGAAACAATTTACTAAAAAAAAAAAATGTATTGTCACCGTGTACGGAGCTATCCTGAAAGTTTCAAATGTCTAGCTAGTCGGGACGTTAGTTAAAAATCGATTGCAAAATTTGTACTGGACAAACAAACAAACAAGATTCGATTCGAAGTTAATAAAAATAATTACAAGATAAAAAGAACTTTTATATACCATGTTTTTAAATTTTCTGTTGAATCATATAAACGCTACTGCGGGAACGGCAGCGGGAACCCGGAGCAATTGGAAAAAAGTATTAAACAAATTCCTTGCTATCGTGTTTTGAGCTATTATAAAAGTTTCAAATGGCTATCTAGCCGGGAAGTTAGTTAAAAGTTGATTGCAAGCTTTGTACTGGTAACGCTGCCGAAGACAGCAGAGTCCCGAAGCAATTGGTTAAAAATATTTTTAAAATGCATTTTCACCGTATTCTGAACTATTCTGAAAGTTTCAAATGTCTAGCTACTCGGGAAGTTAGTTAAATAAATTTTCTGTTGAATCATATAAGCGCTGCCCAATACAGTAGGGACCTAAAACAGTTGACTAAAAGAATTAAAAAAAATGTATTGTCACCGTGTTCTGAGCTATCGTGAATGTTTCAAATATCTAGCTAGTCGGGAAGTTAGTGAAAAATCGATTGCAAGCTTTGTACTGGTAATGCTGCCGAAGGCAGCAGGAACCCGAAACAGTTGGTTAAAAGTATTTAAAAAATGTATTTTCATCGTGTTCAGAACTATTGTGAAAGTTTCAAATGTCGGGCTAGTCAGTAAGTTAGTTAAATAAATTTTCTGTTGAATCATATAAACGCTGACGAAGGCAGTAGTGACCTGAAACAGTTGACTAAAAGTATTAAAAAATGTATTGTCACCGTGTTTTGAGCTAGCCTGAAAGCTTCAAATGTCATAGCTAGTCGGAAAGTTAGTGAAAAATCGATTGCAAGCTTTGTACTGATAACGCTGCCGAAGGCAGCAGGAACCCTAAACAGTTGGCTAAAGGTATTAAAAAAATGCATTTTCACAGTGTTCTGAACTATTCTGAAAGTTTCAAATGTCTAGCTAGTCGCGAAGTTAGTTAAATAAATTTTCAATCGAATCATATAAGCGCTGCCGAAGGCAGTGGGACCTGAAATAGTTGACTAAAATTATTAGAAAAATGTATTGTCACCATGCTGTGTGCTGTCCTGAAAATTTCAAATATCTAGCTAGTCGGGAAGTTAGTTAAAAATCGATTGCAAGATTTGTACTGGACAAAAAAAAAAAAAAAAAAAAAAAAAAAAAAAAAAAAACAGACAAACAAACAAACAAACAAAAAGAAAATAAACCATGAATCGAAGTTAATAAAAACATGGTAATATGGTAAAATATTACAGGGAGTTCAAGTATTTTTCCCCTTGCTTAATTTTACGCTATTGCACTTCATATAATTTTAAACTATAAATCGTAATGATATATAATTTTTTTTGTCGTGTTCCTGTAAAAATCCATAAAAGCTATCTTTACCAAAATCTATGCAATTCGTGCGACGGTAATGTATAACATGTGCATAAATTTTCAATTTAATAGAATAAGGTGTTTAGATACTATCGCATTTTAAAACGTTTGGGCCCATAGACCATAATGACAATTTTTATTTCTGTCCTTGTAAAAAGAAAAAAAAAAACTATACATGCTATATTTATCAAAATCTATACACTTTGTGCAAGGGTGATTACTAACATGTATAAAAGTTTTTTAACTCAAACGAATAAGGCGTTTAAATGCTATCGCATTTTATTTTATTTGGATCCATAGACAATAATGATAAAGAATTTTTTGTTGTCTCCCTGTGAAAAACTATAAATGCTAGATACATCAAAATCGATACACTTTGTGCGACGGACATTTATAACACGCGTATTAGCTCAAAAGAAAATGGTGTATAGACGCTATCGCAGTTTGAAAAACTTGGCCCTATAGGCTATAACGATAAAGAATATTTCTTTTTTGTGCCTGTAAAAAGTACTTTTAAGTGCTAGATTCACCAAAATCAACAGTGATCGTGCTATGGTGCCATACATTATACTTACTATATTTCAACTTATTTGAACAGAGGATTTAGGCGCTATAGTATTCACTCACACACATACACCCATTCATAATCGAAAACTAGTAAAAATGAATTCAGTGTAATTCAAAAGTATAGAAATCCCATTATCTCAAAGGTCGGATTTTTTGTCCCGATTACAATACTTCCTTTCCATACGTATGTTCGGAAAGTAAAAATCTGATCTCTCAGCTATGAAGTTCTGTCCAACTCAAAGAAAAAATTTATCTGTAATAATATTATATTATTTTAATTGGTTAATGTATATTTCCAACACTATTAATAATAGCGACTATAGAAATTAGAAATCACAATTCTTCTAAAGAAAATTACGAAAACATTATATTAATATAGTAAGGAGATAAATAATAAAAAATAAATAAATAAATAAATGTTAAACTACATTTTTAAATTGCATGCAATTCTTCAATGTGCTCTTGTATTTCAATTTACACACATGTCTAATATTATAATACAATTTATTTCAGAATTAAATTACAATTTATTTCAGCTGGAAAAAAAAAAAAAAAACCATTGTTGAAATAATTAAAAATATATGAAAGTGAATTAAAACTTTTTTTTCTTAATATCGTCTGCAATAAAATTCAAAATTGATTGTTGTGAATGCTACTTCTAAATACAGTTTGTAATCGTTATATGGCCCCCAAACTTGATCTTCGATCGTTTTTCTGGAATATCTCGAGAACTATTTGGCCCAATGAGTTGCAAATTTGCATACGCGTATTTTAAGTTGCTAGAAATCGATATCTGTTAAAAAAATTATAGGTCACAATACATAATTTTCTTAAATATTAGCTTAATAATTTTTATTCTACAGATAAAAAATCTTAAAATCTTAATGAAACTCATACATATGTTTGGAAAACCTGTTATTAACATCATAAAAAAAACCCAGGTAAAACAAAAATAAAAATGTAGGAGATATGAATATAAATGTGTAATCAGACTTTAACATTAGAAGCTCGAAAGTTTAGAGGTGCATAACTCCTAAACTTATACACCATATGACTTCCAAATTTATATCTGGGGATGAAATTGACTGTAGAATCGATATCTGAAATCAAAATTATATGTTACCATTGAAAAAATTAAAGTTTAACACGATTTCAATATGGAGACGACCCCTTAAGTTATTTTTTTCCAATTAGCTTAAAAGAGAACAAAATTCCCTGACGAATGGTACCTTCAACACTTGTCTTACTGCAACAATTTACTTATGAGATAGGTGGGGGTGTTTCGTTTTTTTTTTTTGACCGACTGTACCTCAATGCATATGTACCCAACTATGTAGAATAGAAAAAAATAGATATGCATCTATCTTTTTTTTTATTCATAGTTAAATTACATTTTTAATTATGAATTAAATTTTTCTTTAACTAATTTAATTCTGTAATATATTAGAGCTAATTTCAAACTAAGCCTACAGATGGCAGCACTGATTTTGATCCAATAGAGGGATCGGAGTTGTTCAAACTCTGCTTTCGACCGGTCGTGGATCAAATGTTTCAGTGTCCAGTTGGATCGGTCGAAGTGTTCCAGAGGCTGGACTCGCCCAAAGACAGTGTTGCCAGATGATCGCGTGTCAATTTCCCCAAATCAATAATTTATTTTCAAAAAATTCCCCAACTCAATTTATACTAAAATTGTAATTTTTTATAAAATATTTTAAAAATATTTAACAAATTTAAGCTGCCATTTTTCCCCAAATGAAGCTCTATTTTGAAAAAAATCCCCATTTACAAAAATAATTTTGAATACACTAGTTTTTCGAAAATTTTCAATCTATGTAACTTTCTGAGCGTAGTTCTTCCCCTCTAATCATTTATTCTTATCCTATATGATTTTAAAGAAAAGTTTTTGTGGACTATAAAATGTTTGAAAAGCAAGGTACCCAGAGAACTTACACCAAAATAGGTATTTCATGCCTGCAAGTTTAGTTTAAAGATCGAGCATCTTAATTTCGACTAGTTCAGCTTACCTTAATCTTGATTATTCAAGCGGCAATCAATACGTATCAAGCATTCACAATGCTTGCTACAGCACACATGAACCAAATAAAAATAATTCCTGAAATCAAGGAATACAAAAGGAAAAAAAAAAAAAAATAAAAAAAGATAAATTTTTATAATCAAAATTTTGTAAATCTTATTTTTCTGTTTCTGAAATAGAATCCAGAATCAATGCATTATCAGTTGATAAACTTGACCATTTTTACTTTCCGAACACTATAGTGAGGAAAGTATTGTAATCATGTCAAAAATCCGAATTTGAGATTTTGATGTTTCTATACGTTTCGAGGTCCCCTGAGTCCGTTTCCCCTATTTTTACGATGATGTATGTATGTGTGTGTGTATGTATGTGTGTATGTATGTGTGTGTGTATGTCTGTGAGTGAACAGGCTAGCGTCTAAACGCTTTGTTCGAATAAGCTGAAAGTTGGTACGTATATTGTAAGTCCATAGTACGAAACCTATAAATTTTGGTAAATCTAGTACTTATAGTTTTTTTACAGGGACACCAGGAAAAATTCTTTATCATTATGGTCTATGGGGCCAAATTTTTAAAAGTGCGATAGCGTCTAAACGCTTTATTAATCTGAGCAAAAAATTTGTACACATGTTATAGGTCACAGTTGCACGAACTGTATAGATTTTGGGGAATTTAGCACTTACAGTTTTTTCACAGGGACACAAAGAAAAATTCTTTATCATTATGGCCTATGGGGCCAAATTTTTAAAAGTGTGATAGCGTCTAAACGCCTTATTAATCTGAGAAAAAAATTTGTACACATGTTATAGGTCACAGTTGCACCAATGTATAGATTTTGGTGAATTTAGCATTTACAGTTTTTTTACAGGGACACAAAGAAAAATTCTTTATCATTATGGCCTATATTACCAAAGTTTTAAAAGTGCGATAGCATCTAAACGCTTTATTCAATTGAGCTGAAAATTTATATGAATATTATAAATCACTGTTGCACTAAATATAAGCATTTTGGTGGATCTAGCATTTATAGGTTTTTACAGGGACACAACGAAAAATTCTTTATCATTATGGGTTCAAAGTTCAGTAGCGTTAAATAAAACATCGTGTAATGTATGGACAAAAATACTCAAACACTCTATTATGGTTTTCTCTCTTTTGTTTGTTTAAAAACTCCTCTTTCTTTACTTTATCTACAAAACTGTTAATTACTGAATGCTCGGAAAGTCGAGTGGAGTCACTCCAGATTTTTTTTATTTCAATTTTCCAGTGGAATTTTAGGAAAAAATCATTTCCCCAAAGTTTTTTTTTTTTTTTTTTTTTTTTGGGGGGGGGGGGGAATTCATAACAAGAGAAATAACACTAAAAGGAGATACATTTCTTGTAGAATGACAAAATTATATTTAAGTTTCGTTTTTTTTTCTTCTTTAGAAATATAATAAAATTTCCTTCGTTTTTTTTTTTTTTTTTTTTTTTTTTATAGATTTACGTGTTGTTTGGATAAATAAGACTCCAAATTTTAAAAATATATATGTATTCACTATTTACAGATAAAAATAATAGATTAATTCTTACATCCAGGAACGGGTTTAGTTAGAGCCCCTTAAATAAAATATGTAGGCCGACGCATCGCCGCGATTTTGTTGCCTCGGATGAGGGCAGCATTCTCGCTTGGCGTCCTTATCGCTTAACTAGCGATTTTAAGAAATCTTGATCTGAAGCTGCGATCGGCCAAGACGGTCAAGAGCAATAAGCAACAAGTAATATCCCTAACAACACATTTATAAACAGTACATTCTTGGTATGTTTTTTCATCCTCAGGATATTTTGTGGATGTACTGGGAACAAGATGTGTTGTATCGACTATTTCTGTCTGTTTCAAATACAAATCATAACTTTTTGAAAAAAAAAAAAAAAAATCTGCTTATTGTTTAAAAGAGGAAAATCTTTATTTATTTACTTGCTTTTTCTGCTATTTCTAGCATATACTATTCATTTAAAAAAACGAA
Source organism: Salticus scenicus (assembly GCA_963930645.1). Classification (NCBI taxonomy): domain Eukaryota; kingdom Metazoa; phylum Arthropoda; class Arachnida; order Araneae; family Salticidae; genus Salticus; species Salticus scenicus. Next base: position 14,408,119 of record OZ005658.1, read on the forward strand.
CCATAAAATAAATGTAATTACGACACGGAAATGAAACAACTTTGGTGACCCCAGAAAATGTCGCCAAAACTCAAACGCACAGTAATAAAAGGTCTTCTTTAGTTAATTTCTGGTTATTAACGTAAATATTATGATTAAAATAGCACATTCTTTGTATTTTTACATTTGAACATATGAAAAACACAGAGAAAAATATAAGTCAATAAAATTATATTCTTTTATTCTTCCTGAATTATCTTATCGAAATCTGAACATTTTATGTTTTTTTTTTTGAGTGATTATAGATATTTTTCACTAAACAATTTCCCATATGATAATTTACCGAGGTAAAATTATGAAAATGATTAAAAAAGTAACTCCAAAGTAATACAAGACGATAGAAATAATGGCTGCCGTTTATTTATCTACGAAAAAGATGGGTACATGTGGCAACCCTATAGCAAAAAAATGTCTGATGCGCCAGCTCGTATATGGAGCCTTAGGTTTAGTTAGTTATACCAAGATTCGTCAACTAGTAAACGGTCGCCATATTTAAAGATAAAAGTGAATGGTTTATATTACTTAAAAACTTTGAATAAACACCATAAAATGCAATTTATGGGGTTTATTCAAAGTTTGTAATATATTTTTTACAACGCCAGTTTTGTGGTGCTTTTTTATTAAACAAGTGAATGGTTGCCATAATCAGAGGCGTGGTGTATGGCGTGTTCTGCTATTGTGTTTATTCCAAATTCTATAGTCATTTTCGCTTCAGTGTGAGGGAAGGGGGTAAACGTAACATTTATTATACTTGTACTGATGAATAGAAAAAAAAAATGATTTTTCGGATTTAAAAACTTGTTGATTAAAATACTAAAGAAATAAAGTATCCGCGTTTGTAGTGATCGATAGATGGCGCTTTTCCTACTTTTGTTGTTAGTAAATATAATAGCCACGTGTATTTATTATTGTTGTATTTGTGTTACTACTTAATATTCGTGCTATAATTTCTCCGCCATTACATCATGGAAATTCGATTGCCTTTGGAAAAAATATTTCAGTTTATTCAAAGTTCGATCAGAAGTAGATGTTTAAGTGAATCTGAACAAATATTAGTTTCAAATATTCTTTACTTCCATTAGTCGAAGCAACTGAAATTTTAAGTTTGTCATTTGGAAATAAATGGAAGCTTAATTCCGGATTTCATGATCCTTTGGAGTTACACTGTGGCACACAGTAGTATGTATTATCTTTTTTACCGGATTTATTAATTTTTATTCAATAAATATATGTGAAACTAAACATCGAATATACAGCAAGCAATGGCGTCTCGACGAAAGCTATCCGTGGTATTGTTAATTTCACCTTAGGCCACCAGAGGGCGAGCATTTCATTACAATCGCGGATAAGTCGATTTTCTAAAGCAAAGATTTTTTTTTTTTTTTTTATTGTTTGTGAGAGTGTGTGTCTGTGGCGATTTTATTAATTATTTATTTATTGAAAAATGATTTTACTTGTTCATATAATTTCATTCATTAAAGATAGCTTACAGAATAATTTAGATATTTTTAACACTTTCGAACAAATCTAAGGAGCAGTTATTACTTTGGCTGACTGTCGGCCAGCCTCTGCTGTAGAAATCCATGGATTCTCTTGTTGAAAATTTTGTGTCAGACAACTGGGAACTTTTACACATATCTGGAAGATGTCGTAAACATTCAAATTTATTTATAGACAATCGGAAATTATGTTACTTGCTAATCCTATTATAAATTTTTATATTTGTTTTTGGAAGAGATGTTTAACTCATCTCCAAGATAGGGTGACCAGCCCCCACATTCAGATGTCCGCTGTTAAGGATCCTTAACTAAAAATCTTTAAAAAGATACATTTTCATTGGTCAATCGAAATGTAAACAATCTTTATTTCCGACTTTCCTTAAAATAGAAATTCAGATGTCCGTTTAAAGATCTTTAACTTTAAGGATCCTTAAATTCTTAAGGATACAGTCGGCTGCAAAATTATTCGAGCACTAGCCAATAATTCCTATGTTAAAAAAGTACACTTAAGACAGTTTTGTTAAATAAATCCTTGTCGAATCATGTTCTTAGACTGACTAAGAACATGACTTGATAAGGATTCATTTAACAAAGCAGTATTAAGTGTACTTTTTTTAGACAGGGATTATTGCTAGTGCTCGAATAATTTTGCAGCCGACTGTAGCTCTACACCTCTCCTTAAACTTAAAGATCGGCAGCCATCTTGTTTTTCTGTGTGTGTGGTGATTTTGCATTATTTTTATCATTGCTTTTTTTTTTTTTTTCGAATACAGTAAGTTATAAAGTATTTTTCTCAAGTCCTTAGTTATACTGTCCTTCTGTATGAGATATTATAGATGCATTAGTACTGCCTTAATAAAATAATTTTGATTTTTTCGTATGCACTGTGAACGCGAAAAAGGTATAAGTTAGCTATAGTTAAAAGGTTCATCTGTAGTTGAAATAGTTGTCATTCCGTTCAAAAACAATTTCATTTTTCATTTCTTTCGATGGGCTACCGGTACCGTATAATAGGATGAAACCGCATGGTTATTTAAATAGTCAATTTCATAATAACATGCTCATTATTATAAGATATTGCTTCAGGCAATAATATTGTTTACGTTTAATCGGTTTCATGAAAGTATGAGATATAGAAAGTATTCATTTGATTGTAGGTACCGTTTACTTATTATTATTAAGGAGCATGGTTATTTAAATAGTCGATTTCATAATATGCTCATTATTATAATGTTTTGCTTCAGTTAAGATCGTATGATTCAATAATATTATTATTGTGTACGCTTAATCTTCCATCTTTTGTAATGTATAAATTTAATGTGTGACAGATTTTATTGAGTGTTATTTCTGCAGTGAATAACCACTTGAACAGGTTTTTTTTGAGAAAGATAAAAAGACCTGAAAATATTTCAATTTTTCATTATCATGATAATGGTAGTAAGTTTATATTTGTTAAAAGAAGTATACTTTCCCACACTATGTAGATTTTCACTTAAAAATTTTGAATTTATATATATGTATATATGTATATATATACAAATATTCAAAATTTTGTTATGTTCATATTGAACAAGAATGTAAATAAATGCAATTTTCATCTGTTTAATATGCTTCTAATTCCAAAATAAGTGAAGTGAGGGTTGTTAAATTACAGATACGAAAATTTGATATATTTTATGAAAACACTTATTAATAAGATTTATTATAAGTTTGTAAGATATACGTGAATATATTTTTATGCAGTTATCTATGATAAATGTAAACAAATGCCAGTGAACCTCTGTTCTCCAGATCTGGCGAAGATGCTTTAACCCTGAGCCAGAGGAAGATCTTTAAAATATCACCAGTCACGCTAGCTGGTAGAATTTTGTAAGGTATTAAATTTTATTACTTTATGCCTTGCAAGATGACTACTTGCTGGCTTTAGAATGAAGAATGTGCTGCCCTTAAATCAGAGATGGTAATCAAAAGCTAATTAAGGTACGTATTCCATTCGGCATTTTTAAAATATGTAATTATATAAGTGCTCACATATTCTGAGTTGTGCTTTTCATTTTTAGTATTTATAGATTTATTTAGGGATCTGTTTGCATGCTTAAAGTCTCTTTATTACCTAGTATACTTTCTATTTTAAATTTTGTAATTACTGTATATATGAATATCTGTATAACTGTATATATTTTGTTGTCAGATCAATTCACTTTTAATTAAAATAAAATGTTTATTTTATCACATTTAAAAAAAAAATCCATTTGACAATAATATTAACATTCTTATTAATCTGATGGAAACTTAACAGTATTGTTATGATATGTAATTTCACGCATTTTGAGCTTCCTGCGCAAAGACATAGTGGTTTTTTGGTTTTACTGTACAATGAGCATACATACGTACGTAAATACTTATTGCTGTGATATGGATTTTTGTGAATTTTGAGAAACATGCAAGGTAGGGGGTTATCAATGAGTGAGATAGGGGAGCCAGTTGTTTTTCTCTGTTTCTTTTTCATGTACGCACAGCATACATAGTACAGGCATTTTAGCAATTGATACTATATGAAATTTGTGCTTAGTAAGGTAGGGATATCCAGTGATATTCTATTTTGTTTTCATATATCCAAAGTAATGGTTTTGTAAGCCCGATTAACTACTCAAGAAACATAGGCTTGGGTGTTGGGTGGAGGTTCTTCGTGAAAGTCTTTCTAAAAGGACATAGCTTGTAATAATGCGAGTTTTGGAGAAAAGCATGGAAAATTCTAAACAGCTAAGTTGACGATCAAAACCTGAGATTGAACATGGCATTCTTTGTGTACCACTTCAAGAGCATAACCTCTCAGCAACTGATGGGCTTCTTGTCTGTAAAGCATGCATATGTTTGCAACGGTGATTACTGCAGTATATAATTTCATATATTTTGAGCTTCATGCACAATGAAGTAGGGTATCCAGTGATGTTTCTCTTTTTAATATTGTTTTCATGTATATGAAGCATACATAAGTGCATAATAAGTTGTTACTTACGAATTCTTGTTCATTTTAATATTATGTTCATACATAACAAGGCAGCTATACTAGAGGTCTGCCAGGGCTGAAATTTTCAATTGGTCTCGAGTTTAATATTTTTTCACATCCTCAAGCCAGGCTGGGCTCGGGTTAAATTTTTATTTATATACTTGGCCAGGTCTGGATAAAAAAATTTCTCGGCCTTGTCAGCCCAGAATTTTTTTCCCAGTTTCCTCGTCAATTAATGAAAAAGGTAAATGATAAAATGTTTTCTTCAGTCATTTAGTTACAAAGTATACCGTTCCCACCACCACCAGTCTCTAGAAAAGTTGGTACACTTATTAATCAGAACAAAATCTATCTGATGCCATAATTTTTAGTTTAATAGGCTAATTAGTTCAAAAGATATTAAATAAAAACTCCATTTTATCTTTAAAATTTTTAAAAAGAAAAAACAATGTTGGCAAAAAAAAATTATATATTTTTTTATTCCAATTTGAAAGGTAATAAATTTTTTTTATCTAAACCTGTATCGTAAAATATTTTTGATACTTTGGAGACCGTAGACCCCACTGCTTTGGGAATTTGCCACGATCAGAATTTTCAATGTTCCTTTACATGGTGAGCGAACAGGCTGTTTCAAATCATGAGATGTAAAGGGGCGCAGTAGTCGTCACAGAGTGAAAATTTGCTACAGTTAAGATTTTCAAAGGTATTTGCACTATGAGCGAGCAAGCTCTTGTAAGTTCTAAAACGGTGATAAGGTGCCACCGAGTGGAACTTTGCTACGGTTAGAATTTCAAAAGATCATAACATGGTGAGTGAACAAGCTGTTTCAGATTGTGGAACGAGAAGAGGGCGCCGCAGGCACTACCGAGCAGGAATTTACTACAATTAAAATTTTCAATAAAGCTGTTTGCACTATATGTCAATAAGCTGTTGCAGGTCCTGAAACAGGAAAAAGGCGCCACCGAGAAAGAGTTTCGTATGGTTGGACATTTCAAAGGTCGCGAACCAGCTGGTCACCGAAGGCAGCTAGTACAAAAATATAAATAATAAAATACAGTAGCCGCCACTTTATAAAATCACTGGTTAATGAAATCAGTCGCTTAATCTGATCAAATTGCTGGGTGCGTAATCAAATCAATACAAACTGCTGCTTAATAAAATCAGCATTGCCGGTTAATAAACACAAAAGAAAATCTGTTCAACAGTAAAAATGACCATGTATGTAAGCTAAACAACAAATTATATTTTCTCACCGGATTTCAGAAAAGAAAAAAGGAAACAAAATATAGCAAGCCATCACATTATTACTCTTTGTTGAAAATTCTACGCCTCAAAAGAAAAGAAAAACCTGTCCCGCCATGTCTTGCAGTTATGAATTCAAGGAATGAATTCTTCATATGAATGGCCAACGAGTATTTTTTTTCTTAAAATTTTCAAATAGAGTTTCTAGTTCTTATTTTGAATCAAGTTAGCTGCAAGATATGCAAGCGGGTAGTTTTTATTTTAAAGGTAAAGTGTAAATATTTGGTAAAGTATGATGTTATTTTATCAAATGTATAGTCAAAGGCGACATCGAATCTTGAAATTTCTCAGTTTGCTTCATGTAAACATAATAATAAAAATATTAGTGCTAAATTTTACCAAACTGAAGAGTGAATCAAAAGCGAAAATGAATAAGGAGAGCAGAAGTGATCAACACAGCACTTCTAAATAGGTACAAGAATGCCAGGTCAAAGAAAATTTCCATCTTTTACATAATTTTGTCCTTTAAAAGTTGAAAATTTTACATGAATGATAAGTAGCAAAAACTCCATTTCTACAGATGTCTAGTTGATAGATGGAAGGGCGAAGAAGAATTTCTTTCCATGTTTAGGTAATGAATACTCTTTTATTGAGTTTGGCCATGTTCGACGGATATAAAAATCAGCCGCTTAATAAAATCATTTTGATGAAAACAAACGTGATTTTATAAAGCGGCAGCTACTATATACAGTCGGCTGCAAAATTATTCGAGCACTAGCAATAATCCTTGCCAAAAAAAAGTACACTTAATACAGCTTTGTTAAATAAATCCTTGTCGAGTCATGTTCTTAATCAGTCTAAGAACATGATTCGACAAGGATTTACTTAGCAAAACAGTCTTAAGTGTACTTTTTAAATATAGGAATTATTGGCTAGTGTTCGAATAATTTTGCAGCCGACTGTATGTAAAATATACATTATATATTGATTGCAATCACAGGCATATGGTGAACCTTTTACAAGCTGCATTCATATCCAGGAGTAATTTAAATTTGTTTTTTACATATTTTGCCATTTAATGCTTTAGTTTAAAGAACTCTATCATTAAAATGCATATAAATTATTTTTTAAATATAATTTAATAATATTATATTTAATATTATTAATTTAATTTTATTATATTTTAATATCACTGTATTTTATTTTATTTTAATAATGTAAGCTATTTTGAACATGGCAGCCCATTTTTAGAAGCATTTGCTTATTTTTCTAAATTATGTGAATTTTTAAACTGTGGAGTAAAAGGGAAAATGGTAAAATAGGTCATTTTTATAACTTTATGTACATTTCCCCTTTTATGATTGAACTGCAATTTCTGTTTCAAAAAATCAAGTCATGTTTCTATTATATCTGATAATTTTTTCAAGTCAGTATTCATGATATTTCATTTTTAAATGAATTTTTAATTCCATGTTCCATTTATGGAACATTGCCGTGTAAAAGGTTAATATATATGTGGTTAGTTTTTTTTTTTTTTTTTTTTTTTTTTTTTTAATTGGCAGTTTTGTTAAAAAATGGGTAAAATCCCAGTCTGCGGTACCCCTTGGCACTTTGGCAACTTTTGCTGGTGCGATTCCCGCAAGCTCGTAGGCGGGATTTACTTTTCAAGCTGTTGACGTTGACGTTTGTTTTTACACACAAATTAAATTGAAATTTTCAATCGTTCTGTAATTTTAAATACAAAAAACATCAACAAATGCCCTTTTCAAATGTAAATCACACAAATGAGCGAACGTGAATCGTACCAACAAAAGTCACATTCAATACACATCATTCGATACACATTTTAAAGTACTTTTATATTATCGAAAGTGGAATTCGGGATTTCACCTCACTTACACGTTTTGAGGTGTCCTGAATCGGTTTTCTTTTGTATCTCAGCTACTAATTAAAATAATTTCATAAATAATACATCATTTGAAAGCTTTGTTGACTTGGAATTAAAGAGTACATTACAGAAATTTCCACCGCCAGATGGGGCTGTAATAATTTAAAATTTCAATTTAATACATCATTCGAAAGATATTTTAAAGTTCTTTTATATTATCGAAAGTTTTCACCAGATTTACACGTTTTGAGGTGTCCTGATTAGGTTTTCTTTTGCATCTCAGCTAATTGAGTTAGACCGTTCAAAATTGGTATATGTAGGTTAATTAGGAGGGGCTGAAAGTGTGGGGAAGAAATAGGCATGCACAGTGCGCGTATCCCCTAACTTGAGAACCCAGTCCGACTTTGTACCCGATGAGAAATGATTTTTCAAATTTTCTTTTCTTAAGAATAAAAATTTGACTCTAGAAGGAATATGTGCGCGCGCATGGGTCTGCGCTGCCGAAGGCAGTGGGGACCCGGTGTGAGTTTTTACCCGATCCAAAATGTTTTTTTTTTAGGGGGCATGAAGGGTCAGGGAAGGAATACGCGCACGCAACGCGTGTATCCCTTAACTTGTGCGTACGCACGGGACTGCGCTGCCGAAGGCAGTGGGGACCTGGAGCGACTTTTTACCCAATCAGAAATTATTTTTTAAAATTTCTTTTCTTAGCACTAAACGTTACTGTCAGTGATTCATTAATTTTAGTGATTCATTTGAAAATACTGACCCTCTAGTACATAATAATAATCACTGAATGCACCTAAATCATGGTTCATGATTAAAAAAATCTTACATATAATACAAAGTGCAGAAAATGCATGAAAAATCTATACTGTAGCAATGACTATCATGCCTCCCTTTCCCCCTTTTTTTTTCTTTCTAAAATAATTAAAAAACACAAAATACACTGAAAAAATTAAGTTTTAAACCTTAAAAAAAAAACATTTAAAACACTAAAATCTTATTTACAGATACTATGATGATGGTTTCAAAAAAGAAACAGAAGCGAAAATAAAAGCCACCCAAAACAATTAATTATCCTCAGTCAAATGGCAGATTTTTGATTAATTTAATTAAAAATTGCCTCTGTTACGAAAGCAAAACCAAATAGCTAATTCTAACGCTCCCGCTAAGCGGCTAAGCCAATGAGATGGAAGTGCCGATAGGGTTACACAAGGAGAAGGAAGGAGAGCAAATTCTCGCAATTGTCCGATGGGTTTGCCAGGTACAGTGCGTAATCGCCAGCTTGGGGGTACTGGATTCTGGGATGAAACCAAAAAGGCATTATTGATTATTTTGTTTGTTTTCAACATATTTAGTTAATTTTTTTGGTTTGCCAAAAAAGGATAATCTCCTTATATCATTAAAATCTGTGCGCATCTGTCTTTCTGTCTGTCTGTCTGTCTTTCTGTTTGTCTGTCTTTCTGTCTGTCTGTGAGAAATGCCTTGTGACCGCTAAAGCTCCGGCGCTAATGGTCGCATCGCCTCGAAACCGATGTCGACAGACGCAGAATTTCTTCATCTCGACATCGCGATAATTCGCTAAGCGATGCGACCCTAATTAGCGGAGATATTAATTAAAACGTCGACCCTTGTCTACCGAAAAATGACCCAGAATTCACGATTAAATGCTTAAAAAGCGACATTTTTACGGAAAAAGTGGAAAATAAATTAGAAATATCAGTCGTATCGTTACAAATAAGGTATCAAATGAAAGGTCCGATTTTTCTGAATCAGACCGTTTAAATAGCTTATCGATAGGACAATTAGATTTTTTAAAATTAACTAAAGTATGAAAAAAAAGGTGGCAACAAATCACAAGAGTTTTATTAATTTCCTTCTAGACGTATTTCGGTTACCATGGCGCCGGGCGAAAGAATAAATAGATTTTACTTCCTGCTTTACTGATTTTGTACTGGAAATAAAAATTGCAAATTTCAAAATGCTTCAATTTTCTTCAAAATTATTTCAAACATGCTACACACTTTTAACATCACAAGACGAAGTTGCAGTTCAAATTTCACCGGGTTTCCAGAATAAATAAAAAATGTACAATTTAATTGCAAATTCTAATACGCGTATTTCAAATTCTAACTATGATTAAATTATTTTTAATACATCATTCGAAAGATATTTTAAAGTACTTTTATATTATCGAAAGTGGGATTCAATATTTCGCTTCATTTACACGTTTTGAGGTCTCCTGAATCGGTTTTCTTTTGTATCTCAACTACTAATTAAAATAATTTCATAAGTAATACATCATTAGATAGCTTTGTTGATTTGGAATCGAATAGTAGATTACAGAAATTTGTACCGCCAGATGGCGCTGTAATATTTTCAAATTTCAATATTTCAATTTCTAATTATGATTAAATTATTTTTAATACATCATTCGAAACATATTTTAAAGTTTTTTTATATTATCGAAAGTTTTCACCAGATTTACACGTTTTGAGGTGTTCTGATTAGGTTTTTTTTTGCATCTCAGCTAATTCAGTTAGACCGTTCAAAATTGGTATATGTAGGTTAATTGGGAAGGGCTGAAAGGGTGGGGAAGATATAGGCGTGCACCGCGCGCACGGGACAGCGCTGCCGAAGGCAGTGGGGACTCGGTCCGACTTTTTAACCGATGAGAAATGATTTTTTTTTTCATTTTCTTTTCTTAAGAATAAAAATTTGAATTGAGAAGGAATATGTGCGCGTAGTGCGCGTATACCTTCACACGTGCGCGGGCAGCGCGCATGGGTCTGCGCTGCCGAACGCAGTGGGGACACGGTGTGAGTTTTTACCCGATCAGAAATGATTTTTCTTTAGGAGGCACGAAGGATCAGGGAAGGAATACGCGCGCAGCGCGTGTATTCCTTAACTTGTGCGCGCGCAGCGCGTACGGGACTGCGCTGCCGTAGGCAGTGAGGACCCGGTCCGACTTTGTACCCGATGAGAAATGATTTTTTTAATTTTCTTTTCTTAAGAATAAAAATTTGATTTGAGAAGGAATATGTGCGCGCAGCGCACGTATACTCTCACACGTGCGCGCGCAGCGTGCATGGGTCTACGCTGCCGAAGGCAGTGGGGACCCGGTGTGAGTTTTAACCCGATCAGAATTTTTTTTTTGAGGGGGGGCACGAAGTGTCAGGGAAGGAATACGCGCGCGCAGCGCGCACGGGGCAGCGCTGCCGAAGGCAGTGGGGACCCGGGCCGACTTTTTACCCAATCAGAAATGATTTTATTTTATTTATTTATTTATTTTTTATTTCTTTTCTTGACACTAAAAGTTACTGTTAGTGATTCATTAATTTTAGTGATTCATTTGAAAATACTGACCCGCTAGCGGGCGAAGCTCGCTAGTATCTTATATATGCAGTAAAAGGGACCCCGGATATAATACAGAATTTTGCCATTGTGGCGAGTTTTTGAAAATATAATTAAACAACTATGAACTAGGTTTTTTCCATATAGATTATTTAGATTAGATCCTAGATTTTTTCCAGAGCTTTTAAAAAAATGTTTAATAACAGGTACTTGTGAGGTATTTATATCCGATGCTTAAAATATTTTTGTTAATATCTATGGAATTACATGATTTTTGAAGAATACTATTTTTAAAAATTGTCTTTTGTGTTGAATTTGTCCTTTAAGCAGACCGGAAATGCCCTATCCCACACCATGTTAAATTCATTAACTTTATGTACCTTTCTCTAAGAATTAGTGAAAAATATTCATAAATTTTTCATGGCAGTCAGAATAGCATGTTTTAGATACTTTAACAATAGACCATTTTTTTTTCTTATGAAACTAAAAAATTATTAATAATTACTTATTGAAAATCACTTTTAAATCAACATTTTTGGTAAAATTTCACTGCCTAAAATAAATAATTCTTAAGGAATCATCAAACCCCTGGTTAAGATACAATATAACCTAATATAAGTGCCAGTAAAAATCGGTTCTAAAGTTTCATAGATATTTAAAAAATCGGAACATGAAGCTGAAAAATCCTGTTTGATAAAAACTCATTTAATAATTTAATTGACAATAGTAAGTTATGAAGTGTATTTAAAAAAAAAAAAATCTAACATTCATTTTATATACATAAACATGTGTGATACATTGTTGGAAAGATAATAAGTTTAAACTATTAAAGGATATAAAAACAAATATATATATCTCTTCCCCTTTGAATTGTTTTGGGTACGGGTTTGTTTTGCTTGTTGGAAAAGATAAAACCATGTTTTAGAAACATTTTGTTATAAGAGGAAAAACGCAGACGCATATAAACTATCATACATCAGTTCTCGCTACTATGTATATTTTTAGTGTCTTTTCTCCAATAAATTTTCAATAATATGCATATTTTATCCACAAAATATCCTACATTTATAATTAAAACAAAACATATATATAATAATTTATTAAAGTATTATTTAACGAAGTTGTTTTAAAATCAAGGAAATCTGAATATATTATAAATTATCTTATGATTTCAGATAAATAGATGTTTGTAACAAAATGTATCAACAGAAAAAATATTAAAATTTTTCTTCTAAAATCTAAATTTACGATCTGTAAATTGTAAATAATAACAACAAACTATTATTCAAATTCGAGATTTATTCGTATTATTCGATATATGTAAGATGCGATTCTGTATTCTGATTGGCTTATGAGTCGTATAATCGATATTAGAGCCTGAAGATTGCTGAAGATAAAATCGGAAGTAAAGAAAGCCGAAATAGCCCGAAATCGTGACGTAGGCGTTAAGGATCTTTATTCTTGACCTGTCTGAATTGCATTTTAAGGAAAAATCTTTAACTTTGAGTTAAAGATCTTTAGTTAAGGATCCTTAACAGCGGACATCTGAATGTGGGGGCAGACGTCCTCATTTTCTGAGGACAGTCCTCATTTTTCTAGTGTTGTCCTCAGTTGCTTTCAAAAGTTCTCATATCCTCATTTGTCCTCATTTTTTGACGTTTGTTCTCAGTTTTCAGTAATTTCCTTCTTTACTTAAAATTCCCACATTAGAGATGTTGCTGATCTTATTAGTTTTCATTACTGATTCTACAACTCAGCACAACGTAAAAAAATTACGGTTCCTTGCACAGACTAAGGAAACACTTAAACCCAACCTGCGACATTAAACCCAACCTACCTAGCAACCTAAGTTTAAAAAAATCGTAGAATGTAAGTTATTAGTCAATAATAATTTATTTTTAGTCCTTATTTATTAAGAATGAAAAAATGTATCCGTAATTGGATAATTGTAGCATTTTTTAACGCTTCTCTATTATGATCTGGTCAGCCTAAACTAGACCCGGCAAGACGGTTCCAAAAGGGAAGTCTCAACTGTAACTGAGCAGCCATATTAGTACAAGCGAGTTCGGTACTCGAGCCGGCCAAAGACCGTCATGTACACTAATGGTGGGGTGCACGTAAAATCTGTCATGGCCGCAATGTCCTCCATGTTCCCATCAAAAATTATACCTCTGGGGGTCACTGAAGCGTGAGAGCCATCCCTTTCGTGGAGGATCAAAATTGTGATGGCATGTCTCTTGACTACCTTTAGGGGTGTGTCCCAGACCGTCGCCAATTGCCCATCTGCGCAGCACTAGCGCGACGTAAGAAACCCAACCATCCATGAGCAGAGAAAGAATCATGCACTACTCGTCAGCATACAAATTCTATCTTGCCCGATTTATGTGAAGTGAAAAATAAAATTTGTTTAATGAAATTTTTACAAAAATGGCAGTTATATGACCACCAGAAATTGCATTGATAGGAAAGAAAAAGAAATGATTTTCTTGTAGTTATTAATCGGGAATATTTTCTGCATTTCTGGGAGTTAGGATTCTGAAGACTAAAATGAAATGCTGTTATATTGTTTTCTCTCCTATCATAATAAAGTGTAGATGGGTTCTATAGACTTGATTAGTGTTTCAAAGTGTTTTGTGATGTAAAAATCAGAAGTTCTTTTTATTAATAATGCCTATAGGTATTGGTCTGTTATGTCCTCGAAAAAGTCCCCAAACTGAGTTTTCAATGTCCTCGAAATTTACTTCGATTCGGGGACAAACGGTACATTGTCCCCAAATCAGTGTTTGAAAATATGGTCACCTTATTTTAAATGGAAAAACATTTTTTAACAAGATTTAAAACTGAGTCAGGAATAGGAGCTGAACGCAGATTACCTTTCTGACATCTCACTATATTTTGCTCTCAAGTGTGCAAATAGCAACGAGATAAATATGCTACTCGAAGGTCAACATAATAGTTCAGTTTGTCGAACATTAAGCACGTATCAGACACGACGACTTTATAGGCGATTTTAGAGCCAACCACTGATCAGCGCCGATTTTTCGGAAAAAAATGTCTCTACTCCTAGTATGATAGCGCTCACCGAACTTGCCCAACTTTTTCAGAGCCGTCTTGATAAAATTGTCTCTACACACAATTTTTCCACAGACTCATCCAATCAGGATGCGCTCTTTTGATGCTTCCTATTTCCAAGATGGCGGAACACGGGAATTGCTTAAAGTGGATATTTGAAAAAGAAATATTATCGTTAAGCACGTTTATTTTTCCGTTAAATGATAAGAATTTTGAATTAATCTTTTTTATTTTCGTATAATAGTTGTAACAAAGATCGAAATAGAAATAATAATGCGATATTTTACACAAATGAAAGGGAAATTTAACACTAATCATTGCATATTTTACTCGTGCCAAGAAAAGAGATAAGCGTCAGAAGTTAGTCTTCTTTCATCCAACTTTTCACCCGTCTATTGTAACCTCTACGGTGTTTTCGTCGAGGAAAAATCGGCGCTAAAGTCGGCTCAAAAATTGGTTGCTTCTAAAAATGCTGGTTCTGATACACGCTTTAATACTTTATGCCGCCAGACTAGAGTTCAATTCCTATTCCTAGCCTAGCTAGTTTCTGACATTCTTCAGATTGTCTTTTCCTTTTAAAATGCTATTTATTGGATCACTTCCATTTTAAATAGTTATGATTTAGTTTACACTAAAAACTTAGTCTATACAACAGTAACAATTGTATTAAAACAGTTTATTAAAGTATTAATAGAAACAGATATAAAATAGTTTGGTACTTCCGTATCAACTGCATACCAGAAATTAATACTTTAATATTAACAACAAGCCATTATATTGTACGACGATATGTATAATGTGTACAAGTTTATGATAATGTTTATTGTAAATTTAATAATGCTTATATAAATATTTTTTTATAATGTTTATCGTATAAGTTCAAATGTAGTATAAATTTATCATAGTGGCGATTAATGGTTGAAAGTGAGGTTACTATAAGCTAATTTTGTGCTATATTTTATCAAATTTTATGTCCTCAGAACTTTAAAGAAAACTGGCTTTATTTTTGTCACGGAAATGTGGACCACAGATAGGACAGTGAAGCTAAAACGCGAACCGGAAATATAGTGGCAATACTAGTGTCAACAGAGGGAAACTGCATGTGTGAAGTCTACATGATTAGCATCTTTGATCGAACATTGTTTTTCTCTTTCGCGATTAGTTAGTTGCAGGTTAGTATGTGAAGTTTTCTTTTTCTTCATTTTTTATTATTTTTGAATTCACAAAATCATAATAAAAACATTCACAGCTATTCTTCTAAGAAATAAGATTAATTTTTATTATGTTTTAAAATATATTTTACCAAACATATTCTTATTCAAGTACATATTAAAATAACAAACTGTAACTCTGAAATAGCAGTGTTAAATCTTAAATAATTAACATTGCTTGGTTTAAATAACACAAAATGCTTTAAAATTAAAAAAAAATATTATAGATTTATGTATATTTTCGAAATTTATTTGCTTAATATTCAGAACTTGCTCCTTAAAATAAATTGCTTTCGACAATCAAGTTCGTAAACAATAACAAAGTTGCCAAATCATCATCAATACAATGGTTAGTTGGTTGGATGTTGGGTTTAACGATGCACTAATATTACGATATGAACATAGATACAATAAAAATAAGATGAGCGATTGCGTAAGCTGGAGAGCTCGAGAAACTTACAGCCGTTGA
Organism: Salticus scenicus; assembly: GCA_963930645.1. NCBI lineage: Eukaryota > Metazoa > Arthropoda > Arachnida > Araneae > Salticidae > Salticus > Salticus scenicus. The sequence continues at coordinate 14,423,906 of OZ005658.1, forward strand.
CAATAGGGTCATTGCAGTCAAATTTTGGTTACCTAAGAATATACGGGAGTGTCCTATCTGTATAATAATCTGTGATGTGGACATCGCATAATTTGTCCTCATTTTCCATAAAAAAAACTGGTCATCCTACTCTAAGAGCAACATACATTCGGGAACTTTTCAGTATACTTCCATGAAGTCGCTTACACACATATTGGAAACCTCCTGTACTAACCCGGGAGAGCTCTCTTGTAGACAAATCAGTTGCAGGTACTAGGGCCTTTTGTAAACATCCAGGATAAGGAATTCTTTTGTACACATCAGCGACCTTTGGTGCATAAACTCTTAGATTCTATTGTTGAAAAATTTGTTTTTAGGTATATGGGGATTTTTTGTACACATCTGGTAGCTGTAGTAGACATAAAAACTTATTTCAGACATGTTATTAATATGTTGCTTGCTAAATCCCGAATCAGAATTTTGTATTTGTTTTCGAAACATATCTTTAAATCATGTCTGTCGGCAACTATATAAACTCTTCTGAATTATTCAATTCCTACTATTAGTTCACACTCTCCCTATATCTTGTACAAATCTTGCAATCGATTTTTAACTAACTTCCCGACTAGCTGGAAATTTAAAACTTTCAGAATTGCTCAGAACACGGTGACAACACAACACTTCGAAGTCCGATTTTCGAATTTTTGATTAGTTTTCTTATAATTAATTAAAATATTAAAAAATAAATATCCTAATAGCGTTACAATAGCTATTAAAATATTAGCTATAATTTAATTGTTGCTAAAAAAAAAAAAAAAAAAAAAAACGAGTTCATTTTCTTTCGACATAAAAATAAATACATGTATTTAAACGTGAACATTAAAAAACTATAAAAAGTTAAATAATGCATCTCACAAAAAATGACGTCATTATCACTTTAAAAATTTATGCACATTGATAAGAGCTCTATGATTTATCAGAAAATTTAAAACGTGGTATATAAAAAGGTTTTTTTTTTGTTATAATTATTTTTATTTGATTTTTCACGCGCGCTTTTTATTTTCTAAATTAAAATTATTCAAAAAAAAAAAAAAACTTTTTTTTATAGTATTTGTAAGTGGGAAATGACTTAATTTTTTCTAGTTATATTATTTATTTACAGGTACAAATGCCAAATATCTTTTGTAATTATAATTGAGCTTTCTTGCAGGCTAGGAAAGGCCGACCCGAGCTACAAGCGGCCCGCACAGTAAAGTTTTGCGGGCCACAGTAGAATTTACGAATTACACTCTTTTCAGGGGCAAATCACTCTGATCAAAAGCTAAACGCAATCTTATTCTTTTACAGTTTGAGGATTCCAGATATTAATTTGTCAGAAATTAAGGGATCAGTCCGGAAAAATTCCAGGAACTCGGCTCGTATTGAAGATATAATTTCCAAATTTTATTAATACTAAACTACCATTCTTGTCAAAAAGGGTCACCAGGTTACCAAATTTTATGACAAGGTCGACTACCTAGATATCAATGCAGATGACTTCTTTCTTTTCTCTCTTGCCTATAAAACTATCGCTTCTGCAGCAACAGCCAGTGATGCCAGATGGCCGAAAATTATTTTCCCAAACAGGTCTTCAAATTTCTCCAAATCAGTGTTTTTTTCGAAAAATACCCCAACTTGATTTCTACTAAAAAGGGAAAATTAAAATTAAAAAAAAAAAAAAAAAAAAAAAAAAAAAATCAAGCAGATTTAAGCTCAGACTTTTCCCCAAATGCAGGCAATTTTTGAAAAAAATTCCCAAATACAAAAATTTATTATAATCTCCTCTAATCAGTTGGTAACACACGGAGAGGCAAGTGTATAAGTTAAAAATCGAACATTGTGAACCGAATACAACTTATTATTATTTAAACTAGAAAGAAAGCAGTGTTGCCAATTCAATTTTGCGATGTTCCACTCAAAACTCGATATGTCCCTACACTGACAATAGAAGTCCCTATTTTAGTGAATAATCAGGAAAAAATTAGCAACAACAACATAATCCATGCGTATTTCGGTGAAATTTCTTACAAAATTACCAAAAGGTCCCTAAGAATTCAAATTTTGTCCCTATATCATGAATAAAGCTATTGAAAGTCCCTAGTCGTAGGGATAAATCATTACGTTTCTAACATTGACAGAAAGTTGAAACATAGCCTCCTTAACTAGATGCCTGTCGCGTAGATCGGAAATTAGGCAACAGTTGAAGCGGTAGACAGCGCCACCTGGTACAGACTGCGCGCCTTTTTTATTCAACAGCCCCAAAAAAATTTTTAAAGTGGGATATGATATACATAAAAGACGAATATAATCGAAGAAACGTCGATTACATCTATCATATATCACTTCTTTAAATTATTGGTGACAGTTGAATAAAACAAAACGTCCAATCTGTACTAGGTGGCGCTGTCTACTGCTTCAACTGTTGTCTAGTTTCCGAGCTACGCGACAGGCATCTAGTTAAGGCGACTATGGTTGAACTCCCCAGATTTGCCCCCAAAAATTTTAGAATTCCCAAAAAAGTCCCCACAAACATTTGGTCCCAAAACTGTCCCCAGAAGCCTCAAAAAGTCCCAAAATGGGAACAAAATCCCCCATCTGGCATCACTGGCAAAGTTAAAATGCAGGATTTTTAATCCTTTGCAATGACATTTAAGGAAAAAAAAATAATAATAGTATACTTGGTTTTGGAAAAATATATATATATATATATTAAAGTTAACATGCTTTTACATTTTTTGAACTCGTTATCGGAAATAAAAACTAGAAACTGACATTAAAAGAAATGAGAATAAATGCATAAAATAAAACCTTATGCCTATTTTGGTTTTCTAATTAATATATATAAAATTCTGCACAAAATAGAATTAAATTTAGTACGACAGGACTTATTTTAATCTATTATTCTATATAAAGGCATGTATCAGGTTGTAACATATGAAATGTCCGATTCTCACCAGTAAAATTTTTGAGATTTGGTTCCTTACAAACTTTTTTGATACAGTCGTTAATTATGTATCATTTTAAAGCGAAAACCTTGTCTTTTTCATCTGATGTGTTTCAAATAAAAATATTGTGATTTGGGGGTAAGTTTATAGCTTTAATCGTAGGATGAATTCTAGAGATTTTAGAGTGCTATTTTTGTATGAGTGGAAAAGTAAGCATAATGCTGCAGCAGCTGCCCGAAACATTAATGCTGCATTTGGAAACGGTTCTGTAAATGAACGTACCATTCGACGTTGGTATGGAAAGCTCGAAACTGGGGATGAGGTCTGCCCCACAAACGAAGACCGGGGCAGACCAGAGACTGTTGTGGACAATGAAGTTTTACGAGCAATAGTTGAAAACAATCCAGGCAATACTGTTAGAGATTTATGCAGAAGAACTAGGTGTATCTCCTACAACTATTTCACGTCATCTAAAATTGATTGGCAAAGTTAAAAAATTGGATAAATGGATACCGCATGAATTGAATGAGAATCAGAAGCGCAAACGTTTTGAAATCTCGTCTGCCCTTCTTCTTCGCAACCAAAATGATCCTTTTCTCAATCGAATTGTAACTTGTGATGAAAAGTGGATTCTGTACGACAATCGTAAACGTTCAGCGCAGTGGCTGGATGCTGACAAGGCTCCACAACACTTCCCAAAGCCGAAACTCCATCAAAAGAAGGTTATGGTGGTCCTCAGCTGGTTTAATTCACCATAGCTTTCTAAAACCAGGCGAAACCATCACAGCGGAGAAATATTGTAGAGAAATCGATGAAATGCACCAGGAACTTATACGTAAACAGCCGGCATTGGTCAATAGGAAAGGCCCTATTCTTCTCCATGATAACGTTAGACCGCATGTTTCAATGATCACTCGTCAGAAGCTGCACATGTTAAACTATGAAGTTTTAGACCATCCACCATATTCACCTGACCTCTAACCTACAGATTTTCACTTTTCCACACATCTCAATAACTTCTTGCAGGAGAAATGCTTCAGAAATCCAAAGGATGCTGAAGCGGCATTCAATGAATATGTTGCGTCCCTGACGACTATATTTTATGATACCGGCATAAAAAAAACTTGTTTCTCGTTGGAGAAAGTGTATTGAAGCTAACGGTTCCTATTTTGATTAATAAAGTTTGTTCTGTAAAAATATATTCTTTCTTTAAGTAGACCATGAAAATCGGACATTTCATATGTTACAACCTAATATTAACTATGTTTCATTACTTAGCATCAGTTACCATACTCATTTCTTAAAATCTCTTTGGCATAGCTTTAACACAGGAGGCTCTTACCTGCTTTTAAATATTTGTAGTCATTTTGGCGATGGATCAAACTGACTATCGCAACTGCATAAATAAAGATCTTGGTAAAAAACGTCCGAGCTATTTCGGTGCCAAATTTCAAATTTCGCCAAAGGGTTCTGCACTGAAGCTGCTCCATTACTTCAACACCATTTCTCTCAATTTTATTTTAATTAATTATTTATTTTTATTTTTTCACGTTCATTTTATTTTTCAACGTAAAAAGAAATATATTTACTTATTTATTTATTTTTTGCATCAATACAGTTATCTTTTTCCTAATTTTAAAGTTAAAATGGTTTCTCGTTTAACACCACGGAGTAGTAAAGACAGGAGAAGAAGGTAACGCTAAAATTTTGTGATGTTGTTTTCTAATGTTTAAAGATGGCGCCAGCGTACAATACTTCCTTCTCTCCAGCTTCCGCAATGTTATTCAATGGGAAATATCTCCATTTTAATTATTTTTTTAAAAATAATATCAAGCTGAAAAAATTTCGATTGAAAGCAAATTTCATTAAACAGAGTATTCTAAGCAACATGTTTTTTTTAAGAGCCATTTTATACTAATTTTACTTTGAAAGGGAACTTTTAAAAAATGACGATCCTTGTGAACCGAAGCTAGCTAAAACATACTATTCTATTGGGAGGAAGGAGAATGGAGATGGTTTGTATTGTGTCGTTTGAAAATGTAGATTATTATGGATATTTTATGGCAGTCTTATAATTTTTCATTAACTCGGACATTATTTCTCTCCTAGGGCTTTTTTTTTTTTTCTTATCACTACCATAGCCTGTTTTACAACTAGGAACGAAGCATTTATTTGAAACATCTGAATTATGCAGATTTAAGCACTTACAAAAAAACTAAATTGCTTAAAATTAAAAATTTTAAATGTACTCCGGCGAAATTCTATTGAAAACAACATTATATCCGCGCCGAGATAGGGAGTAATGACAAGTGGCGCCCTCAATATTTACCAAAAATTTGCATCACAGTTTCGTAGATTTCTCCCATTGGACCTTCAACTCCTATTAATATTACTCCGTGTTTAACACCTATTAACCCTTTATCTACTGCATTATGATGTACTGCAATTTTTTCATGCAATATTTTTTTCTGAGTCACTACATCAAAAATTAAGGGATATACATAAATAAAATACTTATCTTTGGGAAATTTAATCCGTTAGAGCTAATTAATTAAATTGGTACTTTAAAGTACCGTCAGTACACGGAGGGCTAAAATAGTCTCATAATACAAAAAGACCGTATGACTTTTTTTAATGCAGTTTTAACTCTTAAAAGTGTTAATAACGAGCGAACACTAATATGTTACAGCACAAAAAAAAAAATTATTTTTGAAAATTATAATTTATTTTTTTAATTTACTTACTTTTTTTACACATAAAAACAGGTTTTACACAAACTTAAATTTGTTGATATTTAAAGAAACAATTTTTCTTTTCATTAATACGCAAAAATACATTACACGTTGCGCATTTTGAGTGAGGTTTCGATTGATGTTTTTAAAAGCACAAAATTCACAACAACCCCGATTCGAAACAAAAGTTGGCCAATGGCATCCACGATTTTCTAAGCGGATATCTTTACAAACAGACATGTTCCCTTTCCTCCTCTTGTATGCAGAGAAAACTTGCTCATTGCCATTAGATTTGGGTACTCCTTTTCGTTTAGGTTGTGATTTTGATTTTGTAAGAAGTCCTTTGGTTGTGCAACGCCTATATTCCAAAGAAGATTTGTTTTCTCGCTACTCTTTATATGCTATGTATGCAGCTAAATGTTCAAATGTGGTATCCACAAACTCAGATTTTTATGGGTAAAATGGAAACTTCGGCCTGGAATCTCTTTTTTTTTTCCATTGCCTATTCACTCTAGATTTACTGCATCCTGGGGTAGGAAGTACTGTATTTTCTGAACATGAACTACTGCACCATGTGTCTTGTTCAGTCTCTTGATCGTCTTCTTCGGAATCCGACGAAAATTCTAGCAAATTATTTGCTGGGGCTTCTTCATCTGAAGAATCATCTGTTAGTGCACAACTGCTTTCAGATGGTAAGCTCTGTAATAAATACAAAGCCTCTTGAAATCTGAGCTTCATTTTTCCAGACATTATAAAGGAAAGAAATAATAGCAGAGGAAAAAAATAATAGCACCTTGAAAACCGTCTATTACTGTTAAATCTTAGTTACACACAAAGAAATTAAAATGTTGTTATTTTATGAATAAAGAATAGAAATTTCATTTAATTGTGTGGCAAAAAAAAAAAAGCAAGCTCAGATTCAAATTTCAAAACTTTTCGAAAAAGTAAAAAAAAAAAAAAAAAAAAAAGTAAAAAAGCGAAATAAATAAGTTAAACTAAAAAGAAATTCCTAAAAAACATAACTCTATTACAGTTTAGTAATGACCGTACAAAGCAATGAAATACAATAACAAACTACATGGACGTAAAGTAAACATGAAGTTGTGCTTTCTCTAACATCCAGTGTACTGACGGTACTTATAAGCACCACAAATTTAATCAACTGTAAAATCAATTATATACACTGTTCACTCAAATTAAATAGTCAAATCGTTTTCTAAGGTCTTAACTAACATATAAAAAAAATAAGGAACTTAACTTTTGACTTTAACTACCTTTGCGGAACAAAAATGACAATCTTGACAATTCGATCAGAATGACAGCTGAAAACGCAACATCAGTTTTAAAACTATTCGCCTTCCCAGCTAAAATACTCATCATAGAACCCGTGCTGCCATGTATCCTGGAAGAATGGAATTAAAAGAGTGTTCTTGCTAAGTACCATTAGAATATTTGTAAAAATGGTTATTCTATGTAATTTTAAAGTGGGTGGTACTTATAAGTACCGTCAGTAAATAAAGGGTTAAAGTAGGTGGTACTTATAAGTACCGTCAGTAGATTAAGGGTTAAATCAATTATCCAACTGAACTAAAAAATATGGCGCTAGTTAGATTTTTCTCCTGAATAACAGGTGTACCAATTTTCGATAAAATCTCACAATTCGGACATATACAGTAAAAAACTTTCAGCTTTATATATTTAGATAAAAACAAAAATCGTTGCACGTTTATTCAAAGTGATAGATAAAAATAGCTAACTCCGCAAAAACAGCCTATTGAAACAAATAGTAGGACCTGTTGTACAAACAATGAATTTCTCGATTAATATTTTATGCATTATACGTGATTGATTTCTCCTTGTTTCCATTTAATCCTAAATATATATATTGGACATACAAAATTCTTTGAATGTCAACATACATCAAAATCAGTTTCCAGTTCAACATTTATTCTTTAAAAGAAATTTCTTTCCTTTTACACTTATTTAAAAATATTTAACTCACTTTTCATTTGTTCTGCTTTTTTGCCAAATTTCTTCTTCTTCTTTTATTTTTTTCCTTTTAAAGTTTCCGCTTTGATTTGTCAATTTCATTCGAACTCTGTTATTAAATCAACTTCTTCTTTTAACAACGGCATAAAAAAAAAAAAAAAAAAAAAAAAAGACTTAGACGTGCCGTTTTGATCGATACATTTTAAGAATTGCAATGTTTTTAATTTTTTTACAGAAACATTGAATATTATGCAAAAAATCAACAAGAAATTTTGTTTTCATAGGAAGTTTATTTTTATTACATTTATTAATCAGTTTTAAAAGTTTGGATAATATTAAATATTCTAATATCAATAAAAGAACTTTTTATTAATAAAACTATAGTCCTGAATTTAAAAAAAAAAAAAAATATATCAATTTTGTGTTCTATCCGCGTTTGTAATGATCGATAGATGGAGCTGTCTCAACTGCAGTTGTTAGTAAATATAATAGCCACGTGTATTTATTTATTGTTCTTTCTTGTTGTTTCAGCGTGAAAGCTATCAGTGGTATGATATATTCACCTTAGCCCACCAGAGGGCGAGCATTTCATTACAATCGCGGATAGACATCTTAAACTAATCATTTTTTCATGATAAAAAAAAGAAAGAGAGAAAAATAGATAACTTTATTTCAAATTATCACAGGTTTTATGGTTCAGAATTTTCACTTCCATTACTCGATTACCGTAGGTAGTGGAAGTATTGTATTCGGTCCAAAAATTCAATATCCAGTTTTCACCTGATTTACATGTTTTAAGGTCTTAGAGTCCAAAACAGTAGTTTTTGGCAATTGGTAGTATGTGTGTGTGAGTGTGTGTATGTGGAATCTTCTGACTATCATATCTACGAAACTAACAAAGATAGAACTGAGAAATTTCAGATATGAGACAGATATGGTGTACAGATGATTTTCCAACTTTTGATAAAAATTGGAAAACCGGAAGTGGGGCATCAGGAACCGAATGTGAAACCATAAATCCGTATCTCGAAAATGGCTCGAGAAGACCCATGTAGGGAAGGAAATGTGAGAAGTTTCTGACGAAACGTTGGCTATTTAGTATTTAGCCAAAAAATACGTTTCTAGCCCCCCAACGTCTTACAGATGGAAGCGAGACCATACAGCAAACGGATTTAATTAATACAAAGCATGAAGCATATAGGCAAATACATCAGAATAAAATACAAGTATATAAACATTAATAAAAATAAATACATACTGGACAAACTGGAATAGGCAAAGGGAAATTGAAATCCCCCCCCCCATCTTAAACATAGAAGACGTTTTCAGCTGTTAGGGCCACATACCAGCTCTGAAGAAGGCCCTCATGTGTTTTGGGATTAATTTTCATCTATCCTTGGTTATTTTGCATATATATATATATAAATTAACATACTTTTAATTAATTTAATCCAATAACACATTATTAGAATTTAAAATTCTCTTTAATTTGCTAATTCGAATTTTGAATAAATGGTACTACATATTTAAGGGGACAAGAGATAATGAATTTTGTCAAAAACGAAGCAATTAAAAATATCTAAGCTTTTTATTATAAAATGTATGAAGCTATACCATACTTATAAAATAGTACAATTCTACAGTTCCTTAAGCATTATGTAAATTCTTTTACAGAATTTTAAACTTTAAATTTATTTTCTGTGGTTCCTTATTTGAAGAATTGGTTACAATTGGTCCCTTTTTGGGAATGATGCCTGCGAATTTGTTTTCATCCAATGCGTTTAAATATGTGTAACATTTTGTATTGTTTTCTGTATTGGACTACTATTTGCAGAAAATGCTTAATGACTTATTTCATATATCTATGACTTTTCCTCAGTGTGGTTGCATAAGTGTCTATTCAGACTACCCTTTTGAGAATATTCCTTTCTACATATTCGACACACGTATGGCTTTTTTCCTGTATGAAAGTGTGAATGTCTAACCAAATTTCCTTTATGGAAAAATCCTTTAAAACATATTTCACACACATATGGCTTTTCTCCTGTATGCGTGCGTAAATGAATATTCAACTTTCCTTTTTCAGAAAATCTTTTGGAACATACTTCACACACGTATGGCTTTTCCCCTGTATGCGTGCGTAAATGAATATTTAACTTTCCTTTTTCGGAAAATCCTTTAGAACATATTTCACACACGTATGGCTTTTCTCCTGTATGAATGCGTGAATGAATATCTAATTTTCCTTTCTCAGAAAATCCTTTAAAACATATTTCACACACGTACGGCTTTTCTCCTGTATGAGTGCGGGAATGCCTATCCAAATTTCCTTTTTGGGAAAATCCTTTAGAACATATTTCACACACATATGGCTTTTCTTCTGTATGACTGCGTGAATGAATAGCCAAATTTCCTTTTTGGGAAAATCCTTTAGAACATATTTCACACACGTACGGCTTTTCTCCTGTATGAGTGCGTGAATGGCTATCCAAAATTTCTTTACGAGAAAATCCTTTAAAACATATTTCACACACGTATGGCTTTTCTCCTATATGAGTGCGGGAATGCCTATCCAATATTTTTTTCTGAGGAAATCCTTTAAAACATATTTCACACAGGTATGGCTTTTCTCCTCTATGTATGCGTAAGTGTGTACTTAGGTAGTTCTGTTTAGAAAATCTTTTAGAACATACTTCACAAGAATACAGCTTTTCCACTGTGTGAATGTGTTCATATCTATTTAATTGTTTCTTTTCATAAAGTCCTTTCGAACATACATCAAACATGTTTGGATTGTTTTCTGTATTGTTGTGTGGATATGCACTTGGGTATTCCTGTTTGGGAAAAATTTTAGAACACATTTCACTCGAATACAGATTTTCGCTTATATGAGTGTTTGTAAATGTACTCATATTTTCTTCAGAAGAAAACTTGGCAGATGTTTCGAATAGAGGGTCACTTGCGTTTGTTTACATTTTGGCGATATTATCCATGCGCCAACGAACCAAGGAAATCAATTTATCCTATGGCAACCTGAAAAAACGTTTGTTTACGTTCGAAATGAAATAAATATTAATGCAGACGACTATTTAACGAAAATAAATGAAATTATCAAAGAAATTTCATAAAATGGCGATGGTTAATTAACTTTTTAACTTACAAAACGGTTGTTTACGTGGCGATGGTTAATTAACTTTTTAACTACAATATTTTAATAAATAAGCAAATACTTAACAATATACACGTTTTCTCATCGAAGTTTTAAGAGCAAATTAATTTCAACAAAACAATAAATGTAATTAAATAAATGAAAATTCAGAATAAAAATATAACTTTAGAACTAATTAAAAAAGTATGAAAACTTACAATAAATGCAACATGAATTTTATTTATTTAAGGTAACGACACCAGTGCTCGTCACTCTTAAGGCCTTATTTTTAAAATGTTTGTTTTTTTCGCGTGGCATTCGTGTGGAATTTATGTATCAATATTATACTTTGGTCTATTTTATACACTGATTCTTCTAGTTGTTGTTAGACACTTTCAATTTTTCATTACGTTAAGCCAATTTTTAAAAAAAAATAAAAATTAAACCTATAAAAATGCACCAGTGCTCGTCACTTGAAAACTGCGTTTCACCAGTGGTCGTCAGGTGTTTGCACCAGTGGTCGTCATGTAAATAAAACGCAACAATTTGCTCAATAGTTTGATTTTAATTGCGTTTTTGCAAAATTAAATGAAACAGAATATCTTTGGAACATATTTAGAACCCAAATCCATTCTTAGGGTTTAAAACACAAAACATTAAATGGTAAAATTCAAAATATTGCGAATAAAACAAATTCATATGTGAAATAATTGGAAAATTCTTTGCTTTTAAGAAAAGTTTTCAAAATTTTATTCGTTCTCAAAAATATCTTTACTTAAAGCAGAGGGTAAGTACCAAGGGAGGGGGTAATAATCTCGTTTTTAAGAGTGACTATGATCCAAATTATCGCAGTAAGATTGATTTTACCATGCTTTTTATTAACGTGCATTCTTGTTTGTTTGGCCAGTACAAATATTACAATTCATTTTTAACTAACTTCCCGACTACCTATACATTTGAAACTTTCAGAATAGTTCAGAACACGATGAAAATGCATTTTTTAAATACTTTTAGCCAACTCCTCCGGGTCCCTGCAGCCTTCGGCAGCGTTATCAGTACAAATCTTGCAATCGATTTTTAACTGACTTCTCGGCTAGCTAGACATTTGAAACTTTCAGAAGACGGTAACAATGGATTTTTTAAATATTTTTAGCCAACTGTTTCGGGTTCTCGCTGCCTTCAATAGCATTTATATGATTTAAAAGAAATTTTTAAAACACGGTATATAAAACATTTTTTTATATTGCAATTATTTTTTTTTTTTAACGTATGGGTTGATTATGCGTACCTAACACATAGTATAAAGGAATTTTGAGAAATCCTTCGCCTCTCCTTCCTCATTAAGTGTGGGGTGGATGCAAAAACACGTTTTCAAGAGTAATTATTCTCCAAATTATATCAGGAAAGCAATTTTTTGATGCGTTGATTGGTTATGCGTACCCAAAAATACTGTAAATGTATTTTGCGTAATTCTTTCCGACCAAATTTTGAGAAAGGGTAGCAAAAACGTATTTCTACGCATAACTCTGCTCTAAATAATCTTACAAAGGCGATTTCTGATGTGTGAGCTGGTCATACGCATCCAACACCTAGTATAAAGAAATTTTGCGAAGATCTTTCGTCTATGTGAGGGTGGCAATATATATATATATATATATATATATATATATGTTTTCAAGCTCAACTCTGCTGCAAATTATTTTTGGGAGGGGATTTTTTTTATGCGTTGGTTGGTTGTGTGTGTGTACCTTACACGCATTATAAGGCGATTTTGCAAAATTACCCTTCCCCTCTTCTCTCGGCCGGGCGGACAAAAAACACGTTTTTAACCTTAGCTCAATTCCAAATTAACTCAGAAAGGCGAGTTTTGATATGTGGGTATTGGTTAAAAGTACGCAATATGTAATTTGATAATAATTCGTTAAAATTCTAAATTTACCCGTGGGAGAGGGGGGGGGGGGGTTAAGAAGCGGTTAAGTCTATGCCGAAGGCAGTAGAAGCCAATCATCATATTGCGGGACGGAATCACTGATCTCTATAGTAATCTGGATGGCGGATCCCGTACTGCCGAAGTGAAGCCTACAAGGAGGAATTTTAGGGTGTAGTTTGGTCCAGATTGGCGACTATATCGCTTCTTTTTATGTTGTTTTAACTCAGTTGGCGAAATTATATCCTCATTCATCATTTTGAATTTTGATTTACTCTGTGTTGTTTTCGCTTAGGCTAATGTTGATTTTTATATTATTTCAGATATATTATTCAGATTTTGTTCCGACTTCAAACATTTATTGAAAGTAAACACATTTATTCGAATACTTAAAATAAATACTTTTATTCTTCTTGAATTAAAAAACTATACAAGAATAAATTAAAAATATGTGAAATTATGACGTTATTTATACATACTATTAATTTTATTTTTGAGGGAGGGGGGACATAATATTTTTTGGTAAAACATAATTATTATGAAGAATTATTAGTAGTAGTTTTATTTCCAAATTTTAATTTTGAACTATCTAGTTATATAGTTTAGAGATTTTTTTAAGTGTTTTATAATTAAGAACAAAAATCAATTATATGATTTTTGCAAAGTTATCATTTTTGCAATTATATGATTTTTGGTAAGTTAATAAAATGAATATGCCTTAGATATGTTCAATTAACTTCTAAACTTCTTAGGGTCTAAAACTGCATGTCATCTATTTTTTTCTCTAAAAAGAGACAAGGAAAATTCAGGAGAAGGATTTTTTTTTTTCCAGATTTGTGTAAAAATCTTATACAGTGTGTGATATTGAATTATTCAAACAAATTGAAATACCCTGTATGCTTAAGTGCATATTATACACTTAAATATATTGCATAAATTTTCAGGTGATGAAAAATACAACAATATTTTGCGGCAGTAAATGCAATTTAGTGGTCAAAGAATAAATTTTTTGAATAGCGAACGTGTTTTCTGGGACTATAGCTGGCAAATGGGGGGGGGGGGGACTTGATATTTTTTGCTTAAACATAATAACTCTAAGATTCTCTCTCTCTCTCTCTCTCTTTTTTTTTTTTTTTTTAATAATGAATGCATGAAATATTCCTTCAGCATTTCTGTATTGTAACCAAAAAAAAAAAAAAAAAGCATCGTTTATCTATTTTGAAGTAGAAAGCTAAATTAACTGGAAATTCAAATAAGGAAAGCTTTAATTAAATTACCCTTAAAGATAAAAAAAAATCATTTATCTATTACTTTCCCTTACCCATAAGGTAGGGAAAGTACTGTTTTTGGGTCAAATTTTCGAAAGCGAGACTTTGTTATATTTACACGTTTTGAGGTCTCCTGAATACGAAAATCATGTTTTTAGCTGTTGGTCTGTGTGTGTTTGTCTGTCTGTTATCAGCATATCTCAAGAACAAATAGTAGCAGGCATTCCAAACTTGGTATTTTAAATGTGCATCATATAGGGATGCTACAGTAAGCTTTTCGTTAATATCAAGCAATATATACTATTATATAATAAGGAATAAATAAAAATGACCTATTGAATAATGTCTGCAAATAGGACGATGAGACTCCTGATCTGTAGATCTACTAGTTATTAGTTTTATTTCCAAATTTTAATTTTGAACTCTCTAGTTATATAGTTTAGAGAAAAATCTTTTTTTTGAAATTTAAGTGTTTTATAATTAAGAACAAAAATCAATTATATGACTTTTGCAAACTAAATAATTATGCATATATTAATAAAATCAATATGCCTTAGATATGTTCAATTAACCTCTAAACTTCTTAGGGTCTAAAACTGCATGTCATCTATTTTTATTTCTCTAAAAAGAGATGGAAAATTCAGGGGAAGGATTTTTTTTTTTTTTCCATATTTATGTTAAATCTTATACAGTGTGTGATATTGAATTATCACAACAAATTGAAATACCCTGTATACTTAAGTGCATATTATACACTTAAATATATTGCATAAATGTTCAGGTGATAAAGAATAAAACAATATTTTATAGCAGTAAATGCAATTTAGTGGTCAAAGAATAAATTTTTTGAATTGCTAACATGTTTTCTGGGACTACAGCTGGAAAATAGGGAGGGGGGGGGGCAGAGGAACATTATATTTTTTGCTTAAACATAATAACTAAGATTCTCTCTCGATCTTTTTTTTTTTTTTTTTTTATAATGAATGCATGAAATATTCCTTCAACATTTCTGTATTGTAACTAATAATAATAATAATAAAAAGCATCGTTTATCTATTTTAAAATAGAAAGCTAAATTAACTGGAAATTTAAAAAAGGAAACCTTTAATTAAATTACCCTTAAAGAAAAAAAAAATCATTTATCTATTTTTAACTAGAAAGCTAAATTAATTGGAAATTTAAATAAGGAAAGCTGTAATTAACTTACCCTTAAGGGAAAAAAAAAAAAAAAAAAAACTAGCACTATTAAAATTAATGAAATTCAATGAAAACAGCGATGATTGTAACAATTGTCTTTTTTTTTTACCCCCTGCTTTCAATAGAAAGTAAAGCATTCTCCTGTAATAACATAATGCAATACAATTAACTATAGTTGATTTAGAAACTGCTTACAAGTAATTCCTGAAATAAGATGGACAATATATCACACTGTTTAATGGCTTCTAATTTTATATAAATATAAAATTAATAAAATCGATTAATTAATATTTTCCATTATGTATTTCACACTTTATACATAATTTTTCCGTTTTATTATTATTATTTTTTTTTTAAGTTAAGGAGGTGCAATTCCTTCCCGGTGTTCTTGTCATAATATATTAAATATTAACAATATATTTTGCCTTTTAATTATATTAATGTTCTGAAAATTTCAAGAATAATCAATCTACATTTACATCTATCTGTGAAAATTTGTTGCTCTATGAAAAATAAGAAAATTAAACCGTAAAAAGTAAGAAAATAAAGTCATATCATTATAGAAATTCCCATTGAGAAAGCGCTGAGAATTGCTTCCTCGGGTGTAGTAGGGGCGCGGTCAGGCCTTCACCTGCTCTATTGGCGAAACGGAGCAATCGTCAATCCAGTAACCCTATAGAGATCAGTGGACGGAATGCTATTACAGAAGCCAGCGGGAACACTAACTGCGGTTTCGACTGATGTTAATGTTTTTTTTTTTTTTTTTTTTTTTTTTTTTTTAATTTTGATAATGATAGGAATTTTTTCCTATTTTATTTAAATATAGGGACCATCGAAGGTGGCATAGCTTGTTAGTATTATTCTACACATCAAGCTAATGTTATAAAATATTATGGATATTTATGTTATCAAATGTTAATGTTAATTAATGTTATCAAATATTTTCTTACAATTTTAATTATTTAAGACCAACAGTCAACAGGGTAATTTTGATCAACATTTTAACTATTTGTTTTTCTTACATAATTAATATAATGTATAAACAGAAAACTTGCTTAAGAAATGTTTTTGTTTAATATTTTCTATATAAGTTTTTATTCACCTGCATCTAACATAACAAAAAAGCCTTAACATAATTTTGAACCGACTCACAGTCATGCTAACTATGAAATTAAGCCTTTGTATTTTATCATTTTCGAAATATATATGAATTAAAATTAAATTATCACGGTCAATAAAAAACTTAAACATCACTTAAATACATCTTCGCAAAACCATGACATCATAGAAATTTAAAATACATTAGACAGATGTATGGAGTAATCATGTCTGTTTTTCTAAAATGTATAACAGGCAACTAGAAAAAGCTCTTTCTAACTAAATACTTTTAAGTGCCATTGTTTTATTTTCCGGCAAAATAATATGGAAAATTTTAGGTGGTTTAAAGTCAGTCATAGTGAATTAAAGGTATCATGACTGACTGTATTTAAACAAGCTATACAAAAGTTACAAGTGCAATAAAGTTCACGTTCTTGAGGTTAAAATACATTTGTTTACATTTACGAATACCCCTGACGACTACTGGTGCCGATAGTCAAATTAAAGTAAAAATTATACCATCATAATTCTAAACGAAAATACAGTATTTTTCATCAAAAAAGTTACCCAGTTATTAAAAATGTTAAAACACCAGTGTTCGTCAGGGGTGACGAGCACTGGTAAAACGTGCAAAATATGCACCAGTAGTCGTCATACCTTAAAAACCTTTATATTATGTCAAATTTTAAAAAGTTGCGCATAAATCGTATTCTGCATTTCATAAGCATTACATACAATGCTTTATGAGCAATGTCAAATGCAGCAAACAACAAAATATATCAAGAAATGCATATCCATTCCCTTAATCATTTGCTTTACGTTGACTCAATTCAATTGTAATTTAACGTATACTTCCCTTATTTTGTTTCTCCCTACTCTTCCCCAATAGTTGAAATCGAACTTTTTATGTCATAAGAAGCAGAAGGCTTTGGAGAATCTTACGCGGGTAGATTCAAATTCATACAGGTTATAAAACGGTTATTTTAACACTTCTTTTAAGAGGGTGACGACTACTGGTGCAGATTTTAGGGGTGACGAGCACTGGTGTCTTTACCTTATTTATTCCATTTTGAAATTTCTGTTGACTCCATAACACGTAAATCACATATCAAATATTTCCCTTCGCGCCAGTGTTGCCAGATGGTCCTAAGTGAATTTCCCCAAACAGTTCTCAAATTTTCCCAAAACAAGGGTTTTTTCCAAAAAAATCCCCAACTCAATTTATACTAAAAATGTAAATTTTTTGGAAAAAGTTGAAAAATATTTAATAAATTTAAGCTCACATTTTTCCCCAAATGAAGCTCTTTATAGAAAAAAATCCCCATTTACAAAAATTAATTTCAATACGCTAGTTTTCGGAAATTTTTAAAATTGTGTAACTTTTGTCTATTTGTCTAACTTTCTGACATTCCTCATGTCTAATCATTTGTACTTAACCCATAAATATATATAAAAACAGTTTTTTTTTTTTTTTTTTTTTTTTTTTTTTTTTTTTTTTAATGCATAAAAAACAAGGTATACCCAAGGGTGCTTAAAGAGCTTTCGTCAAACTGAACATTCCATCCCTGCAAGTTTCATTCAAACTAGTTAAGACAAAGCATCCAAATTTATACTAGTCCAGCTTACTGTAAGTTTGATTATTCAAGCGAAGCAGTATTCAATAAGTATTTAGCATTCACTATACTTGCTACAACACAAATAAAGCAAATAATTCCCCATTTTTTTTGTTTTTATTGAATTTTAGGAAAATGTCATCTTTTACTAATTTTAAAGAAAATCCCCGTGTATTTCCCCAAACTGTTCCACACTAAATCTCTGTCCCCAAATATTTCCCCTGAAGCTTCAAAACTCCCCAAAATGGGGAGAAATCCCCAAGTCTGGCAACACTGCTTCGCGCTCAGTTATTTCGTAACATTCGAGGATTCTAAAACCGCATTCAAGTGAATCGAAGCACATCGGTATAAAAATTATGAGAATATACAAATAAAATAAAAAACATCTTTTAAAGTTATCAAATGATACGCTTTCATTTCTCCAGACACATATCGTTTCGAATTTTTCATTAACACTTACATTTCAGCGGAGGGAAAAATTCCCTAGTTTTCATAAACTTGACCAACAAGTGATTGTGTGAGTGAGTTTTACGTCGAACTAGTGCTACGTTGTGGGCAATGAGTACGGCAACCAAATATCCCCATTTTCTACAGACAACGTTTAATTTATTCGCATTATTATAATTTTTTTTAAAAATATAGAAAGTAAACTATTTAATATTTAAATTTTATTTTTAGTGCTTATTAATTAAATTTGAAAAAAAAAAAAAAAAAAAAAAAAAAACATGCATAATTAGTTAATTGTAGCAATTTAAAGCTTCTCTGTTTTAAAAGTTCGCGGATCTGGCCACTGTAACGACGAAGGATGAATTGGGACATACCTCTAAGGTATATGAACCAACAAAGAAACATGGCTGTATAAAACTATGAATCTGAAAACGCAAGTAACTCGGCTCCGCGGCAGTCACTGTCGCGCATGTTAAAACCAAAAAAAACATCACTGGACACCCCTACCTCGCTGTGCATGAATCTGAAAACGCACGTAACTCGGCTCCGCGGCAGTCACTGTCGCGCATGTTAAAACCAAAAAAAATCACTGGACACCCCTACCCCGCCGTGCATGAATCTGAAAACGCACGTAACTCGGCTCCGCGGCAGTCACTGTAGCGCATGTTAAAACCAAAAAACAATCACTGGACACCCCTACCTCGCCGTGCATGAATCTGAAAACGCACGTAACTCGGCTCCGCGGCAGTCACTGTCGCGCATGTTAAAACCAAAAAAACATCACTGGACACCCCTACCTCGCTGTGCATGAATCTGAAAATGCACGTAACTCCGCTTCCGCGGCAATCACTCTCGCGCATGTTAAGACCAAAATTTCCCATAATCTAGCTCTAGTGCAACGTAAAATGCGCTCAAAACAAATGATCCAATCAAATATCGCCTAATTTCCCATAATGTAGCTCTAGTGCAACGTAAAATGCGCTCAAAACAAATGATCCAATCAAATATCGCCTAATTTCCCAAAATCTAGCTCTAGTGCAACGTAAAATGCGCTCAAAACAAATGATCCAATCAAATATCGCCTAATTTCCCATGATGTAGCTCTAGTGCAACGTAAAATACGCTCAAAACAAATGATCCAATCAAATATCGCCTAATTTCCCATGATGTAGCTCTAGTGCAACGTAAAATACACTCAAAACAAGTGAACGAATCATATATCGCCTAATTTCCTGTAATGTAGCTCTAGTGCAACGTAAAATACGCTCAAAACAAATGAAATAATCAAATATCGCCTAATTTCCCATAATGTAGCTCTAGTGCAACGTAAAATGCGCTCAAAACAAATGATCCAATCAAATATCGCCTAATTTGCCATAATGTAGCTCTAGTGCAACGTAAAATACGCTCAAGACAAATGAACCAATCAAATATCGCCTAATTTCCTGTAATGTAGCTCTAGTGCAACGTAAAATACGCTCAAAACAAATGAAATAATCAAATATCGCCTAATTTCCCATAATGTAGCTCTAGTGCAACGTAAAATGCGCTCAAAACAAATTATCCAATCAAATATCGCCTAATTTGCCATAATGTAGCTCTAGTGCAACGTAAAATACGCTCAAGACAAATGAACCAATCAAATATCGCGTAATTTCCCGTAATGTAGCTCTAGTGCAACGTAAAATACACTCAAAACAAGTGAACGAATCATATATCGCCTAATTTCCTGTAATGTAGCTCTAGTGCAACGTAAAATACGCTCAAAACAAATGAAATAATCAAATATCGCCTAATTTCCCATAATGTAGCTCTAGTGCAACGTAAAATATGCTCAAAACAAATGAACCAATCAACTATCGCGTAATTTCCCATAATGTAGTTCTAGTGCAACGTAAAATACCCTCAAAACAAGTGAACGAATCAAGTATCGCCTAATTTTCTGTAATGTAGCTCTAGTGCAACGTAAAATACACTCAAAACAAATGAACCAATTATATATAGCCTAATTCCTCCAGAATGTAGCTCTACTGCAATGTAAAATACACTCAAATCAATAAAAACAAATGAACCAATCAAATCTCTCCATACTGCGTCATAATAGAATTCTTAAGTTATGTGTACAAGGAAATGCAGTTTACCGCTACGGAAGTTCGCCAAGCAGAAAGTGACCCTCTATTCTACTCATCGACCGAAAACTTCTTTAAACATATCTCTCTCATAAATGAACATATTATCTCAGAAATAAATGTTTTATTCTAGAAGTGAATTCAAAGATTTATCTAGATTAAAATTTTTAGGAATACTTGGAATTTTATTCTTTTACAGAAAATCCTTTAGAATGTTATTCTCAAATGTTACAACTTTTCCAAGTATGTCATTGAAGCTCAAGTTTAATAGACTTTTCCCCACAAATATATATGTATATTGCAGACATACATCTTTTTCTGAAAAATACCAAAAAGCATTTTAGACTATGTAATTTTTTAAATCGCACATCCTAGATATTATATTAATAAAAACTGAAATATTGTCTTTTTACTTCCTTATACAAAGTATAAGGAAGTATAGTAATCCCGATTTGCGAAATGGATTTTGTATTTCACATTGCTCGAAAACGAATGATCGCTGGATGTTGCTAATTTATACGTGTGACTTTCATGATGTCTAGTTGCACACCTGCAAGTGTCATCTTAACACGAGCTCTCGTTTTAGAGATATAAGGGATTTTACACGATTTTTCGTGACGTCTGTATGTGTGTGTGTGTGTCTGTGTGTGGGTATGTCGCATAACTCAAAAACGGTTGGACGTAGAAAGTTGCGAATTGGTACATAGGTTTGTTGTAACATCTAGTTGTGCACCTCCCTTTTTGGACTTTCTATGATTTTCCGTTTTGGAGATATTTAGGAAAATTAGGTTCATAATGACAAAAATTTGGCCATAATGTATCAAAAAACGGTAATAACTCAAAAACGGTTTAGACAAATCTTGCAATTTAACTGACTTTCCGATTAGCTAGACATTTGAAACTTTCAGAAAAGCTCAGAACACGTTGGCAATGCATTTTTTTAATATTTTTAGCCAACTGTTTCCGATACCTGCTGCCTTCAGCAGCGTTTATGCGATTCAACAGAAAATTTATTTAACTAACTTTCCGACTAGCTAGACATTTGAAACTTTCAGATTAGATCAGAACACGGTGAAAATGCATTTTTTAAATACTTTTAGCCAACTGTATAGGGTCCCTGCTGCCTTCGGCAGCGTTACCAGTTCAAATCTTGGAATCGATTTGTAACTAACTTCCCGACTAGCTAGACATTTAAAACTTCCGGAAAAGCTCAAAATACGGTGACAATGCATTTTTAAAATATTTTTGGCCAATTGTTTCGTATCACTGCTGCCTTCGGCAGCGTTTACATGGTTCAACAGAAAATTTATTTAACTAACTTCCCGACTAGCTAGACATTTGAAACATTCAGAATAGTTCAGAACACGGTGAATATGCATCTTTTTAATACTTTTAGCCAACTGTTTCAGATCCCTGCTGCCTTCGGCAGCGTTTATATGGTCCAACAAAAAAATTATTTAACTAACTTCCCGACTAGGTAGACATTTGAAACTTTCAGAATAGTTCAGAACATGGTAAAATTCCCTTTTTTAATACTTTTAGCCAATTTTTTCGGGTCCCTGCTGCCTTCGTCAGCGTTACCAGTACAAATCTTGCAATCGGTTTTTAGCTAACTTCCAGAAAAGCTCAGAACACGGTGATAATTCATTTTTTTTAAATATTTTTAGCCAACTGTTTCGGGTCCAATGTCAATGTTTTTTAACATTATGTATATTTCTAAAAGTGTATAAGGAAGTCATGTGGTGCCCACATCAGATTTTTTAAGTATATATTACAAGTATTTCTTTTGCATGAGAACTATAATAGGTTTACCTCCTCATAAAAATATAAGAAATGTATTTAAAAAATAAAGGGTTCACTCCTTTGATTGTACACTGAGAACGAATTTTTTTTTGATGATAAATGATACAATAGTCCTGTGACGTCACAGTAGGTAAAATTAAGGGAGGCATACTATTGTAACAGTCGCAGCTATCGTAATCGTAGATCACAAATCCTGGAATTTGCGATCGGCTCACAAATTATGATACTATTGTAACATTTGTGACTATCACAAATGGCAACCCTTCGATCGCAAATTTGTGATTTCCGGTACCTGGCAATTCGATTATTTTAACGATTGGCTGCACTGATTGGCTTGATATGTAGGTGTGTCCGGTGTGCCGTGTGCAATGCAATGTTTGTTTATATTTACAAACATTTGAAAAAAATAAAAATTATGACATATTTACTGTGCAACCGCGAAAAGATGGCATGCGACCTTGGAATAGTCCATTTTGAAGAAGGGGCGGCCGAATGAAATGCAAATTGTGCTTGGCGGCAGTTCTTTTCGCCAAACAATTCTTTGACTTACCAGCTCCTTTGGCACGTATACGAGCAGTCAAAGTGTCTATTGTTGCTAATTAAATAGAAAATTGCTAAATTTTTGCCAATTTAAATATTGTTTTAATTATTTCTTATAATTTTTTTATCAGATATGCAGAAAATCGATAAAACAAAATAGCTTTAAACATTGCTTATAATTTGTGTTCACATGTATGTTTATTTCTAGTATTTAAATTAACTGAATCCCTAAAATTTATTCGTTTAGCTTTTAACTTCTCGAAGTATACGTAAAACAGTTCCTTTTTTTTTTTTTTTTTTTTTTTTTTTTTTTTGTAAATATTCACTATCATAATTAGTTCAATTATTTAAATCTAAAAATATATCATCATTGAATGTTTTGTAAATATTAACTATCGTGATTAATTAAATTTCTTCCTTTCTACTTTTATTACAACCATTATATGATTATGTCATGTTATTTAATGACAATTACAATAATTTAATGTTTATTATATCAAAACTGTAATGGTATTAATCATGGTTTCTTTTATTTTATACATTGTAGAAATAAACTTTTTAAAGTTTAATTAAGTTACTTCTTTCATCCCTTTCTGCTGATAATGATTGTACTTAAAAATTACTTCTCGGAAGCCATTAAGATTATTTTAAAAAATCAAAATTTCTTTTTGAATGTTATTTGATCGCCGAAACTTTAAAATTTGTAAACAATAGCACCTCCGAGCACTTCTTTTAAATAGTAATTAAAAATACCTTTAAACATTAAGTTTATCAACAACTTCAAACTATAATTTCACACTAAGAATGGGGCTAACAACGCCAAATCTGGAAGCCACTCTACTCTATGTTACCATGGAAACACACCCTCTCACCTTATTTCTTTAATGGAATCGTCTGAAAACATGTGATTCGCGTGCCAAGTTATCGCGGTTGTACAATACCAATTTTTAAGCCGCCCAGACGGTGGAGTGGTTAGCGTCCCTGACTTCTACACAGTTGGGCCCGGGTTCGAATCCCGGAGAAGGCATGGATGTATGTATTGTCCCTGTTCATGTTCTTGTATCTGCTCTTGTAATAAAAACTTGTAAACCCTTGTGGTGTGGATTATTCGAGATATAAGCGGCCCTAGAGGCAAGCAATAAATCTCATGTACTCATCAAACCAAACCAAACCAATTTTTAAATACGAATGAAGTGAATGATTAATTTCATTTTTCAGTTCAAAGTGCCTTTTGTGTGATGTATAAGCAGAAAAAAAAATATATATAAAATAAAACTATATATTGACATCCTAGTTAAACTTACACATATAGTACTTTTCCTATTTTCGTAATAAAAAGTTCATTTAAGAGTGTTTTATTTATAAAATATTTTCTTCTTTATGTATGTATTTTGTAAAAGTCCCACACAAAATGGGAAAGAGAGGGGTTGGTCTAATTTTTTCATTATAAACAAAATGTCAATAAGTAATTTTGAAGTTGTTTAAAAGCAAGGTATTTAAAAATATTTCCTTGTAATCTTTCATTTTCTAACATCAAAAAGCAGCTTTTGAAAAATTGAATCTAATTGATGTCTTTATACATCTGTTATCTAATATATATATGTATAATTATATAATCTCTACAACTATTATTCTACTGATTAGTGTTTCAAAAAGTTATTTTTTAGTTTGAAGTTGGTTTTTAAAAAGTATATAGAACATTATTATTAAAGAAAGAACCCAGTCAACACAAATTCATGTAGATTAGGTCAAAGTACATAATATGATACGTCTATATTACAGCTAGATTTAGTCTATATTTCACCAGATCTTGTAGATATTATATTGAAATGTATTTTTATGTAATAAGTGTCTTTGAGCCAAAATAAATAAACGCGTGAACATAATATAGATATATCCATTTTAGTGCATATTACATCCAAAAATTATCTATGTTATTTAAAGATTTATGTAAACATAGATGATGGCAGAATGAAATCAACAGTGAGTGCTGTTTTTCTTTTCTTTTACTTTACACTGTGTCATTACATATTAGTCTAGCAGAGCTACGCAGTGGGTAATTGGTAAAATCTACCGAAAGAGAGTAAAAGAAAATTTAAAAGCTTTAAACTTTATTTGTATTAAATATTATCCTGAATTAGGCTAAGGGAAAAAAAAAAACTTTTTTTTTGCAGAACTTTTAAAAAATAATATTAAATATATAAAGACTTCCTTCTCTGCCAGCACCCATGTACGTAAATCAATTGTAGGTTGATTTCTTTAGAAATCAACCTACTACAATCACTTTTTTTGTTTTTGTTTTTTTAATCTATATATAATAGAAATTTTGTCATCACAGTAACTTCCAAAATAATACTCCAAATCGACCCAAAATTGGACAACGAACTTATCTTACAAATATCTAGGATGAGTTCATTAACGATGGTTGCTCTGCACTTGAAAATTACAAATCCACATTGTGAAAAGTGTATTTAAGATTGGATTTGCTTGAATTTTAATATGTACATAAGCCATATAAGTGTCTCAACCAAGTTTATTAATGAAATTTATCTGCTCTTTTCTTACAAAAAAAAAAAAAAAAAAAAACGGATACCTTAAATTAATTAGGGCTGCTTTAATATTTATTATTACAATTACTTTTGAAACGCTGAATCAATCAATCAATTCAAGCCAAAGTTGGGTAGTGAACTTATATAAATGTTTTGATGATAAGTTCACTGGACAACTTGTTCTGCCATTTTGTTTTCAAGTTGCAGTCACTTGAAATCTGACTGCCACTTGAAAATATGCCATCATGATAACTTTTGAAATATTAAGCTGATTTAAACCAACGTTGGAAAGTGAACTTACAGTTCAAATATTTGGAGTAAGTTTGCTGTGTAACTTGTCCCGCAAAGGGACTCATTCAATATTTGAGTTTACCGTAGCATTCACATGAAATAGATTTTTCTTTTCTTTATGTGAATACAAATGCAGTATTACAATTTTTTTTTTTCTTTTTAACTATATTACATTTACAGATGGCTAAAAAATTGTAATTTATCATTAAAAAAAATTTTTTTTTCTTTTTTTGTTGCCAGTGAAGAAAATAACACATCACCCCCTCGCTTTTTTTTTTCTTCCTTACCACAAAATTTTAAATAAAAAAATAAACAATTTTTAATTTCTTTCTCGCTCATCACACATTTATTTAAATCAGTTATTTTATTGATTGATTCTAAATCAGAATTTTTCACCGATTCTAATCCTCTATACTAACTAAGTTACCTGGTAAACATCTAAAATATTAACTCGTTAGAAAGATGAAACCTTTTGATCTGTTCGGTAAATATAGACACAGCATTTATTACTTTTTCTTAGGTTTTATTTAATTTTTGGTGAATAAGAATGAATAGTTTCATTATAACTTAACTCTGTGTTTTATTTGTCGAAAAAGTTGGATTACGTTTTTATAGTCGAGTGCAAGTCAGATATTGATTTGGTAGTAATTTTTAGAACACTGGCAAATTGTGCCATTGGACAAACCTTTTTTAAAAGGCCACCTCTCTGAAGGGCCAGTTTTCTATAAATCAAGATAAATCTGTGAAAATAATTCGCAGAAAGTTTTCTGAATTTGCTGTAAAATTAGAAATTTCGTTTAGAAAGATTGGAGTGTAAGGTTGATTTTTTATACCAACTATGTGAAAAATACCAGAGCCAAAAATCGAGCAGAGGAGAGGGCCCGGGTTCGTTTCCCGGCTCTGGTATTTTTCACATAGTTGATATAAAAAAAATAAATCAGCCTTCCACTACAATATTTCTAAATGAAATTTCATGGCTGATGTATTATTGAATATCTATATATTAATTTGAAACGCGTTTTGTCTGTATCCACTAAATCGAGAGAAAGGCTTGGTGTAAAAATTTGGTTGAGGTGCCTAAAAAAAGATCTTGGTCTGTAGATGTGTCATTAAGAGAGAAAAATAAAAAAAGTTGGAACGGTTCCCCACCATGGGGGGCAGGAGTTAAAAATATGTTTGCGAGCTTAACTCAGCTCCAAAATACTTCACGGTGAAGAAGTTGTACATGGGGGGACAAGACTCGAATACTATAAAATCAATTTCTGTGATTTTGGAATTTTCGATTTTAAAGAGAAAAAGTAGATTTTTTTTTTTTTTTTTTTTTTTTTTTTTTTTGGGGGGGGGGGGGAGATTAATTTGAGGGAAATCCGTTCTGGATACACATGTAGCACCACATTTTATAGGACTTGAAATTTCGGGTAGATTGGGGATGTTTGTATACAATATAGTGTGCCCCCTGGTGGTGAAAAATGAAACTGGGTGATTTTGTAGTAGACCCCATCATGTTACACCTTATTTTAAAGGTCTTAGTATTTCCTGACCATTGGTGATGTTCGTACAGAACACACTGTGCCCTCTGGTGGTGGAAAGTGCAACTAAAGGATTTTGCAGTTGACACCTTATTCGAAAGGTCTTGGAAATTTAAGGCAACTGGTGATGTTCGTATACAACATACTATGCCCCCTGGTGGAAGAAAGTGAATTTTGCGTAGCATGCTGCAGCCACTGGTAGTGGAAACACGAGTCAAAGGTTCGTTCGGTTCAAGGTTAATTTTTGAGAATTTTTTCATGTTATTAGCGGCCCGCATATACGCTGCTGCAGGCACCATGGTCCCAAGTTCTGTTCGATTTGAGGTAATTTTTTTTGTTACAGATGATTACTTTTTTCGCAATGCTTTCATTTAAAGATAGAAATTCAAACAAAATCGAGTTAAAGATATGAAATCATACAAATTTAAGGTTATTATCATGGGCCTGGTCAACGCTGGGTGGGTACGTTCGGTTCCAGGTTAATTTTTGGGAATTTTTTACTTCCATTACCCTACGGTAGTAGGGTAATGGAAGTATTGTATTCGGTCTGAAAATTCGATATCGGGTTTTCACTTGATTTACACGTTTTTAGGTCCCCTGAGTCCAAAAAAGTGGTTTTTGGCAATTGGTCAGTGTGTATGTATGTGTGTGTGTATGTATGTATGTATGTATGTATGTATGTATGTATGTATGTATGTATGTGGAGAATATTCTGGCTATTATAGCTCAGAAACTAATAAAGATAGATCTACGAAACTTTAGAATTGAAATACGTCTGATGTACAGATGAAATTTCCAAATTTTGGTGAAAATTGAAAAACCGGAAGTGGGACATCGGAAACCGGAAGTGGGACCGTAAGTCCGTATCTCAAAAACGGCTCTAACGATTATCTTCAAACTTGCTATATAAACACTCTATTAGATGTCCTTTCGAATGATATAGTTAGTTAGTTCAGGAAAATTGATAGGCGGCCTGTATAAATAGCTCAATTTCAGGCCTCGCAAAGGCGTTCCTTTAAAAACGGTTGTACGGATTTTTTTCAAACTCGCCATTTTAACTTACTTTTAAATATGCTTTTGTATGTAATTATTGTTTTCCTGTCAATAATTCAGTTTAACCGGAAGTGGGACATCGGAAACCTGAAGTGGGACCGTAAGACCGTATCTCAAAAACGGCTCTAACGATTTTCTTCAAACTTGCTATATAAACACCCTATTAGATGTCCTTTCGAATGATATAGTTGGTTAGTTCAGGAAAATTGATAGGCGTCTTGTATAAATAGCTCAAGTTCAGGCCTCGCAAAGGCGTTCCTTTAAAAACGGTTGTACGGATTTTTTTCAAACTCGCCATTTTAACTCACTTTTAAATATGCTTTTGTATGTAATTATTTTTTTCCGGTCAATAATTGATTTTTTGTAAAAGTTGGTATCTCAAAAACGGCTCTAACGATTTTCTCTTTAGGTCACTTTTATGTTTTCTGATCACATTATCTCTCAAAAATGCATATAATACATGTAATAGCGGGTAATGGAAGTCGTGTGGTTGTTTCACACCAGATTTTTCATGTTAGTAGCGGCCCGTGTGTGCACTGCCGCAGACACCCGTGTCACAAGGTAGAGTATTGTTCGCTTCGAGGTAATTTTTTTGTTACAGCTGATTATTTTTTCGTGATGCTTTCGTTTAAAAACAGAAATTCGAACAAAATCGAGTTAAAGATATGAAATCATACAAATTTAAGGTTCATTTTTATTTATAAGTATTTTTCCGAATTTCTTTTTGTAAGTGAAATGTCGTAACTTATATTAGATGTTTTAACTTGAAACACATTTAAATAATGATGCAACATGTTTGAAACATTACAGTCAATAAAATGACTTTCGAATTTGACGGGTTCCAGCTAGTAATTTCTAATTGGAAAATTTGTGGTCTAATGGAGTTGTGCTATGAAAAATATTCTCACTTGTTATATCTGTGTTTGCAGACTCGGTGACCTTGCCAACGGATATTATGTGAGAAATGACGAGCTGGTTATCAGTCTGGGTAGCTAAGTGGAAGCAGATAACCCGGGTTTGATTCCTGGCTCTGGTATTTTTCACATAGTTTGTATAAAAAATCAGCCTTACACTCCAGTCTTTTTAAATGCAATTTCAATTATCTATATATTAATTTGAAACGTGTTTTATCTGTATCCACTAAATTGAGAGAACGGCTTGGTGTAAAAATTTGGTTGATGAGTCTAAGAAAAGGTCTTGGTCTGTAGATGTGTCATCAAAAGAGAAAAATATAAAAAGTCAAATGGTCCTCCGCTGAGGAGGGCAGAGGTTAAAAGCATGTTTGTGAGTTAACTCAGTTCCAAATTACTTCACGGTGAAGAAATTGTACATAGGGAGGACTATACTCGAATACTAAAATATCAATTTCCCGGAGGGGGGGGGGGAAGGGGCGGGGATTAGTTTGAGTGGGTAATCCGGTCTAGACCTCATTTTAAAGCATGTTCATACAGTGAAATGTCGAAAAATACAGTGAAATTTTGAAGTGAAATGTCGTAAATTTTATTAGATGTTTTAACTTGAAATACATTTAAATAATGAGTTAATTAATAACAGTAATACAACTATTTAAGTTATTCAAATAACAGTTTTAATAATTTCACTAAATTAATACACTATCACTATCAATATGTCTTTACACCATCACAAGGATTCAGCTCCTGGTTGCAAAGCACATGCAAACGAGGAGCTGTCTAGACCAATTCCCTAAAATGGTGCAGCAATTTAACACCAAGTTGTGAAATATATATGGAGAAAAGTGGTGTAACTTCCCTAATAGTGTATTGATTTAACACGGTGTCTCAAAATGTGGTAAGAGAAGCGAGAATGAAAACGCTGAGCGTTTGCTTATATCGTGAGTGGAGTCAGAGCCCGAATCTAGAACCAATTTTTTCATCAAATTTTTTTTTTTTTTAAATTAAGTTTCAAAGTTGAAAACCATGTTGCCAATTAAAATATACTGGTTGGCTATGGTAACCAGGTGACCGCATTTCACGAGCCAAAATAATACTAAAGTATAAATTGCCAGCATGCGATTAATATGAAAGTACCAAATGGCAATTGTAACACTTAAAGGATTATGTGTCATTCTTGAAGCCACTTGGATTTTAAAATATGCAAATATGGTGCAAAAGATGTGATTGTGATGCAGAAAAAGATTTTTAAAATTGGATGCATTTTTAAACAAAAACAGCTAGTTGCATTACACTGATCGACATGAAAATTGCCTCTGGCACCATTTCAGTATATTCTTATGTAAAATGACCTCCTGAATCTGAATATGATGCCCATTTTGCCCTATCACCCACCGTTTTTTAGGAATGGCCACCTATTTTTTTATCATTTTTCAGTGATTTTATGGCTATGAATTTGATTTCTAGGAGGGGAGAGGATTATTTTAACCGTTAAATGTCTTCTGAGGGGTTACGGAGTTGGAAAATTCTAAAACATTGACATTTGCGACAAGGGAAAAATTTTGGGGAGGAAACTGAAATTATGCATTACATATCTTATATTTTTTAAATTTGTTATTAATGTTATTTTTTAAACTTTATATATTTTTGCTTTTAGGCGTTAAATTATTTTTAATTCTTCAAATCAAATTCATGGTCATAAAATTATCAAACAGGGAAAAAAATTCTGAGAGGGGGGGGGGGGTGGTGTATCTAGAAAACGGTGGGTGACTGGGCAAAATGGGAGTCCTATTCGGATCCAGGAGGTCATTTCACAAGTTGAGCAAGAATGGTATCAGATCTCGAATTTTTTTTTCTTTTTGCAGAGTAGTGTTCCCCCTCTCCCCCCCCCCCTCCAAAAAAAAAAAAAAAACATTTTATACACAAAGTTCAAAATCTTAAAAGTGAAAAACAACTCTTGTGAATCAATTGACCAATAAGTAAATCAAAATTATGCGTACCCTCTATACAAAGCAAAACCGAAATTTATTTGACTTCCTTTTTTTTTTTTTTTTTTTGCTTTAAAAGTGTATTGTAACAACAAGTTGTCTTTTAAAATTCCAATGCAACAAGTAAAAAAAAAAAAATCTAAATTAACTGCAAGAAAATTCATCTCCCCCCCTCTCCTTAAATCATGAAAAAAAAAAAAACACTATTTAAAGTCTTTTTTATTCGCAATTTATTAATTAATTGAAACAGTGAGATAGCTGGATTACAAACCTTTTAATTTCAATGTAATTTAAAGTACAATAAATTATTTTATCTATAAAAGAATAACCCAGAAATATTAACAAAAATAACTCAAAATTTAAACACATAAGATATTATTAGATCCCCTACTAAGCAAAGCATTCATTTAACTCTGCATTACATGAAGATTTAATTAGAAATAAAAAAAATTATGTAACATTTTCTTACTCAATGTAGCACCTTTCATAATAAAGTGTTTTAAAATTTAAGTGGGATAGCAGTATCAGAGCCCAAAATTTGAACTTATATAATACTCGCTGAAAAAAAAAAAAAAAGCTACTCACCACAAATTATAATTATCTTACTCTATTTTTTACGTATAAGGTGACCAGAATTTTATATTGGTAAAAGAGGAGAAAATATTCAATTTTGAAAAAGAGGTCATTTTAGAGGACACAAAATTGAATGAAAATCATTATAAAAACCAATTCAAAAGCTACTTTGCACAAGTGGTGGAAACATTTTTATCTCAAATGATGAATTTGAATTAGTATACCTTAATTTAAATTAATAATATATGGATATGTTTACATTCTTATCTTTAGAAAACAAAACTTTTGTCAATATCAGTATTGCAAGCATATACAACCTTAGATAACGATGATGCAGGTGTATAAAATGATTATTTTTCATTCCCTAATTAATAAAATGCAATGTATACCCAAGTTATCCCATGCTTTTAAATCATTACTTACATTAAAACTATTAAACATAAATGTTTCAATTCAATAAAAAAAATTAAAGTAAACATAATGTATAGCTTATACCTAAATTTGGAAAGTTGAAACTTTAAAGAATATTTCTGAATTTTAATGCTTAAAATATTGTAGGAGTTAAAATATCTCAGAATGTAGGAGTTACGATAATCTTATAAATAAGAGACTGTATATAAATTTTGTGAATAAAAAAAATTACATTAATGAATTTTTTAGCATTTCATCAATAGCTTAAAAATTCTAGAAAGTAACTCTCTCATAATCTACTTTTAGATACAAAATTAATTCCCCACATATAGAGTTTTTCTTTTTCATAATAAGAATTTTAACTCTACAATTAAAATAATTTTGATGAAAATCAATTTAAAATTTAGGTTTGTAGTTGTATCAAGCTGCTTTATATTATTCAATGACTTCTGTGGTAAATTAGGGGTCAAACTACTTAACATGCAAAATCACTAAAAATTCCTACTTGTCTGCAGAAATAATGGCGAGGAAAGACTTATTAATGATAAGTATATCATATATCTATTATTAAAATAATTCATTTATACCTGTGAAGGATATTTAAGGAGTACTTAACACATTCAGTACCATTAGTGTAAAAATATAGTTTGACTTTTTAAACAAGAAACAAACGATACAAAATAATATACATACAGTTAATAATAATAATAATAATTATTATTATAAAAAATCAGAAATATGCTGTTCATCTCGCATTATTATACAATTTATTGCGATTTTTTAAATAATGAATCATAAATGAACAATATTGGACATTTTTGTGTTTGTGCGATATTACGTTTAATGAAGTAAATCTTGTCATTTTTAAATTAAACAAAGGTTTTAATTTAATTTTCTGTGTCAATAATAACACTCCACACACAAAAATAAATACCTAAATAAATATTTTATTTCTCATTGATCAAATCCTAATATCCGGCCGCCATCTTACTTGTGAGAGCTTACGGGAGAGCGCCGGCAGTCGCAAATTTTTATGTCAACAATCACAAATTTACGATCCAATATGGCCGATGGCGTTACATTTGTATCAAAATTACGACTACGATCCGACTTGTGATCTACGATAACTGCGATTGTTACAATAGTATGCCTCCCCAAGGCTCCTATATATACAAGCTGGCGCATCAGGCATTTTGTTGCCTTAGGGTTGCCACATGTACTCAGCGCATTTCTCTGATAAACAAACAACAAATGTTTTTTTTAAATTGTCTTACGTTACTTTAGAGCACAGATTATCATACAGATAGGACAGTGAAGCTAAAACGCGAACCGGAAATATAGTAGCACCACTAGTGTCAACAGAGGGGAACTACATGTGTTAAGTCTACATGAATAGCATCTTTGATCAAAAATTGTTTTTCTATTTCGCGAGTAGTTAGTAGCAGGTTAGTATGGGAAGTTTTCTTTTTTTTTTCACTTTCTGTTGTTTTTGAATTCACAAAATTATCCTCAAAACAGCTATCCGCGATTGTAATGATCGATAGGTGGCACTTTCTCAACTGCTGTTGTTAGTAAATTATAATAGCCACGTGCATGTATAATTGTTCTTTCTTGTTGTTCTATCATTGTTTCAGCGTGAAAGCTATCAGTGGTGTGATAATTTCACCTTAGCCCACCAGAGGGCGAGCATTTCATTAAAATCGCGGATTCTTCTAAGAAATAAAAATTAATTTTTATAACGTTTAAAAATATGTTTTGTCAAAGATATTCATATTCAAGTACAAATTAAAATTGCAAACTGTAATTCTGAAATAGCAGTATGAAACAACGAGATATATATATTAGAGTGCTGATTCAAAGGATGAAGGATTAGCTTTCCGTGGTTCAAGATGAATCACGTGACATGCTCGAATAAGTTGCTGTGTTTCGCCCTTTATCGCTATTTTGGCATTTAAAATATCAGTTCGACAAATTATCATCATTATTAGGCAACATGACAGTCCTATGACCGAAATAAATTGTTTTTAAAATAATTTTACACATATTTCACAAAATAAATTCTAAAATACCTTTTTTTTCATCGTTTCCCAACAAAGTTTAAAAGTGTTTATAAAAGAAAATTTAAACTTTTAAAGAGCTAAATTTAACAACAAATATTAATTTTTCAACTATTTTTAAGCATTTTCTCGGTTTAAGTTCAACTACACGAAATAAAAAAGAAGTAAAATCAAAATCAAAATGATTTAGAACAAAAGAATATTAAACTACGTAAGTAAACAAAAACATTGGCGGTTTTGACCTATGCGAAGAAGACTCTCCAAACCGTTGCCACAGAAAATTTACTGAAAATAAGCTGTTACCAAGGGAACCACCGAATACGCAGGTGTAAGGAGAGCATGTCACATGACTCATCTTGGACCTTCTCAAGTGTTACCATTTATCACTCTACTTTATTTATCTCGTTGGTATGAAACCATTAAATATTTAATGTTGCTTGCTTTAAATTATACAAAATGCTTTAAAATGAAAAAATGTTTTTATCTTATGTATATTTTCAAAGTTTATTTTCTTAATATTTAGCACTTGTTTCTTAAAATAAATTGCTTTTGACAATCAAGTTTCTAAACAATAATAAAGTTGCGAAACGAAAACGTATGTGCAGTTTTTTTTCCTTCACTTTTTCTATTACTTTTAAATTCACAAAATCATAACATTCACAGCTATTTTCTAAGAAATAAAACTAATTTTTATTATGTTTGAAAATAAATTTTGCCAAACACATTCGTGTTCAAGTGTACAAATTAATGTAACAAACTGTAATGCTGAAATAACAGTATGGTATGAAATCTTAAATATCTAACATTGCTTGATTTAAATAATACGAAATGCTTTAAAATGAAAAAAATATTTCTGGTTTATGTATATTTTCGAATTTCATTTGCTTAATATTTAGTACTTGCTTCTTAAAATAAATTGCTTTCGACAATCAAGTTCGTAAACAATAACAAAGTTGCCGGTTAGTTGGTTGAATGTTGGGTTTAACGTTGCACTAATATTACGATATGAACATAGATGCAATAAAAATAAGACGAACGATTGCGTAAGCTGGAAAGTTCGAGAAACTTACAGCCATTGACAATAAGGGTCGTTGCAGTCAAATTTTGGTTACCGAAGAATATACGGGAGTGTCCTATCTGTATACTAATCTTTGCTTTAGAGTAACTTGTTTTATTATATTTCATAATTTTAGCTAAGTAAACTATGATATAGAAGTTTGTTTAGCGATAAACTGCTATAATCATTCAAGAAGTAAATGTAAAGTGTTCACAGACCTTCTATTACTGTATACAGTGGCGGATTTAAGGGGGGGGGTTAGGGGGCTGAAGCCCCCCCCCCAAAACAAACAAAAAAAAAAAATGACATTCACAATTGAATATTGCAATTGTAAATTTTTTATTGGTCTAGAATAAGACTTTCAAAAATCTTAGCCCCCCCCCCCCCAAAAGTCAAGTTCTGGATCCACCACTGACTGTATATTTGAGTTTTGGCGACATTTTGTAAAAGAAACAGAAACCGCCCTAACAACACATCTTACGCCAGTACATCCAAAGGATATCCTCAGAATAAAATGACATCCTGAGAATGTACTGTGAAAAAAATGTGTTTTTAGAAATATTATTGTTGCTTATTGCTCTTATCTTGACCGGATTGCTTCAGATCAAGATTTTTTAAAATCATTAGGGAAGCGATATGGACGCCAAGCGGGAATGCTGTCCTCTTCGGAGGCAAAAAAATGGCGGTGATGCGCCGGCCTATTATTTTATTTAGGGGCTCTAGGTAAAATCGCCGAACACGTGGCCGATATTTTGTAAACAAATTAGATTCAAGATGCCATTTTATTGTTACGCATAACATTTTCCTAAATATTTCTCCAGTGAAACTTAATAATCAGATATCTGTTCAAACAAGAACAAAAGAGAAATGTAAACAACTTAATCGAATGAAAAAGTTAGACTATTCCATATCGTAAAATTACAGAACATTTTATGTATACACGCACACACACACACACACACACACACACATATATATATATATATATATATAATGAATAAAAGATTTATAAGAACATTTTATACACACACACATATATATAGACATCAAAGCTTAAATAATTAGACTTTCAATCAATTTAATAAAGGAATTTATTAAATGGAACATCCATTTAAATTTGTTAACATCACCACAGTTCACATGGCAACTTTTAATATTACGTATGTTGATTAATATTAAAGTATATTACTAAAACTGGATTAAAACCAAAACAAAGGTGTCACGATATCACTCTTACTTCAATTTCATATAATCTGTAACTCTTATAAATAATATTGCAAGATAAAAATTTGCAAGCCACAATGCTTTGCTATGGTAGAGTTGAGGATTGTTTGCCTAACCAGCTGATATTCTTGTAGCCTCGAACCCAAAGTGGGAATATGGTCCATACTTTACAGCATAATTCAAACAATGTTTATTCTACCATGTGCAACAAAGTGAGCAAAATATGCAATTTCTATTTCAAACGGCGGGTTCAGGCTCTTACCGATCCAGGATCGATCCAATTGGTCTTGGAACAATGCGTCCATTCTCATGGACCGGTCTGGATCAAAGTCGTCCAATGTAATGCGTTCCAGGGACTGGTCGTGAAGAATTTTTTCCGAGTCATTTGGGTGGAGGATCAAAATTGTGATGGCATGTCTCCGGCCAACCTCTAAGTGTGTGTCCCAGACCGTCGCCAATTGCCCATCTGCGCAGAACTAGTGCGACGTAAAACCCAACCAACCGAGTAATTTGATCCATTAACGGCTGTATTCTCTAATAACTTCGACTCCCGGTCGAACATGAAAATTTTAAAAGCAGATAAAGTCAGAGTTCAATTTTTTAGCAAAATTTGACGTTTTGCATCTGCCATGTAGCGGAATTTTTATTTTCAGATTTTTTAGCTGAAAACAACCAATCAAAATTTATATGAAAATTTTGACACTAGATGGCAGAAACAGCGTGCTAAGTTTTCTTGGAAAGTTTTACCTAGCCTTTAGAAGCTTTTCAAGTTTGTCCGTTGAAGCGGTAGTTGAAGTTAATGGTGAATAAGGCCATAAATGACACATTGCTGTGATTGGCCGGTAGTTATTGCTCTGGTTCCGCCCTCTACCGGTCCTTACAAACGCAAATACGCATACAAGCCTTTTTTTTTTTTTTTTTTGTAAATAACTGTATAATTATTTTAGAATTATAAATATATTCATGCAATGGATTGAAATATAATACAACAATGCAAATTAAAATTCATCGAATACTATTTAAATGTAATAAAATGAAATTTTAAAATACTCCTTGCTAACAATTTTTTAATTTTGAGTTTAACAAAACATTTTAAATATGTTTTGTACTGCTTTGTTAATTTATCGGTTAGTTAATTTCTATAAAACTTTTTTATGTTTGAATACTAAATATTTGCATTAAATTTTAGCATTCAAACATAAAAGTAATTAACAATATTTAAAAATCAATATTTAATTTGTATTTGAAAAAAAAAACATAAATATATTAAACATTTAAAATATTATTGATTGAAATCATAATTAATTGAATTTAACAAACCAATCAATGAAGTGATAATTATTATTGTAATCATTGATTTAAATCAGAATTTAAATTTTATAATTTTAGCAATTTGTAATAGTTTTATATTTCTTACCTTAAATCATAATAATGAAACTTGATCCTACTTCTTATTTACATCAAATATTTGAATGCTAAATATTTGCTTTAAATTTCAGCATTCCAATTTAAAAATTTTTAACAAAAATTAGCTTGTCAATAAATCCATTAAATATTACTTAAAATTGTTTACAATATATTCGCGAATCAATTGAACTATAGAGGGCGTTTTATTGTCGTCTGCTTCAAAAGTTGTGTCGGATAATGCTAACGTTCTACACATGTAACAATGGTAAGGAATGGCTAATTTAAATATTCAATGCATTATTAATATGCAAATATTATGCCGAATTCGAGAAATTTACTTTGTGCGGAGGTGCTTTTGAAATGAGAAAGGTTTATAATTTTTGGAGGAACCAAAGCAACCGAAAACAAAATTGATGTTAAGTGGTCATTTGTTTACAAGTGACTGCAATGAAAAAATCTACGTACTATGAAAAAAAACTAATGATAAAAAATTTAGATTGCTAAATTCGATTTTATAATTTCGCAGTTTATATTTTCATGTGTGTTTATATCTTCCTGTAAAGCTGCAGTGCAAAATGCAAGCGTCAGTAGGCGGATTTTGATATTGTGTTATGGTAAAAAAGCAGCTTGTTTATTGTTTTGCTTTTCCTCCCGGAAAGTGATCAATTTTTGAAAGTTCATTTGATAATTATTGTGTTTGCTTTCGATGTGTCCACGTCAACGCAACGTTTTATTTTGCATTGTTTGTTTGATTAGTTAATTTCGTAAGTGATTTTATTATTTTAATTTCTTTCGTTATTTATTTTTCAGTTCTTTTGATCACGATTTTTTTAAGTGAAAAGCAAATAGAGTGAGTGTGAATGCACCAGTAATGGACATCATGCAATGATTTTAATAAAAAATAACGGCTTCAATTATTTATCTAAACGTTAATTCTTGGATGATTTTAATGTTTTTATTTGTTTAATACTTTAATTATTAGCAAATTTAACCGAATTCATAAAGAGGAAAATGATGTTTTTCAATAAAAATTGCATTGTTTAATAGTAAGAGCTCAGAGCTGATTTAATTACTGTGTATATTTATTTTCTATTGAAAATTGCATTTCTTTTTCTTTTGTTATTGTATTTAGCTGCTAGTTTTGAGTAGTCTGCTAAGATTCTTCCTTATTTTTATATACTACATATTTCACTTCAGTTGTATTAAAAGCAGTATGTGTGTATATATATATATTTAAAAAAAAAAAAGCTGGAAGAATGCTTTTTATTTATTTTTATGAAAAGCAAGGATACTGGTCTCACTTTCAGATTTCTGCAAATGGCAACAAATGTTAACATGAAAAATACATTGGAGAGCCTTTTGATGGTAGAAAGAATTAGAACATCAAGTAGAATCAACAGCAACTTCTTCCAATTCTGTGTTGGACACGAACTTGTACCTATCAAAGTTAAGTGAACCTGCCTGCAGCATAGTATGATTTGATAATACAGGGTGATTAGAAAAAAAACTACCAATACATGTGAGACCATAGCTACCATACCGTTCCGAGAAACTGAATAAAAATTTGGTGGAAGGTACTTTGAGGTATGCGCTCAAGAATTATACAAAAAACAACAGTTAAACTCTAACAGTTACGGTTACAGTGACAAAATTTCGAAAATTTCAAATGGCAACACCTACTTTCTTTTATTGAAATGGAATCTCCATACCAAAAAATCATAAATAGCGATGGAACGGTACCTCTAGCATAAAAATCACCAACGCTAGGCATACTAAGAAAAAAGAGAAAACAGCTGCGATGTGCCTACCAGAGCATGACTTACATTTTCTTAATGACGTCACATTTCACACTGATTCTTTGGCTCTCACTAAAGTCTATTGATTCTGCTTCGAAACGAGAAGAATAGACCACGGTATCCTTAATTTCATGTAGGTCTACTGAATAAGAGTTTTAATTTAGTTGTTAGTTGTAAGACAACGTCAGGAGTGACGTCATCACACTAAGTGAAAAATAAGGCATTGTGAAATGCGTGATGTGTATCTTGCTTTCTTACTCTGTGAACAATATGCCGCTTACTGGTAAACATCATTATCATCATCAAAATCGGTTTTGATTGCCATTTTAATGCAATTATTAACATGTAACCCATAAATGGCGTTACATGTTTTTCTCAGAAAACTAAAACTTCAAAATATGCATTATATAAATGAAGTTTCTAAGTTATTTCAAATTATTTTTAATAGAATGTATAAATTCTTATAACTATCATTTGTATTTAGCACAAAAATTGATAATACTTACTGGATCTTGACTTGACGTTTCTTTCTACGCATAAATTTGTAAAAAGCTCATTATTTCAAAATCAATTTCCAAGGAGATAATTCACTTTTGCAATGAACGATCCATATATTTCAGTTGTACTAAAAGCAGTATAGCATTTTTTTTCCCCTCTTAAAATCTGGAGTGACTCCACTTGACTTTCCAAAAATTAAGTAATTAATAATTGTTTAAATAAAGTAAGAGGTATCATTAAATAAACAAAAGAGAAAATTAAAGGGTGTGTAAGTATTTTTCTCTATGTAGTATGTCCTTTAAATTAACGCAATTACCCTTCAAATATTTTGAGCATATATCATGATGATAAAAGAAATTTTTGTTGTGTCCCTGTAAAATTCTATTAATGCTAAAATCACTAATATCTATGCAGATCATGCGACGGTCACCTATAACAATTATATAAATTTTCAGCTAAATCGAATGAGGCGTTCAAAGGCTATTACACTTTAAATATTTTGTGCCCATACACCACAATACTGAAGAATTTTTGTGTCACTCGTGTTATCCGTCAGCTTTTAAGAAAATGCAACCTTTATCGATTAGCAGCTGAATAATAGCATATTAAAATTTTTAGAAACAAAAAGCTTGTGTTACTGCCAGTTAGTAACGCATATATTTATTATTGATATTGAATAATATCGTCTTGCAGATAGGAATTAGCTCTCTAGTGAAGTTTGTTGCAGGAAACAGGAATAAATTCTGCCACAGAAGATATACACATTTTCCAAGAAATTCTTTTTTTTTCTTTTTAATTCCACTTTCTCACTATGAAAATTCACATCGTTAAATTAATACTCATTTTCAAAAAAAAAAAAAAAAAAAAAAAAAAAAAAAAATTACGATTTTTACTTTAAAAATGCAAAATAACTAATTGCATTTTTCTGATTTCTAGCTAAAAGATAAAATACTAAAATTAAAAAAATTCAATTTTTTGAAAATGTGTACTAATGTAAACCTTCTGAATGTAAAAACTGAATTTAAAATAAAATAAAATAAAAAATTTAAAGACTTTCTATTAGCTTGATTCACACTAAAATGTATGAAAAAATCAAGTGTTGCCACCTAAATTTCATACTTTAGTTAATTTTAAAAAATTTAATTGTCATGTCGAAAAACTGTTTACACCCCTGAATTCAGAAAAATCGCCCCTTCCATTTGTAACGAGCCACATACTTATTTTAAATGACTGAAATGAATTAAAATGAAGGGTTGCCACCTAAATTTCATACTTTAGTTAATTAAAAAAAATCTGTGTCAAAAAATTGTTTGCATCCCCTGATTCAGAAAAATCACCCTTTTCATTTGGTACCGAATTTCTAACGATAGAATTGATATTCCAAATTTATTTTTCCTTGTTTCCTTTGCTAACCAAGATTCGGCAGACGGTTTATGACAGAGAATGTAAGCTAAAAGTGAGTTATCCCATAAACAAATTTTGCCACAGAGTTGCATGCGAATTTATGACTGAAGACGGAGAAATTGTAAGAGGGAATGCACCACTTACAGTATCCATTTAAGTAGATATCTTTTTTTATTGCCACATTATCAAAGTTTATGTTAACTGTATTCTGGAGATTAATGTACAATTGAATGAACTACTTTAAAATATCCGCTTGCCACATAGAGGCTAAACAAGATAAAGTGGTGACTTTAACAATTTGCTACCCTCTCATGACCATCATAAAAATTAATATCATTCCACTGTCTATGTAAACACTGTGCATTTCTGAAATTAAAAATAAATTTAGTCAGTGACATCAAAATATCCCATATTTCGGAATCAGTCAGCAAAAATATGGCATATTTCTTAAATTATACATTAAAAAAGCAGAAATTTCATTAATTTGCAGTTAAATCTTTTCTTTATGAAATCTGTTTTTGAAATATATATATATTGATTCTCAAAGGGGAAAAAATGTACCAAATCAGTGCTGTTAAATGAATATGAAAGGAAGTTTAGTAAGCAAACTTCATAAATAGATAAAACTTGTAATAACTGCTTTGGATCAAAATAATAAATCTTGACTCAGAAATCTTTAAACAGAAAGTAGGCACAAATGAAGTATAAAAGCAACAACAAACTTGGTGCTTTCACGCTACATTTGCACTTACGTTGCTTCACCTAATAAGGGGTCGTGCTCCATTATTTTGACCAGAAATGTTTGTTGCATTTTTTTTTCAAATTTATGGGTTTGTAAATATAAGCATAAGCAAAACAAAATACGGCAGGGGGGGGGAGGTAAGGGCATACTGATAGCAATAAAGGAGAAA
Organism: Salticus scenicus; assembly: GCA_963930645.1. NCBI lineage: Eukaryota > Metazoa > Arthropoda > Arachnida > Araneae > Salticidae > Salticus > Salticus scenicus. The sequence goes on from OZ005658.1 coordinate 14,466,419, forward strand.
TTATACAGTATGTCTTGCACTGTGATGAATAGGTGACAATCGCAAAAACATGATACAGTAGAACTTCGATCCATCCTTTTTTTGTTGAGGTGCATGAAAAAAAAAAAAAAAAACTATGAAAGCAGTAAAACGATGAATGCAGGTTGTCAAAACACGGAGAAAACAATGTTTATAAATTAATACACACAATGTTCACAGTACACTATTAATAAAAACAAATTTGTTACTTTCCAAACTGTCAAAGAAATAAATCAATGTTACAAAACATTAAGTAAAATTTATTTTTAAAAATCTGTAATTTTATATCAGGTTTTTCGTTCATTTTATCAATTAAACAGGAATTTTTCCAGATTTACAACATTCTTCTGATCCTTTACTGTAATACATAAAAGTTTGTTCATTTTCAAATGCCATAATTTCGTTTACGTCATCGGTGTGAAAATTACACTCTGTTTCTTCACTATTATTTTCAGTTTTTGAAATCACACATTTCTTCTATGCTTTAGGATACCACATGTCGTCTTGATTAATGCAAATATCACTAAATTCTGTACCCGACGCATCCTCTGCCTCTGCTACATGCAACCACTCTGCATCTGTATTATCATCATCATCATTTTCTTGCCCTTCTGTTTGATATTCTTCGTAATTTTTTCGCATGTAACCGCATTTCACGAAACAATTTTCTGGATTACTGAAGAGGCTACATCCTGCTATGTTGAAATTACAATATGAATAGATGATCCAGAGACATGGCATCACAATTTTAATCCTCCATATATGTATGGGGAAAAGAGTTTTTAGGATGAAAGAAGCAATTCCAGTTTGCATGCCATATGGAACTGCTTGACCTTCAGAGGAAAATTTCTACAAGGTCAGGAGAAAAATTTTATAACGATGAATGCAGGAAAATGACTTTTTGAAGCATGATACATGCGGGTTTCGTTAACATTATTTAAATATATTTGTGCAGGGAACATAGAAATAAAACGATATATGCAGGAATGATAGATCAGGATATCACTGTAATATCAGATCAATTTCAATGCACAAAAAACCCTCTAATCTTTGATTTTCTGTCAACTAATCGAAACAGTTTATGTATACTACAGTGAAACCTCGTTAACGCAAATCTGAAGGAAGAAAAAAATTTGTTCATGCTATCACGCTATCAGTAACTAACCTTCATATAACTAAAATAATCTTCATTTTGACAAGGATTGTGGAAGCAGTTCGCATTAAAAGCAATTCACAGTAATGAGGTTAGACAGTATAACTTTTTGATTGTATGAAGAACAAGTTACTAATGAAAACTATTTTTTCAAAAATAAGTTTTCAAACAGATTTTTTTTTTAACAAAAAAATATAACTTTCCCCTTTTAAAAAAAAAAACAATTAAAACAGTTAACTTTCTCTCTAAATGTGTCAGAAAAAAAAAAAAAAAGCATAATATATACTTTTAATGAAAATTTCAGTTAAAAATAATAACGAATCAAAGTCACAGACCCTCATTGCCAACAGCTAAATCCCACATTATTGTATAAGGAAAAATGATATAAGAATTATTGATTTTTTTTAAATTCTATTTTCATTATTAAAATATATAGAATATTTAAATTTGCCTTTGTTTTTCTCAAAATTATTTCTTGAATTTTTTATATTTCCTTTTAAAGATATAAATTGGGAAAAAAATTAATAAAGTGCCTTTTTCCAGTTTATTACTTCAAAGTGAAATATTTAAAAATCTGTTTTTGGAAAACAAGAACAAATTTCACAATTATGAATTTTAAATATAGAATTACAAAAAAAAAAAAAAAAAATATCACAATTTTTTCCATAGAATAACATGGGGTTTGGCAACCAGTAGCACAGAAAATGTACAAGATAATTAGAAAGGTATGGCTCGGACCATGTAAGGGATAATTCCATTAAAATTCTTTTGATTTTTATTCATCTTTGCTTTTTTTAATTTGTTCTGTTTTTAACAGTTGATAATACTGGATGATAGATATAATCCTCTATCAAAATAATAATAATAATAATAATAATCTGGAGGGTTTATTTATTATTTTTTTTAATTTTAAATGTAACACCTACTATGAGATTTTTCAAGTTCAATTCAATTTTAGACATTTTAAGCAAATAAAGAAATATTTAATTGTTTCAACAAGATCTTCAGTTACAAGTTTATGACATCATTCATTTTATCTATTAGACTTCCATAAATTTTATTCAAAATTGAGCTCTTTTTTTATTTAGGCAATTTATTGTATTTCCTGTTGCTTGCATAAAGAGTGATTTAAAACAACAAAATTGTGTTTAATTGTGTTTAACAAAAAAAAAAGGTTTGTCTCTCAAATTTTTAAAAATGGAAATTGTGTGATTAAAGGTATTTCTTAAAATGTTTCACCCCCCCCCCTTTTCTTGAATTATTATTAACTGATCGAATATTTAATGAAGATTATGACAAAATTCTGACTTTCCACGTCATACTAAAAACCAGACACCATAAAGTGACTTAAATCAGAATTGCTGCCTGACTTTGAAAAGCATTGCTGTATTATTATGTATCATAAGATTATTTTGAAAAACAGATACAAGTACAGTAGTGCATTAGTTTATCAAATTATTTTTTAGGCTTTGAAAATTTTTTGGAGAAACATAGTGGAAAATGTTTCACCCCACATCACTAGTTGAGTTATGGAATTTTCCAGAATAATTAACACATTCGCTGCCGATCTCATATGTGAAATGTTTCAAATGTCAGTCCCATGAGATCGGCAGTGAATGTGTTTATTTGTTTCTAGTGCAGAACTACCTCAAAATTTCTATAAACTACTAACAAAATTCTCAGTGAATTCACTTCTATTCAGACTTTGTGGGATGCAGCGAATTTTTGAAGTACATATGTTCATTTGATAATGAAGAGTTTAACAAGTCTAACTACAATGTGTGAATAAATAATACAATATACAATATATAAATAACTCAAATATAAGCAAAATAACATATTATTACATTACAGCTGGTGGATTCTATCTAATACATGCATGAAGGTGGTTGGCTTCTGTTCGTAGACCATCACATAATTTGATATCAAATTGGCATTATGCACTAAAAGATTGTGGATGTAATTGTGTCATAATGTAATATGTTAATTTACTTGAAATTTGAGTGAACATTAATAATTGCTGTAAAATGAATTAAATTAAGTATAGGAATGGGAATTCTATTTTAATGAGTAAAGTATTGGTAAATAGATAACTATAATTTATTTAAATAAGCTGCAGTTTAAAAATGAAGTTTTATTTATAGTAAGAGAAGGATTTACTGATCATCCAAAGTGTTAAGGGTTACGATAGGGATGTTTACCTGAATAAAGAGTATTTGATGCTGCTATGAACGATGACCATGTTTGATGCACCTAGCATAGAGGACGATTCTAAAGGTTTGGAAGGGTATCAAATTGACTGACAGGTTCAGTTTTGGTAATCATACAGTCATTCTGCCTTCCCTATTATTTATTTTCTCTCGACCACAAGAGAAAATATACAAAAAATATTACCCCTGTTTTAACATTGTACTCATTGAGTCAGCATGTGCAAAGATTCTTCCAATGTCACAAAAAACATGGTCAAAGCTATGAATATGAATTAAACTACTTAATTTCACAAATGTTATTTAGTTTGCTAATAATGAATGTTGCATAATGAGATAGTTGAGTTCTAATAAAATGATAGAAAAATATGCTACCATCTGTTAGAAAATATAAATTTTAGAATTATTAAATCGGAATGTTTCTTCTAAAACTACATATGTGATAAAAGTTCTTATATATTTGAAAAGATTTCTTTTACCATTGAATAAATTCCCTTAGTGATTATTTTTCTATGATTTTCTTAAGGAAAGAAGATTTTATTTTATGAGCTCAAACCTAAAAATTTCTTTTATGATGATGAGTTTTAATTAGAAAATTCAAGTAATGTAAAATGAAGTAAAATATAAAAATCTTAAGAGAAGATGTAATTTTACTTAAAGGTAAAATTATCGAATTTTTCGTGAAAATATTTACAAAATTGTGCAAGGTATCAAATTTTAAAAATATGAAAACTACTTCAAAAAGAATCAAGTTTTACTTGTTAGAAATGGTATAAATAACAGATGCATCCTATGATGTTAATATCTTAATTCTTATAAGAAATATTACATTGAAAATACTTCTAATATAAAATTATCAAAGAATTTTTACATACATTACATTTAGAGTGAATAATTTTCTGTTGAAAATCAGTTGCATGCCAAGTGAAATTGCAAAATCAAAATTAAGAATGAGTTACTACCTCACAAAATACACTTTCACTTAACCATATCTTCTTTTTCAAATACTGTCAAAAAGAAAAAAGAAAAAAAAGATTTGCTTAAGTCACTCTTGTGGATTGCTGAATAACAAATCTAAAGAAATTGGAAAAAATTGTTCTATTCCTAACATAAAATTATAACCAATTATTGTATTTATTTCAACAGACATCCAACAATAAAGTTTTACTGGGTGTTTCCTCGATAGAGTTATAGAAGCCTTTCTAATTTGATGCTAACTCAGCAGCATAGATATATAGGGGAGACCCGTGTACCTAGGGCCACTTTTTTTCTATGCCCAAAAACAGAGTCCTTGACCTGTTTAAAATTATCAAACTGATATGTACATATCTTTAGGACCAGGGCCGGCCCGAGCAAATTTGGCGCCCTAGGCGAAAAATTTTCGTGGCGCCCCATTAAAACAAATTTTTTAAAAATGTAAGACATGGAGACAATTAGACATACAAATACTGTAATAAATAATCAACTAATTATTTTTATTACATATTGCATATTATTGTTTTTTCTGCGCTACTTTTAGCGGTAGTAGAAACAATATCCTTCAAATGAATTGTTTTAGCTTCATCTTGAGCTGTTGATAATGGTGATAGTCCTATAAATCGTTCTCACGTCACTATAGAACGCTAGTAAGTTTTTATTAATTTCAATTATATGAAGCTGAGTTCTCCACTGGCCACAGACACAGGAAGTGTCAGCAACAATTTTATTGCTGTTACTAAATTCAATACACAATGTACTAGTTCGTTTTCACAAAAATTATTCAAAACTTCCTGTAGTGTACTTTCATCAACGTCCTTAGAGTCTCCTTGAGTCTCCTTGAGTCAGATAATCTCCTAATTTTCTACATAATTTCAAAATCACTTTGAAAGTTTTTTTTTTACAACTCACAATCGTTAGAAAGGCATCAGAAAACACGATCTTTTTGGTCCGTTTGAACTTCTCATCATTCGAATTTCTTGCTGTATCAAGAAAAGAAATATAAAAATTAATCTTAAAATGATGTTTAGCCTCACTTGTTGATTTATCAGCTGACTGCATAATTAAACTTCTTATTCATTTTTCGTAATCGGGCTGGCTCTGACTCCGATGGGAATGATACCGCAATATTAATTTCTTCTGAAAACGCCTCCTGTTTATCAAATCCGAAATCACTTTTACAGTTTCCAAGAAAAAAATTTTGTTTTTAGTGGTGCATTAGTAGTGGAGTTTGGGTCACATTTTCACCATTGGCGCGTTGTCTTTTGTTATGTACTGACGAAAACTTTCTTCACTTATTTTCTAATAGGAAATTAACATTTTTTATACATGATCTGGCTTGTGTTCGTCGAGAATGGACAACTAGAACGAGGCGGAGCTTTCAATGTTTGTGGGAAAAAGCTGTGCTATGATAGGCTGCATTCCACTGTTTGTGGGTTAAAAGAAGACTCCAACAGGCTAAATAAAAGAAAATCGTCAGGACTTTGAATGATGTCAGAAAGTCATGTCGTCTATTCGCTGCAGATTACCCATAGAATTTTCTCACATTGCAAGGATACATAAACTCAAAGTGAAACCGGAAGCATTTTCCATGTTCTGTTATCAAAGCCGCAATCTTTATTTCTTTCATATCAAACTATTGTTTATTTACTAATTATTTTGGAAGATAAAGCAAGATTTTTGCTTATTCAGATTCAGGTGGAAAAATCTTTTGTTTTTTTTTCAAATTATTATCCTGATAGTGTTTATTTAAGATTCGGACGAAAATAACTTTTCAAATGAGCCTAATCTGCTTTGCTAATGATATTTTTTCTCTAATTTTCTCTTACAAAATTGTACTCCAAAAATTTTTTTTTTCTGTTAACAGCTAATCTCAAGTATCAACTGTACTGAAAACGAAATTTCACATTTTATTACTAAGTTGAGCTACTAGAAAAAGAAACTATAACAGAATCACTTTGTAAAATTCCAAAAAGCCCCACACACATAGCCCCTACAAAGTCACCTAGTCTAAAGAGCTAAAACTTCTTTCTAGTTAGAACTAGCTTCCTTCAAATCTTATTATTATTATTTTATTTTCTTTTTATGTCAGTTCAAAATTGTAAAAACATGATTTACAATTTAGACCCTTGAATGGAAAGTCAAAACTTTATAGTTCCAATAACGTACAACCCCATTAAATAATGACTCCGTGAATTTTAGATGTAATGTAAGGATGTTAACAATTAGATGGACAGATTTAATGACGGACTGTTTTCAAAACTCAATTCGACGTTGTACGTTTTTGAAATAAATAGATCGTTAATTATGGTAAAATCAAGCCAGTTGTTTGTGACTCTTTCTCTAGCGCTTCTCATTAGATAAATTAGATTGACTTTGATGCCCTGAAAAGTCAATTCGAGGATTATCCATTTACTTCATTTTTACACGTCCAATTGAAAAAACACCAAGAAAAACTCAGTAAATGTTTCCAAGTCAAAGCAGCAGACTTGTACCTTTTAGTCCTTTCTAGACAAATATTGTAATTGTTTAAAATTTTCACACAACATGAGTGCTGTGTTTCCAAGACTACATTTTATCTATTTTAAAGTGCCGTTAGATAGTAATAAATAAAATAGATCTTGTTGTCTGAATTGTGCCGCCCTCTAGATTTGAGCGCCCTAGGCCATCGCCTAGTTTGCCTATATGGTCGAGCCGGCCCTGTTTAGGACTAATTACTTCCAATTGGGATTAATATAAATACCTAAAATAATAAATTCCGACAAAGACAAGGTTAAAAAAAAAAACTTCATTCGAGGCCCTAGGTCAACATCCTCTTTGTACCTGGGGCCAGGCCTCATTGTACCTAGGGCCATTCCCTGAAATTTAGATTTCACTTTGTAATGAATAGAAAATAAGCATATAAACATGTATTTTATAAAGGAAACAATATCAAGTAATATATTTATTTATCATATAATAATTATCATGTTGCTGCCTTAATTTGAAACACGAAATTTTTCACTTTTTTTTTTTTCTTTGGGATAGTCTAAAAGAATGTTTTTTTTTTTTCTTCAAAAATTTTTTTTTTCTTTTTCTGGATTGTCTCTTGGATTTCTAGATCTCTCTGGTTTTCGGTCACATCTTTTCTTAGATGTGGAAGGTTTTGCTTTAGGTATTGCTTAGGTTCGTACCTGGTAAAGCATGACACACGAAAAGATGTTAGATGTTGAAGGTTTCGAAATTTCAACAGGACACGAAACAGAGACATCCAGTTCTATCATTGTTAATTCACTTTCTTTTTGGAAAATCTTTTTTTTTTTTTTTTTTTTTTTTAAATTTATGGAGGGAATCTTGTCTTTCAGTCACATTTGAACTTAAATATTCCTCCTCAGTGAATGCGTTTTGATTCATTGGCCATATGCCGGAAACACGAAAGCCTGATAGAATGTTTACAGGAGTAAAGTCCGACGGATGGGACTTGCCAACATTTTCAGCAACGGCATATATAGTGATTGGTTTACCAGGGTTTTCCAGCATCCAATTACTACAGACTGTACTGTGTTTCTTAACACTTTCGCGACCGCTGACGTAGATTAACGTCATTTGAAAATATGAAACTTCACCAGTGGGCGCTTCTTTTGCAATTTGTATGTTATTTGTTTCTAAAAAATATACACAATATTCATGTTTGTAGAATCAGAATACTATGGATGCAAATACTTTGAATAGAGAGAGTATGATTATAAAAGAATATCCATTTGTAATAAAAATGTGAAAACGGAAAATTTTGTTTTGAAAAATGTAACTTATGAGAAAAACGCCCATAGGCGGACCTTACTGTCAAAAAGACAAAAACATGCGGTTGCGAAAGTGCTAACAGGTCCAAACACACTGGCCCTAGGTACAAGGCAACTATGTGGCCCTGGGTACAAGTTTTGGTAACTTCATTCAAAATGCTGTCCACTAAAAAATCCACAGGCAGAGAAGACTAATTAAATATCTCATTTATTGCTCAATATAAAAAGCAAAATTAATATTTGACTTGCTTTTGTAAAATAGCAAAAGAAATGAGCTGCAAAATTTTACTTCAAACCATGTAAATTCGTTTTCTACGTGTAACTTGTCAAAACTTTCTCCTCAAAAATTCCAAAGTAGTTGTAAAAGTACCAGTTGGTTTTGTTACTTGTCCAATTGAGTATTAAAACTTAAAATTAAATATTATTCAAATAAAGTGGGGTGGTCCTAGGTACATGATGGCCCTAGGTACACGGGTCTCCCCTACTCTTTATTTAGAAATTTCAACTCATAACAAAAACTGAATTTCCATATTTTATAAATTCATTTATATTGCATATCCACACCACAAAGAATGCTTCTGGTGTGGATAAAAAAAAAATAAAGTGTCAGGGATTTTATTTTGAAGAAAGTAATTTAAATATTGTGAAAGTATGAAAGTAATATTACACAAAGTTTTTAAAAGAATAAACTTATGTATTCTAGTAAACAAATGTAAATAAAAAATATAATTTTATTAAAATGTTGATTTTTGCAAGTAAAAATAATAATTATCCAATCAATTAAACAAAAAATGTGTAAAATATGACAAACAACAATACAATTTACATATTTCCAGAATACTTTGGAGTTTCAATTAAAAGAAAACTATTCTCATCTATTTTCAGTTTTATTATATATGTGAAAAGATAACATTAAAAACAAATAGCATAATAGGAAGGTATAACTCATAAATGTTTTTAAAAGGTTTCCATATTGCTTTAGAAAATCTTTTGGATGCCAAATTTTCAATCCAGTACCATAGTGTTTTGTTACATTGCGAATATGTAAACAAACTTTTTTGCATCGAATTGCAATAATTTACTGTATTAATTAGTAACATATGTCTTAAGATTTTCGTAACAGATTACACGATTACACTGCCGATTCAGAAAATAACTTCAATGAGCTTGCTTGAGGTAATTTAAAATGTTAACACGGTAATTAAAAAAACGTATCCACTGTTTACAACACTGCACTAATAGGCATATTTTACTCTTGGAAATTAATCGATGCTAGTACAAAATCAATAAAATACTCATGAATTGCACTCAAGTACCTGTTAATAACTATTATTTATTGTTAATATGAATGAAAATTCTAAATATTTACTAGAAAATGATTTTCAATTTAATCACTTAACGCATGTGTATCAATGGGATTTTAAATTGACATCCGACACAAGAACTTAGACTTTTGTCCACCAGAGGACGTATTCGAGTGCTAAAGTTGCGAATACTTCCAGAAACTTATACACATTGCGGAAATCTTTTGTACTAATCCTTGAGCTCTCTTGGTGACAATTCTGTTGCAGGTACTAGGATACTTTTGAAGAATCCAGAGACTCATTTGTAACATATCTGGGAACTTTGCAGTAGAAATCTGTAGACTCTCTTTAAAACAGCACTCGGATTTATCCAGGAATAATGTAATAAAAGAAATTTCTTTTCATTATAATTTTTTAAAACTAAATGACGGATAATTTATAAATGGAAGCGAGTAGTTAACAAAATTAGTTGAAATCATTTATTTTTAAAACAAGTTCTGTTTAAAGCAGTGGTGGCTCATGCACCGGAAATTGGCGAAGAGGCAAACAGTATTTTACGCTGTATTCATTTATAGAATATAAATTTACATTTAAATAAGTATCTTTAGTTAATTTTAGTTAAAACCATGCTTAATAAAAATTATGATTAAAAATACGTAAATATTATTTTTGAGCTCTTCACCTATTTTCGGTTCACGAGCCGCCACTGGTTTAAAGTTTAGATAGTTTCTAGTACAGTCGGTAACAGAAGCGTCCGAATACTAGCAAAAATTCCTATGTAAAAAAATACACTTCATACGGTTTTGTTAAATAAATCCTTATCGTCAGTCGAAAGGACTCTTCAGAGACTGGCAACTGAAATCTTCAACTTCGGTTTCTTTTGATATCCCTTTGATGTGGGAATAGAGTTGACGCGAAGCAGGAGAGAGATTTTCTCGGCTGACAAACCTCCTACTGCGATCGAAATTGGATCTCTTTTGTAAAAGAGCAATAAAAAGTTATGTCCTTCAATGTAAATGTGTGCAAAATTTCAAGAGTCGCTTTCGGACAATGGATAATTTATGAATTTTGAAGCTCTGCTCATTGCCAGTGTCTGAAAGGTCCTTAAGAACATGATTCGATAAGGATTTATTTAATAGAACCGTATGAAGTGTACTTTTTTTACATACGAATTTTTGCTAGTGTTCGGACACTTTTCTACCGACTGTAGGTATGCGTCGCATGCCTAGCATACTCAGATAATACGCCACTGGTATTTTCCCATGAATATTCTGTATTTTTACCATGGCATTGTATCTTTCATTCATGAATGCGCAAATATGTACTTCAAATGTTATACAGTCGAACCTCGTTAACGTGAATCTCAAGGAGGATAAGAAATTTCTTCATGTTATCAGTAACTAATTTTCATTTTGATGGGAATTGTGGAAACAGTTCATGTTAAAAGTAATTCACGTTATAGATGTTCGACTGTACTGAGAAAATTCTCCGAGAAATCATTTCATTAAAAATCTCAGTCCGCTCCGAGCTATAGTTAAACACATCAGGTCTGCTGAGATTTAAAGAAATTAGGAATAAAAAGTGAGATACATAAAGAAAGTATGATTATTCAATAGTTGTGTTGTTATTGGGCTATGTAGCGGTACCCCTTTCCAGAGTACAATCTAAAGCAGTTTCAGATAGCCCCATTTGCACTGTTTAACGAACACAACAAATGAATGTTTCTTAACTTTATTAAATGCGTAGATGGTTACAAGTTTGACGTTTTTCAGGAGATTCTTTAGATTGTTCCTTAATAAAAATTTCATTTTCATGCATGAGTACATGTATGGCTCCATTTTTTAAAAGTAAATATACTTTTTACACAAATGCGGCTTTTCTTAGAATATCATTAAAGTCTGCATAAATATGTACCACTTACAAAATGTTTTGGAATGTATTTTATAAATATTAACTAGTTCTTTTCTTCTTTTAAAAGAATGTGTAGATGTACAACTAAGTGTCTCTTCCAAAAAATTCTTAGAAAAATTTACTGCACATATGATTGTGCTTTTCTTTTTCATGAGTGAATTGATGATATTTTAGACTAATATTTAAAGCACAATACACACAGCATATAGTTGTGTTGTTTCACTCGTATAAATACGCAAATTATTATAAGTATCCCCTCTTTTAGAAAATGGTTTTGGCTAAACCCCATCCCATATATTTGCAGTTTTCCCTCAGTAAAAATGCGTAATGAGTAAATTTCTAAATATAATACTTATAACAGAAAATGTTTCAGAAACTTTTCACACACATACGCCTTTTTCTGCTCCATTAGTGCGTGAATGTTTATTCAAAATTTTGTTTTGGCAATTTTTTTAGAGTAAACTCTATACATATATGGTTTTTACTTTCAATGTATGCGTAGTATATACCTAGTTAGATTTTCTGAAAATCCTTAATGATTTATCTCGAATACGTATGGCTTTTCTCCTATATGAATGTATAAATAATTTTTTAGGTACTACGTTGATAAATTTGTAGAGTAAATAATGTGTAGGTGGGTTTTTGGACTACAATTTACAGAAAACGCTTAATGACTTATTTCACATATCTACGATTTTTCTTCAGTGTGGATGCATATATGAGTATTCAGACAACCCTTTTGAAAAAATTCCTTTCAACACATTTCACACACACGTATGGCTTTTTTTCTGTATGAATAAGTGAATGCCTATCCAAATTTTTTTTCTGAGAAATTTAATTCCTTCTCTTCATAAAGTCCTTTCAACCATACATGAAACATTTTGGATTGTTTTCTATATTGGACGACTATTTACAGAAAATGCTTAATGACTATTTCATATGTCTATGACTTTTCCTCAGTGTGAATGCGTAGATGAATATTTAAATTACATTTTTTTTAAAATTCCTTTTGACACATTTCACATACGTATGGCTTTTTTCCTGGATGATTGAGTGAATGTGTATTCAAATTTCCTTTATGTGAAAAACCAAAACATACACACGTATTGCTTTTCTTCTGTGTGGATGCGTAGATGATATTTAAGGCTTTTCCTCCCAGAAAATCCTTTAGAGCATATTTCACATGCGTACGGCTTTTCTCCTGTATGGGTGCGTGAATGTGTATCAAAATTTCTTCCCTAACAGCACACTTATCCAGAGTACATCCGGAGGATGTCCCTTGGATGCACTTTCATCTATAGGATATCCTGAGGATGTCTTGTGGATGAGATGTGCTGTTAGGGTTCTGTGGGAAAATCCTATAGAACATATTACACATACGTATGGTTTTTCTCCTGTGTGGATGCTTAGATGTACATTTACATTACTCTTTCGAGAAAATTTTTTTGACATATTTACATATGTATGGGTTTTCTCCTTTATGAATGCGTAAATGAGCCGTAAAAATTTCTTTGAAAATATTTTAGAACATATTTCACACACGTACGGCTTTTTTCTTATATGAGTGCCCCATACAGCACACTTACATCTCTGGAATGTTGCAAGACCATCACATCGACATTGGGAATGGACATAGACGTTCTGCTCGTCTCTGGAACATCCCAGATACGTTCTAGAGATGTAGAAATGTCTCAGCTTTGCGACAACGCATGCTACATCTCCAGCACATCGCATACATCTCTGCCACATCTCCAGGACATCGCAAATGTTACATCTCAGCGATGATCTGTTTCTGTGTCTCAGCGATGCATCTCTTGGAGATGCGATGATAATAAGACATTGCGATGTACCTGAAACATCGATCGAAGAAACAAAGTGTGCTGTATGGGGCGTGAATGCTTATTCAAATTTCTATTTACAGAAAATCCTTTAGATAATATTTCACACACGTATGGCTTTTCTCCTGCATGAGTGCGTGAATGTCTATTCAAATTTGCTTTTTCAGAAAATGATTTAGAACATATTTTATACACGTATGGCTTTTCTCCCGTATGAGTGCGTAAATGAGTGTTCAAACTTCCTTTTTGTGAAAACTCTTTACAACACATTTCGCACATATATGGCTTTTCTTCTGTATGTATGCGTAGATGTATACTTAGATAGACCTGTTTAGAAAATCTTTTAGAACATATTTCAAAATAATACAGCTTTTCGACTGTGTGAATGTGTACATATCTACTTAATTCTTTCTCTTCGTAAAATCCTTTCTACCATATATCAAACATTTTGGATTGATTTCTGTATTGGACGACTATTTACAGAAAATGCTTAATGACTTATTTCATATGTCTATGACTTTTCCTCAGTGTGAATGCATAGGTGTGTATTCAGACTACCCTTTTGAGAAAATTCCTTTCGACATATTTTACACACCTATGGCTTTTTTCCTGTATGAATGCGTGAATGTCCAACCAAATTTACTTTTTCAGAAAACCTTTTGGAACATACTTCACACACGTATGGCTTTTCTCCTGTATGCGTGCGTGAATGAATATTCAACTGTTGTTTTTGGGAAAATCCTTTAAAACATATTTCACACACGTATGGCTTTTCTCCTGTATGAGTGCGTGAATGGCTATCCAAATTTGATTTATGAGAAAATCCTTTAAAACATATTTCACACACGTATGGCTTTTCTCCCGTATGCGTGCGGGAATGGCTATCCAAATTTCCTTTGTGAGAAAATCCTTTAAAACATATTTCACACACGTATGGCTTTGGGTTTTCTTCTGTGTGGACGTGTAGATGAATATTTAGAGTACTCCTATGAGAAAAGCCTTTTTGACAAATATCACATACGTATGGCTTTTCTCCTGTATGAGTGCGTAAATGTGTATTCATTGCTGTTCTTTGGGAAAATCTTTTAGAACATATTTCACACACGTACGGCTTTTCTCCTGTATGAGTGCGTGAATGGCTATTCAAATTTTCTTTACGAAAAAATCCTTTAAAACATATTTCACACACGTACGGCTTTTCTCCTGTATGAGTGCGTGAATGTCTATTTAGCTTTTCTTTACCAGAAAATCCTTTAAAACATATTTCACACACGTATGGCTTTACTCCTGTATGTATGCGGAAGTGTGTAATTAGTTGGCTCTGTTTAGAAAACCTTTTGGAACATACTTCACACACGTATGGCTTTTCTCCTGTATGCGTGCGTGAATGAATATTCAACTGTTGTTTTTGGGAAAATCTTTTAGAACATATTTCACACACGTATGGCTTTTCTCTTGTATGAGTGCGAGAATGGCTATCCAAATTTCCTTTATGAGAAAATCCTTTAAAACATATTTCACACACGTATGGCTTTTCTCCTGTATGTATGCGTAGGTGTCTACTTAGGTGGTTCTGTTTAGAAAATCTTTTAGAACATACTTCACAAGAATACAGCTTTTCCACTGTGTGAATGTGTTCATATCTATTTAATTCTTTCTTTTTATAAAGTCCTTTCGAACATACATCAAACATGTTTGGATTGTTTTCTGTATTGTTGTGTAGATATGCACTTGTGTATTCCTGTTTGGAAAAATTTTTAGAACACATTTCACTCGAACACAGATTTTCGCTTATATGCGTGTTTGTAAATGTATTCATATTTTCTTTAGAAGAAAACTTCTTTGAATATCTCTCTCTTATAAATGAACATATTATCTCACAAATAAATGTTTTATTCTTGAAGTGAATTCAAAGATTTATCAAGATTAAATTTTTGGAACAGATGCTGTATCATCCACCGGTTGGCGCGATTTTTTCAAAATGGCGCCGGAATCACGCCAAAATGTCGTTTTCCAAAATCGACGCCATTTTTTATCACCCGTGATTACCGAAGTATTTTTTTTTAACCACAACATAAATTTCAACCAAAAATAATGGTTTAAAAATGCAATTGTAATACAAAATACGCGAACTTACATGTTTTCTTTCTTTTTTTTCTCCATGAAATAGGGGTAAAATCGCGTATTTTGTATTACAGTTGCATTTTTTAACCCTTATTTTTTCTTCAAATTTATGAAGAGGTTTTAAAAAAAAACTTCGGAAATCACGGATGATAAAAAACTACATCGATTTTGAAAAACGCTATTAATAATAAAAAAAAAAGGTAAACTTAATTATAAAATAGGCGATAAAATAACTCAAATAAAAATAAAAAAAAGTATGAAACATATCTTAATAAAATATAATAAAGAAAGGAAAAAAAGAAAAAAATATCGCGTCTTTATGAAAAATAATTTGACAAAATATACAAAATTTACCATACAAAATTTAACCAAAATTTACAATCAAACACATAACAAAATTATGCAAATTATTTTAGTTTATCAGGGGGGGAGAAATTTTTTAGGAATACTTGGAATTTTATTCTTTACAGAAAATCCTTTAGAATGTTATTCTCAAATATTACAACTTTTCGAAGTATGTCAATAAAAACTGAAATATTGTCTTTTTTAAGTATATATTACAAGTATTTCTTTTGCATGACAACTATATTAGGTTTACATGCTCATAAAAATATAAGAAATGTATTTAAAAAATAAAGGATTCACTCCTTTGATTGTACACTGAGAACGAATTTTTTTTTGATGATAAATGATACAATAGTCCTGTGACGTCACAGTAGGTAAAATTAAGGGAGGCATACTATTGTAACAGTCGCAGCTATCGTAATCGTAGATCACAAATCCTGGAATTTGCGATCGGCTCACAAATTATGATACTATTGTAACATTCCGCGATTGTAATGAAATGCTCGCCCTCTGGTGGGCTACGGTGAAATTACAATAAACATGGTTTAGTTCGAATTCCATATAGCCGCCATTGCTTGCCGATATTTAGTTTCACATATATTTATTGAATAAAAATGAATAAATACGGTAAAAAAGATAACACATACTTTTGTGTGCCACAGTGTAAATCCAAAGCATCAAGAAATCCAGAATTGAGCTTCCATTTATTTCCAAATGACGAATTTAAAATTACAGTTGCTTCGGCTAATGGAAGTAAAGAATTAATCAGATGATTTGAAACTAATATTTGTTCAACTTCAGTTAAAAATCTACTTCCGATCGAACTTTGAATAAACTGAAGTATTTTTTCCAAAAGCAATCAATTTTCCATAATGTAATGGCGGAGAAATTATAGTACGAATATTAAGTAGAATAACAAGAACACTATTGGAACACACGTGGCTAATGTTTACTAACAACTGAGTGTTCACAAAGCGCCGTCTATCGATCATTACAAACGCGGTTTGTGACTATCACAAATGGCAACCCTTCGATCGCAAATTTGTGATTTCCGGTACCTGGCAATTCGATTATTTTAACGATTGGCTGCACTGATTGGCTTGATATGTAGGTGTGTCCGGTGTGCCGTGTGCAATGCAATGTTTGTTTATATTTACAAACATTCGAAAAAAATAAAAATTATGACATATTTACCAATTTTTAAGCCGCCCAGACGGTGGAGTGGTTAGCGTCCCTGACTTCTACACAGTTGGGCCCGGGTTCGAATCCCGGAGAAGGCATGGATGTATGTCTATAGTAATCTGAATCTGGATCTGGATGACGGATCCCGTGCTGCCGAAGTGAAGCCTACAAGGAGGAACTTTAGGGTGTAGTTTGGTCCAGATTAGCGACTATATCGCTTCTTTTTATGTTGTTTTTACTCTGTTTTAACTCAGTTGGCGAAATTATATCCTCATTCATTATTTTGAACTTTGATTTACTCTGTGTTGTTTCCGCTTATGCCAATGTTGATTTTTATATTATTTCAAATATATTTTTCAGATTTTGTTCCGACTTCAAACATTTATTGAAAATAAAAACATTTATTCGAATATTTAAAATAAATACCTTTTATACTTCTTGAATAAAAAAACTGTACAAGAATAAATTAAAAATATGTGAAATTATGACGTTATTTATACATACTATTAATTTTATTTTTGAGGGAGGGGGGACTTAATATTTTTTCGTAAAACATAATTATTATGAAGAATTATTAGTAGTAGTTTTATTTCATATTTTAATTTTGAACTATCTATTTATACAGTTTAGAGTTTTTTTTTTTTTTTTTTTTTTCAGTGTTTTATAATTAATTAAGAACAAAAATCAATTATATGATTTTTGCAAAGTTATTATTTTTGCAATTATATGATTTTTGGTAAGTTAATAAAATTAATATGCCTTAGATATGTTCAATTAACTTCTAAACTTCTTAGGGTCTAAAACTGCATGTCATCTATTTTTTTCTCTAAAAAGAGACAGGGAAAATTCAGGGGAAGGAATTTTTTTTTCCAGATTTGTATAGAAATCTTATACAGTGTGGGATATTGAATTATTCAAACAAATTGAAATACCCTGTATGCTTAAGTGCATATTATACACTTAAATATATTGCATAAATTTTCAGGTGATAAAAAATACAACAATATTTTGCGGCAGTAAATGCAATTTAGTAGTCAAAGAATAAATTTTTTGAATAGCTAACGTGTTTTCTGGGACTACAGCTGGCAAATGGGGGGTGGGGGGGGTGGGGAGGAACTTGATATTTTTTGCTTAGACATAATACTCTAAGATTAATCCTTTTTTTTTTTTTTTTTTATAATGAATGCATGAAATATTCCTTCAGCATTTCTGTATTGTAACAAAAAAAAAAAAAAAAAATAAATAAATAAATAAATAATGAATGCATGAAATATTTCTTCAGCATTTCTGTATTGTAACCAAAGAAAAAGCATCGTTTACGTATTTTAAAGTAGAAAACTAAATTAACTGGAAATTCAAATAAGGAAAGCTTTAATTAAATTACCCTTAAAGAAAAAAAAACAATCATTTATCTATCACTTTCTCTTACCCATAAGGTAGAGAAAGTACTGTTTTTGGGTCAAATTTTTGAAAGCGAGACTTTCTCATATTTACACGTTTTGAGGTCTCTTGAATACGAAAATCAGGTTTTTAGCGGTTGGTCTGTGTGTCTATGTGTGTGTGTCTGTCTTTTATCAACATATCTCAAGAACAAATAGTAGCAGATATTCCAAACTTGGTATTCTAAATGTGTATCATATAGGGATGCTACAGTAAGCTTTTCGTTAAGATCAAGCAAATGGTTCGTGTACAGGGACAATCAAGAGAATTCTAATACATGACGTCTATGGGGGGGAATTGAAGGTAAGTAGAGTTTAACGTTTATAGACTGCACTTAACCAAATGAAACGAATATATATTTTTTGTAATAGAGATAGACAACTGGGAAATTTTTTTTTTGTATATGTAGGAGCTTTGCCTCCCCCCCTCCTGGGGGGAAGTCCCCCTCGAGGGGAGTAAATTTTCATGATGGGTATCTTACAAAAGAGCTCGCCAATACCTTTAAAACGAATGGTTGAACTATTGATCTGCGATGATTTAAAACAAAGTTATCGATTTTATTTACTTTTAACAAAAAAAAAAAAAAAAAAGATTTTTTTTTTTTTTTTTTTTTTTTTAATATTGAGAATAAAATGGACTTTTTTTGGATATTTGGTGTTATACTACTTCTCTAATATGGAAATCGTCTGCATTATCATAAAAGATAATTTTTTTAAATAATAATTTAAATAAATTATTTTTTAAAAACAGAATTATTTTTTAATAACCGAATTAAATTCTATATAAATGTAGGTTCATTAATGAAACGGGGGGTTCAGGGGGATGGTAGCCCCCCTCACTAGAGATGTGAGCGGGGAAAAAACCCGGGTTTAAACCAGGGAATAAACCCGGTTTTTTGGGAAGGGAATTTTGAAAGTTTTCAAAAGTTACAGATTTAGCTTCTTTTCTTTTTTTTTCTGAGGTTAGATATGCTTTAAGGCATTTCAAAATGTTATCTCACATTTAGATGTTTTTTTATGATATTTCAATTTTTAAATAGTGCTTTTAACGTCTATAAATTAAAAAAGTGCAAGTTTCAAATTTCATTAATTAACAGACTTATTTTCTGTTATTTCAGTATATTTATATCTTAGTTCTGACTGCATACACACTGAGTTCAATATAACACTTTTTTTTTTTTTTTTTTTTTTTTTTAATCGCAATCGGAGTTTATCATGTTTCAGTTGTATATCTTTAACATTTTATTTCCAAAATAAAACAAAAATGTTTCAAAATTTTCTGCATTTACTAAAACAATCAATAATATTACAATGGAAAATATTGTTTCAATTAAAATTTCAACAATATTAATATGAAAAAAAAAAAAAAAAAAGAGAGAGAGAGAGAGAGAAATAACAGCCAAATTATTAATTATTAGCTATAGAGTTCTAACAACCACGTGACTTTCTTCTTAGCAACTGTACTTTGCTGAAGGACAACGCTAATTTTTCCATGCCTTTGGAAGCGTAGTAGTAGAATTTTTTTTTTATGCTTTTACAAATACATTTACAACACTGTGTTACAATAAATTTGTAACACTATTCCGCAATGATAAAATGGGTCAGTAGGGTCAACTGTCCCTCAGCAAACATGCTCGTGACGTCATCTGTTAGAACTCTATTGAATATTTTATGTATTGATTTGATGCATTAAAAAATTATTGCTCTAATTTTTAATAACCGAAGAACTCATTTTCGATTTTGTTGCCCGTGCTTTTTAACTGATTATAACGAAATTTCGTGAACTATTGTGAAATTTTGTTAATGAATTATAATAAAATTTAATAATTTTAAAGTATTCTAATCATAATTTAATTTCATTGTATTATTTTTTATAACATATTTTATTATGGCATTCATTAAAAAAAAAAGGAAAATAAAGTTCTAAAGTTATTTAAATAGGCAGACAAAACTTAATCATTTATTACTGTCAATAACATAAATGTTTAATTTTTTACAATTTTTTGTAAAATAATCACATAATTCTTTATATCACTTTTATTTATGCAGATAGTATAAAAATGATACTGAAACAAGTTGTTTGTGCACTTAAAAGAAGTGAAATTAAATCTAAACACTGAATATTAGTTTCTTCCCATCAAAGTTTCCAAAGTTCCCAAAATTCCCGGTTTAAACCCGAAAATTCCCATGTTTATTCCCCTGAAGCAAAATTCCCGGGTTTGTTACATCTCTACCCCTCACACAGAACTAATTATCATATAAAAGTCTCCTGAAGCCTAATTTGAATTGTTTAACATAGGTCTACATAACAGGTCCCGTTATCTTACCTTTTAATCTCCAATCTGTATTTATAGTATTAAATTTCAGGGTAAGAGAAAGTCGTGTGAGTGACACACCAGGTTATTTTTAACTAAAAAGCTATATTAATTGGAAATTTAACTAAGGAAAGCTGTAATTAACTTACCCTTAAGAAAAAAAAAAAAAACTAGCATTATTAAAATTAATGAAATTCAATGAAAACAACGATGAACGTAATAATTGTCTTTTTTTTTTTTTTTTTTTTTTTTTTCACCCTCTGCTTTCAACAGAAAGTAAAGCATTCTCCTGTAATAACATAATGCAATACAATTAATTATAGTTGATTTAGAAACTGCTTACAAGTAATTCCTGAAATAAGATAGACAATATATTACACTGTTTAATAGCTTCTAATTTTATAAAATATAAAATTAATAAAATAGTACTTTCATTATGTATTTCAAACTTTTTACATAAATTTTCCGTTTTATTACCTATTTATTTTTTAAGTTAAGGAGGTGCAATTCCTTCCCGGTGTTCTTGTCATGATATATTAAATTTTAACAATATTTTTTGCCTTCTAATTATATTAATGTTCTAAAAAATTTCAAGAATAATCAATCTACTTTTACATCTACCTGTGAAAATTTGTTGCTCTATGAAAAATAAAAGAAATAAACCGCAAAAAGTAAGAAAATAAAGTCATATCATTATAGAAATTCCCATTGAGAAAGCGCTTAGAATTGCTTCCTCGGGTGTAGTAGGGGCGTGGGCAGGCCTTCACCTGGTCTATTGGCGAAACGGAGCAATCGTCAATCCAGTAACCCTATAGAGATCAGTGGAATTCATTCCTTTTATTGTACATTGAGAACGAACGTTCCTTTGTATTCTACCACATGCAACCACGGTGCATGCAACATAAAAGTGAGCAAAATATGCAATTTCTATTTTAAACGGCGGGTTCAGGCTCTCGACCGATCCAATTGGTCTTGGAACAATGCGTCCAGTCTCATGGACCGGTCTGTATTAAAGTCGGCCAGTGTAATGTGCTCCAAGGGGGTGAGTCCAGCCTCTGGAACACTGCGACCGATCCAACTGGGCCCTGAGACGTAGAGCGTGTTCAGTAGAGCGCCCGAGATGGATCAATGCGACCGGGCGATGACGTCACTGATCCTGGATCGGGCTTGGATCGGGCCAGGCGTCTACTGAACGATTTGGAACAATTCTGACGTAATTGGAGCAGCGCCATCTATCTAATTTGACCTGTATTAGCAAGTTATGTATTGTATTTCTGTTGTTTATTTTGTCTGGACTTTTAATGCGTAATTCCATAAAATGCTAAACTATATTACGTTTTTTCTTTAAAAAAAAGAAAGAAAGAAAGATCTTTTATGTAATAACAATTTTACTTCTTTCTTATAAATGTAGAATTCTGTATTCTGCTATCAAAAAATAAGAAGCTATTAATTGATTGTACTGATAAATTACTAATATACATATTACTTTGGTTATAATTTTTCTAAATTCACGTATAAATTTTAATCATGAAAATGTTAAGAATGTTACGTTACATTTATTTTTAAAAGAGCAGAGTGGATTTATCTTAAATGAGCACTTCTTGATAAAAAAAACACCTTTCTTTGTCTTCGAATTTTATTATGAACAGAAATGTACAACAAAAACGTTTTTGAAAAAAATAATAAATAAATAAATTATATGAAATATGCTGTTTAGTTAATATAATGGATTTATATAAAAAATAATCTTACTTTCTTCTTCGATTTATGAATCAATATAAAGAGCTTTTTCTCTTATTACCGACTGAATATTAAAATAAACTAGCAATGTAAACACTGCATAATTTTATAGCTACTTTTTTTACAGACTGTTTTGTTTATTAAATTTAATAATTGACATCTTAAACTTATTTTTACCAAAATAAAAAATATGTGGAAGGATTTTAATTTATTTACTTATAGTTAACTTGTTGTTTTAAAGGTAAAAAATACAATCGTTTACAAACTTTTCTATTTGTAAACAAAAAACGATCGCATGAATGAAAAGCTTTGTCTGAAAAAAAAAAAAAAAAAAAAAGAAATAATTAATTTTTCCCAGCTTATTTTTATATATTAAATTAACAAAATATGATAGCGTCCGAATTAAAAAAAAAAAAAAAAAGTATTTTTGTTTCAATTAAAATTGTGTAAATTTTTGTTAAAACGTTCATCAATAAAAGAAATTACGTATCGAAAATCGTTATTACGTGAAAAATCTTTTTTTACAAAATAAATAAACAAACATAATATAGTTTAGCATTTTATGGAATTACTTACCTTATTTTCTACAGCACAAACAATGCATATAAATAGGTACATCTGTATTAATCCTCAGCTAATTAAACAAATAAACAATCATTGTCAAAAACAGATGTTCATTCTTCAGGTTCTTACTGCGTAATGTCAGTCAGAGCCTGATTTTTATCCTATTGCGCATTGGATCCATCACGTGACCCAATGGATCAAGAAATTTTTCTGGGCTTTCTGATCCACGACCGGTCGAGATCGGTCCATTCCACTGAACGACGTGGCTCTGGATCGGTCGACACCACTGAACGCTTTGGCTCGGAATCAATCGACCGGTCGTGGATCGGGCGCTCTACTGAACACGCCCATTTGATCCACGACCGGTCGAAAGAAGAGGCTGGACGACTCCGACCCCTCTATTCGATCAAAATCAGTGCTTCCATCTGTAGACTTAGTTTGAAATTAGCTCTAAACAATTAGAATTAAAATAGTTTAAAAAAAATTTAATTCATTAATTAAAAATGTAATTTAACTATGAATAAACAAAAGATAGATGCATATCTATTTTTTTCTATTCTGCATAGTTGGGTACATATGCACTGAGATACAATAATATTAATTATATAATTCTTTTTCGAAAATTATTTAAAAATAATAATAACAATAAAATTTTAATTTTAGAAAATTTTCCAGCAATTTTTTTTTTTTTTTTTTTTTTTTTTTTTTTTTTTTTTTAATTATTTATTTCTCTCAATTATGCATTTTTGTATTTTAACGATATATTGTAAACAATGTTAAGTAATATTTTATGGATTTATTATCAAGCTAATTTTTGTTAAATATTTTTAAGTTGGAATGTTCAAATTTAAAGCAAATATTTAGCATTCAAATATTTGATGTAAATAAGAAGTAGGTTCAAGTTTTATTATTATGATCTAAGGTAAGATATATGAATCTATTACACATTGCCTAAAAAATATAAAATTTAAATTTTGATTTAAATCAATGATTACAGAAAAAAAAAAAAAAAATACAGTTTTTTAAATTATTACTTTATTGATTGGTTTGTAAATTCAATTATTCATGATTTCAATCAATAATATTTTAAATGTTTAATATATTTATGATTTTTTTTTTAAATTTAAATACAAATTAAATATTGATTTTTAAATATTGTTAATTACTTTTAGGTTTGAATGCTAAAATTTAATGCAAATATATTAACAAAGCAGTACAAAACCTATATAAAATATTTTGTTAAACTGAAAATTTAAAAATTGTTAGCAGGGAGCGTTTGAAAATTTTATTTTATTAAATTTAAATAATATTCGATGAATTTTAATTTGCATTATTGTATTATATTTCAATCCATTGCATGAATATATTTATAATTCTAAAACAATTATACAGTTCTTTACAAAAGAAAAAAAAAAAAAAATGCTTGTATGCATATTTGCGTTTGTAAGGACCGATAGATGGCGGAACCAGAGCAATAACAAACGGCCAATCAGAGCAGTGCATCATTAAATGGATCAAATGACTCGGAAAAAATTCTTGGTCGATTTGATCCACGACCGGTCCGCATATTTACTACCTTTAAGGTGCCTTCACACTGGACGTTCCGTTCCGCTGTCCGTCGTCCGCAGAGATTCCGTCAGTGAACTCCGTTACATTCCGCAGGAGTTTACTGGCGTCAGAAGAATCCCGAGGGCAGGGAGAGTACAAAGAAATGAACCAATCACGTTGCAGGGCAGTAACAGGCAATAGCCAGCCTTTTAAAAAACATCTGTTTTGAATTTTGATTTTCTATTTCTTTAGAATTCAGCGAGCAACATTACATACATTCATTCAAAGCGAATTTGGAAATAGAAAATTAAAGAATTTGAATTATAATAGACATCGATATATACATAATATTTCTCGAAATAGTCATACTTTAATTTCTTTCTTACTTTTACAAATTTTATTTAATGTAAATTTTAGCTATTTCTTTTACATTTTTCAATTTATAAATGCTTCCATATTTGTTTTTTAATTACTTCTTTAGAATGTAAGAGCTTTAAATCCATAAAATGAAATTTTAGAAATGTGTAAAATATATGAAATGCAATTTATTTACTGGGATGAAGAAACAAAATAAGTATTATAATAATAATATATTACTTTCTAAATTCATTTACTTCCCCCTTCCCCCCAAGCTAATTATTTTTAAACAACTAAGCTGAGGATCGCGATATTGGATCGAATATGGCACTTACTAGTCATTTTGAAGAAAGAAATTTAACTAATGAAATGTATATCTATATTTTATGTAAAACGAATTTGCATTATTTCTATGTTAGGATTAATTTTCCTGGTCATTTCATCTTTAATTAAAAAATTTCTACTATTAATTTTAAATAATGACAACAATTTTAATCAAAAGGTAAAATGAGGCTTTTTTAATCACTATTCAGAAAAAAAAAAAAAAATAACGTTTCAAATGTAAAAAAATAATAAATAAATAATTTTGTAAAAAATAAATGTATGAATTGAAAACCTAAGAAATTTTTGTGCATAGGCTGAAGATAAAATTCTCCTTACAGAGTAACAAAGACATCTATTTTGCACTCCTCCCCCCTTTTCATGCTTATAATGTTTTATTTGCACTTGGGTCCTACGCCTAGGTAGATTACTTCCCTATTAATCTTTTTGAAGGAACCTAGCCTGTTTATAAGCAAATTTTGAAGAAAACCACAGAAAACTCTGAACAGCTAAGTAGCAAGTGCAACCTGGAATTGAACCAGGCAATCCCTGTCTACTAGTTTCGAGAGCAGAACCTCTTGGCCATTGTTGGAACATGATTTAATTCAAAGAAAAAAATTAATTGTTGAAATGTGTGCTATATATGTGATTGAAAAACATTTTCAAATTTTATTTAAAATAAGCTTGCAGTATTTCTATGCATTTTTTTTTTTTTTTTTTTTTCTCAGTCATTCATTCCAACTTTAATTAAAAAATTTCCATCATTATTATTTTTTTTAATGTTGGCAATTTTAATCAAAAGACAGAAAGTCAATACTTAAATAACATTCTAATATTCTTTTAATTCGTATATTGAAAAGATTTAGATTAGTTTTTAGAATGGAAAATAAATAAATAATAAAATGTTCAAAAATTCTCTGTGTTTTCTAAAATAACTATACTTTTTTTTTTTTCTATTTTTCATCTTTTAAAAATATGTAATTTCAGATTATTTGGATTAATTACACCTATTTCTTGTACAACATTTCCATATTTCTAAATGTTCCTTCTTCTTTTTATTATTATTAATTTCAGATTGTAAGTTATTTAAATCCACGAACTGAAAGCTGAAGAAATTTGTAAAATATATTAAATACGATACACTAATCGAGATAAAGAAAATATTCTCTTTACCAAATAATAAAAGCATTTGTTTTTGTCCCCCATGCTAATTATGTTTTATTTTTAAGTGGAATTGTAGAGTTAATTGCCTCCATCATGATTTTTTAAAGATATTTTAGCCCAAATTTACGTGAGTTGTGAAGAAAACCATGGAAAACTCCAAATGGCTAGACAGGCGTGACGCAAGATCAAACCCGGCACTGCCAATCTACCAGTTTCGAGAGCAGAACTACTTGACCACTATTGAGACATGCTTTATTTGGAAGAAAAAAATTAAATGATGAAATGGATGTATTTATTGTATTTGATATAAGAATGACTTCTTTAATTTTTAAAATTATTTGGATAAAATGAAGCTATTTCTTACACAATATTTAAATTCTATGCAGAGTGAATTCCATGCGGATCTTTCTAAATGATCCTAGCTAGCACTTATGCATGATCCAAAGAAAACAATGGAAAACTCCAAGTAACTAGTCTGACCAAAAGCACTAACATTCCCAATTGGATGTTACAATTGTAAATTTTTCATTGGTCTGGAATAACATCTTGAAAACTCTTAGCCCCCCAAAAGTTAAGTTCTGGATCTGCCACTGAGTCTGACAAATGGAACTTTGGTTTCAACACGGCAGGTCCTATCTACCAGCTTTGGTGGAATGGTGTAGGTGTTAAAGCCGATTGATTACATGAGGTTCCGTGTCCTAGGTAAAGTACCATTAATGGAAATCTTTATAAGCAATCCAAGCTGGTATGTATTAGAGCTTTGAAGAAAACTACGGAAAATTCTGAACAGCTAGGCGGACTGATATGTCCTGTCCTGGGTAGATTTGTGGGATGTTTAAATACCCTGTGGGTGAATAGGTAAATATTTTTGGGTATCTAGCCGAGGCCTGGGAATCCAAAAACTGGGTATTTTGAAAAAACAAGTATTTGTGAATGGGTGATAATTTTCTTA
Source organism: Salticus scenicus (assembly GCA_963930645.1). Taxonomy (NCBI): domain Eukaryota; kingdom Metazoa; phylum Arthropoda; class Arachnida; order Araneae; family Salticidae; genus Salticus; species Salticus scenicus. Next base: position 14,493,655 of record OZ005658.1, read on the forward strand.
TCTCGAAATGAAACGCAATACACATATACAGAATTTTTTGTATACAATAATTCAACTAATGACACTGAAGGATGTTGATTATTGTATTGCATTCTTTTTCTTTATGATTTTTTTTTTTTTTTTTAATAATTCAAAGAGACTTTTTTAAACAGTAATATAGAAATATTGGATTGATTTTTGATTCCTGCAATATATTTGAAAAGTGGCAGATTTAAGGTGGGGGGGCTAGGGGGCTGAACCCCCCCCCCCCCTCAAAGTACTGACATTCCCAACTGAACAGTACAATTGCAAACTTTTCATTAATCTGGAATTACATCTTGAAAAATCTTAGCCTCCCCCCCAAAAGTTAAGTTCTGGATCTGCCACTGTATTTGAACAGGTTTTCATATGTATGACATAATTTACAATATTTTTTTAATTAAAAGTTTTGATGAAGTTTATTTTAAAAAATTTAATCAGCATTCATGATAAAATATATTCTAAAACTTAAGTGCGATAGCAGTGTAATTTTTCTAGTGTAAAGCAATGTCACTAATAATAAAATAATTTTTAACTATGTTTATGCCATAGTATAGATGATGCGAGAGAAGCTTGAATTCTTAATTTTCTTACAGATACCATGCTACAAGTCAGTTTTGATTTCATGAACAGTTAGTCACTCCCTTTGTACACATGTTAACGTTACTTTAAATTTTATGCTAAAAGGTGAAAAATAAAGATAGGAATGAAAAAGGACTTGTTTTTATTTTTTTTAAATGTTAACGGGACTCTCTCTACTTATCGTCGCCAGAAGCCAAAGCCAGGATTATTCTATGTGGAATTTTGTCCTATCATAACTCATGAACTTAACACATATTTTTAAATTCCATTTTTGTATTCAGAAAATTCATAAATATTAAACAGTTTATTTTCTTTCTTTCTTAAAAAAAAAAAAAAAAAAAAAAAAAAAAAAGCTCTAAAACACAAAACATTGCTTTACCAAAGTCCACAATATACTTGTAATATTTTATTTTTGAAGTTATTACAAAACTTTTAGTATACTTTGTTACATTAAAAGAAATGACTATAAACATTAAAAGTTTAGACCCAATTTTTGTTTTATTTTAAGATTATTTTAACAGGTTTTTTATGATTAAATCTTTTGGTTTTACAAAATTAAAAAAAATTTAAAAAGGCTCAAATGCTTTTAACTTTACATATATTTCCTCTCTCTATCTCTTTTTGTACTTAGCAATATCATATTATACATAAATACAAATGTTTTATTCGAACAGAGTTCTTTGAAAAATAAATACTCAGGTATTTTACATTACTAGCCCAGTCCACCAGTAGCCAAGTGGTTCTGTGCTCAAAGGGAGTAGACATGAGGTGTTGGATTTAGTCCCAAATTGCACTTGCCATTCTAGCCGCTAGTAGTTTTCCATAATTTTCTCCTAAACTTGTATAAATACGGACTAGATCACCTCAGAAAGACCTCCACAGAGAGGACTCCTCCTTCAGAGCCTAAGACCCTTATGCAGTTCGCCGGCTTTACTTCCGAACATACATTAGTATTCCTGGGTTCAAACCTTGTGTGTCCTGTCTATCAGCTTCGGTGTTGTGGTGTACATGTTAAGGTTTAATGACCACATGATTTGGGTGAATTACCCTTCGAGGGGCTCTACTAAATTGTCTTAGCCTATTCTTGTGCTAGTTTTTGGAGAAAATCACAGAAAATTCTAAGTGGCTAAGACGAAAAGCATAACTGGAGACCTGGGATTGAACCTGATACTGTCTGATTGTCAGCTTAGTGAGCAGAACCTCTCGGCCACTGATGGGACGCCAGTGGTTAAAAGATAAAAAAAATCTTGTAACATTATCAAGACAATGTGAAGTAAAAATAACCTGAAAAATTTTAACTTAGAAATTTGAATTATTTCTATGATAAAATTAATTTCTACAGTCTTCCTAAATATATTTCAAAAATTTATGCAATTAAGAATTTCAATGAATTTAATGAAATAATAAAAAGCAGTGATTTAAACCATAAAAGTGTCGAATAATAGTTTACTAGCTTAATTCCCTAAACTTGACCGTGCATAAAAAGTACACAAAATTCTGTATTGCAGCAATCACTAATACATATGTACGTATGTGTATACATCGGGAAAAAATACACATATATATAATTTGATACCAATCCTACACACTGTGCATTTGAAATTATAACAATTTTAACACAGTGTTAAGAACTTTATGTAAATAAATAATTTCAAAAAAAAAAAAAAAAATGCTTAAGCTGATGAAGGATTAAAATTTAAGAATTACAATTTACCTAAACTTTACCATAAGGATCCTTTAGCAGTCAGCTTCGGCACATCTTCAGATGTATGTGTTCTTCTTCCTTTACACCTGGATTTTAGCATACCGCTTCATTTGGCATCTAGGCACATACGCTAACTAGATTACATAAATAGACACAGTATAAAAATTGTGAATAAAAATGTAATCCAGCTGGCAATCAAAAGTGGAAGACTGTTTCAAGTAAACCTGCCATATACATATGCTTCATCTTCATCAAACTGGAAAAAACATGCTTACATATACTGTTGAAAATTTAAACATGAAATAATAAAATATACATATATTCTCTAAAACTTCTACAGCGACCAAATTCTTAATTTATTAGAATTAACTGGCTTTGTGTAGTGCTGTGTGTTATCTGAAAACTGCATATTAAAGTATTGTACTAAAAAATTTATTATGACAATTTGAAATCAGAAGTAAAATTTATCATAAAAAATCAAAATGATGAGCATGGACAAAAATACATGACGATTTAGTTTTATTTTATCCTGAACATTACACTTAACAGTCTTAAAAAGTAAGAAAGTAGCAAGATAGTGCTTCAAAACTTGTTTAAAGGAAATTCATAAGTGACAATCATTCATGTAAGAGGAAATTAAAATTCAACAATGTTTTACCAACCTTGTGCTTATAAAGCTACAAGGTTGGTGCCCCTCTTTTAAGATTGGTTATAGAATATGAATTAAGGCTAATTGACTGCACTAGAGCCAGAGGGGTCTTTATAAGGGGTCCTAACCCATATCTAGACCCTCTTTAAAGAAAAATAAATAAATAAACAGATTTTCTGCTATATATTACAATCTTGCTTTTATCTTAAGTAACATCCACTGTTATCAACAATCACAGTAAAATTTCTATACTTTACAACAAGTGCATGGAATTAGTTTAACTAGAAAAAATACATATAAAAATTCAAAGAGAAAATTATTCACTACAATCTATTCATCATATTTCAGCAAAATTAAAAAAAAAAAAAAAAAAAACATAAATTTTGCATAAAAAATAATTAATTCAAAAGCATCCACATTATTTTTTTAAATTACAATACATATTAAAAGCATGTTTCAAACTGCAATTCAATAATAATAAATAAAATCTACAAAATTAAATTTTTGAAATACTCAGAGAAACTGAGCAATAAAAACTAAAAAAAAAAAAAAAAAATCGTTATTTTTCATAACATAACATTAAAGTTTCAAAATACATTCGAAAATATGAAGAAAGAAAAATCGTCGTTTTAATAACATTTTGTTTGTTTTTTGTTGATTAACTTACAGTTTTATTGTTACTAAGTCTGGTTAATTCTCAAAATTTCAAGTGAAATACGAATCATGATAGCGGTATACATCAATAATATCTGAAAAATTAGGATCACTTATTAGTGAAGGGGGAAAAAAAAAGCAGAAATTTGTGAAGGAAAACTGATAATTTTACACAAAAGCATACTTTTCCTATTTCAAACAAAGTAAAACGAGTATATAATAATAGTAATTAAATACTTATTTAATAATATAAGAGGTAGTAGGCACTTTCCAAAGTGAAACAATTAGTAAATAATAAAGCAAAAGCAACTCGCATAAGTTTAAAAAGTCTTTAAATATGAACGAATTATTAGTATTTATCGAAAACAAACTTTAAATGCTAAAATAAATATACAATTAACCTGATACGTTATTAAGGTCAGAATTTATATTTACCATTCATGTACTATTTTTCCTCTCTATGTAATCTTTTAGCCGACTCAAATCAAACAAATGTTTGTATCTTGAGATATTTCAGTGATAGAAATCATGTATTTTCTTATTCAAAATATCATATCAAATGCTGAAGCAAACATAAACAATCCAAAGTTACACGCGAGGCAAGCATGAAGGAAGTGAGTTTCTCATTCAACAATCTGATTGGTTCACTGCTTGCGGTCGACAGCGGCGAGAACGTTCATTTCTAGCACAGACAGAAGTCAACGTTTTCCGCAAGAGAGCTTTGCGTTCATCCGTTGCGTTGACAAAATTCATCATTGCGCATGCGCTAGTTTCGCGGAGCGGTGCGGAACGGCCAGTGTGAAGCCCGCTTTACTTGAGCTCAAACGGGGATGCAGTTCGACGTTGTTGATTGTTTTTTGTTTTGCGAGTCGTATCTGACGTCACGCTTTCCGCCAAAGTTTAATAGAAAATTCTATCCTATAGAGTTTTAATGATAATATTTTATTGTATTTCGACTTTATTTGTAAAAAAAAAATGTCTGTATTTTCAGAGTTAAAATTTCCTCCATCATTTATTCATGAAATTGAATCAATTTCTGATAATATAATTACAATGGGGAAATTGCACATTTTTCATTTTGACTTGTAAATGATAGAGTATGAAAATACAAACATTTTGATACCATTTTTATGCATATTTAAAAACCGGATGCCTTAATAAATTAACTTTAAAAGACGTAGTTCTCATATTGGCGGTAAAACGCTGCGTCACGTGATAAAACCTATCGTGACGTCACTATCCATGAAATGAACTGCCGGCTGAATTTCTCCCTCTTGTATTGTAAAGAAAAATCGTGCATTCAGCGAAATTTTGTATTCTTTCTTTAAAAAAAAAAAATATTAAAACTATTTGAACTCATTTAACATCACTTCATTCTATAAATGACACCAAGTGTCAATGATATTTTTTTGTACTCGCCTGCTGTTATTAATCCAAATTAAACTATAATCGAAATAATAGTTGATCAATAGAATTTTCTTAAAGAATGTTTTTAGTATGCTATGCCAAAGATGTATCTTTTAAATACTTGTTTTGTTTCATTTTATTATGTTTTATAGATTTATTATTATTTTATTAATATTATAGACTGAGTACAAAAATAAAATATTGGGATTGAGACACACAAGAAATTTATAGACAGCCATTTATGTCAAAGTGCCAATATCTATTACTAGTATATAACCCCGTCAAAAATGACGGAATGTGAAATCAATTAAGGTAGTGAATCAACGAATGCTTTGCCTGCTTCGCCGGACACTATATTTAAAGGGGACTAATGTGCAAGTTGCACCGAACGAACAAACTATATATTTTAACGAAAATACCTACTAACCCAGGACGATAGGTCTAATATAACGTATAATATTATATATCATATTTTTCGTAATATAACTCAGTACTTATTTCGCTTCCTTCTTCGACTCGTTTTAATAAGTAATTTTTATATGCATGGGCAAATTTAAATTTTTTTATTTTTCGTGTGTAAACATTATTTCATCTTATGCCTCCCCCCCCCATCCCCACTCAATATATATGTAACAATAACTGTTTTTTTTTTTTTTTTTTTTTTTTTTTTTGTAACAATCATAAATTTAAATGTCCATTTTTGAAATTATTATTTTCATATTTTAATTAATTCTAAAATATCTAATCAAAACTTCGTTACAAATAAGGTACCAAATGAAAGGTGTCATATTTGTAACGAAGTAACCTTAGGTACCTTATTTGTAACCTTATTCATTTTAAATAATTTGATAAATATGACGTCACAATCAACTGTTTGTTTATATCAGATTAGATAAGAACATTATCATTATTGCAAGAAAATGATGTAATAACTATTAGCCCATATTTTTTATGATTGAATTGTATATTGCATTTTAATTTTATCCTCCATGGGTATTTTAGAATTGCAATGGTAGTTGTAAACTTTCGTTGAAATCTTTTTACGTATTCAGATTAAAGGAAAAGTGCAAGCACAAAAAATGTTCAGTTTTGAAAGATCTTTCTAATGATGTAACATTTATGCAGATTTATAAAAAAATAAATAAAAATACATAGCATTTCTAAGGCGGAAAAAAAAGGCTACAAAAAGTCTCTGTTTTGAAGCGGTGTAAACCGGAATCGTTCCTGACAGAAGAGGGTCATTATTATTATTAATATTTTTCTATGAGACTTTAAAAGGGAAGGGGGAAAAAAGGACAAGACAAATATTTTTTTACTTATTTATTTTCTTTTCTAATGAAAAAAGAAAGAAAGAACTTTGTTTTAAAACATTGCAGATGCAAGATTCAAACTTTCATTTTAAAGGTATCGACGAATTCCTTTAGAATAATATTCATGTTAAAAATTTGCAACTCCGAAGAAGTGGGAAAGCAGGTGCTGATGTAAGGACGAACACCAACTGATTACACAGGAGTTCTAGGCATAGGTGGTGTGCCCTACATGGGGGGGGGGCACCAGTGAACGAGCAGTTCTGCGTTGAAAGCTGGTAGATGGGAGGTGCCAGGTTTGATCCCAGGTCGCGCTCACCGACCTAGAATTTCGAAGTTTTCCATGGTTTTCTCCGAAACTCACATAAATACGGGCTAGGACGCCTTAGAAAGACCCCATGGAAGGCATTCCTCCTATAGGCCTAGGACACACGGAGTCAATCGGCCTTAAATCCTCCAACCAACCTACATGGGGGCGTTTTAAGTGTTCCTATCCCGTATTTATTCGAGTTTTCGAGAAAACCACAAAAAACTCCAAAAAGCGAAAGTGACGAGCACGACCTAGGATCGAACCCAGCACTCCTCATCTACAAGAAAGAAAAAAATGGTGAAAAAAACCATACTTTTAATTTTTAGCTTTAAAAAAATAAATAATTGAAGGATAACTTGAATAGATTATAAGACTTCTTCACACATCATAAATTTTAAGCACGCACAAACGGTTTCGAAAGGACGTAGCCTTTCTTCATCCGGTGCAAAAAAACACGTGCTACTGCCTTGGAGGCAAAAGCAAGACTGAAAGCAGGGCAAAAACCAGTGGGGGAGGAACAACACAAACAACCAATAGGAAGCAACATGCAGGACCAATCAGAGAGGAACACACGTACACACACGAAAACAAAAGGAGGGAGGGAAGGAATAATCATTTTTTTTTTATTTTTAATAAAATTTATTTATTTATTTATTTATTATTATTATTATTTTTAATTAGAATTACTTAATTATAACTATATGAAGGAAATTATTTAATTGAATTAAAGAAATTTTTCCAGGCTGTAGACAGCAAAGTGGAATCAGATTTTTCATTGATAATTTTATCACGATTAAGGTAAATAGCTAAATTTTCCAAGAAATCCAGTTCGGAAACGCGTTTGGCATGAAAGATAATTTTGGCACTTTTAAAATTAAAACTATGATCAAATTCCCAACTATGCTTGGCAATAGAAGATTTCGAAATTTCTTGATTAACAACATACCGAGAATGTTCACGTAAACGGCATTCAAGATTTCTTTTTTTTTGACCAATATAAGATAAATCTCAATTTTTCAAGGGACATTATATATACCCCACTTATATAATATTTTTATTATATGTTTATAATATATGTTTTTTTGCACCTGATGAAGAAAGGCTACGTCCTTTCGAAACCGGTTGTGCATGCTTAAAATTTGTGGTGTGTGAAGAAGTCTTATAATCTATTTATCAATTGTTCACCAGTTTTGAATTTAGTTTTAAAAGGATAACTTAGTTTTATATCTACACTGATGCATGGTTCAACCAGTTTTTTTAAAGATACAAGTTATTACGAATTTTACACGAGTTATTTTTAAAAATTTTCACAATGAAAATTTACTCCTTCAGGGAAAGAGAAGGGCTGATATTGGTGTCAATTAAGGCCGTTTGACTACACAAGTGTCCTTGATCTAGGTGATATGCCCTCCGCAGTGGTCTTTCTAAGGAATCTTTGCCCACATGTATGCGAGTTTCGAAGAAAAACATGGAAACTCCGAAACCGAACTTCGAACAGATACGTCTAGAATATGACCTGGACTCGACGCCGGCACTTCCCGTCTACCAGCTTTGAGAGCAGAACTGCTCGGCCATTGGTAAGGGGTGCAGGAGCGAGGCTATTACTATTCTAAACACTTTTTTTTTTCATTTATATATATATATATATATATATATGTTATCTATTATTTATATATATACATATATATATATATATATATATATATATATATATATATACATTTTAATTTGTCTCATTTTGTGTATTCATACTAAACTTTGTTTCATATTAAGGGGACCGGAAAATAATGTCGTTTTGAATTTAGAAAATGAAACCGGAAATTTTTGTTTAACAGTGTTTACATGGTACTTTACAAATAACCATCTTATAAGTTACCTAAGAATATCTTAAATTTTATCCAGGATAAATTTCCGATGTCAGTATTTTAATTCAAAACGATATTATTTTCCAGTCCCCCTAATACTATCACACTAAAGATAAATATAAAAACTAAAAGACAGCGGCATTATCTGTTGAGGAATATGCACAAAAAGCTGATAGATATCAATTTATACCAAGTTTCATTTTATTATACCTTTTAATGAAATTTCGTTCGTTGATTCTTGATCGAGAGCTGCAACAAAATTTTTGTCACACATATCCAGAGATTTTCTAAAAATGACCCATTAGGTGCCAAAGTTCGACTGCGGGAACATTTCATTAATTTTTATTTCTCTACACGTAATTAAGATATATATATATTTATTTACATTGAATACTGAAGTGCCTATTTTTTTTTTTTTTTTTTTTTACACGTTTGTAATGTAATTTTTTTTTTTTATATTATTATTATTTAGTTATTCAAACAAAATGTCTGTTTTAACTGAAGAAAAGAAAAAAAAAAAAAAAAAAAAACTGAAAATAATAAGTCATTCGAGTGCAGGGGTTTAAAACAATGGATATAAAATAAAACAGTTCCTTTTTTAAAAAAATTATATCAAACTGGGATCAATATAACTAATTTAAAAGGGTTTTTCAGTTTATCAATATCTATTTTGCGCTAATTAGGTGCCACATCTCCTATTTTAGAACCATATATCTTCTAACAAAATAAACCTTTTTTTATTAGTTAAACTACATATAATTAGAAATGCACATTGAAACACAACACATACGAAAATTAAAATATTTTCAGTGGGATTCATATAGCACCATTTTAAGGGTTAAATAAATCAAAAAATGGATAAATTATCGAAAATCATAAGTCGAAAATTTTTATGCATCCAATACTTTCTTCTATTGAATATAGGATGAAGTTAATAAACTGCTAATTCTATCAATTTATCACAGAAATTTTTGCATATTTAATCAATTAGGGGGGAAAATATTTATAATCAGGCACTCATTGCGAATTGTAAAACAGTTTAAAAAAAAGTTAAAAATAATAATAATAATAATAGAGAGCGGGAAGAAAAGGATCAGCAACATGGAATTCTGACTGCTTACTACTCAAAAGACTATATAATTTTTTGAAATAAAATTAATTTTTAAAGTAATGTAGCTTTGGAAATCAATAAATTATTTCTTTGTCTTTCATGTTCCACCAAAATATTCATAACTATATTTCATATAAAGCCGATAAGAATACATTCCTTTGCGCAATTTTACATTGAAATATAAAGGTATCAAATCCTTTTTCCCATGCACCACTCAGAAAACGAAACTAAGGGAGAAAGGCGAATCTTCCAAAAACGGCAGGCGAAAGCCGGTCTAGCATTTCCTCCAGTTGTTCTTCAGCTCAGTGTTTCAAACGGCGGGTTCAGGCTCTCGACCGATCCAATTGGTCTTGGAACAATGCGTCCAGTCTCATGGACCGGTCTGGATTAAAGTCGTCCAGTGTAATGTGCTCCAAGGGGTGAGTCCAGCCTCTGGAACACTGCGACCGATCCAACTGGGCCCTGAGACATTTGATCCACGACCGGTCGATAGAAGAGGCTGGACGACTCCGACCCCTCTATTGGATCAAAATCAGTGCTGCCATCTGTAGGCTTAGTTTGAAATTAGCTCTAAACAATTAGAATTAAAATAGTTAAAGAAAAATTTAATTCATTAATTAAAAATGTAATTTAACTATGAATAAACAAAAGATAGATGCATATCTATTTTTTTCTATTCTGCAAAGTTGGGTACATATGCACTGAGATACAATAATATTAATTATATAATTCTTTTTCGAAAATTATTTAAAAAAATAATAATAACAATAACATTTTAAATTTAGAAAATTTTCCAGCAATTTTTTTTTTTTTTTTTTTTAATTCTCTCAATTATGCATTTTTGTATTTTAACGATATATTGTAAACAATTTTAAATAATATTTTATGGATATTTTTAAGTTGGAATGTTCAAATTTAAAGCAAATATTTAGCATTCAAATATTTGATGTAAATAAGAAGTAGGTTCAAGTTTTATTATTATGATCTAAGGTAAGAAATATGAATCTATTACACATTTCCCAAAAAATATAAAATTTAAATTTTGATTTAAATCAATGATTACAAAAAAAAAAAAAAAAATACAGTTTTTTAAATTATTACTTCATTGATTGGTTTGTAAATTCAATTATTTATGATTTCAATCAATAATATTTTAAATGTTTAATATATTTATGATTTTTTTTTTAATTTAAATACAAATTAAATATTGATTTTTAAATATTGTTAATTACTTTTATGTTTGAATGCTAAAATTTAATGCAAATATATTAACAAAGCAGTACAAAACATATATAAAATATTTTGTTAAACTGAAAATTTAAAAATTGTTAGCAGGGAGCATTTTAAAATTTTATTTTATTAAATTTAAATAATATTCGATGAATTTTAATTTGCATTATTGTATTATATTTCAATCCATTGCATGAATATATTTATAATTCTAAAACAATTATACAGTTCTTTACAAAAAAAAAAAAAAAAAAAAAAAAAGCTTGTATGCATATTCGCGTTTGTAAAGACCAATAGATGGCGGAACCAGAGCAATAACAAACGGCCAATCAGAGCAATGTATCATTAAATGGATCAAATGACTCGGAAAAAATTCTTGGTCGATTTGATCCACGACCGGTCCGCATATTTACTACCTTTACTTGAGCTCAAACGGGGATGCAGTTCGACGTTGTTGATTGTTTTTTGTTTTGCGAGTCTTATCTGACGTCACGCTTTCCGCCAAAGTTTAATAGAAAATTCTATCCTATAAAGTTTTAATGATAATATTTTATTGTATCTCGACTTTATTTGTAAAATGTCTGTATTTTCGGAGTCAAAATTTCTTCCATCATTCATTCATGAAATTGAATCAATTACTGATAATATAATTACAATGGGGAAATTGAACATTTTTCATTTTGACTTGTAAATGATAGAGCATGAAAATACAAACATTTTGATACCATTTTTATGCATATTTGAAAACCGGATGCTTTAATAAATTAACTTTAAAAGACGTAGTTCTCATATTGGCGGTAAAACGCTGCGTCACGTGATAAAACCTATCGTGACGTCACTATCCATGAAATGAACTGCCGGCTGAATTTCTCCCTCTTGTATTGTAAAGAAAAATCGTGCATTCAGCGAAATTTTGTATTCTTTCTTTAAAAAAAAATATATTAAAACTATTTGAACTCATTAAACATCACTTCATTCTATAAATGACACCAAGTTTCAATGATATTTTTTTGTACTCGCCTGCTGTTATTAATCTAAATTAAACTATAATCGAAATAATAGTTGATCAATAGAATTTTCTTAAAGAATGTTTTTAGTATGCTATGCCAAAGATGTATCTTTTAAATACTTGTTTTGTTTCATTTTATTATGTTTTATAGATTTATTATTATTTTATTATTAGTACAGAATTAGTATTAGTTAAAAAAAACTTTTATTTCTTTTATATCATTCTATAAACAAAAAATAAATTCATTGAAATCGCTCTTAACATCGTTATTTCGCTTTGGTTATTCGTTTCGTTTTGGTTATTCGCAGCCTGCGGCAACTTCTTTCCCTCCAGTGTACCCTGCTTTTTTGGATCAGGGTTCTTATTGCCCGCAGCAATGTCTTTCGTGGGCACTTCAATTTGTGTACATATCAGGAGGCGAAAGCTGCTATTATTCAAAAACTAAGATTTTAAGGATAGCTGTATCTCAGCATCTATTAAATATACTTTAATTTTGGCACCATGTACTTTATTGCAATCACTTTTTCTGCTATATTACCATTTCATTTCGATTAGTACAATAAATAAATAAATAACAAAAGATTTTCCTTTCAAAGGCATTAAATAAATAATAAATAAGTTTTATTAAATTTAAATTTTAATAAGACTAATCCTTTATGCGATATTAACATTTTCCCGATAAAAACATTTAATGATATTTTATTTTTGAAATGAATTAATTAAATTAATATATATAATGACCCTCATCTGTCATTCACGATTCCGGTTTACACCGCTTCAAAACAGAGACTTTTGGCAGCCATTTTTTTTTTTTTTTTTTTTTTTTTCGTTTGTTCAATTTTACTTACGAAAACATACATATCATTTTCATACATGTTTTGTATCGCACATATTGTTATTTATTCCGTCTAAAACCTTGAAAAACTATTCAATTGTAATGTTTAAATGTTTAATTAAATATAACGGATCACTGGCTATTATAAACATGAACCTATAAATAGAATTATGTAACTTCATGATTATAAACAACGCAATGCCAAATAAAAACAAACATTAACTGTTGCCATTCAGAAAATACAAATTCCAAATGGACAACTCTTTAATTGCGAATGAACGACTCTTTGACTGTTTCATTACAAAAAACGCTTAAAATATTTCTAAAACATATGGACAATATTCCTGTGACGTCACAGTAGGTAAAATCGCCGAACACGTGGCCGATATTTTGTAAACAAACTAGATTCAAGATGCTATTTTATTGTTACGCATAACATTTTCCTAAATATTTCTCCAGTGAAACTTAATAATCAGATATCTGTTCAAACAAGAACAAAAGAGAAATGTAAACAACTGAATCGAATGATAAAGTTAAGACTATTCCATATCGTAAAATTGCAGAACATTTTATGTACACACACACACACACACACACACACATATATATATATATATATATAATGGATAAAAGATTCATAAGAACATTTTATACAGACACGCATATACATATAGACATCAAAGCTTAAATAATTAGAATTTCAATCACTTTAACAAAGTAATTTATTAAATGGAACATCTATTTAAATTTGTTAACATCGCCACAGTTCACATGGCAACTTTTAATATTACATATGTTGATTAATATTAAAGTATATTACTAAAACTGGATTAAAAACAAAACAAAGGTATCACTATATCACTCTTACTTCAATTTCATATAATCTGTAACTCTTATAAATAATATTGCAAGATAAAAACTTTCAAGCTACAATGCTTTTCTATGGTAGAGTTAAGGATTGTTTGCCTAACCAGCTGATATTCTTGTAGCCTCGAACCCAAAGTGGGAATATGGTCCATTAAAGCCTTAAAAATCTTAAAATATTTGTAAAAACATATTAAAGTCTTTAAATATTTTTATCAAGCTTCATTATTTGTTTACATTGTAAGGTATGATTGGCGTCGAGTTCAGAGCGTAAATGTCGCCAGTTGATTTTAGTTTTGAAATTAGTGCAAAGTTATAGTTGGGATAGAATGTTTGGTTGGGCAAGTAAAGGTCACCAGTTGAAATGAGTATTGAAAGTAGGGTAGTCTAAGGTGATAATGTCGAGTCAAGATAAAATGTTCGGTTGAGAATGAGAAAGTCCCTAGCTGGATCCTGGATATTTTGGCGATGTTGTGGGTGAGATAGCTGGTTGGGAGTATAGAGTAGAGGTGAATTTGGATTAGCATGGAGTGTCTGTAATTATTAGATAGTTAGTTAGAAAATACGCAAGCAAAGTGATGACGTCACTGGGCGTCTGTGGATGCAAGAAAAAGATTTCCTATGTTAATCGCCCATTGGATTTTTTGTAAAAAATTATTAAAAATTGAGGAAAATTATTTCCCCGATTTTAATTCCCATATTTCGGTATAGATATGTATTTGTTATCGTGTGCATGCGTTAGATTAAGTTGTTTTTGCTGTAAAATTGATAAAATTTAAATTTTAAATTTCAAAACTTTAGAAAAATAAAATAGCAAACTTCCATATTCGATTGAAAACATAAGCATTTCATTTCAAAGGATGATATTTACACAATAAATATCCAACTAATATACTAATTAAAAGGAAAATGATAAATATTCTATCATAATTTGAAGTCAAATTTGTTTTCAAATGTCTAAATAAAGTGTCTGATATAAGATACTCATATGTTGCAGCGGAATAGATTTAATATATCTGTCATCCTTGGCGGAAAAAATATATCGCCAAATTATTTGGCGAACATATTTTATTCCTTTCAAAAATCATGGTTATTTTAACTACTTATATTAAGAGAGCGATGAATTATATGAAACAATATTTCGTACAATACATATTACGAAAATAAACATCTGGCATGTATATTTTCGTAGTAGTTTTTAATCGCCAAATACAAAAAACGCCAAAGATGACACAGTTTTGAAATTTAAAATTTTGTCAATTTGACAGCAAAATAACTCAATCTAACACAGGGATACGATAGCATATCTATACCCAAATACGGGTATTAAAATCGGGAAATAATTTTCCCCAATATTTAATTATTTTTTACAAAAAATACAATGGACGATTAATATAGGGAATCATTTTCTTGCATCCACGGAGGTCAGTGACGTCACACTTCGCTTACGTATTTGGAAACAGGATCTTCCATAGTCTTTAAAAAAAGTATTTTGGCAAAATGAAGTAAATCGTTATTTACTTCCTCTTACCCATAGGGTCGAGAAAGTATTGTTTTAGGGTCAAATTTTTGAACGTGAGTTTTTGTTATACTTACATGTTCTGAGGTCCCCTGAATACGAAAATCACGTTTTTAGCGAATGGTCTCTGTGTCTGTCTGTCTGTCTTTGTGTCTGTTATCAGCATATCTCAAGAACAAATAGTAGCAGAAATTCCAAACTCGGTATTCTAAATGTGTATCACATAGGGATGCTACAGTAAGCTTTTCGTTAAGATGAAGCAAATGGTTCGTGTACAGGGACATTCAAATGCAGTACGTCTATGGGGGAAATTGCAGGTAAGTAGAATTTAACATCTATAGACTGCACTAAACCAAATGAAACAAATACATATTTTTTGTAATAGAGATAGTCAACTGGGAAATTTTTTTTGTGTATGTAGGAGCCTCGCCTCCCCCCCTGGGGTAGATGTCCTCCCTCGAGTGGAGTAAATTTTCATGATGGGTATCTTTCAAAAGAGCTCGCCAATACCTTTAAAACGAATGGTTGAACCATCGATCTACGATAATTTAAAATAAAGTTATTGATTTCTTTCATTTTTAACTTTTTTTTTTTTTTTTTTTTTTTTTTTTTTTTTTTTTTACTTTAATATTGAGAATAAATTCAACTTTTTTTTGGATATTTAGTGTTATACTATTTCTCTAATATGGAAATCGTCTGTATTATCATAAAAGATAACTTTTTTAAATAATAATTTTAATAAATTATTTTTTTTTTTACTGAATTATTTTTTAATAACCGAATTAAATTCTATATAAATGTAGGTGCATTAATGAAACGGGGGGTTAAGGGGGGGGCCAGAACTAATTATCATATAAAACTCTTCCGAAGCCTAATTTGAATTGTTTAACATAGGTTTACATAACAGTACTCTTTATCTTACCTCTTAATCTCCAACCTGTACTTATAGCATTAAATTTCCGGGTAAGAGAAAGTCGTATGAGTGACACAATAGATTATTCTTATTATGAGGACTTTAAATAGAGAACTTAACGGAACACTGGGATGTGTTGTTGCTGTTGTGTTTTCGGGCCTATACTTTTTGTTAACCAGCAGTTTTTTTTTATTGTCATTCATATTTATTGATCGGGTAGAATTTTTTTAATTTCAGAACGAAAATTATAAAATATCGAAACACATTTGATTTATAAACAAAAACTGAAAATACATTTAAATGATCACGTGGTAATCTTCATGATCTAAACATTGTTTTCAAGATTTACCGTTCACATTCCGTCATTTTTGACGGGGTTATATACTAGTAAATAAATAGTTGTGTAACAGCCGTTGCTAATGTAAACAACGTAGAACAATATAATTCAAATAAACTTAAGAAAATTAAATGGAAAAATAAATGGATAAAATTTAAATATATATATAAATTACTTAAAAAATTATAAAAAGTAAATTTTTTTTAATAAAATAAAATAAAAATAATAAATAAATAATGCAATTTGAAAATAACATTTTTTTTCGTTGCAAAACCATGAAGTAAATATTAAATACATAATTAATGACTGCTCTATAAAATAATCATATATAATTTATAAAATAACATAATTAAAAAATTCTGGTTAAAAATAATAATAATAAAATAAATAATCAGTAAAATATATTTTTATGTACCATGAAATTTTAATGAATATTTTAATTATAATTAAATCTTTAAGCATACATAATGAAAAAAGAAATATTCTCACGTACAAGCATCTAAAAAATTAGAGAAATGTAAAAAAAAAATACTACTAATATATTAAAGCAATTCTAAAATTCTATTATGAAGACGTTTATAATTTTTAAAATTCGAATACAGAACAAATCTAGATCGTTTAGCTATAGCTACTCTTATATTTATGCGCTAATAAAATCGAGGTTTCTTCTCAAAAATGAAAATATGGAAAGAGCATCTATTTTCGGAACATTATCCGATTACTCTTTTACAAATCCAAAATCGACATTATACAAATAAAAATAGAAATATATATATATATAAGATATAGTATAGTTATGGAAGGTTTAAGTTATTTCT
Source organism: Salticus scenicus (assembly GCA_963930645.1). Taxonomy (NCBI): domain Eukaryota; kingdom Metazoa; phylum Arthropoda; class Arachnida; order Araneae; family Salticidae; genus Salticus; species Salticus scenicus. The sequence goes on from OZ005658.1 coordinate 14,510,788, forward strand.
TACGAAAAGTAAACATTTTAAGAATAAACTATAAAATACAGATTAGAATAGAGCGAACAAAAAGAAAAGCAAGCGGTAAAAGAGTGTAAACATTCACACTTCGTGTACTGTGACGTCAATCCCCTCACGGAGCGTTTTCGGATCACGTGGTTTTGTTTTGGTTTTTAGCGATTTTAAAACGTTAATTAAAAGTTAATTTGAAATAATTTTACGATTTTAATTGGATTTTTCGAATTCCCAAGATTGATTTTATCGATTACAATTAAAAGAAATTGTTTTTCCTTCCGTGTGCAACTTCCCCATTCGCAGTAATATAAAAATTTAGAAGAGTGTGAAAAATAGATACAAGAGTTTGGCGAGTTGACAAACACCAAGCGAGTTGACAAGCTTGCTCTTAAGAATTAATATAAGGGCTTTTTTTTTTTTCCCTCCTTTTTAATTTTATATGTATCGTAGTTATCGTACAGCAGTTTTAAAGAAAAAGACGCAGCGTAAATATAATAATGAATAGATAGATAAAGTAATACATCCCCTATTCTGTTTTCAATTTTAATTTCAATTATTTTTTATTTATTTATTTATTTTATTTTTTAAATCTTTTTGTCTCTTCAATACGCAAACATTAAAATAATAATAATAATAATAATTATGTTTAAATGTGGCGCCATCTGCATAATCGGATGTTAGTTAATGCCCTTAAAATATTATTATTTATTTATTTTATCTAAGTATTTTATATAAAAATATTTTACAAGATATTTTAATTATAATTTATAAGGATACAAATGAAATTTATATGCAGCTGTACTCTACGTTACTTTCTTTTTTTAATAAGCATTTATTTATTTATTTTAATTTTCTTAAACATTTTATGTGACAATTATATTTTTTTATTTACTTTTTAATGTCAGAGCAATGATTTTCAATACCATAAATATTTTACATTTTATAACTGGAATCTTATTTAGAATATCTGAAAAAATTGTGCATGAATGTTTTTAAAGTATTTTGCTACACTTAAAAAGGAATTTTTTGAATTTAGATTGACAAAAGAGCTATATTTTATTTATTTATTTATTTTTCAATTAGTTATAGCATTTTGTTTTAACCCTTTCGCTACCAACATTTAAAAAATAAAATAAAAATTATAACAATAAATAAATTTAAAAATGAAATTAAACGGTCTAGTGCTGCCATCTATTAGTGTTACTTTAAAATATCAGTGCTTTTGGTAAAAAAATAACTAAAAATGCAGACAAACTTTTGAAATTAGTTAAAAAAAGAAAAATATCTAAAAAGCATGTCCTTGATCATGGACATTAGTAGTGAAATTGTTAATCTTCATCTCAGAGATAAATGATGAGAATAACAACTGAAAAATTATTTTTCATGAAATTTTTGAAGTAAAATTTGCCATCTATATATTTCAATATTTCTCAGTAATTCATAATATATTTATATGGGTAAGAAAATGTTTTAATGTGAAGTATAAAAAACTGTTTTTACCATAAAATGGGCAAATAATGCAAGAGAGAAAGAAGAAAAAAAATTATATTAATTTTCTTAAAAAAAAAAAAAAAAAAAAAGGAAAGGAAAGAAAAAGACATGTATTTTCAAGCATACAAGAGTTTAAAATATATTACTATGACTTTAATGGATAAGCCATATTCCTTAAATGGTAATAAGTTGTTTATTTATTTTTCAGAAGGTACAATAAATTAATAAGGCATTTATAGTACTACGTATAATTATGTATTTTCAAAGATTTCTAGTAAGTGTTTTTCTTTTTTCATTTATTTAATATTTTTAAATTTCTTATTTCGATGTTTGTAATTTTATTTTCCCTAAGGTTCGGGGGAAAAGAAAATTAATTAATAAAGTATTTAGAATACTAACAAGAAATTCAGTATTATATGTACTTTTTTAGTTTTGAAATCAGATTTCATGTATATATATATTTATATTGAATATTTTTTAATTTCTTATTTTGATGATTATAAAGGAATGAAAGTATAAAATATTTTTTGTTGTTAAAAATAAATGCATAAATAAATAAAAATGATAATTATTTAATAAAATTGTTGTTAAGGAATTGTTTAAAAATGTGTTTAAGGCGTGAAATAAATTTTGCGTGAAAGCTATACGAACTTTTTACATAAATTAGGAAAATAAGAGGAATTAAAAAATAAATTGAAATGAAAACATTACATAATAATTAAAAATCTCTGAAAAATATAGATGGCGCCACTATTTTTCTTTTTCAGAATTATTTTATTAAAGTAATTGTATCTGCACAAAATTAATTCGGTAAAGAACTTACTCAGAAGAAAACATTGCTTTCAAATATAGTTAGAAAACTCTTTCAAATATTCATACTCATTTATATTCGCATAAAACGAGAGGAATATTGTACATTATTACTGATTTAAGCTAAGTATTATAATCAGTGGCGAACCATTGCGTCATAAAAGGTAGCAACCAATCCGCAACGACAAACTGCATCCCCGTTTGAACTCGAGTAAAGGTAGTAAATATGCGACCGGTTCATGGAACACATTACACTGGACCGACTTTGATCCAGGCCGGTTGGTTGGAGGATTAAGGCCGATTGACTCCTTATGTGTCCTAGGCCTATAGGGGGAATGCCCTCCGTGGGGGTCTTTCTAAGGGGTCCTAGCCCGTATTTACGCGAGTTTCGGAGGAAACCACGGAAAACTCCGAACGGCTAGGTCGATGAGCGCGACCTGGGATCGAACCCGGCACCTCCCATCTACCAGCTTTAAGCGCAGAACCGCTCGGCCGCTTTGATCCAGGCCGGTGCAAGAGACTGGACGCATTGTTCCACGACCAATTGGATCGATCCTGGATAGGTCGAGAGCCTGAACCCGCCCATGGACCAGTCGTGAAGAACATTTTCCGAGTCATTTGATCCATTTAATGACACATTGCTGTGATTGGCCGTTGGTTATTGCTCTGGTTCCGCCATCTACCGGTCCTTACAAACGCGAATATGCATACAAGCTTTTCTTTTCTGGTAAATAACTGTATAATTGTTTTAGAATTGTAAATGTATTCATGCAATGGATTGAAATATAATACAATAATTTCATCGAATATTATTTAATTTTAATAAAATGAAATTTTAAAATGCTCCCTGCAAACAATTTTTTAATTTTGAGTTTAACAAAATATTTTATATATGTTTTGTACTGCTTTGTTAATTTATCGATGAGTTAATTTTTATAAAACCTTTTTATGTTTGAATACTAAATATTTGCATTAAATTTTAGCATTCAAACATAAAAGTAATTAACAATATTTAAATATCAATATTTAATTTGTATTTAAATAATAATAAAAAAAAATTTCATAAATATATTAAACATTGAAAATATTATTGATTGAAATCATAATTAATTGAATTTAATAAACCAACCAATGAAGTGATAATTTAAAAAACAGTATTATTATTATTATTATTGTTGTAATCATTGATTTAAATAAAAATTTAAATTTATAATTTTTTGGCAATGTGTAATAGTTCCATATTTCTTACCTTAGATCATAATAATAAAACTTGAACCTACTTCTTATTTACATCAAATATTTGAATGCTAAATATTTGCTTTAAATTTCAGCATTCCAATTTAAAAATATTTAACATAAATTAGCTTGTTAATAAATCCATGAAATATTACTTAAAGTTGTTTTCAATATATCGTTAAAAACTCAATAAAGCATAATTGAGGGAAATAATTAAAAAAAAAAAAAATGCTAGAAAATTCTCTAAAATTAAAATTTTATTGTTATTAATATTTTTTAAAAGAATTTTCGAAAAAGAATTATATAATTGATATTAATGTACCTCAGTGCACATGTACCCAACTATGTAGAATAGAAAAAAATAGATATGCATCTATCTTCTTTTTATTCATAGTTAAATTACATTTTTAATTAATGAATTAAATTTTTCTTTAACTAATTTAATTCTGTAATATTTTAGAGCTAATTTCAAACTAAGCCAACAGATGGCAGCACTTATTTTGATCCAATAGAGGGATCGGAGTTGTTCAGTCTCTGCTTTCGACCTGTCGTGGATCAAATGTTTCAGGGCCCAGTTGGATCGGTCGAAGTGTTCCAGAGTCTAGACTCGTCCAAAGACAGTGTTGCCGGATGATCACGAGTCAATTTCCTCAGAAAGTTTTCAAATTCCCCCACTCAATTTATATTAAACTTGTAATTTTTTGTAAAAAATTTAAAGAATATTTAACAAATTTAAGTTGCCATTTTCCCCCAAATGAAGCTCTTTTTTGAAAAAAATTCCCATTTACAAAAATAATTTTAAATACACTAGTTTTTCGAAAATTTTCAATCTGTGTAAATTTCTGAGCGTAGTTTTCCACCCTCTAATCATTTACATCAAAATAGCTATTCCATGCCTGCAAGTTTAATTCAAACTTAAAGATCGAGCATCTTATTTTCGACTGGTTCAGCTTACCTTAAGCTTGATTATTCAAGCGGCAATCAATGCGTATCAAGCATTCACAATGCTTGCTACAGCACACATGAACTAAATAAAAATAATTCCTGAAAATCAAGGAATACAAAAAGCAAAAAAAAAAAAAAAAAAAAAAGACAAATTTTATAATCAAAATCTTGTAAACCTTACAATATTTTTCTGTTTCTGAAATAGAATCCAGCATTATCAGATGATAAACTTAAACATTTTTTTTTTTTTTTTTTTTTAAATTTTCCAGTGGGATTTTAGGAAAAATTTGTCAATGTTAATGAAAACCCCATATTTCCCACCAAAATTTCTCATTTCCCCAAACTGCTCCCCACTAAATCTCCGTCCCCAAATAATTCCCCTAAAGCCTCAGAAATCCCCCAAAATGGAGAAAAATCCCTAAGTCCAGCAACATTGTTCAAAGAAATCATTAGCTGCACACATAGAAAATATACATTTTTGCTTTTACAAAGTTTGTTTGGGGGATGGGGGGGGGGGGGGCAAGTCATAAAAAGAGAAAGAACACTATTTAAAAGGAGATAAATTTCTTTTAGAATATGACAAAATTATATTTAAGTTTCTTTTTTTTTTTTTTTCCTTCTTCAGAAATATAATAAAATTTCCTTCGTTTTATAGATTTACGTGTTGTTTGAATAAATAAGACTCCAAATTAATATATATGTTACCGCTAAAGTGCAGAAATCAGTTAATCTGCAGATTAGCTAGGTAATCTGCACATTAACTAAGGTGATCCGTTAAAGTGAGAAAAATTGTTTCATTTCTCAAATTACCTAGGTAATCTGCGAATTACCTAGGTAATCTGCACATTACCTACTATACACTCGTTAAAGTGAAAAAAAGATCTCTGGTGGTGTAATGTTAAAGCACGCTGTGTTGTATTTGTTTTTTTCATTAGGGAAAAGAAAAAAAAAATAGTTTTCTTTTCTTTCTTTACTTATTTTAATCTGTATGTGTTTTAATTTTTATGTCGTTTAAAGTTATATTTGTTTTATTTATTTATTTTTTATTTATTTCATCTTTTTTATTCTGTCAATATAAGTTTGAAGATGTTATGCATTTTTAATATGAAATATAATATCTTTAATAGCTTTCAATAAAGTCTATTTTATAAGTGAATGTTAGAATTGTAATACAGTAACGATTTCTTTTCAAATAAAAATATTTAACAATTAAAAAAAAAAAAAAAAGTTTTATTAACAACTTATATTGCTATTACTATATTTTAAAAAAAGTTATGCACCAATTTTTAATTCGCTAAAGAAATATTAAATTAGACAAATCAGAAGCATTTTAAGAAGTACTTCAAATAATTAAAATTGCTTTAATAATTTTTAGAACGCATGAAAATTAAAATGACAGTTTTCCAATGCTTCATTAAACTATATTTTGCAGCATACATATATCTGTACAATTTTAGCAAATATATTAATTTTACAAAAAAAAAAAAAAAAAAAAAAAAAAAAGAAAAAGAAAAAGAAAAAAGCTTTATTAACACATTTTATGTAATAAACTACAACGAAATTATCTGAAAAAGCGAACAAAATTAAAATTAAAAATATAATCATGATATATAAAATATATAAAGGAAACTTGAAATTGAAAGAAACAAAAAAGAAAACTGTAATGAAGTGCTAAAAAATGCATAAAATTTTCATATTAAGTATTTATTAAATAATGCCATAATATTGATTGCCATATTTTCCAACGTTAAAAATTAATACATGTTTTTTTTTTTTTTTTTTTTAAATCAATTTTAAAATAAATTAGTTTTAAAAAGTTGTGGTTTAATAGTTTTATTTCGGGAGAAAATAATTACTGTGTTGTAAATTTAATATTCATAATTGAAAATGAAGTTTCACAAGAGAAAGCTTTAAATTAAAATTAGATTTCATTAATAAAATGCAGACCCGTATCAAACTTATATTGACAGAATTTAAAAAGAGAAGAAATAAATCAAAACAATTATAACTTACTTGTTACTTTAAATTTTGTGTTGGTCATAAGAAGAAACCTAATATCATAGCTTCGATGATCCACGTTTTGCGCTTACTGTTTATCATAGGCTCATAGCGGAGCGGAAGGGATAAAAGTTTTGGTTTGTGTTTGAAGGTCAATCGCGTCACAGACTGGGATTCGTGTATCTGTATCACATGACTGTTTGACGTCATAGTGAATGTAAAAAAAACTAACGCTCGAAACAAACATTTGAACTTTAACGACACATAAGCCGTTAATCTGCAGATTACCTAGTTAAAAAGCGGAAAACTCTTTATTCCGCACTTTAACGGGTTATTTTAGTTAATCTGCAGATTAGCTAGGTAATCTGCAGATTAACGGATTTCGCGTTTTAACGGTAACACACATATATATATATATATATATATATATATATGTATTCACTATTTAGAGATAAAAACAATAAAAATAATAAATTAATTCTTACATCCAGGGACGGGTTTAGTTAGATCCCTTTAGCCGGCGCATCGCCGCCATTTTGTTGCCTCGGTTGAGGGCAGCATTCCCGCTTGGCGTCCTTATCGCTTAACTAGCGACTTTAAGAAATCTTGATCTGAAGCTACGATCGGCCAAGGCGGTCAAGAGTAATAAGCAACAAGTAATATCCCTAACAACACATTTATAAACAGTACATTCTTGGTATGTTTTTTCATCCTCAGGATATTTTGTGGGTGTACTGGGAATAAGACGTGTTGTTAGGACTACTTCTGTCTGTTTCAAATACAAATCATAACTTAAAAAAATAAAAATAAAAATGTCCTTATTGTTTAAAGTGGAAAATCTTTATTTATTTACTTACTTTTTCTGCTATTTCTAGCATATATTATTCATTTAAAAAAAACGAACCTTAAAATAAATGTAACTATGACACGGAAGGGAAACAACTTTGGTGACCCCAGAAAATGTCGCCAAAAGTCAAACGCACAGTAATAAAAGGTCTTCTTTAGTTAATTTATGGTTATTAACATAAATATTATGAATAAAATAGCACATTCTTTGTGTTAGTTCATCATACTATAGGTATGGGGAACTTAGGTAATCGTGAAAATTTTCGACCTCGGTTTTTTTACTTTTTTACACGTTTTCAGTCGTGAGAATTTCAAAAATGACAAAATTTGTATGGTGTCTGTCTGTAGGGTGTCTGTTAGTGTGTTAGTCCGTTAGTTTGTTAGTCTGTTAACACGATATCTGACGAACAAATGATCACAGAAAGGTCAGATTAGTTTTAAAATATTACTTTCGATACTGTCAAGAACTCTATTAATTTGCAACATTCGAATTAAAAAACTTCGTAAGTTATTTGAAATTTACGATTTTCCTAACATGGGAGAATAGGACAAAAATTCACTTAAACGTGCATTAAATGGAAACATTTTACTGTAAAAATGTCAGACCAGTTTTAAAATATCAGTTTTGATGCCGGAATGAACATCAGTAACTATAAATGTGCTACTTTGAAAATTTCGCAAGTTATTGGAAATTTACGAATTTCTTAACATGGCAGTATAGGGCAAAATTTCACATAGACGTCAATTTTGAGAGATATTTTCATCGTAAAGATGTCAGACTACTTTTGAAATATTATTTAGGACACTGGCATAAATATTAATGACTATGAATTTTCCAATATAAAAATTTCGTAAGTTATTTGAAATTTACGAATTTCTTAACATGGCAGAATAGAGTAAAATTTCCTATAAACGTCAATCTTGAAGGATATTTTCATCGTAAAGATGTCAAACCACTTTAGAAATATTATTTAGGATACTGGCATGAATATCATAGACTATGATTTTTCCAATTTTAAAAATTCGTAAGTTATTTGGAATTTACGATTTACTTAACATGTGAGAATAAGGCAAAATTGAGTATAAACTTCCATTTTGAGGATGATAAATACATTAGACAACTTCAAAATTACGTTTATGATATTTATTTGAACATGATTGAATACAAATATTCTAATAGGAAAATTTCGTAAATTACGTTTTTATCAACATAGCGAAATTGAAAATTTTTCATATAAATATAAATTTTGAGGATTATTGCATTGGAAATAGTAGCATGAAAACTAAACAACGAATTGACCCTGATAAAATAAATTAATAGATTAGAATAAGATAAATATATCGAAGTGAACGGTGGCTAGCCTATTAGGCGGGGATTTCATTCTGTCACTGTATAAAGCTTTGGTCAAATTCATTTCTTTTAACATGATTACAATATGTATCGCACTACAAATTTATGAGAACATCAATATATTGGGGAACTGAGTAGAGTCCACCTATGCCAACTAATTTTTACGTTTGAACATGTGAAAAACACAGAGAAAAATATAAGTAAATAAAAGTTATATTATTTTATTCTTCCTAATTATCTTAGGGAAATCTGAACATTTTATGTTCTTTTCTTGAGTGATTATGGAAATTTTTCACTAAACAATCTCCCATATGATAATTTACCGAGCTAAAATTATGAAAATGATTAAAAAAGTAACTCCAAAGTAGTACAAAACGATAGAAATAATGGCTGCCGTTTGTTTATCTACGGAAATGCTGGGTACATGTGGCAACCCTAAGGCAACAAAATGTCTGATGCGCCAGCTCGTATTTATAGGTTTAGTTAGTTACCCTTAGGTTTACCAAGTTATACCAAGTTAGTTATACCAAGATTCGTCAATTAGTAAACGGTCGCCACATTTGAAGATACAAGTGAATGGTTGCCATAATCAGAGGCGTGGTGTATGGCGTGTTCTGCTAATGTGTTTATGTCAAATTCTATATTCATTTTCGCTTCGGTGTGAGGGAAGAGGGTAAACGTGTCATTTATTATACTTGTACTGATGAATAGAAAAAAAATACTTTTTCGGATTTAAAAACTTGTTGATTAAAATACTAAAGGAATAAAGTGTCCGCGTTTGTAATGATCGATAGATGGCGCTTTTCCTACTTTTGTTGTTAGTAAATGTAATAGCCACGTGTATTTATTATTGTTGTATTTGTGTTACTACTTAATATTCGTGCTATAATTTCTCCGCCATTACATCAGGGAAAATTGATTGCCTTTGGAAAAAATATTTCAGTTTATTGAAAGTTCGATCGGAAGTAGATGTTTAACTGAAGCTGAACAAATATTAGTTTCAAATATTCTTTACTTCCATTAGCCGAAGCAACTGAAATTTTAAGTTTGTCATTTGGAAATAAGTGGAAGCTTAATTCCGGATTTTTTGATCCTTTGGGGTTACACTGTGGCACACAGCAGTATGTGTTACCTTTTTTACCGGATTTATTCATTTTTATTCAATAAATATATGTGATAGTAAACATCGAATGTAGAGCAAGCAATGGCGTCTCGACGAAAGCTATCCGTGGTATTGTTAATTTCATCTTAGCCCACCAGAGGGCAAGCATTTCATTACAATCACGGATAGGTGGATTTTTTAAAGCAAAGATTTTTTTTTCTTTTTTGTGTGTGAGAGTGTGTGTCTGTGGCGATTTTATTATTTATTTATCTATTGAAAAATGATTTTACTTGTTCATATAATTTCATTCATGAAAGATAGCTTACAGAATAATTTAGTTATTTTTAATACTTTCTAACAAATTTAAGAAGTGGTTATTACTTTGGCTGACTGTCGGCCAGCCTCTGCTGTAGAAATCCATGGTTTCTCTTGTTCAAAATTTTGTTGCAGACAACTGGAATCTTTTACACATATCTGGAAGCTGTCGTAAACATTTAAATTTATTTATAGACACTCGAAAATTATGTTACTTGCTAATCCCAGAATAATTTTTTATATTGGTATTTGGAAGAGATGTTTAACTCATCTCCAAGATAGGCCGACCAAACGTCCTCATTTTCTGAGGCCAGTCCTCATTTTTCCAGTGTTGTCCTCAGTTGCTTTCAAAAGTTCTCATATCCTCATTTTTGGACGTTTGTTCTTATTTGTCCTCATTTTTCAGTAATTTCCTTCTTTATTTAAAATTTCAACATTAGAAATGCTGCTGACCTTATTAGTTTTCATTACTGATTCTACAACTCAACACAACGGAAAAGAATCACGGTTCCTTGATTCATTCCATTCATTTTTAAATCATCTCCATCCCACATAATATATTTTCTATTGGAAGATTTTAATCTTTACAACATTATATTAAAAAAAAAGAAAAGAAAAGTAAAGTAAAAAAAAAAAAAAAAAAGAGAGAGAGAGAGAGAGAGAGAGAGAGAGAGAGAAGGACAGTGATTTAAAAACTTAACATGAAGCTGGAAGCTATTTTATTACTAATTAGATTTTATAACTAAATTTAAATAACGTTTTAAGTGGAATTTTTTTTTTTATCAAGATTTAAAACTAACAAGGAAACATTCAAAAGGTATCGTCTTCAAAAAATATTCAAAAAAAAAAAAAAAATATATATATATATGTGTTTCTACTCTTCATAAAACACCAGAAAGTGAAAAAATTATCGGTTGAAATGAATTACAGCGACCACAAAAAATTATCAAAATTAAGCATATTTGGCGATTTTACACTGTCAGGAGATTGATTTTGAGTACTTGGCAGAGAAGCAAAACACGGTTCTGTTCGTACATGGCAATCTCGGTGCTAGTGAACTCGTCGACTAACAGCGCTAAATCGCCAAAATTGCTTAATTGTGATAATTTTTTGTGGTCGCTGTATTCATTTCATCCGATAATTTTTTCGCTTTCTGGTGTTTCATAAAGAGTAGAATCACATATATTTTTTCAATATTTTTTCAATTTTTTTTGAAGACGACATCTTTTGAATGTTTCCTTGTAAGTCAGGGATAGGAGCTGATCGCAGATTACCTTGTTGATATCTCACGGTGTGCTACTCGAAGGTCAACATAATAGCTCAGTTTGTCGAACATTAGCACTTTATGCCGTCAGACTAGAGTTCAATTCCTATTCCTAGCCCAGCTAGTTTCTGACATTCTTCAGATTGTCTTTTCCTTTTAAAATGCTATTTATTGGATCACTTCCATTTTAAATAGTTATGATTTAGTTTACACTAAAAACTTAGTCTATACAACAGTAACAATTGTATTAAAACAGTTTATTAAAGTATTAATAGAAACAGATATAAAATAGTTTGGTACTTCCGTATCAACTGCATACCAGAAATTAATACTTTAATATTAACAACATGCCATTATATTGTACGAAGAGGTGTATAATGTGTACAAGTTTATGATAATGTTTATTTGAAATTTAATAATGCTTATATAAATATTTTTTTATATAATGTTTATCGTATAAGTTCATAAGTAGTATAAATTTATCATAGTGACGATTAATGGCTGCAAGTGGTGTTAATATAAGCTAATTTTGTGCTATATTTTATGAAATTTTATGTCCTCAGAAATGTCCACAATTTTAATGAAAACTGGCTTCATTTTTGTCATGGAAATGTGCACCACCGATTACTATACAGATAGGACAGTGAAGCTAAAACGCGAACCGGAAATATAGTGGCAAAAATAGTGTCAACAGAGGGAAACTGCATGTGTGAATTCTACGTGATTAGCATGTTTGATCGAACATTGTTTTTCTCTTTCGCGATTAGTTAGTAGCAGGTTAGTACGTGAAGTTTTCTTTTTCTTCCTTTTTTCTTATTTTTGAATTCACAAAATCATAATAAAAACATTCACAGCTTTTCTTCAAAGAAATAAAATTAATTTTATTATGTTTTAAAATATATTTTGCCAAACATATTCTTATTCAAGTACATATTAAGATAACAAACTAACTCTGAAATAGGAGTGTGAAATCATAAATATTTAACATTGCATGGTTTAAATAACACAAAATGCTTTAAAATGAAAAAAATATTATACATTTTCGAAATTCATTTACTTAATACTCAGAACTTGCTTCTTAAAATAAATTGCTTTCGACAATCAAGTTCGTAAATAATAACAAAGTTGCCAAACGTAAGCATCAATACAATGGTTAGTTGGTTGGATGTTGGGTTTAACGATGCACTAATATTACGATATGAACATAGATACAATAAAATAAGACGAGTGATTGCGTAAGCTAGAGAGCTGGAGAAACTTTCAGCCGTTGACGATAGGGTCGTTGCAGTCAAATTTTGGTTACCGAAGAATATACGGGAGTGTCCTATCTGTATAATAATCTGTGATGTGGACATTGCATAATTTGTCCTCATTTTGCTTAAAAAAAATCTTGTCACCCTACTCTAAGAGCAACATACATTCGGGAACTTTTCAGTATACTTCCATGAAGTAGCTTACGCACATATTGGAAACCTCTTGTATTAACCCGTGAGAGCTCGCTTGTAGACAAATAAGTTACAGGTACAGGTACTAGGGCCTTTTGTAAACATCCAGAAACAGGAATTCTTTTGTACACATCAGCGACTTTTGCTGTATAAACACTTAGATTCTATTGTTGAAAAAATTGTTTTAGGTATATGGGGATTTTTTGTACACATTTGGTAGCTGTAGTAGACATAAAAACTTATTTAAGACATGCTATTAATATGTTGCTTGCTAAATCCCGAAACAAAATTTTGTATTTGTTTTCGGAAGATATATTTAAATCATGTCTGTCAGCAACTATATCTGGAAACTCTTCTGAATTATTCAATTCCTACTATTAGTTTCCACTCTCCCTATATCTTGTACAAATCTTGCAATCGATTTTTAACTAACTTCCCGACTAGCTAGAAATTTGAAACGTTCAGGATGGCTCAGAACACGGTGACAACACAATACTTCGAAGTCCTATTTTCGAATTTTTGATTAGTTTTCATATAATTAATTAAAATATTAAAAAAAAATAATATTCTAATAACGTTACATTAGCCATTAAAATATTAGCTATAATTTAATTGTTGCCAAAAAAAATTTACGATTTCATTTTCTTTCGACATAAAAATAAATACATTTAATTAAACTTGGACATTAAAATATTATAAAAAGTTAAATAATGCATCTCACAAAAATTTACGTCATTATCACTTTAAAAAATTTATGCACATTGATACGAGCTCTATGATTCATCAGAAAATTTAAAACATGGTGTAATGTTTCAAGCTGTGATGTTTCGAACAAACAGAGTAGACTGGAAGTCTACGATTTTGACATTATTTAACAAATGGATAGCCGCCCTGTAAACGCCTTGACATGTGTTGCATTTCCCGGACAAATGTTGAAAAGATGGACTCCATGGGACGGACTTACCAACTTGGTGCCACAACTTAGCAAATGAGAGACCAACGGATCACCTCCTTCTAAAAGACTATTGGAGATTTAAAGGACAATTTCACCCCCCTCCAAAAACAAAGTCTTCTTGGGAAGGGAGAGAAGACAGAGAAGGAATTAAGTTTTGGTGTATGAGCCGAGGCTCGAGTTGTTCTATTTTTTGAAGTCAGAACTTTGCCTGGTAACGGCAGATAACATTTATATTTTTCTTAATAGCAGATACTTAGCCTTGTGAAGGCAGACTCTCAAAGACTATATTTTCACTTGGTATCTAATTAGTTCATGTAAATCTTATCACTGACTTTCCCTGTTTGAACCTACATTACATTTATTCTGGATTACCATTAATTGTATTTAAAAGTAAATAATTGTATTTTAAGGCTGTGATATTCTCCATTTGACACTACCTCATATCACGGATACGTTACAATGGTATATAATTTTTTTTTTTTTTTTCATTTTTCACGCACGCTTTATATTTCCTTATTCAAAATCATTTATATAAGAAAAAAAAAATATATATATATATATAGTGTTTGTAAGTAGGAATAGACTTAATTTTTTTCTATTTATATTACTTGTTTACAGGTACAAATGCCAAATATCTCTTGTAATTATAATTAAGCTTTCTGCTAGGCTAGGAAATGCCGACCCGAGCTACAAGCGGCCCGCATAGTAAAGTTTTGCGGGCCACAGTAGAATTTACGCATTACACTCTTTTCAGGGGCAAATCACTCAGATCAAAAGCTAAACTCAATCGGAGCAACGCGATTCTATTCTTTTAGAGTTTTAGGTTTCCAGATATTAATTTGCCAGAAATTAAGGGATCAGTCCGGTAAATTCCAGGAACTCGGCTCGTATTGAAGATATAATTTCAAAATTTTGTTAATACTAAACTACCATTTTTGTCAAATAGGGTCACCAGGTTACCAAATTATATAACAAGGTCGACTACCTAGATATCAATGCAGAGGCCTTCTTTCTTTTCTCTCTTGCCTATAAAACTATCGCTTCTGCAGCAACAGCCAGTGATGCCAGATGGTCGAAAATTATTTTCCCAAACAGGTCTTCAAATTTCCCCAAATCAGGGTTTTTTTTCGAAAAATACCCCAACTTAATTTCTACTAAAAAAGGAAAATTTAAAAAAAAAAAAAAAAAAGAATCAAGCAGATTTTAGCTCAGCCTTTTCCCCAAATGAAGGCAATTTTTGAAAAAAATCCCCAAACACAAAAATGTATTATAATCCCCTCTAATCAGTTGGTAACACACGGAGAGGCAAGTGTAAAAGTTAAAAATCGAATATTGTGAACCGAATACAACTTATTATTATTATTATTAAGAGCAGAAAAATTAATAAATTAATATAAAATAAAGCTATAATATATTGTATATGTGTAAAATTATAGACAGAAACTAGAAAGAAAGCAGTGTTGCCAATTCAATTTTGCGATGTTCCACTCAAAACTTGAAATGTCCCTACACTGACAAAAGAAGTCCCTACTTTAGTGAATAATCATGAAAAAATTAGGAACAACAACATAATCCATGCGTAATTCGGTGAAATTTCTTACAAAATTACCAAAAAGTCCCTAATAATTCAAATTTTGTCCCTTATCATGAATAAAGATATTGAAAGTCCCTAGTCGTAGGGATAAATCATTATGTTGTTAACATTGACAGAAAGTTGAAACATATCCACCTTAACTAGATGCCTGCCGCGTAGCTCGGAAATTATTCAACAGTTGAAGCGGTAAACAGCGCCACCTGGTACAGACTGCACGCCTTTTTTATTCAACAGCCACAAATTTTTTTTTAAAGTGGGATATGATACACATAAAAGACGAATATAATCGAAGAAACGTTGATTATATATATCATATATCACTTCTTTAAATTATTGGTGACAGTTTAATAAAAAAATCGCGCAATCTGTACTAGGTGACGCTGTCTACCACCTCAACTGTTGTCTAGTTTCCGAGCTAAGCGACAGGCATCTAGTTAAGGAGGTAATGGTTGAACTTTCCAGATTTGTCCCCAAAAATTTTAGAATTCTCAAAAAAGTCCCCACAAACATTTGGTCCCCAAAATTGTCCCCAGAAGACTCAAAAATCCCCAAAATGGGGACAAAATCCTCAATCTAGCAACAGCTAAAATACAGAAGAATTTTTAATCCTTTGCAATGGCATTTAGGGAACAAAATAATAATAATAATAATAAAAATAATAATAATAGTATAGTTCCCCATCATATTGATGTTCTCATAAATTTCTAGTGCAATACATATTGTAATCATGTTAAAAGAAATGAATTTGACCAAAGCTTGATACAGTGACAGAATGAAATAACCGTCTAATAGGCTATCCACCGTTCACTTCGATATATTTATCTTATTCTAATCTATTAATTTATTTTATCAGGGTCAATTCCGTTGTTTTGTTTTCATGCTACTATTTCCAATGCAATAATCCTCAAAATTCATATTTAAATGAAAAATTTACAATTTCGCTATGTTGATAAAAACGTAAATTGCGAATAATTTACGAAAATTTCCTATTAGAATATTTGTATTCAATCATGTTCAAATAAATATCATAAATGTAATTTTGAAGTTGTCTAATGTATTTATGATCCTCAAAATGGAAGTTTATGCTCAATTTTGCCTTATTCTGACATGTTAATTAAATCGTAAATTCCAAATAACTTACGAATTTTTTAAATTGGAAAAATCATAGTCTATGATATTCATGCCAGTATCTTAAATAATATGTCGAAAGTGGTTTGACATCTTTACGATGAAAATATCCCTCAAGATTGACGTTTATGTGAAATTTTGCTCTATTCTGCCATGTTAAGAAATTCGTAAATTTCCAATAACATACGAAATTTTCATGTTGGAAAATTCATAGTCATTAATATTTATGCCAGTGTCCTAAATAATATTTCAAAAGTAGGCTGACATCTTTACAATGAAAATATCTCTAAAAATTGACGTCTATGTCAAATTTTGCTCTATACTGCCATGTTAAGAAATTCGTAAATTTCCAATAACTTGCGAAATTTTCAAAGTAGCATATTTATAGTTACTGATGTTCATTCCGGCATCAAAACTGATATTTTAAAACTGGTCTGACATTTTTTACAGTAAAAAGTTTCCATTTAATGCACGTTTAAGTGAATTTTTGTCCTATTCTCCCATGTTAAGAAAATCGTAAATTTCAAATAACTTACGAAGTTTTTTAATTCGAATGTTGCAAATTAATAGGGTTCTTGACAGTATCGAAAGTAGCATTTTAAAACTAATCTGACCTTTCTGTAATCATTTGTTCGTCAGATATCGTGTAAACAGACTAACAAACTAACGAACTAACACACTAACAGACACCATACAAATTTTGTCATTTTTGGAATTCTCACACCTGAAAACGTGTAAAAAATCAAAAAACCGAGGTCGAAAATTTTCACGTTTACCTAATTTCCCCATACCTATAGTATGATGAACTAATACAAAGAATGTGCTATTTTAATCATAATATTTATGTTAATAACCATAAATTAACTAAAGAAGACTTTTTATTACTGTGCGTTTGACTTTTGGCGATTATTTTCTGGGGTCACCAAAGTTGTTTCATTTACGTGTCGTAATTACATTTATTTTAAGGTTCATTTTTTTAAATGAATAATATATGCTAGAAGTAGCAGAAAAAGCAAGTATGTAAATAAAGATTTTCCACTTTTAAACAATAAGCACATTTTTATTTTTATTTTTTTAAGTTATGATTTGTATTTGAAACAGACAGAAGTAGTCCTAACAACACATCTTATTTCCAGTACACCCACAAAACATCCTTAGGATGAAAAAACATACCAAGAATGTACTGTTTATAAATGTGTTGTTAAGGATATTACTTGTTGCTTATTGCTTTTGACCGTCTTGGCCGATCGTAGCTTCAGATCAAGATTTCTTAAAATCGCTAGTTAAGCGATGAGGACGCCAAGCGGGAATGCTGCCCTCATCCGGGGCAACAAAATGGCGGCGATGCGCGGGCCTATAAATTTTATGATGGGGAACTAAAAAAATATGGTGCTAGTTTGATTTTTCTCCTGAATAATAAGTGTACCAATTTTCGATAAAATCTCGCAATGCGGACTAAAAATTCAGACGAATACAATGAAAAACTTTTAGCTTTATATATTTAGATAAAAGCAAAAATAGTTACATGTTCATTCAAAATGATAGATAAAAATAGCTAAGTACGCAAAAACAGCCTATTGGTATAAATAGTACGACCTGTTGTGCAAAAAACGAATTTCTCGACTAATATTTTATGCATTATTCGTGATTTCTCTTTCTCGTTTCCATTTAATCCTAAATATATATATATATTGGACATACAAAATTCTTTGAATGTCAACATACATCAAAATCAGTTCCCAATTCAACATTTATTCTTTAAAAGAAATTTCTTTTTTTTTACACTTATTTAAAAATATTTAACCTCACTTTTCATTTGTTCTGCTTTTTTGCCAAATCTCTTCTTCTTCTTCTTTTATTTTTTTCCTTTTAAAGTTTCCGCTTTGATTTGTCAATTTCATTCGAACTGTATTATTAAATCAACTTCTTCTTTTAACAACGCCATAAAAAAAAAAAAAAAAAAAAAAAAAAAAGACTTGCCGTTTAGATCGATAAATTTTAAGAATTGCTATGTTCTTAATTTTTTTTACAGAAAGATTGTACATCGAGTCATTATACAAAAATTCAATAAGTAATTTTATTTTCATAGAAAGTTTATTTTTATTACATTTATTAATCAGTTTTAAAAGTTTGGATAATAATAAAAGTTCTAATATGAATAAAAGAACTTTTTATTAATAAAACTATATCTCTGAATATCGAAAAAATGTCAATTTTGTGTTCCATGGGCATCTTAAAATATGCATTTTTTCATGATTAAAAGAAGAAAGAAAGAAAAATAGATAACTTTATTTCAAATTATCACATGTTTTATGGTTCAGAATTTTCACTGCCATTACCCGATTACCGTAGGTAATAGAAGTATTGTATTCGGTCCAAAAATTCGATATCCAGTTTTCACCTGAATTACATGTTTTAAGGTCTCCTAAGTCTAAAAAAGTAGTTTTTGGCAATTGGTCAGTACGTGTGTGTGGAATCTTCTGACTATCATATCTCCAAAACTAATAAAGATAGAACTGCGAAACTTCAGATATGAGACAGATCTGGTGTACAGATGATTTTCCCAACTTTTGATATCAAATTGAAAAACCGCAAGTGGGGCATCAAGAACCGAATATTAGACCGTAAGTCCGTATCTCGAAAATGGCTCGAGAATGCAAAGTTTTAATAAAAGTCAGATCTTAAAAACGGCTCTAACGATTTTCTTGAATCTGTTACATAAAACCATTTTAGTTATCCTTTCCTATGTATTACATGATTATTACAAGAAAATTAACCCATTTTATCCCAATTTTTTAATTTTGTTGCAATTAGAGAAAAATAATATTTTTTAAGGTTAATTAAACCTAAATAAACTAAATACAACAAAATTTAAATATATATTTGTATATATATATATATTCTGTATAAGAAATCTTATCCATCTTCTACGCAAGACATTGAGATAAAGGGCACTTATATGTTTTATTGTTTTCTTCAATAGTGAAACGTGCTTTCCGAGTACAAAGATTTGCTTTATCTGAATAATACTTTCTTATTTACATAATAGTTCTGCAGAAAGAGAAGATACAAACCACGCTCACTAATGTAATGAATAAACAAAGTTTCCAGATGGAGGAGGAGGTGAGACACATATAACACGCTAGCAGAAGCTTATATATACCCCTATATGTTCCAGCTGACAAAATATTCACACCAAGGAAATATTGATTTCTATATGCTATGTTTAAGCTGTCCTTTAAATAGGACAATGGAATAAAACGGGTTAACAGTCATCCTGATTAGGTAGGTTAGTTTTAGATCTCGGAAATTGGTGTTTCAGAAAATGGTTCTACTATTTTTTTTTTTTTAACTCGTTATATAAAATCTGTTTTATATATGTCTTTACACGTATATCAGCTTTCTCTTACAGGGAAATTTTTAAGTGTCTAATTTGTTAGGTCAATTTTATGTCTTCTGATCACATTATCTCCCAAAAGTGTATACGTGTACTAAAGGGTAATGGAAGTCGTGTGGTTGTTTTACACCAGATTTTTTCTTAAAGGTATAAATGAGTTATCTTGTATAATTCTCATATGATAAAATATACTCCCCCCCCCCTCCCTTCACTCGGGAGGGAAGGATGCTTCTAGCTAGAAAACGTTCTATCCTTGTTGATTATTACTATTTTAAATAAATATATTTTTTTACTTGATGATGATTGGTTAAAATTGAACCTCATTGTGCACATTTATATAAAATTTCATCGTATACCGCTATATAAAAACGGTACCACAGATTCGATGTGCAACAAGAATTGTGAGCACTTCTTTATGTGGAGGTGCAAATAAACTTTTATCAAATTTTCAAAATCAAATCAAAAATAAAACTTTTTGTCAAATTCTGTGCATTAATTCTCGAGGTAGAATTAGTACTTTTTTTCCCCCTTTTTACTTTCTCCTACCCATAGGGTCGAGAAAGTATTGTTATAGGGTCAAATTTTCGAACGTGAGTTTTTGTTATATTTACATGTTCTGAGGTCCTCTGAATACGAAAATCATGTTTTTAGCGAATGGTCTGTCTGTGTGTCTGTTATCAGCATATCTCAAGAACAAATAGCAGAAATTCCAAACTCGGTATTCTAAATGTGTATCCTATAGGGATGCTACCAGGGCCTGATTACTCAAAAGGCTCGGGAAGCACAAGCTTCCCCTCTAAAATTTAAGAGGGGCCCCCAAAATGACTAAAAACCGGGTCTTAAATTTTCTGTTTTATATTTTCATACTGAGATTGTTGAATTTTTCTGAGAAAATTCGCCTAAAGCAAGATAAAATAATCACTAAAAAATCTATTATTTAACCTCAAAAATCTAAATGTTCTTAATTAATAAGTTATACGATTTTAATGTTATGTGTAGAAACCACCCAGATATATGAATGAAAAAAAAAATAACTATAAACACACACTAATTTTTGGTCTATAGCATTTTTATATTACAATATGTAACAGGAAAACAAGATTTTCTGAAATGAAAGAGGGCCCCGAAATGATACTAAGCTTCCCCTAGCTTCAAAGCTTAATCGGGCCCTGGATGCTACACTAAGCTTTTCGTTGAGATGAAGCAAATGGTTCGTGTACAGGAACACTCAAAAGTATTCAAATACATTAAATCTATGGGGAAATTGCAGGTAAGTAGAGTTTAACATCTATAGACCGCACGAAAGCAAATTAAACGAATATATATTTTTTGTAAGAGAGGTAGTCAACTGGGAAAAAAAATTGTGTATGTAGGAGCCTCACCTCCTCCCTTGGGGGGCTTGCCCCCTCCAAATTTTCATGATGGGTATCTTTTAAAAGAGCTCGCCGATACCTTTAAAAGGAATGGTTGAACCATCGGTCTGCGATAATTTAAAATAAAGTTATCGATTTTTTTTCATTTTTAACAAAAAAAAAAAAAAAAAAAAAAAAAAAAAAAATTATATTGAGAATAAATTCAACTTTTTGTTTTTTATATTTAGTGTTATACCACTTATGTAATATGGAAATCGTCTGCATTATCATAAAAGATTATTTTTTTAAAATAATAATTTTAATAAATTATTTTTTAAAAGGGAGGGGGGCTGTAGCCCCCTCACACAGAGCTAATTATTATATAAATCTCCTCCTAAGCCTAATTTGAATTGTTAAACATAGGTTTACATAACAGTACTCGTTATCTTATCTCTTAATCTCCAACCTGTATTTATAGTATTAAATTTCAGGGTAAGAGAAAGTCGTGTGAGTGACACACCAGATTACTTCACAATTATTCAGTCAGAATTTTAAAAAAATGGTCAAATTGTGTTCAAAATAGTTCAAAACGTGTAAATTCACTGAGAATAGGAAAGATAAAAATTTTTATGAATCAAACACTTTCTACTGCTGAATATGAAAGAAAGATGTAAACGGCATATAGGAGGTGCCCATGAATTCATAAGCCAATCTTTAAGGGGAAATAGGGCACTTTATAACACTGTTAAAAATTTCTGTAAATTTAATGTAAATATTTATACAGAGTCTCTGTAAATTTACAGTAATTCGTAGTTAAAAGTGAATAATCGAGATTCTCAAATATTTTTTTCTGTATTTTTACGTAATTTTATTATTTTATTTTTTAATTAAAATTAAAAAAGACTGTTTCTACTTAAAAGCATACCAAGTCCAAAATATATCCTCACAAATAATAAATTAAATTAATATTAGTTATTAAAATGAATGTACAAAATAAGTTTTTTAACATCTCCGTTTATTTTTCTCTGTAATTTTACGCAAGACTTAAGATAATAGATTACACAGAGTTTTCTGTTGAAATTTTTAACAGTGAAGGATTCAGAATTGCATGGGAACCCATGTCCCAAACTAGAGATGCTAAAAACCCGGGAATTTAAAACCAAGGGAAAAACCCGGGAGTTTTGGGGAAAAAAATGGGAACTTTGGGAATTTTGCGGGGAAAAAACAAATTAAAAATCTCTAAAGCAAATAATATGTTGTTTACTTAACATAAATGACAATTTTAAGGACTTTGATTTACTGATAAACTTATAACATTGTTTTAATTTATCATTTTATTTTCATTTTATCTGAACTGTAGACAAGTCATTAGCTTTTCATATATAAACAAGTCATACTTTATATATCTGAAAAGGTATTACAATATAAAACCCTTTTTTACTAGATTTAATATGGTGATAGTTATATAACTAAACACAATTACAAAATATATAAGCTTAAAAGATAATGATATGATTAACAGAAAATGATCCTTTGAATCATAACATGTTATTTTTCTTAGGCTTGTTGACTGGCAAAAATTAGACTTAGGATTGTTATAAGCATTTTTCTCCACAGACACTTCTTACATATAGTTTTTAATTCCACAAGATAACATTATTTCATAAGCCTAAAATTCAATTAATTTCACTACATTATTCTAGATAAAATAACATGCATTTTAACTACTTTTGTACTCAGTCAAAACAATTGTTATTTTTCCTTTAAGCTCTACAAATTTTAGTATTATAATTGTTATTAATATACAGTTTTATTTTCCACTTGTGATTCAGTTGCTAAAAATGCTAAGTTCTTTTAGTACATTTATGTGCATTGGTTTGTTTTACATTTTCTGTACATTAAGAGGGGACAATACCTAATCCCGCGGACAGCCGTGGCCAATGTTATTCTATGGGAAAATTTGTTGCGACAATTACACATTACCTAATGTATATTTTTTTTATTCTGTTTTCGCAGTCAGAAAATTTATAACCGTTAAATGAGTACTCATTTTTGAAAAATTCATTTTTTTTTTAATGTTTACATTTTAATTTTGAGTTCAAAAATGCGATTTTTCACAAAATGCATTTTTCTCATTTTCTAGTCGCAAAATGAAATACTAAAATTTAAAAAAATTGATTTTTGGAAATCAAGTACTAATTTAACGTTTATGAATTTTCTAAATGTGAAAACAGAATTGAAAAATATACATTAGGTAATGAGTAATTATGTAATCAAATTTTCCCATAGAATAACATGGGCTAAGGCTGCCGGCGAGATTAGGTATTGTCCGCTCTTAAAAACGCTATTAAGAAGGCAGTGGATATAATAAAGCTCTTTCATAAATTATTCTCTCAAAATTAAGAAAATTGTCAACTAAAATTTAACAATGTAAGGTATATTAAAAAATCTTCAAAATTATTTAAAACTGTTAGAGCAAGCTAATTTTATATTAAATCTATGTTAAATCTTATAAAAATTATTGCAAAGACATAGACAAAAAATGCCCAAGAATAGAGAGGATATATTAAGAACATAACAAAATAATATTAATGACTAATGACAGACACTTACCGTTAGTGTTAGCGACGAATTAATTATGATAAATTATTTTCTTTGTTTACGGAAGGAACGTAAACATCGAAGATGCTATAGGTAGCGGTAAAGGGAAATGAAATCTACGCAGAAGTTAAAGGTGAAATAAGGATCGGAGGCTGTTTATACACAATAAATATTTAACAAAAGTTATAAAAAATATTCATAATTTCAAAATTCCCAGTTTTTGGGAATTTTCAAGATTTCCAATATTGTCTTAAATTGCCAGGGAAAAAACCAGGTGTTTTGAAAGCCTTGCATCTATAGTTAAAAGTAATTCACGTTAACAGTGTTCACGTTAACGAGGTTCGACTGTACTGAGAAAATTCTCCGAGAAATCATTTCTTTAAAAATCTCAGTCCGCTCCGAGCTATAGATAAACGCATCAGGTCTGCTGAGATTTAAAGAAATTAGAAATAAAAAGTGAAATACATAAAGAGAGTATGATTATTCAACAGTTGCGTTGTTACTGGGCTATGTAGCTGTAC
Source organism: Salticus scenicus (assembly GCA_963930645.1). Taxonomy (NCBI): domain Eukaryota; kingdom Metazoa; phylum Arthropoda; class Arachnida; order Araneae; family Salticidae; genus Salticus; species Salticus scenicus. Next base: position 14,535,145 of record OZ005658.1, read on the forward strand.
CTAGAGATGCAAGGCTTTCAAAACACCCGGTTTTTTCCCGGAAGAAACCCGGTTTTTTTCCCTGGGAATTTAAGACAAAATTGGAAATTTTGAAAATTCCCCAAAACTGGGAATTTTGAAATTATGAATATTTTTATAATTTTTATATCTGTTAAATATTTTTTGTGTATAAACAGAATCCGATCCTTAAATTAGTTTCAACTTTAACTTCTGCGTAGATTTCATTTCTCTTTCCCACTAATTTTAGAATCTTCGATGTTCATGTTCATTTCGTAAACGAAGAAAATAATCAATTATAATTAATTCGTCGCTAACATTAACGGTAAGTTTCTGTCACTATATTCATTAATATTAGCATTTTTACCAACTTTTTATTACTTAGCACTTTTACCAACTGAATCACAAGTGGAAAGTCTGTAATTTTATTTATTTATATAAAACTTTATATTAATAACAATTATAATATTAAAATTTGTAGTGCTTAAAGGAAAAAAAAAAAAACAGTTGTTTTTAGTGAGTATAGCTAATACATGTTATTTTATCTAGAATAATGTATTGAAATTAATTGAATTTTAGGCTTATGAAATAACTGTGGAATTAAAAACTATACGTAAGAGGTGTCTGTGGAGAAAAATGCTTATAACAATCCTACGTCTAATATTTGCCAATCAACAAGCCAAGTAACATGTTATGAGTCAAAGAATCATTTTTTCTTAATCATATAATTATCTTTTAAGCATATATATATTGTAATTATATTTAGTTATATAAATATCACCATATTAAATCTAGTAAAAAGGGTTTTATATTGGAATATCTTTTCAGATATATAAAGTATGACTTGTTTATATATCAAAAGCTAATGATTTGGCTGCAGTTCTGATAAATTGAAAATAAACTTATATATTAAAACAATGTTATAAGCATATCAGTATATCAAAGTCTTTAAAATTGCCTTTTATATTAAGTAAACAACATATCATTTGCTTTAGAGATTTCTAATTTGTTTTTTCCCCTCAAAATTCCCAAAGTTCCCAGTTTTTTCCCCAAAACTCCCGGGTTTTTTCCCTTGGTTTTAAATTCCCGGGTTTTTTGCATCTCTAGCTGTACCCCTTTTCAGAGTACAATCTACAGCGGCTTCAGATAGCCCCATTTGCACTGTTTAACCAGAGCCTCCTTAAGTAGATGCCTTCCACGCGCAGCGAATGCCAATGTTAAATTAGGCAACATTTAAAAAACAAAACTAACGCTAGGTGACAGCACCTACGCAGAGCAACAATTTTCTTCTCTTTCATAGATAAGTTATATATTTCATATAAAAATCTAGCTATTAATTTCAATTTAAAGTCCAAAATTGTATTTTTCTTTTCTTTTAATTTGAAAAAATGATGTGAAAGTGCTTTATCGTAAATATTTTCAAAAAAATATTCAAATATTTATATTTAAAAAAGTATAGGGTTTAATTTTCTTCGGAAGTGGACAAGACCTAGTTTAGCTTTTCAACTAATTGAATTACAGCGTATCTAATAAATAACACCTTTTTTTTTAGATATATTATTAATAAAAAACGAAATTTAAAATTAAATAAGCAAAAACATGGCATGTCTATCACGCGATTAAATTATTTTTTATATATTTATTCAATAAAAATTTCAAAAATTTTTTTAATTTAGATATTAGATGAAAGTTTCGTTTATATAAATTAAAATCTCTGAACTTTAAATGAGTTTCAGTTTAGAATGAATAATTTATAATGATAAATTATTAAAATCATGTCTTTTTTTTTGGTCATGTCCTTTACGTTACATTTTTACCTTATTAGGTGTGAATTATTTTTCTTAAATCGAGAATTTTATATTATTTATAAGAAAAATAGACCAGCACATTAACGAGATAAGTTAACATTCAGTAATAAAAATTGGAGAAGAAAACAATCTGTTGTCTAGTCCGTCACAAAAAATAAATAAATAACCATTAAGATTTAAATTTTTAAAATTAAGGATTTCTTGAGTATAAGTTTTCTCTCGCACGAAGGTTTTTTTTTTTTTTTTTTTTTTCAAGATTTTATTAGCTTTACCAGTTCCGAGAGTGTATGCTTTCGAAACTGATAGACAGTTTCGAAATAAAGTTGTGTTATGTTTACAAGTTTTGAGGTGTCCTGAAACGAAAAATAATGTTTTTAGCGGTTGGTCTGTGCGCGTCGGTTTGTCTATCTCGGATATACTTGGAAAATGCTGAAAGTGTATTTCATTTTGTGTTAGGTGTTTTTCATATAAGACTAAATTTAAATGCACAATCTGATGTGCACATAGTTTATTGAAAATATACAGGGCTATCCAAAATTAAGCTAAACGTTCTTTTCTGTAGAATGTAATTGACGGAAGTGCTTTGCTACACTTTTTTTATGACGACGAATACTGTTACTTACAGACTTTGAATAAACACCATAAAATGCAATAATCTCGCAACAATTGTTTCGGGTCGAAAAAACACACGACCCTTCATCAGGCGAATAAAGTAAGCACGAGTGCTGCAGTCAAAGCAGCAACGAACAGTCGTGCTTACTTTATTCGCCTGATGAAGGGTCGTGTGTTTTTTCGACCCGAAACAATTGTTGCGAGTTTATTGCATTTTATGGTGTTTATTCAAAGTCTGTAAGTAATTATTTTTACAACGCCAGTTTTGTGGTGCTACTTTATTAGACGTATACTGTTGAAGAAGGAAAATTAATTTTTTGAACCTATAATGTAAACAAAGTATTTTTTTTCTGAAGTTCTATTTTCAACTCAGGTTTTTGAATAAAGTCACGTTTTGGGGTTCCATGAATACAAAAAAACTTTTTTTTTTTTTTTGTTTTTAGTGATTGATTTATATGCATATTTATTATCAGAATAACTCAAAAACAAACAAATGCAGGAAATTCACAATCGTATTTTAAAACTCGTATTAGGTTTCAATTTGAAAAATTTGATAAAGATTGGCAAATTTAAGGACAAATTAATAACATCCTTGAAATATTTTCACTTCCATTACCCTACTACCGTATACGTAATGAAAGTATTGTGTTCGGTCCAAAAATTCGATATCGAGTTTTCCCCTGATTTATATTTTTAAGGTCTCATGAGTCCAAAAAAAGTAGTTTTTGGCAATTAGCCAGTATATGTGTGTGTGTATATGTGAGTGTATGGATGTGGAGAATTTCTATTTCAAAATATCAAGTCATCTTTCTGTCATATCTGATAATTTTTCAAATCAGTAATCATGATATTTAATTTTTACATGAATTTTTAATTCTATATTCCATTTGTGTGGTAAAAGGTTAATAAAAGTAATGTTACGAATCTTAAAATTTAATATTTTTGAAAAGAACAAAAGTAGAAAAAAAAAATTTCTATTTTTTCTTTTCAAGATTCCCAACACTTTTGTTTCGATTTAACTGAAATAATCAAATTTTTATACGCATTTACACAAGTTTTTAAAAAACAGTGGTATTAAAAAATATAAATCAATCTTGTTCCTTATATTGGAGTATTTTATAGTTTTATTCATAAGTTACTAATGTAATTTATGAATAGAACTATAAAATACCCCAATTTTGAGTTACTTCAAAGTAACTAAGAACAAGTTATTTTTCTGTATTCCTACATCAATAAATAAAAATTTCATTTCATTTTGAAATAAACATAACTATTTTATTTGTTAAATCTAACTTACTAACAGAGGTGTCAACCCTTCGAATTTTTATATCATAATTTCTTTTAAATTTATCTTCGTCTTAATCATAGAATTTACGATAATAAATAAAAATAATGTTTTTTGTGAAAAATATTATTGATATTCAAAAATCCGGAGGGTTGGTAATTTTGCATTAATTACTTATGCAGTTTACATACCTTGTCTTGAAATATTTGCAGGCCATTTGAAAACATATATTTTCACGGCGACTTCCGATTTACAAAATGGAACGACGTAATACACCATATTATAAAGAAAAAACCTCTCACATTTATTAAATTAATAAAACATAAACCACGAAGAACTCAATTGAAAGTCAATTGAATCGCGGGAAATAAACAGAACTTTACGACACGGTATCAAGCGCCATCTACTGGCTATGTTCTTCTCGTACTGTTGCCAAGTTTTCGAGCGACTCGCTAGGCATCTACTTAAGGAGGCTCTGGTTTAACGAACATAACAAATGAATGTTTCTTAAGTTTATTAAATGCGCAGATGGTTATAAATTTGACGTTTTTGAGGAGTTTCTTAAGATTGTTCCTTTATAAAAATTTCATTTTCATGCATGCGTACATGTATGGCGAATCTCCATTTTTTTAAAAGTAAATATACTTTTTACACAAATGCGGCTTTTCTTAGAATATCATTAAAGTCTGCATAAATATGTACCACTTACAAAATGTTTTGGAATATATTTTATAAATATTAAGTAGTTCTTTTCTTCTTTTAAAAGAATGTGTAGATGTACAACTAAGTGTCCCTTCCAAGAAATTCTTGGAAAAATTTAGTGCACATATGATTATGGTTTTCTTTTTCATGAGTGAATTGATGATATTTTAGATTGAGCTTTTAGACTAGCATTTAAAGCACAATACACATAGCATATAGTTGTGCTATTTCATTTTGTTTCACTCGTATAAATACGTAAATTATTATAAGTATCCCCTCTTTTAGAAAATGGTTTTGGCTAAACCCCATAAATTTGCAGTTTTCCTTTAGTAAAAATGCGTAATGGGTAAATTTCTAAATATAATACTTATAACAGAAAATATTTCAGAAACTTTTCACACACATACGCCTTTTTCTGCTCTATTAGTGCGTGAATGTTTATTCAAAATTTTGTTTTGGTAATTCTTTTAGAGTATACTCTATACATATATGGCTTTTAATTTCAATGTATGCGTAGTAGATACCTAGTTAGATTTTCTGAAAATCCTTAATGATTTATCTCGTATACGCATGGCTTTTCTCCTATATGAATGTATAAATATTTTTTTAGGTACTACGTTGATAAAGTTTTAGAGTAAATAATGTGTAGGTGGGTTTTTGGACTACAATTTACAGAAAACACTTAATGATTTATTTCACATATCTATGATTTTTCTTCAGTGTGGATGCATAGATGAGTATTCAGACTACCATTTTGAGAAAATTCCTTTCGACACATTTCACACACCTACGGCTTTTTTCCTGTATGAATGCGTGAATGTTTAGCCAAATGTCCTTTTCGGTAAAATCCTTTAAAACATATATCACACACGTATGGCTTTTCCCCTGTATGAGTGCGGAAATGTCTATCCAAATTTTTTTTCTGAGAAATTTAATTGTTTCTCTTCATAAAGTCCTTTCTACCATACATCAAACATTTTGGATTGTTTTCTGTATTGGACGACTATTTACAGAAAATGCTTAATGACTTATTTCATATGTTTATGACTTTTCCTCAGTGTGGATGCGTAGATGAATATTTAAATTACATTTTTGAGAAAATTCCTTTCGACACTCTTCACATATTATGGCTTTTTTCCTATAAGAATGCGTGAATGTGTATTCAAATTTCGTTTATATGAAAAAAATTTAAAACATACATCACACACGTATGGCTTTTCTTCTGTGTGGATGCGTAGATAATATTTTAGGCTACTCCTTCCAGAAAATCTTTTAGAGCATATTTCACATGCGTAAGGCTTTTATCCTGTATCAGTGCGTGAATGTGTATTAGAATTTCTTCCCTAACAGCCAGTGCCTGATTTAAGGCAGGGCATTCGGGGCATGTGCCCTGGGTCCTCACACTGAGGGGGGCCTCCAAGAAATTCCATCATACATTTAAAAAATTATTAAAATGAAAAATTTACGAATTTTGCTATAATGATCATTGTTTTTTGTTTTTTCGTTAATGGATTATTAAAATTTAGGCTGCACTGTATTAATGCATATATTCTACTAATTGTATTACTGCACTGTTTTATAAATTGGCTGTATGATCTTTCAAGGAAACTATCAGCACATCGAAAAAATTGCATTTTCACTAAATACAAATACAACTGCATACTACCGATACTGCATTCCAAACTCAGTTCAATTTCCAAACTACACTGTAAAAAATAGCTATTACCAGCTGCAAGAAACTCTCTGTGATTGGAGAAAATAATTATTTTCTCCAATCACAGAGAGTTTCTTGCAGCTGGTAATAGTTATTTTTTTACAGTGTAAGGCAAACTAAATCCGAGGCACGCACTCAGTGCAGATACATAGGCACGATGTATGTTGATTCGATAGACAAGCATCAGATATGGTTAAGCCTTATTACTCTTGCCATTAAAATGAAAAGTGAAGAGAATTTTTAAACGTGTGATTAAAAAATATGCAGTTTGTTTAGTTTGTTGTAATATTAAAGTACAAGGAAAAAGGACCCATTGAACATGAGTGCCCTGGGCCTCCAAGTGAGTAAATCGGTCCCTGCTAACAGCACACTTATCCATAGTACATCCGGAGGGTTTCCCCTGGATGTACTTTCATCTATAAGATATCCTGAGGACGTCTTGTCCTTGTGGATGAGATGTGCTGTTAAGAGCGGACAATACCTAATCTCGCCGGCAGTGGCGGATCCAGAACTTAACTTTTGGGGGGGGGGGCTAAGACTTTTCAAAATGTTATTCTATACCAAAAAAAAATTTTACAAGTGCAATATTCAATTGGGAATGTCAGTGTTTTTGGGGGGGCTTCAGCCCCCTAGCCCCCCCCCCTTAAATCCGCCACTGCTCGCCGGCATCCTTCGCCCATGTTATTCTATGGGAAAATTTGTTTACATAATTACTCATTACGTAATGAATATTTTTTAATTCTGTTTTCATATTTAGAAAATTCGTAAGCGTTAAATTAGTTCTTGTTTTCCAAAAATTGATTTTTAAAAATTTTAGTATTTCATTTTGCGACAAGAAAATAAGAAAAATGCCTTTTGTGAAAAATCGCATTTTTGAACTCAAACATCTCTGGAGCGTTACAAGACCATCGCACTGCGACATTGCATAGACTTTCTGCTCGTCTCTGGAACATCCCAGATACGTTCTAGAGATGTAGAAATGTCTCAGCTTTGCGACATCGCATGCTACATCTCCAGAACAAATGTTACATCTCAGCGATGCTCTATTTGCATCTCTCGGAAATGCAATGATAATAAGACATTGCGATGTACCTGAGACATCGAAGGAACAAAGTGTGCTGTATGGGGAGTGAATGAATATCCAAGTTTCTTTTTCAGAAAATCCTTTAGAACATATTTCACACAAGTATGGCTTTTCTCCTGTATGAATGCATGAATGTCTATTCAACTTTTCTTTTTCAGAAAATGATTTAGAACATATTTTATACACGTATGGCTTTTTACCGTATGAGTGCGGAAATGAGTGTTCAAACTTCCTTTTTGTGAAAACTCTTTACAACACATTTCACACTTATATGGCTTTTCTTCTGTGTGTATGCGTAGATCGTCCCACACAGCACATACGTCCAAATTTTGTTCATTTCTCGTCTCGTACGTTGAAAACACGTCCCTCCAGAGAACTGACATCCCATTTTTGTCACATGCTCACATAAATTCAACCATCATGTTGAAAGTATGTGTCGTGAGTAACCAAATTTGGACATACATTATTAGAAAAATATCTTGGACGTAATGTGTTCCACAATTGAGCGAATTCATCCCAATGAAGTGTCCTTTTACGTTGAATTCAACAAGCATGCAGCGTACTTTTTACAAAAATGGGACGAGCAACTGGGCATGCGCATTCATGCAACAACCAACCATTCCACTTTTCCCTCGTCCGTCGCTTTCGCTTTTCGCTCGGCGCCATGTTGATTATGTGAAAATGAGAATTGCGTTGTAGATTTCGTTTCGACGAAATCGTCACATTTGCCAAACTTCTGTTCTGTGTTGTGACAACGATTTTACATCCTGAATACGATTTGAAAATAATTATCATGTAAGTATCCAAAATCATTTAATTTTATTTTCATTTCTGATATTTGACTTATATTAGTGTAATAGTAGTGTAATAATGCAGTTTATTAGTGTAATAAACTGCAGTTAAGTGCAGTTCCAAATCATATCCAAAATCATTTAATTTTATTTTCATTTCTGATATTTGACTTATATTAGTGTAATAATAGTATTGATTGTAAACTTAATCGGAATTTCCATTGCTTTTTAACCATTCAAGCATGCCTTTATCAGTTGATTACCTTTAGTAAACAATGCAAAAATGTGTTCATGAAAGCTTAAATTTATTTTAAAACTTTTGTAGTTTTATTTAGCTCTCTCAAATTATAAAAAAATTTACGATTGATTTCATTAATGAAAGTTGTTATTTAAGTATGAGAAATTCAGTAATTCCGAAGTTAACTTATGTGAATAACAACTGTAAAATTTTCTAAGCCCTTGGGGGAGCCTGTAACCCCTATAGGGCGCGTCCCCGGGTGGCGGATAGGGGATCGCCTCCATTGGTTTCCAATGGGTGGTAGAGAGGAAATAAAATACTCTCCGCGGACCAACAGGCAGAAGTCCAACCTCTTCTGAGGCTCTGGCAACCCCTTTTCATGGATAGTGATTGTGATATAAATGGCGATCATGTTACCGCGTCCGGTCATGTCACCCTCAGCGATATCAATTCCGTTGCTAAGGCAAAATTCAAGGATAGGAAACTTAAAATCAAACACCAAATCCCTGAAATCAGTACCAACAGAACTCTCACCAGCACTCTAACAAGACTCCGGACAGGACACTTTAGGGGGATGAAGATCCATAAAGACGGGACAAGGACTTACTGCCTCTGCAAAAACTGCCCAGACATAGAACTAACCCCCAAACATCTTTTCAACTGTCCTGCTATTCTGGCGCAATTGCAGCAAATAAGTGACAATCCGTGGGCAGACTTATATGAAGACAACTGCCTTCAAATCGCAGATGCTGTATATAGGACCTTTGGTCCCATTTAATTTTTTTTTTTTTTTTTTCTATCCATGACACGACACCAACCAACCAACCAATTTTCTAACGAACCATAGAAAATGAGAATAAACAAAGATTTCTCATGAACTGCTTGTATTGGTTTGGTTTCTCTTATCTAGAATATGTGTACTCTTTAACTTGTTTTTCACGAGTAATTTTCCTAAATATTGTAAATATTATATATTTATATATATTAAATTTTATACATGTGCAATTTACAATTAGAAGCCAAACCATTAATTTCTCTTTCTCTGTTTTGAATCTCTTATCTACAATATGTATACGCTTTAATTTATTAAATTTAGTTATGTTTTTCTCAAGAGTAATATTTTTCCTAAATGTTGTAAATATTAAAAATTTATATATATTAAATATTATATATGTGCAATTTACAATTAGAAGAGAAGCCAAACCATTAATTTCTCTTTCGCTCTCTCTGTTTTTATCTCTTTTCTAGAATATCTATACTTTTTAATTTATTAAATTTAGTTATGTTTTTCTCAAGAGTAATTTTTCCCTAAATGTTGTAAATATTATATATTTATGTATATTAAATATATGTGTGCAATTTACAATTAGAAGAGAAGCCAAACCATTAATTTCTCTTTCTCTCACATTTTATTTAATGATTTTAAATTGGTATTTTTAGTCTTCTGCTATTTATGTGTTAATAACAATAGCAAAAACAGTGCAGCTAACACTGCAGGTTAATTTAACAATTTATAAATGAGATAAGCTTAATATTAATAAATCAATGTCGTAGCTAAAGAGTTATACTTTCTCCTTTGTAAATGCAAATTTTGCACATTTTATGAATCATATTATTTCTTTTTATTATACCAGACCTGATCTCAGATTCTCTGATTGCAGAATTTTGTTTTATTGTAGATAGATAAAAAATTCTTCCTGTGCACATGTGTATACGTATATTTATATTAGATAAAAAATTCTTCCTGTGCACATGTGTATACGTATATTTATATAAAGTTTAAAATTACAGTTAACATTATATAAACTAAGAAAATTGTAACTTCATGTTGATGGTATTTTTTGATTAGGCATAATTTTTGTTTTTAAAAATTAGATTTTTCTTGGAGATAATTATTAAATATAAAATATTACTCGTGATATGTTTTTTTTCCCCTACAGTTGGAATGTAAACTCTGATTTTTTTTTTGTTCTTCCTGTATACAATATTTATAAGTGGTTTTTTTTTTTTTTTTTTTTTTTATTTTTTTTTTTTTTGCCTTTTGTATTTTTCTTCCCAGATTATTTATTTAAGACGTTACTGACGAATATATAAGGAATCTAGCTTTGGCCTGCAGTTTCCTAGCCAACCCTTCAGCTTTAATTGAGTTTGCCAATTAATAAGTAAGACTTCCTGCATAATTATTTTATTACTATTTTTTTTTTAATTCATGATTCTCAGTGTTGTCTTAAAAATGACATTTTGGGTTCTCTTTATATTGGTGGCTAATAACAATACATTATAACATAACTGAACATTTTTTTCTTTTATTGATGAATTTCAACACTCAATCAGATAATGAGCTTTTTACTATAACAGATTGTTTTTAGCCATTCACGTAGAGATAGATCAAAATGTTTTATTTATTTAATATTATAATTAGCCTTACTTTTGTACATTGCTACCTTTCCTTCTGTGCTCTTTCCTACATTTTTTTAAAATCTGATAAATAATCATTCTCGTATTTTGAACTATAACAACCATTGCAAGACAGTTTTTTTTTTTTTTTTTTTTTTTTTTTTTTTTAATCAAGATTTATTTGATTTTAATGATTTTTTAAAACTTCATACATTATTGTACAACACTTGTATTTTATTCTGTGTATTTTTATGTATATTAATGTAAATATTTACACTATCAATCATTTTACTTAAATTGTAAAAATATAAGTAATATTCTATTCTGATAGAAAAAATCCGTGTAGGCATTTATTACCAATATTTTTATTCAAATTAGTATCATTATAATATAAGAAATAGCCTTATAACAGTCACAAATGCAGTAGTACGAGCCACTCAACCTGAGACTTTGTAGTACAATAATGTATTGAAATAAAGAAAGTCTGGTGGACTGGGGTTATTCTCGATCAATGTGTTTCTAGGTTAATTAATGTTCACCCACCTACAAAAATTAAAAAGTATTGTTAACAATGCATGAACATTGTAGTTTAATGTACAAAAAAAAAAAAAAAAAAAAAAAAAAAAAAAAGTCACAATCTTTGCTGAAAATTAATAAATAAAACTATATTTTAAACTGCTACAAAAGCCATCTTGAAAAAAGATTATTTCTGAAAATCACACATTTTACTTAAATTCTTAGTGGCACAACATTTCTATTTTTTTTTAATTTTTTTTTTAATGTTATTTTAAAACTATACATAATATAAGCTTTTAAATTACGTTAATAATGTTTCTGTAATTCAGTATACTGGTTATACAACTATATTGATTTATACAACAGATTCTTTTTTTACATATGTTTAAAATTATTTTAGACATATTTATCAATGTACACATATGTAGTGTGCATCTATAATATATATTCATTAATGCACATCAAAAAATCATAATGTGTATTTTGCTTAAAATTAAAACCGGTTTTGTTATAGGTTTCATATCAAAATCAAAACAATCTTTCAAGCTATTTCAAAATTTTGTAGTGCATGACTAATTAGGATCAAGATTACTAAGTATTGTACTGAATGCTAATAAATTAAATTGTATTTTATTGTACACACTTGTGATTTAAATTATACAGTTATATAAAAAGTTATTTATTTTTAACTGCGTTAATTTCAATACATTAAATCAAAGAAAAGTTCAAATGAAAGCCAACTATTTTATCTTTATTTCATAGTAAAAATAAACTGTTATAACAATAAATGGTTTTATTTATTAAGGACATAAAAAAAAAAAAAAAAAAAAAAAAAAAAAAAAAAAAATGTTTAAATTAAAATATATAATAAAACTGAAATATTTTTAATTGGTAATTGCAATATTTAACTATAAATCAAAGAAAAGTTCATATCAAAAACGTAGTATTTCATCTTTATTTCATAGTAAAAAATAAACTGTAATAATAATAAATGTTTTTTTTTTTTTTTTTTTTTTTTTATTAAGGATGGAATAAAAATGCATGGTTGAAATAAAATATATAATAAAATTAGGACAGTAATGCTATATACATTATGCTTTTGAATGTTATGAAGTGTTTTGCCAATAAGTTTGGATGTAATTTCAAAACAAATAAAAATAGTAAATTAACTATGCTTATTTAAAGAAAAAACATATATAATATATAAATAAAATTGGGTTTGTGTTAAAAATGATATAATTTGTAGTCCAAATTAATCAATATAGCTATCATTTGAACAAAAAATGTCCTGATCCATAATTGCCGTGGGGTCAGGGTGTGATTGATATTTACCCGGTTGCTGGGGCAATTACTGATCAATGAATTTTTTCAATTAAACAAACTTTTAAAAAATTTTAATCAAAGTCTATATTTTATTGAATAAACACATGATAAAGCTTTAACCATGCTAAATTTGGTTAACATCAATTGTGATGTGATATTTTTAGAGTTATTTAGATGTTTTTGTTTTTTTATCAGGAATTACCCTTGCCCACCCTAAAATCTTATCCATGCTATGGAACGGATAAAATAATTTTGGAAAAGGGTAATTTATTAGGGAAAATGACATCATAACTGAAACAACATATTAAGAGGAAACTTTTACTCACACTTCCCAAACAAAATAAAGAGAATAAGGAGTTAAGAAAAAAAAAAGTAGGATATCCTATATTTAAGCTAAACTAATTTAAATAATTGATAACTTAACATACTATCATTTTACGCCGAAGTATCTATTGTTCGAAATAATACAAACAATGATCAATTTCCATAGCGCACACAATGGAAATATTCAAAATTAGTAAAAAAAAAATTGTATTTTATATATTATAGAATAAAAAATCAATAAACAAAAAAGTGTAACTTATGATGAAGCCAATGTACTATCTGTAAACTGATTCATGCACTAAATTAGACAGCATTGCAAACATGCCAACAGTTTAATTTATTCCAGAGGATTGTAAATACCTACCCTTTTAACATCACTTTATTTGTATTGATTTTTTTTTTTCCAAATGTGGTAGGACAAATAAGAGGCACACAGCACAATACTATTTCCATTTGTTGACGAAAAAATGAAAATTATCGATCATCATAGAAAATTTTCATTCTAACTATTTTTTTAAATGTATGGTGGAATTTCTTGAAGGCCCAAGGCATGTGCCCTGAATGCTCTGCCATAAGTCAGGCGCTAGGCTTCAGGGCTTTTTAAACACTGCAATGTAAAATATGCCATTATTTTTAAAATATGTGTGCCAATATTAAAAGATATAAACTGATATGAGAACTATAAATAAGCAAGACAATGTTTTCTTTTGTAAATATCAACTGCAAGGCTGGCAGAGACGAACTAGCATATTATATATATATTAATCCTCGCTTTCCCAAGATGGGGTCATTTTGAAGTTGAAATCTAGTTAAGCACGCCTCATTCAAAAAGTGTGCTAATTCGCCAGAGATAGCAAACATAAACATAACCAGTGGAATTTTGCAACTTCTAAACGATATAAAAAGGTGCGGTACTGGTGATTTTCGCCAAGTGTGCCAAGCGGCACCTGAAAGCAATTTTTTGCAGTAATGCCATGATCTTGGGAAAGCGAGGGTTAATCAATTAATTCTACACTAACTAAATATTTATAATTCATACATCAGTCATAAGGCTGTGCTTGTATAAATAATTAAAATATAATAAATGATTAAAATGTATAAATAATTAAGAAAATTAAGGTATAATTTATTTTTTTATTTATCAATGTTGCTTAGTAGAGACGGAATCTAAAGTCAAGGTATCCAAATAAATATTAGCTTGTTTAATAATATTTTGTTATATTTTACAAATTTCTATAAGAAATATTTAAAAACCACATTTTTTTAAAGCTGGATGTACAGTTTCATGCCACTAAAGCCATTAACTTTGATATATAAAAGAAGTGATTTAAATCACTACAACCCTGTTGCAAGATTCTCAATTTATAGCGTTTCCTTACAAAGTTTTTATTTATTAGCTTTACAAGGCAAAATTAGCTCTGGCCGCATGGTCAGTTACTACTGAAGAATTAGTCACTAATAAATTTGCTGCGGGTAGTCACCACAATGTCCACTGTTTGGCTACCTGCTGCAATTTTCACACACACACACACACACACACACAAAAAAAAAATGTTTGTTTCCCTCAGTTGATTAATTTTAGCTTTAACATGTGTATACAGTAGGAAATCCACTCCCAGAAATCCATAGCACTTGGGACCAGAGACTGAAAATTTTATGGATTTTAGTTTTTTTTTTTTTTTTTTTTTTTTTACTTGTTTGTAGTATAGACAAATAGTTTTTTTTTTTATTCGTTTTTTTTTTTTTTTATTCTTTGAAATTACTTTTCATTTAAGCACAAAAACTTTATTATAAATTTCATTGTTTACTTTGGTTGTAACTTTTTAAAAGTATATAACTTTTTTAAAGTATTTATAATTTTAGTAATACGTATTAGGATATTTATTTGCATTGTATAATTTTATATTGCTACTATTCAGAAATTCTTAAAACATTGTTTTTATCATATTAACTAGTATGCTGTGGCCATCGCAAGTCTTTCTTCTATATAATCCTGTACAAATTTACACAATATAAATTATTTGTTAAATTATAATTTATTAAAATTATTTTCCATGATGAATGCAGATGATTTTTATCTGAAAGTAGTTTAATATTAAATGCCAAAAGAAAATCAGTTGAGAAGAAATGAATTTTCTTCCCATTATTTCATTTATTTATTTTTTCATTAAAAATGGAAAAAATCAATAACTTAGTATAAATTATCACTGATCTACGGTTTGATCATTCATTTTAAAGGTGGTGGCGAGTTCTTTCGAAGATACCCATATTGAAAATTAACAATTCCAAACGTCAAATTTAGTTCAATGGTTTTGAGATACAGTACCTACAAAATTTGTAACACACACACAGACAGACATTTCCTAAAAGCAGTCAAATTGTGATCAGGACATCTCAAAACATGTAAATACATCAAAAACTGTTTAAAATTTTTCACAAAACCAATACTTCCTTCTTATATAGAAGACAGTAAAAATAAGATTTTTTTTTTTTTTGCTAAGTTTTTTATGGCAAACATGAAAGAAAAAATCTATAATGTTGTTTTAAATTAACGCAGATCAGTGGTTCAGCCATTTGTTATTATTTTATTTTTTTTCTTTTTCATATGTATATAAAGAGAAAGTATTGAATTAGTAAAAAGTTTCAAACTCCAGTTTTGATGGATTTACACGTTTCAGGATGTTCTGATCACGATTGAACTGATTTTAGAAAATGTCTGTCTGTCAGTCAGTCTTTCTCTCTGTGTGTGTGTGTGTGTATCACTAATGTAGTAGACACTGCATCTCATTAACCAATTAATGAAATTTAACCAAACTTGGAATTTTGTTGAAACCTGACATAAATTGATGCAGATTAGATTTGGTGATCAATTGTTCAACAGGTCGGGCTGTAATCCCATTTTTTCTAAATTTTTAACGTGAACAAAGCAAAATTTCATACAACTCTACAAAATGAGTTATTTTAAACCATGTAATTATAAAATTAATTGTTAATCAGTGATTGTGAAATTAATATAAATTATTGATAATAGTACTAGTAATAAATAAGGGGGGGGGGGAATGTGCATCTGAGAACTTCGTTTCCTGTAGTGATGTAACTCTGTCACATAAAAATCGTCTACATTTATATGGAAAATAATTTAATAAATTTCTATTTTATGATTTTGGTGTATAATTAAAATTATACAGAAGAAAGTCGTGTGGTGGCACTATCCCACTAAAGGTATTGATAAGATCTTTTGAAAGATACCCATGGTGAAAACTTGTCCCCTCTGGGCAATAAATGTAAAGGAAAATATATTCCATAGTCTGCAGAACTGCCTTTCTTTTTCTGTTTTTTAGTAGCTTTTAAAATAATTTATATTTTTTCCCATACATTTGGACAGAGATAATTGCATTATGTGATCTGTATAAATCATGTTAAAAAAAATCACCTAGGAAGATCTATAAATAAAGCTTATAAAATAAAATTTGATTCGTAGAGTTTAGAGTGCTATTCAGTCAAATGTGATATCATTGATAGTTTATTATCTACAATTTGACAGCAAAAATATAAAAAATAACTAGAAAAAATTAATTATAATAGAACTAACCTTTAATAGCTATTTGTTTTTAGCATCATGAAGTATATATATTAATGTTTATCAATAATTGTTTCAAAATTTTTAAGCTATAATGATGTTCTATTATAATTATTATTATTATTATTCACGTGTAATTTTAATATGTTTGTCAACTTACTTAAAGTTAATATAAGGTTATTATTATCATGTTTCAATTAATTAAAAAATGATGAAAATTTTGAAAAATCGGGCCTCATAATGTTCTAGGACATCTCAGTAAGCATCTTCGTGTTGAATCACATGACTGTCCTTATTACCATTTTAGTGTTATGCTGTCTGGAGACATACGTCCAGACACCGTCTTTTTTATATATGAAGATTTACTTGTATTATTGAAAAATCTAGTACTTACTGTAGATGAGAAAATTCAAAACTGATTGGTTTCAATTAAATAATCATACAAAATTGTTTCTTATAAATACCACAACTTGCATATTGTTATTGAATATAATTTTTGGTTTATGGGAGGATATAACTGTCAGTTTTTATTTATTTATTTATTTTTCCTTTTGAAATGTTTTTTATTTTCTCTCTCTGCAGGTGCTGCGAGAACTTGTCTATTACAGAGAAAAACATTAGATGTTGAATTAGATTAGTAATGTTCAATTAGCTTCGCTATGCAAATAAAGAAATTTTATGTAATTTTTTAAATAAAAGTGCATAAATACATATTGTTTCTTTTGATTCTTTTTGAAATTTGAATCTCAAACCAATACAGGTAGGTTGGAAGTCAGTCCTTCATGGCATCTTGCCTTAATATGTTTAATAAAATAGAAAATACGTATGTATATATGTATTTAAAAAAATATATGTGTTTAAAAAAAAAAAAAAAAAAAAGCAAATCAGTTATGATAAAAATATGTGTGTTTTTAAGCTACGTAAGTACTTTCTAATTTTTTCTCTTGTTTTTATATTTTATCTAATAATTGCACTGAGTTTAATTTTGTTTCTAATATTGACGTTCACTGAGACTTGATTCTTGGCTTTTTCTTTTTAGCTGCATTTCATTGATACAACCTGTTGTCCAAAAAATTTGGATCATATTAATTACAGTGATTTGAATTAGTGATTACCTCTACAGTTTTACATCACAACCACCATTATGCATCACAATGAGAAAACATGGAGGTAATCAGGAATTTAACTGCCTGTAATTAATGTGATCCAACTTTGTTGAATGCCAGGTGGTATGAAATGCTGCTAAAAAAAAAAGTCAAGACTCAAGTCCTTTAAGCGTCAAAAGGGGATGCAACTTACTTGGAACAATGAGAATGAACATGTTCATAAAGATAAAATTTATATGGTGATATTTAAAATATTTGAAAATTGTATATACAGTACACTTATGCTGCTATTACATAAAAACTTTTTGCACAACATTTGAACCGATTTTTGCTCTAATTTCTGGAGACTGAAAAAAATTTTTGGTTCGGTAAATTCTCCAAAATACTTCAGATCTCAGTGGATGGTGTCGCATTCAGTCTATGCCTAGAACCGGTTTGCATATTTACTACCTTTACTTGAGCTCAAACGGGGATGCAGTTCGACGTTGTTGATTGTTTTTTGTTTTGCGAGTCTTATCTGACGTCACGCTTTCCGCCAAAGTTTAATAGAAAATTCTATCCTATAAAGTTTTAATGATAATATTTTATTGTATCTCGACTTTATTTGTAAAATGTCTGTATTTTCGGAGTCAAAATTTCTTCCATCATTCATTCATGAAATTGAATCAATTACTGATAATATAATTACAATGGGGAAATTGAACATTTTTCATTTTGACTTGTAAATGATAGAGCATGAAAATACAAACATTTTGATACCATTTTTATGCATATTTGAAAACCGGATGCTTTAATAAATTAACTTTAAAAGACGTAGTTCTCATATTGGCGGTAAAACGCTGCGTCACGTGATAAAACCTATCGTGACGTCACTATCCATGAAATGAACTGCCGGCTGAATTTCTCCCTCTTGTATTGTAAAGAAAAATCGTGCATTCAGCGAAATTTTGTATTCTTTCTTTAAAAAAAAATATATTAAAACTATTTGAACTCATTAAACATCACTTCATTCTATAAATGACACCAAGTTTCAATGATATTTTTTTGTACTCGCCTGCTGTTATTAATCTAAATTAAACTATAATCGAAATAATAGTTGATCAATAGAATTTTCTTAAAGAATGTTTTTAGTATGCTATGCCAAAGATGTATCTTTTAAATACTTGTTTTGTTTCATTTTATTATGTTTTATAGATTTATTATTATTTTATTATTAGTAAAGAATTAGTATTAGTTAAAAAAAACTTTTATTTCTTTTATATCATTCTATAAACAAAAAATAAATTCATTGAAATCGCTCTTAACATCGTTTTGGTTATTCGCAGCCTGCGGCAACTTCTTTCCCTCCAGTGTACCCTGCTTTTTTGGATCAGGGTTCTTATTGCCCGCAGCAATGTCTTTCGTGGGCACTTCAATTTGTGTACATATCAGGAGGCGAAAGCTGCTATTATTCAAAAACTAAGATTTTAAGGATAGCTGTATCTCAGCATCTATTAAATATACTTTAATTTTGGCACCATGTACTTTATTGCAATCACTTTTTCTGCTATATTACCATTTCATTTCGATTAGTACAATAAATAAATAAATAACAAAAGATTTTCCTTTCAAAGGCATTAAATAAATAATAAATAAGTTTTATTAAATTTAAATTTTAATAAGACTAATCCTTTATGCGATATTAACATTTTCCCGATAAAAACATTTAATGATATTTTATTTTTGAAATGAATTAATTAAATTAATATATATAATGACCCTCATCTGTCATTCACGATTCCGGTTTACACCGCTTCAAAACAGAGACTTTTGGCAGCCATTTTTTTTTTTTTTTTTTTTTTTTTTTCGTTTGTTCAATTTTACTTACGAAAACGTACATATCATTTTCATACATGTTTTGTATCGCACATATTGTTATTTATTCCGTCTAAAACCTTGAAAAACTATTCAATTGTAATGTTTAAATGTTTAATTAAATATAACGGATCACTGGCTATTATAAACATGAACCTATAAATAGAATTATGTAACTTCATGATTATAAACAACGCAATGCCAAATAAAAACAAACATTAACTGTTGCCATTCAGAAAATACAAATTCCAAATGGACAACTCTTTAATTGCGAATGAACGACTCTTTGACTGTTTCATTACAAAAAACGCTTAAAATATTTCTAAAACATATGGACAATATTCCTGTGACGTCACAGTAGGTAAAATCGCCGAATACGTGGCCGATATTTTGTAAACAAACTAGATTCAAGATGCTATTTTATTGTTACGCATAACATTTTCCTAAATATTTCTCCAGTGAAACTTAATAATCAGATATCTGTTCAAACAAGAACAAAAGAGAAATGTAAACAACTGAATCGAATGATAAAGTTAAGACTATTCCATATCGTAAAATTGCAGAACATTTTATGTACACACACACACACACACACACATATATATATATATATATATAATGGATAAAAGATTCATAAGAACATTTTATACAGACACGCATATACATATAGACATCAAAGCTTAAATAATTAGAATTTCAATCACTTTAACAAAGTAATTTATTAAATGGAACATCTATTTAAATTTGTTAACATCGCCACAGTTCACATGGCAACTTTTAATATTACATATGTTGATTAATATTAAAGTATATTACTAAAACTGGATTAAAAACAAAACAAAGGTATCACTATATCACTCTTACTTCAATTTCATATAATCTGTAACTCTTATAAATAATATTGCAAGATAAAAACTTTCAAGCTACAATGCTTTTCTATGGTAGAGTTAAGGATTGTTTGCCTAACCAGCTGATATTCTTGTAGCCTCGAACCCAAAGTGGGAATATGGTCCATTAAAGCCTTAAAAATCTTAAAATATTTGTAAAAACATATTAAAGTCTTTAAATATTTTTATCAAGCTTCATTATTTGTTTACATTGTAAGGTATGATTGGCGTCGAGTTCAGAGCGTAAATGTCGCCAGTTGATTTTAGTTTTGAAATTAGTGCAAAGTTATAGTTGGGATAGAATGTTTGGTTGGGCAAGTAAAGGTCACCAGTTGAAATGAGTATTGAAAGTAGGGTAGTCTAAGGTGATAATGTCGAGTCAAGATAAAATGTTCGGTTGAGAATGAGAAAGTCCCTAGCTGGATCCTGGATATTTTGGCGATGTTGTGGGTGAGATAGCTGGTTGGGAGTATAGAGTAGAGGTGAATTTGGATTAGCATGGAGTGTCTGTAATTATTAGATAGTTAGTTAGAAAATACGCAAGCAAAGTGATGACGTCACTGGGCGTCTGTGGATGCAAGAAAAAGATTTCCTATGTTAATCGCCCATTGGATTTTTTGTAAAAAATTATTAAAAATTGAGGAAAATTATTTCCCCGATTTTAATTCCCATATTTCGGTATAGATATGTATTAGTTATCGTGTGCATGCGTTAGATTAAGTTGTTTTTGCTGTAAAATTGATAAAATTTAAATTTTAAATTTCAAAACTTTAGAAAAATAAAATAGCAAACTTCCATATTCGATTGAAAACATAAGCATTTCATTTCAAAGGATGATATTTACACAATAAATATTCAACTAATATACTAATTAAAAGGAAAATGATAAATATTCTATCATAATTTGAAGTCAAATTTGTTTTCAAATGTCTAAATAAAGTGTCTGATATAAGATACTCATATGTTGCAGCGGAATAGATTTAATATATCTGTCATCCTTGGCGGAAAAAATATATCGCCAAATTATTTGGCGAACATATTTTATTCCTTTCAAAAATCATGGTTATTTTAACTACTTATATTAAGAGAGCGATGAATTATATGAAACAATATTTCGTACAATACATATTACGAAAATAAACATCTGGCATGTATATTTTCGTAGTAGTTTTTAATCGCCAAATACAAAAAACGCCAAAGATGACACAGTTTTGAAATTTAAAATTTTGTCAATTTGACAGCAAAATAACTCAATCTAACACAGGGATACGATAGCATATCTATACCCAAATACGGGTATTAAAATCGGGAAATAATTTTCCCCAATATTTAATTATTTTTTACAAAAAATACAATGGACGATTAATATAGGGAATCATTTTCTTGCATCCACGGACGGTCAGTGACGTCACACTTCGCTTACGTATTTGGAAACAGGATCTTCCATAGTCTTTAAAAAAAGTATTTTGGCAAAATGAAGTAAATCGTTATTTACTTCCTCTTACCCATAGGGTCGAGAAAGTATTGTTTTAGGGTCAAATTTTTGAACGTGAGTTTTTGTTATACTTACATGTTCTGAGGTCCCCTGAATACGAAAATCACGTTTTTAGCGAATGGTCTCTGTGTCTGTCTGTCTGTCTTTGTGTCTGTTATCAGCATATCTCAAGAACAAATAGTAGCAGAAATTCCAAACTCGGTATTCTAAATGTGTATCACATAGGGATGCTACAGTAAGCTTTTCGTTAAGATGAAGCAAATGGTTCGTGTACAGGGACATTCAAATACAGTACGTCTATGGGGGAAATTGCAGGTAAGTAGAATTTAACATCTATAGACTGCACTAAACCAAATGAAACAAATACATATTTTTTGTAATAGAGATAGTCAACTGGGAAATTTTTTTTGTGTATGTAGGAGCCTCGCCTCCCCCCTGGGGTAGATGTCCTCCCTCGAGTGGAGTAAATTTTCATGATGGGTATCTTTCAAAAGAGCTCGCCAATACCTTTAAAACGAATGGTTGAACCATCGATCTACGATAATTTAAAATAAAGTTATTGATTTCTTTCATTTTTAACTTTTTTTTTTTTTTTTACTTTAATATTGAGAATAAATTCAACTTTTTTTTGGATATTTAGTGTTATACTATTTCTCTAATATGGAAATCGTCTGTATTATCATAAAAGATAACTTTTTTAAATAATAATTTTAATAAATTATTTTTTTTTTACTGAATTATTTTTTAATAACCGAATTAAATTCTATATAAATGTAGGTGCATTAATGAAACGGGGGGTTAAGGGGGGGCCAGAACTAATTATCATATAAAACTCTTCCGAAGCTTAATTTGAATTGTTTAACATAGGTTTACATAACAGTACTCTTTATCTTACCTCTTAATCTCCAACCTGTACTTATAGCATTAAATTTCCGGGTAAGAGAAAGTCGTATGAGTGACACAATAGATTATTCTTATTATGAGGACTTTAAATAGAGAACTTAACGGAACACTGGGATGTGTTGTTGCTGTTGTGTTTTCGGGCCTATATTTTTTGTTAACCAGCAGTTTTTTTTTATTGTCATTCATATTTATTGATCGGGTAGAATTTTTTTAATTTCAGAACGAAAATTATAAAATATCGAAACACATTTGATTTATAAACAAAAACTGAAAATACATTTAAATGATCACGTGGTAATCTTTATGATCTAAACATTGTTTTCAAGATTTACCGTTCACATTCCGTCATTTTTGACGGGGTTATATACTAGTAAATAAATAGTTGTGTAACAGCCGTTGCTAATGTAAACAACGTAGAACAATATAATTCAAATAAACTTAAGAAAATTAAATGGGAAAATAAATGGATAAAATTTAAATATATATATAAATTACTTAAAAAATTATAAAAAGTAAATTTTTTTTTAATAAAATAAAATAAAAATAATAAATAAATAATGCAATTTGAAAATAACATTTTTTTTCGTTGCAAAAACATGAAGTAAATATTAAATACATAATTAATGACTGCTCTATAAAATAATCATATATAATTTATAAAATAACATAATTAAAAAATTCTGGTTAAAAATAATAATAATAAAATAAATAATCAGTAAAATATATTTTTATGTACCATGAAATTTTAATGAATATTTTAATTATAATTAAATCTTTAAGCATACATAATGAAAAAAGAAATATTCTCACGTACAAGCATCTAAAAAATTAGAGAAATGTAAAAAAAAAATACTACTAATATATTAAAGCAATTCTAAAATTCTATTATGAAGACGTTTATAATTTTTAAAATTCGAATACAGAACAAATCTAGATCGTTTAGCTATAGCTACTCTTATATTTATGCGCTAATAAAATCGAGGTTTCTTCTCAAAAATGAAAATATGGAAAGAGCATCTATTTTCGGAACATTATCCGATTACTCTTTTACAAATCCAAAATCGACATTATACAAATAAAAATAGAAATATATATATATATAAGATATAGTATAGTTATGGAAGGTTTAAGTTATTTCTTACGAAAAGTAAACATTTTAAGAATAAACTATAAAATACAGATTAGAATAGAGCGAACAAAAAGAAAAGCAAGCGGTAAAAGAGTGTAAACATTCACACTTCGTGTACTGTGACGTCAATCCCCTCACGGAGCGTTTTCGGATCACGTGGTTTTGTTTTGGTTTTTAGCGATTTTAAAACGTTAATTAAAAGTTAATTTGAAATAATTTTACGATTTTAATTGGATTTTTCGAATTCCCAAGATTGATTTTATCGATTACAATTAAAAGAAATTGTTTTTCCTTCCGTGTGCAACTTCCCCATTCGCAGTAATATAAAAATTTAGAAGAGTGTGAAAAATAGATACAAGAGTTTGGCGAGTTGACAAACACCAAGCGAGTTGACAAGCTTGCTCTTAAGAATTAATATAAGGGCTTTTTTTTTTTTTTCCCTCCTTTTTAATTTTATATGTATCGTAGTTATCGTACAGCAGTTTTAAAGAAAAAGACGCAGCGTAAATATAATAATGAATAGATAGATAAAGTAATACATCCCCTATTCTGTTTTCAATTTTAATTTCAATTATTTTTTATTTATTTATTTATTTTATTTTTTAAATCTTTTTGTCTCTTCAATACGCAAACATTAAAATAATAATAATAATAATAATTATGTTTAAATGTGGCGCCATCTGCATAATCGGATGTTAGTTAATGCCCTTAAAATATTATTATTTATTTATTTTATCTAAGTATTTTATATAAAAATATTTTACAAGATATTTTAATTATAATTTATAAGGATACAAATGAAATTTATATGCAGCTGTACTCTACGTTACTTTCTTTTTTTAATAAGCATTTATTTATTTATTTTAATTTTCTTAAACATTTTATGTGACAATTATATTTTTTTATTTACTTTTTAATGTCAGAGCAATGATTTTCAATACCATAAATATTTTACATTTTATAACTGGAATCTTATTTAGAATATCTGAAAAAATTGTGCATGAATGTTTTTAAAGTATTTTGCTACACTTAAAAAGGAATTTTTTGAATTTAGATTGACAAAAGAGCTATATTTTATTTATTTATTTATTTTTCAATTAGTTATAGCATTTTGTTTTAACCCTTTCGCTACCAACATTTAAAAAATAAAATAAAAATTATAACAATAAATAAATTTAAAAATGAAATTAAACGGTCTAGTGCTGCCATCTATTAGTGTTACTTTAAAATATCAGTGCTTTTGGTAAAAAAATAACTAAAAATGCAGACAAACTTTTGAAATTAGTTAAAAAAAGAAAAATATCTAAAAAGCATGTCCTTGATCATGGACATTAGTAGTGAAATTGTTAATCTTCATCTCAGAGATAAATGATGAGAATAACAACTGAAAAATTATTTTTCATGAAATTTTTGAAGTAAAATTTGCCATCTATATATTTCAATATTTCTCAGTAATTCATAATATATTTATATGGGTAAGAAAATGTTTTAATGTGAAGTATAAAAAACTGTTTTTACCATAAAATGGGCAAATAATGCAAGAGAGAAAGAAGAAAAAAAATTATATTAATTTTCTTAAAAAAAAAAAAAAAAAAAAAAAGGGAAGGAAAGAAAAAGACATGTATTTTCAAGCATACAAGAGTTTAAAATATATTACTATGACTTTAATGGATAAGCCATATTCCTTAAATGGTAATAAGTTGTTTATTTATTTTTCAGAAGGTACAATAAATTAATAAGGCATTTATAGTACTACGTATAATTATGTATTTTCAAAGATTTCTAGAAAGTGTTTTTCTTTTTTCATTTATTTAACATTTTTAAATTTCTTATTTCGATGTTTGTAATTTTATTTTCCCTAAGGTTCGGGGGAAAAGAAAATTAATTAATAAAGTATTTAGAATACTAACAAGAAATTCAGTATTATATGTACTTTTTTAGTTTTGAAATCAGATTTCATGTATATATATATTTATATTGAATATTTTTTAATTTGTTATTTTGATGATTATAAAGGAATGAAAGTATAAAATATTTTTTGTTGTTAAAAATAAATGCATAAATAAATAAAAATGATAATTATTTAATAAAATTGTTGTTAAGGAATTGTTTAAAAATGTGTTTAAGGCGTGAAATAAATTTTGCGTGAAAGCTATACGAACTTTTTACATAAATTAAGAAAATAAGAGGAATTAAAAAATAAATTGAAATGAAAACATTACATAATAATTAAAAATCTCTGAAAAATATAGATGGCGCCACTATTTTTCTTTTTCAGAATTATTTTATTAAAGTAATTGTATCTGCATAAAATTAATTTGGTAAAGAACTTACTCAGAAGAAAACATTGTTTTCAAATATAGTTAGAAAACTCTTTCAAATATTCATACTCATTTATATTCGCATAAAACGAGAGGAATATTGTACATTATTACTGATTTAAGCTAAGTATTATAATCAGTGGCGAACCATTGCGTCATAAAAGGTAGCAACCAATCCGCAACGACAAACTGCATCCCCGTTTGAACTCGAGTAAAGGTAGTAAATATGCGACCGGTTCATGGAACACATTACACTGGACGACTTTGATCCAGGCCGGTTGGTTGGAGGATTAAGGCCGATTGACTCCTTATGTGTCCTAGGCCTATAGGGGGAATGCCCTCCGTGGGGGTCTTTCTAAGGGGTCCTAGCCCGTATTTACGCGAGTTTCGGAGAAAACCACGGAAAACTCCGAACGGCTAGGTCGATGAGCGCGACCTGGGATCGAACCCGGCACCTCCCATCTACCAGCTTTAAGCGCAGAACCGCTCGGCCGCTTTGATCCAGGCCGGTGCAAGAGACTGGACGCATTGTTCCACGACCAATTGGATCGATCCTGGATAGGTCGAGAGCCTGAACCCGCCCATGGACCAGTCGTGAAGAACATTTTCCGAGTCATTTGATCCATTTAATGACACATTGCTGTGATTGGCCGTTGGTTATTGCTCTGGTTCCGCCATCTACCGGTCCTTACAAACGCGAATATGCATACAAGCTTTTCTTTTCTGGTAAATAACTGTATAATTGTTTTAGAATTGTAAATGTATTCATGCAATGGATTGAAATATAATACAATAATTTCATCGAATATTATTTAATTTTAATAAAATGAAATTTTAAAATGCTCCCTGCAAACAATTTTTTAATTTTGAGTTTAACAAAATATTTTATATATGTTTTGTACTGCTTTGTTAATTTATCGATGAGTTAATTTTTATAAAACCTTTTTATGTTTGAATACTAAATATTTGCATTAAATTTTAGCATTCAAACATAAAAGTAATTAACAATATTTAAATATCAATATTTAATTTGTATTTAAATAATAATAAAAAAAAAATTCATAAATATATTAAACATTGAAAATATTATTGATTGAAATCATAATTAATTGAATTTAATAAACCAACCAATGAAGTGATAATTTAAAAAACAGTATTATTATTATTATTATTGTTGTAATCATTTATTTAAATAAAAATTTAAATTTATAATTTTTTGGCAATGTGTAATAGTTCCATATTTCTTACCTTAGATCATAATAATAAAACTTGAACCTACTTCTTATTTACATCAAATATTTGAATGCTAAATATTTGCTTTAAATTTCAGCATTCCAATTTAAAAATATTTAACATAAATTAGCTTGTTAATAAATCCATGAAATATTACTTAAAGTTGTTTTCAATATATCGTTAAAAACTCAATAAAGCATAATTGAGGGAAATAATTAAAAAAAAAAAAAATGCTAGAAAATTCTCTAAAATTAAAATTTTATTGTTATTAATATTTTTTAAAAGAATTTTCGAAAAAGAATTATATAATTGATATTAATGTACCTCAGTGCACATGTACCCAACTATGTAGAATAGAAAAAAATAGATATGCATCTATCTTCTTTTTATTCATAGTTAAATTATATTTTTAATTAATGAATTAAATTTTTCTTTAACTAATTTAATTCTGTAATATTTTAGAGCTAATTTCAAACTAAGCCAACAGATGGCAGCACTTATTTTGATCCAATAGAGGGATAGGAGTTGTTCAGTCTCTGCTTTCGACCTGTCGTGGATCAAATGTTTCAGGGCCCAGTTGGATCGGTCGAAGTGTTCCAGAGTCTAGACTCGTCCAAAGACAGTGTTGCCAGATGATCACGAGTCAATTTCCTCAGAAAGTTTTCAAATTCCCCCACTCAATTTATATTAAACTTGTAATTTTTTGTAAAAAATTTAAAGAATATTTAACAAATTTAAGTTGCCATTTTCCCCCAAATGAAGCTCTTTTTTGAAAAAAATTCCCATTTACAAAAATAATTTTAAATACACTAGTTTTTCGAAAATTTTCAATCTGTGTAAATTTCTGAGCGTAGTTTTCCACCCTCTAATCATTTACATCAAAATAGCTATTCCATGCCTGCAAGTTTAATTCAAACTTAAACATCGAGCATCTTATTTTCGACTGGTTCAGCTTACCTTAAGCTTGATTATTCAAGCGGCAATCAATGCGTATCAAGCATTCACAATGCTTGCTACAGCACACATGAACTAAATAAAAATAATTCCTGAAAATCAAGGAATACAAAAAGCAAAAAAAAAAAAAAAAAAAAAGACAAATTTTATAATCAAAATCTTGTAAACCTTACAATATTTTTCTGTTTCTGAAATAGAATCCAGCATTATCAGATGATAAACTTAAACATTTTTTTTTTTTTTTTTTTTTTTAAATTTTCCAGTGGGATTTTAGGAAAAATTTGTCAATGTTAATGAAAACCCCATATTTCCCACCAAAATTTCTCATTTCCCCAAACTGCTCCCCACTAAATCTCCGTCCCCAAATAATTCCCCTAAAGCCTCAGAAATCCCCCAAAATGGAGAAAAATCCCTAAGTCCAGCAACATTGTTCAAAGAAATCATTAGCTGCACACATAGAAAATATACATTTTTGCTTTTACAAAGTTTGTTTGGGGGGTGGGGGGGGGGGGGCAAGTCATAAAAAGAGAAAGAACACTATTTAAAAGGAGATAAATTTCTTTTAGAATATGACAAAATTATATTTAAGTTTCTTTTTTTTTTTTTTCCTTCTTCAGAAATATAATAAAATTTCCTTCGTTTTATAGATTTACGTGTTGTTTGAATAAATAAGACTCCAAATTAATATATATGTTACCGCTAAAGTGCAGAAATCAGTTAATCTGCAGATTAGCTAGGTAATCTGCACATTAACTAAGGTGATCCGTTAAAGTGAGAAAAATTGTTTCATTTCTCAAATTACCTAGGTAATCTGCGAATTACCTAGGTAATCTGCACATTACCTACTATACACTCGTTAAAGTGAAAAAAAGATCTCTGGTGGTGTAATGTTAAAGCACGCTGTGTTGTATTTGTTTTTTTCATTAGGGAAAAGAAAAAAAAATAGTTTTCTTTTCTTTCTTTACTTATTTTAATCTGTATGTGTTTTAATTTTTATGTCGTTTAAAGTTATATTTGTTTTATTTATTTATTTTTTATTTATTTCATCTTTTTTATTCTGTCAATATAAGTTTGAAGATGTTATGCATTTTTAATATGAAATATAATATCTTTAATAGCTTTCAATAAAGTCTATTTTATAAGTGAATGTTAGAATTGTAATACAGTAACGATTTCTTTTCAAATAAAAATATTTAACAATTAAAAAAAAAAAAAAAGTTTTATTAACAACTTATATTGCTATTACTATATTTTAAAAAAAGTTATGCACCAATTTTTAATTCGCTAAAGAAATATTAAATTAGACAAAGCATTTTAAGAAGTACTTCAAATAATTAAAATTGCTTTAATAATTTTTAGAACGCATGAAAATTAAAATGACAGTTTTCCAATGCTTCATTAAACTATATTTTGCAGCATACATATATCTGTACAATTTTAGCAAATATATTAATTTTACAAAAAAAAAAAAAAAAAAAAAAAAAAAAAAAGAAAAAGAAAAAAGCTTTATTAACACATTTTATGTAATAAACTACAACGAAATTATCTGAAAAAGCGAACAAAATTAAAATTAAAAATATAATCATGATATATAAAATATATAAAGGAAACTTGAAATTGAAAGAAACAAAAAAGAAAATTGTAATGAAGTGCTAAAAAATGCATAAAATTTTCATATTAAGTATTTATTAAATAATGCCATAATATTGATTGCCATATTTTCCAAAGTTAAAAATTAATACATGTTTTTTTTTTTTTTTTTTTTTTTTTTTTAAATCAATTTTAAAATAAATTAGTTTTAAAAAGTTGTGGTTTAATAGTTTTATTTCGGGAGAAAATAATTACTGTGTTGTAAATTTAATATTCATAATTGAAAATGAAGTTTCACAAGAGAAAGCTTTAAATTAAAATTAGATTTCATTAATAAAATGCAGACCCGTATCAAACTTATATTGACAGAATTTAAAAAGAGAAGAAATAAATCAAAACAATTATAACTTACTTGTTACTTTAAATTTTGTGTTGGTCATAAGAAGAAACCTAATATCATAGCTTCGATGATCCACGTTTTGCGCTTACTGTTTATCATAGGCTCATAGCGGAGCGGAAGGGATAAAAGTTTTGGTTTGTGTTTGAAGGTCAATCGCGTCACAGACTGGGATTCGCGTATCTGTATCACATGAGTGTTTGACGTCATAGTGAATGTAAAAAAAACTAACGCTCGAAACAAACATTTGAACTTTAACGACACATAAGCCGTTAATCTGCAGATTACCTAGTTAAAAAGCGGAAAACTCTTTATTCCGCACTTTAACGGGTTATTTTAGTTAATCTGCAGATTAGCTAGGTAATCTGCAGATTAACGGATTTCGCGTTTTAACGGTAACACACACACACATATATATATATATATATATATATATATATATATGTATTCACTATTTAGAGATAAAAACAATAAAAATAATAAATTAATTCTTACATCCAGGGACGGGTTTAGTTAGATCCCTTTAGCCGGCGCATCGCCGCCATTTTGTTGCCTCGGTTGAGGGCAGCATTCCCGCTTGGCGTCCTTATCGCTTAACTAGCGACTTTAAGAAATCTTGATCTGAAGCTACGATCGGCCAAGGCGGTCAAGAGTAATAAGCAACAAGTAATATCCCTAACAACACATTTATAAACAGTACATTCTTGGTATGTTTTTTCATCCTCAGGATATTTTGTGGGTGTACTGGGAATAAGACGTGTTGTTAGGACTACTTCTGTCTGTTTCAAATACAAATCATAACTTAAAAAAATAAAAATAAAAATGTCCTTATTGTTTAAAGTGGAAAATCTTTATTTATTTACTTACTTTTTCTGCTATTTCTAGCATATATTATTCATTTAAAAAAAACGAACCTTAAAATAAATGTAACTATGACACGGAAGGGAAACAACTTTGGTGACCCCAGAAAATGTCGCCAAAAGTCAAACGCACAGTAATAAAAGGTCTTCTTTAGTTAATTTATGGTTATTAACATAAATATTATGAATAAAATAGCACATTCTTTGTGTTAGTTCATCATACTATAGGTATGGGGAACTTAGGTAATCGTGAAAATTTTCGACCTCGGTTTTTTTACTTTTTTACACGTTTTCAGTCGTGAGAATTTCAAAAATGACAAAATTTGTATGGTGTCTGTCTGTAGGGTGTCTGTTAGTGTGTTAGTCCGTTAGTTTGTTAGTCTGTTAACACGATATCTGACGAACAAATGATCACAGAAAGGTCAGATTAGTTTTAAAATATTACTTTCGATACTGTCAAGAACTCTATTAATTTGCAACATTCGAATTAAAAAACTTCGTAAGTTATTTGAAATTTACGATTTTCCTAACATGGGAGAATAGGACAAAAATTCACTTAAACGTGCATTAAATGGAAACATTTTACTGTAAAAATGTCAGACCAGTTTTAAAATATCAGTTTTGATGCCGGAATGAACATCAGTAACTATAAATGTGCTACTTTGAAAATTTCGCAAGTTATTGGAAATTTACGAATTTCTTAACATGGCAGTATAGGGCAAAATTTCACATAGACGTCAATTTTGAGAGATATTTTCATCGTAAAGATGTCAGACTACTTTTGAAATATTATTTAGGACACTGGCATAAATATTAATGACTATGAATTTTCCAATATAAAAATTTCGTAAGTTATTTGAAATTTACGAATTTCTTAACATGGCAGAATAGAGTAAAATTTCCTATAAACGTCAATCTTGAAGGATATTTTCATCGTAAAGATGTCAAACCACTTTAGAAATATTATTTAGGATACTGGCATGAATATCATAGACTATGATTTTTCCAATTTTAAAAATTCGTAAGTTATTTGGAATTTACGATTTACTTAACATGTGAGAATAAGGCAAAATTGAGTATAAACTTCCATTTTGAGGATCATAAATACATTAGACAACTTCAAAATTACGTTTATGATATTTATTTGAACATGATTGAATACAAATATTCTAATAGGAAAATTTCGTAAATTACGTTTTTATCAACATAGCGAAATTGAAAATTTTTCATATAAATATAAATTTTGAGGATTATTGCATTGGAAATAGTAGCATGAAAACTAAACAACGAATTGACCCTGATAAAATAAATTAATAGATTAGAATAAGATAAATATATCGAAGTGAACGGTGGCTAGCCTATTAGGCGGGGATTTCATTCTGTCACTGTATAAAGCTTTGGTCAAATTCATTTCTTTTAACATGATTACAATATGTATCGCACTACAAATTTATGAGAACATCAATATATTGGGGAACTGAGTAGAGTCCACCTATGCCAACTAATTTTTACGTTTGAACATGTGAAAAACACAGAGAAAAATATAAGTAAATAAAAGTTATATTATTTTATTCTTCCTAATTATCTTAGGGAAATCTGAACATTTTATGTTCTTTTCTTGAGTGATTATGGAAATTTTTCACTAAACAATCTCCCATATGATAATTTACCGAGCTAAAATTATGAAAATGATTAAAAAAGTAACTCCAAAGTAGTACAAAACGATAGAAATAATGGCTGCCGTTTGTTTATCTACGGAAATGCTGGGTACATGTGGCAACCCTAAGGCAACAAAATGTCTGATGCGCCAGCTCGTATTTATAGGTTTAGTTAGTTACCCTTAGGTTTACCAAGTTATACCAAGTTAGTTATACCAAGATTCGTCAATTAGTAAACGGTCGCCACATTTGAAGATACAAGTGAATGGTTGCCATAATCAGAGGCGTGGTGTATGGCGTGTTCTGCTAATGTGTTTATGTCAAATTCTATATTCATTTTCGCTTCGGTGTGAGGGAAGAGGGTAAACGTGTCATTTATTATACTTGTACTGATGAATAGAAAAAAAATACTTTTTCGGATTTAAAAACTTGTTGATTAAAATACTAAAGGAATAAAGTGTCCGCGTTTGTAATGATCGATAGATGGCGCTTTTCCTACTTTTGTTGTTAGTAAATGTAATAGCCACGTGTATTTATTATTGTTGTATTTGTGTTACTACTTAATATTCGTGCTATAATTTCTCCGCCATTACATCAGGGAAAATTGATTGCCTTTGGAAAAAATATTTCAGTTTATTGAAAGTTCGATCGGAAGTAGATGTTTAACTGAAGCTGAACAAATATTAGTTTCAAATATTCTTTACTTCCATTAGCCGAAGCAACTGAAATTTTAAGTTTGTCATTTGGAAATAAGTGGAAGCTTAATTCCGGATTTTTTGATCCTTTGGAGTTACACTGTGGCACACAGCGTATGTGTTACCTTTTTTACCGGATTTATTCATTTTTATTCAATAAATATATGTGATAGTAAACATCGAATGTAGAGCAAGCAATGGCGTCTCGACGAAAGCTATCCGTGGTATTGTTAATTTCATCTTAGCCCACCAGAGGGCAAGCATTTCATTACAATCACGGATAGGTGGATTTTTTAAAGCAAAGATTTTTTTTTCTTTTTTGTGTGTGAGAGTGTGTGTCTGTGGCGATTTTATTATTTATTTATCTATTGAAAAATGATTTTACTTGTTCATATAATTTCATTCATGAAAGATAGCTTACAGAATAATTTAGTTATTTTTAATACTTTCTAACAAATTTAAGAAGTGGTTATTACTTTGGCTGACTGTCGGCCAGCCTCTGCTGTAGAAATCCATGGTTTCTCTTGTTCAAAATTTTGTTGCAGACAACTGGAATCTTTTACACATATCTGGAAGCTGTCGTAAACATTTAAATTTATTTATAGACACTCGAAAATTATGTTACTTGCTAATCCCAGAATAATTTTTTATATTGGTATTTGGAAGAGATGTTTAACTCATCTCCAAGATAGGCCGACCAAACGTCCTCATTTTCTGAGGCCAGTCCTCATTTTTCCAGTGTTGTCCTCAGTTGCTTTCAAAAGTTCTCATATCCTCATTTTTGGACGTTTGTTCTTATTTGTCCTCATTTTTCAGTAATTTCCTTCTTTATTTAAAATTTCAACATTAGAAATGCTGCTGACCTTATTAGTTTTCATTACTGATTCTACAACTCAACACAACGGAAAAGAATCACGGTTCCTTGATTCATTCCATTCATTTTTAAATCATCTCCATCCCACATAATATATTTTCTATTGGAAGATTTTAATCTTTACAACATTATATTAAAAAAAAGAAAAGAAAAGTAAAGTAAAAAAAAAAAAAAAAAGAGAGAGAGAGAGAGAGAGAGAGAGAGAGAGAAGGACAGTGATTTAAAAACTTAACATGAAGCTGGAAGCTATTTTATTACTAATTAGATTTTATAACTAAATTTAAATAACGTTTTAAGTGGAATTTTTTTTTTATCAAGATTTAAAACTAACAAGGAAACATTCAAAAGGTATCGTCTTCAAAAAATATTCAAAAAAAAAAAATATATATATATATGTGTTTCTACTCTTCATAAAACACCAGAAAGTGAAAAAATTATCGGTTGAAATGAATTACAGCGACCACAAAAAATTATCAAAATTAAGCATATTTGGCGATTTTACACTGTCAGGAGATTGATTTTGAGTACTTGGCAGAGAAGCAAAACACGGTTCTGTTCGTACATGGCAATCTCGGTGCTAGTGAACTCGTCGACTAACAGCGCTAAATCGCCAAAATTGCTTAATTGTGATAATTTTTTGTGGTCGCTGTATTCATTTCATCCGATAATTTTTTCGCTTTCTGGTGTTTCATAAAGAGTAGAATCACATATATTTTTTCAATATTTTTTCAATTTTTTTTGAAGACGACATCTTTTGAATGTTTCCTTGTAAGTCAGGGATAGGAGCTGATCGCAGATTACCTTGTTGATATCTCACGGTGTGCTACTCGAAGGTCAACATAATAGCTCAGTTTGTCGAACATTAGCACTTTATGCCGTCAGACTAGAGTTCAATTCCTATTCCTAGCCCAGCTAGTTTCTGACATTCTTCAGATTGTCTTTTCCTTTTAAAATGCTATTTATTGGATCACTTCCATTTTAAATAGTTATGATTTAGTTTACACTAAAAACTTAGTCTATACAACAGTAACAATTGTATTAAAACAGTTTATTAAAGTATTAATAGAAACAGATATAAAATAGTTTGGTACTTCCGTATCAACTGCATACCAGAAATTAATACTTTAATATTAACAACATGCCATTATATTGTACGAAGAGGTGTATAATGTGTACAAGTTTATGATAATGTTTATTTGAAATTTAATAATGCTTATATAAATATTTTTTTATATAATGTTTATCGTATAAGTTCATAAGTAGTATAAATTTATCATAGTGACGATTAATGGCTGCAAGTGGTGTTAATATAAGCTAATTTTGTGCTATATTTTATGAAATTTTATGTCCTCAGAAATGTCCACAATTTTAATGAAAACTGGCTTCATTTTTGTCATGGAAATGTGCACCACCGATTACTATACAGATAGGACAGTGAAGCTAAAACGCGAACCGGAAATATAGTGGCAAAAATAGTGTCAACAGAGGGAAACTGCATGTGTGAATTCTACGTGATTAGCATGTTTGATCGAACATTGTTTTTCTCTTTTGCGATTATTTAGTAGCAGGTTAGTACGTGAAGTTTTCTTTTTCTTCCTTTTTTCTTATTTTTGAATTCACAAAATCATAATAAAAACATTCACAGCTTTTCTTCAAAGAAATAAAATTAATTTTATTATGTTTTAAAATATATTTTGCCAAACATATTCTTATTCAAGTACATATTAAGATAACAAACTAACTCTGAAATAGGAGTGTGAAATCATAAATATTTAACATTGCATGGTTTAAATAACACAAAATGCTTTAAAATGAAAAAAATATTATACATTTTCGAAATTCATTTACTTAATACTCAGAACTTGCTTCTTAAAATAAATTGCTTTCGACAATCAAGTTCGTAAATAATAACAAAGTTGCCAAACGTAAGCATCAATACAATGGTTAGTTGGTTGGATGTTGGGTTTAACGATGCACTAATATTACGATATGAACATAGATACAATAAAATAAGACGAGTGATTGCGTAAGCTAGAGAGCTGGAGAAACTTTCAGCCGTTGACGATAGGGTCGTTGCAGTCAAATTTTGGTTACCGAAGAATATACGGGAGTGTCCTATCTGTATAATAATCTGTGATGTGGACATTGCATAATTTGTCCTCATTTTGCTTAAAAAAAATCTTGTCACCCTACTCTAAGAGCAACATACATTCGGGAACTTTTCAGTATACTTCCATGAAGTAGCTTACGCACATATTGGAAACCTCTTGTATTAACCCGTGAGAGCTCGCTTGTAGACAAATAAGTTACAGGTACAGGTACTAGGGCCTTTTGTAAACATCCAGAAACAGGAATTCTTTTGTACACATCAGCGACTTTTGCTGTATAAACACTTAGATTCTATTGTTGAAAAAATTGTTTTAGGTATATGGGGATTTTTTGTACACATTTGGTAGCTGTAGTAGACATAAAAACCTTATTTAAGACATGCTATTAATATGTTGCTTGCTAAATCCCGAAACAAAATTTTGTATTTGTTTTCGGAAGATATATTTAAATCATGTCTGTCAGCAACTATATCTGGAAACTCTTCTGAATTATTCAATTCCTACTATTAGTTTCCACTCTCCCTATATCTTGTACAAATCTTGCAATCGATTTTTAACTAACTTCCCGACTAGCTAGAAATTTGAAACGTTCAGGATGGCTCAGAACACGGTGACAACACAATACTTCGAAGTCCTATTTTCGAATTTTTGATTAGTTTTCATATAATTAATTAAAATATTAAAAAAAAATAATATTCTAATAACGTTACATTAGCCATTAAAATATTAGCTATAATTTAATTGTTGCCAAAAAAAATTTACGATTTCATTTTCTTTCGACATAAAAATAAATACATTTAATTAAACTTGGACATTAAAATATTATAAAAAGTTAAATAATGCATCTCACAAAAATTTACGTCATTATCACTTTAAAAAATTTATGCACATTGATACGAGCTCTATGATTCATCAGAAAATTTAAAACATGGTGTAATGTTTCAAGCTGTGATGTTTCGAACAAACAGAGTAGACTGGAAGTCAACGATTTTGACATTATTTAACAAATGGATAGCCGCCCTGTAAACGCCTTGACATGTGTTGCATTTCCCGGACAAATGTTGAAAAGATGGACTCCATGGGACGGACTTACCAACTTGGTGCCACAACTTAGCAAATGAGAGACCAACGGATCACCTCCTTCTAAAAGACTATTGGAGATTTAAAGGACAATTTCACCCCCCTCCAAAAACAAAGTCTTCTTGGGAAGGGAGAGAAGACAGAGAAGGAATTAAGTTTTGGTGTATGAGCCGAGGCTCGAGTTGTTCTATTTTTTGAAGTCAGAACTTTGCCTGGTAACGGCAGATAACATTTATATTTTTCTTAATAGCAGATACTTAGCCTTGTGAAGGCAGACTCTCAAAGACTATATTTTCACTTGGTATCTAATTAGTTCATGTAAATCTTATCACTGACTTTCCCTGTTTGAACCTACATTACATTTATTCTGGATTACCATTAATTGTATTTAAAAGTAAATAATTGTATTTTAAGGCTGTGATATTCTCCATTTGACGCTACCTCATATCACGGATACGTTACAATGGTATATAATTTTTTTTTTTTTTTTTCATTTTTCACGCACGCTTTATATTTCCTTATTCAAAATCATTTATATAAGAAAAAAAAAAAAAATATATATATATAGTGTTTGTAAGTAGGAATAGACTTAATTTTTTTCTATTTATATTACTTGTTTACAGGTACAAATGCCAAATATCTCTTGTAATTATAATTAAGCTTTCTGGTAGGCTAGGAAATGCCGACCCGAGCTACAAGCGGCCCGCATAGTAAAGTTTTGCGGACCACAGTAGAATTTACGCATTACACTCTTTTCAGGGGCAAATCACTCAGATCAAAAGCTAAACTCAATCGGAGCAACGCGATTCTATTCTTTTAGAGTTTTAGGTTTCCAGATATTAATTTGCCAGAAATTAAGGGATCAGTCCGGTAAATTCCAGGAACTCGGCTCGTATTGAAGATATAATTTCAAAATTTTGTTAATACTAAACTACCATTTTTGTCAAATAGGGTCACCAGGTTACCAAATTATATAACAAGGTCGACTACCTAGATATCAATGCAGAGGCCTTCTTTCTTTTCTATCTTGCCTATAAAACTATCGCTTCTGCAGCAACAGCCAGTGATGCCAGATGGTCGAAAATTATTTTCCCAAACAGGTCTTCAAATTTCCCCAAATCAGGGTTTTTTTTCGAAAAATACCCCAACTTAATTTCTACTAAAAAAGGAAAATTTAAAAAAAAAAAAAAAAGAATCAAGCAGATTTTAGCTCAGCCTTTTCCCCAAATGAAGGCAATTTTTGAAAAAAATCCCCAAACACAAAAATGTATTATAATCCCCTCTAATCAGTTGGTAACACACGGAGAGGCAAGTGTAAAAGTTAAAAATCGAATATTGTGAACCGAATACAACTTATTATTATTATTATTAAGAGCAGAAAAATTAATAAATTAATATAAAATAAAGCTATAATATATTGTATATGTGTAAAATTATAGACAGAAACTAGAAAGAAAGCAGTGTTGCCAATTCAATTTTGCGATGTTCCACTCAAAACTTGAAATGTCCCTACACTGACAAAAGAAGTCCCTACTTTAGTGAATAATCATGAAAAAATTAGGAACAACAACATAATCCATGCGTAATTCGGTGAAATTTCTTACAAAATTACCAAAAAGTCCCTAATAATTCAAATTTTGTCCCTTATCATGAATAAAGATATTGAAAGTCCCTAGTCGTAGGGATAAATCATTATGTTGCTAACATTGACAGAAAGTTGAAACATATCCACCTTAACTAGATGCCTGCCGCGTAGCTCGGAAATTATTCAACAGTTGAAGCGGTAAACAGCGCCACCTGGTACAGACTGCACGCCTTTTTTATTCAACAGCCACAATTTTTTTTTTAAAGTGGGATATGATACACATAAAAGACGAATATAATCGAAGAAACGTTGATTATATATATCATATATCACTTCTTTAAATTATTGGTGACAGTTTAATAAAAAAATCGCGCAATCTGTACTAGGTGACGCTGTCTACCACCTCAACTGTTGTCTAGTTTCCGAGCTAAGCGACAGGCATCTAGTTAAGGAGGTTATGGTTGAACTCTCCAGATTTGTCCCCAAAAATTTTAGAATTCTCAAAAAAGTCCCCACAAACATTTGGTCCCCAAAATTGTCCCCAGAAGACTCAAAAATCCCCAAAATGGGGACAAAATCCTCAATCTAGCAACAGCTAAAATACAGAAGAATTTTTAATCCTTTGCAATGGCATTTAGGGAACAAAATAATAATAATAATAATAAAAATAATAATAATAGTATAGTTCCCCATCATATTGATGTTCTCATAAATTTCTAGTGCAATACATATTGTAATCATGTTAAAAGAAATGAATTTGACCAAAGCTTGATACAGTGACAGAATGAAATAACCGTCTAATAGGCTATCCACCGTTCACTTCGATATATTTATCTTATTCTAATCTATTAATTTATTTTATCAGGGTCAATTCCGTTGTTTTGTTTTCATGCTACTATTTCCAATGCAATAATCCTCAAAATTCATATTTAAATGAAAAATTTACAATTTCGCTATGTTGATAAAAACGTAAATTGCGAATAATTTACGAAAATTTCCTATTAGAATATTTGTATTCAATCATGTTCAAATAAATATCATAAATGTAATTTTGAAGTTGTCTAATGTATTTATGATCCTCAAAATGGAAGTTTATGCTCAATTTTGCCTTATTCTGACATGTTAATTAAATCGTAAATTCCAAATAACTTACGAATTTTTTAAATTGGAAAAATCATAGTCTATGATATTCATGCCAGTATCTTAAATAATATGTCGAAAGTGGTTTGACATCTTTACGATGAAAATATCCCTCAAGATTGACGTTTATGTGAAATTTTGCTCTATTCTGCCATGTTAAGAAATTCGTAAATTTCCAATAACATACGAAATTTTCATGTTGGAAAATTCATAGTCATTAATATTTATGCCAGTGTCCTAAATAATATTTCAAAAGTAGGCTGACATCTTTACAATGAAAATATCTCTAAAAATTGACGTCTATGTCAAATTTTGCTCTATACTGCCATGTTAAGAAATTCGTAAATTTCCAATAACTTGCGAAATTTTCAAAGTAGCATATTTATAGTTACTGATGTTCATTCCGGCATCAAAACTGATATTTTAAAACTGGTCTGACATTTTTTACAGTAAAAAGTTTCCATTTAATGCACGTTTAAGTGAATTTTTGTCCTATTCTCCCATGTTAAGAAAATCGTAAATTTCAAATAACTTACGAAGTTTTTTAATTCGAATGTTGCAAATTAATAGGGTTCTTGACAGTATCGAAAGTAGCATTTTAAAACTAATCTGACCTTTCTGTAATCATTTGTTCGTCAGATATCGTGTAAACAGACTAACAAACTAACGAACTAACACACTAACAGACACCATACAAATTTTGTCATTTTTGGAATTCTCACACCTGAAAACGTGTAAAAAATCAAAAAACCGAGGTCGAAAATTTTCACGTTTACCTAATTTCCCCATACCTATAGTATGATGAACTAATACAAAGAATGTGCTATTTTAATCATAATATTTATGTTAATAACCATAAATTAACTAAAGAAGACTTTTTATTACTGTGCGTTTGACTTTTGGCGATTATTTTCTGGGGTCACCAAAGTTGTTTCATTTACGTGTCGTAATTACATTTATTTTAAGGTTCATTTTTTTAAATGAATAATATATGCTAGAAGTAGCAGAAAAAGCAAGTATGTAAATAAAGATTTTCCACTTTTAAACAATAAGCACATTTTTATTTTTATTTTTTTAAGTTATGATTTGTATTTGAAACAGACAGAAGTAGTCCTAACAACACATCTTATTTCCAGTACACCCACAAAACATCCTTAGGATGAAAAAACATACCAAGAATGTACTGTTTATAAATGTGTTGTTAAGGATATTACTTGTTGCTTATTGCTTTTGACCGTCTTGGCCGATCGTAGCTTCAGATCAAGATTTCTTAAAATCGCTAGTTAAGCGATGAGGACGCCAAGCGGGAATGCTGCCCTCATCCGGGGCAACAAAATGGCGGCGATGCGCGGGCCTATATATTTTATGATGGGGAACTAAAAAAATATGGTGCTAGTTTGATTTTTCTCCTGAATAATAAGTGTACCAATTTTCGATAAAATCTCGCAATGCGGACTAAAAATTCAGACGAATACAATGAAAAACTTTTAGCTTTATATATTTAGATAAAAGCAAAAATAGTTACATGTTCATTCAAAATGATAGATAAAAATAGCTAAGTACGCAAAAACAGCCTATTGGTATAAATAGTACGACCTGTTGTGCAAAAAACGAATTTCTCGACTAATATTTTATGCATTATTCGTGATTTCTCTTTCTCGTTTCCATTTAATCCTAAATATATATATTGGACATACAAAATTCTTTGAATGTCAACATACATCAAAATCAGTTCCCAATTCAACATTTATTCTTTAAAAGAAATTTCTTTTTTTTTACACTTATTTAAAAATATTTAACCTCACTTTTCATTTGTTCTGCTTTTTTGCCAAATCTCTTCTTCTTCTTCTTTTATTTTTTTCCTTTTAAAGTTTCCGCTTTGATTTGTCAATTTCATTCGAACTGTATTATTAAATCAACTTCTTCTTTTAACAACGCCATAAAAAAAAAAAAGAAAAAAGACTTGCCGTTTAGATCGATAAATTTTAAGAATTGCTATGTTCTTAATTTTTTTTACAGAAAGATTGTACATCGAGTCATTATACAAAAATTCAATAAGTAATTTTATTTTCATAGAAAGTTTATTTTTATTACATTTATTAATCAGTTTTAAAAGCTTGGATAATAATAAAAGTTCTAATATGAATAAAAGAACTTTTTATTAATAAAACTATATCTCTGAATATCGAAAAAATGTCAATTTTGTGTTCCATGGGCATCTTAAAATA
This sequence comes from Salticus scenicus, assembly GCA_963930645.1. NCBI lineage: Eukaryota > Metazoa > Arthropoda > Arachnida > Araneae > Salticidae > Salticus > Salticus scenicus. The sequence goes on from OZ005658.1 coordinate 14,577,613, forward strand.
TGCATTTTTTCATGATTAAAAGAAGAAAGAAAGAAAAATAGATAACTTTATTTCAAATTATCACAGGTTTTATGGTTCAGAATTTTCACTGCCATTACCCGATTACCGTAGGTAATAGAAGTATTGTATTCGGTCCAAAAATTCGATATCCAGTTTTCACCTGAATTACATGTTTTAAGGTCTCCTAAGTCTAAAAAAGTAGTTTTTGGCAATTGGTCAGTACGTGTGTGTGGAATCTTCTGACTATCATATCTCCAAAACTAATAAAGATAGAACTGCGAAACTTCAGATATGAGACAGATCTGGTGTACAGATGATTTTCCCAACTTTTGATATCAAATTGAAAAACCGCAAGTGGGGCATCAAGAACCGAATATTAGACCGTAAGTCCGTATCTCGAAAATGGCTCGAGAATGCAAAGTTTTAATAAAAGTCAGATCTTAAAAACGGCTCTAACGATTTTCTTGAATCTGTTACATAAAACCATTTTAGTTATCCTTTCCTATGTATTACATGATTATTACAAGAAAATTAACCCATTTTATCCCAATTTTTTTAATTTTGTTGCAATTAGAGAAAAATAATATTTTTTAAGGTTAATTAAACCTAAATAAACTAAATACAACAAAATTTAAATATATATTTGTATATATATATATATTCTGTATAAGAAATCTTATCCATCTTCTACGCAAGACATTGAGATAAAGGGCACTTATATGTTTTATTGTTTTCTTCAATAGTGAAACGTGCTTTCCGAGTACAAAGATTTGCTTTATCTGAATAATACTTTCTTATTTACATAATAGTTCTGCAGAAAGAGAAGATACAAACCACGCTCACTAATGTAATGAATAAACAAAGTTTCCAGATGGAGGAGGAGGTGAGACACATATAACACGCTAGCAGAAGCTTATATATACCCCTATATGTTCCAGCTGACAAAATATTCACACCAAGGAAATATTGATTTCTATATGCTATGTTTAAGCTGTCCTTTAAATAGGACAATGGAATAAAACGGGTTAACAGTCATCCTGATTAGGTAGGTTAGTTTTAGATCTCGGAAATTGGTGTTTCAGAAAGTGGTTCTACTATTTTTTTTTTTTTTTAACTCGTTATATAAAATCTGTTTTATATATGTCTTTACACGTATATCAGCTTTCTCTTACAGGGAAATTTTTAAGTGTCTAATTTGTTAGGTCAATTTTATGTCTTCTGATCACATTATCTCCCAAAAGTGTATACGTGTACTAAAGGGTAATGGAAGTCGTGTGGTTGTTTTACACCAGATTTTTTCTTAAAGGTATAAATGAGTTATCTTGTATAATTCTCATATGATAAAATATACTCCCCCCCCCCTCCCTTCACTCGGGAGGGAAGGATGCTTCTAGCTAGAAAACGTTCTATCCTTGTTGATTATTACTATTTTAAATAAATATATTTTTTTACTTGATGATGATTGGTTAAAATTGAACCTCATTGTGCACATTTATATAAAATTTCATCGTATACCGCTATATAAAAACGGTACCACAGATTCGATGTGCAACAAGAATTGTGAGCACTTCTTTATGTGGAGGTGCAAATAAACTTTTATCAAATTTTCAAAATCAAATCAAAAATAAAACTTTTTGTCAAATTCTGTGCATTAATTCTCGAGGTAGAATTAGTACTTTTTTTTCCCCTTTTTACTTTCTCCTACCCATAGGGTCGAGAAAGTATTGTTATAGGGTCAAATTTTCGAACGTGAGTTTTTGTTATATTTACATGTTCTGAGGTCCTCTGAATACGAAAATCATGTTTTTAGCGAATGGTCTGTCTGTGTGTCTGTTATCAGCATATCTCAAGAACAAATAGCAGAAATTCCAAACTCGGTATTCTAAATGTGTATCCTATAGGGATGCTACACTAAGCTTTTCGTTGAGATGAAGCAAATGGTTCGTGTACAGGAACACTCAAAAGTATTCAAATACATTAAATCTATGGGGAAATTGCAGGTAAGTAGAGTTTAACATCTATAGACCGCACGAAAGCAAATTAAACGAATATATATTTTTTGTAAGAGAGGTAGTCAACTGGGAAAAAAAATTGTGTATGTAGGAGCCTCACCTCCTCCCTTGGGGGGCTTTCCCCCTCCAAATTTTCATGATGGGTATCTTTTAAAAGAGCTCGCCGATACCTTTAAAAGGAATGGTTGAACCATCGGTCTGCGATAATTTAAAATAAAGTTATCGATTTTTTTTCATTTTTAACAAAAAAAAAAAAAAAAAAAAAATTATATTGAGAATAAATTCAACTTTTTGTTTTTTATATTTAGTGTTATACCACTTATGTAATATGGAAATCGTCTGCATTATCATAAAAGATTATTTTTTTAAAATAATAATTTTAATAAATTATTTTTTAAAAGGGAGGGGGGCTGTAGCCCCCTCACACAGAGCTAATTATTATATAAATCTCCTCCTAAGCCTAATTTGAATTGTTAAACATAGGTTTACATAACAGTACTCGTTATCTTATCTCTTAATCTCCAACCTGTATTTATAGTATTAAATTTCAGGGTAAGAGAAAGTCGTGTGAGTGACACACCAGATTACTTCACAATTATTCAGTCAGAATTTTAAAAAAATGGTCAAATTGTGTTCAAAATAGTTCAAAACGTGTAAATTCACTGAGAATAGGAAAGCTAAAAATTGTTATGAACCAAACACTTTCTACTGCTGAATATGAAAGAAAGATGTAAACGGCATATAGGAGGTGCCCATGAATTCATAAGCCAATCAAAATTTCTGTAAATTTAATGTAAATATTTATACAGAGTCTCTGTAAATTTACAGTAATTCGTAGTTAAAAGTGAATAATCGAGATTCTCAAATATTTTTTTCTGTATTTTTACGTAATTTTATTATTTTATTTTTTAATTAAAATTAAAAAAGACTGTTTCTACTTAAAAGCATACCAAGTCCAAAATATATCCTCACAAATAATAAATTAAATTAATATTAGTTATTAAAATGAATGTACAAAATAAGTTTTTTAACATCTCCGTTTATTTTTCTCTGTAATTTTACGCAAGACTTAAGATAATAGATTACACAGAGTTTTCTGTTGAAATTTTTAACAGTGAAGGATTCAGAATTGCATGGGAACCCATGTCCCAAACTAGAGATGCTAAAAACCCGGGAATTTAAAACCAAGGGAAAAACCCGGGAGTTTTGGGGAAAAAAATGGGAACTTTGGGAATTTTGCGGGGAAAAAACAAATTAAAAATCTCTAAAGCAAATAATATGTTGTTTACTTAACATAAATGACAATTTTAAGGACTTTGATTTACTGATAAACTTATAACATTGTTTTAATTTATCATTTTATTTTCATTTTATCTGAACTGTAGACAAGTCATTAGCTTTTCATATATAAACAAGTCATACTTTATATATCTGAAAAGGTATTACAATATAAAACCCTTTTTTACTAGATTTAATATGGTGATAGTTATATAACTAAACACAATTACAAAATATATAAGCTTAAAAGATAATGATATGATTAACAGAAAATGATCCTTTGAATCATAACATGTTATTTTTCTTAGGCTTGTTGACTGGCAAAAATTAGACTTAGGATTGTTATAAGCATTTTTCTCCACAGACACTTCTTACATATAGTTTTTAATTCCACAAGATAACATTATTTCATAAGCCTAAAATTCAATTAATTTCACTACATTATTCTAGATAAAATAACATGCATTTTAACTACTTTTGTACTCAGTCAAAACAATTGTTATTTTTCCTTTAAGCTCTACAAATTTTAGTATTATAATTGTTATTAATATACAGTTTTATTTTCCACTTGTGATTCAGTTGCTAAAAATGCTAAGTTCTTTTAGTACATTTATGTGCATTGGTTTGTTTTACATTTTCTGTACATTAAGAGGGGACAATACCTAATCCCGCGGACAGCCGTGGTCAATGTTATTCTATGGGAAAATTTGTTGCGACAATTACACATTACCTAATGTATATTTTTTTAATTCTGTTTTCGCAGTCAGAAAATTTATAACCGTTAAATGAGTACTCATTTTTGAAAAATTCATTTTTTTTTTTAATGTTTACATTTTAATTTTGAGTTCAAAAATGCGATTTTTCACAAAATGCATTTTTCTCATTTTCTAGTCGCAAAATGAAATACTAAAATTTAAAAAAATTGATTTTTGGAAATCAAGTACTAATTTAACGTTTATGAATTTTCTAAATGTGAAAACAGAATTGAAAAATATACATTAGGTAATGAGTAATTATGTAATCAAATTTTCCCATAGAATAACATGGGCTAAGGCTGCCGGCGAGATTAGGTATTGTCCGCTCTTAAAAACGCTATTAAGAAGGCAGTGGATATAATAAAGCTCTTTCATAAATTATTCTCTCAAAATTAAGAAAATTGTCAACTAAAATTTAACAATGTAAGGTATATTAAAAAATCTTCAAAATTATTTAAAACTGTTAGAGCAAGCTAATTTTATATTAAATCTATGTTAAATCTTATAAAAATTATTGCAAAGACATAGACAAAAAATGCCCAAGAATAGAGAGGATATATTAAGAACATAACAAAATAATATTAATGACTAATGACAGACACTTACCGTTAGTGTTAGCGACGAATTAATTATGATAAATTATTTTCTTTGTTTACGGAAGGAACGTAAACATCGAAGATGCTATAGGTAGCGGTAAAGGGAAATGAAATCTACGCAGAAGTTAAAGGTGAAATAAGGATCGGAGGCTGTTTATACACAATAAATATTTAACAAAAGTTATAAAAAATATTCATAATTTCAAAATTCCCAGTTTTTGGGAATTTTCAAGATTTCCAATATTGTCTTAAATTGCCAGGGAAAAAACCAGGTGTTTTGAAAGCCTTGCATCTATAGTTAAAAGTAATTCACGTTAACAGTGTTCACGTTAACGAGGTTCGACTGTACTGAGAAAATTCTCCGAGAAATCATTTCTTTAAAAATCTCAGTCCGCTCCGAGCTATAGATAAACGCATCAGGTCTGCTGAGATTTAAAGAAATTAGAAATAAAAAGTGAAATACATAAAGAGAGTATGATTATTCAACAGTTGCGTTGTTACTGGGCTATGTAGCTGTACCTAGAGATGCAAGGCTTTCAAAACACCCGGTTTTTTCCCGGAAAAAACCCGGTTTTTTTCCCTGGGAATTTAAGACAAAATTGGAAATTTTGAAAATTCCCCAAAACTGGGAATTTTGAAATTATGAATATTTTTATAATTTTTATATCTGTTAAATATTTTTTGTGTATAAACAGAATCCGATCCTTAAATTAGTTTCAACTTTAACTTCTGCGTAGATTTCATTTCTCTTTCCCACTAATTTTAGAATCTTCGATGTTCATGTTCATTTCGTAAACGAAGAAAATAATCAATTATAATTAATTCGTCGCTAACATTAACGGTAAGTTTCTGTCACTATATTCATTAATATTAGCATTTTTACCAACTTTTTATTACTTAGCACTTTTACCAACTGAATCACAAGTGGAAAGTCTGTAATTTTATTTATTTATATAAAACTTTATATTAATAACAATTATAATATTAAAATTTGTAGTGCTTAAAGGAAAAAAAAAAAAACAGTTGTTTTTAGTGAGTATAGCTAATACATGTTATTTTATCTAGAATAATGTAGTGAAATTAATTGAATTTTAGGCTTATGAAATAACTGTGGAATTAAAAACTATACGTAAGAGGTGTCTGTGGAGAAAAATGCTTATAACAATCCTAAGTCTAATATTTGCCAATCAACAAGCCAAGTAACATGTTATGAGTCAAAGAATCATTTTTTCTTAATCATATAATTATCTTTTAAGCATATATATATTGTAATTATATTTAGTTATATAAATATCACCATATTAAATCTAGTAAAAAGGGTTTTATATTGGAATATCTTTTCAGATATATAAAGTATGACTTGTTTATATATCAAAAGCTAATGATTTGGCTGCAGTTCTGATAAATTGAAAATAAACTTATATATTAAAACAATGTTATAAGCATATCAGTATATCAAAGTCTTTAAAATTGCCTTTTATATTAAGTAAACAACATATCATTTGCTTTAGAGATTTCTAATTTGTTTTTTCCCCTCAAAATTCCCAAAGTTCCCAGTTTTTTCCCCAAAACTCCCGGGTTTTTTCCCTTGGTTTTAAATTCCCGGGTTTTTTGCATCTCTAGCTGTACCCCTTTTCAGAGTACAATCTAAAGCGGCTTCAGATAGCCCCATTTGCACTGTTTAACCAGAGCCTCCTTAAGTAGATGCCTTCCACGCGCAGCGAATGCCAATGTTAAATTAGGCAACATTTAAAAAACAAAACTAACGCTAGGTGACAGCACCTACGCAGAGCAACAATTTTCTTCTCTTTCATAGATAAGTTATATATTTCATATAAAAATCTAGCTATTAATTTCAATTTAAAGTCCAAAATTGTATTTTTCTTTTCTTTTAATTTGAAAAAATGATGTGAAAGTGCTTTATCGTAAATATTTTCAAAAAAATATTCAAATATTTATATTTAAAAAAGTATAGGGTTTAATTTTCTTCGGAAGTGGACAAGACCTAGTTTAGCTTTTCAACTAATTGAATTACAGCGTATCTAATAAATAACACCTTTTTTTTTAGATATATTATTAATAAAAAACGAAATTTAAAATTAAATAAGCAAAAACATGGCATGTCTATCACGCGATTAAATTATTTTTTATATATTTATTCAATAAAAATTTCAAAAATTTTTTTAATTTAGATATTAGATGAAAGTTTCGTTTATATAAATTAAAATCTCTGAACTTTAAATGAGTTTCAGTTTAGAATGAATAATTTATAATGATAAATTATTAAAATCATGTCTTTTTTTTTTGGTCATGTCCTTTACGTTACATTTTTACCTTATTAGGTGTGAATTATTTTTCTTAAATCGAGAATTTTATATTATTTATAAGAAAAATAGACCAGCACATTAACGAGATAAGTTAACATTCAGTAATAAAAATTGGAGAAGAAAACAATCTGTTGTCTAGTCCGTCACAAAAAATAAATAAATAACCATTAAGATTTAAATTTTTAAAATTAAGGATTTCTTGAGTATAAGTTTTCTCTCGCACGAAGGTTTTTTTTTTTTTTTTTTTCAAGATTTTATTTGCTTTACCAGTTCCGAGAGTGTATGCTTTCGAAACTGATAGACAGTTTCGAAATAAAGTTGTGTTATGTTTACAAGTTTTGAGGTGTCCTGAAACGAAAAATAATGTTTTTAGCGGTTGGTCTGTGCGCGTCGGTTTGTCTATCTCGGATATACTTGGAAAATGCTGAAAGTGTATTTCATTTTGTGTTAGGTGTTTTTCATATAAGACTAAATTTAAATGCACAATCTGATGTGCACATAGTTTATTCAAAATATACAGGGCTATCCAAAATTAAGCTAAACGTTCTTTTCTGTAGAATGTAATTGACGGAAGTGCTTTGCTACACTTTTTTTATGACGACGAATACTGTTACTTACAGACTTTGAATAAACACCATAAAATGCAATAATCTCGCAACAATTGTTTCGGGTCGAAAAAACACACGACCCTTCATCAGGCGAATAAAGTAAGCACGAGTGCTGCAGTCAAAGCAGCAACGAACAGTCGTGCTTACTTTATTCGCCTGATGAAGGGTCGTGTGTTTTTTCGACCCGAAACAATTGTTGCGAGTTTATTGCATTTTATGGTGTTTATTCAAAGTCTGTAAGTAATTATTTTTACAACGCCAGTTTTGTGGTGCTACTTTATTAGACGTATACTGTTGAAGAAGGAAAATTAATTTTTTGAACCTATAATGTAAACAAAGTATTTTTTTTCTGAAGTTCTATTTTCAACTCAGGTTTTTGAATAAAGTCACGTTTTGGGGTTCCATGAATACAAAAAAACTTTTTTTTTTTTTTGTTTTTAGTGATTGATTTATATGCATATTTATTATCAGAATAACTCAAAAACAAACAAATGCAGGAAATTCACAATCGTATTTTAAAACTCGTATTAGGTTTCAATTTGAAAAATTTGATAAAGATTGGCAAATTTAAGGACAAATTAATAACATCCTTGAAATATTTTCACTTCCATTACCCTACTACCGTATACGTAATGAAAGTATTGTGTTCGGTCCAAAAATTCGATATCGAGTTTTCCCCTGATTTATATTTTTAAGGTCTCATGAGTCCAAAAAAAGTAGTTTTTGGCAATTAGCCAGTATATGTGTGTGTGTATATGTGAGTGTATGGATGTGGAGAATTTCTATTTCAAAATATCAAGTCATCTTTCTGTCATATCTGATAATTTTTCAAATCAGTAATCATGATATTTAATTTTTACATGAATTTTTAATTCTATATTCCATTTGTGTGGTAAAAGGTTAATAAAAGTAATGTTACGAATCTTAAAATTTAATATTTTTGAAAAGAACAAAAGTAGAAAAAAAAAATTTCTATTTTTTCTTTTCAAGATTCCCAACACTTTTGTTTCGATTTAACTGAAATAATCAAATTTTTATACGCATTTACACAAGTTTTTAAAAAAACAGTGGTATTAAAAAATATAAATCAATCTTGTTCCTTATATTGGAGTATTTTATAGTTTTATTCATAAGTTACTAATGTAATTTATGAATAGAACTATAAAATACTCCAATTTTGAGTTACTTCAAAGTAACTAAGAACAAGTTATTTTTCTGTATTCCTACATCAATAAATAAAAATTTCATTTCATTTTGAAATAAACATAACTATTTTATTTGTTAAATCTAACTTACTAACAGAGGTGTCAACCCTTCGAATTTTTATATCATAATTTCTTTTAAATTTATCTTCGTCTTAATCATAGAATTTACGATAATAAATAAAAATAATGTTTTTTGTGAAAAATATTATTGATATTCAAAAATCCGGAGGGTTGGTAATTTTGCATTAATTACTTATGCAGTTTACATACCTTGTCTTGAAATATTTGCAGGCCATTTGAAAACATATATTTTCACGGCGACTTCCGATTTACAAAATGGAACGACGTAATACACCATATTATAAAGAAAAAACCTCTCACATTTATTAAATTAATAAAACATAAACCACGAAGAACTCAATTGAAAGTTAATTGAATCGCGGGAAATAAACAGAACTTTACGACACGGTATCAAGCGCCATCTAACTGGCTATGTTCTTCTCGTACTGTTGCCAAGTTTTCGAGCGACTCGCTAGGCATCTACTTAAGGAGGCTCTGGTTTAACGAACATAACAAATGAATGTTTCTTAAGTTTATTAAATGCGCAGATGGTTATAAATTTGACGTTTTTGAGGAGTTTCTTAAGATTGTTCCTTTATAAAAATTTCATTTTCATGCATGCGTACATGTATGGCGAATCTCCATTTTTTTAAAAGTAAATATACTTTTTACACAAATGCGGCTTTTCTTAGAATATCATTAAAGTCTGCATAAATATGTACCACTTACAAAATGTTTTGGAATATATTTTATAAATATTAAGTAGTTCTTTTCTTCTTTTTAAAGAATGTGTAGATGTACAACTAAGTGTCCCTTCCAAGAAATTCTTGGAAAAATTTAGTGCACATATGATTATGGTTTTCTTTTTCATGAGTGAATTGATGATATTTTAGATTGAGCTTTTAGACTAGCATTTAAAGCACAATACACATAGCATATAGTTGTGCTATTTCATTTTGTTTCACTCGTATAAATACGTAAATTATTATAAGTATCCCCTCTTTTAGAAAATGGTTTTGGCTAAACCCCATAAATTTGCAGTTTTCCTTTAGTAAAAATGCGTAATGGGTAAATTTCTAAATATAATACTTATAACAGAAAATATTTCAGAAACTTTTCACACACATACGCCTTTTTCTGCTCTATTAGTGCGTGAATGTTTATTCAAAATTTTGTTTTGGTAATTCTTTTAGAGTATACTCTATACATATATGGCTTTTAATTTCAATGTATGCGTAGTAGATACCTAGTTAGATTTTCTGAAAATCCTTAATGATTTATCTCGTATACGCATGGCTTTTCTCCTATATGAATGTATAAATATTTTTTTAGGTACTACGTTGATAAATTTTTAGAGTAAATAATGTGTAGGTGGGTTTTTGGACTACAATTTACAGAAAACACTTAATGATTTATTTCACATATCTATGATTTTTCTTCAGTGTGGATGCATAGATGAGTATTCAGACTACCATTTTGAGAAAATTCCTTTCGACACATTTCACACACCTACGGCTTTTTTCCTGTATGAATGCGTGAATGTTTAGCCAAATGTCCTTTTCGGTAAAATCCTTTAAAACATATATCACACACGTATGGCTTTTCCCCTGTATGAGTGCGGAAATGTCTATCCAAATTTTTTTTCTGAGAAATTTAATTGTTTCTCTTCATAAAGTCCTTTCTACCATACATCAAACATTTTGGATTGTTTTCTGTATTGGACGACTATTTACAGAAAATGCTTAATGACTTATTTCATATGTTTATGACTTTTCCTCAGTGTGGATGCGTAGATGAATATTTAAATTACATTTTTGAGAAAATTCCTTTCGACACTCTTCACATATTATGGCTTTTTTCCTATAAGAATGCGTGAATGTGTATTCAAATTTCGTTTATATGAAAAAAATTTAAAACATACATCACACACGTATGGCTTTTCTTCTGTGTGGATGCGTAGATAATATTTTAGGCTACTCCTTCCAGAAAATCTTTTAGAGCATATTTCACATGCGTAAGGCTTTTATCCTGTATCAGTGCGTGAATGTGTATTAGAATTTCTTCCCTAACAGCCAGTGCCTGATTTAAGGCAGGGCATTCGGGGCATGTGCCCTGGGTCCTCACACTGAGGGGGCCTCCAAGAAATTCCATCATACATTTAAAAAATTATTAAAATGAAAAATTTACGAATTTTGCTATAATGATCATTGTTTTTTGTTTTTTCGTTAATGGATTATTAAAATTTAGGCTGCACTGTATTAATGCATATATTCTACTAATTGTATTACTGCACTGTTTTATAAATTGGCTGTATGATCTTTCAAGGAAACTATCAGCACATCGAAAAAATTGCATTTTCACTAAATACAAATACAACTGCATACTACCGATACTGCATTCCAAACTCAGTTCAATTTCCAAACTACACTGTAAAAAAATAGCTATTACCAGCTGCAAGAAACTCTCTGTGATTGGAGAAAATAATTATTTTCTCCAATCACAGAGAGTTTCTTGCAGCTGGTAATAGTTATTTTTTTACAGTGTAAGGCAAACTAAATCCGAGGCACGCACTCAGTGCAGATACATAGGCACAATGTATGTTGATCCGATAGACAAGCATCAGATATGGTTAAGCCTTATTACTCTTGCCATTAAAATGAAAAGTGAAGAGAATTTTTAAACGTGTGATTAAAAAATATGCAGTTTGTTTAGTTTGTTGTAATATTAAAGTACAAGGAAAAAGGACCCATTGAACATGCGTGCCCTGGGCCTCCAAGTGAGTAAATCGGTCCCTGCTAACAGCACACTTATCCATAGTACATCCGGAGGGTTTCCCCTGGATGTACTTTCATCTATAGGATATCCTGAGGACGTCTTGTCCTTGTGGATGAGATGTGCTGTTAAGAGCGGACAATACCTAATCTCGCCGGCAGTGGCGGATCCAGAACTTAACTTTTGGAGGGGGGCTAAGACTTTTCAAAATGTTATTCTATACCAAAAAAAAATTTTACAAGTGCAATATTCAATTGGGAATGTCAGTGTTTTTGGGGGGGCTTCAGCCCCCTAGCCCCCCCCTTAAATCCGCCACTGCTCGCCGGCATCCTTCGCCCATGTTATTCTATGGGAAAATTTGTTTACATAATTACTCATTACGTAATGAATATTTTTTAATTCTGTTTTCATATTTAGAAAATTCGTAAGCGTTAAATTAGTTCTTGTTTTCCAAAAATTAATTTTTAAAAATTTTAGTATTTCATTTTGCGACAAGAAAATAAGAAAAATGCCTTTTGTGAAAAATCGCATTTTTGAACTCAAACATCTCTGGAGCGTTACAAGACCATCGCACTGCGACATTGCATAGACTTTCTGCTCGTCTCTGGAACATCCCAGATACGTTCTAGAGATGTAGAAATGTCTCAGCTTTGCGACATCGCATGCTACATCTCCAGAACAAATGTTACATCTCAGCGATGCTCTATTTGCATCTCTCGGAAATGCAATGATAATAAGACATTGCGATGTACCTGAGACATCGAAGGAACAAAGTGTGCTGTATGGGGAGTGAATGAATATCCAAGTTTCTTTTTCAGAAAATCCTTTAGAACATATTTCACACAAGTATGGCTTTTCTCCTGTATGAATGCATGAATGTCTATTCAACTTTTCTTTTTCAGAAAATGATTTAGAACATATTTTATACACGTATGGCTTTTTACCGTATGAGTGCGGAAATGAGTGTTCAAACTTCCTTTTTGTGAAAACTCTTTACAACACATTTCACACTTATATGGCTTTTCTTTTGTGTGTATGCGTAGATCGTCCCACACAGCACATACGTCCAAATTTTGTTCATTTCTCGTCTCGTACGTTGAAAACACGTCCCTCCAGAGAACTGACATCCCATTTTTGTCACATGCTCACATAAATTCAACCATCATGTTGAAAGTATGTGTCGTGAGTAACCAAATTTGGACATACATTATTAGAAAAATATCTTGGACGTAATGTGTTCCACAATTGAGCGAATTCATCCCAATGAAGTGTCCTTTTACGTTGAATTCAACAAGCATGCAGCGTACTTTTTACAAAAATGGGACGAGCAACTGGGCATGCGCATTCATGCAACAACCAACCATTCCACTTTTCCCTCGTCCGTCGCTTTCGCTTTTCGCTCGGCGCCATGTTGATTATGTGAAAATGAGAATTGCGTTGTAGATTTCGTTTCGACGAAATCGTCACATTTGCCAAACTTCTGTTCTGTGTTGTGACAACGATTTTACATCCTGAATACGATTTGAAAATAATTATCATGTAAGTATCCAAAATCATTTAATTTTATTTTCATTTCTGATATTTGACTTATATTAGTGTAATAGTAGTGTAATAATGCAGTTTATTAGTGTAATAAACTGCAGTTAAGTGCAGTTCCAAATCATATCCAAAATCATTTAATTTTATTTTCATTTCTGATATTTGACTTATATTAGTGTAATAATAGTATTGATTGTAAACTTAATCGGAATTTCCATTGCTTTTTAACCATTCAAGCATGCCTTTATCAGTTGATTACCTTTAGTAAACAATGCAAAAATGTGTTCATGAAAGCTTAAATTTATTTTAAAACTTTTGTAGTTTTATTTAGCTCTCTCAAATTATAAAAAAATTTACGATTGATTTCATTAATGAAAGTTGTTATTTAAGTATGAGAAATTCAGTAATTCCGAAGTTAACTTATGTGAATAACAACTGTAAAATTTTCTAAGCCCTTGGGGGAGCCTGTAACCCCTATAGGGCGCGTCCCCGGGTGGCGGATAGGGGATCGCCTCCATTGGTTTCCAATGGGTGGTAGAGAGGAAATAAAATACTCTCCGCGGACCAACAGGCAGAAGTCCAACCTCTTCTGAGGCTCTGGCAACCCCTTTTCATGGATAGTGATTGTGATATAAATGGCGATCATGTTACCGCGTCCGGTCATGTCACCCTCAGCGATATCAATTCCGTTGCTAAGGCAAAATTCAAGGATAGGAAACTTAAAATCAAACACCAAATCCCTGAAATCAGTACCAACAGAACTCTCACCAGCACTCTAACAAGACTCCGGACAGGACACTTTAGGGGGATGAAGATCCATAAAGACGGGACAAGGACTTACTGCCTCTGCAAAAACTGCCCAGACATAGAACTAACCCCCAAACATCTTTTCAACTGTCCTGCTATTCTGGCGCAATTGCAGCAAATAAGTGACAATCCGTGGGCAGACTTATATGAAGACAACTGCCTTCAAATCGCAGATGCTGTATATAGGACCTTTGGTCCCATTTAATTTTTTTTTTTTTTTTTTTTTTCTATCCATGACACGACACCAACCAACCAACCAATTTTCTAACGAACCATAGAAAATGAGAATAAACAAAGATTTCTCATGAACTGCTTGTATTGGTTTGGTTTCTCTTATCTAGAATATGTGTACTCTTTAACTTGTTTTTCACGAGTAATTTTCCTAAATATTGTAAATATTATATATTTATATATATTAAATTTTATACATGTGCAATTTACAATTAGAAGCCAAACCATTAATTTCTCTTTCTCTGTTTTGAATCTCTTATCTACAATATGTATACGCTTTAATTTATTAAATTTAGTTATGTTTTTCTCAAGAGTAATATTTTTCCTAAATGTTGTAAATATTAAAAATTTATATATATTAAATATTATATATGTGCAATTTACAATTAGAAGAGAAGCCAAACCATTAATTTCTCTTTCGCTCTCTCTGTTTTTATCTCTTTTCTAGAATATCTATACTTTTTAATTTATTAAATTTAGTTATGTTTTTCTCAAGAGTAATTTTTCCCTAAATGTTGTAAATATTATATATTTATGTATATTAAATATATGTGTGCAATTTACAATTAGAAGAGAAGCCAAACCATTAATTTCTCTTTCTCTCACATTTTATTTAATGATTTTAAATTGGTATTTTTAGTCTTCTGCTATTTATGTGTTAATAACAATAGCAAAAACAGTGCAGCTAACACTGCAGGTTAATTTAACAATTTATAAATGAGATAAGCTTAATATTAATAAATCAATGTCGTAGCTAAAGAGTTATACTTTCTCCTTTGTAAATGCAAATTTTGCACATTTTATGAATCATATTATTTCTTTTTATTATACCAGACCTGATCTCAGATTCTCTGATTGCAGAATTTTGTTTTATTGTAGATAGATAAAAAATTCTTCCTGTGCACATGTGTATACGTATATTTATATTAGATAAAAAATTCTTCCTGTGCACATGTGTATACGTATATTTATATAAAGTTTAAAATTACAGTTAACATTATATAAACTATGAAAATTGTAACTTCATGTTGATGGTATTTTTTGATTAGGCATAATTTTTGTTTTTAAAAATTAGATTTTTCTTGGAGATAATTATTAAATATAAAATATTACTCGTGATATGTTTTTTTTCCCCTACAGTTGGAATGTAAACTCTGATTTTTTTTTGTTCTTCCTGTATACAATATTTATAAGTGGTTTTTTTTTTTTTTTTTTTTTTTTTTTTAATTTTTGCCTTTTGTATTTTTCTTCCCAGATTATTTATTTAAGACGTTACTGACGAATATATAAGGAATCTAGCTTTGGCCTGCAGTTTCCTAGCCAACCCTTCAGCTTTAATTGAGTTTGCCAATTAATAAGTAAGACTTCCTGCATAATTATTTTATTACTATTTTTTTTTAATTCATGATTCTCAGTGTTGTCTTAAAAATGACATTTTGGGTTCTCTTTATATTGGTGGCTAATAACAATACATTATAACATAACTGAACATTTTTTTCTTTTATTGATGAATTTCAACACTCAATCAGATAATGAGCTTTTTACTATAACAGATTGTTTTTAGCCATTCACGTAGAGATAGATCAAAATGTTTTATTTATTTAATATTATAATTAGCCTTACTTTTGTACATTGCTACCTTTCCTTCTGTGCTCTTTCCTACATTTTTTTAAAATCTGATAAATAATCATTCTCGTATTTTGAACTATAACAACCATTGCAAGACAGTTTTTTTTTTTTTTTTTTTTTTTTTTTTAATCAAGATTTATTTGATTTTAATGATTTTTTAAAACTTCATACATTATTGTACAACACTTGTATTTTATTCTGTGTATTTTTATGTATATTAATGTAAATATTTACACTATCAATCATTTTACTTAAATTGTAAAAATATAAGTAATATTCTATTCTGATAGAAAAAATCCGTGTAGGCATTTATTACCAATATTTTTATTCAAATTAGTATCATTATAATATAAGAAATAGCCTTATAACAGTCACAAATGCAGTAGTACGAGCCACTCAACCTGAGACTTTGTAGTACAATAATGTATTGAAATAAAGAAAGTCTGGTGGACTGGGGTTATTCTCGATCAATGTGTTTCTAGGTTAATTAATGTTCACCCACCTACAAAAATTAAAAAGTATTGTTAACAATGCATGAACATTGTAGTTTAATGTACAAAAAAAAAAAAAAAAAAAAAAAAAAAAAAGTCACAATCTTTGCTGAAAATTAATAAATAAAACTATATTTTAAACTGCTACAAAAGCCATCTTGAAAAAAGATTATTTCTGAAAATCACACATTTTACTTAAATTCTTAGTGGCACAACATTTCTATTTTTTTTAATTTTTTTTTTTTTTTAATGTTATTTTAAAACTATACATAATATAAGCTTTTAAATTACGTTAATAATGTTTCTGTAATTCAGTATACTGGTTATACAACTATATTGATTTATACAACAGATTCTTTTTTTACATATGTTTAAAATTATTTTAGACATATTTATCAATGTACACATATGTAGTGTGCATCTATAATATATATTCATTAATGCACATCAAAAAATCATAATGTGTATTTTGCTTAAAATTAAAACCGGTTTTGTTATAGGTTTCATATCAAAATCAAAACAATCTTTCAAGCTATTTCAAAATTTTGTAGTGCATGACTAATTAGGATCAAGATTACTAAGTATTGTACTGAATGCTAATAAATTAAATTGTATTTTATTGTACACACTTGTGATTTAAATTATACAGTTATATAAAAAGTTATTTATTTTTAACTGCGTTAATTTCAATACATTAAATCAAAGAAAAGTTCAAATGAAAGCCAACTATTTTATCTTTATTTCATAGTAAAAATAAACTGTTATAACAATAAATGGTTTTATTTATTAAGGACATAAAAAAAAAAAAAAAAAAAAAAAAAAAATGTTTAAATTAAAATATATAATAAAACTGAAATATTTTTAATTGGTAATTGCAATATTTAACTATAAATCAAAGAAAAGTTCATATCAAAAACGTAGTATTTTATCTTTATTTCATAGTAAAAAATAAACTGTAATAATAATAAATGTTTTTTTTTTTTTTTTATTATTATTAAGGATGGAATAAAAATGCATGGTTGAAATAAAATATATAATAAAATTAGGACAGTAATGCTATATACATTATGCTTTTGAATGTTATGAAGTGTTTTGCCAATAAGTTTGGATGTAATTTCAAAACAAATAAAAATAGTAAATTAACTATGCTTATTTAAAGAAAAAACATATATAATATATAAATAAAATTGGGTTTGTGTTAAAAATGATATAATTTGTAGTCCAAATTAATCAATATAGCTATCATTTGAACAAAAAATGTCCTGATCCATAATTGCCGTGGGGTCAGGGTGTGATTGATATTTACCCGGTTGCTGGGGCAATTACTGATCAATGAATTTTTTCAATTAAACAAACTTTTAAAAAATTTTAATCAAAGTCTATATTTTATTGAATAAACACATGATAAAGCTTTAACCATGCTAAATTTGGTTAACATCAATTGTGATGTGATATTTTTAGAGTTATTTAGATGTTTTTGTTTTTTTATCAGGAATTACCCTTGCCCACCCTAAAATCTTATCCATGCTATGGAACGGATAAAATAATTTTGGAAAAGGGTAATTTATTAGGGAAAATGACATCATAACTGAAACAACATATTAAGAGGAAACTTTTACTCACACTTCCCAAACAAAATAAAGAGAATAAGGAGTTAAGAAAAAAAAAAGTAGGATATCCTATATTTAAGCTAAACTAATTTAAATAATTGATAACTTAACATACTATCATTTTACGCCGAAGTATCTATTGTTCGAAATAATACAAACAATGATCAATTTCCATAGCGCACACAATGGAAATATTCAAAATTAGTAAAAAAAAAATTGTATTTTATATATTATAGAATAAAAAATCAATAAACAAAAAAGTGTAACTTATGATGAAGCCAACCCAAGTAACACAGACTGTTGGCCCAACAGCGATTTATTGTTAGTTCGTTGGGGAATGGTTATCGTTGGGGAAAGGGCTCAAAATAACAGTGGGCCAACAGCAAATAGTATTGTTGGCCCAACAGTCCTAAAATGCTCTTTTTTCAACTGCAAAATATAACAGTTAGCCTACAATGTGTTCACCAACAATGGCCCAACAGTTCGCCAACCAGGAACCAACCGTTCCATAGTTGGGCCAACTGTCACCCAACGGTTGGCTCAACCGAGTGCCGACGGCCAAAAACAACCGTTGGCCAACGAAGAAGGAATCGTAGGGCCAACCGTTTCCCAACCATTCCGTGTTACTTGGGAATGTACTATCTGTAAACTGATTCATGCACTAAATTAGACAGCATTGCAAACATGCCAACAGTTTAATTTATTCCAGAGGATTGTAAATACCTACCCTTTTAACATCACTTTATTTGTATTGATTTTTTTTTTTTCCAAATGTGGTAGGACAAATAAGAGGCACACAGCACAATACTATTTCCATTTGTTGACGAAAAAATGAAAATTATCGATCATCATAGAAAATTTTCATTCTAACTATTTTTTTAAATGTATGGTGGAATTTCTTGAAGGCCCAAGGCATGTGCCCTGAATGCTCTGCCATAAGTCAGGCGCTAGGCTTCAGGGCTTTTTAAACACTGCAATGTAAAATATGCCATTATTTTTAAAATATGTGTGCCAATATTAAAAGATATAAACTGATATGAGAACTATAAATAAGCAAGACAATGTTTTCTTTTGTAAATATCAACTGCAAGGCTGGCAGAGACGAACTAGCATATTATATATATATTAATCCTCGCTTTCCCAAGATGGGGTCATTTTGAAGTTGAAATCTAGTTAAGCACGCCTCATTCAAAAAGTGTGCTAATTCGCCAGAGATAGCAAACATAAACATAACCAGTGGAATTTTGCAACTTCTAAACGATATAAAAAGGTGCGGTACTGGTGATTTTCGCCAAGTGTGCCAAGCGGCACCTGAAAGCAATTTTTTGCAGTAATGCCATGATCTTGGGAAAGCGAGGGTTAATCAATTAATTCTACACTAACTAAATATTTATAATTCATACATCAGTCATAAGGCTGTGCTTGTATAAATAATTAAAATATAATAAATGATTAAAATGTATAAATAATTAAGAAAATTAAGGTATAATTTATTTTTTTATTTATCAATGTTGCTTAGTAGAGACGGAATCTAAAGTCAAGGTATCCAAATAAATATTAGCTTGTTTAATAATATTTTGTTATATTTTACAAATTTCTATAAGAAATATTTAAAAACCACATTTTTTTAAAGCTGGATGTACAGTTTCATGCCACTAAAGCCATTAACTTTGATATATAAAAGAAGTGATTTAAATCACTACAACCCTGTTGCAAGATTCTCAATTTATAGCGTTTCCTTACAAAGTTTTTATTTATTAGCTTTACAAGGCAAAATTAGCTCTGGCCGCATGGTCAGTTACTACTGAAGAATTAGTCACTAATAAATTTGCTGCGGGTAGCCACCACAATGTCCACTGTTTGGCTACCTGCTGCAATTTTCACACACACACACACACAAAAAAAAAAAAAAAAATGTTTGTTTCCCTCAGTTGATTAATTTTAGCTTTAACATGTGTATACAGTAGGAAATCCACTCCCAGAAATCCATAGCACTTGGGACCAGAGACTGAAAATTTTATGGATTTTAGTTTTTTTTTTTTTTTTTTTTTTACTTGTTTGTAGTATAGACAAATAGTTTTTTTTTTTATTCGTTTTTTTTTTTTTTTTATTCTTTGAAATTACTTTTCATTTAAGCACAAAAACTTTATTATAAATTTCATTGTTTACTTTGGTTGTAACTTTTTAAAAGTATATAACTTTTTTAAAGTATTTATAATTTTAGTAATACGTATTAGGATATTTATTTGCATTGTATAATTTTATATTGCTACTATTCAGAAATTCTTAAAACATTGTTTTTATCATATTAACTAGTATGCTGTGGCCATCGCAAGTCTTTCTTCTATATAATCCTGTACAAATTTACACAATATAAATTATTTGTTAAATTATGATTTATTAAAATTATTTTCCATGATGAATGCAGATGATTTTTATCTGAAAGTAGTTTAATATTAAATGCCAAAAGAAAATCAGTTGAGAAGAAATGAATTTTCTTCCCATTATTTCATTTATTTATTTTTTCATTAAAAATGGAAAAAATCAATAACTTAGTATAAATTATCACTGATCTACGGTTTGATCATTCATTTTAAAGGTGGTGGCGAGTTCTTTCGAAGATACCCATATTGAAAATTAACAATTCCAAACGTCAAATTTAGTTCAATGGTTTTGAGATACAGTACCTACAAAATTTGTAACACACACACAGACAGACATTTCCTAAAAGCAGTCAAATTGTGATCAGGACATCTCAAAACATGTAAATACATCAAAAACTGTTTAAAATTTTTCACAAAACCAATACTTCCTTCTTATATAGAAGACAGTAAAAATAAGATTTTTTTTTTTTGCTAAGTTTTTTATGGCAAACATGAAAGAAAAAATCTATAATGTTGTTTTAAATTAACGCAGATCAGTGGTTCAGCCATTTGTTATTATTTTATTTTTTTTCTTTTTCATATGTATATAAAGAGAAAGTATTGAATTAGTAAAAAGTTTCAAACTCCAGTTTTGATGGATTTACACGTTTCAGGATGTTCTGATCACGATTGAACTGATTTTAGAAAATGTCTGTCTGTCAGTCAGTCTTTCTCTCTGTGTGTGTGTGTGTGTGTATCACTAATGTAGTAGACACTGCATCTCATTAACCAATTAATGAAATTTAACCAAACTTGGAATTTTGTTGAAACCTGACATAAACTGATGCAGATTAGATTTGGTGATCAATTGTTCAACAGGTCGGGCTGTAATCCCATTTTTTCTAAATTTTTAACGTGAACAAAGCAAAATTTCATACAACTCTACAAAATGAGTTATTTTAAACCATGTAATTATAAAATTAATTGTTAATCAGTGATTGTGAAATTAATATAAATTATTGATAATAGTACTAGTAATAAATAAGGGGGGGGGGGAATGTGCATCTGAGAACTTCGTTTCCTGTAGTGATGTAACTCTGTCACATAAAAATCGTCTACATTTATATGGAAAATAATTTAATAAATTTCTATTTTATGATTTTGGTGTATAATTAAAATTATACAGAAGAAAGTCGTGTGGTGGCACTATCCCACTAAAGGTATTGATAAGATCTTTTGAAAGATACCCATGGTGAAAACTTGTCCCCTCTGGGCAATAAATGTAAAGGAAAATATATTCCATAGTCTGCAGAACTGCCTTTCTTTTTCTGTTTTTTAGTAGCTTTTAAAATAATTTATATTTTTTTCCATACATTTGGACAGAGATAATTGCATTATGTGATCTGTATAAATCATGTTAAAAAAAATCACCTAGGAAGATCTATAAATAAAGCTTATAAAATAAAATTTGATTCGTAGAGTTTAGAGTGCTATTCAGTCAAATGTGATATCATTGATAGTTTATTATCTACAATTTGACAGCAAAAATATAAAAAATAACTAGAAAAAATTAATTATAATAGAACTAACCTTTAATAGCTATTTGTTTTTAGCATCATGAAGTATATATATTAATGTTTATCAATAATTGTTTCAAAATTTTTAAGCTATAATGATGTTCTATTATAATTATTATTATTATTATTCACGTGTAATTTTAATATGTTTGTCAACTTACTTAAAGTTAATATAAGGTTATTATTATCATGTTTCAATTAATTAAAAAATGATGAAAATTTTGAAAAATCGGGCCTCATAATGTTCTAGGACATCTCAGTAAGCATCTTCGTGTTGAATCACATGACTGTCCTTATTACCATTTTAGTGTTATGCTGTCTGGAGACATACGTCCAGACACCGTCTTTTTTATATATGGAGATTTACTTGTATTATTGAAAAATCTAGTACTTACTGTAGATGAGAAAATTCAAAACTGATTGGTTTCAATTAAATAATCATACAAAATTGTTTCTTATAAATACCACAACTTGCATATTGTTATTGAATATAATTTTTGGTTTATGGGAGGATATAACTGTCAGTTTTTATTTATTTATTTATTTTTCCTTTTGAAATGTTTTTTATTTTCTCTCTCTGCAGGTGCTGCGAGAACTTGTCTATTACAGAGAAAAACATTAGATGTTGAATTAGATTAGTAATGTTCAATTAGCTTCGCTATGCAAATAAAGAAATTTTATGTAATTTTTTAAATAAAAGTGCATAAATACATATTGTTTCTTTTGATTCTTTTTGAAATTTGAATCTCAAACCAATACAGGTAGGTTGGAAGTCAGTCCTTCATGGCATCTTGCCTTAATATGTTTAATAAAATAGAAAATACGTATGTATATATGTATTTAAAAAAATATATGTGTTAAAAAAAAAAAAAAAAAAGCAAATCAGTTATGATAAAAATATGTGTGTTTTTAAGCTACGTAAGTACTTTCTAATTTTTTCTCTTGTTTTTATATTTTATCTAATAATTGCACTGAGTTTAATTTTGTTTCTAATATTGACGTTCACTGAGACTTGATTCTTGGCTTTTTCTTTTTAGCTGCATTTCATTGATACAACCTGTTGTCCAAAAAATTTGGATCATATTAATTACAGTGATTTGAATTAGTGATTACCTCTACAGTTTTACATCACAACCACCATTATGCATCACAATGAGAAAACATGGAGGTAATCAGGAATTTAACTGCCTGTAATTAATGTGATCCAACTTTGTTGAATGCCAGGTGGTATGAAATGCTGCTAAAAAAAAAAGTCAAGACTCAAGTCCTTTAAGCGTCAAAAGGGGATGCAACTTACTTGGAACAATGAGAATGAACATGTTCATAAAGATAAAATTTATATGGTGATATTTAAAATATTTGAAAATTGTATATACAGTACACTTATGCTGCTATTACATAAAAACTTTTTGCACAACATTTGAACCGATTTTTGCTCTAATTTCTGGAGACTGAAAAAAATTTTTGGTTCGGTAAATTCTCCAAAATACTTCAGATCTCAGTGGATGGTGTCGCATTCAGTCTATGCCTAGAACCGGTTTATAGCTGCATTTATAATGAACCAATTCTGGTCCTAGACTGAAAGTGGTGCCATTTACTGAGATCAAAAAAGGAGAGTGACAAAAAATCAGTTTCAGCTGTCAACATCACCTAAAACATGTGCTGAGGAAGTTCTGGATCTGGAAAGAAGGCTATACATATAAGCTCTGAATAAAGCTATTAAGTTTTATCTTTAATTACAGTATAAACGTTTCATGTTTTTTAGTAATAGTAAAATGTGGAATTGATGCATTTTTCTAATTTGGATTCTGTGTCTCCATTTGACATATTTGTGATCCATATTAGTTAAATGTAAATTGGAAGAATGTAATGTTTTTATTATAAGCTTTTAAGACAAAGTTGTAGCAATTCAAAAATCATGAGAAAGGTTCAAAAAATTTTATTTAAAAAATTGCTCAAAATTATTTACAAGGAATTAGGTGAATAATAATTAATGTTCATTAGTTGTTAATTAAAGAAAGCACTATGTTATTTATAGACATAAATTTTACTATTAAAGATGTGATTCTTTTAGATTAGGTTATGCTCAGTGGGTGATCCATGTATGCTAAATTAATTTTATATTAAAAAATCTGGAGTGACTCTGTTTGACTTTCTGATAAAGTAAGAGAAGAGAAAATTATAATAGGGCATTTGAGTAATTTTCTCCACATAGTGTGTTCTTTAACATTATTGCACTTTAAAGAATTTGAGCCTGTAGATCATAATGTTAAAAAATTTCACATTGTGTCACTATAAAATAACTAAGTGCTAGATACTCCAAAATCAATAGGTCTTGTGTTACGGTGACCTATAGCATATATACCAACATTCAGGTAAATTCATCAATGCATTCAGATGCTATCATGTTTACTCACACATATATACTACACACACATGCATATAGTACCATGAAAATAGCAAAAATGAACTCTGAGACCTCAAAGCCTATCGAAATACCAAAATCTCAAAGTAAAATTTTTGTCATTATTACAATATTTTCTTTACATATTTGTAGAGTATAAGTAATATTGCTATTGCTAGGGGATAAGGCTGATTATCTTTTTTATGAATTTAAAACTGCAGGGATACTTTTTTATATTTGTGTGTTGGCGGGGGGGGGGGGGATTCACTCCCCAACAGACAGAATTTTCTGTAATGATTTGCAGACTGCAGTATAGAACTGCTAAACTAAGTTTTAAATCACATGAAGCTATTAGCAATTAATAAATTAAGTAATACCTGCACATAAAAAGAAAACAAAGAATGTACAAAAGAACAGTAATCTAGAGACATGATGTAAATTGTATTACTTTTCTTATCTCTATACCTGATAGAGAAAGTTTTTTTTTTTTTGGATCAAATAGCTGAAATTGAGTTTTTGTTAAATTTAAATGTTTTGAGGTCCCCTGAATCTGAAAATCATGTTTTTAGCAGTTAGTCTGTTATCAACATATCTCTAGAACAAATAGTAGCAGAAAGTCCAAACTGTAATGTACAAAATGTGCATCATATAGGGATGCTACACTAAACTTTTCTTTGAGATCAAGCAAGTAGTTCGTGTACAAGGGCATCCAAGAGAATTCAAACGTATTATCCTTGGAAAAATTTTGAGTAAGTACAGTGTAACAGCATTAAGCTGACTTAAACATTTTTTTTTTTTTTTTTTTATGCATAAAAACATGTCTTGTGTATATTGTGATATGGAAATCTTTTGTTTACAGGGCTACCCAAAATATTTGGGGCTATACTTATATTGACCAAACGTCCCCATTTCCTGGGGACAAATGGGGATTTCCTTTTTTTTTTTTTTTTTGAAAGCATTTTTCTAAGTTTTAAATAATTGTAGAAAGTAAATTATTAATCAGTAATACTTTATTTTTAGTCCTTATTTATTAGGAATGAAAAAATACACCCATAATTGGATATTTGTAGCAATTTTTAACGCTTCTCTATTATAAAGGTATTTTGATCTGGACAGCCTAGCTATACTTGAAAATTGCTGGAATAGTAATTCATTTTTTGGTAGGTGTTTTTTGATTGGGACTAAATTTAAGTACACAATATTGTTTATAGACAATATGACAACAGAGCTACCAAAAATTGAGCTAAATGTTCTTTTATATTCAATGTAATTGATGGGAGTGCTTCGATGCACGTTACTGTGTCGACAAACACTGCTCAGAAAGAAAAATTAGTGTTTCAAATTCATACTGTAAAAAAAGTAATTTTTGAAATTTAACTTTGTTTTTTCTTGTATAATATCATGTTTTGAGGTACCCTGATTACAAAAGTCCAATTTTTAGTGATTAATCTGTATGCATTCATATTACCATATCTTAAAATATCTAGTGTGTCACACACATCATTTTCTCTTACCCTGCATTTCAATATTATAATGATTGATTGCATATTAAATTTTAAGTTCAATAGCATAAGATAATAAAATTCAATATACTTTTAGAACATTCTAAAATAGTTTTAAAAACAATTTTATTTGATATGCAGTTCTGTGCATAGAATTATTACAAAAAAAAAAAAAAAAAGGCTATTAATAATTTACCTTCAAACTTGCCAGTCTTTATAAAATTTTTGCCGGTAACCTAATATGAAATTCAAAGTGCTAAATTTGAATTTCCTGCAGTTATTTACTATTAAGTTATGCGATAACAGACACACATACAGATCAACTGCTAAAAATTGGACTTTCGTAATCAGACCACTTCAAAACATGATATAATACAAAAAACAAAGTTGAAAATAAAACTTAAAAAATTACTTTATTTGCAGTATGCATACGAAACATTAATTGTGCAGTGTCCGGCACCATAGTAAAATATACAAACCACTTCTGTTAATTAGATTCAATAGAAAAGAACATTTTGCTTAATTCTGAGTATCCCTGTATATTGTCCATAATCAATATGCACTATTAAGAATACTTTATATTAAAAATTAGTCTTCTTTGAAAAGCATTTAATGCAAAAGGAATTATTATTCCTCCAAGTATAGCCCCATCCAAATACTTTAATTGGCCTTGTAAATGAATGATGAATAATTTTCATACCACAATCTACACAAAACATGCTTTTAAGAATCAATATATATATATATATTCCATTTTGGTTAAGTCAGCCTGTAGATGTTACACTGTATTTGCCAGATATTTCCCCTTAGACAATGTATTTGAATTCACTTGGATGTTCCTGTACACAAACCATTTGCTTGGTCTCAACGAAAAGTTTACTGTAACATCCCTATATGATACGCATATAGAATACTAAGTTTGGACTTTCTGCTATTATTTGTTCTTGAGATATGCTGATAACAGATACACACTCAGACTAACCGCTAAAAACATGGTTTTTGGATTCAGGGGACCTCAAAATGTGTAAATATGATAAAAACACACTTTCAAAAATTTTGACTGATAAACAATACGTTATCTATGTGGGAAGAGAAAGTAAAAAAAAAGTAACTGCATGAAATTCGAATTTGATATTTTGAAGTACGTTTTAAGTTGCCACTTAAAAGTTTGATCAAAATAGGTAAGTTTGAAGTCAAATTAATTAGAGCCCCCTTTTTTTTTTTTTAAATAACTCTAAGCACTACTGTTGAGCGGGGCTTGAGGGGTTGGTATCCCTCTCACATACAATTATATGTCAAACAACTATTCCTAAACCAATTTTAAATTATTTTTGAATTACATTGAACTTTATTATCCTACGCTATTTATCTCAAGACTTATGCAATCTACTTATATAATATTAAAATGCAGGGAAAGAGGAAGTCGTGTGAGTGATACACCAGATTATTTAAGTACTTTATTGAAGCCTGGCATTTTTTTTTTTTTGTGTGTGTGTGTTTTTAAATTAATCTGCAGAGCTCTCTGCTATGCTGTACTATTTTTGCTACTAGAACCTGCTCTTATATCAGATTTTTTTCCTTTTCTTTTCAAAAAAGAAAAAATTATAAATTTAATGTTGCAATTAAACCGTCTGTTATTGCTTTACGACATTTGATTTTGTAATATCTTCACTTTTTTAATATTAAGAATAAATGCTGTTAATTTTCATAGCAGGTAATCTTCAAAAATATCAACAGATTTTCAGAAAATATGTCATTTTAAAAGTGCATGATATTACAAGTCAACAAGAAATAGATTGTTAGGCTTTGCATACAATCTCCTGTTCCCAAGATTAATTTCAGATTTTATTCCACCAATACTGATCTTGTACTTCTGCAAAAGAAAAAAACTGATGTGGACACCACATGACTTCCTTGTACACCTTTAGAAATATATACATAATGTTAAAAAGCATTATCATTAGACCCGAGACAGTTGGCTAAAAATATTTAAAAAATTCATTGTCAACGTGTTCTGAGCTTTTCTGAAAGTTTCAAATGCCTAACTAATCAAGAAGTCAGTTAAAAATTGATTGCAAGATCTGTACTTGTAACGCTGCTGAAGGCAACAGGGACCTGAAACAGTTCTCTAAAAGTATTAAAAAAATGCATTTTCACCATGTTCTGAACTATTCTGAAAGTTTAAAATGTCTAGCTGGTTGTAAAGTTAGTTAAATAAATTTTCTGTTGAATCATATAAACACTGCTGAAGGCAGCAGGTATCCGAAACAGTTGACTGAAAATAATAAAAAAATGCATTTTGAATGTGTTCTGGGCTTTTCCGAAAGTTTCAAATGTTTAGCTAGTCAGGAAGTCAGTTAAAAATCATTTGCAAGATCTGTACTGGTAACGCTGCTGAAGGCATCAGGGATCCAAAACAATTGGCTAAAAGTATTTAAAAAATGCATTTTCACCATGTTCTGAACTATTCTGGAAGTTTCAAATGTCTAGCTAGTCGAGAAGTTAGTTAAATAAATTTTCTGTTGAAACCGTATAAACGCTGCCGAAGGCAGCAGGGACCCAAAACAGTTCTCTAAAAGTATTTTTTAAATGCATTTTCACCGTGTTCTGAACTATTCTGAAAGTTTCAAATGTCTAGCTGGTTGAAAAGTTAGTTAAAAAAAATTTCTGTTGAATCATGTAAATGCTGCTGAAAGCAGCAGGTATCCTAAACAGTTGGCTTGTTGGCTAAAAATAAAAATTAAAAAATGCATTTTCAACAGGTTCTGGGCTTTTCTGAAAGCTTCAAATGTCTAGCTAGTCGCGAAGTCAGTTAAAAATCATTGCAAAATGTGTACTGGTAACGCTGCTGAAGGCATCACGGATCCGAAACAATTGGCTAAAAGTACTTTAAAAATGCATTTTCGCACTGTTCTGAACTATTCTGAAAGTTTCAAATGTCTAGCTAGTCGAGAAGTTAGTTAAATAAATTTTCTGTTGGAACCATACAAATGCTGCCGAGGGCAGCAGTGACCCGGAACTATTTGCTAAAAATATTTAAAAAATGCATTGTCACTGTGTTCTGAGCTATCCTGAAAGTTTCAAATGTCTAACTAGTGGGGAAGTTAGTTAAAAATCGATTGCAAGATTTGTACAGGTAACGCTGCCTGAGGCAGCAGGTATCTTAAGCAGTTGGCTAAAAGTATTTTTAAAAAATGCATTTTCACTGTGTTCTGAACTATTCTGAAAGTTTCAAATGTCTAGCTAGTCGGGTAGTTAAATAATTTTTCTGTTGAATCATATAAAAGCTGCTGAAGGCAGCAGGTATCCGAGACAGTTGGCTAAAAATATTTAAAAAATGCATTGTCAACGTGTTCTGAGCTTTTCTGAAAATTTCAAATGTCTAGCTAGTCAGGAAGTCAGTTAAAATTCGATTGCAATATTTGTCCAAACAGTTTTTGAGTTAAAGTTTTTTGTTACATTATGGCCAAAACCTTTGTATTTTTGGTCATTATTAACCTAATTTTCTTAAATATCTCCAAAACGGAAAATCATACGAAGTCCAAAAAGGGAGGTGCACAACTGGATGTTATAACAAACCTATGTACCAATTCGCAACTTTCTACGTCCAATCGTTTTTGAGTTATGTGACATACACACACATGCGTACGACGTCACGAAAAACCGTGTAAAGTCGCTTATATCGCTAAAACGAGAGCTCGTGTTAAGACGACACTTGCAGGTGTACAACTAGACATCATGAGAGTCACACATATAAATTGGCAACATTCAGCGATCATTCGTTTTCGAGCAATGTGAAATACAAAATCCATTTCGCAAATCGGGATTACTGTAATTCCTTATACTTTGTATGAGGAAGTAAAAATTGGTGAAGAATTTTATGAAACCAACTAGAATTTTTCAAGAAGTTTGAAAAAATAATAATTGTCGCCTGTACAAAAAAAAAAAAAAAAAAAAAACAGTATTTTGCAATGAGTAAAATATGTCTCATATTCTAATAAGATGATATACAAAGTTTTATCTGAAATAAAAAAAAAAAAAAAAAAAGCTATCTTGCCAAATTTTCTGCCTGGGTAATGAATTCCATTAAAATCTACCAAAATTGGATGTGGAATATACATTTAGATTTCATCCCCAAGTTTTATAGAAGTTACATAAAATCAGCATAACTGATGCATTTTTCTTTTTTTTTCTTTCTCTTTTAAGCATTTTAATGCACTTATTTTAAACAGGGAAGCCAAAAGCATTGGTCTTGCTTTTTATTATGCAAATATTAATTTTAGACAAAAATATACAGGTATTGATTTTAAGCATATATTTTTAAATCCTGATGTTGAAAATCAATATCACATTTATGTTTAAAATTAATCTCTGCATTATAAAAAACAAGGTCAATGCTTTTGGTTCCCCTGTTTAAAATAAGTGCATTAAAATTTTTAAAAGAGAAAGAAAGAAGAAAAGAAAAATGCATCAGCTATGTTGATTTTACGTAATTTCTATAAAACCTGGATGAAATCTAGATGTATATTCCATATTCAATTTTGGTTGATTTTACATGATTTAGATGAGATCTGGATGTATATATTACATCCAAATCTAGTTGATATTACATGAAATGGCTGAAAACACAATGTTGCATTTACATCCAAATTTGGTTGATTTTACATGAATTGAACAAACTCGGGATGTCTTACATAACAAGTTGGTTGATATTACGTACCAACTAAGTCTCATTTGGGGCCATGTTACAACTTTGCTTGTGACATTTCAACCAAAAATCAACCAAAGCAGATAGGAAATTTCAACGTAATGGGACGTAATATTTGATCGCGATTACGTAATATCAACCTAATCGGGATGAAGTGTGTTGTGTGGGGTCTATACTCAGATGGTCCTTTTTAGAAAATCTTTTAGAACATACTTCACAAGAATACAGCTTTTCGACTGTGTGAGTGTGTACATATCTATTTAATTCTTTCTCTTCATAAAGTCCTTTCTACCATACATCAAACATTTTGAATTTAGAGAAAATGCTTAATGACTTATTTAATATGTCTATGACTTTTCCTCTGTGTGGATGCATAGGTGTGTATTCAGACTACCCTTTTCAGAAAATTCCTTTCGACAAATTTCACACACGTATGGCTTTTTTCCTATATGAATGCGTGAATGTCCAACCAAATTTCCTTTTTGGGAAAATCCTTTAAAACATATTTCACACACATATGGCTTTTCTCCTGTATGTGTGCGTAAGTGAATATTCAACATTTTTTTTTCCGAAAACCTTTTGGAACATACTTCACACACGTATGGCTTTTCTCCTGTATGCGTGCGTAAATGAATATTCAACTTGGCTTTTTCGGAAAATCCTTTAGAACATATTTCACACACATATGGCTTTTCTCCTGTATGAGTGCGTAAATGGCTATCTAAATTTCCTTTAAGAGAAAATCCTTTAAAACATATTTCACACACGTATGGCTTTTCTCCTGTATGAGTGCGGGAATGTCTATTCAACACTGTTCTTTGGGAAAATCCTTTAAAACATATTTCACACACGTATGGCTTTTCTCCAGTATGAGTGAGGGAATGTCTATTCAACATTGCTTTATCGGAAAATCCTTTAGAACATATTTCACACACATATGGCTTTTCTCCTGTATGAGTGCGTAGATGAGTAGTTAGACGAATCTTATGAGAAAATCCTTTTTGACAAATATTACAAACGTATGGCTTTTCTCCTGTATGAGTGCGTGAATGTGTATTCAACACACTTATTTGGGAAAATCCTTTAGAACATATTTCACACACGTACGGCTTTTCTCCTGTATGAGTGCGTGAATGGCTATCCAAAGTTTCTTTATGAGAAAATCCTTTAAAACATATTTCACACAGGTATAGTTTTTCTCCTGTATGTATGCGTAGGTGTGTACTTAGGTGGTTCTGTTTAGAAAATCTTTTAGAACATAATTCACAAGAATACAGCTTTTCCACTGTGTGAATGTGTTCATATCTATTTAATTCTTTCTTTTCATAAAGTCCTTTCGAACATACATCAAACATGTTTGGATTGTTTTCTGTATTCTTGTGTAGATATGCACTAGGGTATTCCTGTTTGGGAAAAATTTTAGAACACATTTCACTCGAATACAGATTTTCGCTTATATGAGAGTCTGTAAATGTATTCACATTTTCTTCAGAAGAAAACTTTTTTGAATATATTTCTCTCATAAATGAACATATTATCTCACAAATAAACGTTTTATTCTTGAAGTGAATTCAAAGATTCATCTAGATTAAAATTTTTAGGAATACTTGGAATTTTATTCTTTTACAGAAAATCCTTGAAAATGTTATTCTCAAATATTACAACTTTTCCAAGTATGTCATTGAAGCTCAAGTTTAATAGGCTTTTCTGCCCCAAATATATATGTATATTGCAGACATAAATCTTTTTCTGAAAAATACCAAAAAGCATTTTAGAGTATGTAATTCGGCAGATTCCTAGAATAGAGGGGCATTGGCGTTTGTTTACATTTTGGCGATATTATCCGTGCGCCAACGAACCAAGGTAATGAGTTTATCTAATGGCAACCTGAAAAAACGTTTGTTTACGTTCGAAATGAAATAAATACTAATGCAGACGACTATTTAACGAAAATAAATGAAATTATCGAAGAATTTTAATAAAATGGCGATGGTTAATTAACTTTTTAACGTACAAAACGTTTGTTTACGTTCGAAATGAAATAAATATTAAAGCAGACGACCATTTAACGTAATTAAATAAAATTATCGAAGCAATTTCATAAAATGGCGATGGTTAATTAAATTTTTAACTACAATATTTTAATAAATAAGCAAATACTTAACAAAATACACGTTTTCTCATCGAAGTTTTAAGAGCAAATTGATTTCAACAACACAATAAATGTAATTAAATAAATGAAAATTCAGAATAAAAATATAACTTTAAAAGTAATTAAAAAAGCATGAAAACTTACAATAAATGCAACATGAATTTTATTTATTTATTAATTAATTTATTTATTTTTTTCAATTTTGAAATTTCTGTTGACTCCATAATTCGTAAATCACATATCAAATATTTCACTTCGCGCTCAGTTAATTCGTAACATTCAAGGATTCTAAAACCGCATTCAAATGAATCGAAACACATCGGTATAAAAAGTATGAGGATATACAAATAAAATAAAAAACATATTTTCAAGTTATCAAATGATACGCTTTCATTTCTCCAGACACATATCGTTTCGAATTTTTCAGTAACACTTACATTTCAACGGAGGGGAAAATTAGCTAGTTTTCATAAACTTGACCAACAACTGATTATGTGAGTGAGTTTTACGTCGAACTAGTGCTACGTTGTGGGCAATGACTACGGCAACCAAATATCCCCATTTTCTACACACAACGTTTACTTTATTCGCAATATTATAATTTTTTTTTTTAAATTATAGAAATTAACTATTTTATATTTAAATTTTATTTTTAGTGCTTATTAATTAAATTTGAAAAAAAAAAAAATACATGCATAATTAGTTAATTGTAGCAATTTAAAGCATCTCTGTTTTAAAAGTTCACGGATCCGGCCACTGTAACGACGGAGGATGAATTGGGACATACCCCTAAGATATATGAACCAACAAAGAAACATGGCTGTATAAAACTATGAACCTAAAAACGCACGCAACTCGGCTCCGCGGCAGTCACTGTCGCGCACGTTAAAACCAAAAAAACATCACTGGACACCCCTACCTCGCTGTGCATGAACCTGAAAACGCACGCAACTCGGCTCCGCGGCAGTCACTGTCGCGCACGTTAAAACCAAAAAAACATCACTGGACACCCCTACCTCGCTGTGCATGAACCTGAAAACGCACGCAACTCGGCTCCGCGGCAGTCACTGTCGCGCACGTTAAAACCAAAAAAACATCACTGGACACCCTACCTCGCTGTGCATGAACCTGAAAACGCACGCAACTCGGCTCCGCGGCAGTCACTGTCGCGCACGTTAAAACCAAAAAAACATCACTGGACACCCCTACCTCGCTGTGCATGAACCTGAAAACGCACGCAACACGGCTCCGCGGCAGTCACTGTCGCGCACGTTAAAACCAAAAAAACATCACTGGACACCCCTACCTCGCTGTGCATGAACCTGAAAACGCACGCAACTCGGCTCCGCGGCAGTCACTGTCGCGCACGTTAAAACCAAAAAAACATCACTGGACACCCCTACCTCGCTGTGCATGAACCTGAAAACGCACGCAACTCGGCTCCGCGGCAGTCACTGTCGCGCACGTTAAAACCAAAAAAACATCACTGGACACCCTACCTCGCTGTGCATGAACCTGAAAACGCACGCAACTCGGCTCCGCGGCAGTCACTGTCGCGCACGTTAAAACCAAAAAAACATCACTGGACACCCCTACCTCGCTGTGCATGAACCTGAAAACGCACGCAACTCGGCTCCGCGGCAGTCACTGTCGCGCACGTTAAAACCAAAAAAACATCACTGGACACCCCTACCTCGCTGTGCATGAACCTGAAAACGCACGCAACTCGGCTCCGCGGCAGTCACTGTCGCGCACGTTAAAACCAAAAAAACATCACTGGACACCCTACCTCGCTGTGCATGAACCTGAAAACGCACGCAACTCGGCTCCGCGGCAGTCACTGTCGCGCACGTTAAAACCAAAAAAACATCACTGGACACCCCTACCTCGCTGTGCATGAACCTGAAAACGCACGCAACACGGCTCCGCGGCAGTCACTGTCGCGCACGTTAAAACCAAAAAAACATCACTGGACACCCCTACCTCGCTGTGCATGAACCTGAAAACGCACGCAACTCGGCTCCGCGGCAGTCACTGTCGCGCACGTTAAAACCAAAAAAACATCACTGGACACCCCTACCTCGCTGTGCATGAACCTGAAAACGCACGCAACTCGGCTCCGCGGCAGTCACTGTCGCGCACGTTAAAACCAAAAAAACATCACTGGACACCCTACCTCGCTGTGCATGAACCTGAAAACGCACGCAACTCGGCTCCGCGGCAGTCACTGTCGCGCACGTTAAAACCAAAAAAACATCACTGGACACCCCTACCTCGCTGTGCATGAACCTAAAAACGCACGCAACTCGGCTCCGCGGCAGTCACTGTCGCGCACGTTAAAACCAAAAAAATATCAATGGACACCCCTACCTCGCTGTGCATGAACCTGAAAACGCACGCAACTCGGCTCCGCGGCAGTCACTGTCGCGCACGTTAAAACCAAAAAAACATCACTGGACACCCTACCTCGCTGTGCATGAACCTGAAAACGCACGCAACTCGGCTCCGCGGCAGTCACTGTCGCGCACGTTAAAACCAAAAAAACATCACTGGACACCCCTACCTCGCTGTGCATGAACCTGAAAACGCACGTAACTCGGCTCCGTGGCAATCACTATCACGCATGTTAAGACCAAAATTTCCCGTAATGTAGCTCTAGTGCAACGTAAAATACACTCAAAACAAGTGATCCAATCAAATATCGCCTAATTTCCCGCAATGTAGCTCTAGTGCAACGTCAAATACGCTCAAAACAAGCGATCCAATCAAATATCGCCTAATTTCCCGCAATGTAGCTCTAGTGCAACGTAAAATACGCTCAAAACAAGCGAACCAATCAAATATCGCCTAGTTTCCCGCAATGTAGCTCTAGTGCAACGTAAAATACGCTCAAAACAAGCGAACCAATCAAATATCGCCTAATTTCCCGTAATGTAGCTCTAGTGCAACGTAAAATACGCTCAAAACAAGCGAACCAATCAAATATCGCCTAATTTCCCGCAATGTAGCTCTAGTGCAACTTAAAATACGCTCAAAACAAATGATCCAATCAAATATCGCCTAATTTTCCGCAATGTAGCTCTAGTGCAACGTAAAATACGCTCAAAACAAGCGAACCAATCAAATATCGCCTAATTTCCCGTAATGTAGCTCTAGTGCAACGTAAAATACGCTCAAAACAAGCGAACCAATCAAATATCGCCTAATTTCCCGCAATGTAGCTCTAGTGCAACGTAAAATACGCTCAAAACAAGCGAACCAATCAAATATCGCCTAATTTCCCGCAATGTAGCTCTAGTGCAACTTAAAATACGCTCAAAACAAATGATCCAATCAAATATCGCCTAATTTCCCGCAATGTAGCTCTAGTGCAACTTAAAATACGCTCAAAACAAGCGAACCAATCAAATATCGCCTAGTTTCCCGCAATGTAGCTCTAGTGCAACGTAAAATACGCTCAAAACAAGCGAACCAATCAAATATCGCCTAGTTTCCCGCAATGTAGCTCTACTGCAACGTAAAATACGCTCAAAACAAGCGAACCAATCAAATATCGCCTAATTTCCCGTAATGTAGCTCTAGTGCAACGTAAAATACGCTCAAAACAAATGATCCAATCAAATATCGCCTAATTTTCCGCAATGTAGCTCTAGTGCAACGTAAAATACGCTCAAAACAAGCGAACCAATCAAATATCGCCTAATTTCCCGTAATGTAGCTCTAGTGCAACGTAAAATACGCTCAAAACAAATGATCCAATCAAATATCGCCTAATTTCCCGCAATGTAGCTCTAGTGCAACGTAAAATACGCTCAAAACAAGCGAACCAATCAAATATCGCCTAATTTCCCGCAATGTAGCTCTAGTGCAACGTAAAATACGCTCAATACAAGCGAACCAATGAAATATCGCCTAATTTCCCGCAATGTAGCTCTAGTGCAACGTAAAATACGCTCAAAACAAGCGAACCAATGAAATATCGCCTAATTTCCCGCAATGTAGCTCTAGTGCAACGTAAAATACGCTCAAAACAAGCGAACCAATCAAATATCGCCTAATTTCCCGCAATGTAGCTCTACTGCAACGTAAAATACGCTCAAAACAAGCGAACCAATCAAATATCGCCTAATTTCCCGTAATGTAGCTCTAGTGCAACGTAAAATACGCTCAAAACAAATGATCCAATCAAATATCGCCTAATTTTCCGCAATGTAGCTCTAGTGCAACGTAAAATACGCTCAAAACAAGCGAACCAATCAAATATCGCCTAATTTCCCGTAATGTAGCTCTAGTGCAACGTAAAATACGCTCAAAACAAATGATCCAATCAAATATCGCCTAATTTCCCGCAATGTAGCTCTAGTGCAACGTAAAATACGCTCAAAACAAGCGAACCAATCAAATATCGCCTAATTTCCCGCAATGTAGCTCTAGTGCAACGTAAAATACGCTCAAAACAAGCGAACCAATCAAATATCGCCTAATTTCCCGCAATGTAGCTCTAGTGCAACGTAAAATACGCTCAAAACAACCGAACCAATCAAATATCGCCTAATTTCCCGCAATGTAGCTCTAGTGCAACGTAAAATACGCTCAAAACAAGCGAACCAATCAAATATCGCCTAATTTCCCGCAATGTAGCTCTAGTGCAACTTAAAATACGCTCAAAACAAATGATCCAATCAAATATCGCCTAATTTCCCGCAATGTAGCTCTAGTGCAACGTAAAATACGCTCAAAACAAGCGAACCAATCAAATATCGCCTAATTTTCCGCAATGTAGCTCTAGTGCAACGTAAAATACGCTCAAAACAAGCGAACCAATCAAATATCGCCTAGTTTCCCGCAATGTAGCTCTAGTGCAACTTAAAATACGCTCAAAACAAGCGAACCAATCAAATATCGCCTAATTTCCCGTAATGTAGCTCTACTGCAACGTAAAATACGCTCAAAACAAGCGAACCAATCAAATATCGCCTAATTTCCCGTAATGTAGCTCTAGTGCAACGTAAAATACGCTCAAAACAAGTGAACCAATCAAATATTGCCTAATTTCCCGTAATGTAGCTCTACTGCAATGTAAAATATACTCAAATCAATAAAAAACAAATGAACCAATCAAATCTCTCCATACTGCGTCATAATAGAATTCTTAAGTTATGTGTACAAGGAAGTGCAGTTTATCGCTACGAAAGTTCGCCAAGCAGAAAGTGCCCCTCTAATCTAGGAATCAACCTGTAATTCTTTAAATCACACATCCTAGATAAATTTCTTCTCTATTTATTATATTAATAAAAATTGAAATATTGTCTTTTTTAAGTATATATTACAAGTATTTCTTTTGCATGACAACGTCCTTTTACTCCGTGATGACAACTATATCAAGGTTCTTCTCACAGACTAACACATGCAGACAGCTGACTCCCATTGGATGTAATGGGAATTTTATTAACATGGGAAAATCACATAGACGATGCGCGCCGCTGGCCAACGACTGAAATGCGATATGCAAATTAGCGAACAGTCACATTTGGCGCGTTATCGCTGTTTGGCGCAAAATTGTGACCTAAAAAACGACGGCAGCAGAAGAGTACTATCTTTTTTTCTTCTTCTTCTTCCCCCCCCCCCTTTCAGCCCGAGCTCATGGAGACTTTTGTTCAATTATTATTCTTTAAATTTACGGATTTTTAACAACTTGCCCCCTATTTCCCCCAGCAAATTCTGGAATTTCCAGCGACAGCTTATTTTAATTATGTATATTTCATATATATTTTCTTTTTGAGCCTTTGCTTGCTTTTTAACATGGTAAATATATTGTAAAAATTTAAATTGTATTCTTATTTTAATTATACATTGCAATTGTTTATTTATGCCCAATTAATTTTATATTTTCTTTGTATTTTCTTCTTTTATTAATGCGTTTGTCGTATTAAGAAAATAAAATTTTGAATGATTTTAAGTTCATAAAATTTTTTAACTTCACCAAAAAAATTTATGAACTTCCATGTAAATACATATTTTTTTCATTTGTGAAATCAGTGACAGTTGTTTTATACAAATTTATATATATATATAATATATATATATACACATATATAATTTTTTTTCCCATTTGAATTTATTCCTTTTGAGTACAAGAACTAATTTTTAAGGATATACAATAAATATCTAAACTTATTACTTTCTTCTATATGTATATGTAGAGAAAGTATTGGATTCGTGAAAATTTTCGAACTCCGGTTTTCGATGGATTTACACGTTTTGGGTTTGGGATGTCCTGAACACGATTTGATACTTTTTAGAAAATGTCTGTCTGTGTGTATATCACGAATTTTGTGGACGCTGTATCTCACGAACCAATGAACGAAATTTAACCACACTTGGTATTTAGTTGGACACTGACATAAACTGGTGCTGATTAGATTTGTGGATCATTCGCTCAACAGGTGGCGCTGTAATCGCATTTTTTCTAAATTTTTAACATGGCAGTATAGGACAAAATTTCGTATAAATGTACATAATGACAGTTATTTTTAACTTGTGACTGTAAAATTAATATGAATTATTGATAATAGTAGTAGTTA
This sequence comes from Salticus scenicus, assembly GCA_963930645.1. NCBI lineage: Eukaryota > Metazoa > Arthropoda > Arachnida > Araneae > Salticidae > Salticus > Salticus scenicus. Next base: position 14,616,823 of record OZ005658.1, read on the forward strand.
ACTAGGACAAAAATTTTGTGCATGTGGAGGCATCGTTCCCCCCCCCCCCCCCCCCCGGGGGTACCTTTAAACCGAATGGTTGAACTATAGATCTGTGATAATTTAAAACAAAGTTATCGATTTTTTTTTTACTTTTAACGAAAAAAAAAAAAAGAAGAGAGAAAAAAAAATCGTATTTTTTTTTTTTTTTTTTTTTTTTTAATATTGAGAATAAAATGGACTCTTTTTTAGATATTTAGTGTTATACTACTTCTCTAATATGGAAATCGTCTGAATTATCATGGAAGATAATTTTTTTTAAATAATCATTTTAATAAATTATTTTTACTGAGTGAATTTGTATAGGAAAATATAGAAGAAAGTCATGTGGTGGCCACAACATACTAGTTATTGAGTGAAGTTACTTTTTCTTAACACAGACTATCCCTTAAGTAACACATATATGTAGTGAGAGAGAGAATTTTAAATACTTTTTTTTTTTTTCAATTTTCCTTATATGAGGAGCAAACACTCAAACATTGTTTTCTCAAAAAAAAAAAAAAAAAAAAAAAAAAAAGAAATGTATATGATTTAGTGATTTTACATTTTATAAACATTTTACTCAACATAAAATATTATGTCAACATGTCTTGCAAGATATGTCTACATATGTGCCTAGTAACTAGCAATATATCTAAACAAATGATAATTAGGGTTTAAGTTTAGTAATTTTTTAATTTATTAGTTTTTTGGGTAATCTGAAAAATTGTATACGAAGGATCAAACATAATTTGAATTTTTTCTCCTCATATCTAATTACATACATAATTTCTAATTTTTACACACATTAATCATTCTTTTCTTTTAGCTTTTTGTAACTAATGTAATGTAATTCTGTTTTCTTTTAGAAAAAAAAAAAAAAAAAGTTTTCATTTAAAAGATTACAAAAGACATAGAAATAAAAATCCAGAACATGCTCTGGTTGATCTTTTAAAAAGTGCATCTTGATTTATAAGTATTAAAATGCACTTCCTTTCTTTTTTTTTTTTTTTTTTTTTTTTTTTTTTAAATCCTCATTACATTAAATAATTAAATTGTTTCTTTAAAAGTTTAAGTATTATCTAAAACACCCTTCCATTTTTTTTTTCCTTTAGCCTTCTGCATATTACGTATTTTAATATTTTTATTGAAGACTTGTACTCACATTTTTTCATCTGATGAAGGGTTGTGCCGGTGCTGTAACTTCAAACTGAAGCAATTGTGAAATTTTAAGATTTGGCTGGGTTGTACCATATGTTTTTTTTTTTTTTTTTTTTTTTTTTTTTTCTAAAAAACCCCAATTTTACTCACTTTTCGGTTTTTTAGTTCCCCATCATTCTATGGGTATGGGAAACAGGTAATCATGAAAATTTTCGACCTCGGTTTTATAACTTTTTTATATGTTTTAATGCTTGGGTAATCCGATGTTGGTTGGTTTGATAGACTGTGTACACGATATCTCAAAAAGAAATTACTTTAGAGACGTCAGGCTAGTTTTAAAATACTACTTATGACACTGGCAAAAACCTTATTGATTAGTAACATTCTAATATGAAAACTTCATAAGTTATTCGAAATTTACAATTTTCTTAATACCGGAGAATAGGACAAAATTTCGCTTAATCAAGGATTAATAGGAATATTTTTACTGTAGAAATGTCAGACGTTTCAAATTATCAGTTCTGGTGATTTTTGGACTTACATTATGAAACTTATTGTATTGGAAATAGTATATGGAATGGACCTTATGCCCGATTGGCAACTTCTGCGGGCATTTACTGATTTAAGCGGCTGGTATTGGCTGATAGAGAAGGAAACAAAAGTTCAGCGATTGGCGAAGAAATTTTTGTATACCAGCAGTGACGCACGGTGCATAAGATCCATTGCATGAAAACTAAAACATGAAACTAACTCCAAAAAATCAATTAAAAAATTAGGATAACGTAAATGCATTGAATTACACTGCGGGTAGCGTAATAGGTGGGGCATTTCCCTCTGTTACCACTTTCAAACAATTAAAATTCTCTTAACATAAATGTAGTATGCTTTGTATTAAAAATTTGATGAATACATAATGGGGAACCGAGCAGATTCCACCTTTGCAAACTAGTCCACTTTTGTAAGAATTTGATATAATAAAATACTAAGGTATTGAAACTTAATTGATTTTGATTATTAAATAAAATAGTTTGTTTTGCTAATTACTTATAAAATAAATAGTTTACATGCAAAATGAGATTTATTTTGAGTGTTGAGTATTCTTACAAATGTAAGATTTAGCATTATATTCAGATGCTTAAGGCAATAATGTTACAACCAAAAACTAGCTAGTATAATAAATATCTGCTGCGTTCCCCATGATATATTTGTTCTAAGATATATTTACTACAGAACATACTATATTAATGTTTAGAGCTATGAACTGTGTTGATGACCGTTTTCCAGTCAGAGACAGAAATGCCCCATCAACTAGGACACTTCATCAGCTTTGATACATTTAACTTAAACAGATTTGCTGCTTAATCTTATGGCTATCAATTTTTTTATTTAACTTTTCATGTAATAATTCTTAACTGTCTGACATGAATTGATGTTAATAAAGATTTTTATACGATGAAGCAGGTTTCGATACAATAAATATAGATTTCTATAAACACTGAATGACACTTCTAAATAATTTGCCCAAACTAATTCATTGGTCATTTCATTTCAATTCATAATGATCATTAATCACTGGCATACAGTTAATATGAAAGTACTAAAATTTTTAAAGTTTTGAATAGCACAGGACTGAAATAAAAATTTCAGCTATCTCTTAAAAATTAAAGTTATCCAAAAATATGTAAACATATAGCCAGAAGAAAAATAAATGTTTAATTTTAAAACATCCTATAGGTACTCTCATTTAATTCTTAAAAAAAAAAAAAAAAAGGACCACATTTTCTTAAAAAATAAAAATAATAAATAAAACAATTCTTTTTTTTCAGGTTCTATCTGGAGAAATATGAGGGAAAAAAAAAAAAAAAAAAACTAATCCATTTGGGAGTTTTTCTAATATATATGTATTATTACACACACACATCAGGCTTTATGTCTTTTTCCAATTATGTTACTACATTAGTTTCTTTAACATATTTTTAACTATACTCACCTTAATCACTCTTGTCTTAAGTCGTGTGTAATTTGTATAAAATATTTCTTCTTCCATTTTTACTTTCTCTTACCCATAAGGTAGAGAAAGTATTGTTTTTGTGTCAAATTTTCGAACGCGAGATTTTGTTATATTTACACGTTTTGAGGTCCCCTGAATACGAAAATCATGTTTATAGCAAATGGTCTGTGTGTCTGTGTGTCTGTCTGTTATCAGCATATGTCAAAAACAAATTATGGCAGAAAGTTCAAACTTGGTTTTCTAAATGTGTATCATATAGGGATGCTACAGTAAGCTTTTCGTTAAGATCAAGCAAATGGTTCGTGTACAGGGACAATCAAGAGAATTCTAATACATTACGTCTATGGGGGAAATTGCAGGAAAGTAGAGTTTAACGTCTATAGACTGAACTAAACCAAATGAAACGAATATATATTTTTTGTAATAGAGATAGTTAACTGGGAAAAAAAATTTGTGTATGTAGGAGCCTCGCCTCCCCCCCTGGGTGGGGAAGACCCCCTCGAGGGGAGTAAATTTTCATGATGGGTATCTTTCAAAAGAGCTCGCCAATACCTTTAAAACGAATGGTTGAACCATCGATCTGCGATAATTTAAAACAAAGTTATCGATTTTTTTTTTTACTTTTAACGAAAAAAAAAAGAAAAAAACTTTTTTTTCCCCTTCTTTTTAATGATGAGAATAAAATGGACTTTTTTTTTGGATATTTGGTGTTATACCACTTCTCTAATATGGAAATCTTCCGCATTATCCTAAGAGATATTTTTTAAAATAATAATTTTAATAAATTATTTTCTAATAACCGAATTAAATTCTATGTAAATGTAGGTGCATTAATGAAACGGGGGGTTGAGGGGGGCGCTAGCCCCCTCACACAGAACTAATTATCATATAAAACTCTTCAGAAGCCTAATATGAATTGTTTAACACAGGTTTACATAACAGTACTCGTTATCTTACCTTTTAATCTACAACCTGTATTTATAGTGTTAAATATCAGGGTAAGAGAAAACCGTGTGAGTGACACACCAGATTATTTTATTTTGTTGCTATATTTGTACCTACTTTTTATACCATAGGAAGCATTGTAACATTGCTTCAACTCAAAACAATTATTGTGAATTTTTTCATTTTAAGGTATTGGATTATCAAATTTATTACTTTTAACTATTACAAATACTAATTAATTTTCTCTTTAGTCTTATGTAGTTTTTTAAAGAAAATTATCTTTTTAATGTTGTATTTCTTTTTCTTCACCTGATGAGGAGCTGTGGTGTTATTTGATCACAAAACATTATTGGGAAATTTTGCAATTAACAATATTTGATTTCAAAGCATATTTATTACTTTTAAACAACGTTTTTAAAGATAAAAAAATAAACGAAAATTTATCATCAAAATGCACATTTTCTTTTCTATTATTTATGTTTATTTGTTAAATTATTTCTTTATAATATCTAAACTATTACTCACCTCAGTCACTCTTTTTTTTAACCTTTTGTAGTTTATGTAATGAAATAATTTTTATTTATAGTTATTAAAATGATGCTAACACTTTCAATGCACCAACTATTTTTGTTCTCTTCAAATTTTTGACGAAATAAGTTATTTTTTCATAGTTGAATTCTCCCTACATATTAACATGTGTAAAAATCATGTAATTCATTTTGCAAAAAATTTCATATTTAACCCCCACCCCCTTCTTTTCTTCTTTTTCCTTTTTACTTTCCGAACACTATAGTGAGGAAAGTATTGTAATCATGTCAAAAATCCGAATTTGAGATTTCGATGTTTCTATACGTTTCGAGGTCCAATGAGTCCGTTTTCACTATTTTTGCGATCATGTATGTATGTGTGTATGTCTGTGAGTGAACACGCTAGCGTCTAAACGCTTTGTTCGAATAAGCTGAAAGTTGGTACGTATATTGTAAGTCACCATAGTACGAACCCTATAGATTTTGGTGAATCTAGCACTTATAGTTTTTTTACAGGGACACAAAGAAAAATTCTTTATCATTATGGCCTATGAGATCAAAATCTTAAAAGTGCAATAGTATCTAAACGCCACATTCAATTGAGCAAAAAATTTATACACATATTATAGGTCACAGACACTCAATCTGTATAGATTTTGGAGAATCTAGCACTTATAGTTCTTTTACAGGGACACAAAGAAAAATTCTTTATCATTATGGCCTACGGGGCCAAATTTTTAAAAGTGTGATAGCATCTAAACGCCTTACTGAATTGAGCTGAAAATTTATATGAATATTATAAATCACTGTTGCATTAACTATAAGCATTTTAGTGAATCTAGCATTTATAGGTTTTTACAGGGACACAACGAAAAATTGTTTATCATTATGATCTACGGGCTCAAAGTTCAGTAGCGTTAAATAAAACATCGTGTGATGTATGGAGTAAAATACTCAAACACTCTATTATGGTTTTCCCTCTTTTGTTTGTTTAACAACTCCTCTTTCTTTACTTTATCTACAAAACTGTTAATTACTCAATGTTCGGAAAGTCGAGTGGAGTCACTCCAGATTTTTTACTTTCTCTTACCCATAAGGTAGAGAAAGTATTGTTTTTGGCACAAATTTTCGAACGCGATATTTTGTTATATTTACACGTTTTGAGGTCCCCTGAATACGAAAATCATGTTTTTAGCAAATGGTCTGTGTGTGTGTGTGTGTGTGTCTGTGTGTGTGTGTGTGTCTGTGTGTGTGTGTGTGTGTGTGTCTGTGTGCGTGTCTGTGTGTCTGTCTGTTATCAGCATATCTCAAAAACAAGTTATGGCAGAAAGTTCAAACTTGGCATTCTAAATGTGTATCATATAGGGATGCTACAGTAAGCTTTTCGTTAAGATCAAGCAAATGGCTCGTGTACAGGGAGAATCAAGAGAATTCTAATACATTACGTCTATGGGGGAAATTGCAGGAAAATAGAGTTTAACGTCCATAGACTGCACTAAACCAAATGAAACAAATGTATATTTTTGTAATAGAGACATTTAATTGGGAAAAATTTTTTGTGTATGTAGGTGCCTCGCCTCCCCCCCGGGGGGGGGGGGGTAAGTCCCCCCTCGAGGGGAGTAAATTTTCATGATGGGTATCTTTCAAAAGAGCTCGAAAATACCTTTAAAACGAATGGTTGAACCATCGATCTGCGATAATTTAAAACAAAGTTATCGATTTTTTTTTTTTTTACTTTTAACGAGAAAAAAACTGAAAAAAAAAATCGTACTTTTTTTTTTTTTTTTTTTTTTTTTATATATATATATATATATTGAGAATAAAATGGACTTTTTCTGGATATTTGGTGTTAAACTACTTCTCTAATATGGAAATCGTCTGGCTTATCATAAAAGATAATTTTTTTAAATAATAATTTTAATAAATTATTTTTTAAAAAGAGAAATATTTTTTAATAACCGAATTAAATTCTATATAAATGTAGGTGCATTGATGAAACTTGAGGGGGGCGGTAGCCCCCTCACACAGAACTAATTATCATATAAAACTCTTCAGAAGCCTAATATGAATTGTTTAACATAGGTTTACATAACAGTACTCATTATCTTACCTATTAATCTGCAACCTGTATTTATAGTATTAAATTTCAGGGTAAGAGAAAGTCGTGTGAGTGACACACCAGATTATTTAATTAAAAATGAAGATTATATAGAAAACTGAGAACCTGTTTTCACCTTTAAATGCAGAAAGCATCAAATGAAATTGTTCAAATGAAAAAGATTTTATTTACAATAAGAATACTTACATTATTATTTACAATAAAAGTACTTACAATATTAATTACAATAAAAATGTTCACAATAAAATACTTACAGTATTAATTACAAGAAAATATTCATAATATTATTTACAACCAGTCTAAAATGAAGCTTACATAAATTAACTTCAAATGAGCTACTTTACACTGTGAACTTCCTAGAAAGAAAAGAAAAAAAAAAAAAAAAAAAAAAAAAAAATGTGGAAAGATAATATAAATCTCTCATCAACTAAAATTACAATTTTACTATTTCCAAGAAATAGTGACAGTGTTTGAGTCTCAAACAAAATACTATAATATAAGTTGTGCCTGTGTCGTTGCCTGATATAAGTTTAAATTGGCATAAATCAAATAAGAGATCATTAAATTAGTCTTCGTAAAAAGAGAGAGAGAAAAAAAAAAAAAAAAAAAAAAAAAAAAAAAAATACAAGATTAGTTCCGGTTTTATCCAAGTAATTAAATTTTAACTAAGCTGTTACTTTATTTAACAGATTGACAAATTTAACGATTTTTGTGAAACATTAGTACAAATTAAAAGATACTGAATTTTAGCTGTAAAAAGTACTGCAGCAGCTGGAGCTAATTTACTTCATTTATAATCCACTAATTTTTTATTAACAGTATTTGATAACTACACACCATGCAAAAGTAATAAGTACAAAATTTTGAATAAACACCATAAAAAGGAAGGTTACTTCTTTATTTGCCTATTTTATTCACCTGACTAAGGGTCACGTCTTCTTTTGACCCAAAACAATTGTTGCGAATTTTTGCATTTTATGGTGTTTATTCAAAATTTTGTATTTATTACTTTAATTTTGTACTTATTATTTTTTATTTTAACCGCCAGCTGTGCGATAGTTTTTTATAACGATGCAAAACAGTTTAAACTTACTTTATCATATAATTATTAATTTTATCTTATAAACTAACCAGTCACTATTGCTTGAAAAAGTTTCATTAAAATTCACTCTTCATAATATAAATTCAGATAATCTTATTTACTTCTGAATTTCTTTGGAACATACAAACCTCAGGAAAAAAAACCTGGTTAAAAATCGTCCCGGATAAAACACCATTTTATTCACTTTTGTTCCCAATTAATTATTTGCGAATTGCAAATTAAAAATTGTCTTTATTCTTTCCATATATATATATATATATATATATATATATATATATAATCTTTATTAATGTATGTACATAATCAATTTATATATTTCAAAATAGACATAAAATCATCAAAATTAACAATATTTAAAAAATAAATAAATATATTTGCATTTTTCACAGAGTGGATGGAAAAGTGATATTTAATAATTTCAATTTTAATCCCCCCCCCTTCCCCCAGTGCTTTCAGTTACGTTGTCATTTCCTCTCTCACAGTCATAAATATCTTTTAAAAACTTGTTATTAAGCATAATAAAATTAAATGGTTTACATTTCTTTTCTGCAGTTTTTAACTTTCCGAACATATATATGTAAGGAAAGTATTGTAATTTTGTAATCATGATAAATATTTGAGATGTTGGTATATCTATATGTTTTGAACTCCCATGAGCTCATTTTTGCAATTTATATGATGATGTACGTATATGTGTGCACATGAGTGAACACGATATAATCTAAACACTTTGCTTGAATGAGCTAAATGTTGGTGAGTATGTTATAGGTTACCGTAGCACGAGTATATACTTCTTGGAGAATCTAGATCATTTTTTTACAAGGACACAAAGAAAAATTATTTATAAAAATGGTTTATGAGCTCAAATTACTTAAAGTGCGATAGGGTCTGAATACCTTATTCGATTTAACTGAAGATTTATATAAATTTTATAGGTCACTGTCGAACAAACTGTAAAATTTATTTTGGTGAATCTTGCACTTTATCAAGAGACTCGATAGTCTCAAGTGACGCAAGCGCAAAAAGTACTTTTGAGTATTTTTATCAGTGCCTCAAGGCAATCTTAAAAAAAAAAAAAAAAAATTCTATATAAAAAAAAAAACGAAGATTTGCCACTTTTTTGCTAGTGTAAGCCTAGAAACATTTTAAACAGATATGATTTAATTGTATAAATTAAAAATATGATCAGGAGTCCTGTTTTTTCAAGTTTTTCTTAAATACTATTTCTGAATCAGACAGAATAGTTACTCTGTTCGTGCAATCTGCCGAAGATGTCAGTTACCGGCAGGTCAAAAAAAAAAAAAAAAAAAAAAAAAAAAAAAGAAAGAAAGAAAAGAAATGTAACACACGTGACTGCATCGAGCGTTTCGTGAAATAAATTTAAAATTGCTAATTTAAAAGTTTTATATGTGATAATTATTTAAAAATAAGGTTTAATATCAATATTTTACTTTATATATAGTTTTTAAGCTTAAAATATATGTATTCAATCATTGTTTCTAATGTATGTTTTTCCTAAAAATGTGTACTCATATACAAGCCGACCCCCGACTTCAGCTTCCGAAAAATTTCCAAAAATTCTCGGCTTATACACGGAAATATACGGTATTTAACTTTTTACATCAGAAATGTCTTTTTTGTCCGTTTTATTTTTGTAATGAGACGGAATGTCGATGTGTATAGTTCGTTCATTATTGTCATTTGAAATAAACATTTCAGAATAACTTTTTTGATATAATCGTTGCTTACAAATCATTACAAGCACAAATCCTTGGCATTTCAGTGAAAAACTGGAGAACGTGAACTGTTTTTTGGTAATTATTCAACAAAATAAAAATAAGCAGTATCTTTAAAAGGGCTCGAGCTCATTTTCATGCACCAATATCGCATAGGCAAACTTTCGTGTTTCTGTTCTCTTCGATAGAGTTCGACGGGCAAAAAGGCTCTCTGCTCTGGTCGTCTGTTCTCACTCAGCTTGGAGAAATGAAAGTGAGAGAAACGAAACTGACGAAGAGATTAAAACTTTTATGCATGTACTAAGCATTTTTCCTTTCCTAGGCTGGGGCGATCGTCGGACAGCGCACACACAGACTCAACACTCCGAGAAGAGAGAAAGGAGAGGTTATAAGATCACAAGATTTTGTCATATTTAAATCTATAAAAGGAATGTTTTCTGTCACCGTATCGTGTAAGAATTCTATCTATAACTTGACCAAAATTTTACTCGCCACAGTAAAAATTCCACTCGCCAATAGCGAGTTGGTGAGCAAAAATTTCGCGCCCTGCTCTAGATTACTATATTGTATAGTCTTAATTTATGTAAAACTTGCATCTACAAATTAATTTTATGAATTGCAATTATTCCTAGTGATACCAGACTTGGTTCGGCCTTCATGGTTTGAGTGTGTTTGTGTTTGGGATTAAGGCTGATTGACTACACGGTGCTAGGCTTGAGAGGGAGTGCCTTCCTCTTTTACTGTTTGAAGATAAATTTTATTTTTTTGCGGATAGATTCAGAAAATTCTGCTGTTATTATTATTATTATTATTATTATTATCATGAATTATTTTATGATTCATGGTATACATATTTAAGTAAAAGACGAATTTTGGGGGAAATTAAAAATTCAGGGACGAAATTAGCAAAAATACAAAAAAGCTGAAACTGTACGCAAAGGCAAGATATCGAAATGAAATACTGGAATTTTGATAACAAAATCTGTTATATTAGAGTAATAAATACTTATTTTAATCTTCAGTGTATAAAAATAGAACAAATATGCATCAGAAACATAAAAAAGCTGAAAAAAAACTGAGAAGCTAAGTGTACAAAGTTTACACGCGCTTCACAATGGACAATGTGTATAAGAAGTAAAATAAAACTATTAAAATACTAATTCCTACCTGAAATATAGTGTATGTAAATGTAGATTAATCCAAGATTTTACGAGACAAAAAAAAAAAAAAAAAAAAAAAAAAAAGATAATTTTAAAAATAATGCAATATAATTTCGTAAGCAAGGGTGACAAAACAAACTGTTGTTGTTTGCAGTGTTGCCAATCAGAAATTTGCTTTTTACATTTTACTGTTTGTGGTCCAGTGGATTAATACATTGAAATATTTTCTCCTTATAAAATTGTAACTTTATTATCAACAATTTTGAAATAGAATCACCATAATTATAAAACAGTTCCCTATTTAATATATTATCGAAATAGTTTTTTGACAAAATGCAAAGTTTTAAAATCTAAATTATTTTCTTCATCTATATATGTATTTTTGTCTAAAGTGACGATAAAAATTCAAAAGTCGCCAAGGGGAGCTACATTTAGGCTGCCTGTACAATGATCAGGTTTACATATTTCATTGTGTGTGAAATTGTTGTCATTTTATGGTTGATCGAATAAATAAAATAAATATAGAAAATAACGTGAAAGAAAATATTATATGCACCACATATAATGTTGTTCATATGTAATTGGGATTCAAATATAAAATGGCTAATTCAATCTTTTTGAAACTGTCATCTGATAAGCACTCAAATGGAATCCCACTGGTAAGCGATCGTCACAGACAATAAGGACAGACACCCGAGAGTCTGTGAATGAGTGGGACGCTGCCAAAGGCAGCGGGGAACCAAAGCGGGCTTTAAAGTGCTTCATGATTTCTTTAAATTTTATTTTTGTTTGTAAAGCGATATAGAAAAGAGTTTTCTTTAAATATAGTGACCAGCAAAGCGAGAAAAGCCTTCATTGATTGAATGAATTAAAAAATGGATGTATAAATGTAAAAAATGTATAAATTGAGTTTTTCTGTATATTTAATGGAAATTTTGTGATTACGATAATTTTCGACATAATACTCAAAGTTGAACCAAAGTTATACAGCAAATTTATCCTACAAATATCTTAGATGAGTTTGTTAACTACGTAGCTTTGCAGTTTGTTTTCAAGTGGTGGCTACATGAAAATTTCAAATCCACATTGAAAAAAGGTTAGTTAAGACTGTATTTGCTTGAATTTAGATGCTTACATTGACAACATAAGGGTCTCAACCAAGTATTTATTAATGAATTTTATCTGCCATTTTTACAAAATGACAGATATCTTAAGTACGGCCATTTCAAATCAGGCTACCACTGTTTAAATTTATCATCAGAATAACTTTTGAAATGCTGAATCAGTTCAAGTTGGACGTTGAACTTATCACACAAATATCTTGGATGAATTTTGTTCTAGCATTTAGTTTCCAAGTTGCAGCCACTTGAAATCAGGCTGCCACTTTAAAATGTGCCACCATGATAACTTTTAGAATACTAAACTGGTTCAAATCAAATTTGGGGAGTGAACTTACAATTCAAATATCTTGGATAAGTTTGCTAGGCAACTTGCTCCACCATTTTGTTTCCAAGTGGCAGCCACTTAAATTTTTTTTATTACAATAACTTTTGTAATACTAAATCAGTTCAAATCAAATTTGTGCAGTTGACATATCATTCAAATATCTTTGATAAGTTCACTGGGTATCTCAGTCACTCTGTCCTTTTGTTTCTAAATGGTGGCCACTTGAAAATTATCACAATAACTTTTGAAATGTTTTGCTTAAAACTGCACATATACATAGCCCTCATTAATAAATCCACCAAGTCCATTAATAAATTGTAGCTGCCATTTTGAAAACAATGGTGGCAACTTTATAAGAAAAGATAAATCAACCTAAACTTCCTATAAGTTGGAAGGACTTAATTTAATCTTTTGATCAATAACCTATAAAAAGTAATGATATCAGTACAAAAACACTTAAAGGGTTAAAAGTTTGTGACGCAGCTACTTTATCGCTATAAGAATTTGAAATATGGGTCTTAAAAATAATGATATCAAATTATAAGTGACGCTTTGCTATTAGTTAAAATATACATAGATTTTCTTATTTGATCATTTGCTTTTTTCTTTTACTTATATTTACAATGCAAACATATTTTTAACTTCAAGATAAGACAAATATATAAAATATACTCACGGATGCTTTTTCATTTGCATTTCAATTTCAAAATAACAGTTTTAAAAGGAATGATATCAAAATTCCAGTGACGCCTCAATGTCACTTTAAAAGATTTGTTTTTAGATTCCACTAAAATTACCTTTGTTTTGTCTAATAAAGTATATTTGCACATTGAAACAGTGCTTTTAATTTTCAAATATACTCTCAAATAATCACACTTTCGCTGAGCTTGCATTATAAATTGAAATTATTTATTTCAATAAATCGATTTGTCTTTTGCGTCACGCTATCCAAAACTGTGTGTAAAATTTATGTAAATGTTACTTTGTATCATAGTATCCAACTAAGTGAAAATTTGTGCAAAGAGATAGAGTATGATATAATAATATATGATATAATATACACGATGATATATTACTTACATGATTTGATTTTATGAGCAATCTATCTATTGCTATTATACATCACAGTTTTTCATCAATGTTCTATCACTTTCAATAATCTATTCTTTAAAAAATATATGTGCTCTAATACGGAGCATGTCAAAGAAGCAACAAAAGACGTAGATTAAGATTATCACACGGTACATTTAAACAAATTCGATTAAAAGAAAAGAAAAAAAAAATTAAATCATAAAAACGCAATTTAAACAGTTATTTTAACTGTAAACAAGATTTGATCCATCCGCCTTATGACGTAGTGCGCGAGAAATCTCAAATAGCTAAAAATTCGCGCATCTATGAAATGGCACCCCCCTGAACTACATTATGTTTACCTGCTCATAAAAATATAAGAAATGTATTTAAAAAATAAAGGGTTCACTCCTTTGATTGTACATTGAGAACGAACGTTCTTTTGATGAAAATACTTTACAGCATCATAATTCAAACAATGTTTATTCTACCACGTGCAACAAAGTGAGCAAAATATGCAATTTTTATTTCAAACAGCGGGTTCAAGCTCTGGACGGGTTCAATTGGTCTTGGAACAATGCGTCCAGTCACATGGACCGGTCTGGATCAAAGTCGTCCAGTGGTCCAGTGTAATGTGTTCCATGGGGTGAGTTCACGCAGGGCCGTTCTTAGGAGGGGGCGACCGGGGCGGTCGCCCAGGGCGGCTAAAAATTACAAAATTTAAGCTGAAAATTAGGTCTATTAAAATTGGCTGTTAGATTTCTTTTTTTAACAGATTAAAAAAAGTGAAAAAACAAACTTGATAACTTTTCATCTGTGGCAAACCGGCAGTTTTTCAGCTTTAAAGGAAAGTTTTCAGAAGCTGAAAGAGAGAAATAATTTTAGCGCTGCAATTATTTTTCTCTTGTGGCTTTATTTGCTTTTTAATAGTCATGTGTTTTTCGTAGTGTTCCTAATAGTAGAACAAGAGCATCATCTATCGCAGTGGTATCCATCTTACGCTCACTGGGTCAAATTCGGACCGCCCAATAAAGTTTTGTGACTCACGATAAAATTTGCAATTTTTAGCAATGCTATCTTTTGTTAACAGTGGAAAAGCTAATAAAATTCGTTCTCGCTCTTCTAGATGAAAATAATATTAGGTGATATGATATTTGTAAGATATATTTATTTCTCATCGTACAAGATCAGGTTAGGGTTTGCACAAACCCGCTCTTTTCAAATAATATTTCACCACTCTTCTTTAAAATAGAGTTTAAAATATCCTTCTTACAAACATATGGTTGTTTTATGACAAAATGTCTATTTAAAATTAGTTATATACAAAATTAAGAGCATCAGTAACCTGGTATGTGTATGTGTATATACATACAGTAGGCGGCGTACCCAAGGCCGTAGCCAGGATTTCTTTTCGGGAGGGGCCCATCACATTTCTAATACAAGGTCATCGAATATGATATACTAATACGCATACCCAATGAAAAAAACATACGTACACGCAATCAAGGTCCTGATTAACACAGGCGCACATGGTGCCCCGGGCCCTGAGTAGCAAAGAGCCCTAAAACTGGCCCTGAAAATGCCCTTTTGCCTCTAAAAATGACAAAAGTGGTATCATAAAATGCAAAATTTTGTTATTTTAGTTTCATATACAGATATATATATGTACTTTTGCTGATTCCTGCACAGTACGAATGGTGGGGTGGAGCCCACAAAAGTGTGTTTACCCCGGACCTCACACGAAGTTAATCAGACCCTACACAAAAATACCCTGATTAACTTCATGCGTGACCCGGGGCACATAGTTTCGTGAGCTCGTCTCCTCCTCGCATTGTGCACCAATAAACACAGGTACATACATTCCTGTTTATGAGAGTAATATGTCAGAATTTGCACTGTATGATACCATTTTTAGATCATAAAAGGCTAAATGGCATTTTCAGGGCGAATTATATGGCCCCTGCTATTCAGGTCACATGCCTTACATGCCCCTGCTTTAATCAGGCCTTGCACACAAACCTTTCGTCTATATTTTCCTATACAAATTCACTCAATACCAATCATTTTATTAAAACTTTTATTTATAAAAATTAATTTCCATGATGAATGCAGATAATTTGTTTCTAATAGAAATGTAACACTTAATGTCCAAAGAAAGTCAATTTTATGTTCACTAACAATATCTTTAAAAATGTTTTTTGCACTTTTTCGTTTTGTTAAAAATGGGGAAAAAAAAAAAAAAAAAAAGGAAAACTTTCAAATTATCATACATTGATAGTTCAACTGTTAGTCTTAAAAATACTGACGAGTTCTTTTAAAAGATAGTCTTACTGAATAACTGTCCCCCTCCGGGGGGAGGGACTTCACCCTTCCTATGTGTGCCTACTTGATTATTACTATGATAAATAATTCTTATTGTGTACATTTATAAGAAATTTTGTACTATACCGCCAAGTTAAAAACTGAGAAAAATTCAAACGGCTACGCCACCTGTTGGGCAATTTTCACCAAAAAGTGTTAGGCACTAATTTATGTCATGGTGCAGCTGCATATAAATGTATATGTAATTCTGTGCAGTGCAGTAGTTCCTGAGATACAATTGGAACAGAATATTTGTCACACACAGACAGACATCTCTCAAAACATGTAAATCCATCGAAAACCAGAAATTAAATTTTTTTTTTCGAATCCAATACTTTCTTCTATTGAATACAGAAGAAAGTAAAAAGATTGAATTCATGACGTAGGACAGTCCATCATAGTTTTGACAAGAAGGTGGATGAAATTAAATGAATAAATATAACAAAATTAAGGTTGAATGGGTTTTACGGCGCTCTAGAGCTTAAATATAGAAAAGAAAGAACGTAATGGGAAATTTAATTAAATTAATAGGTTTTATTAAATTATTTTTAAATACTTTTTTTTTTCAAGACAGCAATGCTTGCCTGAAACATACTACACGAAATCAGTCTTTCATCATTTATTTCGGGGGGGGCTTGGGCCCGTCGGGCCCCCCCCCCCTTGCCTACGGCCTTGGGCGTACCTAAATGAAATGCACTTGCAATGCGGCGATCGAGGTTTTTTGGGTTCGATAGGCCTGATTCTATCGCATATTTTTAAAATTTATGAATTTTAAGACAGGATATTTGAATTAGCCATTTTCAACAAATTTTTTGTCACTAATTTAATTTTTGAACGTTTATGATATAGTTTTATTTGTTTTATGATTTTTAATCCGTGATTGTGCAGTGCTTTTTGAAATTGTAGGGTGTAGAGGCTAGATGCCTATTGGCTCAAATCTTGCCTAGTGTAGTGGCTAAAATCTTTTGCCTAGGAGGGCGGCAAAAATCTTTCGCCCAGGGCGGCTAAAAGTGTAGGCATGGCCCTCAGCCTCTGGAACATTTCGACCGATCCAACTGGGCCCTGAGACATTTGATCCACGACTGGTCGAAAGAAGAGGCTGAACAACTCCGATCCCTCTATTCGATCAAAATCAATGCTGCCATCTGTAGGCTTAGTTTGGAATTAGCTCTAAAATATTAGAATTAAATTAGTTAAAGAAAAATTTAATTCATTAATTAAAAATGTAATTTAACTATGAATAAACAAAAGATAGATGCATATCTATTTTTTTCTATTCTGCATAGTTGGGTACATATGCACTGAGATACAATAATATTAATTATATAATTCTTTTTCGAAAATTATTTTAAAAAAATAATAATAACAAGAAAATTTTAATTTTACAAAATTTTCCAGCAAATTTTTTAATTATTTCCCTCAATTATGCATTTTTGTATTTTAACGATATATTGTAAACAATTTTAAGTAATATTTTATGGATTTATTATCAAGCTAATTTTTGTTAAATATTTTTAAGTTGGAATGTTGAAATTTAAAGCAAATATTTAGCATTCAAATATTTGATGTAAATAAGAAGTAGGTTCAAGTTTTATTATTAGGATCTAAGGTAAGAATTATAAAACTATTACACATTGCCTAAAAAATAAATTTTGATTTAAATCAATGATTACAAAAAAAAAAAAAAAAAAAAAAACAGTTTTTTAAATTATCACTTCATTGATTGGTTTGTAAATTCAATTAATTATGATTTCAAGCAATAATATTTTAAATGTTTAATATATTTATGATTTTTTTAAAAATTTAAATACAAATTAAATATTGATTTTTAAATATTGTTAATTACTTTTATGTTTGAATGCTAAAATTTAATGCAAATATATTAACAAAGCAGTACAAAACATATTTAAAATATTTTGTTAAACTGAAAATTTAAAAATTGTTAGCAGGGAGCATTTTAAAATTTTATTTTATTAAATTTAAATAATATTCGATGAATTTTAATTTGCATTCTTGTATTATATTTCAATCCATTGCATGAATATATTTATAATTCTAAAACAATTATACAGTTCTTTACCAAAAAAAAAAAAAAATTGCTTGTATGCACATTCGTGTTTGTAATTACCGATAGATGGCGGAACCAGAGCAATAACAAACGGCCAATCAGAGCAATGTATCATTAAATGGATCAAATGACTTGGAAAAAATTCGCGAGTGTAATGACCGATAGATGGCGTTCTTCTTTTGTGTGTGTGTGGGGGGGGGGGGGGGGGTGGAAGCGATAGTACTGCTTCTTTCTTGTTTACATTGCACTGTTGCGAACGATCAAAACATGTGTTTCTAAAATCTTAATTAATTTTATTACTTATTAGCAAATATGAACGAGAAATTAAAGATTTCGACTATTTTTTATTTTCTGGGTGCCAAAGCAGCAAATAATTGTATGAAAAAAGCCGAATCAATCTTGGCTTCTAAGCGATTAATTACGTGTGGTAAGAAGAATGCTAATGCTAGCTGTGATACAGAAATAGAAGTCATCAGATCTTGCATGCAGACTTCTTCATCAAAAGGAAATCCACACAGCATTTCAGGATTATTTTACAAAGAGAAAGAAGAATGGGAAATAAAAAAACATCTGTTCATGCAAGGTTGGAGCAAGTCAAATTTGTAAGCATTGTGTTGCTGTGTTACTATACTGCAATGAGTAAGTGAAATGTATATGTACAAGTAACTTTAAAATCAACGTAAGATCTTCCCGTATTGTTACAAATTGAGAATTTTTTACCGTCACCCCAAATATGATTATTAAATTTTATTGATTAAAATAATTTTTATTTTTCACATGTTACTTATTTAAAACGAGATTTTATACGATTAGCATTTTTTCTTTTTAATATGCTATGTTTATGAAATGCAACTTTATGATTTTTCATATGGTATTTGTAATAACACTGTTGTACTTATCGATATATATATATATATAATGAAAATACATTAAAATGACATTTCAGATATGATTCTGTTCAGGTAATTTACATGAAATCATCTTTCAATATCCGAGTTCCGGTTTTTCTGACAGTCATGTAAAATTGATATTTTATTTTATGAATTCCTGAACAACCCTGAATAACCATACTTGGAAAAGATAAACTATATTTTTGTATACCCCAACTGTTATTTAATGTATATTATTTTGCTTTATAGATCTGCAAGTAAAGGCAAATAGCCTGGTGAGCATCCTTTGTGTGTAGTTTTTTGTTTCTAAGACACCCACTAAAGGTTGCTCCCCCTGGCTTAGTTTTTAATTTGCAAATGAGCATCATATTTACTTTATCTGAGAAGTTGACCTGCAAGAATCAATAAAGTCCATTGTCCATTCCAATTGATGCTGCAGTGAAGCAAGATCTGATTTAGATGAGGCACTGCATTCTTCACTTATAGTAGCTGATGCACCTAATTGTTCTGAGTAAGTAGAGCACCATTCATTTTTTTAAGAAGTTGAACATATATAAATATATACATTTTTTTTATAGTGTGTATTAATTAATTTTGATTGAATGGGTAATTAATTATCTTAAAACTTAATCTTGTTCATTAATCATTACATTTTAAAGTTTCTTCACAGTTTTGTGGGATGAATAGGCTTTTAAGTTCAAGAAAGTTTGCTGATTATGAAAATCAGCCACTTATTAAAATCACTTTGACTCAGAAAAAGTATTCTTTTTTTTAAAAAACAGCAAGTCCTGTATATGTTTTTAGTTTAAAAAAAGAAAAGTATTAAATATATAGTTTTTTCAATATTTTGGCACAATTTTAATCAACTAATTTGCTATTTAAAAATTTATCGTTTTTTTTTTTTTTTTTTTTTTTTTTTAATTTATTATTATTATTATTATTAATATGGCATACATAAATTTTTAATTTCTACACGGATTTTTTTTTTTTTTTTTTTTTTTTTTTCAAATTAAATTTTTAAAACGTTGGCATGTCTGATACTGTACTGTACCATACTATAGATAAAACAAAATTATTTATATTAACATATTTTTCTTTCCGAACACTATAGTGAGGAAAGTATTGTAATCATTTAAAAAATCAGAGTTTGAGATTTTGGTGTTTCTACACGTTTTAAGGTGCCCTGAATTCATGTTTACTTTTTTTTACGATGTGTGTTTTCATGTGTGAGAACATGATAGTATCTAAACGCTTTGTTTGAATGAGCTGAAAGTTGGTATCTATGTTTTAAGTCACCATAACACAAACTTCATTGATTTTGGTAAATATCAAGCCCTTATAATTTTTTATACAGGAACACAAAGGATAACTATTTATTACTGTAGCTTATAAGCTCATATTAAAAATGTGATAATATCTAAATAGCTCCTCCAGTCTGCTGAAAATTTGTGTACATAATACCCCTAACAGCACAGTTAGGCTTAACTGATCCACAGTACATCTTAAGGACGTTTCTGGGATGCCTTGTCATCCAGAAGACATCTTGAATATATCCTGGGAAGGCGATGTGCTGTCTGGGACCAGGGTTGCTGATTTTTTTGATTTTTTTTTTTATTTTTATGATTTAAATCGGATTTTTTTTTTTTTTTTTTTTTTTTAATCAAGATTTATTTGATTTTGGTGATTTCTATCATGTATTCATACATTTTTGTACAACATTCGTATTTTATTATGTGTATGTGTGTGTATATTCATAATATCCACACTGTCAATCATTTTACTTAAATTATAAAAATGTAAATAATATTCTATTCCATAGAAAAAATCCATGTAGACATTTAATACCAATGTTTTTATTCAACATAGTATCTTTATAATAAGTTAAGTAATTTAATAACAATCATAAATGCAGTAGTATGAGCCACTCAGCTTAAGACTTTGGCTTTGTAACTACAGTAACGTATTGAAATAAAGTAAAATCTTACCCATGGTATTGAACACATGAAATAAATATTGGAAAAGGATAATTTAATGGGGAAAATCACATATAACTGAAGCAATGTAGCAAGAGAAAGAAATTTTTACTCATAGTAGTTTCTAATGAAAAAATAAAGTTGCGGGCAATTTTTTTTTTTTTATTAGTACAGACAAAGAGTATTCGAAAGTTGTGGACTAATTTTTTTTATTAGTGCAGACAAAAACTGTCTGCAAGCCGTTTTTCTGTGTCCGCGACTATGTCGCCGTGTCACGGCGTTTCTGCCACTGGGACTGATTATATGTAGTTACATTAAAAGGTTATGATGTTTTAAAAACATGGCCCGAAATTTTCATGATGGGTATCTTTCAAAAGAGCTCGCCGATACCTTTAAAAGGAATGGTTGAACCATCGGTCTGCGATAATTTAAAATAAAGTTATCGATTTTTTTTCATTTTTAACAAAAAAAAAAAAAAAAAAATGTTATATTGAGAATAAATTCAACATTTTGTTTTTTATATTTAGTGTTATACTACTTATGTAATATGGAAATCGTCTGCATTATCATAAAAGATAATTTTTTTTAAATAATAATTTTAATAAATTATTTTTTAAAAACAGAATATTTTTTTAATAACCGAATTAAATTCTATATAAATGTAGGTGTATTAATGAAACGGTTGAGGGGGGCGGTAACCCCCCTCCCTCACACAGAGCTAATTATTATATAAATCTCCTCCTAAGCCTGATTTGAATTGTTAAACATAGGTTTACATAACAGTACTCGTTATCTTATATCTTAATCTCCAACCTGTATTTATAGTATTAAATTTCAGGGTAAGAGAAAGTCGTGTGAGTGACACACCAGATTACTTCACAATTATTCAGTCAGAATTTAAAAAAAAATGGTCAAATTGTGTTCAAAATAGTTGAAAACGTGTAAATTCACTGAAAATAGGAAAGCTAAAATTTTTATGAATCAAACACTTTCTACTGTTGAATATGAAAGAAAGATGTTAACGGCATATACGAGGTGCCCATGAATTCATGAGCCAATCTTTAAGGGGAAATAGGGCACTTTATAACACTGTTAAAAATTTCTGTAAATTTAATGTAAATATTTATACAGAGTCTCTGTAAATTTACAGTAATTCGTAGTTAAAAGTGAATAATCGAGATTCTCAAATATTTTTTTCTGTATTTTTACGTGATTTTATTATTTTATTTTTTAATTAAAATTAAAAAAGACTGTTTCTGCTTTAGAAAAAGCATTCCAAGTCCAAAATATATTCTCACGAATAATAAATTAAATTAATATTAGTTATTAAAATGAATGTACAAAATAAGTTTTTTAACATCTCCGTTTATTTTTCTCTGTAATTTTACGCAAGACTTAAGATAATAGATTACACAGAGTTTTCTGTTGAAATTTTTAACAGTGAAGGATTCAGAATTGCATGGGAACCCATGTCCCCAAACAAGAGATGCTAAAAACCCGAGAATTTAAAACCAAGGGAAAAACCCGGAAGTTTTGGGGAAAAAACTGGGAACTTTGGGAATTTTGCGGGGAAAAAACAAATTAAAAATCTCTAAAGCAAATAATATGTTGTTTACTTAACATAAATGACAATTTTAAGGACTTTGATATACTGATAAACTTATAACATTGTTTTAATTTATCATTTTATTTTCATTTTATCTGAACTGCAGCCAAGTCATTAGCTTTTCATATATAAACAAGTCATACTTTATATATCTGAAAAGGTATTACAATATAAAACCCTTTTTTACTAGATTTAATATGGTGATATTTATATAACTAAACACAATTACAAAATATATAAGCTTAAAAGGTAATGATATGATTAACAGAAAATGATTCTTTGAATCATAACATGTTATTTTTCTTAGGCTTGTTGACTGGCAAAAATTAGACTTAGGATTGTTACTCGTATAACCATTTTTCTCCACAGACACTTCTTACATATGGTTTTTAATTCCACAAGATAACATTATTTCATAAGCCTAAAATTCAATTAATTTCACTACATTATTCTAGATAAAATAACATGCATTTTAACTACTTTTGTATCAAAACAATTGTTATTTTTCCTTTAAGCTCTACAAATTTTAGTATTATAATTTTTATTAATATACAGTTTTATTTTCCACTTGTGATTCAGTTGCTAAAAATGCTAAGTTCTTTTAGTACATTTATGTGCATTGGTTTGTTTTACATTTTCTGTACATTAAGAGGGTACAATACCTAATTCCGCGGACAGCCGTGGCCAATGTTATTCTATGGGAAAATTTGTTGCGACAATTACACATTACATTACCTACTGTATATTTTTTAATTCTGTTTTCGCAGTCAGAAAATTTATAACCGTTAAATGAGCACTCATTTTTGAAAAATTCATTTTTTTTTTTTTTTTTTACATTTTAATTTTGAGTTCAAAAATGCGATTTTTCACAAAATGCATTTTTCTCATTTTCTAGTCGCAAAATGAAATACTAAAATTTTAAAAAATTAATTTTTGGAAATCAAGTACTAATTTAACGTTTATGAATTTTCTAAATGTGAAAACAGAATTGAAAAATATACATTAGGTAATGAGTAATTACGTAATCAAATTTTCCCATAGAATAACATGGGCCAAGGCTGCCGGCGAGATTAGGTATTGTCCGCTTTTAAAAACGCTATTAAGAAGGCAGTGGATATAATAAAGCTCTTTCATAAATTATTCTCTCAAAATTAAGAAAATTGTCAACTAAAATTTAACAATATAAGGTATATTAAAAAATCTTCAAAATTATTTAAAACTGTTAGAGGAAGCTAATTTTATATTAAATCTATGTTAAATCTTATAAAAATTACTGCAAAGACATAGACAAAGAATGCTCAAGAATAGAAAGGATATATTAAGAACATAACAAAATAATATTAATGATTAATGACAGACATTTACCGTTAGTGTTAGCGACGAATTAATTATGATAAATTATTTTCTTCATGTACGGAAGGAACATATAAACATCGAAGATGCTATAGGTAGCGGTAAAGGGAAATGGAATCTACGCACGAAGAAGTTAAAGGTGAAATAAGGATCGGAGGCTGTTTATACACAAAAAATATTCAACAAAAGCTATAAAAATATTCATAATTTCAAAATTCCCAGTTTTTGGGAATTTTCAAAATTTCCAATATTGTCTTAAATTCCCAGGGAAAAAACCTCGGTTTTTTCCCGGGAAAAAACCAGGTGTTTTGAAAGCCTTTCATAAAAAGTAATTCCGTTAACAGTGTTCACGTTAACGAGGTTCGACTGTACTAAGAAAACGGACAATATTCCTCCTTTGGGTTCGGGACTATAAGAAATCAGCTGTTTTTGGAAAACAATCCTCAACTCTACCACAGCAAAGCATTGTGGCCTGCAAATTTTTATCTTGCAATATTATTTATAAGAGTTACAGATTATATGAAGTAAGAGTGATATAGTGATACCTTTGTTTTGTTTTTAATCCAGTTTTAATAATATACTTTAATATTAATCAACATATGTAATATTAAAAGTTGCCATGTGAATTGTGGCGATGTTAACAAATTTAAATGGATGTTCCATTTAATAAATTCCTTTATTAAAGTGATTGAAATTCTAATTATTTAAGGTTTGATGTCTATATATATATGTGTGTGTGTATAAAATGTTCTTATTAATCTTTTATTCGTTATATATGCTTGTGTCATTATATATATGTGTGTGTGTGTATACATAAAATTTTCTGCAATTTTACGATATGGAATAGTCTTATTTTTATCATTCGATTGAGTTGCTTACATTTCTCTTTTGTTCTTGTTTGAACAGATATCTGATTATTAAGTTTCACTGGAGAAATATTTAGGAAAATGTTATGCGTAACAATAAAATGACATCTTGAATCTAATTTCTTTACAAAATATCGGCCACGTGTTCGGCGATTTTACCTACTGTGACGTCACAGGAATATTGTCCATTCTGCGAGAAATCATTTCTTTAAAAATCTCAGTCCGCTCCGGGCTATAGATAAACGCATCAGGTCTGCTGAGATTTAAAGAAATTAGGAATAAAAAGTGAGATACATAAAGAAAGTATGATTATTCAACAGTTGCGTTGTTGCTGGGCTATGTAGCTGTACCCCTTTTTAGAGTACAATCTAAAGCGGTTTCAGATAGCTCCATTTGCACTGTTTAACGAACACAACCAATGAATGTTTCTTTACTTTATTAAATACGTAGATGGTTATAAGTTTTAAGTTTTTGAGGAAATTCTTAAGATTGTTCCTTTATAAAAATTTCATTTTCATGCATGCGTACATGTATGGCGAATCTCCACATACTTGCCAACATGCTCATTAATATTCCGTAGTGTTGCTAGTCCCGCCCTTTTTTTCACACCGGTAAATTTTTAGAATAATATTCTGCAAATGTAATTACGATAAAATAAGAAAGAAAGTACTACAAAAATATACTGGTGTGAAAAAGAAGGCGGGGTTAACAGTACTACGGAATATTAATTAGGATGTTGGCAAGTATGTCTCCATTTTTTAAAAGTAAATATACTTTATACACAAATGCGGCTTTTCTCAGAATATCATTAAAGTCTGCATAAATATGTACCACTTACAAAATGTTTTGGAATATATTTTATAAGTATTAACTAGTTCTTTGCTTCTTTTAAAAGAATGTGTAGCTGTACAGTCACCCCCCCCCCCCAAAAAAAAAACGCCACCCCCACCTAATTTTGCCGTAAATTATTGTAGAAACATGCGACTGGTACCAATCAGTTTGCAATAACGTCTAGTCAGTGGCGTAGCGTGCGGGGGGCAAGGGGTGCGCTTGCCCCGGGCGCAAAATTTTAGGGGACGCCAAATACTGCTTTTCTAAAAACTAAAAATTATCATTGTGATAAATTTCTGAATTTTTACAATTTTATTAGACCCTTCTAAAATTATCTCTGGCTAACCATAGGTTTCTTGATGAAAATGAAAAAAATTTATGCGCATCATAGCTTTAAATTATTCCCCCTGTGATTATTATAATGTGGGCGCGTACTTTCAATGAACTCTTCTCTCATTTTTACATCTTATATTAATAAATTGGCCGAGCACTGTTGTCAAAGTTTATACTGGACGTTGAGCTCTACGCCTCTATACATTCATAGTATGGCAATGACTGTAAGCGGCCCTTCTTATTTCGCGTCCATAAAGCGCTAATATACTGATCAATATAACAAAAGCCTACCTTATAGTCAAATACTGGACCCTTTGCGTCTGTAATTTGTTAGTTCAGAAATTCATATAAAAGGTTCATCATCTGCCGGTTGTTAACAAGATGATTGCTTAAAAGAGGCGCTGAAATTTCTAAATCCATAAATGGGTAGTTTTTTACAATCAGATTTTGATAGCGACATTCTTTATCATTTTTATTTATTAATATAAATAAACATTTCTACTAAAAATTGACCAAACAAAAAAAAAATACTAAAAACCTTATATATAAAATTTGATGCAGTTTCATTCCATAGGTGCTAAATTATATAACTATCACAAAATCCAGAAGAGCACGGTACAACAGCACCACCTTTTGAGCGATTGCAAATAAATTTCATATTATTTTTTTTTTTTTTTTTAATAATAAATATTGTACAGATAAATTTTGTCATGATTCTAAACAATAGATTCGACTATAATAAAAATTGTAAAGATAAAAGGCAGAGTTTATCTTAGTGTATAAGGTTCCAGGAACTTCAGAACAAGCTGCAAATACAAGGTCTTTAAATTATTCACACTTTATTGTAGATGATCTTTGGTTTTTGAAAGCAAGGCCGATTGACAATGACCTGGATGAGAGGCCCTCTATGAAGGTGTTTCTAAGGGAACTTAGTCTTTATATATGCAAGTGTCAGAGAAAACCACGGAAAACTCCGAATAGTTAGGTCGACGACCGCGACTTGAAATCAAATCCGTTACTTCCTGTCTACCAGTTTTGAGAGTAGAACCACTCAGCTACTGGTGGGGCCTCCTTCTGCTGTAGAAATAATGGAAAAGGCTGAGAAGTTTCTGCGTAATTTTCGAGTCTGAACTATTAAGTATTCTTTAACATAGTACTGATCAGAAAAAAAATACTGATATCGATAATACAGGTTTTGCGATGAGATGTGATGTGTTTCTAGATGCTGATGAAGAAAAGAATATTCAAAAATTTCCATCACATACGGTTTTGGACAGATTTTTTTTTTTTTTTTTTTTTTTTTTTTTTGACAGAAATGAGTTTAAAACTCTACTTTTTCAACTCCCATCTCACTTATTTCCCTAAAAATCTAGACGATGTGAGTGAAGGAAGAGAGGCATTTCCTTAAGTCATCGAGAAATGTAAATAGGGTATCAGAGTCGATGGAATGTTAATATATTAGCAGATTATTGTTGAATGCTGCATAGAGATTGCCCTCACAAACGAAAAAAAATTAAACGAGCTTCGATCTCAAGAAACTGAGATATTTAAAAGACAATGTGTAAATAATAGCCTTTTTTAATGCATTTTACACGCAAAGAGTTTCTATATTGTTATAGCCTTTATGTCAGTTCTTCATAGTATTATCCTTACTTTGTGAATAGTATATTTTATTCGGGAAAAACTTAAAACGTTTAGTAACCAAGCAACTAAAAAATAAAGTCAACAGAAATTAATTCATTTTATGAGTCATTAGGTTTTCTGTAAGTTCAAACTTCGTTAGATGTACAAAATTGCTCGATATATCCAGCATTTATGTTTCAAATATTTTGACTTAAACGTCATACTTATGACATTTTGTTAGACGACTTATCACTTTATTTAAAGAAGTCTATTCAGAATTGAGTATTTCTACGACGATACTTTTAAATTTATTGCACTGAATAGCTGAATTTGTATAAAAGCTTCAAAAAAGTCAAATTAACGTTATGTTATTGTTTTATTATCAATTCCCTTAAGAATTACTATTAACAATGCAAGATGATAGAAGCTTTTAAAAATTAAATTAATAAAATACATATAAACGCTCAACGATGATCAAAGAAAGACTAACTGACAGTATCAATATTTCCAATTGAAAAAGATTTACATATTTTGACAGTGTAATTTATGTAATGATTCAGCTATAATTCTAACTGTATGGAAATAACTTATTTGTTTTATAAGGTACTTTTTTTTTTCTTTTCTTACTATTTGGAAACCTTTTTATTCATAGATAACAAAGATGTAATTTTTTATAATTATGAAAAAGGAAAGTATTGACGACTGGAAAGGAAGTAGTTGTATTTTATGAACAAATTGCGAATTTATAAATAGCTTTTGAATCATTTATATATATAGTTTTTTCTCTGTACATATTTAACTCCATAATCTCGGACGAAAGCCACTAATATCTGAGAAGGTCTTCTGTCGAAGCTAAGAGAAAGGAAGCGCCCGATTCGAACTCGGGTCGTACTCGCCAACTTAGCAGTTCTAAGTTTTTCGTGGTTTTCACTGAAACTTGCGAGAATGCGGGATAGGATCTCTTAGAAAGACAGCCCCTTGACAAAATCTATGCAGGCCTAGGATTCTTACACAGTCAGTTTTCTTTAACACTACACCATCACCGGAAGGAGAGAGGCGCATAATTTTGGACTGCCCCGGGCGCTCCAAACCTACGCTACGCCACTGCGTCTAGTTTATAATGTTATAGTTAGATTTTACTTAGGGGGTCGTCTACATATTAAAACTGACATCAACTTCATTTTTTTCAATGGTAACCCCCATGTTTTATAATTAATTGAATTCTTTGGATCAAATCATAACGGAAAATGGTATAGTTTATATATTTCGCTCAATTTTTCATAGAGTTATAAGCTGTCAAAGTTTGGGGGTGCTAATGTTAAAAGAATCTGACAAACATTAAATCATATCTTCCGAAATAATTATGATATTTAAATTTGTTTTTTTTATTCGTTAGAATGAAGTGACCCAAACATATTTCATGCAAATTTTTGCTAAAAAAACATTTTTTGAATTATGAAAACTATTAATAAATTCATATTTAAAAAAATTATGAATTATGACCTATGTTAATTTTTGCACGAATAGAACGGGCATCATCAAAAACATGGGTTTCCAAATTTACAGCTCGTTCCTAACATTATTTTGTGAGTTACAGTGATATTTCACTTTTTATTCCTGTTAGGGGGCCGTCACTTGTTATAACCTGTATCCTCTATAAGTAAATGTTTGTATATAATTTGACGGAAAACTATTTTAATTTACCTTTATGTTATTTTTATTGTTTCCTAAGCAATATTTCGATGTTTATTATACAAATTGGCATATTTTTGTAAAGTTATCACAATGTAGGCGAGGGATTGTGAAAGAATTTCAAAAGAAAAGAAGCCCCGCCTCTGATTCGCTGAAACAGTATTTAAAAAAAAAAGACAAATTTGCATATTCCTATTTGACTCTATATGTGACGCTGGTATGCATAAATCACAATGGTATTTACTACATCGATTATTGAAGACAAAACTTAAATGATTTAATTACAAATATGCAAAATTATTTTGCTTTATATTATAAAGTTTTAGAAAATTTGTGAAAAGGCGTGGCTTACGGTACAAGAGAAGAATATATCCGATCCTAATATGTTAAGTCTTTCTTCATAAGTATTAAATATCTTTTTCTAGTTTTTCGCTGCTAAAATTCTATTTTAACCCTGTTACACTTTTTTTCGCATTTCAATATTCAAGAGTACGTACACCTCTAGTTAAATATCATGTTTTAGAAAACACGGTACAGCGAAACTGATTGCATGAAACAGCAATTATGCATTCGACAATAGTTTTATTATTATTATTATGAATATTTAATAATTTTAAAAAGATTTTTTACCATAAATTTTCTGTTTAAATTTTGTTGTGACATATTTGCATTTGGTTACTGTACCGTTTGTAAGCTTTGTGTTATTTAAAATTTATCCCATAATGTAACATAATAAAATATCAAATTTCTATTAAAAGTTTTTTAAAACAGAATCAAATAGTGAAAAATTGCTTTATTATTATTATTATTTTTTAAGTTTATAAGATCTATTATAGGAACATAGCTCAATAGTATTTATTTTCAATTTCCTAATCACGAAATCAAAGTCACAGTTATTATGGAATAAAAATTTAAAACAAAGGAATTGTCTTATTACTTTCAAATATATAGATATTGATCTTACAGAATCCTGAAATTTCATTTAAAAGACTTTAAACGTCTAAATTAAAAAATTCAAAATAAAATAAATTAATCTAAATGCTTTTAAAGTTGAAACGGGAAGATTTCAAAATATATGAAAATTGGCATTTGTGTTTTGAACATTTTGGTGCGGTAGATATTAAAATCAATATTTTTATGATGAGCTGAACCTGAGCTTAAGAGAGGGCGGATCCAGCTATTTAGCACGAGTGATATCACCTGACTAAAACCAGAATAAACAACATTTTAATTTATTCCGGCGTATTTTTAGCCCACTGTTATTCTTTCTTTTTTTCCTTTTTTTCAAATTTCAACACTAGCTACAGTACGCTTACGTCCTATTTACATTAAGCCTTGATATGGAAACTATGTTGCTGTTTTTCGATGCTGCGAAATTTACAAAATATATTTGTGTTAATATACTATACAGATAGAAGAATAATTATATAATATCAACAAATCTTCTTTAATAAATATGTTTATATACATTACTGTATGGAAATGTTTATATATGAATATTGTATTTATTTTTAATGAGAGATATAAACACAAAATACTAAAAAAAAAAGAAGAAAATGTGTTATAAATTTTTATAAATCAAGCAAAATATATATGCATACTTGCCAACCTAACCCGTAACATTGTTAGTTCCCGCCCCTGTGTGTACACAATTTAATTTTTAGAGTAATTAACTTCAAATACATTTACGATTAACTCATTGAGCGCCACGCGAATTCTTATGGAAATCCCATTCAGGCCACACGTGCTGCTTAGAAGCGTGTTATGTTTATCGAGTTTCAATAAACCCCATTAGGCCTTAACGATGTAATCCTATAAAAATCCTATTAAAAAAAAAAAAAAAAACCATGAAGTAAATTTTAAATAAATTGTCAGTAATTACTTAAAACTATGTAAGTTCTGTAGCTTTATATCATATTTTACACTGCCGGCTGACTTAGCCTAAATGGAAAGATCAGTGTCAGCCACCGATGGCTGACACGGCTCTAAAAAGACTGATGTGAAAAAAATGTACGGAAAGGGGCGGGACCAGTAATCTTCCGGGATAGGTTGACAAGAATGTATATACATAGAGCAATGCCAGAAAATGTTCTTTATTTTTCATGAACCAGATGAATGGTACTTTTTTTTCTGAATAATCTATGTATTAAATATAATGCTGCTTTAAATACCCTTTAAATGAAAAGTTTTATTACATAAAGTAATTTTCTGGCACTCTACAGCTCCCAAATGACACACAATACAAAACCCCGCCTTTTTCCAGTGTTTAAAGGGTATTAACGTTTAATATGCTTTATATTCGTTTTGATCTTTCCTTCTCCTCCTTCTCTTCTTTTTTCCTTAAAAAAAAAGAGTTATGTAACATTTTGACCTTTTCAAGTGAATATTTAGATTAAGGGTAGTCAGCCTTTCTACACCCACCGTCCACTTCGGTATCTGTGTTAAAGTGTAGAATTTTAGAACATCCCATTAAGTAGTAGGATTTATTATTTTGCATATTAATTTGTTACACATTATAAAATATAAAAGAAAAAGAATATCGTGGAGATTTATGTAAAAGTTTTTAATAATGTCATGAAAATAATAATAATAATAATTAATTAAAAAAATAAATAAATAAAAATAAAAAAATCTGTTTTAATATTTTAAAAAAGTCAATTAAAGAAAATGAAAGTACTGCAGTATCAGAAGAAACTCCCATTGTCACTGTGAAACGGCCGTGGGAACCAGGTTGAGAGCCGCCGTTTCAGACAATTATACGGCAGCTTAAGTTAAAATAATTTTGAATTTTCAAACAAATTTAAAACCATTCATCTTTTTTTTTTTCTTTTGATTGATATTTTAATATCTATTCAAGCTATTTAATTTTCTTTGTATGAAGTGAACTATCTGATGTTTAATCAATAGAAACCAATAAAAATCTTTTAATTCATAAACTAACTCAGAAAGTTCTGTGAATTAGTCATTTTTTTTTATTTTATAATTAACATTTCTGAAATTTTTTTCCGGTGTGAAACTTAATAAATAATGTATACTGGGTGGTAGATCGTGATTTATATTTTCTAAATGTATAAACGGACCCCTAATACATTTTCACGTGTAACTCTATTTAAAATTGATTTAAGGTATATAAATAGGTATGTTTTTCGAACCGCCTTGATCTCAGAAATCTGAATATGAAGTCAAAAATAGGGGTTGCCATTGAAGAAAATGAAGTTAATGCCAGTTTTAATATGTAGACGACCCCTTAGGCAAAATTTAACTATACCGTTATAAACTAGACGTTATTAC
Organism: Salticus scenicus; assembly: GCA_963930645.1. Lineage (NCBI taxonomy): Eukaryota > Metazoa > Arthropoda > Arachnida > Araneae > Salticidae > Salticus > Salticus scenicus. Next base: position 14,649,006 of record OZ005658.1, read on the forward strand.
AAATCGATCGGTACCAGTCAAATGTTTCTACGATAATTTACGGCGAAATTAGGTGGGGGGGGCGTTTTTTTGGGGGGGTGACTGTACAACTAAGTGTCTCTTCCAAAATATTCTTAGAAAAATTTACTGCACATATGATTTTGCTGTTCTTTTTCATGAGTGAATTGATGATATTTTAGACTGAGCTTTTAGACTAACATTTAAAGCACAATACACATAGCATATAGTTGTGCTGTTTCATTTTGTTTCACTCGTATAAATACGTAAATAATTATAAGTATCCCCTCTTTTAGAAAACGGTTTTGGCTAAACCCCATAAATTTGCAGTTTTCCCTCTGTAAAAATGCGTAACGGATAAATTTCTAAATATAATACTTATAACAGAAAATGTTTCAGAAACTTTTCACACACACACGCCTTTTTTTGCTCTATTGGTGCGTAAATGTTTATTCAAAATTTTGTTTTGGTAATTTTTTAGGTTATACTCTACACATATATGGCTTTTTTTTCAATGTATGCGTCGTAGATACCTAGTTAGATTTTCTGAAAGTCCTTAATGATTTATCTCGCACACGTATGGCTTTTCTCCTATATGAATGTATAAATATTTTTTTAGGTACTACGTTGATAAATTTTTAGAGTAAATAATGTGTAGCCATCTGGCAACACAACACGAATGTTTTTCTGAGAAGTATCACAGTAAATTGTAGCATCTGAGCCAACTACTGGAAATTCAGTAATTTTCAACGATGAGGAATTTTTGTTTTGAAGCAGTTGCTGTAATTCATCATCTGACCTCTGAGCTTCTGCTATTGCCTCATAATCGATGGTTGGCAGAACAGATAAACCATTTAATCTTGACAATGCATCAGCAACTATGTTCTCAGAACCGGGAACATGTTGAATGTCAGTTGTAAATTCGGCGATGAAGTTTAGATGTCTTAATTGGCGAGGTGAAGCTTTATCAGGATTTTGATTCAGGGCAAATGTTAGAGGTTTATGATCGGGATAAATTGTGAACGGTCTGCCTTCCACTAAGTAACGAAAGTGTTTCACGGCAGAATAAGCAGCTAGCAGTTCTCTGTCGTAGGCACTGTACCGTTGCTGTGTAGGATTACGTTTTGATGAAAAGAAACCTAATGGTTGCCAGAAATCGCCAATTTTTTCTTGAGCCGCTGCCCCGAGTCCAAAATTAGAAGCGTCTACAAATAATGCCAAGGGTGCTGATATTGATGGGTGTGCTAGATGAACAGCATTCGCCAAGTGAATTTTATATTTCTGAAAGGATTTTTCTGCTTCTTGTGTCCAATCAATAGTTTTATTGGAGTTCTTTTTAATGGCGGATAAGTATGTTGTTAGAGGTAATTGATATTCCGCGGCATGAAACAAAAAAGTCTATAAAAATTGAGCATACCTAAAAAATGTTTCAGCTGCTTTATTGTTTTGGGTCTTACAAAATTGCTGATGATGTCTGTCCGATCTGCTGCTGGCTTTAGCCCTTTGGCGGAAACAGTATGTCCAAGAAAATTCAGCTTAGGCTGGCCGAAATTGCATTTAGAAATTTTTATTACTAACAAGGAAACTCTTTCAAGCGGTAATCACCGATTTCCTTTAAAAAATTACAGAATATAGTTTATGTTGCACTTAATTCACGGGTAAAAAAATTAGCTGCTGAATCGCAACAGGAAAGGCACAAAAAATTATTAAACATTACGTTTTGAACGCCAAATATGAAAAAAGTCCTCGCCAAATCACATTAACCTTTCCTCAATGATGCCAAAGAACTTCAGTATAGGAGGGTAGTATTTTGTATCGCTCTAGGGGTTACTGAAGGAAGGAAGCCAACCCCTCCGCGGAGAATCAAAATTAAGATGTCATGTCTCTGGAACATCCCTAAGTGTGGATATAAGGCCGTCTTTAATTCCCCACTGCGTAGCTATAGTGCGACGTTAAAACCCACTCATCACTTAAGGTATTTTCTGAAATCTTGAAATTTCTATTTAGAAAAAGTGAGGTTATGTTTTATGTTAGATCCAACATTTTCAATTATTTTATGTAATGTTTCAATATTGCATTTATTTAAAATAATGCAATTTCAATTTCAAAGTTACTTTTACATTACTCCAGCTTATACAGTCGGCAGTAAAAGTATACGAGCACTAGCCAATAATTCCGATATCAAAAAAGTACACTTAAAACTGTTTTGTTAAATAAATCCTTGTCGAATCATGTTCTTAGACTGACTAAGAATGTGACTCGACAAGGATTTATTCAACAAAGCAGTATAAGGTGTACTTTTTTTAAACAGGGATTATTGCTAGTGCTCGGATACTTTTGCTGCCAACTGTATATAATCTGGAGTAATTTAATGTCTGAAGCACTCGGCATGTGCATTTATATAAATCTGCAGACGATTTAAAAACTAATCTGATATATAGATTGATTGGCTGGATTTTACGTCGCACTAGTACTGCGGAATGGGCAATTGCAGACCAATATGAATTATAATATTTGATTGAACATTTGATTGTTAGAATAGTTGATAGAAATTAATACTTAAATAAATAAATCAAAATTAAAATATTTAAGATATTTGAGGTTGAGTAGGTTTTAAGTTTTAATTCGCACTACAGATATGCAATGGCGACAGTCTAGTCTAGGACACATTCCTAGAGATGGTCCGTAGACGTGCATTGCAACTTTGATCCTTTACGGAGGGGATTATTTAAAATTGGAAAAACACGTGCATAACCTTTATGGCTTCTTACATTTCTGGTAATTTATTTTGTAAAAATATGCATTAGAATTTCATAAGGTTGGTTGGGTTTTACGTCGCACTAGTGCTGCGCAGTGATTTTTTTTCATGGGTAATTTTCTTAGAATTATTAACTGCGAAATCTTGTTGTTTTAAAAATAATTGTTATGCTGAATGCAGACCCTCCGTGGCCGAGTGAGTATGTCACCCTCGCTAATCGCCTTCACGTGTAAAAGAATGGGTTCGATTCCCCAGATGACCCAGGGTGTTTTTTTAATTTTTTTTATTTTAATCCGGTTATGAGAGGCATACTATTGTAACAATCTCAGCTATCGTAGATCACAAGTCCGATCGTACAGTCGGCAGCAAAAGTATCCGAACACTAGCAATAATCCCCGTCAGAAAAAAGCACTCTTAATACTGCTTTGTTAAATAAATCCTTGTTGAATCATGTTCTTAGACTGACTAAGAACATGATTCGACAAGGATTTATTTAACAAAGCAGTATTAAGTGTACTTTTTCTAGACAGGAATTATTGCTAGTGCTCGGTTACTTTTGCTGCCGAGTGTACGATCCGACTTGTGATCTAAGATAGCTGCGATTGTTACAATAGTATACCTCCCTATGTTATATCTTTCCTAATCTCGACGAAATTTACAGGAGGGGGATGTCGAGTCAAACATACAAATCGGATGTATATATTAAAAATAAATAACATACGCAGAATGCAACCATCCGATGTACCGGACCCTCCTCAGGAGTGCATCGCAAACCGTCGCCAATTGCCCATAGTTCAGTACTAGTGCGAAGTTAAACCCAACCAACAAACAGGACGAAATTTAGGGTAGAATCATAGATCGTCTCTAATTGCTCATTGCGTAGCTCTAATGAGCTCTATTGGATCCACACAACTCATATTCTGTGGAGTTGCTTCTTCGTCGAAGGTTCGTACTGCCCAATAAAATGATCAGACTAAGGGGTACATACAAATGAAACACTTCCGGTTGCAAAGCCGTTTGCAAGTGTTCCAAATGTATGACTACAGTCGGCAGCAAAAGTATTCGACCACTAGCAAAAATTCCTATATAAAAAGGCACACTTAACACTGTTTTGTTATATAATTCCTTGTCGAATCGTAAGAACAGGATTCGACAAGGATTTATTTAACAAAACTGCATTAAGCGTACTTTTTTTACATAGGAATTTTTGCTAATGCTCGGATACTTTTACGGCAGACTGAATTTGCAAAAAATTTGCAAAATTTACGTCATCGGAGTTGCAAGCGCTCCGTTTGTATGTAACCCTTATAAAAAAAATGTGTTCGGATACGAAATGCTTTCATTTTAGTTTAAAAAAAAAAAAAAAAAAAAGCTTTGTGTTTTAATATATAATGTTTTGTTTTATTTAAATTTATATAAAAGTTTTGATCATATATTTTTTAATGTCGTTATTAAAAACTTGACGTAAATATTCTTGCAATTGTTGACACAGCTTATTTAACTGAAATATTAAATGTTATTTAGAATTTCGACTAAATAATTCTCAATCTGGTAAATTATCTGGTTTTTGTTAATCTATTCTGAATTCTCATGTGCTCGACAGCGTAGGGTGCTCGTTTGACTATCAAAAAGAAAGAAGAACATCTACATCTATTAAATCTTCATTGCAATGAAATTTCGAAGAATGCAGTCGCCAAACAGTCGCTTTTTTGAAAATATTGCAAACATGCTTCCATTTTTAATAATTTTTTATAGCTTATCTATTGCGACTCAGCAGCTAATATTTTAGGAAGATGCTATTCATGATTAAATCTTATGCCAGAATTTTTTTCAAGAAAATCGGTGATTACCGCTTGAAAGAGTTTCCTTGTAAGCGAAAGTCTAACAGACGCTTGAAAATTTCCTTGAGGTGCTCCAAATGCTCTTCTTTGGATTTTGAAGCCACCAAGATATCATCAATATAAATGAAACAGTAATCTAAACCTCTTAAAACGGCATGCATGAATCTCTGAAATGACTGAGCAGCGTTTTTTAAACCAAACGTCATGCGGAGAAATTCAAAGAGGCCGAAAGGTGTGCAGATTGCGGTTTTTTCGATGTCGAACGGATGGACAGGAATTTGATGGTAGGCTTTCTCTAAGACTAGCGTGGAAAATATGGTGCAGCCTTCTAAGTGCTGCGTAAAATCTTGTATATGGGGAATAGGATAATTGTCAGCTTGTGTTATGCGATTAAGTGACCTGTAATCACCACAGGGCCTTCAATCGCCATTCTTTTTCTTCACCATATGAAGAGGGCTAGACCAACAACTTTTAGATGGTCTACATATCCCTTGTTCCATCATATTTTCGAATTCGGCTTTAGCAAATTTTAATTTTTCGGGCGATAGTCTTCGAACTTTGGCGCAAACTGGGGTACCATTTGTAATTATTTGATGGGTTACATCATGTTTGGGAAATATCTTAAAAGAATTTTCTTTTGTTATGTCTTTAAACTGAGCCAAAAGAGAAGAAACTTCTGAATCTAAATTATTAAAGTCTATGGTAGTCAATGATGTCGATGGTTGTATTGCGATTGTGGCGGGTGACGAGAATGAAGTATAAGGATATAATAAGCGCTGTCTTTTGACGTCTACTAATAAACCATACTTCTGGAGAAAATCCGCGCCAATAATTGCTTTCGACACATCGGCCACTATGAATGACCACGTAAAAGTTCGTCTGAGTCCAAGATTTAATTTTAAAATTTTATTACCATAGGTTTTTATTTTTGTGCTATTGGCGGCAAACAATAGAAAATCAGATGGCGGCAGCACTTTTCTTCTATTTACAGGAATCACGGACACATCCACTCCAGTATCAATCAAAAAGCAACTTCCGCTATTTCTGTCGCAAATGTATAGGCGACTGTTTTGCCTGCCAATATCGTCGGTCGCCGCGATCGATTGGCCTATTAGTTTTCCGGCAAATGCTGTTTGTATTCGCATGGAGTGGTACATTTACGTGCCTTTTCGCCAAACGTGGCATGGTACCAACAATACTTGCTATGCTGCGTCGATCGTGAGCGGGAGCGTGATCGCTGTCGCCGGAAACTGGAACGGGAGCGACTTCTATCAAATGAGTTTTGAGATCGATCCAAGAATGTCAAATCTTCTAAACGTTTGGTTAGGGCATCGACTTTGCTTTCTACAGATGTTAACCGGTCAGTATCCGGATTTGGGGAAGGTTTCTGAATGGCTTGTATCTCTGCTGTGCCATAGGATTCGGCGATCTTATCTGCCATTTCTGCCAAATTATCGAGTGAATCTTTACTCACCGATAAAATGGCTCTGGTGTGCTTTGGCAGTCGTTGCGACCATAAAGATTTAATTACTTCCTCAGAAACTGACTTATCAGGTAAACTTTTCATGTGGCGCAAAAGATCAGATGGTCTGCGATCGCCTAATTCTATATCGGAAAATAGTTTTTTAAGTCTCGTTTCATCGGAATCTGATAAGCGAGAAAGCAATGTGGATTTTAGCTTGTCATATTTATTGTCACTTGGAGGATCTGGCAGAATGTCGTCTACCACATCCAAAGTTATTTCGTCTAAAGCTGCGACGACAATATAATACTTTGTTCCATCCTGTGTGATACCTGAATTTATGAACTGCGCCTCTAATCAGGGACCGCTTTAAAATTTTGGCGGCCCTAAGCAATATTTTTGGCGGCCCTCTTTATTAGATATTACGCCAGGGCAGCTTATAGATTTCAAGTGACCACAAGTAAATTTTCTCACTGTGATTCCTCCCCCCTTCTCCCTTACAAAAGAAAAAGCTACTATGTTAAGATTCAACTTATTCTAAAATTATAAGTTAATATAAATTTAAATAACATTTTTTTTTTTTTTTTTGTTAAAATTGAATTGGATCCGACATATTTAGAAATAAGAAAAGGTAAACAAGTTGAATCAAACCTTTAGCTTTTCTATTTGACTGCGCTAAACGTTCGATTGGAAAAATGCCTTAAAATTTCTGTTAATACTAATCTCCATTCTCTACACGACATCGCACGTATTAATGTACAATGGAACTACTGTACATCAATACTGTTATATCTGTAGATGTACTCATATACTACTTACAGCTTGTACCATAAACTGTTTGGCCGAAAATTTGAGTAAAAACCATTACAATGAAATGAAAAAGAACATTTTTGCATGACCAGAAGAAAAGGGAATTTGAAATCCGTCATTCCTTCACCATTGCTTAGATATCAGATTGCGGCATCGCATCACAAAACAGAGTGAATTTATCAAGTTGCTAATTTTTACCGCTAATTTTTTTTTATTTTTTATTATTTTTTATTATAATTTTAATCCTTCCATAATGAATGATAATTTTCAGTTTTACATTAAAGTAGATAACAAGAATTCCTTTAATTTTTTAAACAAGAACGAAAAATCATTTGGTTCGCATAGACTATTAATATTTTCCAACTGTATGTACTTGTTGCATCGTTTAAGCTTTGACGTACTTTGTCTACGCTATTACACAACGGAAAAAAAATACAGACAGACAAACTAACTGAATTCATAATCACTCCAGAAATTGTTGAAAAGTATTAAAAATCCTTAACACAAACGGAAATGCAGTTCTAGCAATTTCCAATTATAGCTTTTAAGCTCTTACAATGTGTTTGAATATTTTGGCGGGATCCTGTAAATCTCACTGCTAAACATGCCATATATTCTATAGATTTTTTTTTTTTTTTTAATCATATGAATAATAAATCTAAATTTTAATACGACTTTTCCAGTACAAAATTTTTTAAATATGATTTATAAAAATGCATCTCGTAGAAAGCAATTAACTGTCATTTTTTTGGGTGTCCCTGTACACAGGCTAGTTATCCTATTTCTACCATTTTAAATAGAAAACATTAGCTACGGCCGTGCTGACAAACCGAAGTCGTCAACATTTTTAAACTTTATTGAAAAGTGTTAAAAATGCTTTTCTCTTCATTTTTGCTTGAACATTTTCCTTAATGTACAGGGTGGGCGGAAAGTAACTTCCTACTGGATTTTTCCTAAACGAATGTAGGTATGAAGGCAATTTTTTGTACACATTTAGTTTTTTGTGTGGCATGATAATTACAAATGTTACAATTCAATGTGTGCTCCAGAATTTTCTATACACTGTTTTAAACAAATAGGTACGTTTGCTAAGGCCTTCCGCAAGAATTCATCAGAAGCACATTTTTATAACCTCACGCATGAAGCTAGAGTAAATAGGAGATCTAACGCTGTATAACGAAAATGGTCCCGATTTTGACTGAGGCTGCTATCACGGCTGACCCTCGCGCCATCTATTGACGACTCTCCATAGCAACATTAATTTTTTAAACGAAGTTGGGAATGACAAAATTTAAATATATATGAATTATATTAGACTTCTTAATGGGTTCTCATAAAACTCACGTGGATATATATATATATATTTATAATATTTTCCAATATATTTACACTTTATTTTCTTACTTTTCCTAATTTTATTTAACCCCTTAACGCGCGCTGTCCTCGCTGCGAGGATGCAAAATTTAAGATCCAGCTACAAAAATTCATCCCGGAAATTTTTTAGCAAAAATTTACGTTTAACACATATCAGAAAAGGCCGGATTTTTAAACCTTAAAATTTAAAATTTCTTTTAGTATAATTTAGTTCATGAATTCCGGTGGCAGTATAATTTAAATGATCCGAATTATCTTGCGCCGCAAAGGGTTAACATAATTTTCGATGTTATGGATAAATTTCAGCTATTTCTTATATATTTTTTCGTGTTCATAAATACTTCCATATTTTATTTTAACGAATTTTATTCCTTGATGTAAAAACTTTAATGAATACTTTAGAAATATGCAAAATATAGAAAACGCAATACACTATGAAGGAAAAGAATTCATTAGAAAATAATTAAGGCAGTTTTAATATATACATTATATAAGATATTTATACCCCACCCTCTGCTAATTATGTTTTATTTGGAGATAGTTATGTAGAAGTTAAAGCTAATTGACTAGGTGCATTGCCTCCGTAGTAGTCTTATTAAGGAAACGTGAGGTGCCGGGTTCGACCCCAGGTCGCGCTCGTCAGTCCAGCCGTTCGGAGTTTTCCGTGGTTTTCTCCGAAACTTGCGTAAATACGGGCCACGATCCCTTAGAAAGACCTCCACGGAAGGCACTCCCCCTCAGGCCTAGGACGCAAGTGTAGTCAATCGGCCTTAATCCCAAACATCAACACCTATTTAACGAAACCAAGTCCATATTTACGCGAGTTTAAAAAAAAAAAAAAAAAAACGAAAAACTCGGAACTGTTAATTGCCGATCGTGATCTGGGATCGAATCCATCATTTCCCATTAACCAGTGTATTTTGAAGAAAGAAATGTAACTGATGTATATGCCTTGTATGCAATGTAAAAGTGCCTTAAAAAGTTTTATTTTAAACAATTTTCATTTATTCCTATGTTAAAATTATTTTAGTTATCCCAACTTCAACTCAGAAATTTATACTATTTTTTTTTTTAAAAAAAACAAAACAATTTTAATGAAAAGGTGAAAAGCGAATTTGTAAACCTCTGTTCTAAGAAAAAAAAAAAAAAAATCATAATAAATAAATAATATGTATAGAATTAGCTTTTTGAATGAAAAATAAATAAATAAATAAAATTTATAAATAATGGTTATGCTTAAAAAAAAAAAAGAAAGAAAAAGAAAAGAAAAGAAAAAAAGTCAGCTTGCAAAAAATTTAAATCCATGAACTGAATACCTGAGAAATTTATAAAATAAAATAATTTAATTATAAATTTATTTCAATAATTATCAAAATTAAAATTAATTTAATTTTTAGTGGGATGAAGATAACATTCTATTTGCAAAATAATCAAACTTATATTTCATTCCCCACCACACGCTAAGAATGATTTATCTGCACTTAGATCCTAGATTTAGGTGGACTGACTCCATGTTAGTCTTTTTAAAGGGACCTAGCCTGTATTTAAGCGAATTTTGAAGTGAATCATGGAAAACTCTGAACGGCCAAGTTGAGGAGTGTAACCTGGAATTGAACCAGGCACTTCCCACATGCATGTTTTATTTTTAATTTAGTTATTCCATTTTAATTCAAAAGCTTATTCTTTAACTTTAGTCAAAAATTTTAATCATAAGATAAATAATGCCATTTCGAATCATTAACATTTTTTTGTTAAATTCATTAGTAAAGAATAATGTATTTCAGTTTTTAGAATGTAAAAAATGAAATAAATAACTAAAATTTTCAAATAGTTAAACTATTTCCTTTTTCTTTCTTTTTCTAATTTTCATTTTTTAAAAACATATAATTTTAAGTGATTTGGATTAATTGTACAACAATTCTGCATTCATACTTCTGAATTCTTCTTGCTCTCCCCCCCCCCCCCCCCGATTATAAGAAAATCTGTTACGTGAAAATCGGAGAAATTTATAAGACATATTTATTAGATTTATAAGAGCTGAAAACCTGAAAAATTTATAAAATATATTAAGCGTAGTAAACTCGGTGGGATGAAGATAAAATTCTCCTTGTAAAATAATCAACACATTAGTCCCCCCCCCCTACCCTGCTAATTCTGTATTTTCTGCTAAGACCTAGCCTGTATTTGCTCGAGTTTTGAAGAAAACCACGGAAAACTCCGAACGATGAAGTTAACGAGTGCAACCTGGAATCGAACCAGGCACTGCACGTCAACCAGTTTATTTTAAAGTAAGAAATTTATTTAACTGATAAAATGTATGCTTTGTATGCAGTGTAAAAGTTACTTCACAGTTTTATCTAAAACAATTTACATTATTTATCTGCAAAATTATATTTTTTAGTCATTCAAAAATTAATTCAAAAATTTGTACCATTATTTTTTTTTAAATGGTAACGATTTTAATGAAAAGGAAAAATGCGGTTAGTTAAATCGTTATTCCAAATTTATTTTTTATTCTTACAATAATAATAATAATAATAATAAAAGTTTTAGCTTTTAGAATCCTAGGATCCTATAACGGCCAAGTGGTCCTGTCATTGAAGCTGTAGACATGAGGTGCTGGGTTTGATCCCTGGTCGCGCTCGTCGGCCTAGCCGTTCGAAGTGTTCGGTGATTTTCTCCGAAACTAAGTTAAATACGGCCAAGATCCCTTAGAAAGACCCCATGTAAGGCACTCTCACACAGGCCTAGGATCCTAGTGCAATCAATCGGCCTCAATCCTAAAACCATCAACAACTTTTAAAATCTTAAAAAAAAAAAAAAAAAAGAAAAAAAAAAAGCTTGTAAAAAAATTAAATTTATGAACTGATAACCTGAAAAATTAATAAAATATATTAAATGCAATAAACTTACTGTGCAAAAATCTCTTGCAAAATAATCAAAACATTCACTTCACCCCCCCCCCCCGATATGGTTTTACTTAACTTAGGTCTTAACCTAGGTGGATTGCCTTCATATTGGTCTTTTGAAAGGGACCTAGCCTGCATTTACTCGAGTTTTGAAGTAAACCACGGAATACTCCGAACGTTTATTTTGACGACCGTGGCCTGGATTCCAACCAAGCATTTCCCACTGACTATTTTCGAGAGCAGACACATACTGCTATAGTTGGAGCATATTTTACTTCGAAGAAAAATAAACTTATGATATATAGGCTTTGTATGTGATGTAAAAATGATTTTAAAATTTCATCCGAATCAAAACCTACATTATTTCCGTGCTAAAATTATTTTTTCTAGTCATTCCAATTTTAATTTAAAAATTTATACCATTAGCTTTTAAAAAAACGAAGCATTTTTAATCAAAAAGTAAAAAGAGGCTTTTTAAATTACTATTCCATTTTTATTTATTTATTTATTTATTTGATTTATTAATTTAAAAAAAGAAATGTCACACCCAATTAAAATTTTTAAATAGCTACAATTAATCTAAATCATCTAAAATGATATATATATATATGTATGTATAAAGATGAAAAAAAGAAATGAAAATTAGAAAAAAAAAAAAAAAAAAAAAACAGTTTAACTATTTTGGGAAAATTTTATTTATTACTTATTATTTTTAAAATCATTATTAAAAAATTAATGTATCTTAGATTTCAAAATTAATTGATTAAAATAAAAATGGTAAAATTTTTAAATAATTTCTACATGAAAAAGTAATATATCTTAGCATTTAGAATTAATGATTTAAAAAGTAATAATTAAAAAATAGAAACAAATATAAAAATGTTCAAATAATCTCTTTATTTCTCTATATTCTCACATTAATGGCATAACAATTTCTAGCCAAATTTTTAAAAAATAAGTACCTAAAATTACTTAAATTTTATTAAAAAGCAATTACTTCCATAAGCTTTCAATGCTAATCTGCTATAATGGCTAATCTTTGCGCCATCTAGCGACCTGTTGATTAACTAAATTTTCTGGTCCGTTTTCCTGCCGAAACCCCTATCTCGTTTTCCCTCCTCCCCTCTATCTTCATGACCTCACGGATTTTGTTCTCAAGGTTACCAAGAGTTTGAGGTTTGCTGCGGTACACTTCTTCCTTAGGCCACCCCCATAAACGGTAATCGCATGGGGTGAGGTCTGGATTACGCGCAGGCCATTCTATGGAGCCTCGGCGGCCTATACAGCGTCTAGTGAATCACTCATCAAGCCACTGCCATATATTAGAGATATGAAAAAGGAAAAGAGGTTACAAATAATGCCACACTACAGTCTACAAAACAAAGTAACTTTCATTGAAATCTATACATAACATCAATAGCTATTCCAAATTAAAATAGGGAGTTACTTTCCGTTTCCGCCCACCCTATATATGTGAAATAAAATTTTCATTAATTCATTTCTAAGTGGACTGATTTATCAGATGAAATTTTGTGTTGCTATTATTAATTGCAAACTAATCACTTTCAAACACAATTACGAAGCCTTTTCATTCATAAACGCGCGACAATTAGATATTACTATTTAGATATAGTGATACGAATCGATATGTACGGTGTAAGACCGATTGACTACACTAAGGTCCGAGGAATATAGGTAGACTGCCCCCGAGGAGTTCTTTCTAAGGGGTCCTACCCCGTATTTACGTGAGTTTCGAAGGAAACCATGGAAAATTCAGAACGGCTAGGTTGATGAGCGCGACCTGAAATCGAACCGGGCACTTCCCATCTACCAAGCTTTGAGCGCAGAACCGCTCGGCCACTGGTGGGCCTGTGATGCGAATTAAAGTAGCGTTTAATTTTTCCGTTTGAAGGTAAAGCTTTTTGCAGAAAAGACTATCTAAAATCAACGCATGAAACAGATTTTCTAGACACCATAGACGAGAAAAGATCGCTCTTATGTAATTTAAATTTACTCTTATTTATTTTTTAATCTTAATTTATATATTTTACGTATTTTAAATCTATTCTTAAAGACCTTTCTGAAATATGAACTATTTTCTGTTTTGTTTACGAAGTCAGGAATTTTTTATTTAGATACTTATAAATTTAATAGTGTTTTTTTTTTTTTTTTTTTTTTTTAAATTCTTAGTTCTTATTCTATTTTCTTATTTTTGATTATGAATGAATTTGATATAAGGAGTTGGAATTCTAAGCTGAATGAGTTTAAAAATGAGGCTGCTATGCGAAACTGTCCACGTTAGTGATGTCAAGAAAAGGGCTTCGAATTTTTCGGATTTAATAAAACTATTGTCAATAAATTCTGTTATTCTGATAGGTGCGGTGTAATGTTTAGGTCTAAAACCAAATTGTTCGGATTAAAATTACAAATAATCCAGCCTCAACTCACCATTTTCCCCGTCCAATTTGAAAAGATCTAGCTTGGAATACAAATCAAAGCACATATTTATTAAAAATCAACATTTTAGTACCTTAACCAGAACGCCTAATTTTAATTCCCAACTGCAAAAATTCATCTTGGAAATTTTTACAAAGTTTCACTTTAATAACATAAAGGAAATTCTTCATTTATTTCTTCTATTTTAGACTTGTTTGCAAATTCTGGTGGTAGTTTATTTTAAACTAGCCGCCTTCGGCGACCAGCTGGTTCGCGATCCCTGAAAAATCCGACTTTACGAAATTCCCGCTCGGTGGCGCCTGCGGCGCCTTTTTCCCGTATCAGGTCTAATAACAGCTTATTGATAGCTTATCTAAATCGCAGTAAACTCCCGTGCGGTAGCGCCTTCGGCGCTGATATTTCAAATTTCTAACTTTAGCTAAGTCCCGCTCGGTGGCGCCTGCGGCGCCTTATCCCCGTTTTAGAACTTACAACACCTTCCTCGCTCATTGGAATTTGAAATATTGAAATTTTAAAATATAGGAGCGCCATCTGGTGGTAGAAATTTCTGTAATATATTGTTCAATTCCAAATCAACAAAGCTTTCAAATGATGTATTACTTATGAAAATATTTTAATTAGTAGCTGAGATACAAAAGAAAACCTAAAAAGGAAACCTTAAAACGTGTAAATCGGGTAAAATCTCGAATAATACTTTCGATAATATAAAAGAACTTTAAAATATCTTTCGAATGATGTATTAATACTGCAAAAAAATAAAAGAAGACAATCTTTTTCCAATAAATATGTCATTTTTTTAATTATTCATATATTTTCATGAAAATTGAACAGTAGCTTTATAATATGCTGTCTAGGCCGAATATTAATTCAAATGTAACGTGAATGAAAATTTGAAAAAAATTGAAAATTGCAATTTTTCCCCCCAGTATAAAACACATGATATCTTAATTGATTACAACCATTTCCGTTTTCATCACAGACATCACAGACAGTTGTCTCGTATGTGTTTTGTTTCCGATCGAGACCGCTTAGAAAATCGTCTGCCTGTTGGAATTCTGAGTCATTGAGATCGCTTTTTGATTAAGACATAGGTCTACATTTTAATTAATATCTCCGCAACTAATTAAAATTTTTAAATTCTGTTTTGACTATCCCCTCGGGCAGGCTTCGGAGCACCCGTATGTCAAGTTTTGTAGTTCTGCGTTCAGTAGGGGCTGAACGTATAGATGCTCAGACAGACAGAGAGACAGACAGACAGACAGACAGACAGACATCTTCTTTTAATATTATAGATGAGCGAAATTCCCTTGTCCATGAAAGGGTTAAAGTGTTTTTATACAAAGTTAAATCCTTAAAGAAGGTTACTTTAAATTTACAATTGAATATACAAGTAATATTCCTTAAAAGAGAAAAAAAGAAATTGGTTTATGATTTTTGCTTTTATTCCATGTATTTTTTTCCCCTTAAATTTTGGGCAGTGTTTTAATTTTTTGGCGGCCCGCCTTTTTCGGCGGCCCTAAGCGACCGCTTAGGTTCGCCTAGTGGTAAAGCTGGCCCTGCCTCTAATTGCAGAAACCATAGTTTGGGTTTATTGCGCCAAAATATAGGCGGCTTAACAGAAATAGCTCCAAGATGGGTATTATGTTTATCATTGGTGTTTGCCAATTCTACATCAGTTTCTGAGTCCTTCATTTTATGGAAATGTTATTTTTAAAAAACAAGATACTTTCATAAAAAGTTTGAAAAACTCACCAAATATGTAAAAGGCTTGCAATAGAAAACTTATAAAAGAACTGAATGCGACATCTTTAGAAAGAGGTACCAATTCTTTGTTTATCCGGGTCACCATTTTATAGGTGCGTGTTGGTTAAATAAATAAGACTTCAAAATATAAAAATATATATATTCACTATTTACAACTTAAAATGATAAAAAAGATAAATTAATTCTTGCAGAAGCATAAGCAAGCATTATTAAAAAGTATCATTGCTACTAAAACAAAGTAAATATCGTTCCATCAAAGTTCTGGTTTTTTATTCGCTACCTAGGAAACACTACACATATCTTGTTGCCAGATGCGTAAAGTCTTTTTAACCATCGGCAGTGTTGCCAGATGGCTACAAATGTGTAGGTGGGTTTTAGGACTACAATTTACAGAAAACAAAGGCTTATTTCACATATCTATGACTTTTCTTCAGTGTAGATGCATAGATAAGTATTCAGACAACCATTTTGAAAAAAATTCCTTTCGACATATTTCACACACACGTATGACTTTTTTTTTCTGTATGAATGCGTGAATGTTTAGCCAAATGTCCTTTTTAGTAAAATCCTTTAAAACATATAGATCACACACGTATGGCTCTTCTCCTGTATGAGTGCGGGAATGCCTATCCAAATTTTTTTTCTGAGAAATTTAATTCTTTCTTTTCATAAAATCTTTTCTACCATACATCAAACATTTTGGATTGTTTTCTGTATTGGGCGACTATTTACAGAAAATGCTTAATGACTTATTTCATATGTCTATGACTTTTCCTCAGTGTGGATGCGTAGATGAATATTTAAATTAGATTTTGGAGAAAATTCCTTTCGACACATTTAACATACGTATGGCTTTTTTTCTGTATGAATGCGTGAATGTGTATTCAAATTTCCTTTATGTGAAAAACCTTTAAACATATATCACACACGTATGGTTTTTCTTCTGTGTGGATGCGTAGATGATATATTAGGCTACTCCTCCCAGAAAATCTATTAGAGAATATTTCACATGCGTATGGCTTTTCTCCTGTATGAGTGCGTGAATGTGTATTGAAATTTCTTCCCTAACACCACACTTATCCATGGCAGTGGCGGCTCGTGAATCGAAAATAGGTGAAGAGCTCAAAAATAATATTTAAGTATTTTTGATGCATAATTTTTATTAAGCATAGTCTTAACTAAAATTAACTAAAAATACTTATTTTAATGTAAATTTATATTCTATAAATGAATACTGTGTAAAATACAGTGCGCCTCTTCACCTATTTTCGGTGTACGAACCGGCACTGATCCATAGTACATCCGGAGGATGTCCGTTGGATGTACTTTTATCAATAGGATATCCTGAGGATGTCTTATGGATGAGATGTGCTGTTAGGGTTCAGTGGGAAAATCCTACAGAACATATTTCACATAAGTATGGTTTTTTTCCTGTGTGGATGCTTAGATGTACATGTTTTCTCTTTCGAGAAAATTCTTTTCGACATATTTGGCATATGTATGGTTTTTCTCCTTTATGAATGCGTAAATGAGCCGTAAAAATTTCTTTGAAAATATTTTAGAACACATTTCATACACGTACAGCTTTTCTCTTGTATGGGTGCGTGAATGGCTATCCAAATTTCTTTTTACAGAAAATCCTTTAGAACATATTTCACACACGTATGGCTTTTCTCCTGTATGAGTGCGTGAAAGTCTATTCAACTTTGCTTTTTCAGAAAATTATTTAGAACATATTTTACACACGTATGGCTTTTCTCCCGTATGAGTGCGTAAATGAGTGTTCAAACTTGCTTTTTGTGAAAACTTTTTACAACACATATCACACATATATGGCTTCTCTTCTGTATGTATGCGTAGATGTATACTTAGATGATCCTGCTTAGAAAATCTTTTAGAACATACCTCACAAGAATCACGGAGTAATATTAATCAAAAATACAGCTTTTCCACTGTGTCAATGTATACATATCTAATTCTTTCTCTTCATAAAGTCCTTTCTACCATATTTTGGATTGATTTCTGTATTGGACGACTGTTTACAGAAAATGCTTAATGACTTATTTCATATGTCTGTGACTTTTCCTCAGTGTGGATGCATAGGTGTGTGTTCAGACTACCCTTTTGAGAAAATTCTTTTGGACATATTTCACACACGTATGGCTTTTTTTCTGTATGAATGCGTGAATGTCAAACCAAATTTACTTTTTGGGAAAATCCTTTAAAACATATTTCACACACATGGCTTTTCTCTTGTGTGCGTGCGTAAATGAATATTCAAGTTTCCTTTTTCAGAAAACCTTTTGGAACATTCTTTACACACGTATGGCTTTTCTCCTGTATGCGTGCGTAAATGAATATTCAACCTTGCTTTTTGGGAAAATTCTTTAGAACATATTTCACACACGTATGGCTTTTCTCCTGTATGAGTGCGTGAATGGCTATTCAAATTTCCTTTATTAGAAAATCCTTTAAAACATATTTCACACAGGTATGGCTTTTCTCCTGTATGAGTGCGGGAATGGCTATCCAAATTTCCTTTTTGAGAAAATCCTTTAAAACATATATCACACACGTATGGCTTCGGATTTTCTTCTGTGTGGGCACGTAGATGAGTAGTTAGACTACTCTTATGAGAAAAGCCTTTTTGACAAATATCACATACGTATGGCTTTTCTCCTGTATGAGTGCGTGAATGTGTATTCAACACTCTTCTTTGCGAAAATCGTTTAGAACATATTTCACATACGTATGGCTTTTCTCCTGTATGAGTGCGTGAATGTGTATTCAACACTGTTCTTTGGGAAAATCGTTTAGAACATATTTCACACACGTATGGCTTTTCTCCTGTATGAGTGCGTGAATGAATATTCAGCACTGCTTTTTCGGAAAATCTCTTAGAACATATTTCACACACGTATGGCTTTTCTCCTGTATGAGTGCGGGAATGTCTATCCAAATTTTTTTTCTGAAGAAATCCTTTAAAACATATTTCACACACGTATGGCTTTTCTCCTGTATGAGTGCGTGAATGTGTATTCAACACTCTTCTTTGGGAAAATCGTTTAGAACATATTTCACACACGTATGGCTTTTCTCCTGTATGAGTGCGAGAATGGCTATCCAAATTTCCTTTATGAGAAAATCCTTTAAAACATATTTCACACACGTATGGCTTTTCTCCTGTATGTATGCGTAGGTGTCTACTTAGGTGGTTCTGTTTAGAAAATCTTTTAGAACATAATTCACAAGAATACAGCTTTTCGAATGTGTGAATGTGTACATATCTATTTAATTCTTTCTTTTCATAAAGTCCTTTCGAACATACATCAAACATGTTTGGATTGTTTTCTGTATTCTTGTGTAGATATGCACTAGGGTATTCCTGTTTGGGAAAAATTTTAGAACACATTTCACTCGAATACAGATTTTCGCTTATATGAGAGTCTGTAAATGTATTCACATTTTCTTCAGAAGAAAACTTTTTTGAATATATTTCTCTCATAAATGAACATATTATCTCACAAATAAACGTTTTATTCTTGAAGTGAATTCAAAGATTCATCTAGATTAAAATTTTTAGGAATACTTGGAATTTTATTCTTTTACAGAAAATCCTTGAAAATGTTATTCTCAAATATTACAACTTTTCCAAGTATGTCATTGAATACAACATTGAATACATTGATACCAAAAAGCATTTTAGACTATGTAATTTTTTAAATCGCACATCCTAGATAAATTTCTTCTCTATTTATTGTATTAATAAAAACTGAAATATTGTCTTTTTTAAGTATATATTACAAGTATTTCTTTTGCATGACAACTATATTAGGCTACTCATAAAAATATAAGAAATGTATTTAAAAAATAAAGGGTTCACTCCTTTGATTGTTCATTGAGAACGAACGTTCTTTTGATGAAAATACTTTACAGCATAATTCAAACAATTTTTATTCTACCACGTGCAACAAAGTGAGCAAAATATGCAATTTCTATCTCAAAGGGCGGGTTCAGTTCAGGATCTCGACCATGGACGTATACACTATGGACCGCCGACGCTGTGTTATCAGCATGGACGTATACACTATAGACCGCCGACGCTGTGTTATCAGAATGGCCCCATTTTGGGCGCTTTTAGAAGATGGCGCTCCAATCGACTGCCTTTCCACATCAGACTTGAAAGGGCGCTTTAACGCGAGAATTAAATGTAATATTTAGAGGTTTTAAAAGCACTGATACACACATATATATATATTTTTTTTTTTCTTTTTCTTTTTCGCATCATCCCCCACAAAAACTACAATACCACATGTTATTAAATAATCACACGTTCTGTAAGATTATTTTGTATAAGGTTTTAAAAATATGAAAAATTGTAAAAATGTTTATCCTAATTGTGTATAGTTTTAATAAAGCTAATAGATATAAATTACTTTTATAGATAAATTGTATATCATACTACCTAAATGAAATAGTTTTTTTTTTTTACATTTTCCCACACCGTATAAAATAAAATACTTTAAATTTTCTTACTTTTTAACTATTAATAGCAAGCAACTAGATTCAAGAAACTAGAAAAAATCATCAATTTGATAGATAAATAAAGCAAATTTCCCTGTGAATAAGTTAAAATAATAATAATATCAATAAATAAACGAATCCAATATACATGCATATATATATATATGTGTGTGAAAAACCTATTCAGATATTTCACAGGGACAAAGAATATAGCTATGAAAAAATTTATATATTTATTTCATTTTTTTTTTCAAAATCCAAGCATGAAAACATTTATTATATGTAAATATATCTATAAATATAGAAAATTCGCTCCCCCCCCCCACCCCGAAAGAAAAAAAAAAAAAAAAAAAAAAAGACGAAATAGTTTAATGAAAACATATATTTAAAAAATAAATATGAAAATATGAATTTTCATAATTTAAAACAATGAATGTATTCCAAAAATCACAATTTATTCCAGCATTTCCAATTAAAAAAAAAAAAAAAAAAATACAAAGTATGTAAAAAAGAAAAATTTAAAAAATTTCTTATGATTTTTTTTACAAAGGCGGCCCTTTTCCCTCTTCCGAGACTCCAATGGTGGTCGAGTGGTTCTGCGCTTAAAGCTGAGTGACGGGAAGTGCCTGGGTTCGATTCCAGGTCGCGCTTGTCTATTTAGTCATTCAGAGTTTTCCGTGTTTTTCTCCGAAAATTGCGTGCATCGGACGAGAATCCCTTAGAAAGACTCCCCCACGGAGATCACTCCCTTTCAGACGTAGAACCTACAGTAGTCAATCGACCTTATTCCCAAATCCTATAAATTCATAAACCGAAATACAGCACTTTTTCCTTTTTATCAACATTTTTCCTTTTAAAATTTGCACTTTAAAGAGATTTTCAATCTGTATTATTTGCTATTCATTTAAAGCAAATAATTTATTCAAAAAAAAAAAAAAAAAAAAAAAAAAACTTATATATATATATATTTAAATATTCGCGATATAAAAATCAATGTAATGAAAAGCAGAGTCAATCATAATAATTTGAGCATTCCCTTTCGAAAAGCTAAAAGAGCATTTTTTTATTAATTATTTTATTTTTTTATTTTTGGAACCAAAGCCCATAATACTGTATGGGGAAATTTTTTTAATTCTGAATATTTTCTTCTAAAGGATTCAAAAACTGCTTTTAGGTCATTCATCTGACTTTATAGCTTAAAATCAATGTTGGTGTTGGAGATTAAAGCCAGCTGACTGCATTAGGGTCCAAGGCCTGGGTGTGCCCACCGTGGCGGTCCTTCTAAAGGGCCTTTGTCCACAATTACGCAAGTTTCAGGGAAAAAAAAACGCGCAAAACTCCGAACAGCTAGGCCGATAAGCGCGATTTGGGATCGAACCCAACACTTCACGTCCACCAGCATCAATAAGTCAATTTTTGAAGAACTAAAACAGATTTAATGGTCGAGAAATTTCTGAACGTGCAAATGGAATTATGAAAAATATACTGGATAATGTAATTCTATGAACATCCATCTCTGTAACAAACAGTATGATACCACTGTTTCTTGCATGCAAAATAATACTCTGTTACTTAACAACATTATAGCTGCCTGGTACTCATAATTTCTAAAGTATTCTCTCAGCTTTTTAATACAAGTTCCTATAGTAAGATTTTTAATTAAAAACTATTATATTGAAGCTTAGAGAACATTTTTCTCTTTCTAGAATGCATTTTTTTTTCTACTTGTGCAACAAGAATTGGGAAAAAAAAAGAAGGAAAAAAACCCTGTCATAACAACATAATTAAAAAGTAATGGTTGGGTTTAAGGCCGATTGCCTACGCTAAGTTCCTAGGTCAATAGGTGGAATTCCCTCCGTAGGGGGTCTTTCTAAGGGGTTCTAACCCGCATTTATGCGAGTTTCTGAGAAAAGTACGGAAAACTCCTAACGTCTTGGTCGATTAGCACGACCTATGATCGAACCTGACATTTCTGAAAGGTAATAAAAATTACTTAAAAAAAATTGATTCAATTTATAATTTGTTTAGGAGATTTCTTTCTTCTTTCATTTCTTAATTTTTGAAATATAAGGTTTGCCACTATGTATTATACAATGTGACCCAAGGAGAATGATATATGCTTTAATACTTATTTTTTATAGATAAATGGGCAATGTGACTCAAGTGTGTTAAAAATAAGATGTTATTAAAATTTATCAATATTAGCATAGCTTGCTCAAGAAATAATGCATGTAATATTTATTAGAATTATTTCTAAGAAATAAAAAAAGATGGCAATAAAAATAGCATGGTGATAAAAATGTGAAAAAAAAAAAAATGTGTAACTTCAGTTTATAAATTCTGTGAAAATTAAAGCTAATTAAATTCTTAAAATAGTTATCTGAATCTCAGTGGAATAAGATGTTATATAATACAGTCGAACCTCGTTAATGTGAACACTGTTAACATGAATTACTTTTTGCCCACCAGCGGCCGAGCGGTTCTGCGCTCAAAGCTGGTAGACGTGAGGGGCCGTGTTCAATCCCAGGTCATGCTCGTCGGCCTCACCGTTCAGAGTTTGCCGTGTTTTTCTCCGAAACTTGCGTAAATACAGGCTAGGACCCCTTCGAAAGACCCCATGGAAGGCACTCCCCTCAGGCTTTGGACCTACAGCAGTCAATCAGCCTTATTCCGAAATCCAATCCAATCCATGAATTACTTTTAACATGAACTGTTTCCACGATCCCCGTAAAAATGAAGATTACTTTAGTAATATGAAGATTAGTTACTGATATCATGAACTACTGATACCATGAACAAATTTTTTGTCCTTCTTGAGATTCTCGTTAACAAAGTTCAATTGTATATATATATAACCATTTAAACATTATTATAGTTCTTTTCCATTTTGCATAGCGGAATGACCAGTGATTATACATACATTTTGAGATATATATGTTATCTGTATCAGTTGAAATTTGTAAAAAAAGTGTGGAATATACAGTCGGCTGCAAAATTATTCGAGCACTAGCAATAATCCCTGTCTAAAAAAAGTACACTTAATACTGCTTTTTTAAATAAATCCTTATGGATTCATGGTCTTAGTCAGTGTAAGAACATGATTCGACAAGGATATATTTAATAAAACAGTCTTAAGTGTACCTTTTTAATATAGGAATTATTGGCTAGTGCTCGAATAATTTTGCAGCCGACTGTATATATATATATATATTGATGTAAATGCATAGGATGATTTTCTTTTACTCTGTTATCAAAAGGAAAGACAGGGAATCATGTAAAAAATCTTTTATTATATAAGAAAATTAACATGAAAAAGGAATGAAAAACAAGTTACATAGAGTTTTATTCGATTAAAAAAAAAAAAAAAAAAAAAAAAAAAAGTTACATCATCAAAATAAGGAATTATAAACACTATTTACAAAATTTTATAAACACTATAATTGCAAAATTTACAAAGGTGCAAATTCAATTATAAAACTTAAAAATTATCTTTCTTAAAATACAAAAAAATATTCCTTTAACATCATAACAATATACATATTTGAGAGTAATAAAGAAAAAAGCCAATTTTTTTTCTAACAAGGGAACCTTTTAAAGTGTTCGTCATACTTGAAATTAACATTAAGCACATTTTATACAGTTTTTAATGCTTACTCAAAATATGTAATCAGTTTTTTAAAAAACTCATTTTTAATGGAATTATGACCCTCTTAAATTTGATGAATTAGCGATTTCTCTCACCTTAGAAGAAAATTCCAGCACATAATATTTTCTAATTATTTAAATGCATTAATTACCTGTGGCTTACAAAATAAGTGAAAAAAGAAAATAAATATATTTATTGTTAGTAAAAAATAATAAATCTTCTCGATAGATTAAAAAAAAAACATGTATGAAATTTTCCTACATTTTTTTTTTTTTTTTTTTTGCCAAATATGTTACCTACAATGATACTCAAATATGTTATTAATATTTATAACCATCCATATATTATCTTATATATATTATCCATATCCATATATTATCTATCATTATCCATATCCATATATATTATCCATATATTATCCATATATTATCTTGTTGAAATTCTAAGCTGGATCAAATTTTGAGTTTAAAATTCTAGCATTTATGATAATTTTCTCTTTAGTTATTCAAGCTGAAAAGTTTTGCATATGAGTATTTATTCAAAATTATATTTTCTAAATATTTCTGTTACACTTTTTAATCTTCCATAATTATAAATGAAAACATATAATTGATGTTAAACTATAACAACTGACTAAACTACTTAAACTGAATTTAGGAGTTTTTTACAGTGAAATCATAATATTATTTTTAATTTTTGACAAAACCAATTAAAAATTTCTTTTTTGTCAAAAACAATGCATTTCTATAATATGGTAATAATAATGATAATAATATAACGTGATTTATCATCTAACATGAATTGGAAGTTACAAGATCGGCAGTTTGTGAAATTAATTTAAAATGTGAATGCAAAGTGGCCTGGAAAAAAAAAAAAAAATCACATTTTAAATTATTTTTAAAATATCTTAAAACTCAGTAATTTTGAAATGAATTGAAAAATGTTTGACTGTGAACTCATATCATTTTTAACCAATTTTTAACTTTTACCAAAATCGGTTTACAATTCAAGATTTTTAAAATACTTGTTTTTAAGCTCCAATTAAAAAAAAAAAAAAAAAAAAAAAAACGTGAATTATAATTTAACATGATTTAAATTCGGAAGATTGCAAGCTCGCATGTCTTAGCCGAATAATATGAAAAAAGGAATACTGCTAGCACGCAAATTTTAAAATCTTAATGCAAAGTGACCTGAAAAATTACATTTTAATTAATTACAAAAAAAAAAAAAAAAAAAAAAAAAAAATCTATCAAACAGAATTTTACTAAGAACCATCCCAATTAAATCAGCCTTTATTATTATTTTTTTTTAATATATATATATAGTAATAGAATATTTATAAGACAACAATTTTATCATTCAATAAAACATTAAAATCAATAGCTTACATTAGGTGGACGAAATAAACTTGGGTTCTTTTCACCTATTTCCTTGTTTTTTTTTTTTTTTTTTTTTTTCGAACACTTCAATATCCAGAGGTGCAACCCGGTGCGTAACAGTGTGACATAATAAAAAATCTAATATTAAAAATAAATTAAAAATAAAACTGAAAATAAAACTAAAATTTCGTCTGCTCACAATGCTATTCTACGGCGTTAGTGGACAGGTCAGAGAACACATACGATCCCTAGCGGCGAATGAATAATAGCGACCATCTCGGGGCCATTTTTGAGGGACGGCCGCCGTTGGAGAAACGGGTCCTTGTTATCTAAGTCCGTGCTCTCGACCGATCCAGGATCGATCGCGATCCAATTGTTTTTGGAACAATGCGTCCAGTCTCATGGACCGGTCTGGATCAAAGTCGTCCAGTGTAATGTGTTCCATGGACCGGTCGTGAAGAATTTTTTTCGAGTCATTTGATCCATTTAATGACACATTGCTGTGATTGGCCGGTGGTTATTGCTCTGTTTTCGCCATATACCGGTCCTTACAAACGCGAATATGCATAAGATTTTTTTTTCTTTTTGGTAAATAACTGTATAATTGTTTTAGAATTATAAATATATTCATGCAATGGATTGAAATATAATACAATAATGCAAATTAAAATTCATCGAATATTATTTAAATTTAATAGAATGAAATTTTAAATTGCTCCCTGCTGACAGTTTTTTAATTTTGAGTTTAACAATATATTTTAAATATCTTTTGTACTGCTTTGTTAATTTATCGATGAATTAATTTTTATAAAACGTTTTTATGTTTGAATACTAAATATTTGCATTAAATTTTAGCATTCAAACATAAAAGTAATTAACAATATTTAAAAATCAATATTTAATTTGTATTTAAATTAAAAAAAAAAAAATCATAAATATATTAAACATTTAAAATATTATTGATTGAAATCATAATTAATTGAATTTAACAAACAGACCAATGAAGTGATAATTTAAAAACCTGTATTATTATTATTATTATTATTGTAATCATTGATTTAAATCAAAGTTTAAATTTTATAATTTTTTGGCAATTTGTAATAGATTAATATTTCTTACCTTAGATCATAATAATAAAACTTGAACGTACTTCTTATTTACATCAAATATTTGAATGCTAAATATTTGCTTTAAATTTCAGCATTCCAATTAAAAAATATTTAACAAAAATTAGCTTGATAAGAAATCCATAAAATATTACTTAAAATTGTTTACAATATATCGTTAAAATACAATAATGTATAATTGAGGGAAATAATAATAATAATAAAAAAAATTGCTGGAAAATTTTCTAAAATTAAAATTTTATTGTTATAATTTTTTTAAAAGAATTTTTGAAAAAGAATTATATAAATAATATTATTGTATCTCAGTGCATATGTACCCAACTATGCAGAATAGAAAAAAATGGATATGCATCTATCTTTCTTTTATTCATAGTTAAATTACATTTTTAATTAATGAATTAAATATTTCTTTAACTAATTTAATTCTGTAATATTTTAGAGTTAATTTCAAACTAAGCCTACAGATGACAGCACTGATTTTGATCCAATAGAGGGATCGGAGTTGTTCAGTCTCTGCTTTCGACCTGTCGTGGATCAAATGTCTCAGGGCCCAGTTGGATCGGTCGAAGTGTTCCAGAGTCTGGACTCGTCCAAAGACAGTGTTGCCAGATAATCACGAGTCAATTTCCTCAAAAAGTTTTCAAATTTCCCCACTCAATTTATATTAAAATTGTAATTTTTTGTAAAAAATTTAAAGAATATTTAACAAATTTAAGCTGCCATTTTCCCCCAAATGAAGATCTTTTTTTTAAAAAATTCCCATTTACAAAAATAATTTTAAATACACTAGTTTTTCGAAAATTTTCAATCTGTGTAAATTTCTGACCATAGTTTTCCACCCTCTAATCATCTACATCAAAATAGCTATTCCATGCCTGCAAGTTTAATTCAAACTTAAAGATCGAGCATCTTAATTTCGACTTGTTCAGCATACCTTAAGCTTGATTATTCAAGCGGCAATCAATGCGTTTCAAGCATTCACAATGCTTGCTACAGCACACATGAACTAAATAAAAATAATTCCTGAAATCAAGGAATACAAAAAGCAAAAAAGACAAATTTTATAATCAAAATCTTGTAAACCTTACAATATTTTTCTGTTTCTGAAATAGAATCCAGCATTATCAGTTGATAAACTTAAACATTTTTTTTTTTTTTTTTTTTTTTTTTTTTTTTTTTTAGAGTGGGATTTTAGGAAAAAATCATTTGTCAATGTTAATGAAAACCCCATATTTCCCCCAAAAATTTCTCATTTCCCCGAACTGCTCCCCACTAAATCTCCGTCCCCAAATAATTCCCCTAAAGCCTCAGAAATCCCCCAAAATGGAGAAAAATCCCTAAGTCCAACAACACTGTTCAAAGAAATCATTAGCTGCACACATAGAAAATAAACATTTTTGCTTTTACAAAGTTTTTTTTGGGGGTGGGTGGGGGGCAAGTCATAAAATGAGAAAGAACACTATTTAAAAGCAGATAAATTTCTTTTAGAATATGACAAAATTATATTTAAGTTTCGCTTTTTTTTTTCCTTCTTCAGAAATATAATAAATTTTCCTTCGTTTTATAGATTTACGTGTTGTTTGAATAAATAAGACTCCAAATTAAAAAAAAAATGTATATATGTATTCACTATTTACAGATAAAAACAATAAAAATAATAAATTAATTCTTACATCCAGGGACGGGTTTAGTTAGATCCCTTTAAGTATATAGGCCGGCGCATCGCCGCCATTTTGTTGCCTTGGTTGAGGCCAGCATTCCCGCTTGGCGTCCTTATCGCTTAACTAGCGACTTTAAGAAATCTTGATCTGAAGCTACGATCGGTCAAGACGGTAAAGAGCAATAAGCAACAAGTAATATCCCTAACAACACGTTTATAAACAGTACATTCATGGTATGTTTTTTCATCCTCAGGATATTTTGTGGGTGTACTCTGTACTGGAAATAAGATGTGTTGTTAGTACTACTTCTGTCTGTTTCAAATACAAATCATAACTTAAAAAAATAAAAATAAAAATGTCCTTATTGTTTAAAATGGAAAATCTTTATTTATTTACTTACTTTTTCTGCTATTTCTAGCATATATTATTCATTTAAAAAAAAACGAACCTTAAAATAAATGTAACTACGACACGGAAGGGAAACAACTTTGGTGACCACAGAAAATGTCGCCAAAAGTCAAACGCACAGTAATAAAAGGTCTTCTTTAGTTAATTTATGGTTATTAACATAAATATTATGAATAAAATAGCCCATTCTTTGTGTTAATTCATCATACTATAGGTATGGGGAACTTAGGTAATCGTGAAAATTTTCGACCTCGGTTTTTTTACTTTTTTACACGTTTTCAGTCGTGAGAATTACAAAAATTACAAAATTTGTATGGTGTCTGTCTGTAGGGTGTCTGTTAGTGTGTTAGTCCGTTAGTTTGTTAGTCTGTTAACACGATATCTGACGAACAAATGATCACAGAAAGGTCAGATTAGTTTTAAAATATTACTTTCGATACTGTCAAGAACCCTATTAATTTGCAACATTCGAATTAAAAAACTTCGTAAGTTATTTGAAATTTACGATTTTCCTAACATGGGAGAATATGACAAAAATTCACTTAAACGTGCATTAAATGGAAACATATTACTGTAAAAATGTCAGACCAGTTTTAAAATATCAGTTTTGATGCCGGAATGAACATCAGTAACTATAAATGTGCTACTTTGAAAATTTCGCAAGTTATTGGAAATTTACGAATTTCTTAACATGGCAGTATAGAGCAAAATTTCACATAGACGTCAATTTTGAGAGATATTTTCATCGTAAAGATGTCAGACTACTTTTGAAATATTATTTAGGACACTGGCATGAATATTAATGACTATGAATTTTCCAATATAAAAATTTCGTAAGATATTGGAAATTTACGAATTTCTTAACATGGCAGAATAGAGCAAAATTTCCCATAAACGTCAATCTTGAAGGATATTTTCATCGTAAAGATGTCAAACCACTTTCAAAATATTATTTAGGATACTGGCATGAATATCATAGAGTATGATTTTTCCAATTTTAAAAATTTGTAAGTAATTTGGAATTTACGATTTACTTAACATGTGAGAATAAGGCAAAATGGAGCATAAACTTCCATTTTGAGGATCATAAATACATTAGACAACTTCAAAATTACGTTTATGATATTTATTTGAACATGATTGAATACAAATATTCTAATAGGAAAATTTCGTAAATTACGTTTTTATCAACATAGCGAAATTGAAAATTTTTCATATAAATATAAATTTTGAGGATTATTGCATTGGAAATAGTAGCATGAAAACTAAACAACGAATTGACCTTGATAAAATAAATTAATAGATTAGAATAAGATAAATATATCGAAGTGAACGGTGGCTAGCCTATTAGGCGGGGATTTCATTCTGTCACTGTATAAAGCTTTGGTCAAATTCATTTCTTTTAACATGATTACAATATGTATCGCACTACAAATTTATGAGAACATCAATATGTTGGGGAACTGAGTAGAGTCCACCTATGCCAACTAATTTTTACGTTTGAACATGTGAAAAACATAGAGAAAAATATAAGTAAATAAAAGTTATATTATTTTATTCTTCCTAATTATCTTAGGGAAATCTGAACATTTTATGTTCTTTTCTTGAGTGATTATAGAAATTTTTCACTAAACAATCTCCCATATGATAATTTACCGAGCTAAAATTATGAAAATGATTAAAAAAGTAACTCCAAAGTAGTACAAAACGATAGAAATAATGGCTGCCGTTTGTTTACCTACGGAAATGCTGGGTACATGTGGCAACCCTAAGGCAACAAAATGTCTGATGCGCCAGCTCGTATTTATAGGTTTAGTTAGTTACCCTTAGGTTTAGTTAGTTATACCAAGATTCGTCAACTAGTAAACGGTCGCCACATTTGAAGATACAAGTGAATGGTTGCCATAATCAGAGGCGTGGTGTATGGCGTGTTCTGCTAATGTGTTTATGTCAAATTCTATATTCATTTTCGCTTCGGTGTGAGGGAAGAGGGTAAACGTGTCATTTATTATACTTGTATTGATGAATAGAAAAAATACTTTTTCGGATTTAAAAACTTGTTGATTAAAATACTAAAGGAATAAAGTGTCCACGTTTGTAATGATCGATAGATGACGCTTTTCCTACTTTTGTTGTTAGGAAATGTAATAGCCACGTGTATTTATTATTGTTGTATTTGTGTTACTACTTAATATTCGTGCTATAATTTCTCCGCCATTACATCAGGGAAAATTGATTGCCTTTGGAAAAAATATTTCGGTTTATTGACAGTTCGATCGGAAGTAGATGTTTAACTGAAGCTGAACAAATATTAGTTTCAAATATTCTTTACTTCCATTAGCCGAAGCAACTGAAATTTAAGTTTGTCATTTGGAAATAAGTGGAAGCTTAATTCCGGATTTTTTGATCCTTTGGAGTTACACTGTGGCACACAGCAGTATGTGTTACCTTTTTTACCGGATTTATTCATTTTTATTCAATAAATATACGTGATAATAAACATCGAATGTAGAGCAAGCAATGGCGTCTCGATGAAATCTATCCGTGGTACTGTTAATTTCATCTTAGCCCACCAGAGGGCAAGCATTTCATTACAATCACGGATAGGTGGATTTTTTAAAGCAAAGATTTTTTTTTCTTTTTTGTGTGTGAGAGTGTGTGTCTGTGGCGATTTTATTATTTATTTATCTATTGAAAAATTATTTTACTTGTTCATATAATTTCATTCATGAAAGATAGCTTACAGAATAATTTAGTTATTTTTAATACTTTCTAACAAATTTAAGAAGTGGTTATTATTTTGGCTGACTGTCGGCCAGCCTCTGCTGTAGAAATCCATGGATTCTCTTGTTCAAAATTTTGTTGCAGACAACTGGAATCTTTTACACATATCTGGAAGCTGTCGTAAACATTTAAATTTATTTATAGACACTCGGAAATTATGTTACTTGCTAATCCCAGAATAAATTTTTATATTTGTTTTTGGAAGAGATGTTTAACTCATCTCCCTCTAACAGCAACGTACATTCAGGAACTTTTCAGTATACTTCCAGGAATTCGCTTACACACATATTGGAAACCTCTTGTACTAACACGTGAGAGCTCTTTAGTAGACAAATCAGTTACAGGTACTAGGGCCTTTTATAAACATCCAGGAACAGAAAGTCTTTTGTACACATCAGCGACCTTGCTTAGATTCTACACTGTCAAAAAAAAGTCCTGTTTGCAGCCAGACATTTTCTATAATTCAGAAAAATATGTTCTATCAGCGGAAAAATTACGTTGATAGAACGTATTTTTCTCAATTACAGAAATTTTCTGGCAGCAAACTGCAACAAACAGGACTTTTTTTTGACAGTGTACACTGTAAGAAATATGTCCTATTTGCGGCCAGAAATTATCTGTAATTCAGAACGTTCTGAGAACGTAATTTTTTCGTAAATTATGCGTATTTTCTTGCAGCAAATAAGACATATTTTTTACAGTGTATTGTTGAAAAATTTGTTTTAGGTATCTGGGGATTTTTTGTATAGGTGGACTCTGCTCAGTTCCCCATCATATGTATGTTCTCATAAATTTCTTGTACAGGACATATTATAATCATGTTAAGAGAAATGAATTTGACCAAACGCTTGACACAGTGACAGAACGAAATCCTCGCCTAATAGACTACCCACCATTCAGTTCGATATCTTATTCTAATCTATTAATTTTATTTTATTGGGGTCAATTTCGTAGTTTATTTTCATGCTACTATTTCAGATGCAACTTCCCCCAAAATGCGTATTTATATGAAATATCGTCCCATTTTGCTATTTTGATAAAATCTTAAATTTCGAATAACTTACGAAATTTTCCTATTAGAATATTTGTAGTTTTTTATATTCATACAAGTATCATAAATGTTATTTTAAAATTCTCTGATATATTTATGATCCTAAAAATGGACGTTTATGCTCGATTTTGCCTTATTCTGCAATTTTAAGTAAATCGTAATTCCACATAACTTACGAATTTTTTAAATTGGAAAAATCATACTCTGTGGTATCCATGTCAGTATTCTAAATAATATTTCAAAAGGGGTCTGACATCTTTATGATGAAAATATCCCTCAAGATTGACGTTTGTATAAAATTTTGTTCTATTCTGTTATGTTAAGAAATTCGCAAAATTCTAATAACTTACGAAATTTTTATATTGGAAAATTCATAGTGAATAATATTCATGCCAGTATCCTAAATAATATTTCTAAAGTAGTCTGACATCTTTACGATGAAAATATCCCTAAAAATTGACGTTTATGTGAAATTTTGTACTACTCTCCCATGTTAAGAAATTCGTAAATATTCAATAACTTGCGAAATTTTTAAAGTAGCATGTTTATAGTAACTGATGTTCATTCCGGCATCAAAGCTGATATTTTAAAACTGGTCTGACATTTTTAAAGCAAAAATTTTTCATTTAATGCAAGTTTAAGTGAAATTTTGGCCTATTCTCCCATGTTAAGAAAATCGTAAATTTCGAATAACTTACGAAGTTTTATAATTCGAATGTTGCAAATAAATAAGGTTCTTGCCAGTGTCTAAAGTAATATTTTAAAACTGGTCTGACCTCTCTGCGATCATTTGTTCGTGAGATATCGTGTTAACAGACTAACGGACTGACACACTAACAGACACCCTACAGACAGACACCATACAAATTTTGTCATTTTCGGATTCCTCACACCTGAAAACGTGTAAAAAAGTCAAAAAACCGAGGTCGAAATTTTTCACGATTACCTAAGTTCCTCATACCTATAGTATGTTGGGGAACTAGAAAATATGGCGCTAGTTTGATTTTTCTCCTGAATAATAAATGTACCAATTTTCGATAAAATATCAAAATTCGGACTAAAAATTCAGACAGATACAATGAAAAACTTTCAGCTTTATATATTTAGATAAAAACAAAAATAGTTGCATGTTCATTCAAAATGATAGATAAAAATAGCTAACTACGCAAAAACAGCCTATTGAAATAAATAGTACGACCTGTTGTGCAAAAAACGAATTTCTCCATCAATATTTTATGCATTATACGTGATTTCTCTTTCTTGTTTCCATTTAATCCTAAATATATATATATTGGACGTAAAAATTCTTTGAATGTCAACATACATCAAAATCAGTTCCCAATTCAACATTTATTCTTTAAAAGAAATTTCTTTCCTTTTACACTTATTTAAAAATATTTAACCTCACTTTTCATTTGTTCTGCTTTTTTGCCAAATTTCTTCTTCTTTTATATTTTTCCTTTTAAAGTTTCCGCTTTGATTTGTCAATTTCATTCGAACTGTATTATTAAATCAACTTCTTCTTTTAACAACGGCAGTAAAAAAAAAAAAAAAAAAAAAAAAAAGACTTAGACTTGCTGTTTCAATCGATACATTTTAAGAATTGCTATGTTCTTCTTATTATTATTATTATTTTTTACAGAAAGATTGTACATTGAGTTATTACACAAAAATTCAACAAGTAATTTTATTTTTATAGGAAGTTTATTTTTATTACATTTATTAATCAGTTTTAAAAGTTTGGATAATATTAAATATTCTAATATCAATAAAAGAACTTTTTATTAATAAAACTATATTCCAGAATATCGAAAAAATGTCAATTTTATGCTCTATAAACTTCTTAAAATATGCATTTTTTCATGCTTAAAAAAAGAAAGAAAGAAATTAAAATAGATAACTTTATTTCAAATTATTACAGATATTTCTGGTTCAGAATTTTCACTTCCATTACCCGACTACCGTAGGTAGTGTACGTATTGTATTCGGTCCAAAAATCAATATCCAGTTTTCACCTGATTTACATGTTTTAAGGTCTCCTGAATCCAAAATATTAGTTTTTGGCAATTGGTTAGTATTGGTATGTGTGTGTGGAATTTTCTGACTATCATATCTCCGAATTTAATAGAGATAGAACTGCGAAACTTCAGAAATGCGACAGATCTGGTATAGAGATGATTTTATCAACTTTTGATGAAAATTAGAAAAATGGAAGTGGAGGAACCGGTTGTGAGCCCGTAAGTCCGTATCTCGAAAATGGCTCGAGAATTCAAAGTTTTAATGATAGTCAGAAATTAAAAACAGCTCTAACGATTTTTTTTAAAACTGTTACATAAACCAATTTTAGATAACTTTTCCCATGTATTGCATGATTATCACAAGAAAATTAACAGTCATCCTGATTAGGTAGGTCAGTTTTATATCTCGGAAATTGGAGTTTCAAAAAATGGTTCAACTTTTTTTCTTTTTACTTTCTCTTACCCATAAGGTAGAGAAAGTATTGTTTTAGGCTCAAATTTTCGAACGCGAGATTTTGTTATATTTACACGTTTTGAGGTGCCCTGAATACGAAAATCATGTTTTTAGCAAATGGTCTGTGTGTCTGTGTGTGTGTCTGTGTGTCTGTGTGTGTGTCTGTGTGTGTGTGTGTCTGTGTGTCTGTGTGTCTGTCTGTTATCAGCATATCTCAAAAACAAATTATGGCAGAAAGTTCAAACTTGGTATTCTAAATGTGTATCATATAGGGATGCTACAGTAAGCTTTTCGTTAAGATCAAGCAAATGGTTCGTGTACAGGGACAATCAAGAGAATTCTAATACATTACGTCTATGGGGGAAATTGCAGGAAATTAGAGTTTAACGTCTATAGACTGCACTAAACCAAATGAAACAAATATATATTTTTTGTAATGGAGACAGTTAACTGGGAAAAATTTTTTGTGTATGTAGGAGCCTCGCCTCGCCCCCTGGGGGGGAAGTCCCCCCTCGAGGGGAGTAAATTTTCACGATGGGTAGCTTTCAAAAGAGCTCGAAAATACCTTTAAAACGAATGGTTGAACCATCGATCTGCGATAATTTAAAACAAAGTTATCGATTTTTTTTACTTTTAACGAAAAAAAAAACTTAGAAAAAAAATCGTACTTTTTTTTTTTTTTATATTGAGAATAAAATGGACTTTTTTTCGATATTTGGTGTTAAACTACTTCTCTAATATGGAAATCGTCTGCCTTATCATAAAAGATAATTTATTTAAATAATAATTTTAATAAATTATTTTTTAAAAAGAGAAATATTTTTTAATAACCGAATTAAATTCTATATAAATGTAGGTTCATCAATGAAACGGGGAGTTGAGGGGGCGGTAGCCCCCCTCACACAGAACTAATTATCATATAAAACTCTTCAGAAGCCTAATATGAATTGTTTAACATAGGTTTACATAACAGTACTCGTTATCTTACCTCTTAATCTCCAACCTGTATTTATAGTATTAAATTTCAGGGTAAGAGAAAGTCGTGTGAGTGACACACCAGATTATTTACTTTCTCTTACCCACAAGGTAGAGAAAGTATTGTTTTAGGCTCAAATTTTCGAACGCGAGATTTTGTTATATTTACACGTTTTGAGGTGCCCTGAATACGAAAATCATGTTTTTAGCAAATGGTCTGTGTGTCTGTGTGTGTGTGTGTGTGTGTGTGTGTGTGTGTGTGTGTGTGTGTGTCTGTGTGTGTGTGTCTGTGTGTGTGTGTCTGTGTGTCTGTCTGTTATCAGCATATCTCAAAAACAAATTATGGCAGAAAGTTCAAACTTGGTATTCTAAATGTGTATCATATAGGGATGCGACAGTAAGCTTTTCGTTAAGATCAAGCAAATGGTTCGTGTACAGGGACAATCAAGAGAATTCTAATACATTACGTCAATGGGGGAAATTGCAGGAAAATAGAGTTTAACGTCTATAGACTGCACTAAACCAAATGAAACAAATATATATTTTTTGTAATAGAGACAGTTAACTGGGAAAATTTTTTTGTGTATGTAGGAGCCTCGCCTCCCCCCCTGGGGGGAAGTCCCCCTCGAAGGGAGTAAATTTTCATGATGGGTATCTTTCAAAAGAGCTCGAAAATACCTTTAAAACGAATGGTTGAACCATCGATCTGCGATAATTTAAAACAAAGTTATTGATTTTTTTTACTTTTAACAAAAACAAAACTTAGAAAAAAAATCGTACTTTTTTTTTTTTATATTGAGAATAAAATGGACTTTTTTTGGATATTTGGTGTTAAACTATTTCTCTAATATGGAAATCGTCTGCCTTATCATAAAAGATAATTTTTTTATATAATAATTTTAATAAATTATTTTTTAAAAAGAGAAATATTTTTTAATAACCGAATTAAATTCTATATAAATGTAGGTGCATTAATGAAACGGGGGGTTGAGGGGGGCGGTAGCCCCCCTCACACAGAACTAATTATCATATAAAACTCTTCAGAAGCCTAATATGAATTGTTTAACATAGGTTTACATAACAGTACTCGTTATCTTACCTCTTAATCTCCAACCTGTATTTATAGTATTAAATTTCAGGGTAAGAGAAAGTCGTGTGAGTGACACACCAGATTATTTTTTTTTAACTTGCTGTATAAATCTCTTTTATATGGCTTTACACGTGTATCAGCTTTCTCTT
Source organism: Salticus scenicus (assembly GCA_963930645.1). NCBI lineage: Eukaryota > Metazoa > Arthropoda > Arachnida > Araneae > Salticidae > Salticus > Salticus scenicus. Next base: position 14,685,644 of record OZ005658.1, read on the forward strand.
TCTGGGAAATTTTTAGGTGTCTAATTTGTTAGGTCAATTTTATGTCTTCTGATTATATTATCTCCCAAAAGTGTATATGTGTACTAGAGAGTAATGGAAGTCGTGTGGTTGCTTCACACCAGATTTTTTCTAAAGGTATGGATGAGTTTTCTTGCAAAATTCTCATATGATAAAATATACTCCAGCCCTGGGAAGGATACTTTTACATAGAAAACATTTTATACTTGTTGATTTTCACTATCATAAATAAATATATTTTTACTTACCGAACATACATATGTAAGGAAAGTATTATAATCATGTCAAAAATCCGAATTTGTGATTTTGATATCTCTATACGTTTTGAGGTCCCCTGAGTCCGTTTTCACTAACTTTACGATGATGTGAGTATGTGTGTGAGTAAACACACTAGCGTCTAAACGCTTTTCTCGAATGAGCTGAAAGTTGGTGCGTATGTTGTAAGTCACCGTAGCATGAACCCTGGTGATTTTGGTGAATCTAGCACTCATAGTTTTTTTTGGAGGGACACCAAAACAAGTTCTTTATCATTATGACATATGGGGCCAAAATTTTAAACGTGTGATAGCGTCTAACCGCCTTATTAAACTGAGCAAAAAAATTATACACCTGTTATAGGTCACAGTTTCATGAACTGTATAGATCTTGGAGAATTTATCACTGACAGTTTTTTTACGGGGGCACAAAGAAATATTCTTTATAATTATAGCCTATGGGACCTAATTTTTAAAAGTGCGATAATGTCTAAACGTCTTATTCAATTGAGCTGAAAATTTATATGAATATTAGGAGTCACTGTTGCACTAACTATAAGCATTTTGGTGAATCTAGCATTAATAGGTTTTTACAGGGACACAACGAAAAATTCTTTATCATCAGGATCTTTAGGCTCAAAGTTCAATAGCGTTAAATTAAAAATCATGCGTTATATGGTGAAAAATACTCAAACACTCTATTATGGTTTTCTCTCTTTTGTTTGTTTAACAACTCCTCTTTCTTTACTTTATCTACAAAACTTTTAATTACTCAATGTTCGAAAAGTCTAGTGGAGTCACTCCAGATTTTTTTTATTTGACAATGATTGGTTAAAAATAAACTTCATTGTGTACATTTATATGAAATTTTGTCGTATACTAATATATAAAAACGGTATCACAGCACTTGTTCAACGATATGCAACAAAAATTGGGAGCACTTCTTTATGTGAAGGTACAAATGAACTTTTATCATATTTTCAAAATGAAATGAAAAATAAAACTTTTTATCAAATTCTGTGCATCAATTCTCGAGGTAAAATCAGCAATTTTTTTTTCTTTCTTTCACACATATACAGACAGAATTTTTCAAAAAAATGGTCAAATTGTGTTCAAAATAGATCAAAACGCGTAAATTCACTGAAAATAGTAAATCTAAAATTTTTATGAATGAAATACTTTCTACTGTTGAACACGGAAGAAACACCGAGAAAAAATTCTGTAACTGACATCAGGAATCTAAATTGTGGCTTTAGAAAAATAGTTCCATGTCATCCTTATAAATTCTAGTCCCCTTTGAAAGCGAGTTCTAGAAACCACAATCAGAATTCTAGAACGTTTGCCTATATTATCGAGGTCAAATTTATTTAAAAATCTCTGCAAATAAATGTGAATACAAGAGGCGGGTTTCAACATCAATAATCATGGTTTATGACCTAGTTCTAGAAAATCCAGCGAGAATTTCTCACAATACAACAGATTCAGAATATTCAGAATATACAGAATATTGTCTCACTATTTTAGAACTGTATGGACTAGAAATTCTCGATCATTTCGTCTATTCAGTTTATTGGTGTGCCTTATGCGCATAGCTCGGAAATATATAATTCTAGTTTAGGGATTTAGAAAATAACCACTTATTCATTCTAGATAAAGGCGGTATATTTTTTTTCTCATGGCAGAAGTAAACGGCAAATACATATTTAAATTTTTATTTGTTATTCTTAATACTAAATAGCCATCCAACAGAGTTATACTTTTTCCCTTGATTCTTAACCTGTCGAAGACCATCATTCTAAATCTAAACAGACTGCATCGAAACCGGGGATCCTTCAATCTACGGCTTTCCGAAACCGCACAAACCCACATTAATAGAGGTAATTTACAACATTATGTACATGAGAATTGTTAACGCGTAGAATTATTACTTTCTTCTACATATATTCAATAGAAGAAAGCATTGAATTCGTAAAAATTTTCGACCACCGGATTTTGATGGATTTACACGTTTCGAGATCTGTAGAACATGATTTAACCATTTTTAGAAAATGTCTGTCTGTCTGTGTATGTGTGACAAAATTTTGTGGCAACTGTATCTCAGTTACTACTGTACAGAATTTCATACAAATTGGTATGTAGTTACACATTGACATAAATTAGTGATTATCAACTTTTTGTAAAAATTGTCCAACAGGTTGCGTTGCCATCCCGCTTTTTCTAAATTTCTAACATGGTGGTACATGACAAAATTTTGTTTAAATGTGCATAAAGAGAATTATTTTTTAATAATCATTATGAAATTTAGAAGAATTATTTGTAATAGAGATAGCCGACTGGGGAAAAAAAATGTGTATGTAGGAGCCTCGCCTCCCCCATTGGGGAGGGGGGGAAGTCCCCCCCTCGAGGGGAGTAAATTTTCATAATGGGTATCTTTCAAAAGAGCTCTCCAATACCTTTAAAACGAATGGTTGAAGCATCGATCTGCGATAATTTAAAATAAAATTATCAATTTTTTTCATTTTTAAGAATTCTTTTTTTTTTTTTTTTTTTTTTTTATGTAATATTGAGAATAAAACTGGCTTTGTTTTATATTTAGTGTTACACTTCTTCTCTAATATGGAAATTGTCTGCATTATCATGGAAGATAATTTTTTTTTATAATAATTTTAATAAATTATTTTTACTGAGTGAAATTCTATAGGAAAGTATAAAATAAAGTCATCTGGTGGCCACAACATACTAGTTTTTTCTGGATACCTTGGTATTTATTAATAATAATTAAAACTAGACACCACCTCGCTGGATGTATTTGAATGTATGACTACCTGAAACCAAATAAATCAACATTAATATCTGTAATTTACAGCATTAAGTAATACAAAATTTGTCTCCGAAATAGCTTGTTTTATTTCGTCTCTGTATGCTTAATTGTTATTAGCGTATACGGATAAATCAAGGCTATCCATTAAGTGATGCATGAAGTTATGTGATTTATTTACTACTAGCTGGCTTTATACACTTCGCTGGTCACTATATTTAAATAAATCACTTTTATAATAATAATAATAAGTCTCATTTTTAAAAATTCTTATATTTAATTATAAACGTCGAAAATATGAACAGTTCTCATTCTCTACAAACGAATTATTTTTTAAATAGTTCATTTGTGAAACATAACCCTACAATGGCACCACTCTTACAAAAGAAAAAATGTTGTTTCTAAGAAAATAACTTGTTTTCGTTACATAAACGAATAGAATGTTTATCTATATGGACATATTTAATCATTCTAACCAGGAGCATGAAAATTAAACTCCCGGAGTTTCTTGAGCAAGCTTGGCTTAAAGATAAGCCAAGAAAGGCAAGTTGTATTATGTACTTTAAGTATAAATACAGAGTTACATACTTAATGTTATATGCTTATACAGAGTTATATTATATACTATTACATAATGTAGCGTAGAACGTAGCCTTGTGTTACATCTCCTCTTATCTTTAATAATTTGAATTCATTATACTGAGAGAACTGTTCACACTCGGCACTCAGTATTAATTGTATAACTCGAGTTGCGACTGTGAATTACGATAAAGTAGTAATCGAGGAAAGGGGAGAAGAGATGCGTTACGTTTTAATGGGTTGGTTGGTTGTGTTTTACGTCGCATTAGTGCTGCAGAATACATTTTAATGGGAAATAATGAATGAATTACAGTCGGTGACAAAAGTGTCCGAACACTAGCAAAAATTCCAACGTAAAAAAAATACACTTCATACGGTTTTGTTAAATAAATCCTTGTCGAATCCTGTTCTTAGTCAGTCTAAGATAGAGTGACCATAATTTTTTCATTGAATTTGGAGACAAAGATGGCGTGTCCTCAAATTTCGAGGACAAAATAATAATAATAATAATAATTAAATTACCTTAAATTGTAAAATTTTAGTAATTTTTATGTATAAAGCACCTAAAATAACTTATTTCAGCTTATTTATTATACATATAATAAATTACTATAATAAAACATTAATAACTTTTTAACCGGCGTCCCCAAATATGTTGTAATTTTTTGGGGACGAAGGTAGTTTTGTACTCGAGATTCGAGGACATACGGTCAGCCTAGTCTAAGAACATCATTCAATAAGGATTTATTTAACAAAACCGTATGAAGTGTACTTTTTTTACATAGGAATTTTTGCTAGCGTTCGGACACTTTTATGGGGGATTTGCCACTGAAATTGAATATTACATATCTCATATATATATTTTTAATCTGTTATAAATTTTATTTATTGAACATTATATTGTTTTGTTTTTAGGTGTTAAATTAATTCTTTTTCATGCTCCAAATCAAATTCATAATAATAAAATGACCGAACAGTGATAAAAATGGGGAAGGAGGTGGTGCCCCTAGAAAACGATGGGTGACTGGGCAAAATGGGAGTCATATTCGGATTCAGGAGGTCATTTTACATAAGAATCAGCAATAATGGTATTAGGGCTAGAAAGAAAATTGTTTTTTGCAAAGCAGTGTTATCAGAAGTAATTTAAATAGACCATCTTTAGGAAAATTGAATTTTTTCGATGATCAAGAATATGTAAATTTTAAAAGTAAGAACAAATATATTAGCTATTTCTTATTATGGTAATAAGTGCTTAATAAAAATAAAGTAACAACAAAATAGAAATGAATTACCTGAATTCTGATATTGAAATTAAGTATCTTTTACATATTTCACAAGGGAAAGGTTTAAACAAAAAGTTTTGTTTGTCGCAGTTTCAACTGTTTTTGCTTAGCAGCTCTATCACAAAGTTTTTTTTTCTTTTTTTTTTTTTTTTTTTTTTTTTTGTGTGTGTGTGTGTGTGTGTGTGCTATTAGTTCACCACTATCAGTCTGTATGCCACTCCAGCCTTGCCAAACATTTTGCAAATACTTAAAATTTCAGATTTGCTAATTTGTTCGTTTTCTTCTCACACATAATTGTCCTCTTCTTAAAAAGAAAGGGGATCCAAAATACTTATCTGTACTAGTAGTTTGGATCGAAATGTTTTCATACAGAAATAAATAAATAAATAAAATAAATAAATAATAATAATAATAATAATAATAATAATAGTAATAAAGCTTTAAAATGAATTTCGTGCACTTAGAATATGACAGTAAAAAAAAAAAAAAAGCAAAGTAAAATAAATAAATAAATAAATAAATAATAATAATAATAATAATTAATAAAAATAAATAAAAATAAATAAAAATAAACAAAATAAAATAAAATAAAATAAAAAACTATGGATGAAATTCTGCTTATGACAGAATTTTATCCATACTATCTATGACAGATATTATCTATGATATACTATATTATCTATGACAGGTATCCATCCACCTATGACAGAATTTCAAATTCTGCCAAATTCTGTCAATTTTCATTTCAAATTCTGTCTATGACAGAATTTAATTTAGTACGACAGGACTGCTTTTATTTGTATTTTAACACCATTTCAAAATAATAATAATAGAGGGCGCTCAGTAAAATTCTTTAACACATATTCAAATAATGTATTGATTTTTAGTTCGAAATAAATTAATAAAATTGGAATGCATTCATTGTATAGTGTCTTCCCCTAATTGCTTAATACTCGTGTACTAAACATTTTAATTAGTAAAATAATTATAATAACAGTTTCGTATGTATTATTAATAGTTAACAGTTTCAATTTCTACAGAACAAAACATAATATTAAAAAAGTCTATAAACCAGTTATTCGATATTTAAATTATACTCAGAATTCATCAGAAATTAATTAATATTAATCCATTAATTTCTCAAAAACATAATTAATATCAGTACACTCATCTTATAAATCGGAAAATAACACATATTTTAAACAAATTTCACAGTTTTAGTCTAAATATATCTGAAAACAATAGTCTAAATAATTAGGACGCGCTTATCCGAGACCCGTTGGCTCTGTGGTCAGAGCACGCAACTACCAACCGGAAGGTTGTGAGTTCGATCCTCACCGATGGAAGGTCAAGTAATAATTACGTAAAAGTTTTTATGGACTTCACAAAGTATTTTAAGATAGGGGAAGAAATTAAATGGTAAAATTGGATATTGGCAAGCATTTTCGAAATGGAACACTATAAATTGGTAATGACGCAGATTGGAAGAAATAATCTTGGTGGACTAATAATAAAACTTAAAAGTTGGATTTTGGTTGGCCGAGTGTTTCGGTTAAAGGAATTTCGGATAATAAAGGTTATATTGTGTTTAATAAGGATATCAAGAAGGAAATAAATATTGATGTGAAAGCGAAAAACATTTTGTTGAAAAACCAAAAATTTCTTCTTTCAAAACATTACAGAATTTTACTGTAAAATTCTATTTTAAAAAGTTTTTATTTTGGTTATATATTTATTCTGTTTTGCATACAGAGAACTTGGTATCAAAGCAAGATTCAGACATGCTATAAGTAACTGCAAAAAATGTGGTTCATTGGCTGATCGTTTCATTTTTGTCTATTGCCCAGTGGACACTGGTTCGATCCAAGTTAATCGAAATGAAAACATTTATTTAATGCTAACTTTTTATTATTATTATGTGACCTAAGGAAAAAATCTGTTGTGTACGAATATTCTCTGTATAGAACTGTTACTCTATATTTCTGTCAATGTATTTTTTGCATAGTGTACGATATTTCCTGGCAAATTTACTACCAGGAATTTTCTGTAATGTAACAGGATATATATATATATATATATATATATATATATATATACATATTAAATACAGTGCTGTCATTTGAAACAATGCGAAGTTATCAGGACAATTCTCTCAAATAAGTCATAGTATTTATTAAGCAGGAAACTACCTAGATTTTTTTTTATTTTATGTGTGTGTGTGCGAGCGCACGCATGTGTGTATGCATTTGTATGTGTGTGCGCAAATCTACTGACAGAAATAGTAGTTTTTCACGCCCCCCCCCCTCCTCGAGAAAAAAAAAAAAAAAAGTCGAGTGAAAAAGGATTTAAATACGATAAGTTTTGTATTGAAAAGTTTTTAATTTTAATCACTGTTTTGAATTATCCATTTTTTATGAAAATAAATAAATAAATAAAACATAGTTAATGCAGTAAACTCCCGATTATCTGCATGCGCAAGTAAAGAGCGGTTAAAAAAAAAAAAAATGAAAAATGAAAAATCAAGAATTTTTTTTTTCTCTAAAAAACAAACAAAAACAAATGATTGATTAAAAAAAATTACTTAAATATAAAGAAATAAGTATATATATATATATTTACTGCACAGCTCGCTACTGTATAATTTAGTGCATAATTTAGATTGCATGTTCGCTTCGTTGTAAGAAGTGCATATTACTTTCGTTTGTTTTTACGTACTTTATTAAATAAGATACAAATATTTGTATTGTACTGTGAATATTTTCACTGTCTATATTACATTTTATATAAATTACAATGAAAATTTTTGAACTAGAATATGTACACGCACACACACACACACACACACATATATTTAATTTGTCCTTCATTTGTAGCTTATTTGCGGTTTATCTATGATTTGCATTATCCACAAGACCCATGCCACTCAATTTCGTGAATAATCGAGAGGTTACTAATGATAATATAATCTATATAATATTTCTCTAACGCTGTCCAATTTTTGAATTATTTTTTGTCGAAACGATACGATAGTGGTGCAATTAATAAAATACGGGATGATAAAAAATAATATTTATACATGAACAATAGTTAAGCACGCGGACTCAGCTCAATGAATTAATAAGAAAAAATGACGACATTTGTCTGCAGAAATTATTTTGCGGAAAAAATGTATTTTTAACAATTGCGTTCTTCGGAATCTTTGCAAGCGTCATTTTAAACCTAGCAATGTTTTAAAGATATATATAGCATATTAATGATTATCATAAATTGACTAAAAAACGCAATCATAAAAAGTATAATGAAAATAGAAGTTTTCTTCTTTTCAAAAAATTATGCCAAAAAAAAAAAAAAAAAAAAAAAAAATGTCATCGCACGATAAAAATTTTAAAGGCGTCATGGGGGTTCTTTACTAAAACTGTACTGACTGCGGAAGTAAGAAAAATGGGTCATCAGCCACGAATTTTATTTTGAAACTTTTCTTTGAATGATTCTGTTTCACTATTGCACAATATTTATTTGGTTATAATAATAATTTGGCTTCTGGTAAACTAAAATTTGAATTAGGTGGTGAAATTAGTGTAATATTTATGAGTTTCAAATTTTAAAGGTAAATTAGAAAAGAAATAATGCGCGAAAATTTCGCACGGGTTTGATAGTACTTATATATTATTTTAAAATAAAAATTTAATGCTAATTTTATAATTGTCATTAAATATATATATATATATATATTATCATTGAAGAACTATCATTATATCAAGTGAAAATTAGTTGGCATAGGCGGACTCTATGCAGTTCTCCATCATGTATTATTCTCATAAACGTCTTCTACAGGCATACTACATTCATGTAAGAGAAATTAATTTGACGAGTTTGAGGTTGAGATTGTGGGGATAAAGACCGATTGACAGCTCTAAGGTCTAAGGCCAGAGGGAGAAGTGCCCTCCGCGGGGGTCTTTCCAAAGGGTCCTAACCCGTATTTACGCTAGTTTCGAAGAAAACCATGAAAAACTCCGAACGGCTTGGTCTATGAGTGCGATATGGTATCGAACCTGGCACCTCACGTCTACAGCTTTTAGCGCAGAACCGCTCGGCCGCTGTTGGGCCTCATGAATTTGACGAATCTCTCGGCACGGTGGCAGACTAAAATACCTCACCTAATGTTCTACCCAAAATTCTTATAAATTTCCACTATTCATATCTTAAGTGAAATGAACTCAACTCGGTGGTCGAATTAGAGTAATATACCTATCCAGGCAGCTCTCCCACCGGTTCGATACATTTACCTTATTTTATTTGCTGATTAGTTTTCTTGGGGGGGGGGGGGGGCGTAGAAAGTTCTACTTTGGACCCTGCACCATAAAAAGCTAATAACCAAGTTTATTAGGGGTAATTTCTTTTTCTATTCTTTCTTTTTTTCTTTTTTTTTTTTTTTAATTTCATGCAATACCATTCTACTTCCAACGCAATAATGCAAGTTTATATGAAATATTGCTCTATTTTGCTAAGTTAAGAAATACGGAAATTTCTAAATAGTTTACAAATTACAATGCTGCAAACCAATAGGTTTCTTACGAGTGTCTATGACACTGTTAAGAAAGTGATGTTTTAAAACTGGCCCGACCACTCTGGATATCCGCGACCTCTTGAGATATCGTATACACAGACTAACAAACTGACACCCTATAGGCAGACACCATACTGATTTTGTGCTTTTCTGATTCCTTGCAACTCAAATATGTAAAAAAAAAAAAAGAAAGAAAAAAAAGTAAAAAATGTTTACGATAATCTAAGTTTCCTATGCCTGTAGTGTGATAGCAAAACTAAAAATATTCATAACAAGGACATTCTAATGAAAGACGCAAAACATGTTAGAAAATCGGAACACAGTTGGCAATATAAAACATGTGCATGCTTAGCACAATTTCGAGTTTTAGTATATGGAAATATCGTAAAAACGGATAACATATATAGAATGCTTTACAAGTTTAACATAATGTGGCATTTAGATTTAATGCATAAAAATTCAAGCAAAAACGTTACTTTTTATACTTTATATCCTGTATTTAATAAGGATAAAATAAATAAATCAGAGATTGCTACAAAATTTTACAGCTACGGGCGCAATGCTTTAAATTGCTGATAAAGAAGAGGGCGCAATCAAACCAAACTGAGTCATTGAATGTCATCCCGACCTAAACTTTTCTTTCGCTGAATGTGCATTTCTCCCGCTACCCCCAACGACCACCCCCTTTCTCTTTCGACCGGGGCGCCCTCTCAAAAGAAGGGCGCTAAAGCTCTCCCGTCTCTCCTCCAGCATTAATGATCCGAATGGAGTGGTCGCCGTGAAGATGTGTGGGAGAGACGAAGGGATGCAGCAAGGGGATGAGAAACGGCAAAGCACCCCGCCATCTCCGGAGGACAACCCCAACTTGATCGTTTACAGGAAGGTAAAGATCATCTCATTTCTTTCATCATTTAAAAAGCGCCTAGGCGCTTTCCTTACACACACATTTAATATTCATTCACACGGCGGCGGGGGTAGAAGGTGTGACAGAAAGTGCCGTGTTATCCCGCGTCGATTTTTAAAATTTCCAGGAATATAGCGGTATTTGAATATTTGCCAAAATTTAATTTCAGGAAAGAAACGGGAGAATAATAAATAAAATCACCTATTCCGATTCCCGTAGTTGTAATTATTTATAACTATTATTATTATTATTTGTCAAATGTAATTTAATTTACACTAAATGGATTTCTGTGTCCCGGAGGTAAAGAACTCCTTACCTTTTTCTTTTTTTCTTTTCTTTCTTTCTTTCTTTCTTTCTTTTTTTTTTTTTTTTTTTTTTGAAAAAAGGTAGCTCCATGTCTTTGATGTTTACATAATGTTTTATTGGATAGTACATTATGTCATTAATAGTGTATTAAAGTACAATCAAGCGAGTAGTTTTGTTTGGAAAGAAGTGTATTTTAAACATGCATTCAAAATTGAAAAAAAAAAAAAAAAAAAAAATAATAATAATAATAATAATAATAATAAATAAAATAAAAATGTTGCTCTATAGAAAAAAAAAATTACATTTTTGTGACAGGGTGTCTTTTGTCTCCGGGGTTGCAGATATTCAATATATAGACACTTTCATCGGGTCGGTAGCTGGTCATGTTTGCATTAATTTTTTAACTGCGGGGTCTAAACACAAAATACCGTTATTATTTTTATTTTTATTTTTTAAAGTTTTTTATTTATTTATTTATTTATTACTAGCAAACCCGTGCGAAATATTCGCATTTTATTTCTTTTTTTATTTACCTTTAAAAATTTGAAACTCATAAATGTTATACCAATTTCACCACCTAATTAAAATTTTAATTTACCAGAAGCCAAATTATTAATATAACCAAATTAATAGTGTACAATAGTGAAACCAAAATCATTCAAAGAAAGGTTTCCAAATAAAATTCATGGTTCACGACCCAATTTTCATACTTCCACAGGCAGTACAATTTTAATATAGGACTCCCGCGACGCCTTTTAAGTTTTTGTCGTGATGTTGGTGATGACTTTTTATTATTTTTTTTTAAATAAATAAATAAATAAAATAAAATGTAATAATTCCTATTTTGATTATATTTTTTATGATTGTGTTTTTTAGTCGATTTATGACACAAAAGTTCATATTCTGTATATATCTTTAAAATATTGCTAATGACGCTTGCAAAGATTCTGAAGAAAAAACTGTTAAAAATACATTTTTTTCGTAAAATAATCTCATCAGACAAATGTCGTCATTATTTTTTATTAGTTCATAGAGCTAAGTCCGCGTGATTAAATATTGTTCGTGTATAAATATTTTTTTATTTTATCCTCTCGTATCGTATCGTTTCGACAAAAAATAATTGAAACTGGTCCACGTTAGAGAAATATTATATAGATTACAGTTCAACCTCGAAAATCTGGACATTTTTCCGATTTTACTTTTATTTTTAAAATAAGATTATGCTGTAACTGCTTCCACATTTCTTGTGGAATACAGTTTAAAATTCTTTTAATTGAACACTGAGTACATAAAAATAGTCATAATCTTACATATTTTTATATATTTGATTGTGAATTATAGTACTTATTTACTTATTTTTTAAAAAACTGGTAAGTGAAAAAAAAAAAAAAAAAAAAAAAAAAAAAGAAGAAAAAGAAGAAGAAGAAAAAGAAAAAGAAAAATTCCATTAGAGTAAAACAGTTTTAAATTGTTGAAATATTTTTAAAAAAATTAGCATAAAAATTACTTTGTATCTATAGTTTTAAGTATTTTTTAATGAATAAATAATTTATTAGCAGTTATTTAGCAGGTATCATCAGATGTCTATAACATTTTAGTTTAATGTGTTTATATTTTAATTCTAAATTCTAAATTATTTTAATTGTAAATTAAATCTTTTATATTTCTATTTTATAATTTAATTCGCTAATTTGGTCGTCGTTTATTTTCGCTAGCATAAAAATTGCATTTTGTATGTTATTATAATATCATAATAAATTAGTTTTTAATAAATCTCTAAAAGCCTGAAAATTCGAAAATCCGCAATCGCTGTGGTCCCACCGATTCCGGATTTTCAAAGTTTAGTTGTATAAACATAATTGTTTGAATGCAAATATTGGATGTATATGTATCAAATCGTATTCGCATTGAAACTTTTCACGAATCCAATAGAAAACCGTAAAAATATTTTATATTTAAAAGTAACGAATTAGTGAATTTCTGGACTGTATTTATTTTATTTTACTTTATTTTTTTTAAATTTACTGGTATTTTTTTTTTTTTTAATTAAGATGAAGTGGAATAAGTACAACCGTGGTTTATTATTCATTTGCTAATAAAATAACTTTGTGCGTAATAGGCATTCTATGTGTTTGTCCGAGCTTGCCTTTCTTATATTTAGACTTTAAAAAAACAAATCAAATGTCAAACAGCAGTAGTTTTTGAAGATTGAAAAATTGCATATATTTTCCTCTCCACGCATTGAGAAAAAAAATATATACCGCCTTTCTCAAGAATGAATAAGTGGCCATTTTCTAAATCCCTTAACTAGAAATGCAGATTTCCGAGCTATGCGCATAAGGCACGCCAATAAACTGAATACACGAAATGATCGAGAATTTCTAGTGTTCACATTTCTAGATGGTGAAACAAGATTCTGAATACTCTAAATATTCTGAATCATTCATAATGCGAGAAATTCTCGCTTGATTTTCTAGAATTGGGTCATAAATCAAGATTATAGTTGCAGAAACCCGCCTCTTGTAGTCTCCTTTATTTGCAGAGATTTTTAAATAACTTTGCCCTCGAGAATATAGGCAAACGCTCTAGAATTCTAATAGGGGCTTCTAAAACTGCTTTCCAAGGGGACTGGAATTGATAAGGATGACATGTAACTACTTTTTATAGAGCTACAATTTAGATTCTAGATGTCAGTTACAGAATTTTTTCTCAGTGCGACAGAATGCCTCTTTTAAAATTCGAAATTTTACAAGTATGTATTATATTTGTGAAGCAAACTTCGTAGTTTTTGGTTTTTGGTACACTGAGAAAAAATTCTGTAACTGATATCTAGAATCTAAATTGTGGCTCTAGAAAGAATAGTTCCATGTTATCCTTATAAATTCTAGTCCCCCTTTGAAAGCGAGTTCTAGAAATCCCTATTAGAATTCTAGAGTGTCTGCCTATATTTTCAAGGGCAAAGTTATTTAAAAATCTCTGCAAATAAATGCGAACACAAATGGCGGGTTTCAGCAACTATAATCTTGCATTTATTAATATCACACAATCAACAGATTGGGGAAAAAATCATATTTATTGAAAATTTATTTTTCCAACTGAATGAAAATAATGCCTGGACCGGAAGCAATAAATATGATTTTCTTCCCAATCTGTTGATTGTGTGATATTAATAAATGTATTTATTCCTCCCATTGTTTAATGGTGTTTTCCATTACCTGTGGCTTATTCTGTCGACCTCTGTACATGATAGACCAGTTGCTCTGCCTAAAGGTTGTCTGAGTGAGTAATGCCCACCGGTTGTCGGCCTGGATAGCTCAATTGGTAGAGTCTTGGCCTTGTAAGTCAAAGATCCGGGGTTCGACTCCCGGTCTAGGCATTATTTTCACTAGGTTGGAAAAATAAATTTTCAATAACTATAATCTTGGTTTGTGACCCAAATCTAGAAAATCAAGCGAGAATTTCTCGCCATACAAAAGATTCAGGATATTCAGAATGTTGTTTCACCATCTACAAATGTGTAGACTAGAAATTCTCGATCATTTTGTCTATTCAGTTTATTGGCGTGCCTTATGCGTATAGCTCGGAAATCTGTATTTCTAGATAAAGGATTTAGAAAATGACCACTTATTCATTCTAGATGAAGGCGGTATATTTTTTTCCTCAGTGTATGATTATCTGTTTAAAATGTACTTTTCATGAAAAATCAACGAACTTAAAAAAGGATTCTTCATAAAAATCAAACGATATAAAAGAGTTCATTCAAAAATTCGGAAGAAAAAATTACTTCTTTTGGATAGCAAACGAAGAAAAAAAAAAAAAAAAAAAAAAAAAATGGCGTTGTAAACTAAAAGGATATACCGGCCACTAATAATAAACTTAAAATTTAATTTTTTTAATTTCCTAACATACATATGTAAGGAAAATATTGTAATCATGAAAAAATTTGAATTTTAGAATTTAGTGTATTTATACATTTTGAGGTCTCCTGAAATCGTTTTAGCTATTTCTATGGTGATGTATGTATGCATGTGAGTAAGCATGTATGTATGTATGTATGCTTGTATGTATACGAGTGAACACGATAACGTCTAAACGCTTTGTTCGAATGAGCTGAAAGTTGGTACGTATAGGTCATCGTAGCCTGAACTAGAGGTCTGCACGGGCCGGGCTCGGGCCGAAATTTTCAATATGCTCTCGGGCCAGGCTCGGGCTTAAAATTTTTTGTGGGCTCGGGCTCAATATGTTTGTGTGTACTCGGGCCGGGCCGGGCCTGGAGAAAATTTTAAGCCCGAGCACGGCCCGGCCCGAATCTTTTTCTAGATTCCTCGTTAATCAACGAAAAAGGAAAATGATAAAATACTTTTTCAGTCATTTATTTTCCATAATTTTACAGTCCGGTATGTCACATAAAATTTTATTTTGTTAAAAGATGTTCGTGATCTGATTTTCGCCAAATATTTTAAACATGTTTCGAAATTAATATACTTTATTTAAAGTAATATTAGATGGTTTCCATTTCAAAATAATATGCATGTTATTACCAGTTTGCGTACATGTAACAAACAAAAGAAATTAGATACGTTACTGTGTATAAGGCTTTGTTTTCTATGGTCTGTAGTGTTTAGCTGGTACGAATGCTATAAAAATCCTTCCGCTGTAACTTTTCCTCTAAGGCTTCTTTTTCTTTTCTCCGGGGCACTGGATGAAAGTAGCATCATTTTTAGCATGTGCAAAAGCATCTTTTCTATTGAATATGGTTGGATTAGCATTAAAGTTTTGTTTATCAGATCACATGAAAGATTTGGATACATTACGGTATATAAGAGGAAATGGCTGAAAGTGTATTTTTAGTACTATTAACCATTTTAAATATCTTCCTATATTGTTTGAGAATGCTAATATTTTCGATTTGACTTTCTGTCTGTCTTTGTGCCTTCTGTACGTCTGTAATAATGGAATACTGTTTATATATAAATATCTTGTAAACATTCAGCAGTTTTGGTAAAGAACTTTCTATTGCTTAGCTATATAAAACCTCTGCAAAACACATGCTAAAAATCTTTTTCGTAGAAAGGCATTTTTTTTTTTTTGTAATTTTACATGTTTTTGAATCGGGCCGGGCCGTACACTAGTAAAAAAGAAACGGGCCGGGCCTGGGCCGAATTTCTCGATTTCATACCGGGCCGGGTAAGCAAATCTTTCCAACGGGCCGGACTGGGCCCGGGCCTGAAAATTTTGGCCCGTGCAGACCTCTAGCCTGAACCCTATTGATTTTGGCACTTATCTTTTTATTTATTTATTTTTTTTTTACACGGGCACAAAGAAAAATTCTTTATCATTATGACTTATGGGCTCAAGTTATTTAAAGTGAAATAACGTCTAAACGTCTTATTAGATTGTACTAGAAAATTTATATATATGTTATAGGTCATTGTCGCACGGACTGTATAGAGTTTGGTGAATTTAGCATTTATAGTTTTTTTTCACTAGTAAAAAAGTTTTTTTATAGGGACACAAGGAAAAATTCTTTATCATTATGGCCTATGGGTTCAAATTATTTAAAGTGCGATAGCATCTAAACGCCTTATTCGAGTGAACTGAAAATTTATTTACATAGTATAAATAACCGTCACACAAACTGCATAAATATTAAAGAATCTAGCACTGGTAGTTTTTTTTTTTTTTTTTTTTTTTTTTTTTTTTTACAGGGGCACAACGAAAAATTCTTTTTCATTGTGGCTTTTGGGCTAAAATTATTTAAAGTGCGATAGCGTCTAAATGCCTTATCCAATTGAGCTGAAAATTTATACACATGTTATAAGTCACAATCGCAAGAATTGTATTTTTTTTTTTCTTTAATCTAGCACTTATAGATTTTTACACACTCCTTAGAAAGACTACCACGGAGGGAACTGCACCTATAGGCCTAGGCCTCTAGCGTAGCCAGTCAGCTTTAATCCTGACAAAAACAACTACATCCACATCAGTGTGTAATATTTTGTATTGCATGGATATTTTTAGCTGTGAAGCAAACTTTTCTAAATTAATGTGTATTGTCTGTTACTTTAGGCAAATTTCCAGCCATTTTTTTTTTTTTTCCCTTTAAAAGACAATGTGACAAACTGACACTAATACTAAGATTTTTCAGCGTTATTTCCCTCTTAAATTTTAGAGAGGAAGTTTTTGCTTCCCGAGTCTTTTGGGCAATCAGTTTCTGGATGTAATAAATATGTTTAAATTTCTCAAATAAAAGAGACCTGATTTCTATGAAAAATGACTTCATTTCTTTCCACTAAAAATTCCATTATTAAAATCTTTCAAATAGATTTTAACAGCTGAATAAATTATAAAAGAAAAAGAAACAATATTTTTCTTAAAATAATGAGAGAAAAAAAAAAGCATAATATTTATTATACATTTTTAATTTATCTGACTTCTACATTCTTTGCTTTCCAAAATCGACGAGGAATTTCAGTTGCCACCATTTAAGTTTAGTCACTGAAATTTCATTAAAATTTAAAAACAGTATCTCTGAAATCAATTTCAGTATTTTGAGATCTGTTAGGGAAGTTATTGGATCTTAACGAATAAATGATGTTAGTTTAAGTTCGCAAGTACACCCCGCGACAAAAAGATAAGTACAAAGAGTTTTTTCTTTGATTTTTCATAAAATTACATTATCTAAATTGTGCTTATCATTTATTATTATCATAAAACAACACTATTCCCGGATTCATTTTTGTTTAAAGAGTCATTTAGAAAAGTTTGAAGACTAAAATTTTTCTAATTTAAGACTACACACACACACCGCGACAAAAAGATAGGAAAAAGGGTTTACTTTAAATTTTTAAATATGATTATTTCGAATATGAATATTTTGAATATGATTCAAATATTTAATATGTATTTGATATGATTATATTTTGTTATGATAATAAATGATCAACACAATTTAGAAAATGCTACTTTATGAAAAATTAAAAAAAAAAAAAAAAAAAAAACCTTTGTTCTTATCATTTTGTCGCGGAGTGTAGTCTTAAATTAGAAAAATTTTAGTCTTAAAATTTTTCTAAATGAGTCTTAAAACAAAAATGAGTCCGGGAATAGTGTTATTTTATGATAATAATAAATGATAAGCACAATTTAGATAATGTTTTTTTTAATGAAAAATCAAAGAAAAACCTTTTGTACCTATCGTTTTGTCGCGGGGTGTAGTTATTTCTTGGGAATAAGTGTGATAGTGAGGCGGCTTTTAAAGTACTAAATTGAGAACTTTCTGAAATCTTATCTTACTGAACTATTTTCCTTTCGTTTTTTACTTAAACTGAAAATAGAAAGGAATATAAACTTTAGCTATATTTTGTCCAAATGAACTTATATTTTTTGAACTTATAGTTTTAAAAAATTAACTGCTGCTTTCCATTACTTTAAAAGAAAGAAGAGTTAACCTATAATAGAATTTACTTTCGCCATTTCGTTACAGAAAATACTATTCTCTGATATTTCCTTTTTCTCTTTTCTAATTTATTATCATGCTACATATTATATTTTCGTTATATGCATTATCTAATTAAAAAAAATCTTTATAAATAGTTAAGAAAATTTTTAACATTTAATAAACAATTAAAAATCATACATTTCATATAAATTGTAAATAATTTTCAACCGTATTTTCCCTTTTATTATTATTATTATTATTATTACTTTGTTTGAAAATGTAAAAAATGCATTGCAAAAACTGTAAATATACTTTAGGAAATTTCTATTCTTATATCCCATAAGGTATGTGAAAAAAACTACGCTGTAAAAAAAAAAAAAAAAAAAATCAAGCTCTGATACCATTCCTGCTGATTCTTATGTAAAATGACCCCCTGAATCCGAATACGACCCCCCATTTTGCCCCATCACCCATCGTTTTCTCGCGACGTCACCTCCTCCCCCAATTTTTATCACTCTTCGATAATTTTATGGCCATGAATTTGATTTCAAGAATGGAAAAATCAAATTATTTTAACTCTTAAAAGAAAAAAAAAAATGTATAATAAGTGATAATCAGTAGTGGCACCAGAAATTCCCCGACGGGGGACACCACTTCCCCGACAGGGGGCACTACATAAAGAGAGTTTATTATATGAGTATTTATCAAAAACTGCAATACTGTTAATAATAACTGCTAATATTTGTACCATTCCATTTGTTAGTACTCCTCATGGTTTTGGAGATCATCGTGTCACAGGCAGACATTTTCTAAAAATATCGTGGTCAAAACGTGTTCTAGACCTCTCAAAACGTGTATATTCATGGAAAACTGGAAGATGAAAATTTTTACGAACCTTCTATAGAATATAGAATGGAAAAATTGGAATGCTCCAAATTTGTAAAAGGAAAGAAAAATGCTGCTAAAAGTAGAAAAAATGAAAATTTTGTATTTGTTTCCCCGAGAGATTTTAGCAGTATGCCCCGATGGAGGGGGTGTCACAGACTCCCCGACGGTGAGGGCTGTACTGCCCTGACCCCCTAGCTGGCACCACCTCTGGTGATAATAATAACTGATTAATAAAAATATAATAAATGTAACTTATAATTCCATTGGCAAATCCCCCCTAAATCTTCCCCTTTCTGCAAATATTCATGTTATCGAATCATTCTCCCCTTTAGGCCATCAGAAGATATTTAACAGTTAAAATATTTCTTTTCTCCACTATAAATCAAATTTATAGCCATAAAATTACCGAGAAGTGGTAAAAATTAGAGGGGGGGGGGGTTCCCCAAAAAACGATGGGTGTCAAAATGGCCGTCACATTCGGATTCAGGTGGTCATTTTATAAAAGAATTAGCAAAAATGGTATTGGAGGCAATTTTTATGCCGAGCAAAGTAATTTTTTGAGTCCATGTAAACCAATATCATTAATTTTAATCACAACTTTTCTATAGGATACATGTTTTTATACATCGGAATAATATAAACTAATTTCTTTACGTTTTGTGCTGTGCAGAAAGGTATTAAGTAGATGGTGGCCATTGAAAATCATTTTTTAATATTAATGTCTTAGAGTTATGAAAGTTTGTGGACAAGTGCATTGGAATGTATCAATATTAAGTGAATTAAAATTTCTGGAAAACTTTGGAAACAAAAAATAAATAAATAAAAATAAAAATAAATAATCTGGTGTGTCACTCACACGACTTTCTCTTACCCTGAAAATTAATACTATAAATGCAGGTTGGAGTTTAAGAGGTAAGATAACGAGAGTTTTATATGATAATTAGTTCAGTGTGAGGGGGGCTACCGCCCCCCTCAACCCCCCGTTTCATTAATGCACCTACATTTATATAGAATTTAATTCGGTTATTAAAAAGTAATTCTGTTTTTTAAAAATAATTTATTTAAATTATTATTTAAAAAAACTATCTTTTATGATAATGCAGACGATTTCCATATTAGAGAAGTAGTATAACAGCAAATATCCAAAAAAAGTCCATTTTATTCTCAATATTTAAAAAAAAAAAAAAAAAAAAAAAAAAAAAAAAAAGATTTTTTTTCTAAGTTTTTTTTTTTTTTTTTCGTTAACAGTAAAAAAAAAAAATCCATAACTTTGTTTTAAATTATCGCAGATCGATGGTTCAACCATTCGTTTTAAAGGTATTGGCGAGCTCTTTTGAAAGATACCCATCATGAAAATTTACTCCCCTCGAGGGGGGACTTCCCCCCAGGGGGGGAGGCGAGGCTCCTGCATGCATAATTTTTTTTTCCCAGTTAACTATCTCTATTACAAAAAATATATATTCGTTTCATTTGGTTTAGTGCAGTCTATAGACGTTAAACTCTACTTACCTGCAATTTCCCCCATAGACGTAATGTATTAGAATTCTCGTGATTGACCCTGTACACGAACCATTTGCTTGATCCTAACGAAAAGCTTACTGTAGCATCCGTATATGATACACATTTAGAAAACCAAGTTTGAACTTTCTGCCATAATTTGTTTTTGAGATATGCTGATAACAGACACACACACACACAGACACACACACAGACCATTTGCTAAAAACATGATTTTGGTATTCAGGGGACCTCAAAACATGTAAATATAACAAAATCTCGCATTCGAAAATTTGACCCAAAAAACAATACTTTCTCTACCTTATGGGTAAGAGAAAGTAAAAAAGGGAAAAAAATAAAGAAAATATTCAAAATTTTAATTTTTTGGGACAAATTTTAAAATATTTCATGCGACTTAAATTTTCTCCTCGATTTTATGTTTTATAGTTTATATAGTTATTATAGTTTATATTTTAAATGTATTTGTGCATTAATTTCTGGATTCATTGATAAGTCATTTTTTTACGAACACTGAGAAAAAATTTTGCAACTGACATCTAGAATCTTAATTGTGTCTCAAGAAAAAATAGTTTCATGTCATACCTATAAATTCTAGTTCCCTTTGAAAGCGAGTTTTAGAAGCCCCTGCTAGAATTCTAGAGCGTTTGCCTATATTATCGAGGGTAAAGTTATTTAAAAATCTCTGCAAATAAATCAGACTACAAGAGGCGGGTTTCAGCAACTATATTCTTGGTTTATGTTTATAACCCAATTCTAGAAAATCAAGCGAGAATTTCTCGCAATACAAAATATTCAGAATATTCATAATAATAAGAATATTGTTTCGCCATCTAGAAATGTGTATCATTTCGTCTATTCAGTTTATTGGCGTACCTTATGAGCATAGCTCGGAAATCTGTATTTCGAGTTTGGGTATTTAGAAAATGATCACTTATTCATTCTACATGAAAGCGGTATATATATATTTTTTCTCAGTGAATATTTTTATTCTCCAATGTATTACAAAAAAGAAAAAAGAAAGAAAATGATAGACAATGTAAAAAGAAAGAAAATAAAAAGAGAAAACTTATCAATGAATCCACTTTGTAATACTGAAATATTTAGAACATATTATTAAACTATAATAATGTAAAATCAAGAAGAAAAAAAAAATCAGTTAGCATGGAGCATTTAAAATTTTTTCCCAGCAAATAAATAAGTAAAATTAAAATTAAATAAATCTTGAATGTTATTATTAGTGTTTTCCATTAGTTTTAGAGAAATTTTAATATACTTGATATTTATATATTTCAATTTCTATGTATGATAACTTTCACTATTCCAAGAGAATAATTAAAAAAAAAAAAAAAAAAAAAATCAATTTTGAACGTCTATCATCCCCTTAATATATGCTTTAAAGGAATACGTATACCTATTCCTTTAAAGTCTTCTTGTCTTCAGTCAGATGTTGTTTTCAAGTGCCGAATTAGAGTATTGGTTAAGGCAGACTTAAAATTTTAACAGAAAAATCGCTGTAAATTATTTATTTTTAAGCCTTATGTAAAATTACAGCCTAAAGTAAATGAAGATTTAAAAAAAACTATTTTATGCATACACTTTAATGGCCAATATTTTTTTAAATAGTTAATGGCCGGGAAAATGACTGATTTACAGTACTTTTTAACAAGTAGAAATATTTTATACTAAGAAATATATATATATATATATATATATATATATATATAAATTCGATTTCAAGATCTAAAATTGTTCTTCCAATTCTGGATGCCTATATCAATTTTCCTACAGTAACCAACTAATGCATATAAAAGAACATTTAAAATGAAATTTACATAGCAAATTTGAAGAAAATCGTTTCACCCCTTTTGAGGTACTTACTTTTATTGCTGGTTTTCCACTTTTCACCAAAAGTTAGTAAACTCATCTGTGCATCAGATATGATGAAATTTTGTTGTTCTATATATTTTTTCTTTTTGGAAATAAGATAGTTAGATATTTTCCCCTGAACATACATACACACACACACATATTGACCAATTTCCAATAACTATATTTTTGGATTCAAGAGGCGTGCAATTCAGGTGAAAACTGGACATTAAAAAATTTTGACCGAATACAATACTTCTGTTACTATGATAGTCAGCTAATAGAAGTATATATATATATATATATATATATATATATATATATATAATATATTTAAATAATGATAAGTGATGACATGAAAGTGAAATGTAATAAACAACAAGAAAAATTATTAAATAATGTTAATGGACAAGAAAATTAGTTAAAGTTAAACTCTATTTAAGCCAGAAAATTAAATTATGCTGTGCCAATCTCCTCGGTAGGTTGGAACACAGCTATTAATAACTATGTAGTACTAACAGGTTTCGAAAGATATGCAGGCTAGCATACTCCAAATATATTTCAAAATGAATAGTAATGAAAAACTTAAAATTGTAAAATATGAAAGGAGATTAAAAAAGTATTTCTATTTCTTGAAAATTAAATATTGAAATTTGAAAACCATATGTTACAGCTCATCGAAACCAATAAGCTGTTTATAATAAAGCTTATTTATATAAGTTTTTATATGAAAATGCTAGTCAAACATACCCCGCCCATCCGAACTGTAAGTTCTATAAGTATATATATATAATGTTTCTTTTCTTTTATAAAAATGTTTATTTTCTTTTTATTCTGTTAACTAGTGTCTATCGAAAGCCTCAAGCGGATACCTCCCCACTATGCAGTGGTTTGGAGAGATTTTGCTTCCCCTGTAGTTTATTACACACACACACATACACAAAAATTACATTGGTCGCCGGCGATTACACCCTCGCAACAAAAGGTGGCATTATAACGGAAACATATTGTAAATTTATTAGGACTCTGAATAAATATTTTAGTAAATGTACAGAAATCGTTTAAAAAAAAATTCTATTTTATAAATACATTTTAATGCCGATTATTATTTTTATTAATGATCAGTAGGAGTACATAAATAATTTAATATCGGTTAGTTATACAAGGCGACTAAGGTGCCCGTTGAAAAATGATCATTTCATTTTATTTATTTCTCGCGTTAAATAATTCATTTGCTAGCAAGCCCGTGCGAAAATTTCGCACTTTATTTATCTCTTCGTTACCTATAAAATTTAAAATTATTATTATCCGCGATTGTAATGAAATGCTCGCCCTCTGGTGGGCTAAGGTGTAATTACAGTTAACATGAAGAGCTTTCAGCTTTCGTCGAAACGCCATTGCTTGCCGATGTTTAGTTTAACATATATTTATTGAATAAATCCGGTAAAAAATATAACACTTATTGTTGTGTGCTACAGTGTAACTCCAAAGGATCAAGAAATCCAGAATTAAGCTTCCATTTATTTTTAAATGAAAAATTTAAAATTTCAGTTGCTTCGGCTTATGGTAGTAAAGAATTAATCAAATGATTTGGAACTAATATTTGTTCAGCTTCAGTTAAAAATCTACTTCCGATCGAACTTTGAATAAACTGAAATATTTTTTCCAAAAGCAATCGATTTTCCATGATGTAATGGCGGAGAAATTTTAGCACGAATATTAAGTAGTAACACAAATAGAACAATAATAAATACACGTGGCTATTATATTTACAAACAACAAAAGCTGAAAAAGCGCCATCTATCGACCATTACAAACGCGGATTATTTAAGAGACGTCATTTTTTATATCATCACGACATCATATAGACGCAAATTTAATATTTTATAATTTTTCTTTTTCACGTGAAAGCAAATTTCATTTTATGCTAAAAAAGAAAAAAAAAATGGCAACAATTAGAAATGTCTATTTTAAAGTTATGTTTTTTTTCATATCTGAATTAATTTAAAAAAAAAAATTATAATCAAAAATTCGTTACAAATAAGGTACCCAATGAAAGCGGCGATTTTTTTGAATCCGTCGAATTAAACAGTTTATCGATCGGACAATTAGATGTTTTAAAATTAACTAAAGTATGAAAATCAGGTGGCAACTTGCGTTCACACACAGACAGAGTACAAGAAATCTCTTAGCCTTTTTAAGCTTTACAGAGTCAGTCAGTGTTGAGTACAACTATATATGCTGATGCTTTTTCTCAAGTAAAAACATTCATTTTAAATTTTTACTGAGCAATAAGAAAATAAAAAAATTAAAATATGGAATAAAGATTGAAAATCTCGATTATTTACTTTTAATTGAAATCTATTGTAAAAATACAGACAAACAAAAAACATTTCAGTAAATGTTCAGAAGTATTATCCAGTGCATGAATGAATAGTGGTAGCGGTTCGGAATCTATTTTAAAACCTCAGTTCCCGGTCTAAACAGGGGCCGCGGTTGCCCAGTCGGTAGAGCGCCGGGCTCGTAATTAAAGATTACGGGTTCGGTACTCGAGCCGGCCAAAGTCCGTCGTGTACAGTCGGCAACAAAAGTGTTCGAACACTAGCAAAAATTCCTATGTAAAAAAAGTACACTTCATACGGTTTTGTTAAATAAATCCTTGTCGAATCCTGTTTTTAGTCAGTGTAAGAACATGATTCGATAAGGATTTATTTAACAAAACCGTATCAAGTGTGCTTTTTTTGCATGGGAATTTTTGCTAGTGTTCGGACACTTTTGTTACCGACTGTACACTAAGGTGGTCATTGCACGTAAAATCTGTCGTGGCCGCAATGTCCTCCATGTTCCCATAAAAAATTATACCTCTGGGGGTCACCGAAACGGGAGAGCCCCCCTACCGGGAAGGATGAAAATTGTGATGTCATATCTCCGGACCACCTGTAGGGGTGAGTTCCAGACCGTCGCCAATTGCCCATTGCGCAGCACTAGTGCACCGTGATACCCATTCAACCAACCAACCCGGTCTAAACAGCTTTTAAGTGTAAGGAATGTCCGTAGAGAGGGAAACCGAGTCGTTCTATATCAAACATTATACATTTTTACTAACATAAAATCGTCTTTAATAAAAATCATAAATCACCATAAAAATCTCTGGTTCGCCTTATCTAACAATCCAGTGGACAACAAACAAGTAAAAATTCTTGCGTAATGCATCCAGTACATTAAAGTTAACCTTTTTTCATCTCCAAATTTGAGAAAATACTTCAAAAAGCGCTCATTTAATCATTTCTTTTACAACAATATCGATCTTCTCCTCTCTTTCTACTTCAAGAAGCATCTGAATTTTTATCCTGCATCTTCACTTTTTTTTTCTCCTCTGTCTCGTTATTTTCTTAATATTTTTTAAGTTAAATTATTTTAAATATATTATTCCCCCATCATACTATAGGTATGCGCTGTTAAAAATTTCTGTAAATTTAATGTAAATATTTACCCATAGTCTCTGTAAATTTGCAGTAGTTTCTTGGTTAAAAGTGAATAATCAAGATTCTGAATCTTTATTCTGCAATTTTACGTAACTTTATTATTTAATTTTTTAATTAAAATTAAAAATGACTGTTTCTATTTACTTCAGAAAAAGTATTCCAAGTCCGAAATACATTCTCACCAATAATTAATTAAGTTAATATTATTTATTAAAATGAATGCATAAAATAAGTTTTTTAACATCTCCGTTAATTTTTCTCTGTAATTTTACGTAAGACTTAAGATAGTAGATTACACAGAGTTTTCTGTTGAAATTTTTAACAGTGTGGGTAACTTAGGTAATTGTAAAAATTTTTGACCTTGTTTTTTTAAGTTTTTTACGCGTTTTGAGGTGTGAAAAATCTGAAAATCATAAAATCGGTATGGTGTTCATCTATAGGATGTCAGTGTGTTAGTATGTTAGTCTGTGTACACGATATATTAATAACAAGTGGTCGCAGAGAGGTGAGACTAATTTTAAAATATCACTTATGACAATGGCAAGAACACAATTGATTTGCAACATTCTAATTTGAAAACTTTGTAAGTTATTCAAAATTTAAGTTTTTTTTTTTTTTTTTTTTTTTTTTTAAATGGAAGAATAGGGCAAAATTTCGCCGAAACGGGCATTAAAAGTAATATTTTTTACGGTATATATATCAGACCAGTTTTAAAACGTCAGTTATGATGTTTGTATGAACATAATTAACGATGAAAATTCAATTTTTAAAACTTTGTAAGTAATTTGAAATTTACGAATTTCTTAACATTGCAGGATATAGGACAAAATTTCACATAAAAGTCCATTTTGATGGTTATTTTCCTCGTAAAGATGTCGGACCACTTTTAAAATATTATTTAAGATACCAGCATGAACATCATTGATTAAGAATTTTTTAATAAAAAAAAATTCTTAAGTTATTCGAAGTTTCCGATTTTTTAAACATTGTAGAATAGGTTGACCATTTTAGGGGATATTTTCATCGTAAAGATGTCAAATCACTTTTAAAATATCATTTAAGATACTGGCCTGAACACCATTGACTATGAGTTTTTTAATTAAACAAAATTAAGTTATTCGAAACTTTCGATCCTTTAAATAACGCAAAATAGGGCAAAATTTCGTATAAGCGTCCATTTTGAGGGTTATTTTCATCATAAAAATTTCAGACGACTTTTAAAATAACATTTATGATACAGGCTTGAATATGATTGACTACGAATATTCTAATTTGAAAATTTCGTAAGTTATTCGAAGTTTAAGATTTCTTTAACATAGCAGAGTAAAGCAATACTTCAATTAAGCTTGCTTTATGGAGGTCATTGCATTAGAAATTGTATAGAATTGCATGGAAACTGAAATATGACCCTAACTTTAATAAAATGTATTAACATATCAGGCTAAGTTAAATGTATCGAACTAAACGATGGGTAGCCTATTAGGTGAGACATTTTAGTCTTTCACCTTGTCGAGCGATTCGTCAAATTCATTTCTCTTAACATGACTATATTATTTCTTTTAGCAGAAATTTATGAGAACAAATATATGACGGGGAACTGAGCAGAATCCACCTATGACAACTAGTTTTAAGTTGAATAACTTTCAATATAAAAGGAAAATAATTTTTGTGAATTTGATTTAATGCAGGTTTACTAGATATAGTATACACTGAGAAAAAAAAATATACCGCTTTCTTCTAGAACGAATAAGTGGTCACATTCTAAATCCCTGAACTAGAAATATAGATTTCCGAGCTATGCGTATAAGGCACGCCAATAAGCTGAATAGACGAAATGATCCAGAATTTCTAGTTTATACATTTCTAGATAGTGAAACAATATTCTGAATCCTTCGTATTGCGAGAAATTCTCTTTTGATTTTCTAGAATTGGGTTATAAATCAAGATTATAGATGCTAAAACCCACCTCTTGTATTCGCATTTATTTGCAGAGATTTTTAAATAACTTTGCCCTCGAGAATATTGGCAAACACTCTAGAATTCTAATAGGGGCTTCTAGAACTCGTTTTCAAAGGGGACTAGAAATTATAAGGATGACATGGAACTATTTTTACTAGAGCCACAATCTAGATTCTAGATGGCAGTTACAGAATTTTTTCTCTGCATAGTAAACTGTTTGACAGAGAGATTAAAAAAAAAAAAAAAAAAGGTAGGAATATTTAATTTGAAATTAAAAAAAAAAAAAAAAAATCTCTCACTGTAATGTCATTTCGTAAAAGTTAAAGCATCAGTAAAAGTTTAAGTTTCGTAAAAGCCAACATATTATCGCGATGGGCATTATTTCCCATTTGTGTTACGTTGGGTAGAGTCATTCAGACCATCTGTGTTTGAGTCCAGAGAACATCCAATTACACCATGAAAATTTATTTCAAAGAATTATTGGTCATGGGAATAGAATAAACTAGTTTGTGGCAAACACAAAATTTTCTTCTATATATTATCTTATATGAAACAGTACAAATTATTTATTAAATTATTATTTACTAAATTATTTTACATAATGAATGCGGACGATTTTCATCTCAGAGAAACATAACACTAAATGCCGAAATGAAGTGAGTTGCGTGCCAACATCAGAAGAAATGCGATTTTTTTTTTCCTTTTGAAAATGAAAAAAAAAAAAAAAAAAAAAAAATCGATAACTTTGTTTTAAATTATCACAAATCTATGGTTCAACCATTCGTTCTAAAGGTAATGACGAGTTCTTTCGAAAGATACCCATATTAAAAATATACACCTTCTGGGAAGGAGAGAATCTTCCCTTCTCGGGTGTGGGGGGGGGGGGGGGAAGATACTCCTACATGCACATAATTTTTTCCCCTAGTTTACTACAACTATTATAAATAATGCTAATTTTATAATTAAGCAATAAAAATAACTCTCATTATTGTCAAACTTTGTCCTATACTACCATGTTAAAAATTTACAAAATGGGATCCCAGTGTCACATGCTGAGCGATTGATCTCCAAATGTAATCAGTGCCAGTTTAGGTCAGGGTCCAACTAAATACCAAGTTTGGTTCGTGAGGCGCAGCGTCCACAAAATTTGTCATACACACACACAGACACACACAAAGACATTTTCTAAAAATAGTCAAATCTTATTCTAGCCATCTCAAAACATGCAAATCTGTCGAAAACTGAAGTTCACAAATCCAATTCTTTCACTGATATATATTGAAGGAAGTAAAAAATTCAGTTATTTACAGGTTTTTTTTTTTTTTTTTTTTTTTTTCCTTTGCTTCTCTGTGTATGTGTGGTGATGGTTGGATCACTTGCAATTTATACATAACTTGGATAAATATTTATAAGACGTGAGACAATGTTTGGATTATTGGACTTTTAAGCTGAACAATTCTGGCAATTAAAATATTGTAAAAAAGAAACATCACACATAAACTGAAATTTCAAAACTTTAGAACGGGAAAGAAAATCAAGAATTTAATCGCAGCGAGTATATGTAGAAATGGCAATATAATATTTAACAATCATAAAAGAAAACAAAAATTAAAGTAAGTGGTATTGAAATTTATAAATTAAAATTTAGATTTAAAAATAGAATATGAAACTGCTACATCGTATACTACACAACGTATTAGTCAAAATGTACCGGGTTCGAGTGCCGGTGGAAGCATGTGAGTGAATTTTCTGTCTTATAGTGCCACGGTATAGACATTTGGTGACAGTCTGGGAGACGATCCTAAGGGGGTTCCCGGGACATGTCATCACAATTTTGATCTTACGCGAAGGTATAATTTGGGATTGGAACATGGAGAATATTGCGGCCATGACTTATTTTACGTGCATTATTCACTATTAATGTGCACGACGGTCTTCGGCTGGCCTGAGTATAGAACGCGTAACCTCTGGTGCAAGCACGAATATTCGTAATAGTTCTGAATCCACTTTAAGTAATAGATTACGCCATAATTAGCTCTAATGCACAAATAATAACCAGGGAGCAACAAATCAAACAATTGCATACCACAATTTATACACTTTAAGCAACTGAAACTGGTCCCAAATAAAAATCTTAAGTCGACATAGATAACGTTATTTTTCCGCGTATAATAACCCAATCAACATCAAACAAGTAAAAAATACTTGTTTCTGGTGCAGACCTCTGATCCGAGTCTCGGTTCAAGCATTGATACCCTTAAGTGTTCTAATTACATTTCAAGCTGTCTAGATCTCGGTTTAATTAGCTCTATTGTGAGAAGAATAAACATAGAGCGAGAAACCAATCTACATCACATTCATATAACATACATAAACATACACACACATAAATACACATACATACATGTACTTTACACAAAAATACTACACATTACACATTTTCACTACATGAAAATTGTCATAGCAAAAAATCTCAAGTCGCCATATACAGGGTAGTTATAATTAAACTTCCCCTATAAACAGCATCCCATAGCGCAAACGGGTGAACAGAATGCAACGAAATTTGGTATATAGACTATACAGGAGATGCGCTCACGGAATTTCGAAAAAAAAAAAAAATTAGTTCCAAACTGTCCACCAGAGGACGCCTTTTCCGGAAAAACACTTAATTTAACACAATAAGCGACCAAAACGGAATACAGAAACAATATTAACAATCCAGAACAAGAATTAAGAGTAATAAAATGTAAAACTGGGAAAAGCTGTCCGTTTTAGGGGAAAAAATGTCGAGATTTGCATGCTTGCGAAGAAGAGGAAGTTTTATGCAAAACAGGTTAGGGTAAGACTCCTATAATACGAGCTGACTCACAGCTGATCATTGTTGCCCAGCGGAAATATAGCTTGGCGACGTTTAGTTGCAGACGTATTACTCGGCGTCTTTATCGCCTAAAATGGCGAGTTTGCCTAAACAAGAGAGCGAATTATTGTTTGTACTTGATAAGTTTGGCTGTAATATTTGGTGAAATTTTCTTATAAACCTTGTAAAAAGTAGCCATCACTGTTGCTGTTAAATTAATTTTAAATATTTATACACGTTGAAAAGTAGTGTAGGTTGTAAAATACAACATTTACATAATCAAACAGCAATAAAAGCAAATAATTGATACAAAAAATGCAAGAAAACATATCATAATTACGCTTCATATTTGTGATTGAAAGCTAAGAGTGCAATTTTCTTTTGGACAATTAATAGCCCATTTCTTTCGCCTTTCCTCATCTGCTGGAAATCTAAACGTTCTAAAAGCAGTTCTGGTATGATTTGAGCAATTTTCGGCTGCAAAACCTCCATTTTATGTGATTTGATAACACATGAAATTCGGACCGCGTGGGCAACAATCGCTGAGTGGGAAATAAAATGCCTGATGAGCCAGCCTGTATTGGAGGAGCTCTAGGTTAGGGTATAAAACGTTTACAGACGACAAACGTTTGCGATGACAAGGTGGTCATACTCTAGTCAATAAATGTTAATATTGTTTCTGTATTCCGTTTTCGTCGTTAATTGTGTTAAATTTAATGTTTTCCGGAAAAGGCGCCCTCTGGTGAACATTTTGGAATTTTTTTTTTTTTTTTTTCGAAATTCCGTGAGCGCATCTCGTGTATAGTCTATCTATATACTTGATTTCGTTGCATTCCGTTCACTCGTTTGCGCTTTAGGATACTGCTTATAGGGGAAGTTTAATTATAAACACCCTGTATATTGCTGTCTCCTCTCATCTAGCAACCAGTCAACATCATATAAGTAAAAATTCTCGTGTAATATATCCAGTACATTAAAGTTAACCTTTTTTACAGCTCCAGATTTGAGGAAAGACTCCAAAAGCGCTCATTAAACCATTCCTTTTATTCAAAAATATATCGATCCTCTCTCCACTCCCTCTTCAACTTGAAGCGCTCATCTCTTAACTTTTATCCCTGCATCTTCAATTTTTTATTACTCTTTTGGTCCCGTTATTTTCTTTATTCTAATCTTTTCTTAGTTGAATAACTTAAAAGATATAAAAGGGAAATAATTTTAATGAATTTGCTTCAATGCAGGTTTGCCAGATTAGAGAGCGCAGTTTTCTGTTTGTTAGACAGATTGAAAAGAGCATGAATTTTTCAGTTGAGATTTTAAAATACTAATGTGCATTTTCTTTTTTTTTTTTCATCGTAAATGAATTTGTGTAAGTTTAAGATTACAGGAGGAGAAACAAAATGCACCGTAAAGTTGAGTTAAATTGATACAGACCTAGGATGTTTTAAGTAAACGCTACAAATTAAAAAACACACACACAACAATTGTTTCCGGTCAAAGTAGTTAAGCATGACATATCATCAGACGAAAGAAGTAGGGGCACAGCCTAAAATAACAACGCAAAAAAGGAACACCAGGATCAATTTGAAAACAGCAAAAATTCATTGCTAATATTAGGTTGCAATCTAGTCTACTTTTTCCCATCTGATGATGAGTCGAGTTTTATTAGTTCGACACGAAACCACTACTGCATGTTTCTGAATTTTAATGTGTTTTCTTACAAAGTTTTTTTTCTCAACACTTAACCCTACAAGGCTCAATTTTTTTTTTAGTGCGCGACAAAAATATATAGGTTGTAATGAGTGTTCAGAATATAGGGAAAACTTATAAAAATAAAACCATATTTTACGGAAAAATCAACTTTTTAGCTCAACGTACCGTATGTGGAACATAACATAAAAATATGATTTACTAATACGTTTACTGTTGTATTATATATATATATAACTTACCTCTGCAAAATATACACTTCGTTATAATACACAGTATTTTTTTAGAGTCAAAACTGTTCAGTAACTATTCTTTTTTTATTTTTGAATTTAGACAAACGACTAACGCATCACTTTCATTCAAATTTCACACTGAGTGCACTGTAATAAAAACACGAACGACATCTTTAGGTAATGATTCGTATTACTACATTGCTAAATGTCAGTAGCTTCTATCAAGATGTCAAGAGATGTCGCTACTAATAGTTTTATAGCTGTAGGAACGATTAAAGTCGGTGTTCTACATATGGAAATGGGTGCCTTGTAGGGTTAAGATTACAAAAGGAGAAACAAATTGCACCGTAAAGTTGAGTTAAATTGATAAAGACCTAGGATGTTTTAAGCAAACGCTACAAATAAAAAAACTCTCACACAACAACTGTTTCGAATCAAAGTAGTTAAGTATGACATATCATCAGACGAAAGAAGTAGGAGCACAGCCTAAAACAGCAACGCGAAAAAGGAACGCCAGGATCAGTTTGAAAGCAGGAAAAGTGCATTGCTAATATTAGGTTGCAGTCTAGTCTACTTTTTCCCATCTGATGGTGAGTCGTGTTTCATCATTTCGAAACGAAACAACTACTGCATGTTTCTGAATTCTAATGTGTTTTCTTACAAAGTTTTAATTTTTGAACACTTAAGGGACATAGTATAACCATAGCCTCCTAAACTAGATGCCTGTCGAGTAGCTCGGAAACTTGGCAACAGTTCAAGCGGTAGACAGCGCCACCTGGTACAGATTGCGCGACTTTTTTATTCAACAGCCAACAAAAATTTTTAAAAGTGGGATTTGATGTGCATAAAAGACGAATAGAATCGAAGAAACATCGATTATATATATCATATATCACTTCTTAAAATTATTAGTGACAGTTGAATAAAAAAGTCGCGAAACCTGTACCAGGTGGCGCTGTCTACCGCTTAAACCCAAGTTTCCGAGCCACGCGACAGGCATCTAGTTTAGGAGGCTATGATATAACACTGGTGAAATATGGCAAAAAAGCCGAATTCCGCACCACTTAATCTTACAAACGGCATTATAACTGGCTGTTAATTCTCAAAGAGTAAAATTCCGCCCCAAGAGAAAAGGTTGGTTGGTTGGTTGGATTTTTAACGTCGTATTAATACTGCGCAATGGGCAATTGGCGACCCAAGAGAAAAGGAATCGTAAATGTAAATAATTAAGAATTCAATGCAATTAATTAGCATTATAAATATCTGGAATCTTGGAAGAGGGAGGTAGAGACATGTAGAGACATGTTATGCTGGAGAAAATGAAAGAAAGCCATTTTGTCGAAGAAGCGAGAAATCATATATTTAGAAATTCGACATTTCCTTTGTAACATACATATGGTTTAAAATGTTAATTCAAAACAATATATTTTTATGTTTAAAGTTAAATGCTTGGATAAACAATAATTTTACAAAAACTGATGAACAATTTTGATGAATTATTTTAAACATTTTAGAGAAAAATCTGTTTGTTTTTTTTTTTCCCTTAATTTTCAAAAAATGAAGCAGAGTCATTTTGTTACAAAAAGGCAAATTATACTTACAAAAATGACATTATTCATTGTTTCGTATATTTTACTTAAAACTAATAGGTCTTGTCTGCTTGGTTAGTCACTGTATTTAAAAAGGAATTTTCAAAAAACATTAATCACTATATTTTTTTATCACTTTTTAAATAAGCACTAAAAATAATTTCAACGAAATCGCTTGAAAACTGAACTGCCTCGGGTTCGTACTGCTTGCGTTTGGGCCTTAACCAGACTTTCCCATTTAGAGGCTAACTGGACGATAAGCGGCACTGTTACAATTCAAGAAT
Source organism: Salticus scenicus (assembly GCA_963930645.1). NCBI lineage: Eukaryota > Metazoa > Arthropoda > Arachnida > Araneae > Salticidae > Salticus > Salticus scenicus. The sequence goes on from OZ005658.1 coordinate 14,720,197, forward strand.
TCCGTTTATTGGATAAATATTTTTCAGAAAGATTATCATCTTAACTATATGACAACAGGTGGCAGCACCAAACAATCTTCCCCTCTGAAAAAAAAAAAAATATATATTAAAAAAAAAAAAAAAAAAAAAAAAAAAAAAACTAATAAATTTTTTTTAAATTGAGCTTCGAGGGGCATCAAGTGAGGTCGATATGGATCTGCAGGGGCTGTGGGGATTAAGGTCGATTGATTACCCGAGGGTTCTAGGCCTAAAAGTGGCAAATTTCTGTAGCTCTGCGATCAACCTTTTTCTACAGATCGATGGATACACACACGCATACACATCTTTAATTATATGTAACGATAATGATTGAAAAACATATAGTTTAATTTTGATTTCTTGGATTAATAATAACTTTTCATAAACTAATTACTATTAATATTTCTAAAACTATAATAATAATAATAATTAAAAAATTAAATTAAAAAATAAATTAAAAATAAAATCATTTTAAAGAATGAAACAAAGGCATTTTGTTAGAAAAGAGAAAATTCCTATTTTTGAAAGTGATGTATCTTTCATTTCATATCTTTTATTATTTTATTCGAAATAATAATGCAAAACAATATAGTTTATATTTAAAATTGAATGTTTTAGAATATTCAAATTTTCCAAAAGCTGATTAATAATTTTAATGAATGTAATGTATCTAAGAATGTACCTAAGAATGAAGATATACTTATTAATTATAAAAATGATGCAATCCATTTTCTCTCTCTCTCTCTCTCTCTGTGTGTGTGTGTGTCTGTGTTTGTCCAGAATTAAAAAAGAATCTTTGCTTAGTAAGTTTTAATAAAGCTTCCATTAGATTGAAGTTTCAAGTGTAATTAATAAATAGGCTTTTTTTTTTGTGTGTGTGTAGTTAAAAATAAAAAATAAATAAATTAAAATATTAATTATTTTTATTAAAGCATCTCAGAAATTGGTTCAACATTCATTTAAAAGATACCTCGCCAAGTCTGTGCCAACATAACTACAAAAATTTAAAAGGCGTCGCGGGAGTCCTATATTTAAACTGTACTGCCTGTGGAAGTATAAAAATTGGGTAGTGAACCATGAATTTTATTTGGAAACCTTTCTTTGATTGATTTTGGTTTCACTATTGTGCAATATTAATTTGGTTTTAATAATAATTTGGAACCTAGTAAATTGAAAATTCAATTAGGTGGTGAAATTGGTTTAACATTTATGAGTTTCAAATTTTAAAGATAAATAAGAAAAGAAATAAAGTGCGAATATTTCGCACGGGTTTGCTAGTAGTAAATATATATATATTATGTTGAAAAGTTAAAAATAAGGCTTGTTATGTGCGCATTTATACAAAATTTTGACCTGTAAAAAATGCATTAAAAATTATTTTAAAAAAAGTGTGATCACCGCACCATCTGCTGAGCGATTGATTATGAAATATAATCAGTACCAATTTAAGTCTAGATCCAACTAATATCAAGCCTTGTTAAATTCTGTTTACTAGTTCGTTAGATACAGCGCCCACCAAATTTTGGATATAAACACACACTCACAGAGACACACAGATGACAGAATGACGGTCATTTTCTAAAAATTGTTAAATCTTGTTGCGGAGATCTCAAAACGTATAAATACGTCAAAAAACGGAAATCAAAAATTTTCATGAATATAATACTTTCTTCTAATGCATACAGAAGAAAGTAAAAATAAATTGAAATTTTCAAACTATTGATTATTGGAAATAGATTTAATTTTTAATATTTCGGTAATTAGAGTGTTTCAATAATTGATAAATTTAATTATTAAAATAATTCAATTTGAATATTTAAAATTATTGGAATATAATAAGAATAATGGGATAAAATTTTATTATGTAATAAATTTACATATATGGTTACATGGGAGATATTACATTATAATAATTTTCCCTAAACTGTTTTTAAATTTCTGATTATATTCTTACTTAAAAAGAGGAATCCTAATTAGAATATTACACACACAGATACACACACACACACACGCACACACACACACACACACACACACACACACACACATATATATATATTATATATATATATTTATATAATTTTCTTTCTTATTTTAGAAAGCAAATACATCTTATCAATAATTTGGGCTAAAGTAGATAAGGATGAAATTTCTAAATAAATAATACTGATTTCTTTGACACAATAATATTATATATTAATTTAAAGTTTCTAATTAAGAAAAAGTGGTTTATATGTATATACACGACTTAATTTTAAAGTTATTTTTTATTTAAAAATTAGGTTATGTAAATTTATGCTTCTTTTATTTCTTTTATGCATCATTAAAGCTTTAAAAACAACTGACTTTTCTTGGGAGGAACTATTATGGGAGGAGATTAGTATTATTCTATGCATTAAAGTGTGAAATTTAGTTATAAACGAAAATTTAAAAATTGGTATTTAATAGCGCCTCCTTTCGGGCGATATGCATCAATAACAAATTAATACTTTAAACTTATTAACACAAACAAACTATGTATGTTATCATTGAAAAAAAAAAAGTAGAACTTTTATTATTATTTATTTATTTATTTATTTATTTTATTTATTTTTCTTAAAATTTATTTATTTTAAGAAAAACAATAGGTTGAATTTAAAAAAAAAAAAAAAAAAAAAAAAAAAAACATATTTTTAATTAATTTAATCCAATAACACATTATTAGAATTTAAACATCTCTTTAATTTGCTAATTCGAATTTTGAATAAATGTACATACTTAAGGGAACAAAAGGGATCATGAATTTTGTCAAAAACGTTACAATTAACTATATCTAGATATTTATTATAAAATGTATGAAGCTATACCATACTTTTAAAATAATACAAATATACAGTTCCTTAAGCATTATTTAAATGTTTTTATAAAATTTTAAACTTTAAATTTATTTTTCTGTGTTTCCATATTTGAGGAATTGGTTACTTATAATGAATGCTGTCTGCGAATTTGTTTTCATCCAATGCGTTTAAATATGTGTATGAATACTAATCAGTCTATTTGTCACAAAACTGGGCATTCATTTTGAAATCAAATGGCAGTAGAAGTAGGAAAAATGCTTACAAATTGCAGGGAATTTAAATAAATTCGTTTTACCCAGTATTTCCCTTTTAAAAGTCTCATGTTACCAACATTCTGCAACGTTTGAAGCAATCTTCTCTTATTTCTTATTTTTATGAACCTTCACTCTTGTAAAATATTCAAATTTCAGTATGTGCTTTCATTTCAAACGATTTCCAAATGAATCCGTATGAGGAAAAAGTCATATTTTATTAAAATTTTAGTAAGCCTTAATCTAAAGTTAAAAAAATTTCTTTTATATCATTCGTATTTAGTTTCACACCTTCTTTACTAAATGAAATCCTCCAATTGCATTTTTCTCTTTTAACAATTTCTTTCGAGAGTAATAAATTTCTTTCGACTCTAATAACTTTCTTTAAGAATAAATAATATAAAATTATAAAATCTATTGAAAAGAGATTTTTTTTTTTTTTTTAAATTCTTCTCTTTTCTTTTATTTCATAAACTTTCTTCAAAATGACTTTGTTATTAATTTATCTTTTGATAATATCTTTTTTCTTAAGTGTGTATTTTTATTTTCACTTACCCATATATGGCAGGGAATGTATTGTTCTTGTATTAAATTTTAGAAATTGTATTTTTGTTCTGCTTGCACGTTTTGAAGTTGCAGAAAGTCCAAACGTGGTACTCTAAATATGCATCATATATGAATACTACACTAAACTTTTCTAAGAGATCAAGCAAATGGTTTCTCTACATTAAATTATATTCATGTATAGTACTCGTTATCTCACCCCCAAATCTGAAAAAGTGTCTTTATAATGTTAAATTGCAGGATAAGAGAAAATCATACGAGTTAAAAGCCAGACTTTTTTTTTTTTTTTTTTTCAAAAATATTAAAAATATGCTCTTCAAATTCTATGTTAAATATATACGTTCCCCAGTTTTTTTCAGTTTTGAAGAGGGGGGGGGGGAGGGTCGTCTTCTGAACTTATTTTTTCAATTTTTACGGTAATGTATGAATGTGTATGTAGAGTAGGTGCTCTAGTGATTGGCATGCTCCAGTAATTGACATTTATCCCGAAATAGTTAATAAATAAGAAAAATAATAAAGTCATATATTTTACATTTAAGAATTTTAACATTTTATGTCAAACACTGGAGCATAGGGTGCTAATAACTGGTAAAATGAATCACTAGCAGTGTCAAACACTGGAACTTAGGGGGCCAATGACTGATAAAATGAAAAACTGGCAGTGTCAATTACTGGAACATCGAGTGGGTATCAAATAAAAATTCATAAAAAAAATAATAATTGTTATCGAATGTATATATTTTAACATATATGTGGTTCTAAATGTCTTTCATACCATACGTACTGACTTAAGATTTCTAAAAATATTTTCTGATGATTAGAACATTAAAAACATCAGAGATTGCTCTAAAATGTCAATCACTGGTGCACTTACCCTACTATAGGTCATTCTGACAAGAACTGTGAAACAGATTTACACATGAACTTATAATTTTTCCACAAGGGTACAAAGTAAATTTTCCATAGCTTGCGGTCTATCGATAAAATTATTTGAACGCCGTTTTAGTAATGCTGAATTATTAAAAACAGCTGAAATCTTATATATGTTACATTCCTAGATAATGCATGATCTTCATGATAAATGATATAAATATTAGTTCTTTAAGGAAGCATGAAGTAATTTATCGTACAACGTACTACTGTGTTTAATTATCCAACGTTTATTATTATCATTATTATTTTTTAAGAGGATGAAACTTATATAAGGTAAAGCTAGGAGACTTTGCACACAATTCAACAGAACGTCATAAAAATCCAAATTTAAATTTTTTGCTGAACTATAGCTGAATAATATTGAATTCATTCGTATTCAATGTATTTTTATTTTTATTTTGTTATTATTCTATGAATTAAAGCAACAGCTGTTATAAAACAAAGGAAGCTATTTTGCGCATCTCTTTTTACGGGGAGGAGAGATTGCGCCTTTAATTATAACAACAATTTAATTGTGTACAATAACAATTGGACTTAAACGGCGTAGTTGTAAGGTTTTTACGAGCAAATATTTTTTGTATTGGGAGTGGATATTTCATTTTAATAATTAAAATATCAGAAAATTAAAAGGAATTTGATAGGAATTTAAAAAAAAAAAATGTTTTAAGAAAAAAAAAAAAAAAAAAAAAAAAAAAAAAAAAAAGAAAGAACAAGACCAGATAAGTTTACAAGATAACATATTTAAATAAAATTAGTATATTTCCTTTTAGTATTGAACGTTTTCTTGTTTGATTATTTAATTTGTCGTTGTCCACAATCGTCCGTTCCGCTTATCGTTGTAAATGGTGTAGCTATCGTGTAACCACCCGGAAGAAGTAAAGTATATAAGCTAGTCCTTGAGAAATCGTTTAATTTAAAAATAGTTTTTAATACATACTACCATTGCATAGAAATTTCTAGGAAAGGTTATGAAAGTTCAAGCAATCATATTTGAAAACGAGATAAAAATAATTATAAGATTAAAAAAAAAAAAAAAACTTTTTATATACCATGTTTTAAAATTTCTGATGAACCATAGAGCTTGTATCAATGTGCATAAATTTTTTAAAGTATAAACGACGTCAATTTTTGTGAGATGTATAATTTAACTTTTTTAAATTTTTTTAACGTTCACGTTTAATTAAATGTATTTATTTTTATATCGAAAGAAAATGAACTCGCAAATTTTTTTTGGCAACAATTAAATTATAGCTAATATTTTAATGGCTATTTTAACGCTGTTAGGATTTTATTATTTTCATATTTTAATTAATTAAAATAAAACTATTCGAAAATTCCGAAATCGGACTTCGAAGTATTGTGTTGTCACCGGGTTCTGAGCTACTGTGAAAGTTTCAAATGTCTAGCTAGCAGCGAAGTTAGTTAAAATTCGATTGCGAGATTTGTACCGGATAAACAAACAAACAAGAATAGAAGTTAATAAAAACATGGTAATAACCAGTGTTGTGCACGAACGCGTTCATTTGAACGCGTTCATGAGCTTAGCTCAAAAATTTTGAGTTTTGAGTTGAACTTCGCTCGTTTTTTAAATAATGAACTTGAGTTGAGCGTAGTTCGTTTTTTACACGAACTTGAGCGTGAAAAAGCAATTCAAACTCAAACTCATATTAAATATTTCTGTCTGAAATATGGAAAGTAAAGTAGAAGAAGAAAAGGACAGAAAAGAAAATAACTGTGCAAAATGGATTCCTGAAAAAAAAAAAAAAAAAAAAAAAAGGCATTTGGGAAAAAAGGCACCATAAAAAGGGGCACCCGGAAAAAAGGACACTTTTGCAATTTGCATTTCACAAGAATAATAAACATCAAATAACGAATTTAAAACGTGATTTTTCATAATACATTTTTAGAAATTTCAATCAATTAAATTCGTACCATTTTTACTTAGTATATACCTGGGGAAAGGGGGGGGGGGTCTAGGAGCAGACAGAAAGAGAATAATTATTTTTATATCACTTTCTTATTTATTTTAATTAAACTTTGTCTAATAGTCACTTGCTGTTTATGAAAAAAAATACAGTGTCACACATACTTCGGGGGCTGAAGGTGCGGGGGAGAGGAAATTTTTTTTATATCATCGACCTGAGATCGAACCCAGCACTTCCTGTCTAGCAGCTCTGAAGGCATTTGCACATATATTAATTTGCAATTCGAGTGTAATATTATAGTGATATTTAATTACATTTAAAGTTTTGTGGAAATTATGTTATCAAAGAATGGCAAAATTTCGTTGCGTATTTTCCGAAATATTTATAAATTGTCTGTATTTTATGGAATGCATTTTTTTTATTTATTTAATTAATTTATTTTTTAATAAATATTTACGATTTTGAAAATATTTTATGTAGATTCAGTATATTTTTAGTTACGAGAAACGATAACCATATAATATAAATAACTTTTTGAAATATTTAAGGCAGCGTTTAATGGAATAATCATCATTTTTGTTAAATTCTAATTTTAGTTTTAGGAGCTATCTAAGATGAAAATGGTAATAAAAATTTCCCGCTTTCATATAGTTGAATAGTTATTTCTTAAAACAAATAAAGAAATAAGTAATAATTATTTGTTTAATAAAACAAATAAATAAATAAGTAAAATTTGAAACCATATAAATATTATGATGCGCATTATTAATACAGCATTTTCCCCCGTTCTTTGTATGCCCTAACTAAAATTTGAAGGAATCTAGAATCTACATTCGTTCTTCTTGGTCAAAATGTTTTCGACATCATGTGGTTTTCTTGGAACTATAAGCGGAATCCAATGTATTGAGAATTGTGACTGGTATACGCCGATTTGTCTGTGGGGGAGATTTGTTGTGTGGGCAATTCTGGTACACAAAAGCAATTGCCTAAAGCCCTTTCCTTTTTTCATTGATAAGAAGAATAGTTAATGGTTAAAATGAGCGTTCGCATGGGAGTAAAAATCACACAGAACACAGAACTCGTTTGCTTTGCAACGTGGTAGGTCTTGTATAAGATAAAAATAAATTACTTCTTTGCTTAAATGTGTATTTTTAATATTAAGTTCTTAATTTGATCATTTAATAGAAATAAATCTATAAGATAGTAGAAATAAAGTCATATATATATATAGTACTAGAAAAATTATGAATAAGTCCATGAGGCAATTAATAAATTTTAATAACAGGAGACTTAGCGTTGGAATATTAAAACTCGAATAAACTACAACGTCAGAAACGCCAATTTTGCATTTCCAATATTTTTCTTTGGCGTTTCTGACGTAGTAGTTTATTCGGGATTTAATTAATAAATGTTATTGAAATGCTAAAAGTTTTATGATGTTATATAATAATAATAATAATAATAATTCAAATTAATTTTTATTTTCCCTCCATTTTCGGCTTTTACAATCAAATATATATATATTTTTTCTATTTTATGATAGATGCGGTATATATTGAACCGCAGTGTACTATGCATTTAGAATTGCATAAATGCGTATTAAAACATATATTTAAAAAATCCACTGTTCCAAATATTTTGACAGTAAAATAAGGAAGCAAATATAGGTCGGAAAAAAAATAGTTTTCCATATAAAGCTTTAAACGTTAAGTATTAATATTTAGGTAAATGTAATTAAATTCATGTTATCAGTCATGTCTTTAAATTACTAGGAAGGAAGACAATGTCATCCAATCTCTTCATTTTAAAGCTTAGATTCATAAGTAAAGCAAAAAACAATCTTCGGAGAAAACATTTTGTGAATAAAAATTAATGCAAATTTTACCTACACCCGACCAGCAAAGCAGGTAATAAGTGATTACCCGACCCGATGCGTTTCTCTCTTGTGAGAAATGCGTCCTCTCTTGCGATTAAAAGGGTAGAAAGTATGGATCCCGGAAAAAAGGGCACCGGAAAAAAGGGCACTTTTCCAATTCGCAAATCGCAAAATAATAAATACCAATTGATGAATTTAAAAAATGACTTTCAAACTACATTTTTAGAAATTTCAATTGATTTGGTACAACATTCATTTAGTGTATATCTCGGGGAAGAGGGGGGAGGGGGGCAGGAGCAGATCGAAAGAAAATAATTGTTTTTACAAAAACTCTTACCGATTTTAATGAAACTTTGTATAATCACGTACAATTTGTGAAAAAAAGGACGTAAGTGGCAGGCCAACTTGGGGGGGGGGGTTAAAGAGGGGGGGGGGGGGGCGGAGGAAAATAAAATTGTCTTTTATAGCCCCGTTTTACCGTTTTACCGATATATTCTATAATTATCACTCACTTTTTATGAACATCACAATGAGTGTTTTACACATCTGGGGGGGGGCGCAGATAAAAGTAAAAAATATTATTCTTTAAACTACCGTATACTCGATTAAAAATAAAAACTTTGTATGTATACAACTTCCTGCTTATGAAAATTACACATATCTGGACGAATTGCTACGGGGGGGGGGGGGCAGAGTGAAGAAAATATTTGTTTTTATATCACCATGCTACATATTTATATTAAACTTTGTACGAGTATCTTTCATTTTATTAAAATTACAGTGAAAGTGACCGAAAATTGATAAGGGGTGGGGGGATAGTGGGGGCAAATGAAAAATAAAATAATTAAAAAAAAAACACTTATTACAGTTTGTTTTATTGTTTTATTTGCATTTTGTGTAAATATCAGTTAGTATTAATGAAAAATTACAGGGAGGTACTCAAAAATACAATGTATGATTTAAATCTGTAAAAAAGTTGCTAAAAAATGAAATTTCTTCTTTTAATCTGTCTCTTTTGTCCATCCCCCGCCCCCTCACGTAGAAATAAAAAACTTACGCTTTCGTTTATGTTTAGCATCAGTTTTACAAGGAGAAATTTAAAAATGTGCCCTTTTTTCCGCAATCCTTAAAATAGGGCACTGGAAAAAAGGGCACTTTTCTTAATTGTTACTTGTAAAATACTTGTTAAACATGGACGATAGCAAAAATTTTTTGTTTCTACGAGGGGAGGGGGAGAGACAGATCAAAGTAAAAAATTCTGTTTTAGAATAATCTTTTACCAATGTTTGATATTAACTTTTAATTACTGTCTGATATTAACAATGTATTGAATTTTTGGATTGCGGAAAAAGGGCACTGGAAAAAAGGGCACTTTTTTAAATTTCTCCTTGTAAAACTGATGCTAAACATCAACGAGAGTGTAAGTGTTTTATATCTACATCGGGGGAAGGACAAAAGACACAAATTAAAAGAAGAAAATTCATTTTTGAATAATTTTTTTACAGACTTAAATTATACATTGAATTTTTGCATACCTCAGTATAATTTTTCATTAATAGTAATTGATACTTACACAAAATGCAAATAAAACAATAAAACAAACGATAATAAGTGTTGTTTAAAAAGATTATTTTATTTTCCATCTGTCCCCCCCCCTACCCCCACCCTCTTATCAACTTTAGTTAACTTTCACTATAATTTTAATAAAATGAAAGTGATAGTGGTACAAAGTTTCATATAAGTAGGTAGTATGGTTATATAAAAACAAACATTTTCTTCACTCTGCCCCCTCTTAGCAAATCGTCCAGATATGTGTACACTCACCGTAATTTTTCATAAGCAGAAAATTGCGTAGATACAAAGTTTTTTTAAATCGACAATGCGGTAGTTTAAAGAATAATATATTTTACTTCTATCTGCGTCCCCCTTGTCCCCCCCCCCAAATGTATAATACCCTCATTTTGATCTTCATAAAAGTAAGTGATAGTTACAAAATATGTCATTAAAATCGGTAAAATGGTGATATAAAAAATATTTTATTTTCCTCTGTCCCCCCTCTCTTTAACCCTCCCCCCCAAGTATGTCTGACCTTACTGTGATTTTTTTTTCACAAATTGTATTCTATTATACAAAGTTTTTGTTCAAATCGATAATAGTGTAGTTTAAAGAAGAATATATTTTATTTCCATCGGTTCCCCCTTGCTTCCCCCCCCCCAGGTATATAATGCACTCATTGTAATCTTCATGAAAATTAAGTGGTAGTTATAGAATATATCATTAAAATCGCTAAAATGGTGATATAAAGAATCCCTTTATTTTCCTCTCCCCCCTCTTGTTTACCCCCCCCCCCCCCACTAAGTATGTCTGACACTCACTGTAAATTTTTAATAAATTATACGTGATTGTACAAAAAATTTTTTGATCAATAATAGAGTAATATAAGAAGAATATATTTTATTTTTATCTGCCCCCCTTGCTCCCCCCAGGTATATAATACACTCACTGTGATCTTCATAAAAAGTTAGTGATAGTTATAGAATATATCATTAAAGTAGGTAAAACTGTGATATAAAAGATAATTTTATTTTCCTCTGCACCTCCCTCTTTAACCCCCCACCCCTAAAGTTTGCCTGACACTTACAGTAATTTTTTCACAAATTGTACGTGATTATACAAAGTTTCATTAAAATCGGTAAGAGTTTATGTAAAAACAATTATTTTCTTTCGATCTGCTCCTGCCCCTCTCCCCCTTCCCCCATCTTCCCCGAGATATATACTAAATTAATGTTGTACCAAATCAATTGAAATTTCTAAATGTGTAATTTGAAAGCCATTTTTATATATCATTATTTGATATTTATTATTTTGCGATTTGCGAATTGAAAAAGTGCCCTTTTTTCCGGGTGCCCTTTTTTCCAGTGCCCTTTTTTCCGGGATTGCTACCAAGAATATAAAAATTTTTTCCCAAAGGAATAAAATCCATATGAGTTTGAGTTACTTTTCCCGCTCAAATTCATGAGGAAACGAACTTTGCTCAGCTCAAGTTCACAATTTAAAAAACGAGCGAAATTCAGCTCAAAACTGAAAAAGTTTTAATTAAACTCATGAACGCGGTCCTGCGATTTAAAACAACGGAACCTCTAAATGATAGAATTTGTTTTCTATTAATAAGTTCTCATGCCCATAAACAAACATATTGAAAATTTGAGAATAAAAAGCCATGCAAAAACCGTGGGTACACTATTCAGAAGTGTTTGCTAAATAAATTTTTACCACAATTAAATTAATAAGTTATAATTAAGAATTATAAGTTAATAAGTTTAATTAAGCGTAAAATTAAAAATATTTTTTATGGTAATTGGTAATTTTAGAAAAAAAGGGAAATTACCTATGAAAGTGTTCACAGAGGATAAGATCTATTAAAAAAAAAAAAAAAAAAAAAAAGTACGTAAAAATGAACTTTTAGTGAGCTTCGCTCGTTTTTAAAAACGAACTTGAACTGAACGCGTTCATTTCTTTCAGACATGAGTTTGAGCGCGAACTAACTCGTTTTTTACACGATGAACTTGAGTTTGAACTAGTTCGTTTTTTTTGTGAACTTGCACAACACTGGTAATAACCATGTTTTATCTTAGACGCTTGAAGCAATCAACATGCACATTCAAGTCAGTACTCCACTACTGATGTACAAATACTTGGAGTTTTATCGCGCACATTCTACTCCTTTCTGCCAATCCGCTATAAACGCAATCTCTCCTACCACGGAAATTCTCTTAATTTTACCATATATTTTTAAATTCTTCTAAAGAACTACATTGAAAAAAAAATTCTGTATCTGACATCTAGAATCTAAATAGTGGCTCCAGAAAAAATTGTACAGTCGGTAACAAAAGTGTCCGAACACTAGCAAAAATTCCTATGTAAAAAAAGTACACTTCATACAGTTTTGTTAAATAAATCCTTGTCGAATCCTGTTCTTACACTGACTAAGAACAGGATTCGACAAGGATTTATTTAACAAAACCGTATGAAGTGTACTTTTTATACATAGGAATTTTTGCTAGTGTTCGGACACTTTTGTTACCGACTGTACCATGTCATTCTTATAAATTCTTGTCCTCTTTGAAAGCGAGTTCTAGAAACCCCTATTAGAATTCTAGAGACTTTGTCTATATTATCGAGGTCAAACCTATTAGAAAATATCTCCAAATAAATGCGAACACAAGAGTCCTGTTTCAGCAACTATAATCTTGGTTTATGACCCAATTCTAGATAATCAAGCGAGAATTTCTCGCCATACAAAAAATTCAGAATATTGTTTCACCATCTAGAAATGTGTAGACTAGATATTCTCGATCATTTCGTCTATTCAGTTTATTGGCGTGCCTTATGCGCATAGCTCGGAAATCTATATTTCTAGTTAAGGGATTTAGAAAATGGCCACTTATTCATTCTAGATGAAGGTGGTATATATATTTTTTTCTCTGTGAATCTTCCATTGCACTTATCGTTGCAAATGGTGTAGCTTTCGTGCAACCGCCTGGAAGAAGTAACGTATATAAGCTACACTTTGAGAAATTGTTTAATTTAAAAATAGTTTCTAATACTACCATTGTATAGAAATTTCAAGGAAGAGTTATGAAAATTCAAGCAATCATTTTTGAAAACGAGATAAAAATAACCCCGTTTTATCTTAGATGCTTGAAGCAATCAACATGCACATTCAAGTCTCGCGCACATTCTACTCTTTTCCACCGATCCACTATATACGCAATCTCTCTTACTGCAGAAATTCTCTTGACTTTTCCTTATTTTTTTAAAAAATTCTTCTAAAGAACCATCGCTACTGAAAATTTCTTGCTTACCAATTATATTCTTTTGCAAGAATGCACAAAAAATTTCTAATACATTACGATCCGTTGTAGTACAAACATATGAATTTAAGAGAAATAATCAAACATTCTGTTATAGTTTTCACTTTTGATTTTTAATGAATTGTTCAAAAATTCGAATAAAGGCATTCCAGATTTTTCTTTTTTCTTTCTGCCATTTCGGTTGATAGTTTTCGTTCTTTTCTTTATTCCTTTTGTTCTTCTTGCACGTACATGTACTAAAGATTTTTAGTTTCACTGAGTCTCACAGTCAAGTGCAGTTTTCCATTTTCTTTTCTAATTAGTAAAATGTAATTTCAATTAACCAGAAAAGGAAAATCACTTTTTCCAAACAATAGGAAAAAAAAGTTCCTTTATATTCAGACCGCATTTTAATTTAATCCCTAGTTTCCTGCATAAAAAGAAAATATTCATTCATTTATTTATTGTTATTATTCATGTCACATATGTATCAATAGATGTTTTTTTTTTTTTTTTTTTTTTTTTTTTTAATATTCAAAGTCTTTAGGTGTTTTTAATTTTGTAATTTTTTTTCTTTTCAAACAGTTTGCAATTATCACAAAAAAATTCTCACAAGTTAATTAATTTTGTTATATATATATATATATTCAGTTGAAATACTCTCCTAAGTTTAAAAAAGAAAATATTTAAAAATGATTACGTAAATTGAAGACTAAGATTGGAGTGAGAAAATTAGACCTGTTCTTAATAAACTTTCAAAATGTTCTTTTTTTTTTTTCCAATAGATTTTTCAATATATATATATATATTTATATAAGATTGCTGCACTTAATTTTATTCCAAAAATTAATTGGTTGAAAATTGGTTATTAAATAAGTTATCAAGGAATGATACAACTCAACTTCTAAAATGCCATTTTCTCCTGTTAAGTTCTCTATTTTGCTTGTGTTTTGAATTTAGTTTTTGTGGCTCGTGTTTTGATTTTATTTTATTTTTTCTGGTTGGTGTTTCAATACATCAGGATGGATTGTGTCTAAATTGTCTCTCTTTCACTTCGGGGTGATTTTTTTTTTCTTGCGGGTTTGGGTTTTGGTTTTATTGCTTTTTTGGGTTCGTGGTGTGTTTTTGTTTTTCTAGAAAATAGTTTCTAATTGTTTTGTTGCATTCATTTTGAGATTCTTTTTTATTATGGGTTTGTAATCAACCAATAAATTTCATGGTTTCATTGTTCTTTATTTGTTGTGGGTTTTGCTTTTTTTTTTTTTTTTTTTTTTTGAAATCCATGTGTCTCGTTATCTGGTCTTGGCAGGCTGGGGGAGTGTTGCCGGCGGAAAACTAGTTTAACCTCACAGGCAAATCACAAGTCTTGCCGCTTGCCTCCTTCCTTCCTTTCTTGGGTTGTTTTTTTTCCCTGGATTTCGATTTAGTTTGAGTTTTTCTGTTGGGACTTGGTTGAGTTGGTTTGTTGTATCGTTTGTTTTGCGGGCTGCTAAAAATTAAATTTGGTTTCTTTAAATCTGTGTATTTCATCCCCTGATGATTTTTTTCCCACCTTTCTGAGCTTCGCCTACATAGAGAATTTGTTCATGCTAGTTAGTCTTTGTGGTTTTGGTGATCTTGTGTCTGTGGCTTGGCTTCTACTGCGCTTAATGGGTCATTATTGTTCATTACAGGGTTCTCTTTTTTCACCTTGAAATATTGTCCTAGAGTCAACCTTCTTTTCATCAGAGTCTAATTACACGGTCCTATTTCAATTTTCAACAGGTATTGTTGTACAGTGGATTGGCGTCAGTGCTATTGTTGAACTTGATAATTGAATCAATTTGGGAAATCTTGTTGCTATGTTTGGCGTGTGTATGTCTCTTTGGTGAATTGTTTGACTAACTATTCTTCGTTCTCATTCTTTGCTTCTACTATCAAAAGGATTATATATATGTATATATGTGTGTGTGTGTGTAATTTGAATAATTTAATACCTTTGTAACAACTCAGCAAACAAAAGATAGATGAAAATACCAAAATTAAATTAAATTTTAAATGAGTTTTATTTCGAATAAAATTATTGTCACGGTGATAATTTAATTTGAGTACCAATGATTAGTAAAAATAAGTTACAGTACTTACGCAGATGAGAAATGACTCAAACAGAACACATAAGCCTAACGATGAGATAATAGTTTGCAAAAACCATTAAATCAATAGAAAAAGTCAACATTTTATAGAAAAGAGAAAAAGATAAAATTACCAATGAGGTCCGATAAAAGGGGGGGGGGGGGGAGAGTTACTTTAATGTTGGTATTTTCATCTATCTTTTGTTTGCTGAGTGTTACAAAGGTATTAAATTATTCAAATTATATTTACATTTAATATGCTGCTTATGCGCAAATACTTAAATGTATTTTGTTTGTTTATTATCAACAATTTTTAAAGAACTTAAAAAATCTTAAATTTACAACTTATTGTATATATAATTAAATATGTACACTTATTGGCCTAATTTGGTATTAACACTAATTTATATATATATATATATATATATTATCAATGTTGAATGAAAAGAAAATGGCTGATGTAGTTACGGAACCATTTTCAAACAAAAGTTGTACGAAATTTGCTAGTATATTTATCGTAATAGTTAGGAGTCGTATGGTTGTCCTCCAAGTTCCCTTCGAAAATTATACCTCTGGGGGTATCGGAACATGGGTTTAACTCGCTCTGATCCGGATCAAAATTCGAGTTGTTTGGCTGGTGTTGCCATCTTTCACCAGCTTCTGGAGCTAAAGTCGTACTTCTTCCCTATGAGGCGCTCCAAAATAACGGAAGACGCACCCCTCATGCCTTAAAATCCGGTTAGTTCCACTACCGGGGCTCGGAATTTCCGAGTGGCATACGACAACAACAACAACAACAGGAGTCGTATGGTATTTTTTGTTTCACTTTAAATAGAAACTAGTATGTAGTGGCCACCATAAGATTTTCTTCTATATTTTCCTACAGAAATTCCCTCAGTTCAAATAATTCACAAAAACTATTATTTATTAAAATTATCTACCATGATGAATGCAGACGATTTTCATCTTAGAAAAAACTAACACTAAATATCCAAAGAAATACAGTTTAACTAACATATTAAAAAATTCATTTCATAATGGTTATCTCTTATATCAAGTTCGTACAGTTAAATGCCTTAAAAGTTGAAATATAGTATTTCCGTTCTCGGGAAAAACTGCACTATAGCAGCGCAATCTATAGGTAGATATACATCCAAAATGAATCGGCATGTCTCATATGTAAAAAATATGAAGTGTTGTGTGATTATGCGCATTAGAACCTGAGATATAGTCTTCCCTTAAACTGAGGAAATCGCTGTATAGGAGCGCCACCTGTTGAGCAATTAGTTCCAAAAGTTGATTTTCAGTAACTTATGTCAAGGTGCATCGACAAATAAATTTTTATGCAATTTTACGCAGTAGTTCCTGAGATATAGCAATCCTCTAAATTGTGAAAATTGCTGCATAGCAGCGCCATCTGTTGAGAAGTGGACACTAAAAATTAATAGTCACTAACATATGCCAAGATGCATCTACATATAAATTTATGGGAAATTTATGCAGTAGTTCCTGAGATGTAGCCTTTTCTTAAACGAGGGAAATTGCTGCATATCAGCACCACCTGTTAAGCGGTTAACACGAAAAGTTGATAGGCAGTAACTTATATCAAGTTGCATCTATATATGAATTTATATGTATTTTTGTGCTGTGGTTCCTGAGATATAGCCTTACCTCAAATTGTGGAAATCGCTGCAAAGCAGCGCCACCTGTGGAGCAGTTGACTCCAAAAATTGATAGGCATTAATTTAGGTCAAGGTGTATCTACATTTAAAATTATATGAAATTCTGTGCTATAGTTCCTGAGATGCAGTCGTCACAAAATGTTTGTCACACACACACACACAGACATTTTCTAAAATTGGTCAAATCGTGTTCTGAAACTCTCAAAACGTGAAAAAACAGAAGTCTAATATTTTTACGAATCCAATACTTTCTTCAATTAAATATAGAAGAAAGTAAAAAATTTTAAATTTAACTTAGTTATTTCGAGAAATTTTCGACAAAGAATAACCTAAAACAGTGAAACTAGTGAAAGTTTGAAAATATTTACATAAAATGGACTGCATTACTACATATAGTACTGACCTACACTTAATATTTCTACACATTCACCGATTACACATACAACTGTGATTATTTATAGGTTATTAGATTAATTTATAGACATAGACACAAACAAACAATAAACGTATATAGTATTTTTAATTCCACTGAATGTATCAGTCGTGCAGTTTTCAACTTTCTTTTCTTATTTCTGAAGCCTAATTCCTTTCAATTAAGCAAAAAAGGGAAACCTCCTTTTCTAAACAATGGAAAAAGTTTCTCTTCCATTTTAACCGCATTTCAATTTACTTGACAGCCTCAAGAATAAAACGAAATATTTAGTTTTTTTACTTTCTTCTATATATAGAGACAGAAAGTATTGGATTCGTAAAAATTTTCGAACTCCATTTTTCGATGGATTTACACGTTTTAGAATTTCCTGAACACGATTTGACAGTCTTTAGAAAATGTCTATCAGTCTGTCTGTGTGTGTATGCCACAAATTTTGTGGGCGCTGTATCTCACGAACCAATGAACGAAATTTAACTAAACTTGGTATTTAGTTGCCCCCTGACATAAGCTGGTGCTGATTAGACTTGGGGATCATCGTTCAACAGGTGGCGCTGTGATCCTTTTTTTTTTTTTTTTTTTCTAAATTTTTAACATGGCACTGTAGGACAAAATTTCGTATAAATGTACATAATGAGAGTTATTTTTAATGTGTGGTTGTAAAGTTAATATGAATTATTGATAATAGTAGTTAGTAGATTAGAGAAAAAAGTTTGTGTATGTGGGTGCACCGTTTCCCCCCCCCCCTCTGGGGGGAAGTACCCACCCGGGGGTGTAAATTTTCAATATGGGTATCTTTCGAAAAATCTCGTCAATATCTTTAAAACGAATGGTTGAACCATAGATCTGGGATAATTTAAAACAAAGTTATCATTTTCTTTTCATTTTTTATGGAAAAAAAAAAAAAATCGTATTTCTTCTGACATTGTTAAAAAATTGACTTTCTTTCAGCCCTTAGTGATATAATTCTGTCAGACAGAAATCGTCTGCATTTATCATGGAAAATAATTTAATAATTTAATAAATAATTTGTATTACATGAATTTTGTGCAAAATTACGTAGAATAAAGTCTTGTGGTGGCCACATCGTACAAGTTTTTACTTTTATTTTTATACATAAAAGAAGAGGATTGATGAAAATTTTCGACCGCCGCTTTTCGATTGAGTTACACGTTTTTAGATGTCTTGAACACCATTTGACCATTCTTAGAGAATGTCTATCTGTATATGCGTATCATAAATTTTGTGAACGCTGTGTTTCACAAACTCATGGACGAAATTTAACTAAACTGGATATTTAGTTCTAAGTTGACCTAAATGGAAATTGATTATATTTCGGAATAAATCACACAACAAGCGGCACTTTCATACCATTTTTATTTTTTATTTATTTTTTATTTTTTATTTTTATTTTTTTTAATGTGGCAATATAAGACAAATTTCGTATAAATGTACACAATGAGAAATATTTTTAATTTTTAACGGGAAATTAAAAAATGTTTATATTTATGATAGTTATCGTCAACTACGAAAATGTTTTTGTATATGTAAGAACGGCGCTTTCCTCCGTAGGAGGAGTAATTGAAACTTCAATATGCGTATCTTTCAAAAAAAAAAAGAAAAAGAAAGAAAGAAAAAGAAAAAAAAAAAATCTTTAATACCTCTTTTTATTTCTTTAAATATATGTTTTCTGTAGCATCATCATGCTAAATAATTTTAAAATAATCTAATTTTAATAAATAATATTTGCTGCATGAATTTGTATGAAAATATAAAAGAAAGTTTTGTGGTGGGCACAACATGCTAGTTACTTCCATTATCAGACTACTGTAGGTGATGGGAGATTTTCATTCGGTCAAAAAATTCGATATCGGATTTTCCGCTGATTTATATGTTTTAAAATGTACTGAGTCAAAAAAAAAAAAAAAAAAAAAAAAAGAGATTTTTGGCAATTGGTCAGTGTGTGTGTATGTGTGTGTACGCTTGTGTGTGAGAATCTTCTGACTGTTCTATCTCCAAAACTAATAAAGTCAGAATGATGAAACTTCAGAGTTAACACATGTATAGTGTACAGATGATTTTTCCAACTTTTGGTGAAAATTGAAAAAACCGAAAGTGGGACAATTTGAACCGGAAGTGGGTAAGTCCGTATCTCAAAAATGGCCTAACGATTTTCTTCAAACTTGCATCAAAAACACGGAAAATATCGTGAATAAATCGGAGAATAATATTTCGCGGCTAGGCAAAAACGCAGATCCCCCACCCTTATTTGCAAATAATAATTTTTCTTAATTCAGTTGCAGGAAATTATTAAAAAAAAAAAATTACTGTATGATAATTGTCATGGGAAATATGCGAGAGTTTACCAGTCTGTTTGTTCGCATTCACATTTCCATAAAAT
This sequence comes from Salticus scenicus, assembly GCA_963930645.1. Classification (NCBI taxonomy): domain Eukaryota; kingdom Metazoa; phylum Arthropoda; class Arachnida; order Araneae; family Salticidae; genus Salticus; species Salticus scenicus. Next base: position 14,740,078 of record OZ005658.1, read on the forward strand.
GTTTTAGAGCTACTTAAAACTAATATATGTTCTTCAATGTTTCAGTTTTACAGTAGAATGTAGTACTAAAAATATAGTACATACAATATGGCCTATAATATGCAATATATGTAATAAAACTTAATTCAAATACATTACGATCTAGGAGAGATATTTCTTTTTAAAGCACGTTTCAACCATAGGTATAGTAATTTACATAGATCTATCGTCCCCATGTTAACGAGCAAAGATTTTTGACATCAGCCATTAGAGAGTTAAAACTCGAAAACAATAATAGTATGGAATGTAAATGAATTTTGAAAATGCCGAAATATTGCGTGGCTTTTAAGTTTTCTAATAAATATATGAAAAGAAATGGGATAAGTTTTCATAAATAAGTTATATTCAAGTAATTTATGAAAAATATAAATTTTATAATCAGTCGCTTTGTTATTGTTATAAAAAAAATTACTGTCTTCATATTTAGTAGAATGCTTTTTTAAATTTTAATACTTTTTATGATTTTAAATTAGTAACTAATTTGGAATTCTCAAAATTCTTTTAAATGTAGTTAGCAGCCGCGGAAGTTTTAATATATAAGGAGTATGCTGTGACCACCACAAGACTTTCTTCCATATATAATCCTATACAAATTTACGCAATACAAATTATTTATTAATTGATAATTTATTACAATTATTTTTCATAATGAATGCAGACGATTTTTATCTAAAAAAAAAAAAAGTATAATAATAAATACCGAAAGAAAAAAAGTCCGTTTTATGCAGACATGAGTATACTAGAGTACAGTAAAAAAAGAAAAAGAAAAGTAAGAAAGAAAAATGGGTATCTGGGGTTTTTAATAAAGAAGCATCACAAAACTGGCGTTGTAAAAATTATTACTTACAAACTTTGAATAAACACCATAAAATGCAATTGTTGCGAGTTTATTGCATTTTATGGTGTTTATTCAAAGTTTGTAAGTAATAATGTGGGGTTTTTCATTCTCTTTTAGTACATAAATTTTATTTGCTAAATTATCTTTGTCTATTTCCGTGTATATTCACTCGGAAAAAGATATACACAAGAGAGTAAAATGACCGTCATTTTTCAAAGGAAAATGCATCCCTTTTTCTCCCCCATTGATCAATGTCTTATTACTATATCTATGGTTTCAACATCTTTATGCAGCGCATAAACATAATGAAATTATTTTACTACAGCAAAACACCGTTTATACGTTTTTCAAGGCACTGGCCTAAAAGGACGTATAAATGAAAAGATGTATAATCGAAATTAAAAAATAAATCTGTCATTACTACAAATTTAATGACACTGAAGCAAAATTTATATGAAAACATTAATTGCTAAAGTTTTAAGAAAAATCATACCTTTAATGCATGGCTTGAGTACTAATTATGCATCTCATACCTTGAGTATTATATTACATATCTTAAAAGTTATATGAACATATCTTGAATATTAAGTATGTATATATATATATATAGATAGATATAGATATTGGGCATCTTTATTTTATTTTATTTTATTTATTTATTTATTTATTTATTTTTGTCAGTTCTGCTTTTGCTTAACCAGTACTTATGTCGATTTCTTCACTAAGAAAAAATATATACCGCCTCCATTTAGAAAGAATAAGTGGTCATTTTCTAAATCCCTTAACTAGAAATATAGATTTCCGAACTATACGCATAAGGCACGCCAATAAACTGAATAGACGAAATGATAGACAATATCTAGCCTACACATTTGTAGATGGTGAAATAATTTTCTGAATATTTTGTATTGCGAGAAATTCTCGCTAGGTTTTTTAGAATTGGGTCATAAACTAAGATTACAGTTGCTGAAACCCGCCTCTTGTATTCGCATTTATTTGCAGAGATTTTTAAATAACTTTGCCCTCGAAAATATAGACAAACGCTCTAGAATTCTAATAGGGGTTTCTAGAACTCGCTTTCAAAGGGGGACTAGAATTGTTAAGGATAACATGGAACTATTTTTTCTAGAGCCACAATTTAGATTCTAGATGTCAGTTACACAATTTTTTTTCTCAGTGTTTTAAAATTTCAATTTTATCTTTAATTGAAAGTGTTTTAAGCTTTCGAGACAGTTTAAGATTTTAAATATCAAACGGAACAGAGCAACGGCCTGAGAAAAATGTTGTGATTCTTGATTTCGATCATTCATGTGTTTCTGTATTTCAGATCCTTTCTAGGAAAAACTCCACTTATTTAGAATGGGGGGAAAAGGGGGCCGGTCGAGAAATTTTGCAAGTTTTTTAAAAAGGGGAAAAGACGTTTAACCGATTCTAAGCGGCGTATAAACGAAATAATTTTGCTTTAAAATCAATAGGAATGTACTGGGATTTCAATAAAAATGCGTACAAATGGGAAAGACGTATAAAAGAGAGTATAAAAGGAGCTTTACTGTATTTGAGATATAATAATAATAATAATAATAATAAAAATCCTTTACAAAAGGGAATGGTTAATATTAATGATTAGTTTAACCCGTTAACACCCAAATTAATTTTGCAAAATATTATTAGCTGATTATTTTACTTCTAAATTAATATAGACAACTGACAGTAACATATATTAACTTAAACAATTCTTCTGATAGTTTTAAATTTAAAGCCTATCGTCATTTATCGACGTTGAGTGTTTCTAGCGAGAAAACTTCGAGATAGAAAAACTTTGAGACAACAGATTAATTTCCTGTTATATGTTGACAAAGATCTCGAAAGTAAAGTATTATAATATATATTATTATTCAACTTGATTTAAGTTAGTATACCTGCTCAAAAAGCAAATATATGTGCGACGAATGAAAAATCATAAAATAACTATCAAAATTATGAAATAATGATTAATAGTAGGCACATGAAACTTTCAGGGATCATTTAGAGTGACGCTATAAACTGTCACTAAAAAGCAAAAATCATTCCAAGAAACCACTAAAAATGTACGTGCCATTTTATTAACTGTCCTCATAAAATTTTCAAAAATTTTCGATTTCATTACATGAAATTGCTTAAAGTTTGCATTTTCAGTTGTGCTATATGATTTATTTTTCTACTTTCCAATAAGACCAAAAATTGTTTGTAATTTATAGTATCTATAAAGAAATGGATGAATGCATTTAAAAAGTGTTTTATATTGAATGCAATCTGCATGAATTTTCTTTCTAATTAATGATTTTCTAAGTTACGGTAGCTGCTGAAGTATATTAAAATGATATCGAAGAGAAAAAAAAAAAAAAAAAAAAAAAAAAAAAAAAACATTCTATTTCAATTTAGTAAAAGGGAACTAATAGCCCAAAGAAAATCAAATGTTCCTTTTCATTCAAGATTCGTTTCAAGTCATTTGGAAAATGTCGTGAATAATCCGGAGAATAACATTTTGCGGATCAATATTACGTGTTCCTGACAAGATGCATACAATTTTCTTTTTTCTTTACTTATTTTCTTCCTTACACACACAGTCATGAAAAGAAATGCTTCCGGGCAATAACAGAAAGCTCAAAAGGGGGGGGGGGGATCTTTTTTCAACCTTTTTTTTTTTTTTTTTCTGGAATTAGTTATATATTCTACTTTTTTTCGTTCCTTGTTGTTAGAGTTTGTCCGTTTATTTGACCGCATTTGTGTTTTCATAAGAAATTTTAGAGCTTCTTGAAACCGTTATAGGTCTTCATAGCTGCCAAGTTTTTAAATTTATTCCGAAATGTTGTTAGTCCCGCCCCTTTTACACACCGTAATATTTTTAGAGTTATTTCCTTCATACTTAATCGTAATTATATATTAAATAAAAATTTTCTACAAAGATTACGATGTGAAAAAAGGGCGGGGCTAACAACATTCCAGAATAAATTAAAAAACTTGGCAGCCATGGGTCTTTTGTTATTTTAAATTTACTCCAGAATGTTTCATATCGAATCACATATATGTAGTACAAATGTTTTGTGTTCAAGGTTTCACAAAATAATTCTGATACATTACGATCTAAGAGTGATATTTAAGTCTGCTTTCTTTGCTAATGTAAAGCTAGGTGAGATCGCGCGGTAGGAGAGATTGTGAACGTCGCCAAGAAACATTAAAGTGACCGAGTTGCGATTCCAGGTAGTTGTACAACCTCAATAGTAAAGTGCCGACATGAATGTGCACGTTGATTGCTTCAAAACCTAAGTTTGTCTCGTTTTCAAAAATAAATGGTTGAAAATTCCTAACACTTCTTAGGAATTTCAATGCAATGGTAGCAGTACAAAATAATTTTTAATTAATTCATTTCTCATAAGATACTAATCTAGACTAACGGTATAAGCACCAAGATTGTCTCTAAAAGCGAATAATTATAGAATAAAAGACTGCACAATCTCCCCTACCAAAATGAGAGAGTTTGCGCTTTTGCTATTTAGGAGAGATTGCGCATTGATTCTATTAAATTCTATACTAGTAGAGATTTTGCAACTTATTGGAAAGGACTAGAGCCCCTAAATAAAATAATAGGCCGGCGCATCACCGCCATTTTTTTGCCTCCGAAGAGGACAGCATTCCCGCTTGGCGTCCTTATCGCTTCCCTAATGATTTTAAGAAATCTTGATCGGAAGCCAATCCGGTCAAGATAAGAGCAATAAGCTGCAATAATATTCCTAAAAGCACATTGTTTTCACAGTACATTCTCAGGATGTCATTTTATTCTGAGGATATCCTATGGATGTACTGGGGTAAGATGCGCTGTTAGGGCGGTTTCTGTTTCTTTTACAAAATGTCGCCAAAACTCAAATACACAGTAATAGAAGGTCTGTGAATACTTTATATTCACTTCTTGAATGATTATAGCAGTTTATTGCTAAACAAATTTCCATATAATAGTTTACTTAGCTAAAATTTTGAAATATAATAAAATAAGTTACTCTAAAGTAACGTAAGACGATAAAAAAAAAATGTTTCTCGTTTGTTTATCAGAGAAACGCGCTGGGTACATGTGGCAACCCTAAGGCAACAAAATGCCTGATGCGCCAGCTCGTATATATAGGAGCCTTAGTAATGACAAGACAATGAGGATGACGAGTTTGTTGAATATCTGGAACTGTACCAGGAAATAACTTCGACAAGTGACTGGATTAGTTCAACCCATTCGAGATGGCGTATTTTTCTGGAGACCGTACCCAGTATCCGAAAAGCCACACCTCTGAATTTAATATGGATTATATAAAATCTTATTTAAAGAAATAGAAACAATAATCGCATGAATTATGTATTTTTTGTCTAAAATGGTGACAAAAATACAAAAGTCGTTAAGGGGAACTATATTAAGGTTGTACCATGATCAAGTTTACATATTTATATATTTATTTTTCTATATACCAACTACTAATAACTAGCCATGAAATATATATAACCACAAAAAATAATTGTCTCATGCGATAGACGTAACCGATCATAGCATATTGTATATATTATATTTGGCGTGAAATTGATGTCATTTTATGGTTGGTCGGATAAATCAAATAAATACAGGAAATAACTTGAGAGTAAATACAGTGGAGCACCTTTTATACGTTTCTCATTTATACGTTTTTCAACTTTGGTCCCAAGTCATTCCATTGAATTCTAATGTTAAAATATTTCGTTTATACGACACAAGTAAATTCTTAATTTCACTTATGTTTTTTTTTTTTTTTTTTTTCTTCCTCGTAGAATTCCAAGTTTAAGTTTCATTTCAGGATTTAAAAAAAAAAAAAAAAAAAAAAAAAAAGATGAATTTTTTTTTATGTTTTATTCTTATCTTTTCTTAGAACTATAGTAACAAAGTGTAACCTGCATCGATAGCCTGGGGGAAGAGGGGTGTTAGAGAGTTTTCAGAGATAAGCAATTGGCGATTGGTTTGAATGGTAGGTATGCAAGTAACCAGTGATCACTTGAAGACCTCCCAATTTCTCTTTTAATTGATTCCAGGGATGGGGTATGAAAGAAAAAAACCAACAACTTTATAGGCATTTTGTAAATTTGAAGATTTATTACTCATTTTCGTTGGGCGACTTGGAAGATTTTCTTATTTCTTATCATGTTTATTTGACATTACGGTTCCTTTTAATCGTTTGTAAAAATGTCACCTTCGTTTAGAGAACGAAACGCTTTGTCTTTAAAGGTTAAAATCGAAATCTTGAAAAAATTTTCTGAATTTCTATAGTTTTAATTATCATTTAATTTTTATTCTACCTTTTAAAAATATTTTAAATATAATTAAAAATATATCTTATTCGAATAAATGTAAAGGAAATCATGAAAATTGATTAGACTTTTATTATTAATATGATACTTTATTGTGTATTAATGTTAAAAAGGATTTTCAGTTGTACGTTTTTTTCAGTTATACTTTTTTTAGGAACGGTCCCTTGAAAAACGTATAAACGGTGCTCCACTGTATTATTTACACCACTTATAGTGTTGTTCATATGTAACTGGGATTCAAATATAAAATTGCTACTTCTTTCGATTCTGTCCGTTTTGAAAGTGTCATCTGGTAAGCATCCAAATGAAAGTCCACTGGTAAGACATTGTCGCAAGCAATAGGGACAGACACCAGAGATTTTGCGGATAAGATGGCCGCTGCCTTCAGCAGCAGGGACCAGAAGCGAGATTTGAGCAATTTCAGTATTTCATTTTATTTAGTTAGTTAGTTTATAAAGCGATACACAAAAGAGTTTCCTTTAAATATAGTAACCAGCGAAGCGGACAAAGCCTGCTAGTAGGTAATGGTAGAATGATAAAATATCAACGATTCGTTTACAGGGCTACACAGAAATATTTGAATTTAATACGACAAATTGCTTGACAGGAATTTTGTATTACGTTATAATTTTTAAACTTTATTTTGACTTTGTATTTGTGAGGTAATGAAGAAGTATAAACCGAAAATGTTTTAAAATGTATGATATCCGCATGGATTTTCTTTATAATTTATGATGTATTAAGCTACAATAACAGCTGAAACACATCAGTATAATACAAAAGAAAATATAATGGCCATAGCATTCTAATTCAGTACAGCAAAAAGGAAATTAATAGACCAAACAAAACGAAATGTTTCTTTTCATTCAAGATTCGTTTCAAGTCATTGGGAAAATATCGTGAATAAACCGGAGAATAATATTTTGCGGATCAATACACGCTCCTGACAAGATGCATACTTTGTGTGCGCCTTTTTTTTTTTTTTTTTTCTTTTTCATTCTTATTTAGTCATTTTCTTACTTACATAAACAGTCATGAAGGAAATGTTTTAGGGAAATAACGGAAGGCGCAAAAAGGGATCGATTTTTCTCCCATCGACATTTTCAGTTCTTTCTCTCTCTTGAATCAGTTATTGATCCGGGTTCTCTCCTTGATGCGAGAGTCCATAAAGAAGTGGGGTAATGTTAGTTGTTCCGAGGCGCCTGTTTTATATATTTATGTATACATAAGGTCTCCGGATGAGGCAAAGTTAAGGAAAGAGCAATGTTAAGGTTGTTGTTTTTGATAGTTTGATAGATATCAGAAGATGCCGTGTATAGGGTGTTTCAAAATATGTAAACATTGCTGTCTGTTTGAGATTATTAAATGTGCCATAAGATAGGTTTAAGAGTGGGGTTAATCATTTATGCCACGGCGGGAATTTAACGTCCCATTCATATAAAATTGTATTTATGGAAAAAATGTCATATATACAGTCGGTAACAAAAGTCTCCGAACTCTAACGAAAATTCCTATGTAAAAAAAGTACACTTGAAACAGTTTTGTTAAATAAATCCTTGCCGAATCCTGTTTTATGACTGACTAAGAACAGGATTCGACAAGGATTTATTTAGCAAAACTGTATTAAGTTTACTTTTTTTATATAGGAATTTTTGCTAGTGTTCGGAGACTTTTGTTACCGACTGTACCTATAAGGATCGAACGCATATATAGGTGCTCCAGTAATTGACATCTATCCCGAAATAATTAATAAATAAGAAAAATAATAAAATCATATATTTTGCATGAAAGAATTTTAACATTTTATGACAAATACTGGTTCATAGGGTGCTAATAACTGATAAGATGAATAACTAGCAGTGTCAAACACTGGAACATAGGGGGGGCAATTACTGATAAAATGAAAAACTGGCGGTGTCAATTACTGGAACATTGAGTGGGTGTCAAATAAAAATTCATAAAAAAAAATAATAATAATTGTTATCAAATGTATATATTTTAACATATATGTGGTTCTGAATGTCTTTCATACCATATGTACTAACTTAAGATTTCTAAAAATATTTTCTGATGACTAGAACATTAACTACATCAGAGATTGCTCTAAAAGTGTCAAACACTGTGCATTTACCCGACCTTACTTTAATTTCACTGTATGGCACTAGACGCTACCTAAGCTACTTTTGTTCAAGAAAAGATTTTATATCGCGCTGTCACAATTTTCGACTGTTATCATTCATGATTCTTTACTAGTAATTAATTAATATATTATCCCAAAAAATTATTGTAGATCTTAAGGAAAATATAAAAACGATAAAGAACAAATACTCTTATTTTTGTTATTTTTCTTTTTAGTATATTAGTAAAAAATGCTCGAAGTGCATAACGGATTGGTACAGTCCTTAACTGCACACCTCCTCCAAATGACATCCTCAGAATGTCCTGTGGATGAAAAGAACGTTTGTGGACATCTTCTGGACATGTTCAACATGTATTGTGGACAAGTGTGTTGTTAGGGGTTAGAAAGTGTTTTACAATGTATCCGAACCAAATAATTTTCTTTCTTTTTTTCTTTCATCTTCTTTTTTTTTTTCTTAAATCAAAACACGGAATAGTAAAAAGGGGTGACAGTTCGACAGTGATATAACACTTGATATAAATAATAAATATGAAAATGAAATGTGTTACATTTCGAACAATTTTCAACTCTTACTTTTTTACTTTTTTCTAAATGTAATATAGAGAAAGTATTGGATTCGTAAAAATTTTCGAACTCCGTTTTTTGATGGATTTACACGTTTTGGGATGTCCTGAACACGATTAGATAGTTTTTAGAAAATGTCTGTCTGTCTGCGTGTGTGTATCAAGAATTTTGTGTCCACTGTATCTCACCAACCAATGAACGAAATTTAACCAAACTTGGTATTTAGTTACACCCTGACATAAACTGGTGCTGATTAGATTTGGGGATAAATCTCTCAACAGGTGGCGCTGTGATCGCATTTTTTCTAAATTTTTAACATGGCTGTATAGGACAAAATTTCGTATAAATGTACATAATGACAGTTATTTTTAACTTGTGGTTGTAAAATTAATATTAATTATTCATAATAGTAGTATTTAACTAGGAAAACAATTTTGTGCATGGGGGGCATCGCTTCCCCCCCCCCTGGGGGAAGTACCCACCCCACTCCCGTGGGGAGTAAATTTTCAAGATGGGTATCTTTCGAAAGGTCTGGTCAATACCTTTAAAACAAATGGTTGAACTATAGATCTGTGATAATTTAAAACAAAGTTATCGATTTTTTTTTAACTTTTAACGAAAAAAAAAAAAAAAACCTTAGTAAAAAAAATAGTATATATTTTTTTTTTAATATTGAGAATAAAATAGACTTTTTTTTTTTTTTTTTTTGGATATTTAGTATTATACTACTTCTCTAATATGGAAATCGTCTGCATTATCATGGAAGATAATTTTTTTAAAATAATAATTTTAATGAATTATTTTTACTGAGTGAATTTTTATAGGAAAATATAGAAGAAAGTCATGTGGTGGTCACAACATACTAGTTTTTTTTAATATATATTTAAATGAAGGAAGTATTGAATATGTAAAAATTTTCAACTTTTCATTTTTCGACAGTTCTAGCTCAAGAACTAATGCTCAAAATTTCATAAAAGATTATATTTAGTTTCAACCTAAATTAAATTGTTGCCTGTACACTTTTGGTGCAAATCGCCCAACAGGTGTCACTACTATGCTGAGATTTGTTCCATTTACGCAAAGGTTATATCTCAACTTCTATTGTGTAAGATTCCCCAAAACTGAATATGTTAAATACCATTATGAAAAGATACTGATTGAGTTTGGGTGCATACCGGCTGCAGGTATAAGTTTTTTATTTTTTTAATTTGTTTTTTAATCAAAGCAATACATAAAAAAAATTCAAATGAATAAAGATATTTAATTTAAAAATTTATTCATCAAGCCTGAAAGTTCATTTCAGAAAATTTTGGAGTAGAAGGCTGATTTCTTATACCAACTGTGGGAAAAACACCAGAGCCGGGAATCGAACCCGAGCTCTCCGCTTTACGTGCGGACGCTCAAACCATCAAGCTATCCTGGTTGATTACCAGCTAGGCATTTCTCACATAACATTCTTTGGCAAAGTCACCGAGTCTGCAAACACAGCTGTATCAAGTGACATTATTAATCATGGCACAACTCCAATAGACCACGAAATTTTCAATTTAATTTAGACATTTATTCATCAAACCTGAAAGTTCATTTCAGAAAATTTTAGAGTGGAAGGCTGATTTTTTTTTTCTTATACTAACTATGTGAAAAATACCAGACCCGGGAATCGAACCCGGTTTTCCACTTTACGTGCGGATGCTGAAACCATCGAACTACCCTGGCTGATTACCAGCCAGGCATTTCTCACATAACATTCGTTGACAAATTTCGAGACAACATTTTTTTCAACATTCGTTGAAAATTTCGCGGTCTATTGGAGTTGTGCCATGATTACTAATGTCACTTGATACAGCTGTGTTTGTAGACGTGGTGACTTTGCCAACGAATGTTATGTGAGAAATGCCTAGTTGGTAATCAGCCAGGGTAGCTCGATGGTTTGAGCATCCGCACGTAAAGCGGAAGGCCTGGGTTTGATTCCCGGCTCTGGTATTTTTCACATAGTTGGTATAAAAAATCAGCCTTCCACTCAAAAATTTTCTGAAATGAATAAAGATATTTATCATGTTCTAAAGTCTCCTAAATTATTCGAAGTAAGTAAAATATCCAAAGATTTAATGTTAAATATATATTTATGCATATATATAGGCTCGTCATTATCATCAACTTTAGTTAAACAAAATGTTAACTACACTGTCGCCAGAAATTTTCTATAATTCAGAAAAATACGTTCTATCAATGTAATTTTTCCGTTGATAGAACGTATTTTTCTGAATTACAGAAAATTTCTGGCAGCAAACAGGACTTTTTTCTGACAGTGTAGTCTTAAAACACGAGGGCTAACATTTTCCAAATATAAAACATACATAGCAGGGCAGAGCGAAGTTGCGATCGTGTTAACATACATGGATTTGAGCAAAGCAAATATATATACATAAATATATCACTGCAAAAAATATGTCCTATTTGCTGACAGAAATTCTCTGTAATTTGAGAAAATACGCGTAATTTACGGAAAAAGTACGTTGTCAGAACGTATTTTCTCAAATTACAGCGAATTTCTGGCAGCAAATAGGATATATTTTTTACAGTGTATATCCGACATAGTCTTCGTCCACAGTTACGATAAAAATCATTTATGAGTTTATCTAAAATAAAAAGCACCAAGATAGGCAAAAATTTCATCATAAATGGTGTAGCAATAACTAAATCGGCACAACTTATCGAGCAACTTAATTACTAGTCTGATTAAATACATAATCTGTACAGTCACCCAAACAAAAAACGCCACCCCCCCCCTAATTTTGCCGTAAATTATCGTAGAAACATGCGACTGGTACCAATCAGTTTGTAATAACGTCTAGTTTATAATGTTATAGTTAGATTTTACTTAGGGGGTCGTCTACATATTAAAACTGACATCAACTTCATTTTTTTCAATGGTAACCCCCATTTTTTATAATTTATTTGAATTCTTTGGATCAAATCATCACGTAAAATGGTATAGTTTATATATTTCGCTCAATTTTTCATACAGTTATAAGCTGTCAAAGTTTGGGGGTGCTAATGTAAAATGAATGTGACAAACATTAAATCATATCTTCCGAAATAATTATGATATTTAAATTCTGTTTTTTTTATTCGTTAGAATGAAGTGACCCAAACATATTCCATGCAAATTTTTGCTAAAAAAACATTTTTTGAATTATGAAAATTATTAATAAATTCATATTTGAAAAAATTATGAATTATGACCTATGTTAATTTTTGCACGAATAGAACGGGCATAATCAAAAACATGGGTTTCCAAATTTACAGCTCGTTCCTAACATTATTTTTTGAGTTACAGTGATATTTCACTTTTTTTTCCTGTTAGGGGGCCGTCACTTGTTATAATCTGTATCCTCTATAAGTAAATGTTTGTATATAATTTGACGGAAAACTATTTTAATTTACCTTTATGTTATTTTTATTGTTTCCTAAGCAATATTTCGATGTTTATTATACAAATTGGCATATTTTTGTAAAGTTATCACAATGTAGGCGAGGGATTGTGAAAGAATTTCAAAAGAAAAGAAGCCCCGCCTCTGATTCGCTGAAACACTATTTTTAAAAAAAAGACAAATTTGCATATTCCTATTTGACTCTATATGTGACGCTGGTATGCATAAATCACAATGGTATTTACTACATCGATTATTGAAGACAAAACTTAAATGATTTAATTACAAATATGCAAAATTATTTTGCTTTATATTATAAAGTTTTAGAAAATTTGTGAAAAGGCGTGGCTTACGGTACAAGAGAAGAATATATCCGATCTTAATATGTTAAGTCTTTCTTCATAAGTATTAAATATCTTTTTCTAGTTTTTCGCTGCTAAAATTCTATTTTAACTCTGTTACACTTTTTTTCGCATTTCAATATTCAAGAGTACGTACACCTCTAGTTAAATATCATGTTTTAGAAAACACGGTACAGCGAAACTGATTGCATGAAACAGCAATTATGCATTCGACAATCGTTTTATTAATATTATTATGAATATTTAATAATTTTAAAAAGATTTTTTACCATAAATTTTCTGTTTAAATTTTGTTTTGACATATTTGCATTTGGTTACTGTACCGTTTGTAAGCTTTGTGTTATTTAAAATTTATCCCATAATGTAACATAATAAAATATCAAATTTCTATTAAAAGTTTTTTAATACAGAATCAAATAGTGAAAAATTGCTTTATTATTATTATTTTTTTTTTTTTTAAGTTTATAAGATCTATTATTGGAACATAGCTCAATAGTATTTATTTTCAATTTCCTAATCACGAAATCAAAGTCACAGTTATTATGGGATAAAAATTTAAAACAAAGGAATTGTCTTATTACTTTCAAATATATAGATATTGATCTTACAGAATCCTGAAATTTCATTTAAAAGACTTTAAACGTCTAAATTTAAAAATTCAAAATAAAATAAATTAATCTAAATGCTTTTAAAGTTGAAACGGGAAGATTTCAAAATATATGAAAATTGGCATTTGTGTTTTGAACATTTTCGTGCGGCAGATATTAAAAACAATATTTTTATGATGAGCTGAACCTGAGCTTAAAAGAGGGCGGATCCAGCTATTTAGCACGAGTGATATCACCTGACTAAAACCAGAATAAACAACATTTTAATTTATTCCGGCGTATTTTTAGCCCACTGTTATTCTTTTTTTTTTTTCTTTTTTTTTTCAAATTTCAACACTAGCTACAGTACGCTTACGTCCTATTTACATTAAGCCTTGATATGGAAGCTATGTTGCTGTTTTTCGATGCTGCGAAATTTACAAAATATATTTGTGTTAATATACTATACAGATAGAAGAATAATTATATAATATCAACAAATCTTCTTTAATCAATATGTTTATATACATTACTGTATGGAAATGTTTATATATGAATATTGTATTTATTTTTAATGAGAGATATAAACACAAAATACTGAAAAAAAAGAAGAAAATGTGTTATAAATTTTTATAAATCAAGCAAAATATATATGCATACTTGCCAACCTAACCCGTAACATTGTTAGTTCCCGCCCCTGTGTGTACACAATTTAATTTTTAGAGTAATTAACTTCAAATACATTTACGATTAACTCATTGAGCGCCACGCGAATTCTTATGGAAATCCTATTCAGGCCACACGTGCTGCTTAGAAGCGTGTTATGTTTATCGAGTTTCAATAAACCCCATTAGGCCTTAACGATATAATCCTATAAAAATCCTATTAAAAAAAAAAAAAAAAAAAAAAAAAAAAAACATGAAGTAAATTTTAAATAAATTGTCAGTAATTACTTAAAACTATGTAAGTTCTGTAGTTTTATATCATATTTTAAGCTCTAAAAAGACTGATGTGAAAAAAATGTACGGAAAGGGGCGGGACCAGTAATCTTCCGGGATAGGTTGACAAGAATGTATATACATAGTGCAATGCGAGAAAATGTTCTTTATTTTTCATGAACCAGATGAATGGTACTTTTTTTCTGAATAGTCTATGTATTAAATATAATGCTGCTTTAAATACCCTTTAAATGAAAAGTTTTATTACATAAAGTAATTTTCTGGCACTCTACAGCTCCCAAATGACACACAATACAAAACCCCGCCTTTTCCAGTGTTTAAAGGGTATTAACGTTTAATATGCTTTATATTCGTTTTGATCCTTCCTTCTCTTCTTCTTTTTTCCTTAAAAAAAAGAGTTATGTAACATTTTGACCTTTTCAAGTGAAGATTTAGATTAAGGGTTGTCAGCCTTTCTACACCCACCGTCCACTTCGGTATGTGTGTTAAAGTGTAGAATTTTAGAACTTCCCATTAAGTAGTAGGATTTATTATTTTGCATATTAATTTGTTACACATTATAAAATATAAAAGCAAAAGAATATCGTGGAGATTTATGTAAAAGTTTTTAATAATGTCATGAAAAATAATAATAATAATAATTAATTAAAAAAAAATAAATAAAAATAAAAAAATCTGTTTTAATATTTTAAAAAGTCAATTAAAGAAAATGAAAGTACTGCAGTATCAGAACAAGCTCCATTTGTCACTGTGAAACGGCCGTGGGAACCAGGTTGAGTGCCGCCGTTTCAGACAATTATACGGCAGCTTGAGTTAAAATAATTTTGAATTTTCAAACAAATTTAAAACCATTCATCTTTTTTTTTTTTTTTTTTTCCTTTTGATAGATATTTTAATATCTAATCAAGCTATTTAATTTTCTTCGTATGAAGTGAACTTTCTGATGTTTAATCAATGGAAACCAATAAAAATCTTTTAATTCATAAACTAACTCAGAAAGTTCTGTGAATTAGTCATTTTTTTTATTTTATAATTAACATTTCTGAAATTTTTTTCCGGTGTGAAACTTAATAAATAATGTATACTGGGTGGTAGATCGTGATTTATATTTTCTAAATGTATAGACGGACCCCTAATACATTTTCACGTGTAACTCTATTTAAAATTGATTTAAGGTATATAAATAGGTATGTTTTTCGAACCGTCTTGATCTCAGAAATCTGAATATGAAATCGAAAATAGGGGTTGCCATTGAAGAAAATGAAGTTAATGCCAGTTTTAATATGTAGACGACCCCTTAGGCAAAATTTAACTATACCGTTATAAACTAGGCGTTATTACAAATCGATCGGTACCAGTCAAATGTTTCTACGATAGTTTACGGCGAAATTAGGTGGGGGGTGGCGTTTTATTTTGGGTGACTGTACATTCCTTTAAATAATTATCTTATAGAATACTGCTCATACATACACACACACATCTACGAGGGTAAGTCAAAAATTATCCTCAATGTAGCTAATAACTTTTCTTACAGTGTTCATACGGAAGTCTGTCCTAGTTTATATTATTGTTATAATATGATGATGCGGTCCTGCAATGAAAGTTTGATCATAATTCCATTAGAGGTTTGCACGAAAGAGGAACAACAAGCAGTGATCCGGTTTTCATGGTCGGAAGGTGTATCAGGGGCCACAATCCATCAAAGACTTCACTGTAAAAAATAGGTTCTTAAAAATAAGTATATATTCTCTCAAAATAGCCCCGAAACAATATATACTTAAATTTGAAAACCCATGTACTCATTTTTGAGTATATTAACATGCTCAAAAATGAGGTTGACCAATAAGAATCCCTATATCCCCATGTTTGACATGTCAATGTACTCAAAAATGAGTACATGGGTTTTCAATTTTAAGTATATTGTTTCGGGACTATTTTGAGACAATATATACTTATTTTTAAGAACCTATTTTTTACAGTGTTTCGACACAGTACGGAACAGTGTCTTGCCACAGCGGAGTGTCTACGAATGGATTGACAAATTCAAAAATGGTTGCATCAGTCAGGATCACTGCTCGTTGTTCCTCTTTGGTGCAAACCTCTAATGAAGCGGCCATGATCTATCTGCAAGAAAAGGAAGACAAATGGAATAATTAGGATCAAAGTTTCATTGCAGTACTACAACATCATAACAATAATATAAACTAGGAGAGACTTCCGTATAAACACTGTAAGAAAAGTTATTAGCTACATTGCGAATAATTTTTGACTTACCCTCGTATATACTATAACCGTAAAAATAGGAAAAATGATGAATTCAGGATAACCCGAAACGTATCGATAATCCAAATCTTATAGTCGAATTTTTCCTGATTACAGATCTTTTCATGCTTAATATGTTTTTGAAAATTAAAAAAGCATTTATATACAGATATCGCTTGCCTAAAGATAACTATTCTTTTATACATACATATTTATTCTTGTTGCATTAACAGAATTAAATTTGTTAGTTCGGAAAAACAGCTTTCAATCAAAAAAGAATCGCTTATCCTCAAAAATTATTCACTATTTACTTCTTTTATAATACGTCCTGTAAACACATTAGAATTCAAGTCACGGATTTCATTCTGTACTTGACAGCCTTTCAAACTGTCCCGAAAGAGTTTTATGTCGGATGAAGAGCAATCAATCAAAGACCGGGATCACTTTCATGCAATTTCCCGAAGTTATCTTTGTAAAAGTTTTCGTAAATTTGTGCTTGGGCTATAAGTGTAAAGAATGTTACTGCAGAGTAATTTAGTTTGATTGACTAAATATAACTTAATTGTTAAGTGTTTCCTTGTATTTACTTATAGAGTTCCACAAAAAAGAATTTATATACAGGGTGTTTCAGTGAACCGTTTCAGAACTTCTAAGAGGGTTAGGGTACATCCTGATGAAACAAAATCATATACCAATGGGCAGTCAGAAATGCTTTCCTGACGGAGAAATTCGAGATATGCCTGGAGTATTCCAGAATGTTCGGATGTCCATGCGTCGGAGATGTGAGGCGTGCATTGTAGCCCGTGGAAAAAACTTCGAACACTTACTTTAATCCATGTACCTTTTGCTTCTTTTTATGTATTATTAAAACGATTTCTCACTTACGGTCTCTTTTCTTTATGGTGCTTCTGTGTACAACACCGCTTCAGGAAAGCATTTCCGACCCCACATTGCTATATGGTTTCGAGTTGTCAGGATGTACCCTACCCCTCTTAGAAGTTCTGAAACGGTTCACTGAAACACCCTGTATATATCATAAAAATTAGAAGCTTAAGTTTCGGTGTGACCGGGAAAAAAAAAAAAAAAAAAAAAAAAAACAGAACTGCGAGTAATAGAAGGCTTATGCAAAAAGCTTTCATTATGTGATTAATCTTCATAGTCATGAGTGTTTACCTATACAGTAAAGCACCGTTTATACGTCTTTCAAGGGACTGGCGTAAAAGGACGTATAAATGAAAAGACGTATAATCGAAATCTTAATAATAACACTTTGTTTACTACAAACTTAATGACACTTAAGCGAAATTTATATGAAAATACTAATTAAATAAAGTTTCTTAAGTTAGTAAATGCGTATTATACTTTTTTTAAAGACAATAATCAATAATAATAATAATATAAAAATAATAAAAAAAAAATTATACAGACACGACATTATTTCATTATTTAAAACATGAAAATCTGACATTGACAGATTTTAATTTAGTGCCAGATTCCTACTGCTAAACTGGTTAATATCGACAAATTCTTCTTTAGTTAATTCGTGACGATCTAAATTCCATGATAAAGTTTTCATTAAATCAAACCAATGTGTTTCAGCTGCAGATATTGTAACAGATAACGTTGGAAGTCCAAACTGTCTTATAGCCGCAAAACAACGTTTTTTCTCTTTTTCCCAATGAGGGGGAGGTGTGCCTTGGGGGGGGGGACTCATGTCAAAGGTGTGCCTTGGGGGGGGACTCATGTCAAAGTTGGGCCTGGGGGGGGACTCATGTCAAAGTTGGGCCTTGGGGGGGACTCATGTCAAAGGTGTGCCTTGGGGGGGGGGACTCATGTCAAAGTTGGGCCTTGGGGGGACTCATGTCAAAGTTGTGCCTGAGGGGGGACTCATGTCAAAGTTGTGCCTTGGGGGGACTTCATTCAATAAATCTCCATTCAATAAACCGACTGAAATAGGCCCTTAGCACTATTAAGAGTGTATTATAAAAATTCGACAACGCTGTACCGACTGAAATAGGGGTACCTTGGGGGGGGGGGACTCATGTAAAAGTTGGGCCTGGGGGGGGGACTCATGTCAAAGTTGGGCCTTGGGGGGGACTTCATTCAATAAATCCCCATTCAATAAACCGAGTGAAATAGGCCCTTAGCACTATTAAGAGTGTATTATAAAAATTCGACAACTGTACCGACTGAAATAGGCCTCTAGCACTAATAAAAAAAGATTTATTATAAAAAGTGAGAAAATCTTACTATTATGAATGACTGGGCGCTAATTGCATATATCATATACTGAGTATTATGTTACATTTCTTAAAATATTAATTATGTATATTACGTACGTTTAATAATAAGCATACGATTTATGCCCATACAGATAGCTATTTAATAACATTAAAAATCTTTAATATTCTTCTGATTTGTTGCTTGTCTATGAGTATTAAAAATTCTACTGTGTGTGAATTCAATTGATTCTTTGATCAGCATTCTTTGATCTTTCCTGTGTTCCTACATTTAAGATGCTTTTTATGAAAAATCTGTCTTATTTAGAATGAAAAATAATGACAAGCCAAGAAATTTTGCGAATTTTAGTAAAGTGGAAAAGAAGTATAACCGATATTAGCGGCGTATAAACGAAACATTTTTGCATTAAAATGAATAGGAATGAATCGGGACTACACTAAATGGACGTATAAAGGTGAAAGACGTATAAACGAGAGATTTATGAACGGTGCTTTTCTGCATTTCCAAGTATTTTATGCAATTCTCTTTGATAAATTTTTGTAATGACTGTAAAATTACCTCCAATCAATGTTTTAGGGTAGTTCATAGCAACGCATTATGCAAGATCTTTTTTTCTGAAGATCTTAAGCTTCGTAATTAAAGTGCTTCAGCAATACCCCTAACAACACAATCCAAATTATACAGTCGGTAACAAAAGTGTTCGGACACTAGCAAAAATTCTTATGTAAAAAAAGTAGAGTTAATACTGTTTTGTGAAATAAATCCTTGTCGAATCCTGTTATTAGTCAGTCCAAGAATGTGATTCGACAAGGATTTATTTAACAAAACTGTATTAAGTGTACTTTTTTATATAGGAATTTTTGCTAGTGTTCAGACACTTTACTTATCAACTGTACCTCCAAATTTTTATACGATTTTTTTCGTGTCACGGAAACGGGGAAGCCATCCCCGCCGTAAATAATATAAAAATTGTGATGACATGTCTCTGGACCATCTTTAGGGGCGCGTCCCAGGCCGTCGCTAATTGCCAAGGTGCAGCCTTAGTGCGACGTAAAAAAAACAAGTAACCAACCCTAACATCTACTTTCCAGGACATCTTCTGTATATCCTTAAGATGATAGTATCAGCATATATAGTTAAGCTCATCACTGACTGACTGACTCTGCCACGCTTAAAAACGCTAAGAGTGGACTCTGTCTGTGTGTGAACCCAAGTTGCCACCTAATTTTCATACTTTACTTAATTTTAAAAAATCTAACTGTCCTATCGATAAGCTGTTTAATCCGACGGATTCAGAAAAATCGCCACTTTCATTTGGTACCTTATTTGTAAGGAATTTGTGATTAGAATTTTTAAAATTAATTAAAATATGAAATACATACAAAACATAGCTTTAAAATAGAAATTTAAATTTGTTATTGTTGCCATTTTTTATTTTTTCCAACATAAAATGAAATATGCTTTCACGCGAAAAAAAAAAAAAAAAATTAATATTAATTTTAAATTTTAAAGGTAACGAAGATATAAATAAAGTGCGAAAATTTTGCAGAGGCTTGCAAATGAATTATTTGAAGTGAGAAATAAATAAAATGAAATGATTGTTTTTCAACGGGCACCTTAGTCGCCCTATAACTAACTAGTATTCAATAAACAAACATGAATATACTGTCACCCTATCAAAATAGTCGGTTGGTTGATTAGATGATTGGGTTTAACGTTACACTAGTACTACGCAATGGATAATTGCAACGAGCTGTGCCACACCCCTAAGGATGGTCTGGAGATATGCCATCACAATTTTGATCCTCCTCGGAGGGGATAGTCTATCAAAATGGATAAACATGAATAAACAATGTGTGGATAAACAAGGAACAAAAAATCGACAAAAATGGATAAAACATGGGACAAACATGAACATAATGTATGAATATGTTGTTAGTGATGTATAGAATAAGTTAATGCAAAGAAATTTGGATTTGTTAAATATAATTTAATACAAATTTAAGCTGTTTTCTTCAATTTGTCTAATTATAGTCATACCTTGTCAAGATTACAACATTTTTTGTATACATGTATATTCAGAATTCATACACAGCATATGTACGTAAATAAAAAAAAAAAAAACATTCATACTAATATAAATTGTACAGCGGGAATTATATACCTTTTCATACATAATTTTTCAATTTTTTCTACATTAACACATTATATTATTATTATTATTATTATTATTATTACTTTCTGAAAAACAGTTTTTATGAAAACCGCTATAAAACAATATGAATGATCCACCATTGACTTTTTTTTTTTTTATATAATACGTACCATAAACGCATCAAAATTAAAGTCACACGCTTCATTCTGAATTTGACAGCCCTTCAAAATGTCCTAAAAGGGTTTTATGTCGGGTAAAGAACAATCGATCAAAGACAGGGGTCACTTTCATGAAATATCCAGAAGTTCTCTTTGTAAAATGTTTCGTGAATTAAAAAATTTTGGGAACATACTGACAAAAGTTAGAACATATTAATTTAGATTAATTGATTAAATATAAATTAATTAACTTTCTAGGTGCTTTCTTCAATTTACTAATAGATTACTCCGGAAACGAATTCATGTAATCATAAAAATTCGAACCATTATGTTTTAGTGCAAAAGAGAAAGTAATATCTGGAAATTGGGATGTTTTATGGAAGAGAGAATTCATTACAAAATTAATGCATTAAATCGGAAATTTACAGTTACATATTCGTCCATGTAATTGTGTTTTATGCATTTTCATAATTTTTCTTAGAATTTCCTCACAATTAATGCATTATGGTAATTTAGTGCAAAGCCTTATGTAATTTTCCGAATCTGCAAATGTTCATGCTTCGCCTATACATGCTGAAAAAACAAGTAAAGAATAATTTAACCTGATTGATTTAATATAACTTAATTACATTTTTGGAGCTTCCTACAATTTATTAAAAAAAAAAAAAAAAAAAAAAATCAGTTCACAAAATAGATTTTAATATGCAAAAAGGAAAGAATAAGTTTAGGGGCAAATAAAAAAGAAACATATGAAAATTAAAAAGTTGTGTAGAAGAAAAATTTCATGCATCAGGCATTAAATACGAAATTAATTTATTCAATCAGGAGATTAAATTTAAATTGTCTATTATTTTTATTACCTGACTTTGGTAATGGAAATATCGTGTTCGGTTAAAATTTGCAATATTGAGTTTTCATCATACTTACGTGTTTTAAGATATCCTAGTATCCATAAAAAGTGTTTTATGGATATTGGCCATTGAATGCGTGAGTGTGTGCGTACTTTACAAATATAAACAGCTTTTTTGCGATGTATATTGCCTAACTGTTTACTTTTTTCATCAAAAAGAGCAATTGGTCAAAGACAGGGGTCACTTTCACATATTTGCCAACATACTAATTAATATTCCGTAGTATTGTTAGCCCCGCCTTCTTTTTCACACCAGTCTCTTTTTAGAGTATTTTTATTTTGATTTAATCGTAATTGCATTTTGCGAATATAAATCTAAAAATGTACTGGTGTGGAAAAAAGGGCGGGATTAACAACACTGCGGAATATTAATTAGGATGTTGGCAAGTATGCTTTCATGCAATCTCCCGAAGTTATCTTTATAAATGTTTCGAAAATAAAAGCGCTTCAGCCATGTACGTAAAAAAAAAAAAAAAAAAAAGAAGTTACATACTTGCCAACCATCTCATTAATAACCGTACAAGTCTTAACGCCCTCTGAAAAAACGCCGCTTTTCTCACACCACTATATTTTTAGAGTTATTCTCTCCAAATGTTGTTACGAATAAATAAGACTAAAATTACTCTAAAAAATTTTCGGTGTGAAAAAAAAAAGGCGGTTACTAAAAATTGTACGGTTCATAATGAGATGGTTGGCAAGTATGAAGTTACTGCAAAGTAATTTAGCTTAATTGACTAAATATAACTAAATTCATACTTGCCAACATCCTAATTAATATTCAGTAGCATTATTAGCCCCGCCTACTTTTTCACACCAGTATCTTTTCAGATTATTTTTCTTCTTATTTAATCGTAACTGCATTTGGAGAATATAACTCTAAAAATTTACTGGTGTGAAAAAAAGGGGCGGGACTAACAACACTACGGAATATTAATTAGGATGTTGGCAAGTATGCTTAACTAACCATTATGCATAGTAAAAAAAAACTGGGCCATAATACACTACAATACTGAGGTGGCTTACTTGTCACAAATATGTAGAGAAATGTTACCATCTGTAACTGATTAATATGCTATGATTGCCATACTTCAGGGGTCCATAGCTGCCAATATTTTAATTTATTCCGGAGTACTTTTAGCCCCGCCTTTATTTCGCACCACTTTATTTATAGAAAAGTTTTGTTCAATACATAACATGGATAAAATAAGAAAAAATTACTTTAAAAAAATTAAGTGGTACGAAATAGAGGCGGGGCTAAAATTACTTCGGAATAAATTAAAATATTAGCAGCTATGGGGGTCGCACTCTCCGCCCTTTTTTTTAGATACTCGCAGAGACAAGAAAATTTTGCCTTTTTTACCACCACTAACTTGATGCAGAAAAACAGCTGGAATATATATAGTAATGTGTCATTATAGAGGCTAGAGATTATTTTACAAAAATAATGGTAGCAATCAATTTAATTTTTTTTTTTTCGTTCATGAGCGTGTCCTGAAAAAAGGTCGGAGAGTACGACCCCTGCCACATTTGCCAACAATCTCATTATTAACCGTATAATTTTTAGTACCCGCCTTTTTTTTTTTTTTTTTTTTTTTTTACACCAGTCATTTTTTAGAGAAATTTTATTCTTATTTAATCGTAACAACATTTGGAGAGAATTACTCTAAAAATAAAGCGGTGTGAAAAAAGGGACGTTAACAATTGTGCGGTTATTAATGAGATGGTTCGCAAGTATAGATTACACAGTCATAGCTGGTAACATTTCTCCACATGGTTGTGGCAAGTAAGCTGGCTCAATATTGTTGTGTAATCTTACACAAAATTTTTTACAGTGTGTGTTTCCTTCGTTTTGTTTACAGATTTCTCAGGAATCGAAATCATATACAGTAAAGCCTCGCTTATCCGAGTTAATGTGGACTGAGCACTGAGGATGCCTTGCATAGATGCCAACATTTTAATTTATTCCGGCATATTTTTAACCCCGCCTTTATTTCGCACCACTTCATTTATAGAAATTCTTTCTCCAATATACACTCTATAAAAAAAAAAAAAGACTCATTAAGAAGAGGTGGGAACAAAAATTGGTAGATGGGGTGGAATGGGTGGTCAGAATGGGGCAAAAATTAGTAGATGTGATGTACATGTAGAGAAAAACAATTGATTACAGTTTCAGAAAATTTGAATGATTTAATCAAGAGAAAGGGCCTCACAAAGTAAACAAGTCAATAACGCGTTCGTCCACTTCTGGCCCTTATGTACGCAGTTATTCGGCTTGGTATTAATTGATAGAGTTGGCAGAGGTGCTCCTGTGAAGTATCGTGCCAAATTCTGTCCAATTGTTGCGTTAGATTGGTAAAATCCCGAGCTGGTTGTCGGACCCTTTTTATGATGCTCCAAACGTCCTCAGTGGAAGAAAGATCCGGGGACAGAGCTCAACCCCACTGAGCCGCCTATTAAGGGTATTTGAAGTCACTGAAGTACCAGTTGCACGTAGGATCGACGATAATGATGAATTGATGCTTAATTCCATCAAAACCTGTATGTATGTCAATTTGTGTCCAGTTTGCATTACTTCTTCTTGGTGCGTCACTTTTTTTGTTATAGAGTATGCAACTCGAAAAAGTAAGAAAATATCACTTTTAAAAAATAAGTGGTATGGAATAAAGGCGGGGCTAAAAAGACTCCGGAATAAATTAAATATTGGCATCTATGACCTTGGATAATCGAAAACTCGGATAACAAGGATTGTGTCGTAAATCGCGGGTGAAACATACGGTAAAGTTGAAAGGCATGACAACATAGTCAATGAAGTAAAAGAATACGTCTATTACATATTAAAATGTAATCAGTTAAAAATGAAATAAAATACATACATGCATAAAGTATAAAATACAGTGCTGTATAGTAAAATTTGTCGAAGTTATCCACGATATTTCTCAAATACCACGCCTCCTTCGGGACATGGCTTTTTTGGGATTACCTCGGTTAGGGGACATACGACCCTTAGAACTACAAAAAACATCGCTTTAATTATAGTCTTTTTTTAAAGTAAATTATTTTAAATAATTCACCACAGAATTTAAATTATATTCCAAAATACATAATAATCTTATAGGTAACAATTAGACATGCCCAATGAAGCTTAGTTAACCCGTTAGTAGTCGCTAGTTGATCGATTTGCCGCCCATCCTTCAGTTTTTCCAGATTTTTTTATTCAACAGCCACCAAAAATTTTTAGAAGTGGCATTTGATATACATAAAACGCGAATAAAAGCTATTTAACGTCGAGCACATCACTTCTTAAAATTATTGGTGACAGTTAAATAAAAAGTTCGTAATCTGTAATAGGTGGCGCTGTTGATAGCGACTACTAACGGGTTAACAATAAATTAACTTAAAAAAAGACTATAATTAATTCGATGTTTTTTGAAGTTCTAAGAGTCGTATGTTCCCTTAAATCCCTTTCAGGCACAGTGTTGCAGCCTCTGCAATACCTAATTTTAATTCCCAAGTGTAAAAACTCATCCGGGAATTTTTTTTATCGAATTTTACTTCTGTAATATGGAGGGTATACTTCATTTCTAATATCTTTCTTATATTCCGGTTGGTTGGTTGGTTGGTGTCGTGTCATGGATAGATAAAAAAAAAAGAAGAAATTAAATGGGACCAAAGGTCCTATATACAGCATCTGCGATTTGAAGGCAGTTGTCTTCATATAAGTCTGCCCACGGATTGTCACTTATTTGCTGCAATTGCGCCAGAATAGCTGGACAGTTGAAAAGATGTTTGGGGGTTAGTTCTATGTCTGGGCAGTTTTTGCAGAGGCAGTAAGTCCTTGTCCCGTCTTTATGGATCTTCATCCCCCTAAAGTGTCCTGTCCGGAGTCTTGTTAGAGTGTTGGTGAGAGTTCTGTTGGTACTGATTTCAGGGATTTGGTGTTTGATTTTAAGTTTCCTATCCTTGAATTTTGCCTTAGCAACGGAATTGATATCGCTGAGGGTGACATGAGTAACCCTGCTGGTGTTTAATTGTCTTGCTTCTTTTGCCAAGGCATCAGCCGTCTCATTTTCAGTAATGCCAACATGCGCGGGAATCCACTGCATGGTGCACTGTTTCTTCAAATGGAAAAGCTTACGAAGTGTACGGTGTATATTTATAATTAGCCCTGAAGAACCCCTTTGAATTGCTTGAAGAGCAGCTCTGCAGTCACTGAAGTCACTTATATTCCGGTGGACGTTGCTTTTAAATGAGCAAGTTACTCTGCACCGGAAAGGGTTACACGAAACTTGGTTAGTCGGGGCTCGGATAATCGCAGCTCTAAAGTATCATAAAAACTATAAGCTTAAATTTTAGTGCATCGGGAAAAAAAAAAAAAAAAAAAAAAAGAAAAGAAAAAGAAGAAAAATAATAAAATTTATGAAAACTAAACACGGCAAGTAACAAAAACTTATGCGCAAGTCATTAAGAAATTAATTTACACAGACAAGAGTATTACATATATTTTCATGTATTTTATGTTATTCTATTTCATAGATTTTTATTATTTCGTTATTATATAGATTTTCACAGATTTTCGTTCGTAAGAATTACCTTAAATTAATGCTTCATCACAATTCATTATAACGCATTATGCGATTTCTGAAGATCCTTTACAAATGCTTCGTAATTAAGGTGCTTCAGCAATATCCACGAAAAAAGTTAAGCTGAGATATTTAACTTAATTCATTGAATATAACTTAATAATTTTTTTTTTTTTGAAGTTTTCGTCAATTTGCTTAATCATAGATATATTTTTTCATAATTACAATAATTTTCATACATGGTATATTCGGAATTCATACATAGCATATGTTCCAAAATTTAATAAGGAAAAAAAAAATCTCTCTGAAAGATATAATTTATATTGAGTGAATTATATACCTTTTTACTTTCTCTTACCCATAAGGTGGAGAAAGTATTGTTTTAGGGTCAAATTTTTGAACGTGAGCTTTTGTTTTACTTACACGTTTTGAGGTCCCCTGAATCCGAAAATCCTGTTTTTAGCGGTTGGTCTGTGTGTGTGTGTGTGTGTGTGCTATCAGAATATCTCAAGAACAAATAGTAGCAGAATTTCCAAACTCGGTATTCTAAATGTGTATCATACAGGGATGCTACACTAAGCTTTTCGTTGAGATGAAGAAAACAGTTCGTGTACAGGGACACTCAAGAGTATTCAAATACATTACGTCTATGGGGGAAATTGCAAGTAAGTAGAGTTTAACATCTATAGACTGCACTTAACCAAATGAAATGAATATATATTTTTTTATGCATAAATACAGACCTCATGTAGAATATGGCAGGGAAATCATTCACTGCTCATTTACAGGGCTGCACAAAAGAACTAGATTATAGTGCGACAATAGCTGAAAATTGATGGAAGTGTATTTCAGGTTGTGCTGTATATTATTACTATAGGATTGTATTTAGGTGCACTGTGTGGCATGTACATATTTTTCAAAAGATATACAGGGTTGCAAATATTTAAGCGATAACATTCTTTTTTATTGTTAGTGGAAGTGCTTTACTATAATATTTTACTATGTCCAGGAAAGCTGCTCAGGAATGGAAATGAATTATTCATAGACATATAATAAAAAATGTATGTTTTTAAATTAAATATTCATCACTTGTTTTTTGTGTATTTACACGTTTTGATGTTTCCTGATTACCAAAGTCAATATTTTTAAAGTTTGATTATTGTCTGTGTCTCTTAGAGTAACTTAAAAACGAATAATTTCAGGAGATCTAAAAGTTCTATTTTCAAATTAATATAAATTTGTTGCTGGAAAAGTTTGATTAAGACTGATAAGTTTCAAGGAATGTTACATGTGAAAGCTGTCTGAATAATTTCAAGCGAACTTTTAATTTTAATGACAGATTTAAGTTGTATATAAATGTAAGTGAAGAAATGTAATGGGGGTTGAGCGGGGCGGTAGCCCCCCCCCCCTCACACAGAACTAATTATCATATAAAACTCTTCCGAAGCCTAATTTGAATTATTTTAACATAGGTTTACATAACAGTACTCGTTATGTTACCTCTTAATTTCCAACCTGCATTTTGGGCTGCGGTAGCCCAGTCGGTTGAGCGCCGGCCTCGCAATTGGAGGATTGCGGGTTCGGTACTCGTGCCGGCCAAAGACCGCCGTGTACACTAATGGTGGCTGGTGCACATAAAATCTGTCGTGGCCGCAATGTCCTCCATGTTCCCATCAAAAATTATACCCCTGGGGGTCACCGAAGCGGGAGAGCCATCCCTTCCGTGGAGGATCAAAATTGCGATGGCATGTCTCCGAACCACCTCTAGGGGTGAGTCCCAGACCGTCGCCAATTGCCCATCTGCGCAGCACTAGTGCGACGTAAAACCCAACCAACCAACCTGTGTTTATAGTATTAAATTTCAGGGTAAGAGAAAGTCGTGTGAGTGACACACCAGATTATTTATCATAAATTTGGAAAATTTCTCACATTAACACTATATATATATATATATATATATATATATATATTTCTCAAAAACAGCTTTTATAAAACTGGTTTTAATTAATACGAACGTTCCACCATTTATCTCTTTTATAAAACGCTTGGTAAACACATCAGAATTAAAGTCGCATGCTTCATTTTGTATTTGACAGCCCTTCAAACAGACCTGAAAGAGCTTAATGTCGAGTAAAGAGCAATCGATCAAAGACAGGGGTCACTTTCTTGCAATTTCTAGAAGTTCTTTTTGTGAATGCTTCGTAAATTAAATTACATTCGAAAACGTATATAGAGAAAGTTAATGCAGAACAATTTAGCTTAATTGA
Source organism: Salticus scenicus (assembly GCA_963930645.1). Classification (NCBI taxonomy): domain Eukaryota; kingdom Metazoa; phylum Arthropoda; class Arachnida; order Araneae; family Salticidae; genus Salticus; species Salticus scenicus. Next base: position 14,768,929 of record OZ005658.1, read on the forward strand.
CTAAATATAACTTAATTAACTTTTTTAGCGCTTCTTTCAATTTACTAATAGTACAGGGTAAGTCAAAATGAATATAGCGATTACAAACGGCTATAACTAATTAATGAAAAAGAATTTATCGATAAGATTAACACATTTTTTTTTTAATCCTTCCTCCAAGCCCTAGTGAATTCTATTTTGGAGAAATGTGTGAAATTTCAATGCGATCCATGCAATAATTTTTGAGAAATCCTGTCCTGAAGGGTTTCCGGAATCTAGGAACCATCCACTGAATTTTGAAATTTTTTAAATGAAAATTTTATAAAATACTATTTAAATGGTTGCCCTTTCATATGCTCAAAATTAAAAGAAAAGAAAAAAGTAAAATAATATTTATTACATTAAAAATAAAATAATAGAGAAAATATACCTTCTTTTAGCTATTGAAACGCATGTAACCACCTAAAAGTAAAACTAAAATAATAATAATTAAATAAATAAATAAATAATAAAACCTGCATTGATTTTCGAAATATGTAGTAATTACCAGACACATGAATATATAGGGTAAGTCAAAATGAATATAGCGATTACAAACGGCTATAACAATTTAATGGAAAAGAATTTATCGATAAGATTAACACAGAATGTAAACGGAATTCCAAAATTTTGTATACATACGTCATGGATGTTCTATGTGACTTCCCTTGGTCACACAGACAACATTTAGACGGTTGTCCATTTCACGCCATACATTCTGAAGCATGTCTGCAGTCACCGACGCAAGCGCATTACAAATGCGTACTTTGAGACCCTGCGATTTTTATCTATGGGTTTATGTGAAAGACAGGGTGTATGTGCTTTCCATGCCTAAAACAATTGAAGAACTCAAAGTACGCATTTGTAATACGCTTGCGTCGGTGACTGAACAAATACTTCAGAATGTATGGCGTGAAATGGACTACCACCTAGATGTTGTCCGTGTGATCAAGGGAAGTCACATAGAACATCCATGACGCATGTATACAAAATTTTGAAGTTCCATCTACATTCTGTGTTAATCTTATCGATAAATTCTTTTCCATTAAATAGTTATAGCCGTTTGTAATCGCTATATTCATTTTGACTTACCCTGTATATTTCTCCGAAAGCGAATTCAACATTAAGTTTTATTGCAATTGATTCGAAACATTAATTTTATTGCAAACGAAAAAGTAATATCTAGAAATTGGATATTGTTGGGAGGAGATACTTTGTTACAAAATTAATTCATCCAATCAGATGTTTACAGTTACGTATTCCTCCATGTCACTTTCGCAATTCCGCTGAGAATTGATTTACAATCAGTGAATTATGGTAATATCGTACGATGCATTATTCTATTTTCCGAAGATATCTTTGCAAATGTTCGTGCTTCAGATATAGATGTAGAGAAAATTGATACAATGTTTAATTGATTAATTTAACTTAATTAATTTTTAAGTGCTTTCTTCGATTAACTAAAATACAGGGTGACTATATTAAAGTTATAATTTCAAAACACTATAATTTTAAAACTGCTGTCGAGAATGGCTTTATATTTTATCAGAACAATTGTTAGGCAATGGAATTTTGTTCGGCAAAGGCAAAAAAAGACGTTCCAAAATGTACCGTTAACCATTCTTAAGATGTTTGTTTCATGAAGCTCCTCTTTTTCACTTTTCACTATGACTGTTTCCGCTGTAAACACGTATTCTTGTCTTTCTGCTAAAAAAAGTTGTCGTAAAACCTTAAAATCTGTTGTTTCCTGCTATTCTATTCTATTGCTAACAACATTCCTGTGTATATAATTAATCTATTTAGGCATTTCTTTTGAGATTACCTCGACCGCGCCATCTATAGGCACATTTTATAAATAATTTTTACCTTCACCATACAAAATCCCATTGCCTTACGATTGTTCTGGTAAGGTATCAAGTCATTTTGACCGTTAGTTTAAAAATTATAACGTTTTCAAATCGCAACTTTCATAATAATCATCCTGTATTTCAAGGATTAAAAAATTTCAGTAGAAAAAAAAAAAGATTTCAATATACAAAAGAAATACAATGTATCTATATATATATCGTTTCAAACAAAAAAGAAAAATCTGAAAACAGAAAGTTCTGTAGAATAGAATTTCATGCATCATGCAATCATTATAAAATTAATTTTCTTAAATCAAGAGTTTCAATTTGAATTATGTATTACTTCTAATACCTGACTACTGTATATTCAAAATTTTTATATTGAGTTTTCATCTTACTTCATTGTCTTAAGATCTTCTAGTGTCCATAATAAGGGTTTTATTAAAATTGGTCAGTGAATGCATTAATGTGTACGTACTCCACAAATGTAAACACACTGAAAAAAAAAAAAAAAAATATGCCGCCTTTCTCTAGAATGGATAAGTGGTTATTTTCTATATCCCTTAACTAAAAATACAGATTTCCGAGCTATGCGCATAAGGCACACCAATAAACTGAATAGACGAAATGATCGAGAGTTTAAAGTGTACACATTTCTAGATGGTGAAACAATATTCTGAATACTCTAAATTTTCTGAATCACTTATTGCGAGAAATTATAGCTTGATTTTCTAGAATTTGGTAATAAATCAAGATAATAGTTGCAGAAACCCGCCTTTAGTAGTCTCATTTATTTGCAGAGATTTTTAAATAACTTTGCCCTAGGGAATACAGGCAAATGCTCTAGAGAATTCTAATAGGGGTTTCTAGAACTCGCTTTTCAAGGGGACTAGAATTTATAAGGATGACATTGATCTATTTTTTTCTAGAGCCACAATTTAGATTCTAGATGTCAGTTACAGAATTTTTTCTCAGTGCAAATCTTTTGCGATATATATTGTCTAACTGAATGCATCTTTTATTGGAAAAAGCAATCGATCAAAGACAAGGGTCACTTTCATGCAATTTCCAGAAGTTATTTTTGTAAATGTTTCTTATGTAAAAAAAATCTGGAGTGACTCCACTCGACTTTCCGAACATTAAGTAATTTACAGTTGTGTAATAAAATTAAAGTAAAAGAAGTCATTAAATAAAAAAAGTGAAAATTATATTAGAGTGCTTGAGTATTTTTCTCTATTGTTTAATTTTACGCTACTGCACTTCAAATAATTTGAGCCACACTGAGAAAAAAATTTACCGCTTTCATCTAGAACGAATAGGTGGTCCTTTACTAAATCCCTAAACTATAAATATAGATTTCCGAGCTACGAGTATAAAGCACACCAATACACTGAGAAAAAATTCTATCACTGACAGCTAGAATCTAAATTGTGGCTCTAGAAAAAATAGTTCCATGTCATCTTTATAAATTTCTTATAAAATTTTTCTAGTCCCCTTCGAAAGCGAATTCTAGAGACCTTTTTTAGAATTCTTGAGCGTTTGCCTATACTATCGAGGACAAACCTATTTGAAAATATCTGCAAATAAATGCGAATACAAGAAGCGGGTTTCAGCAGCTATAATCTTGGTTTAAGACCCAATTCTAGAAAATTAAGCGAGAATTTCTCGCAATGCAAAAGATTCAGAATATTCAGAATATTGTTTCACCATATAGAAATGTGTGGAATAGAAATTCTCGACCATTTCATCTATTTAGTTTATTGGCGTGCATTATGCGCATGGCTCGGAAATCTATATTTCTAGTTTAAGGATTTAGAAAATGACCATTTATTCATTCTAGATGAAGGTGGTATATTTTTTTTCTCAGTGCAATAGATCATAATAATAAAGAATTTTTCGTTGTGCCCCTGTAAAAATCTATAAGGTATAGATTCATCAAAATCTATACAATTCGTGCGACGATGACCTATAGCACGTGTATAAATTTTCAGTTCAATTGAATAAGGGGTTTAAACATTATCTTATTTTAAAAAATTTGGGCCCATAAGCTATAATGATAAAGAATATTTCTTTGTGTCACTTTAAAAGAAACTATATGTGCTAGATTCACCAAAATTTATAGTTTGTACGACGGTGACCTATATTATGTCTATAAATTTACAGCTAAGTCGAATAAGGCATTTAGACGCCATCATACTTTAAAAAATTTGGGCCCACAGGCCATATTGATAAATAAATTTATTTTTGTCCCTGAAAAAAAAAAAAAAAAACTATATGTTTTAGATTCACCAAATTCAATAGGGCTCGTTCTACGGTGACCTATAATATGCGTACCGAATTTCAGCTCATTCTAACAAAGCATTTAGGTGCTATCGTGCTCACTCACACACATACACACACTGTTAAAAATGACTTCTTAAAAATGAGCTAAATTGTCTCAAAATAGTTTCGAAACAATATATACTTAAATTTGAAAACCCATGTACTCAGTTTTGAGTATATTGACGTGTCAAACATGGGGATATTAGGATTCTTATTGGTCAACCCCATTTTTGAGAATGTCAATATACTCAAAAACGAGTACATGTGTTTTCAAATTTAAGTATGTATTGTTTCGGAGCTATTTTGAGACAATTTAGCTCATTTTTAAAAAACTGTTTTTTATACTGCACATCATTGTGAAAATAGTAAAAATGAACTCAGGGGACCTTAAAACGTATAGAAACAGTAAAATCTCAAAGTCAGATTTTTGACATAATTACAATACTTTCCTTACATACGTATACTTGCCGACCATCCCATTAATAAGCGTACAATTAATGACGCCCTTTGAAAAAACGCCCCTTTTTTCACACCACTTTATTTTTAGAGTAATTCTCTCCAAATGTTGTTACGATTAAATAAGAATAAAATTTCTAAAAAAAAAAAAAAAATGACTGGTGTGAAAAAAAAGGCGGGTACTAAAATTGTACGGTTCATAATGAGATGGTTGGCAAGTATGCATACGTATGCTCGGAAAGTTAAAAAAAAAAGACGGATATGAAAAAAAAAAAAAAAAAAGGCGGGTTCTAAAATCTTCCGTTTATTAATGAGATGGTTGGTTACGTGGGTTTTATTAATGAGATAGTCGCATTATGCGATTTCTGAAGATATTTTAGATCAGGTGCTTCAGTGGTACCTACAGAAAAAGTTAATGCAGAGAAATGTAGCTTAATTCATTGAATATAACTTAATTTTTGTAGCTGTCTTTTGCAATTTGCTTAATCATATAGTTATATTTTTAATGATTACTATAATTTTCATATGTAGTATGTTCGTAATTCACAAATAGCGTACGTCTGGAAAAAAAACCTCATACTGACATAATTTGTATTGAGTGAATTATATATATACCTTTTTCATATATAAATGTTTACTTTCCGAATATACATATGTAAGGAAAGTATTGTAATCATGTAAAAAATCCGAATTTGAGATTTTGATGTTTCTATACGTTTTGAGGTCAACTAAGTCCGTTTTCACTATTTTTTACGATGATGTATATATGTGCGTGTGTATGTATGTGTGTATGTGTGTGAGTGCTTTGCTTGAATGAGCTGAAAGTTGGTACGTATGTTGTAAGTCACCGTAGCACGAACCCTATTGATTTTTCTGAATCTAGCACTTATAGTTTTTTTTTACAGGGGCACCAAGAAAAATTCTTTATCATTATGGCCTATGAGGCTAAATTTAAAAAAGTGTGACAGAATCTAAACGCCTTTTTGAACTGAGCAAAAAAAAATATGCACATGTTGTTGGTCACAGTTGTATGAACTGTATAGATTTTGGTAAGTTTAGCACTTACAGTTTTTTTACAGGGACACAAATAAAAATTCTTTACTATTATGCCTATGGAATCAAATTTTTAAAAGTGTGATAGCTGAAAATTCATATGAATATTATAAGTCACTGTTGGGCAAACTATAATTAATTTGGTGAACACGTTATTTACAGGTTTGCATTCACAGGTTTTTACAGGAAAACAACGAAAAATTCTTTATCCTTATGAACTATGAGCTCAAAGTTCAGTAGCATTAAATTAAACATCGTGTACTATATGGAGAAAAATACTCACACACCCGGTTGTATTTTCCTGTCTTTTGTTTATTTAACAGCTCATCTTACTTTATTTTATCTACAAAACCGTTAATTTCTTAATGTTCGGAAAGTTGAGTAGAATCATTCCAGACTTTTTTTTTTTCCTGATAAACAGCTTTTTATAAAAACCGCTTTTAAACAATACGAATGATCTACCATTTACTTCTTTTATAAACACATTAGAATTAAAGTCACTCGCTTCATTTTGTATTTGACAGCTTTTCGAACTGTCCTGAAAGGATTTTACGTCGGGTAAAGAGTAATCGATCAAAGGCAGGGTCACTTTCATGCAATTTCCAGAAGTTCTTTTTGTGAATGTTTCATGAATTAAAGCGCTTCGGAAATATATGCAAGACAAAGTTAATGCAGAGTAATTTAGCTTAATTGACTATATATAATTTAATTAACTTTTTTAGCGCTTCCTTTAATTTAGTAATAGATTTTTCCGAAAACGAATTAGTGTATCATAAAAATTCGGAACATCAGTTTTAGTGCAAGCAAAAAAAGTAATATCTGGAAATTGGATGTTATGTGGGAAGAGAGAATTCATTACAAAATTAATTCACCGAATCAGGAGTTTACAGTTACTTATTTGTCCGTCTTATTCTAACATTTTAGCAATTTCGCTCAGAATTGATTCACAATCAATGCATTATGGTAATGTAATTTTGTATGATGCACTATGCAATTGTCCGATGTTATCTTTGCACATGGCTTCGGCAATATATGAAGAGAAAATTAAAGAGTTAATTTACCTCAGTTTATTAAATATAGCTTAGATACATTTCAGGTGTTTCCTTTAATATACTAACTTTCTTTAGTACAGATTTCAAGGACAAAAAATTTCAATAGACAAAAAAAGCACTTAAATTGAGGTTAAAAAAAAAAAAAAAGAATTTAAGTTGTGTGGAAGGGGAATTTCGTGCGTTAGCCATTCCTTACAAAATTAATGTATTCAATTAGGAGTTTAAATCTGAATTGCACTGAGAAAAAAAAATATACCGCCTTCATCTAGAATGAATAAGTGGTCATTTTCTAAATCCCTTAACTAGAAATATAGATTTTTTGAGCTATGCGCATAAGGCACGCCAATAAACTGAATAGACGAAATGATCGAGAATTTCTAGTGTACACATTTCTAGATGGTGAAACAATATTCTGAATATCCTGAATCTTTTGCATTTAGAGAAATTCTCGCTTGATTTTCTAGAATTAGGTCATAAACCAAGATTATAGTTGCTGAAACCAGCCTCTTGTATTCGCATTTATTTGCAGATATTTTTAAATAACTTTGCCCTCGAGAATATGGACAAACGCTCTAGAATTTTAATAGGGGTTTCTAGAACTCGCTATGAAAGGGGACTAGAATTATAGGGATGACAGGGAACTATTTCTTCTAGAGCCACAATTTATGTTCTAGATGACATTTACAGAATTTTTTCTCAGTGTATACATTAGAAAGTGTCAAACAAAAATTTACCCTAAATTCAACCATTTAAAACAAACAGTTGGTTAGAATAGATTGGTTTCTTTTTCTCAAAAATTGGCCGTCATTTTCAGGTAAGATGACGGATAAAGTTTATTAATGAACTAGCAGACCCGGCCACGCGTTGCTGTGACTAAGTTATACGTTGAATTATACGGCTGTAAACTATTTAGTACAGTCAAATTATTATTTACGAACAAAGACGAAAACGTTGTAGCCGATGTAAAAACCCACAGGGTTGAGATTTGAAACTTAGGTCAAAATTTGGAAGCGATTGATAAAAATTTTCGTAGTGTTGATATTAAGCACAAATTAATTTTATTGTAGGGTCCTATAAATTTTAATGGAGAAGTGATATATATTATTTCTAATGCTACTTTGGATAAAATTGCTAAAATGACTAATATATAAATTAAATTCTATTAAAATTCTATTAAAATAAAAGTATAAAAGAAACAGACGATTTTAAAATCAATTTTTATGGAGGAGTGAAATATAATATATGCTATAATGGATAATTTTACTATAAAATGACCTCATCATTTTAAATATTTTAAAGAGGGCAACAGCTGTAGTTATAAAAAGGAAAACAATAAGGCTAAACCAGAAAAATAAGTAAATTTGATAAATATTTTAAAACTTTAAAATTGGAAATCTTATGAAATATTGGACATTTAAAGTAATACATGTATCATTTTAAATAGAAAAAGATTTTGGAAAAGTTTAGTGTATTTTAACGAAGTGATGAGAAGTTTTTGAGTATGTTAAAATTTTAATGGTAAATTCAAGTTAATAAAGATGGGAAACATTGAGGATTAAGATAAGAATAATTATAAGATTAAAAAAAAAAAAAAACTTTTTATATACCATGCTTTTAAATTGTAATATACTAATAATATACTAATTAAAAGGAAAATGATAAATATTCTATCATAGTTTGAAGTCAAATTTGTTTTCAAATGTCTAAATAAAATATCTGATGTAAGATACTAACATTTTGCAGCGGAATAGATTTCATTTCTGTCATCCTTGGCGAAAAAAAAAAATATCGCCAAATTATCTGGCGAAAATATTTAATTCCTTTCAAAAATCATGGTTATTTTAACAACTTATATTAAAAGAGTAATGAATAATATGAAACAATATTTCGTACAATACATATTACATGTCATACATACGTACAATGAATAATACATATTACATTTCGTACAATGCATACATCTGGCATGTATATTTTCGTGTTACGCTTTTGATCGACAAATAATAATAATAATAATAATAAAAAGCCAAAGGCGACAGAGTTTTGAAATTTAAAATTAAAATTTTGTCAATTTGACAGCAAAATAATTCAATCTAACACCCGCGATAACTAATACATATCTATACCCAAATATAAGGATTAAAATCGGGAAATAAATTTCCTCGATTTTTAATAATTTCTTACAAAAAATCCAGTGGGCAATTAACATAGGAAATCTTTTTCTTGGCTGCACAGACGGTCAGTGAGTCACACTTCGCTTGCGTATAGAACTCATAGATATAGTATAGCATATATAGAATAGAGTGATCATTGGGGAGAAAAAAGTTATTCCTTTTCATTTGGGAAAAGACGACGTTTTTACCAAAATATGGCCGTCTTTCCCCGAGTGAATATACACGGGAATACATACTAATATTTTAGCAAATAAAATTTATGAATAATTTATTTGCTAAAGGGGAATGGAAGACTCCAGATACAGTTTCAAATTCATATTTCTTTCTTTCTTTTCGTTTCTTTTTTTTTTTTTTTTTTTTTTCAATACCACTTAATGGCTGTTTCTAAAGCTTTTATTTATTTTATTTTTTCGGCATCAAAAATCTTTGTACGATAACATGGGGTTGAGGGATCTATATATATTACTATATCTATGATAGAACTACATTAGCACTTTATCAATGTGTATAAAATCTTTAAATTGATTATGACGTCAATTTTCGTGAGATGCATAATTTAACTTTCTATAATTTTTTAACGTTCACGTTTGATTAAATGTATTTATTTTTATGTCGAAAGAAAATTAACTCGTATTTTTTTTTTTTTTTTGGCAACAATTAAATTAATGGAACTCACAGATATTTTGGAGCAACTTTAATAAAGGTCTATAATTAACAAATAATTGCAATAAAACAATATTGTGACAATAAATTGAGATAAAAACTATCCTATCTCTCAAGTTGGACCAAACTGCACACAGTGCGCAAAATTTCATTAAAATCGGTTCCTTAGTTTAGGAGTTTACCCCGGACAAACATCGTGACACGTAATTTATATATATATACAGATATGGAGACAATGATGTGTGTTACGGACGTATGAAGTTTTAAGCAAATCGATTCATAAATATCATTTTTATGTGAATTTAATATATTCAAGTTACCGACACCAGGAAACAAGATGGCACATTAAGTTGGTCAACGAACATATCATGTAAAATTCTGAGATAAGTCTACTTTATAAATTTGATTCGAATTAATTCGGTATTTTGAAAGTTATTGCAATGACAAATTTTGAAGTGACTGCCCCTTGGAAAGAAAAGAGTGGAGCAAATTGCTCGCCGAACTCATTCAAGATATTTGTAAAATAAGTCCGCTGACTGCCTTTGATGCGAATTAATTCAGTATTTCAAAAGTTATCATGATGGCAAAATTTCAAGTGGCTTCCGTTAGGAAAGAAAATATCGGAGCAACTTGGTTAACGAATTCTTTCAAAATATTTGAAAGATAATTCCACTCTCCAACTTTCGATCGATTTGATTCAATATCTCGGTAGTTATTCACTGTAAAAAAATTCCAGCACTTTCCTGGGAAATTTTGGGTAGCTAATGTGCCCAATATTTACCAGTAATTTTTCTTGAAAATATCAGTAACCAACAAATATACACACACTGTAAAAACTAACTATTACCAGCTGCAAAAAACTATCTGTGATTGGAGAAAATAATTATTTTCTCCAATCACACAGTTTCTTGCAGCTGGTAATAGTTATTTTTTTACAGTGCACATTCAAAATAATACTACATTCCTGAAATCAGGAACGTTTCATGGACGAAAACCTGTTATTCTCGGGAATCTGCCCCAAACTTATTAAAAGCAGGAACGTATCCGATGTATAAGAGTAGCGTTCCGGAATTTTCTTACAGTATTGTAATTACAAATTTTCCAATATATACGTATATAGGTAGATAGTAGATAAACTAAATAATTGCAATAGTTGGATTTCTAAAGAAATCAACCTACAAAATATATTAGAATTAGGTTGACAGTATTAAGCAAAATTGATTGTTGAATTCCAACGAGATAGGGCTCTTACTCGCTGAGTGATTATGTGATCGAGCATTTTTCTGTCACCGTACTTAGAACTCCTACATTGATAGGCTGACGCATCCGCCATTTTCTGGCCCACAAGACTGGCTGACAATTTATTATTGGTGGTTTTTCGGCAATAAATTGCACGAATAACTCCAGAAAAGGGCACTGCCTGTTGATATTTTCTTCTAATTCCGAAAGAAGGAAAAAGTGGATTATAAATTGCAGATGTAACTCGTGGATACCCGTAGCAGAAGCACAAATTTGTAGCATAAGATTTCCTTTATTTTCAACTTAGTTCACTTTATTTTCAAAGTTGTTTGAAAAATTTAATATGAATGTACCGATTTTTTAAGTTATTGTTTTTAAATTCTTTTAAAATTAACTTTAAAATTACATTTCTTTTCACGTGAAGGGTTGCAGTTTTGAGAATGTTGGCGATGTTCTTAAAATTGCCAACGTTTGTTTCTTGATAAGAAGTTCTAGCTCACTTGATCTGTATAGAAGTTTAAAGGCGATAACGACGCTAATCAGGTAACCTAGCTTTTTTTACGGCCAATACTTTCCCAGACGGGCTGGAAAATGGCGGACACTGCGCCAGCTCTTATCATATAGAGCAGTTTCATATGACGTCATAGTGACGTAGATGGAGGGCTATCAACTCCACGTGAAAATAAATAGACGCCATTTTTAGAACAGTAAGCAAATGGCAGTTGAAAACAGCTCACAGCACCATGGCAACTGCGCATAGCAACCAATGATGGAGGGCACGCTGTCCACGTTGAGATGCTGTTATCAGCTGTTTGCAACTGCCCTATTGGAGTCTTAACCGTACTCTGTATGATGACGCAATTGCCTGACAACCAAGATCTACAGACGTTTCTCCAGTAAATTTGCTCTTTTGGGACTTCGTGTAAAAAAAGGCTACTCAAGGAAGATTCATAATATTGAAAAACTTCGTGCCTCAATAACTGTTATCATTGCTACTGCGACTGCGAATATGCTACAGTGAACATGGCTGAATTTGAACTACCGGCTGAATATCCTCAGGATCTCTAAGGAAGCCGACGGTAGAAGTGCACTGATCTTTTCCAGGCTTTGATTTAATCTAGCAGGTTTTTTTTTTATAATTTATTTAAGGGTGTGTGTCAAATTTAACAACTGAATTTTCACTGGCTTATCCCCGATCGAACTGAAATTTTGCATTCACGTAATAACTCCGATAACAATATTTTACTTTGGCAATATATTTCGGCATTTATTATTTATTATTTCCTATTTTTATTCTTTTTGCAAATAATCGACACCTTCAACGATATTTTAATGCGAGTAATAAAATTACCCATTTTCTTTGAAGTTAAGTATTGGTTTGAAATGAGCCATTATATGCAAAGATAACATATCGATTATTGTTGGGCTTGCAACTTTATTCATTATGGTGGACCAACCATATAGCTACCCCTAACAAATAAATTGCCAATGAAAGGGACAAAAAAAAAAGAAAAAAAAAGAGACGTTGAGCCAAACTGCAACTCCCCCAACTAACCAAATGCCAACCGCGCGAACTATAACCTGCTGATGGGCCAACGATTCATGTTTTTAGAGATCGCATTCGGTCATAAATTTTGCTAATGATTTTACAACTAATAATGTTTTCTTGCTTTAAGGTCTCCCTAATCAAAAGAGGAGTTTTTTAGAAATTGGTCTGACCATCATGTATATACAGGGTGATTATAAATAAAGTTACGATTTCAAAGCGCTATAATTTTAAAACTACTCATCAGAATGATTTGATATTTTACCAGAGCAATCGTGAGGCAATGAAATTTTGTTTGGCAAAAGAAAAAAAATAGTTCCAAAATCTGCCGTCATGTATCCGTCATTAAGCATTTGTTTCATGAAGCTCCTCTTTTTCTCTTTTCACTATGACTGTTTTCAATGTAAACACGTATTCTTGTCGTTTTGCTAAAAAGTGTAGTAAACTCTTGAAGTCTATGTTTCCTGCTATTCCATTGTGTTGCTAACAACATTCCTGTGCTTAATGAGTCCATTTAGTCATTTCCCCTGACGTTATCCTGACAGCGCCATCTATAGGAACATGTTGGAACTACTTTTTTCTTCCTCCAAACAAAATTTAATTGCCTCACGATGGCTCTGGTAAAATATGAAATCGCTCTGATGGATAATTTTAAAATTATAGTGTTTTGAAATCGAAACTTTAATTATATTCACCCTGTATGAATTTCAGTATGCGTGTGCATACAAATATAAACTGCTTTTCTGCGATATAAATTGTGTTTTATTTGCGTCTTTTATAATACGAAATGTGTATCCTTCCGCATTTAACAGTTCTCAAACTTTCCTATAAAGGCTTTATGTCGAGTGAAGAACAATCGATCAAAGACAAGGTTTACTTTAATGCAATTCCCTGAAGTTGTCTTTGTAAATGTTTCATTATTAATGCGCTTCCGCAATATACAAAGAGAAACTTAATGCAGAATAATTTAGCTCAGCTGATTAAACATAACTTAATGCGCTTCCATCGATTCATTTGCAGTTTTCTCCAGAAACGATGAAAAGAATCATAGAAACTGGAACCATAAGTTTCAGTGGGGAAGGGGGGGTGGGCATAGATATAGTAATATATATAGATCTATCATCCCCATGTTATCGAGCGAAAAATTTTGATGCCGAAAAAAAGTTCTAAAATCAGCCATTAGAGAGTATTGAAAAAAAAAGAATAAAAAGAAAAATGAATTTGAAACTGTATCTGGAGTTTTTCATTCACCTTTAGAAAGTAAATTATTCATAAATTATATTTACTAAATTATCCGTGTGTATTCCTGTTTGTGATTTACTCGAGGAAAGGCAGCCATTAGAGTGACTTTTCCCGAAAAAAAGGCATCACTTTTTCCCTCTCGCTGATCAATCTATGTCTTATTACAATATCTATTGGGGGAGGGGGGGAGTAGTAACTGCTGAAAACTAAAAAATTGCAAGAAAGATAAAAATTTCCACATAAAGCATTTATTGGGAAATTAACTTACACAATCAGGGATGTTACATATTCTCTAATGCATTTCACGGAATTGTCTTTTATAGATTTTTGCAATTTCGTTTAGAATTGGCTTACAATTAATGCATCAAGGTAATTTATAATGACGCATTGGAGTTCTATTTGCAAATGATTTGTAATTAAAATGCTTCAGATATATACATAAAGAGAAAGTTACTTCATAATAACTGAGCTTAGTTATTTTCTCATGTTACTATATTTCAGAACGAAATTTTCTGTATTGACATTTATATTACAAATGTATACACATTATTATTTTTTTCTAATTAAAATATTTGTATCCTTAGTATATTGATTGTATAAAAATGAATATTGGATATATTTATTTTTGAAATAAATAAATAACATACAAGAAAAGTACTTAAGAAATAAATAACATATAAGTTGCAAAAGAAACGCCCACTGGCGGAGTACACTGATTTTCAAATGACGTGAATCTACGTCAGCGGTCGCGAAAGTGTTAATTGATTAAATATAACTTAATTAACCTTTTTCGTGCGTCATTCGATTTACTAATAATTTTTTTTTTTTTTTTATCGAATTCTTGTAGGATGAAAATTGGTAAATCGGAAACTGTGCAGAATAGTAATTCCACGTTTAAAATATTTTTTATAAAATTAATTTATTCAATCAGAAGTTTAAATCGGAATAACATATTACTTCCATTACTTGAATAGGGTAGGGGCTCCAGTGATTGACATGCTCCAGTAATTGACATCTATCCCGAAATAATTAATAAATGAGAAAAATAATAAAGTCATATATTTTACGTTTTAGAACATTAACATTTTATGTCAAACACTGGAATATAGGGTGCCAATGACTGATAAAAAGAAAAACTGGTAGTGTCAATTGCTGGAACATTGAGTGGGTGTCAAATAAAAATGCATAAAAAAAATTGTTATCAAATGTATATATTGCAACATATATGTGGTTCTGAATGTCTTTCATACCCTATGTACTAACTTAAGATTTCTAAAAATATTTTCTGACGACTAGAACATTGAAAACATCACAGATTGCTCTAAAAGTGCCAATCACTGGTGCACTTACCCTAACAGAAAGCTCATTTAAAATTGTAATTCATGGTTAAGTATTGTAATTCACGAAAAATTCCGATATCCTGTTTTTTCCCGATTCCCTAGTTTTAAGGTCTCATGACTCCCAAAACAAGTTTATACGGCAATTTGTCAGCATGTGAATGTGAATGTGTGCACGAGCACGGATGTGTGTGTATGCATAACCATTTTTCATAACCAAAAACCAATTTTTTCGTAATAAAAATTATCAACTATTGATTCTTTTATAATATGCTAACGCATGCGAAGTCAGCAAATTATACTGCGCTTAAAAAAAAAAAAAAAGAAAACATTTCGACAATTTTTATCACTGTATGGTAATTTTATGACCATGAATTTGACTTGGAGAATGAAAAATAATTAATTTAACACCTAAAAACAAAAAATATAATGTTTAATAAATAGCATTAATAATAGATAAAATAAATGTAAGAAATGTAATACATAATTTCAGTGGCAAATCCCCCCCCCCTCCTTCCCCACTAAATTTTTCCCTTGCTGCAAATGTTCATGTTTTAGAAATTTTTAACTCTGTAGCCCTTCAGAAGATATTTAACAGTTAAAATAACTCTCCATCCCCTAAAAATAAAATTTATAGCCAGAAAATCACCGAAAACTGATAAAAATAGGGGGCCGTCTCTAAAAAAATGGTTGGTTATAGGGCAAAATGGGTGTCTTATTCGGAATCAGGAGGTTATTTTACATAAGAATTTGCAAAAATGGTGTTGGGGGGGGGGGCAATTTTCATGCCGAGCAGTGTTATCAAAGACAGAGATCACTTTCATGCAGTGTGTTGTAGTTTTCCTTTTAAATGTTTAGTAATTAATGCAAGGAGATAAGAGATACAGAGAAAGTTAATGTAGAGAAATTTAGCTTAATTTGTTAACTATAACTTATTCAACTTTTATGTGCTTTCTTCGATTTGCTAATAGATTTTCTCGGAAACAATATAATGAACCATAAAAACTGGAGTATACTGCTCTACATGAAAATCGGCCCCAAAACCATTTTTGCAAATTCTTATGTAAAATATCCTCCTGAATCCGAATAGGATGCCCGTTTTGCTCCATCACTCACTGGTTTTCAGGACAACCCCCCCCCCCTCTCCATTATTTTTATCACTTTTCGGTAATTTTATGGATATAAATTTCATTTGTAGGGGAGGAAAGGATTATTTTAACTGATAAATATCTTCTGATTTGCTACAAAGTTTTGGAAAATTCTAAAACATTAACATTTGCAGCAAGGGAAAATTTAAGGTGGGGGAGGATTTGCCACTGAAATTATATATTATATTTATTATATTTTATTAATCAATTATTATTATTATCTATTTAAAATTATATTTTTACTTTCTTCTATATTCAATAGAAGAAAGTATTGGATTCGTAAAAAATTTCCACCTCGGGTTTTTGATGGATTTACACGTTTTGAGAGCACGATTTGACCATTAAAAAAATTTAAAAAAAGTCTGTCTGTCTGTGTGTGTATGTGTGTGACAAAATTTTGTGGCGACTGTATCTCAAGTACTACTGCACAGAAGTTCATACAAATTGATATGTAGTTACACAGTGACATAAATTAGTGCCTATGAACTTTTGGTAAAAATTGTCCAACAGCTTGCGTTGCCATCCCGCTTTTTATAAATATTTAACATGGTGATATAGGACAAAATTTTGTATAAATGTGCATAAAGAGAATTATTTTTTAATAATCATTATGAAATTTATAAGATAATAGAGGATAGAGAGATAAGATAAGAGAGATAGTCAACTGGGAAAAAAAATGTGTGTGTAGGAGGCTCGCCTCCCCCCCTGGGGATAAGTCCCCTCTCAAGGGGAGTAAATTTTCATGATGGGTATCTTTCAAAGGAGCTCGCCAATAACTTTAAAACGAATGGTTGAACCATCGATCTGCGATAATTTAAAATAAAGTTACTTTTTTTTTGTAATATTGAGAATAAAATTGACTTGTTTCTTGGATATTTAGTGTTATACTACTTCTCTAATATGGAAATCGTCTGCATAATCAAGGAAGATAATTTCTTTAAATAATAATTTTAATAAATTACTTTTACTGAGTGAATTTGTATAGGAAAATATAGAAGAAAGTCATGTGGTGGCATACTAGTTTTGTTTTTAAGTGTTAAGATAATTATTTTCCATTCTTGAAATCAAATTCATGACCATAAAATTGCTAAGCAATGATAAAAATTGGAGGAGGGGATGGCGTTTCGAGAAAGCGGTGGGTGATGGAACAAAATGGGGGCATATTCGGATTTAAGATGTCCTTTTACATAAGAATCAGTAAGAATGGTATCAGGGATCGAAAAACAATTTTTTTTTTTTTTTTTTTTTTTTTTTCCAGCGCAGTGATATTAGTTTTGCTATGATTAATATATATATTAACATTGGAGATTGTGTGGAAGTGGAAATTTATTACGAAATTAATTCACTCAAACAAGAATTCTGAATTGCATATTGCATTTTCGTAATTAGATTTAGAATTGGATTACAATTAGGGCATCATAGTAATTTATATTAATGCAATATGCAATTTCCCGAAGTTATCTTCGCAAACGTTTCATAACTAATATTCTTCAGCAATATAAGTAGAGGAAGTTAATGCAGAGTAATTTACCTTTATAGATGAAGTATAATTCCATTATCCTTTATGTGCTTCCTGCGATAGAAAACAAATTCATGCATCACAGAAACTCGAATTATTAGCTTTCTATGACAAAGGAAAAAAAAAAAAAAAAAAGAAAAACTATGCGAAAGCAGAAAATTTTGTTGAAGAGTAATTGCATGCAACAAATATTCATTACAAAATTAATTTACTCAGTGAATAGTTTAAATTTTAATTACATATTATTTCATTAATCGTCTACTGTAGATACAATATCTCACAATAAGTATTTGGACACCTTAGAATTTAGAAGATTTACTAAATATTTCAAAAATTTCTTTAGGAATCAGTTTGAAACTTTGGTAGCGTAAAGAACATGTTATATATCATATATTTCAGCAAAAAATCTGTCCTGAAGAGGAAAAGGGGACCAGTAAAAATGTAAAGCAAAATCAGAATGTTTTGGATCATACTGTAAAAATAATGCTTTAAATACGTTTTGGCTGTAACACGTGGTTATGAGAATTTTTCTCATGATCTCTATAAATTTTTATGAGGCTACTACAAATATCCATTTAGATATACTGGTTTTATTTAAAAATTGAAAAAAAAAATCTTACTTTTTTAATTATAACATGTAGGGTATTAGACCCTTACAAAGCCTTTTTATTTTTATAAAATTTGGCATACTAAATTAGACGCAGCATACTGTAATCATAATTCAAAAATGTTAAATATTTTACGAAACATGAGCCTTTATTCTAAATAATTTTTAACTACGCATGCGCTAGTTTAAAAAAAAAATCATTTGCATAATTTAATAGCCAAACATATTGAGCAACTTATATGAAAATCTCAATCAGATATCGTGTAAATTCAAAAAGTTATGACAGATAGAATGAACAAAATTTCAGTTCTTCTAAAAAAGAAAGAAAGATGATAAGGGGATTTATCAATAATTATTTACAATCAGCGAACAATATAGTATCTCTGGGCATTGATTGAATCAAAATAATAATCTATTTAAAAAAACTTTTAAAACCCGAATTCTTATAATAACGTATCATATAAATCTTTTCGAAGTTAGAATAAAATTTAATTTGCAAAGAAGGAAAAAAAAAAAAAGTAACTTTTTCGTTTATTAACCAAAATTCGAGAAAATTGAATTGTGATAAGAAAAGAGAAATTATTTCTTAAAATTCACAACAGATGGCAGCACCGCACGATTGCCTGTAAGTTTTATGATTTCATTTTCTGATTGAGGGCCAATATCTGCAATTTAATTATTCGTTTGAGGCACCTTTTTTATTATTATTTTAGTCTATTATTATTTTTTTATATCATAACTTAACATTTTACTGATTTGGTTAATATTTATGTGTTTTTCCTAATCATTTTAATTTTGTATTGTTATTGTTTCATTGACATTTTAGTGAATATTCCGCCCAATAGAGGGCGCTTGTAGTCCACAAAAAAATATTTTTTGCTGCTAAAAAGAGCTGTAGAAAAAGGCTTCTTAAAAAACTCTTCAAAAATTCTTAGAATACTGGGCGCATTCGAAAGTATTTCCCGGTCACTTCCCGAGTTGGGAAATGACTTCACGCGGGAAGTTCGGGAAATTAGAACTACCATATAGGAGCCATGTTTGTTTATACATTTGTTTCCCGGGAAGATGAGATGTGTACGGAAGTAGTTATATCTCGGTCATTTTTCGTAAGGCTCCTATATGGTAGTTCTAATTTCCCGAACTTTCCGCCTGACGTCATTTCCCAACTCGGGGAGTGACCGGGAAATACTTTCGAATGCGCCCACTGTGTAGTCAACGATAAATTTTCTTTTATCAATTTACATCTTTTCTACTAATTGTCTGCAAAAATTAACGCTCCGGACCTACAGGGTATCGAACGCGGGACCACCGGACTACTAACATGAGGCTCTTACCAACTGAGCCACGGAGAGACAAATAAAAAAGCCTGCATTTACCTTAAAATAGAGGCGCATTTTTTTATTTGGTTGAGATTCACAAACATACCGTAGTGAATGACAGTAAGTACATAAGAATTTGTGAAAAAATATGAGTAAAACCCATTTTATAGTTTGGCTTTTATTTTAAGAGAACGGAAATTCTGTTCATTCTATCTTTCATAACATTTAAATTTACGCGATATTTGTCTGGGGTTTTCATATAAGTTGCTCAATACTTTTGACTGTTAAATTATTCAAATGAAATTTTTTGAAAGCTAGCACATGCGTAATTAAAAATTATTTAATATATAAATGCTCCTATTTCGTAAAATATTTAACATTTTTGCATTCTGATTGCTGTATGCTGTGTCTAATGTAATATGCCAAATTTCTTAAAAATGGCTTTGCACTGGTTCTAATATGTAGTATAATTAAAAAAGTGGAATTTTTTTTTTTTCAATATCTTTAACCTCTTCGGTCCCGAAGCTATAATAACAACATAATCTATACATAATCAACATAAGCTATAATAACACACTTGAAGGCTTTTAGACATACAGTCGGCTGCAAAATTATTCGAGCACTAGCCAATAATTCCTATATTTAAAAAGTACACTTAAGACTGTTTAACTAAGTAAATCCTTGTCGAATCATGTTCTTAGACTGATTAAGAACATGACTCGACAAGGATTTATTTAACAAAGCTGTATTAAGTGTACTTTTTTTGGCAAGGATTATTGCTAGTGCTCGAATAATTTTGCAGCCGACTGTATACGTTCACATTGTACATTACAAAAAAGTATAATTTTCTTACATTTATAATTTAGGGAGTAAGTAATGTACGATACAAATGTATGGCTTTAAACAACTAAACTCTAAATTATTAAGTTACATAAATCTTCCTAACTGTAACACAATTAAAAATTTTATGCCCTTAAATAAATCAATCAATATTAGTTTTCTTTTTATTCTGGCAAGTGTCTAAGTACTTAATAAATAATTATGAAAATTGAGTACTTTTCTTCGACTGCGTAGTCGACTACTATTTTGAAGTCGTTTTACGAAAGTCGACAAAATTACTTTATATTTCTGAAATAAATTTAGTTTCATGCTGCCATATACCGGTATCTTTTTAAAGCCAATTTATTCAGCTTTTTGTTAGTTTAGTCAAAATAGAAAAATATTAAATGGTATAGATTTTATAAAGGAAAGAATAGAGGTCCACATGTGTGGACCTCTGGAGCGGTTAAAAAAACCGTCATATCTCCGTAAATGTATGTGGTAGCCCCATAAAAATTTATACAGATAATGAGAATGATCCTCATAATCTCACGTTACAGCCAAAACTCATTTAAAAGATTACTTTGATTTTCGTTTAATTTTTGACTGGTCCCCTTTGCCTCTTCAGGACAGAACTTTTGCTGAAATATATACGAGGTATAACATGTTCTTTACACTACCAAAGTTTCAAGATGATTCCTAAAGATCTGATTTAAATATTTGACAAAACATCTACATTCGAAAGTGTCCAAACACTTACTGGTTCATAGTGTACTAAGTACAATAAAAGTATTATATTTGGTCAAAAATTTCGAATTTTACCTAATTTTCATTTTTATGGTCTTCTGAGAAGGGCTTTTCTTTTTTAAAAAACGGTCATGAGTATGTGTGTCTGTTTGTGTGCATGGCTATGTATTTGTGTATGCATGTGTGGGCTTGTATACCGCGCACATATAAATGTTTTTCTGTTATACAAATTATCCACTATTTACTTCTTTTATAATATGAACTGCAAACACGTCAGAATTAAAGTCATGGTTTCATTCTACTTTTCATAGCCCACCCATTTGTTCTGGAAAGTGTTTTAAATGCTGTAAATGCGGATTAATCCCATGATTGCCCCGGGCGTATATGTACGTTTTTCCGAAGTATGATCTTCTGTATTGTACTGCTACTAAAGAAACTACTTAAACGGTTTGACAATGCAATAAAATAAACTTGAAAGTGATATTGATAGTGTTTTCGAAACATTTCAGAGTTGAAACAGAAAGGCACAGGGAAACGAATCTCGTAAGTTTTCGCCGGCAGGCAAGGGGTTAAAGACAGAAGTCACTTTTATGCAAATTTTCCAAGTTACAAGTGCGTGCTTCGTAACTTAAATCTATTCAAATATATATATATATATAGTTAAACCTCGAAAATCCGGACATTATTCCGGTTTTAGTTTTACTTTTAAAATATGATTTTGCTGCACCTTATTTCCCCATTTTTGTGGAATGCAGTTTAAAATTCTTTTAATTGAACCCTAAATACATAAATATAGTCATAATCTTGCATATTTTTACACTACTTGATTGTTAACTAAAGAATTTATCTAAGGGAAAAAAAAGAAAATCCACAAGAGTAAAACCTCTTTAAATTGCTGAAATGTTTTTTAAAAAAATCAACATAAAAATTACTTTGTTTGTATAACTTTATTTGAGTAAATTTTTTAAAGAATAAATAGTTAGAAGTTATTTAGCAGGCATTATCAGTTATCTATAAAATTTTAGTTTAATGTGTTTATATTTCAATTCTAAATTCTAAATTATTTTAATTCTAAATTAAATTATATATATATATATATATATATTATAATTTAATTTACTAATTTAATCGTAGTTTATTTTCCCTAACATAAAAATTGCATTTTTTATGTTATCATAATATCATAAAAAAATTAGTTTTTAATAAATCTCGAAAATTCGGAATCACCGCGGTTCCGCCGATTCCAGAGTTTTGAGGTTGAACTGTATACAGAAAGCTAATGGTGATTAGTTTAGCTTAATTAGTATAATTTAATTAAAACTTAGGTGTTTTTCTTCAATTTGTCAATAAATTTCTTAGGAAATAAATTCATAAATAAATTTAAACGTAATACATCAATAAAAGAACTAATTTTTGTGTGAACAAAAATAAAACAACTGAAAATTGAAAATTGTGGGGAAGAGGAAATTCATTATTAAAGTACTTCATTCAATCAAGAATTTTAAGTATTTGTCCATGCAATTTCCTTTCATGCATTTTCGTAATTCAGTTTAGAATTCAGTGACAACTCATAGTAATTTACTAAGGTGAATTCTTCAAAATGTTGCATTATGCAATATTCTGAAGTTATGTTGGCAAATGTTCATAATTAATGCTGTTACGCAATGTTTATAGGCAAAGCTAATGCAGAATAATTTTGCTTTATAAATTAAATATATTTTAATTACCTTTCAGCAGTTGCTTTCGATTTATTTACAGATTTAAAGGACAAAACATTTAAATTAAAATAGATTTCATTTCATTTGATAACTAGTATGTTGTGGCCACCACAAGAATTTCTTCTATATTTTCCTATACAAATTTACTCAGTAACAGTATTTAAAAAAAAAAAAATCGATAACTTTCTTTTAAACATATCACAGATCTATAGTTCAACCATTCGTTTTAAAGGTATTGACGAGACCTTTCGAAAGATACCCATCTCGAAAATTTACTTCCCCCCCAGGGGGGGAAGCGATGCTCCCACATGCACAGAATTTTTTTCCTAGTTAACTACTACTATTATCAATAATTTTTATTAATTTTCCAATCACAAGTTTAAAATAACTCTCATTATTTACATTTATACGAAATTTTGTCCTATACTGCCATGTTAAAAGTTTACAAGAAATGGGATCACAGCGCCACCTGTTGAGCGAGTGATCCCCAAATCAAATCAGCACCAGTTTATGTCAGGGTGCAACTAAATACCAAGTTTGGTTAAATTTCATTCACTGGTTCGTGAGACACAGTGGACACAAAATTCGTGATACACACACACAGACAGACACACAGACAGATAGACATTTTCTAAAAACTATCAATTCGAGTTCAGGACATCCCAAAAAGTGTAAATTCATCGAAAACCGGAGTTCGAAAAATTTCACGAATCCAATACTTTCTCTATATTACATATAGAAGAAAGTAAATAGGAGAAGCTTAAATTTTCACCTTTTTTTAAACAGCACTTTAGTAAACAAAACGGTGTATTCTTATCCAATAACGGATTTAAATTTAAATTATATGTTACTTCTATTACACAACAACCGTAGATAATGGAAGTACTATATTCCATTAAAAGATTCAGTGTTAATTTTTTATTTGATTTATCGGTTTTAAAGTCCCCTCTGGTCAACTAAAAAGTTTTTTTTTTTTTTTTTATGTATTGGATTAGTATTGGATTCGTGAAAATTTTCAAACTCCAGCTTTCGATAGATTTACACGTTTTTGGATGTCCTGAACACGATTTGACTGTTTTTAGAAAATGTCTGCCTGTCAGTCTGCCTCTCTGTGTGTATGTGTGCCTGTGTGTGTGTGTATCACAAATTTTGTGGACGCTGTATCTCTCGAACCAACGAACAAAATTTAACCAAACTTGGTATTTAGTTGGACCCTGACATAAACTGATGCTGATTAGATTTGTGGAATAATTGCTCAACAGATGGCGCTGTGATCAAATTTTTCCTAAATTTTGAACATGGCAGTAGAGGACAAAATTTCGTATAAATGTACATAATGAGAGTTATTTTAATTGTGTGGTTATAAAATTAATAAGAATTATTGATAAAATAGTAGTTAACTAGGAAAAAAGGTTTGTGCATGTGGGAGCATTGCTCCCCCCCCCCCCAGTGGGGGAAGTAACCCCCCGGGGGGGTGTAAATTTTCAATATGGGTATCTTTCGAAAGATCTCGTCAGTATCTTTAAAACGAATGGTTGAACTATAGATCTGTGATAATTTAAAACAAAGTTATCGATTTTTTATACGTTTAACGAAAAAAAAAAAAAACAGAAAAAGAATCTTAATACTTCTGATAATTGCAAAAAATTGACTTTCTTTCGCATTTAGTAATACAATCTTGTCAGATAAAAATCGTCAGCATTTATAATGAAAAATAATTTGATAATTTAATAAATAATTTGTTTTGAATAAATTTTGTGTAAAATTATATAGAAGGAAGTCATGTGGTAGCCATATCATACTAGTTTTTTAAATAGGTCAGTGTGCGTGTTTGTTGAACACATATAAACCACTTTTTATAAGATAAATTGTTTACTATTTACTTCTTTTATAATACGAACTGTAAACACATGAAAATTTAAATCGCATGCTTCATTTTGTATTTGACAGCCCCAGAAAATGCCTTGAAACAGTTTTAAGACGAGTATAGAACAATCGATCAGAGAGAGAAGTCACTATTTCGCAATATCAAGAAGTTCTATTTGTATATATTTCTTAAATTAAAACACTTCGATATTGTATATAGAGAAAATTAATGAGAATAATTTAGCTTAATTGACTAAATGTAACTCGATTAACTTTTATGGGCTTCTTTCGATTTACTAATAGATTTTTCCCGGGAACAATTTCATGCATCCAAAAAAAACTCAAGCTTAAGTTTTGTTGGGATAAAAAAAAAAAAAATAAAAAAAAAATAAAGAAGACAAGGTGAAGTTAAGTGGGTTTTAACCAGTGTTGTGCACGAACGCGTTCATTTGAACGCGTTCATGAGCGTAGCTCAAAAATTTTGAGTTTTGAGTTGAACTTCGCTCGTTTTTTAAATTATGAACTTGAGTTGAACGAAACTCGTTTTTTTCACGAACTTGAGCGTGAAAAAGCAATTCAAACTCAAACTCATATTAAATATTTCTGTCTGAAATATAAAAAGGAAAATAGAAGAAGAAAAGGACAGAAAAGAGAATAATTATGCAAAATGGATACCGGAAAAAAGGCACTCATAAAAAGGGCACCCGGAAAAAAATGCCCAGGAAAAAAGGGCATTTTTGCAATTTGCAAATCGCAAAAATAATAAACATCAAAGAATAAATTTAAAGAATTATTTCATAATACATTTTTAGAAATTTCAATCAATGAAATTGTTACCATTTTCACTTATAGTATCTACCTGGGGGAAGGGGGAGTCAAGGAGCAGATTGAAAGATAATAATTTTCTTTATATTACCTTTTCTTTGATTTTAATGAAAAAATGCATCTAAATATGGATGCATCTAAATATGCATGCATGCATTTAATGAAAAATGCATCTAAATATGCATGCTAAAAATGCATCTAAATATGCATCTGCATATAAATTTATATGCAAATTCGTGCAGTAGTTCCTGAGATATAGCCTTCCCTGAAATTGTAGAAATCGCGGTATAGCAGCGCCACCTGTTGAGTAATGATCACCAAAAGTTGATAAGGCACTAATCTGGATCAAAGAGCGTCCGCATATAAATTTATATGCAATTTCATGCAGCAGTTCCTGAGATACAACCTTCCATGAAACTGTGGAAATCGCGGCCTAGCAGCGTCACCTGTTGAGAAATTGATACTAAAATTCCGTAGGCGCTAATTTTAGTCAAGGTACATCTGCATATAAATTTACATGTAATTCTTTGCTGTAGTTCCTGAGATACAGTCCCCAAACATTTTTGACGCACAGACACAGACAGACATTTTCTAAAAATCGTCCAATCGTTTTCTGGACCTTTAAAAACGTGTAAATTCATCGAAAACCGGAAGCCGAAAATTTTTACGAATCCAATACTTTCTTTTTTTGAATATAGAATAAAGGAAAAAAAGAGGAGTGGGAAAGAAATGCAAAATTAGAATCTGTAAATACATTATAGTTTTTGACTGAAAAGTGTTTAAGAATTTTGCCAACTAAGTTTGAAATTTACCAAACGTGCCAGTTTGTTTTAACATAGTGTGTGTAGGACTTGGGGGAGGGGTGAGTGTTCACTCTTTCCTCCCGTTTGCAAGCGTTCATAGAAAACGATGCGTTCGCCTTTATCTGCATTTTCAAAAATTCAAAGAAATCGCCTTATAAAGTTTCGTCTACAAAATACTACATATTAAAAACAGTATTAGTCTCTCTCTCTCCCTTT
The DNA here is from genome assembly GCA_963930645.1 of Salticus scenicus. Lineage (NCBI taxonomy): Eukaryota > Metazoa > Arthropoda > Arachnida > Araneae > Salticidae > Salticus > Salticus scenicus. The sequence goes on from OZ005658.1 coordinate 14,795,465, forward strand.
TTTAATAGTTTTTAAGATTTATTCAATTTCTTCAGAAATATTAGCGAGAAAAAATGTGTAGTTTTGTAAACTTCTCAAGTCTTCGTGGACTATCTTGAAGTGTGTACATACGTCTCACTCATGAACTTAATCTCTGCTATTGTAAATAGCATGTACACGAAAATTTTACTATAGCTTCAAAAATATTTTAGATGATTATTTTAATTTGTTTCAAAATTATATAAACAAAACTTCTTAGTTCAAACCATTTTAATTTTAGAATGTATATTCAAGAAATATCAATTGAAAATGATCTGGAAGTGTTGTAACTTGAACATAAAATTAACAGCAATTTTACAATTAATTTTGAACAATAAAAAAATACAATCAAAATTTTAGTTTTTTTTTTTTTTTTTTTTGTTCTTCAACCCAAATATTAAAATATAGGGATGTGACTGACAAGCAAACAAACAAATAAATAAATATATGTTGAAACTTTATGTGGGAAAAAAATAAATAAGTAAATAAAATAAAATACCAGAATTTGGATGGCAAAAGTATCATTATTACAGAAATTATTTTACCTTTAAGAAATTTTATCTTTCACTTAACCAATTAAGAAAAAAAAAAAAAAAAAAAAATCACTAACTTGACCATTTACAACCTTTAATTATGTAAAGAAAATATACATAATAAAATTCAGTCTTTGATTTATAAAGATTTATTAAATGTAGGGGAGCACGGGGCACAGTGGACCACCCCTATTTAAATCTATTAATATTCAACTCTTTTAGTTCATATGGATACTCATGTATGGCAGCATGGTACTAGTTGTATCTATGCAGCCAAAAAAAACCACATAGGAAATAGTAAGGTAACCATTTTGAGCAGTTTTTTTTTTTTTTTTTTTTTTTTTTTTTTTTTTTTTTAACTGCTCAAAGTACTTTTTCCACATTGAAGAATTTTAAAATTATATAAAGATTGAACTAGCGACTATAAATACTATATAGCTGTTAAAGGAAGGCAAGATATTGCTGTTTTTAAATTTCTAAAAATTATTAGCATATTTGTAGTCTGTATATTTTATTATTATTATCTGTTTTACTCTGGCACGGGACACAGTGGACCACCTTCCAATGTGCCTAAAAATATAAATTAGTTTAATACTTATATTAGTTTTAGTTAAATTTATAGATGCAAATATAATGTAAAGTATTAATATCTCAAAGTAATAAATATCTTAATGCTATGATAAAATAAATAAAAATAATTATAAATTTCTGAAAAGAATAAATATTTGAATAGTAATATAATAATTATTGATATCTAAAATAAATATTTGAATTATATAGCATTAATAAAAGGAAAAATATCTAATTTAATAAATAGTAGAAAAATTTATTATTATTGTTGGTTTTAGAGATCACATGTGAAAAGCAAAAGAAAGTAGCTTCATACATTTTAGTTAAATTTATCCTACAAATATAATGTAAATTAATTATACCTCAAAATAATAGGAAAAAATATTAAATATTTGAATAGTAGTATAATATTTATTAATATCTGAATTAAAAAAAAGTATATCTGATTTTAATAAAAGAATAAAAAACAATTATCTATTTCAACTTAATAAATTTTCTTAGTGGAATTTGATTTCTTATTCGTTTATTTTAATTTTGTTTATTTTATTTCAGGAAAATGCTTGAATTATACTTGTTAGACTAGAATAGCATAAGAAATTAATTTTAGCGAAAAAAGAAAGTAATTTCTATTAATTTAATATAAACAAAAGAGGCTGGTCCACTGTACCTCGGTCATGGGGCATAGTGTTCCACTTTGTGAGTGCTCACATTTTTTTTTTTTTTTTCATTCATAATGTATTGGAAATATTATTATAAAAAAATTAAGACATGTCAAGAAGGCTTAGAGTTTGTTTGCTATATATATATATATTAAGTACATTGCTTTTCTGTTTTTTGTGAAAAAAAAAAATAATAATAATAATAATAAGAGTGTAAAAATGGTTCACTGTGTCCCGGTCTCCCCTATATTACAGAACTAAAAATAAATCTTAATAATAGCTTAAATCAGTTAAAAAATAAATAAATAAATAAATAAAAACTCATCATTTTACGTAGTAATATATATTGATAAATCTGAGACATGTTTATAAAATTTCTTGGAAACATTGTGAACAAATACATTTTACTTTAAATAACAGTTCAGTGGTAAGTTTCCTTTTCAGGAAATCTGTTGACCATTTTTGAAGAGAGGGATTTCTTTCATGTTTTCGACACAATTCGAACATATGGGTTAAAAATAATTAGTAAAGGGAGCGGAACGTCTCCGACAAAACATGCACATGGCGACATTGTATTGGATTCAAAAGAAAAAAGCGTGAGAATCTACCTACTTAAACATTACATTGCTTTGTGCGGGTGAAGACCACCCAGAGACGCGGGAGATGTATATACTACACCTCACAGCCCTGAGGCAATGGGACAAATTGTGTAGCCCTCATAAAAGTACCGGACATTTCATTTTCTGATAAAGACGATGCTAATCTAGAGAAAGGATCTGCTTTCACCGAACTAGATATCTTGCGAGTCACATGTCCATATATTCTCTTTTTTTCTTTAAAAATAATGAGATATCTGTTATTTGCGAAAGTAATTCTTTAATTCATGAAAATAATCATTATTTTATAACTTTTGCATTGAAAGATAGCATCTTTAAAAATTAAAGCATTTAGACAAGGATTACTGGTTTAACACATATTGTACATAGAGTAAATAGAATAATATTAAAGTTTTTAATTTATATTTATATTTTTAATACTAAAAATAAAAATGCATTCATATTATTGAAATAATTTCATGTCAGAGATGTAGATTTTATATCAATGATTATTTTATTTTTAACACTTTCTGGAAAATGCAAATAATAATAATTAAAAATAAATAATTTTTAATAAAAAATAAGAAAATAAAAATAGAATATTAATCCTCCTTATTACAACAAGCTATTTATAATCTAATTTAAATTGTCTTAATGTTTCTTTTTTTTTTTTTTTTTTTCTAAAATGAATATATACATCCACAAAAATTCAAATATAGTACGTGTACTAAGCTAAAGATTATTTTTCTTTTTTTAAATGTACAGCTAGTTTTAAAATATCATTTATGATAACAGCAAACAGGATTTAATTATTGGGATTTAATATTATACTTTTATTTATAATGAAAGGCTTTCTTAAAACATTTCTTAAGTCACTCTTAGAACTTCCATAACTTTTCATAATACGAGGTATTTCGCATAAATTTCTGATATTGAAATAGCATGGATTTGATTGCATGAAAACTGAAATACAAAATTGACAACAGTATAATATCGTGGAAAACTGGGGTACACACACACACACACACACACACAAAAAAAAAAAAAGATACTGTAGCAAGGAAAACGGTAGGCTTCTGGATATGGCATTTAAGTATTCAATCGCACCAGGTGACCAGTGGAATTTATATTTCTTCTTATGAAAGGATTAGCTTAGAGTCCTGCGTTGTTCGAGTAAACTTGACTCGCAGCCGACCCGACCTGCAAAATGACTTTTGACCTTCAACACGAAATGAATCTGCAGCTTCTGACCCGCCATATTGTTAAATTTGTGTTAGATAATAAGATGAATAGAAGTTCTTTTACACAAACTACAATTATATTATTGAAGAAATCTTTCAGAAAATTAAATATATTACAACAATGTGTTTATCTAATTATAAACAAACATTTAGTTGTATTAAAACTTATATTTTAAAGATCCATTGTCCCAAGTAATTTGACAGTAAAATAAGAAATAAAATATAGGTTGGAAAAAAAAATTGTTTTCCATATAAAGCTTTAAACGTTAAGTATTAATATTTAAGTAAATGTAATTAAATTCATGTTATCAGTCATGTCTTTAAATTACTAGGAAGGAAAACAATGTCATCCAATTTCTTCATTTAAAAGTTTCGATTCATAAGTAAAGCATAAAACAATCTTCGGAGAAAACATTTTGTGAATAAAAATTAATGCAACTTTTAAATTTTAACTGCACCCGACCAGCAAAGCAGGTAATAAGCGATTACCCGACCCGATGCGTTTCTCTGTTGTGAGAAATGCGTCCTCTCTTGCGATTAAAAGGGTAGAAAGTATTGCTACCAAGAATATAAAAAATTTTCCCAAAGGAATAAAATCCATATGAGTTTGAGTTACTTTTCCCGCTCAAATTCATGAGAAAACGAACTTTGCTCAGCTCAAGTTCACAATTTAAAAAACGAGCGAAATTCAGCTCAAAACTGAAAAAGTTTTAATTAAACTCATGAACGCGGTCCTGCGCAACACTGGTTTAAAACAACGGAACCTCTAAATGATAGAATTTGTCTCCGATTAATAAGTTCTCATTCGCATAAACAAACGTATTGAAAATTGGAGAATAAAAAACCATGCAAAAACAGTGGGTTCACTATTCAGAAGTGTTTGCTAAATAAATTTTTACTACAATTAAATTAATAAGTTATAATTAAGAATTATAAGTTAATACGTTTAATTTAGCGTAAAATTAAAAATAATTTTCATGGTAATTGGTAATTTTAGAAGAAAAAAAAAGGGAAATTACCTATGAAAGTGTTCACAGAGGATAAGATCTATTAAAAAAAAAAAAAAAAATGTACGTAAAAATGAACTTTTAGTGAGCTTCGCTCGTTTTTAAAAATGAACTTGAACTGAACGCGTTCATTTCTTTCAGACATGAGTTTGAGCGCGAACTAGCTCGTTTTTTACACGATGAACTTGAGTTTGAACTAGTTCGTTTTTTTTGTGAACTTGCACAACACTGGTTTTAACGTCGCGTCGCGCAAGAGCAAAAAGAAGAATAAAAAGTATTGGGAAACTAGATATGGCGAGAAACAGAAAACGTATGTATCAAGTTCTCATTAAAAAGCTGATTTGCTGAATGAGGAGTTTAAGTTTGAATTACATATATTAATTTAGCTTAATTGATTAAATACAATTTAACTGACCTCTTATGGGCTTCCTTCAATTTACTAATATACTATAATAATTATTATTATTTTTATTTTTATTAAAAACACTTAAAAAAACGCAAAATTAATTTTTATTTAAAAAAATTTAAAAAGTATTATTCTAAGCTTTTTGCTTTGAAATGCCAGAGCATCATCAGGGATTTTTATTACTGAATTAAATGAGCAGTTTTTTTAAATAATTTTCCTTTCACAGTCAACAGTTAAGTCTTCTAATAACGTGAATAGCAGCAAAGTCGATTTGGGGGTACATACAAATGAAACACTTCCGTTTGCAAAGCCGTCTGCAGCCGTTTGCAAGCGTTCCAAATGTATGACTACTGTCGGCAGCAAAAGTATCCGAGCACTAGCAAAAGTTCCTATGTAAAAAAAGCACACTTAACACTGTTTTGTTAAATAAATCCCTGTCAAATCGTGTTCTTAGACTAAGCAGAGGATTCGACAAGGATTTATTTAACAAAACTGCATTCAGTGTACTTTTTTTATATAGGAATTTTTGCTAGTGCTCGGATACTTTTGCTGCCTACTGCATTTGTAAAAAACTTGCAGAATTTACGTCATCGAAGTTGCAAGCGTTCCGTTTGTATGTAACCCTTGAAGTCCGGTGTAGGTTGGACCAAGGAGCTAAGGAAAGTAAGAGAAGCTAGAACAATTGGAAAATCACACGAGGCTATTGTACAGTCGGTAACAAAAGTGTCCGAACACTAGCAAAAATTCCTATGTAAAAAAAGTACACTTCATACGGTTTTGTTAAATAAATCCTTATCGAATCATGTTCTTACACTGACTAAGAACAGGATTCGACAAGGATTTATTTAACAAAACTGTATGAAGTGTACTTTTTTTATATTGGAATTTTTGCTAGTGTTCGGTCACTTTTGTTGCCGACTGTAGGAGAAACACCATAATCAACTAGCAGAAATAAACTATTGGCTACTTTATAATATTGTGCCAAATGGTTGGCAAAATTGCAACATCTTTAGAATTGATTGTATTTTTGCGTTCTAGATGTAAAATTCTTGGATAGTAGGGATAATGTAATAAAAGAATACAAGAATATATACGTAATATCAAAGAAGGAAATAGTTCTACCCTGGTCGACTTCATTTATGCAAACCCAAAACGCTAACCCTATATGGGATAACGCCAAATTTATTACAGCACAACCCACTATCCAAGAACTTTACATCTCCGAAGCTATTAATATAATTAAACGCAAAAATACAATAAATTCTAAAGGTGCTGCAATTTTGCAAATCATTTGGCCCAATATTATAAAATAGCTAACAGTTTATTTCTGCTAGTTCATGATGCTGTTTCTTCTACAATAGCTTCGTGTGATTTTCCAATAATTCCAGCTTTTCTTACTTTCCTTAGCTCCTTGGTCCAACCTTTACCGGACTTCAAATTGACTTTGCTGCTATCCGCGATTGTAATGAAATGCTCGCCCTCTGGTGGGCTAAGGTGAAATTATCACACCACTGCATATCCTCATATTATGCAATCGACTTTCCATGATGAAATGGCGGAGAAAGAAGAATAATAAATACACGTGGCTGTTATATTTACTAACAACTGCAGTTCAGAGAGCGCCATCTATCGATCATTACAAACGCGGATTCACGTTATTAGAGGACTTAACTGTTGACAGTGAAAGGAAAATTATTTTAAAAACTGCTCATTTAATTCAATAATAAAAATCCTTGATGATACTTCCAAAGCAAAAAGCTTAGGATAATATTTTTAAAACTTTTTAAATAAAAATTAATTTTACGTGTTTTTAAAGTGTTTTTAATATAATTAACAAATGACACGTGTTCAATTTAACACTTTTTTAGAGATATTGTTTAATTATTATTATAATAACATATGCAAAGTATGTTAAGTTTATTCAGTACATTCACTTTCCCGACGAGGAATTCGTCCTCATTCATTACGACTCTGGGAATGTCAGTCGCATATTCATTTGATCTGGCTCATTTCAGCTGAGAATATTTTTCGGAGATGTTTTACATGTTTTTATAGCCAAAGTTATTGGCGCTGTTGTCACCTACTAAAGAATAAATTTGAATTTTGTTTTATACGATTATCATCATCATTATTATTATTATTATTATTTGTGTTTTGTACTAATTCTTGTTTTAATCTAATCCTACTTACCATGTCATCATTAGTCTCCATACCAAGTTTGGTGCTATTTCAGTTGTTAGATCGAGTTACCAGGTGGCATTGAATAGTGCCAGTTTTAAAAAAATCTGGTGTGAAACAGCCACACGACTTCCATTACCCCCTATTACACGTATTATATGCATTTTTGAGAGATAATGTGATCAGAAAACATAAAAGTGTTCTAAAGAGAAAATCGTTAGAGCCGTTTTTGAGATACCAACTTCTACAAAAAATCAATTATTGACCGGAAAACAATAATCACATACAAAAGGATATTTAAAAATGAGTTAATATGGCGAGTTTGAAAAAAATCCGTACAACCGTTTTTAAAGGAACGACTTTGCGAGGCCTGAAATTGAGCTATTTATACAGGACGCCTATCCATTTTCCTGAACTAACTAACTATATCATTCGAAAGGACATCTAATAGAGTGTTTATATCGCAAGTTTGAAGAAAATCGTTAGAGCCGTTTTTGAGATACGGACTTACGGTCCCACTTCCGGTTTCCGATGTCCCACTTCCGGTTTTACAATTTTCATCAAAATTTGGAAATTTCATCTGTACACCAGACGTATTTCAATTCTAAAGTTTCGTAGCTCTATCTTTATTAGTTTCTGAGCTATAATAGCCAGAATATTCTCCACATACATACACACACACACACACACACACACATACATACACACTGACCAATTGCCAAAAACCACTTTTTTGGACTCAGGGGACCTTAAAACGTGTAAATCAGGTGAAAACCCGATATCGAATTTTCAGACCGAATACAATACTTCCATTACCTACGGTAGTAGGGTGATGGAAGTAAAAAACACCTGTTTCTATTTTCTTTTTTTTTTTTTTTTTTTTACTATAATGGGTTCTAAAAACCTTGTGATTGTTTTGTTGACCCTTAGACATAAAGGTAAGCAATACTTGCAAATTTTAAATAACATGAAACAGAAATGAAATGATAAATCACACCTCATACTTTAACCCATTTTTCGCTGGTGTTGCGATTTCCCCAAACAGGTCTTCAAATTTCCCCAAATCAGGGGTTTCTTTCTAAAAAATCCCCAACTGGATTTCTACTAAAAAGGGAAAATAATTTTTTTTTCAGAAAAAATATCAAGCAGATTTAAGTGCATTTAAGCTCAGATGTTTCCCCAAATGAAAGCAATTTTTGAAAAAAATCCCCAAATAACAATAAAGCTATTGAAAATCCTTGGTCGTAGGAATAAATCATTACGTTGCCAACACTGACACAAAGTTGCAGAACTCCCCAGATTTGTCCCCAAAAATTTTAGAATTCCCCAAAAAAGTCCCCACAAACATTTGGTCCCCAAAATTGTCCCCAGAAGCCTCAAAAATCCCCAAAATGGGGACAAAATCCCCAATCTGGCATCACTGCACCAGATGTATTCTTCGACCACATTTCATGAAACCATGGAAGCATCTGCGCAAGTGCTAACTCAACGAGTGCAATGCAAAAATAGGGGTGACAGTCATCTGACTCAGAGAGAATGACCAATAACAAAGCGCGGAATTACTGGATGTTTTCCAAATTTCAAACTGTCGGTCACGCTGGCATCCCTCCAACATTTTGGACGCGTCCTTACTGCTAGTTTTAGGGTATGTGACCGTACTGTAATTGCGTTTAACAGTTAACTAAAAAAGATATTTTATATTAAGTATTGTTTTTAAGTATAAAAAGGATAGATATTTATTTTATTACAAAAAAAATTGATCTGAAAAGTAATTTTATATTTAAAAATAAATTTCAAATTTGAAGCACTAATCAATCCAAAACTTTTGAAAATCTTCATATTTGAAAAAATATACATAACTTGTAAAAAAAAAAAAAAGTTTCATAATAAAATAATTACTTTTGAAGTCATCTGTAGTTTTTGCTGTTTTATGCACCCTCAAGGAAATTTCCTTAAACATTTATTTGTATTCACTCTATACTCTTATTCCACTGAAGTTGTACAAATATAACACCCTGTATTTAGTAAGATAAGATTAATTTTAATAATTTTATTTTAAACTAGCAAACCCGTACGAAATTTTCGCACTTTATTTCTTTTGTTATTTATCTTTAAAATTTGAAACTCATAAATGTTATACCAATTTTACCACTTAATTAAAATTTTAAATTACCGGAAGCCAAATTATTATAACCAAATCAATATTGTGCAATAGTGGAACCAGAATCATTCAAAGAAAAGTTTCAAAATAAAATTCATGGTTGACAACCCAGTTTTCATACTTCCGCAGGCAGTACAGTTTTAGTAAAGAACCCTCATGACGCCTTTTAAATTTTTATCGCCAAGAGTGCGATGACATTTTATTTATTTTGGCATAATTTTTTTCTAAAAGAAAAAAAAAACTATTGTGATTATACTTTTTATGATTGCGTTTTTTAGTCAATTTACGATAATAATTCATATTATATATATATATATATCTTTAAAATATTGCTAGGTTTAAAATGATGCTTGCAAATTTTCTGAAAAAGCAACTTTTAAAAATACATTTTACCATAAAATAACATCATCATACAAATGTCGTCATTTTTTTTCTTATTAGTTCATTGAGCTAAGTTAGCGTGCTTAAATATTGTTCATTTTTAAACATTATTTTTTATCCTCGCGTATTTTATTAATTTCACTACTATCGTATCGTTTTTACAAAAAATAATTGTAACTGGTCCACGTTAGAGAAATATTATATAGATTATTCTTATATATGATCAAAATATTGAGTACTACTGTTTGTATTTAGAAAAAAATCATTATTTCTAGTTTTGGCGGTTAATGGGTTAACCACAAAATAGTTTATCAAATGAGAAATTTAAATCTTAAATTATCTATTTTTTAACACCTATATAAAATGATTTTGTAATACTATAGAATAAGTAGTCTAAAATTCATTTTACAAGATGTTTATAATTAATGTATATCCACGATTTAGAGAGAATTAATTTAGTGTAAATTTAATTAAATATGAACATAACTTAATTCTTTAAATTATGTTTATCATTTATATTAGCGCGGTCACCGTAAGCATATTCAAATATATTAAAACTCCGATTTTTTTTTTTTTTTTTTTATGTGTGTGTATGTATGAAACCTGTAGGGAGTACTTGGAAATCAAAAATTACATAAAAAACGAAATGAAAAATGGCGCCTCACTTAGCAATTACGGCACAGTTTCCGGATTTACGAACACAAATTTAAGTCACATATTTTAATGACATTCCGAACAAGTTAATGCATTGCAATTAAATATATTTGATTAAGCACAACTTAATTAATACTTCAGATACTAATTACGGCGTCTTAATAGATTTTACCGATGTCAAATTAACGTGTCATAAAATTTGGATGCAAATATGTTGTGATTAATTAAAAGAAACACCTAAGGATCGGAGATAATATAGAAAACAAACAAGAACTAGTATGTTGTAGCTATTAAAACTTTCTTCTGTTTCCTTCTATGTTCATGTTTACGTTTATGTTTTGCTTATATATAACCAGCCTGTTTTAATATATATATATATATATTATTTGTAGTGGTGAGTTTATTTTGATCTACGATTTTAAATGGTTATTGGATTATCATTTTTAGTGAGGTGTTTTATTTTGATGTTCGTTTTTTCTGGTTTTACTATGGGTGTTTCGGGCCTGTGAACAAAGAAATTCTTAGCTTTTGCTTTCTTTGTGACAGAAAAACATCCATTTTTTAGCATATTTGCATTCTACCAGGCCCTTGAAAACGTTAGAATGCAAATAATGCTTTTTTTTTTTTCATTCCAATTTGCTATAATTCATTTAGATTTTACTTTATTTCTTTTTTGGTTTGATTTTAATGGTCTTCGTTTTTGATCAGAATAATTGTTTGAATACTGAAATTAAATCATCTTTAAATTTCAAATTTTTGCACTGATAATATTATATTACTATATATATATATGTGTGTACATAGGTGTACACCCCGCAACAAAAAGATAGGTACAAAGGGTTTTTTCTTTGATTTTTCATAAAATAACATTATCTAAATTGTGTTTATCATTCATTATCATCATAAAATAACACTATTCCCGGACTCATTTTTCTTTTAAGACTAATTTAGAAAAATTTTAAGACTAAAATTTTTCTAATTTAAGCCTACACTCTGCGACAAAAAGATAGGAACAAAGGTTTTTTTTTTTTTTTTTTTTTTTTTTTTTTTAATTTTTCATAAAATAACATTATCTAAATTGTGCTGATCATTTATTATCATAACAAAATATTATCATATCAAAAACATATTAAATATTTGAATCATATTCAAAATATTCATATTCAAAATAATCATATTCAAAAATTTAAAAAAAAACCTCTTTGTTCCTATCTTTTTTCCGCGGTGTGTAGTCTTAAATTAGAAAAATTTTAGTCTTAAAACTTTCCTAAATGAGTCTTAAAACAAAAATGAGTCCGGGAATAGTGTTATTGTTATGATAATAATAAATGATAAGCACAATTTAGATAATGCTATTTTATGAAAAATTAAAGAAAAAACCCTTTGCACCTATCTTTATGTCGCGGTGTGTAGGAAATAGAATGTTCAGTATTATGTTATTGTGTATATCTGCTTCTCAATTTGTGTATTATTTATTGTGCATAAAGTCTGTATTAATTAGTGTATTGTTAATAACGTGTTGAATTGTTTGAATCTTGAAAATTTATTTAATGTTGTTAATGAAAATTTAAATAATGCAGTCATGAATTACTGTTTTAATTATTTTGGATATAAATATGATATTGGATATCGTAACTCACAATATTGTTAAATTTTGTGTAATTGGTACTTGTTTCATACGCCTAATCTAGATGTTATGGATCGTTTTAAATTTCTTTTGAGGTACTTATGGTGTGCTAATTTAAGAAGATTTAATTGTGTATTTATGTTAACTATATTTTGTAATCCTGTGAGATAAATAGGAATTGTTTTATTCTATTGACTTTTCATGGTCACTAGATTTAAATCGTTATACTTGTAAAATAATGTAAAATTTCTGCTGCGAACCATGTAAAACTTCTGCGTGTAAATTCCTGTTAAATTTCTTTGCTGTATTTATGCTATGCTGTATTTATACTATGCTACTTTTTGTTCAATTAATGGCCGGTTATTTTCTGTGTTGGTTTTTTTTTTTTTTTTTTTTTTTGGTTGTGGTTTGATTGGATGGTGAAAAGGAGACGTTTTCCCGCCATCCTCGGGTCTTCGGGCCGGCCATAAACCTTCGGGTTGGTTGGTGGTTGGGGAGTTTCAGTTTCAGTTTCCTTCTATATATAGCAGCTCCACTTTCTGTTTACCATGTACAAAAGTTTATTTAGAACTTCTCACGATAAAAAACTTACATATGGAGTTTAATGCAATTTTAAACAATAGATGCTGAAATATAGCCATGTGGGAAATCATAGAAGGTGAATGATAGTAGTGTCACCTATCGACCGATATACACTCAAATTAAGTCACCATTCGTTTTCATAATGCTTATCTCACACATCAAATTTTGTGCATACATGCCATATATGTCGAAATTCAATTTTCTTGTGCACGGGTTATATAGTAGCGCATCAGTGCCACTTCTCAGCCGATATGCACCCAAATTGAATCAGCATAGTTTCATAATGAATATCTCCTGTACCAAATTTTAGAAATAGCTTTCCTGTTCATGGAGAATATTGGAGCACAGCAGCGCCACCAATCGGCCGATGTGCACCTAAATTGAATCAGTATAATGTTTTCTAATGGTCCTTTTACATGTAAAGTTTTCTTTGATTTATCATAATAGAAACTGAGATAATTTTTTCCTTAAATAAAAGAAGTCGCAGTATAGCAGCGCCAAATGTTGAGTGTTTTGAACTTAAAGTTTTGAAAATAGGACACTAATATATTTCAAGATGCAACTACATATAAATTGGTATGAAATTCTGTGCAGTAGTTCTTGAGATACACACAGACGCACAGCCAGACAAGCAATTTATAAAAATGGTCAAATCGTGTTCTGCACTTCTCAAAACGTGTGAATCTATTGAAAACTGAAAGTCTAAATTTTTACAAAGCCAATACTTTCTTCTATTGGATATATATATTGCCTCCCTCCGGATCGCCTCGCTTATTAACCCCTGCGAGGCTCTGGCCGCCGCCTATTCGTTGCTTTGCCTTTCACTGAACAGTAATATTAATAGTGCATAACACAAGATAAAGGCAGAAAAAATTTTATAGAAATTCCCATATTCAATGTCAAATTGAAATACATAATATTTAATACCACGTATTTCTCTTCTTGAAGGAAATATTATGTTTAAAATCAGTTTTTTTTTTGTTTTTTTGTTTTTTCTTAGAATAGAAAAAAATTGTAATATCTAGACCATTTTGCATTACAGCTTTAGTATATAACCCTCTTGGCAATAGTAAATTTTTGGTATTATTGCTTGTTGAAAAAAAAAAAATAAATAAAAATCTAGTACCTATAATCTAGTACCTATATGCCTGTACATTTTAAGAAATGAATTTTTTTCTTGCCATAATTAGAAACATGAAATGTATCATAGAAAAATGTCTAATTCTGTAATGTTAAAAAATTATGAATGCTAAATTAGAAGATTTATAAATGAGTTTGAATTTGACTCTAATTTTTATGCCAAAATATATCCGAAGTATTTTAAAATATGTTTTTAAATAAATAAAATAAATACACTTTAAAGAAAAAAAAAAGAAATGCTGTTACACGACATTATTTCATTATTGACACACAAGCACACACACACACACACAAAAAAAAGATTTTATAAGATTATATAAGATTATATAAGATTATATTTATAAACAATACATAAGATTGTCAGTAGGAAAATTCATTTTCTAAAAGTAGAAAAAAAAATGTATATATATAGAGACGAAGTATTTCTTTGCTACATTGTCATTTATTTATTTATTTAATTTTATACCATGGATCACATTTTAATTTTTCCTGTGGAAATTGACATCATGACAGAAAAACAACGTCATTAGAGAAATTCTTTTCAAGGTGACAAATAGATTACCTTTATAAACTCGAAGATTTTAGTCAATAACTTCGTTCATTAAAATGATAAAAATTTCTAAGTAACTGAAGTGAGTACCTTGGAGTATTCCGCAAACATTGATACCTCGCGTGACGTGAAGGATATTGCCCTCCACAAGGCGATGCGGTCGCAGACAAAACAGTTTGACACCAGCGACAGTAACTATTTTTTAGTGCATAGAGAAATCAAGGCTGTTACTAATTTGTTTTTTAAACTTGCCAGTCTTCATCAAATTTTTCAAGTGACAACCTAATATAAACTTCACAACACCAACTCTTAATTCTTATAGTTATTCCTTTATAAGTTCTGTTGATAACAAAGATACGTTCAGACCAACCACTAAAAGTTTGATTTTCGCATACAGGATATCTCAAAACGTGATATTATACAAAAACCAGAGTAGAAAATTAGACTTTAAAAAATACTTTGTTTACAATATGGTATGAGAAATTAATTTTCCTTCCTGAACAGTGTTCGTCGACATAGTTTCCATCCATTACATTCTATAGAAAAAAAGACCGTCTAGCTTAATTTTGGGTAGCCTTGTATATTGTTTATAAATTACATACACATCACAATGTGCATTTAAATTAAGTCCTATATGAAAAACACACATTACAAAAGGAAATAAACTTCAACAAATTTCCAAGTATAGTTGAAATATATCCAAATACTTTGGGCAGCTAAATAAACGAATAATGAATTATTTCCACATACAATCTACACAAAACATGCTTTTTATGCATATAAAATAATCTGGTGTGTCACTCACACGACTTTCTCTTACCCTGAAACTTAATACTGTAAAAATACAGGTTGGAGATTAAAAGGTAAGATAACGAGTACTGTTATGTAAACCTATGTTAAACAATTCAAATTAGACTTAGGAAGAGTTTTATATGATAATTAGTTCTGTGTGAGGCCCCCTCAACCCCCCGTTTCATTAATGCACCTACATTTATATAGAATTTAATTCGGTTATTAAAAAACAATTCTGTTTTTTAAAAATAATTTATTAAAATTATTATTTAAACAAGTTATCTCTTATGATAATGCAGACGATTTCCATATCAGAGAAGTAGTATAACACTAAATATCCAAAAAAAAAAGTTGAATTTATTCTCAATATAACATTAAAAAAAATTGTTAAAAATGAAAAAAAATGATAACTATATTTTAAATTATCGCAGATCGATGGTTCAACCATTCGTTTTAAAGGTATTGGCGAGCTCTTTTGAAATATACCTATCATGAAAATTTACTCCCCTCGAGGGGGGACTTCCCCCCGGGGGGAGGTAAGGCTCCTACATGCACATTTTTTTCCCCCAGTTGCCTATCTCTATTACAAAAAATATAAATTCGTTTCATTTGGTTTTGTGCAGTCTATAGATGTTAAACTTTACTTACCTGCAATTCCCCCATAGACGTAATGTATTTGAATAATTTTGAGTGTCCCTGTACACGAACCATTGGCTTCATCTCAACGAAAAGCTTACTGTAGCATTCCTATATGATACACATTTAGAAACCGAGTTTGGAATTTCTGCTACTGTTTGTTCTTGAGATATGTTGATAACAGACGCACAGAACATTAGCTAAAAACGTGATTTTCGTATTCAGGGGACTTCAGAACATTTAAATATAACAAAAACTCACGTTCAAAATTTGACTCTAAAACAATATTTTCTCGACCTTATGGGTAAGAGAAAGTAAAAATATGTTGATTCCATTTTATTTAAGACAACCTATAAATCTTACACTGCACTTAACAGAAATTTTGCTCATTAGGGTAATGTAATTGAATTCTCTTAGATGGCCCTGTACATGAACCTTTTTCTTGATCTCAACGAAAATTTTCGTGTAGCATCACTATATTATGCATACATAAATACATTGTTTGGACTTTTTGATCCTATTTGTTCTTGAGATAGAGTGATAATAGACACACATATAGACACAGATAGGCACGCAGATCAGCCATTAAAAACATGATTTTCGGATTCAGGGCACCTTAAATCGTGTAAATATAAGAAAAATTCAGTTTCAAAAATTTGACCCAAAAACCATACTTTCTGTACCATATATATATTGGTGAAAAAGTATGGAAAAAGTAAAAAAAGAGTCTAACGATTGCATCGTTTAGCAAATTAGTTATGTCCGCACAATGAGAAAAATTTTCTCAATCCAAACATACAGTCGGTAACAAAAATATCCAAACACTAACAAAAATTCCAATATAAAAAAGTAGAGTGGATACTGTTTTGTTAAATAAATCCTTGTCGAATCATGTTCTTAGTCAGTCTAGGAAAATGATTCGACAAGGATTTATTTAACAAAACAGTATTAACTCTATACTTTTTTATATAGGAATTTTTGCTAGTTTTCGGATACTTTTGTTACTGACTGTAGCGGTATTGATTTAAATAATAATAAAAATTATAATAATAAAGCATAGTAAAATCACGGTATTAAAAATTTTTCTATATTAAAATTGCGACTTGATATAAACAATGAAAGAACAAATTTAAAAAAAATGTAACGGACAAATTAATGGATTGAGAAAAAACAATTTTAAAGCTTGAAATTCAAAAACAGAAAAAGAAAAATCTGGATAAGGTGCACCCATTCACTTTCCAAGCTGTCATTCTGACAAATCTCGTACCTCTGTATCTGTGTGGCACAGTTTTTGTACATTTCGTACCTGTGGGCCTGTACTATGTAACTCAGGCCACTGATCGCAGAGTTACAAAACTTGGCACTTTAATAACTTTGACCATGCAAGGGTGCTACACCTCACTGAGATTTTTTCGATTTTTGGAAAGTAATAGACACTTCTCTTTATTTATATAGAAAATTTAGTCAAATGACATTTCTTTATAATCAAATAGATTTTTCTAGAAACAAATATATGTTAATGAAATTTCTAAATAAACATTTTGTAAATATACAAAAAGCAATAGCAGAAAATTAGAAGTCACAGGAAGTTGAGAAAGAAATGAATGCATCAGAAATACGTTGATAAAATAACTACTAAACTTAAAAGCATAAATTAAAATTTCATATTTTAATGCATTTTCAACAACTTAATGTCAACAAATTTATCTTAATAGATTAAGTGTAATTTTTTCAATAGATTCTTTTCTCGATTTAACAAATAAATTTTCTCGGAAACAAATTTACGTATGTTGAAACTTGGAAACAACCAATTTAATGCAACATAAAAAAAAAAAAAAAAAAAAAAAAAGTAGATAACTGGAGATTTTATGAAATATAAAAGAAATTCGATGCATTACGAATCCATTAAGGAAAAAATATTTTCTATAGTTAAGAACATATATTTAAACAAGATGTTCTAAAGCAAACTCTCTTTTATGGTTGAGCAAAATTTGTGAATCTTAATTTAACAAGATCCTGCTCGTTTTTCGTCTTATTTTAAACTGTATATTAAATTTCTCGGACAAAAATGACATTATTGGTGTTTTCAGAGAAGCAATTTGCGTTTTTCATTTAGTATAATGGAAAATCTGCTTAAATTGAGAAGAGAAATTTTATAAACAAATTTTGTAATAGCTTAGTGAATTTTATTAAAAAAAAAAAAAAAAAAAAGATTATATATATAGAGAGAGAGATAGATAGCTGCAGTTTAGAGATTTGTTTTTTCAATCTTCTTTCTTTCGCTGTGCGTTTAAATCTTATACTTAAATTTCCATGTACTTTTTTAAATTTTGGCGATGGAAATATGTATTTCTTTTTTCCAGATTTGGGCATAAAGATAAATAAATGTGCATTTGTGTCCACAGTTAAAATAAGCCATTAAATAAATAACACAAAAACACACACACATACACATACACACACACATATATATGTATATACAGAGTATTTATCTCACATTTATCTGATACTATCTAACATTTATCTCCGAAAGAGAATAATATCATATAAGAACATATATCTCTTATCTTACATTTATCTATCTCTGATACTATTATCTACTTAAATTTAAGTTTATGCTGATAATTAATGTATAAAGGTTATTATTTATTTACATTATCCGCACTTATCTTGTATTTAAATTTCCATGTCAAAAAATATGTATAATATTTTTACTTATTTATATGTTCCAACGACACAACAGCCTTATCCGTTTCTGAACACATTTGACTATTTTTATTTTATTTTTATTTTATTTTATTTTATTTTTATTTTTTTAACTAGTGTTAATTTATTTTCCATTTTTTACTTAATTCATTTTTAATGATTTTTCTTAGGTTTTTAATATTCCCCCACCCTCCCCGTTCTTTCTCATGTCAATACGGTGATCATTTTATGAACATTATACCACCACACCACACATCAAAATTGCAGGAAAAATCGCAAAGAACATAGCTAAACACTATTTATACAAACCACCACATTCACAGAAAAAAGAAAGAAAGAAAATGAAAAAAACTGCACAGTTGGAATTGGGGGAAGAAGGAAAAGGAAAGGAAAAGAAAAGAAAAGAAAACAGAAAATTAACTCACCTCCATTAATAAAAGCATGACATTAAAATAAATAAAAACACACCAATCTATTTTAAGTCTTAAGTACTGCTTTCTTTAAATATTTTTCTCAACTTGCCGTACCAAATGCTTTATTCTTCTACTTTTTAACATTTTCCAATAAATTTGAAAAGTGTTTATAACTTCGGCTTCGGATTGTCTGTCTGTCCGCGCTCTAACTCTCGTAAATATTTATGAAATTCCTTGAAAAGAATATAAATTATTCAAGTTGACTATCGGATGTTCTTTATTGAAAATAGAGTAAATACGCATCAGTAGTTTGTGCACATATCACATCGACAGCCAAAAATATTCCAATGTGTTGCAGTTACTTCTATAAATCAAGTTTTAATACCTTTACTTTCCACAAATCTTAATACAATTGAAGTTTGTTATTCATATGCAATAAATAAATAAATGAATAAAATAAATAAATAAATGCTTCCTTCAGTATATACTATATTTAGCATATAATGCCACACGTGACCTTCGGAGAAAATTACAAAAACGCAGAAAACCAAACCAACGAGAATGACGTGGATTCGAATCTGACCCCCTTCTATTTATCATCTTTAACACGTTGAGCGCCACGCAAATTCTTAAAATCCATTAAAATTCCATAATGATTCCTCCAGTAATAAATAAAAATTAAGCAAATCTTTAATAAATTTTCAATCAATAAATGTAATATTTTTAGTTTTATATCCTATTTTATATCCGCCACCGATGTTTCACGCGGCTTTATATCCTATTTGGCACTGTCAGCCAGCAATGGCTGACAGGGCGTTCAACGTTTTAATTTTTTATTGGTACTGCTTTAACTTTCGGGGTAAAACTTTCACTGAAATGTTTGAAGTATAACATGTTCTGCACACTCCTAAAGTTTCAAGATGATTCCTTCAGTACTTTTAGAAATATATGACAAAATGCAGAAGCTAGAATGGCTGACATGGCGCTCAACGTGTTAAGAGCAGATTCTCTTGGACATTGGTGGACCTCAGTACCCTATAAGAGTCTAGGCATCTGATTTCTTTGTTCTTATATACGATTGATGTAAATTTTGTCATAAAAGTAACATTTATCCACTTTTTTTTTCTAAAAAATAAAAATCACAAATACACGTTTTTTACTTTTTTCTATATTCAATAGAAAAAAGTATTGGATTCGTAAAAATTTTCGACGTCGGATTTTTGATGGACTTACACGTTTTGAGAGCTGTAGAACAAGATTTGACCATTTTTAGAAAATGTCTGTCTGTCTGTCTGTCTCTGTGTGTGTGTAAGACAAAATTTTGTGGCCACTGTATCTCACGAACTACTGCACAGAATTTCATACAAATTGGTATGTAGTTGCACCTTGACATAAATTACTGCCTATTAACTTTTGGTAAAAATTGTCTTACAGGTTGCGTTGCTACCCCGCTTTTTCTAAATTTTTAACATGGTGATATAGGACAACATTTTGTATAAATATGCATAAAGAGAATTATTTTTTAATAATCATTATGAAATTTACAAGAATTATTTATAATAGAGATAGTCAACTGGGAATTTTTTTTTGTATGTGTAGGAGCCTCGCCACCCCCCCCCCCCCCCTCGAGGTGTGTACATTTTCAAGATGGGTATCCTTCGAAAGGTCTCGTCAATACCTTTAACACGATATGGTTGAACTATAAATATGTGATAATTTAAAACAAAGTTATCGATTTTTTTTTACTTTTAACCAAAAAAAACTTTGAAAAAAATCGTTTTTTCTTTTTTTTTTTTTTTTTTTTTTTTTTTTTTTTTAAATTGTTACTGAGTGAATTTGTATAGGAAAATATAGAACAAAGTCTTGTGGTGGCCACAACATACTAGTTTTCTTTGGTTGTTTTTTGTGCAAATGAGTCTAATTTTTAAATTTAAAACTGAGCCTTGTTTTAAATTTCATAGACCCATTGTATATATATTTTTCTTTGGTTGGTTGGTTGGTTGGTTGGCTGCACAATTTCTTTCTTTGGCAATAAATTAAAGGGAAATTATTTTTATTTGGTCGTGTCTTTTGTCTAAAAAATACCTTTCATACTTAAAACAAATAAATAAGTAAAATGAAATAAAAGTCATTCTTGTAATTTTAAGTTAAAATTCACTGAAATTTATTGAATTTAAATTCAAGTGAACTACTTTCAGATCATACATTCTAAAGATGTGCAGTCGTTAAGTAATGCCTCACGTAATCGGCGTAAATTATTCATCAGCGGAACGATAAAAACGGAAACACTCTAAAATTCGGAAGATATTTGAAAACGTTCGGGGGAACGTGCAGTGTTTGCTTAAATGATTGCAAGTCTGTAGATTAAATCGAAATGAGAAAAAATTTAGAGGAAAAAAGAAAAATAGAGGAAAGATTTGAAATAGGAAATTCGTGGAAATTTTTTTAAATGTAAAGTAACTGGTATTAATATAAGTCAAACACATCATCGAAGGAGTCGGAAAACTATAAAATAAAATTACAGTAATATGAATTAAAACTGGTATGATGTGGCACCACATGACTTTTTACTTTCTTCTATATTCAATAGAAGAAAGTAATGGATTCGTGAAAATTTTCGAACTCCAGTTTTCGATGGATTTACACGTTTTGGGATGTCCTGAACACGATTTAACTATTTTTAGAAAATGTCTGCCTGTCTGTGTGTCTGTATTAGGAAATCCAAACTCGGTATTCTAAATTTGTATCATATTGTGATGGTGCACTAAACTTTTCGTAGAGATCAAATAAATGGTTCGTGTACAGGGATATTCAAGAGAGTTCAAATACATTACGGCTATGGAGGAAATTTCTGATAAGTGCAGAGTAACATCTATAGGCTGCCCTAAACAAGATGAAGTTAACATATTTTTTTGTACACATAAAAGCATGTTTTGTACAGACTGTAGTATGGAAATCATTCATCATTCGTTTACATAGCTAGCTACACAAAGTATTTGGATTTATTAGGGGCTATACTTGAAAACTGCTGGAAGTATATTTCATTTTCTGCTGGGTATTTTTCATATAAAGCTAAATCTAAGTGCACAATATAATGTGCATAGAATTTATAGACTATACACAGGGTTACCCAAAATTAAGCTCAACGTCGTTTTCTATTGAATATAATTGGTGGAAAGTGCTTTGCTACATTTTACTATATCGAGAAACACTATCCAGGAAGCAAAAATTCATTTTTCATACCCGTATACTGTAAACAATTTCAACTCTGATTTGTTGTAAAATATGACGTTTTGAGGTGTCCTGAATACGAAAGTTCAATGTTTTGAGGTTGATCTGTATTTACTATATCTGTTATCAGCATAACTTCAAAACAAATAATTGCAGAAAAATCCAATTTAGCACTTTGAAGTTCGCATTAGGTTGCTACGTGAAAAATTTGGTCAAGATTGGCAAGTTTAAAAGGCAAATTAATAACAGACTTTTATTTTTTTAATATAATAAATAAATGCAAGCACTATATTTAAATGGGGTGTTGAGGTGGGAGGGGTCAGAAGCCCCTCATCACAGAGAATTATATGTCGAATAGAACTGTACCTAAACTCATTTTAAATTATTACTTTCTTCTATATTTAATAGAAGAAAGTCCTACATTCGTAAAAAATTTCGACTTCCGGTTTTCGACGGATCTACAAGTTTTGAGAGGTCTAGAACACGATTTGACCATTTTTAGAAAATGTCTGTCTGTCCGTCTGTGTCTCTCTGTCTGTGTGTGTGTTTGTGACAAAAATTTTGTAGTGACTGTATTTCCGAAACTACTTCTCAGAATTGTATATAAATTTATATATAGATTCACCTTAACCTAAATTAGTGCCAATGAACTTTTGGTGTCAACCGCTCAACAGGTGGCGCTGCTATGCAGCGATTTCCACAATTTAAGGGAAAGCTATATCTCAGGAACTACTGCACAAAATTACATATAAATTCATATATCGATGCAACTTGATATAAGATAGTGCCTATCAATTTTTAGTGTCAACAGCTCAATAGTTGGCGCTGTTATGCAGCGATTTGCACAATTTAAGAAAAAGCTATATCTCAGGAACTACTGCTTAAAAGTGCATATAAATTTATATGTAGATGCATCTTGACATATGTTAGTGCCTTTCCAATTTTGGAGTCAACTGCTATGCAGTGGTTTCCACAATTTACGAAAAGGCAATATCTCAGAAACTACTGCATAAAAATGCATATAAATTTATATGTAGATGCATCTTGACATATGTTAGTGCATATCAAATTTTGGGGTCAACTGATCAACATGTGGCGCTGCTGTTCAGCGATTTTCATATTTTAAGGGATGATTATATCTCAGGAACTACTGCGCAAAATTGCATAAAAATTTATATGTGGATGCATCTTGAGATAAGTTACTGCGAATCAACTTTTGGTGTTAATTGCTCAACAGGTGGCGCTTCTATAAAGCGATTTCCTCATTTTAAGGGAAATTATATTTCAGGTTCTAATGCGTATAATCAAACAACACTTGATATGTGAGAAAGCCATTATGAGACATTATGCTGATTCAATATGGATGTATATCTACCAATAAGTTGGACTGCTATAGTGCAGTTTTTTCCGAGAACGGGAATGCTATATTTCAACTTCTATGGCATTTAACTGTACGAAACTTGATACATGAGATAACCATTATGAAAACGCATTTTTTAAGATGTTAGTAATACTGTGTTTCTTTGGATATTTAGTGTCAGTTTTCTCTAAGATGAAAATCGCCTGCTTCATCATGGTAGGTAATTTTAATAAATAATAGTTTTTGTAAATTATTTGAACTGAGTGAATTTATATAGGAAAACATAGAAGAAAGTCTTGTGATGGTTACAAAATACTTATTTTTAAAGTTGATTTAATTTTATCATATTACTTTATTTATCTTACGACTAAATCTACAATCTATCTTATAGTATTGAAGGATAATAGAAAGTCGTGTGAATGTTACACCAGATTTTTTTTATTTTTCTAATTTGGAAGCATAAAAAAAAATACAACAAATAAATTACATTTAAAGAATTTTTATTAGAAATCAATTGTTGTTTAAGGTGCCTGCCTACTGTCGGAGATGATTTTTTTTTTAATAATTGAAAAATTGCCTATTTATGTGCATTATATGATAGAATATAGTAAAAAACAGTGAATATCCTGAAAAAAAATATGCAAATTTTAAAATATTTTGATATTTAGGCTCAAAATATGCATAAAATTTGCGAAAAAAAAAGCACTTTTACAAAACATGATAAGTCAAATTTAAATAAAGATATTTTTATTCTGTAAATTTTATTTAGATTATTGAAAGGTCCTTAAGGGAGTGAACTACTCTCAAAACTATAACCATGTTATTTAATATTTTAGAGACGATAACATTTTTACATGCTGAAAAAATCATGAATATACATGGCAGTTCATAACTTCTATCGACAAAAAAAAAAAAAATAATAATAAATAAATAAATAAATAAATAAAATAATAATAATAATAATAATAATAATTTAGCCAAATTCATTGTCGTAGTCCAATCCCTAAAACCTCTAGAGTATTTTGTCAAAATTTCAATTATAACTTTTGGAGTAATGATGTTTTGGGATAAAGCAAAATGCTAAAAATCTCATTTTGAGAAAAAGCAGATAACAAATTTAAAAACAAGATTTTACCTATTAAACAAAAAATAATTTTAATAAGTTCCTGATTAATTTCAAAGTTTTTTATTTTCTTTTTTAAATTCATTTTATATTCATAAAAAATTTTGATGTTTATACTGAGTAAAACATTTATGTAAACAAACATTTACGGGTCATTTCCGGTCACTTCCGGTTTTAAAAACTGGCGAGTGACTAATATTAAAATGCCTGTAACTTAAGTTCTAAGCAAGATAGAAACAAAATTCAAACTGATTTAGAAAGCTGAAATGTCAGGATTTAATACTAACGCAAAAATAGAAAATCGGAGTTTTGACCGAAAATTGCGTTTTATAAAGGTAGGCAGGCACCTTAACGCATTTAAACAATTTATTATCTAAAAATGCTTTCAATGTAAGTGCTGTTTTAAAACTTCTATTCAATTCCTTTCATTTTTGTGAAGAAGTTTATTAATATTAAATACTAGCACATTTTCTTGGCACGATTTTAAGAGGCACGCCTATTTTTATTCTTTCAGGAATTATAAATGGATAAGAGGCAAATGCGTACTGAATGCTTAATTAATAATATGACAGTAAGTTCATTTCCCCAAAAATCTTTGTACTCCTTAATTTAAATGTTTGAATAATAAAGAAATTTTATTAAATCAACTAATCTGGTAGAACATTTACAGGTCCGAACATAAAATAGTCAAATAGTGTAGTGTAATACCTGTGCGACTATTGCGTCATCAAACCCACGTGACCTCGCACCCAATGAAATTTAGGAAAAAACATAACTGTAGTCAGTAACTTTTTTTCTTCCCTTCTTCGTGATTATTCTTTTTTACTTTCTTCTACAGTCCTTCTCATAATTATAAGGACACCCGTTTTTCCATATTAAATAAACACTGAACACTATTATTTAAACAAATATATTTTTAATTAATTTGAATTTCATTAATAGACTATATTTAAAAAGTTTTATCGTTTTTCTATCTTAAAAAACTCTAAATATGGTAAAAAGATGATTTTTCAGGTGTTCACAATTATAAGGACAGCTCAAATTTTAGTAATTTTTTTCAGTTATTCTTTAAATTAATATTTTATGGGGTCTCTTTTTAGGGTTAAACAGTCAGACATTCTCTCTGGTACATATATATACATTTTTTTTTAACATTCAGTTTCAATACCATTTCATATAGCATATATGATATTCTTAATACATTTAAACTATTTAAAATTGCTTTCCACTTGCATGCACTTTTCTAATATCATAAGTTAAGGTTTTTTCAACTTTTAGGCCATGGGAAAGGCAATAATACAGAAGTTTCTTTCTTCAAACTATTTCCTATTGCTCTAAAAGTAGAGCAAAAATGTAAGTCTTGTTGAAAAAAATATTATTACCCCTCAAAATCTAACAAAATTCTGATAATTCCACGTTTAAAATTTGCGGATATTCTCTTAATTTTCATAATAATAGAAAAAATTACTAAATTCATTCTGCCTTCAGTAGAAGCAGCTCCCAAGGGCACCATAGATCCACCTTTAAAATGACCGATTCATATCTGCCTTTAAAAAATCTGCTCTGTCTTTCGCTATCTTCATATCGTGCCAGTAACTGTTAAAACCATTTGATTAATCAAGAATAAAATGTTTTTCATCCGAAAATGCAACATTTTACTATTTAATATTGCCTTTATCCAACTTTAACGAAGACGTTCTTTCCCCCATTAAATGCTTATTGATTACTACTGGTTTTTTATTCCTTTTAACATATTTTTTATTATTTTAAACATGCACAAATGTGGACCCCAACCTTTCGTTAAAAATTACGAGCAAATTCAGCAGCAGTCATTATGAGTGGAACATTAAGAGGAATTATGAGTCTTCGATCTCTGTAAAACAACTATGGTTTTGCATCAGATCTCTCTCCTATGGAACCAGCAGTTCAACGTTTGATCACATTTCCTTCAGCAATTTTAGATCTTCGAATTTCATTAGAAATTTGGCGGATTGAAATTATCCTTCCACATAAAAAACACATTTATCATACTTCACTACATGAACGTTCTTTTTTTCGAGGAATTATCAGTAATGTCCGTCCAAGAAAAATTGAAGGCTTATATATGAATTAATCTAGCCCAGTTGTTAACGAATTCGCATGTCAACTGTAATTTATCCGCTTGTAAGTTAAATAAATTGAAAAAATCTTGATTGTCCCTATAATTATGAACACCTAAAAACGTGGAGAAAAAAATATTTTGCATTATTTTTTATTAATATTGTTTCATATTAAAAAAATTATAGCAGTTTTGGTTTTTAGAATACTAGATATATTAAGTGCACGTAGTATAATCTTGTTCACAATCATTTTTACATTGTTATTTCAAAATATAAAGTGTCCTTATAAATATGAGAAGGAGTGTATATGTATATATAGAGAAATTATTGGATTCGTGAAAATTTTCGAACTCCAGTTTTCGATGGATTTACACATTTTGGGATGTCCTGAACATGATTCGACTCTTTTTAGAAAATGTCTGTCGTCAGTTAGTCTGTCTGTCTGTCTGTCAGTCTGTGTATGTGTATCACAAATTTTGTGGACGCTGTATCTCACGAACCGATTAATGGAATTTAACCAAACTTGGTATTAAGTTGGACCCTGACATGAACTGGTGCTGATTAGATTTTGAGAACAATTGCGTGACAGGTGGCGCTGTTATCATATTTTTTCTAAATTTTTAACATAGCAGTATTGATCAAAATTTCGTATAAATGTCATAAGGAGAGTTATTTTTATCGTGTGATTTTAAAATTTATATGAATTATTGATAGTACTTGTAGTTAACTCGGAAAAAAAATTGTGCATTTGGGAGCATTGCTTCCCCCCTGGGGGGGGGGAGTAAATTTTCAACATGGGTATCTTTCGAAAGATCTCGTCAATACCTTTAAAACGAATGGTTAAACTATAGATCTGTGATAATTTAAAACAAAGTTATCGATTTTTTTATTTTTTAACGAAAAAAAAAAATCGTATTTCTTCTGATAATTGCAAAAAATTGACTTTCTTTCGGCATTTAGTGATATAATTCTGTCAGATAAAAATCGTCTGTTTTATAATGGAAAACAATTTAATAATGTAATGAATAATTTGTATTCAATAAATTTTGTTTAATAAATTTTGTTCAATAAATTTTGTTGCGCTAAAATGTTTGCGGAGTCTTCATCTTTTTATTCGACGCCTCAAATTAAATTGTTTTTATGGAAAAGCGAAGAATAATTAGTTTTATGTCTACATTAAGTGTTCTACCAAGCTAGCCAGCAGTATAAGAGTGCAAAAGTGTGTTTGAATATTTATCTTCGAGTTCGAATATTTATATAATGAACGGTATTGTAAAAGAACGATAAGTGCTACGTTTATTAAAACCTATACAAATCGTGCGGCAATGACCCGTATTGTCATCAATTTTTAGCTTAAACGGATACGGTAGACGTTATAGTTCTTCAAATAACACTACACTAAAATAATAATAATAATAATAATAATAATAATTCGAAGCCCTGATGCCATTTCTGCTGATTCTTATGTAAAATGACCTCATGAACCCGAATATGACTACCATTTTGCCCCATTACCCACCGTTTTCCCGGGACGTCACCTCCTCCCCCAATTTTTATCACTCTTCGGTAAGGTTATGGCCATGAATTTCATTTGGAGAATGGAAAATAATTCTTTTAACTCTTGAAAATAAAAAATAAGTGATAATAATAATTAATTAATTAAATATCATAAATCTAAACTATAATTTCAATGGCAAATCCCCCCCCCTCTAAATCTTCCCCTTGCAGCAAATGTTCATGTTATAAAAATTTTCACCTCTTTAGACCCTCAGAAGATATTTAACAGTTAAAATATTTCTTTTCTCCACTATAAATCAAATTTATAGCCATGAAATTACCGAAAAGTGGTAAAAATAGGGGTGCGTTCCCAAAAAACGGTGGGTGATAGGGCAAAATGGCCGCCATATTCAGATTTAGGATGTCATCTTATATAAGAATTTCCAAAATGGTGTTGGGGGGCAATTTTCATGCCGAGCAGTGTAATTTGAGTCTATGGATACAGAATGATATAGAATGATGTGTAATGATACAAAAATTTTCTCAATGACCCTTAAAAGAACCATAGGCCCTACGCCCCTCAAAATCTATGCAGTTCGTCAATGATGACCTATAACATACCTATAAACTTTGAACCCAATTGGATAAGATGTTTATCCGCTGAAATGTTGACTCACACACATACATCACCGTAAAAGTAGCAAGAATGAATTCAGGAGACCTCATAACGTATAGATATACCAAAATGTTATTTTCACGTTCATTACAATACCTTCCTTACATGGTATATTTTCGAGGAGTGAAAAAAAAAAAAAAAAAAAAAAAAAAAAAAAAAAAATGAAAGAAAGAAAGAAACATGGGAAGTTTTTTTTACTTTTTTGAACATTTAAGTGTCTTCAATTGACAAAATGATTGACTTTCGGATTTTTTGCTTACTTAATAAATTTTGTTTTTATATTTCAATCTAAGCATGTTTTTTCTTTTAGATGGAGGCAATTATCGAGAAAATGCAAGATGAGTGCCACGGTGTGCCGGTCAAAACTGTGAAAAGTTTCATGTCCAAAATACCCAGTGTTTTCACAGGCAAGTCCTATATCAGTACATTTTTTTCCCATAGGGTAGGTGCTCTATGTGATTGGCATCTATCCCGAAATAATTAATAAAAAAGAAAAACAATGAAATCATATATTTTACATATAAGAATTTTAACATTTTATGTCAAACACTGGAGCATAGGGTGCTAATAACTGGTAAAATGAATCACTAGCAGTGTTAAACACTGGAACATAGGGGGCCAATGACTGATAAACTGAAAAACTGGCAGTGTCAATGACTGGAACATGGAGTGGGTGTCAAATAATTCATAATAATAATAATAATTGTTATTAAATGTATATATTTTAACATATATGTGGTTCTGAATGTCTTTCGTACCATATACATACTTGCCAACCGTTAATAACCATTAATAACCGTACAATTGTTAACGCCCACTGTAAAAACGCCCCTTTTCTCACACCACTATGTTTTTAGAGTAATTCTCTCCAAATGTTGCTACGATTAAATAAAACTAAAATTACTCTAAAATATTATTGGTGTGAAAAAAAAAGGCGGGTACAAAAAATTGTACGGTTCATAATGAGATGGTTGGCACGTATGCATATATATTAACTTAAGATTTCTAAAAATATTTTCTGATGATTAGAAGATTAAAAACATTAGAGATTGTGCACTTACCCTATATTAAGTCGATTGAAAAATTCTGCCCATTCGAATTAAAAAAGAAAAATAAACTGACACCTAAAATTTTTATTTGGTTGTATTTATATAACATTTACAGAGCTATTCGGTCAAAATATCACATATATGTTCTTAAAAAAAAAGGCTGATTTTTTTTTTTTTTTTTTTTTTATTCAAACGGACAGTATACGAATTTTTGTCATTTATTACCTATCTATATATAGTATATTCATAGTTGCCAACTTAGCAGTTTTGGCTTTGGGCTACCACAAAAATTTAATATAAATATTTATTTTATTTAATCAGTGAACTTTAACAGTTTTCACTGATTAAATAAAATAAAAAAAAAATTATTAAAAATTTTCTGTAGCCAAAAGTTGATAAGTTAACAAATATGAGTATATTCAATGATATCAATGGTCAATAGATACTATATCGAAATAGTTTAGTAGTTAAACTCAGTTCCCAACTAAATATCCAAGCAGCACTGGCCGTGGTGAGTAAGAGGATTTCCTCCTATACTCTGTTCGCCGAGAACTGATAGCGAAAGTAAATAAAGCAACGTGATTCTTGGCGAGACTGTTAAATGACTGGCGTTGGATTGAAGACAAACGGCGTCTCTCTGACAACAACGAACGATTTCTTTTTTCGTTTGTTAATTTCGTAGCGATGTTTTGTTTTTTTTCTTCATGTGTTTAATGAGAATTATGGAAAATGAAAGCATGGAATAAAGTCCTCGGAAGGAAAGATAAATGCAGTGAATCCAGAGAATAGTTTTATCCAGCAGTCACAAACTATAACTCACTTATAAGGCAGGGAAAGCTGACATTCGGTCAATATAAACACAATCGCCCATTCAGCGAGAAAACGTAAATGTGGCAAACTTTGGTGATGAAACAGCAACCTTTGATGAAACAGCAACCCAACAATTTTACTTTGAAATATAAAGATATCAAATGCTTTCTGCCGTACAAAGCTCGGAAGACAAATCTTCCGAAAACGGCACGCGAAAACTGGTCAAGCATTTCCTACAGTTGTTCTTCAGCTCAGTTGTCGGAATAGTGTTGATGTGAAGGTTGACGTTAAAGATTTAAGGTTACATACAAACGGAACGCTTGCAATTTCCATGACGTAAATTTTGCAAATTTTTGCAAATACAGTCGACAGCAAAAGTATCCGAACACTAGCAAAAATTCCTATGTAAAAAAAGCACACTTAATGCAGTTTTGTTAAATAAATCCTTGTCAAATCCTGTTCTCAGTCTAAGAACATGATTCGACAAGGATTTATTTAACAAAACAGTGTTAAGTGTGCCTTTTTTACATAGGAATTTTTGCTAGTGTTCGGATACTTTTGCGGCCGACGGTAGTCATACATTGGAACGCTTGCAAACGGCTTTGCAACCGGTAGTGTTTCATTTGTATGTACCCCTAAAAGGGTTTAACTTTGCAGGAGAGCAACAAAATAGTTGAGAGGGCTTTCGTCGTTTTAGAGAGTCGGTGTTTTGAGATTATAAGATCGCACTACAGCTTTAAATTAGTTGAGAAGATTTAACGATGCACTGCTACAAAGCTGTTAAGATGTTTTAACGTCAAATTAGGGCTACAAAGTGGTTAACAGGATTTAATGTTGGTAAAAGGTTGAACTGACGGTTTAGTGCGTTTAACGTCGCAGTACAGCATACAGCAACAGATATTTTACAACGTCGCACAAGAACTACAAAATGGTTAAGATGTTTAACGTGCAATAGGAAAACAAAGTACAGTCGGCAGCAAAAGTATCCGAGCACTAGCCAATAATTCTGATTTCAAAAAAGTGCACTTAATACTGTTTTGTTAAATAAATCTTTGTCGAATCATGTTTTTAGACTGAATAAGAACAGCAATCGAGAAGGATTTATTTAACAAAGCAGTATTAAGTGTACTTTTCTAAGACAGGGATTCGTGCTAATGCTCGGATACTTTTGCTGCCGACTGTAGTTGCGAGTTTTTGCGTCGCAAGAGGGTTGAGGTGAATGCAAAAGTAATGGTTGAGATTGTTTAACTTTGTACTAGAGCTATAAAGTGGTTGAGAGGGTTTATCATCGCACTAGAGTAACAAAATGGTTTAGATATTTTAACGTCGAAATAGGACAAAAAATATATTTCAGACTGTTTAATTTTGCACAAGGGCTACAAAGTGGTTTAGAGGTTTTAATGTTGCGCTAGGACAACAAGGAGAGGCTTTTAGGCAAGAAGGTTGATATGACGGTTGAGACTTTCTAACGTCGAGCTAGAGCTACAAAATGGTTCAGAGGGTTTAATCGATAGAGGGTTTAATCGATAGAGGGTTGACGTGAAGGTTGAGAGGGTTTAAATCCGCATGACACCTTTAAATTATTTCAGAAGACTTAGACGTCGCTTTAGAGCTGCAATGTAAGTGATAGTGTTTAACATCGCTAGAAAGTGGATAAGAGTGTTTGATGTTGCTCTAGAACTATAAATTGATTGAGAAGATTAAAATTGCAAGTGGAATTGAGGTGACAATTTAGAGTTGGCAGTGCTATGTGATGCTTAACGTCGTACAGGAGCAACAAATATGTTAAGGTATTTAAACGTCGTACTAAGGTGATAAAATAGTTTAAAGCGTTTATTTTTGCTTAGGGGTTACAAAGTGGTTCAGAGGAATTAACGTCGCACTAGGGTTAAAAAGACAGATTTTAACATCACAAGAGCGTTAGAGTGAATTTAGAGGGTTTAACATTGCTTAAAGCTACAACATTAGTGAAAGTCATTAACGTCGCAATAGAGATAGAAAATGTTTGAGAGGTGTAAATTTCGCAAGGTGGTTGATGTGCAGTTTCAAATCAAGGTTGACAAAGTTTTAACATCACTTTAGTGTTACAAAAATTTAAAATGTTTTAATATTATTCTGCAACTACGAAATCGAAAAATTGTAGTTTTGTTCATGGTTTGGAAGCTCTAACTTCTATAAGAACCGACTTCTGGAAATTTTCTGAATGATCAATTGATTCCTCGTGCAGAACTAAAAAGTTCTTAAAGAGTTCTATAAATCCTTAAAGAATTTTCGGACCAATGTGAACTGATATTTTACAGTTTGTGAGCCAAAAGTATCCGAGCACTAGCAATAATCCCTGTCTAAAAAAAGTACACATAATATTGATTTATTAAATAAATCCTTGTCAAGTCATGTTCTTACTCAGTCAAAGATCATGCTTCGACAAGGATTTACTTGACAGCATTAAGTGTAATTTTTTGATATCGGAATTATTGGCTAGTGCTCGGATACTTTTGATGCCGACTGTATAATGAGAAATTTAAATGTGTCAAGAAATTTGTTTTAACGTCGAGCTAGGGCTATAAGAAAAAGGACAATCGCAAGAGGCTTCACGTGACAGATAAGATTGTTTAACGTCGCACTAGAGCTAGAGAGCGGTTGAAAGAGTTTGCGCCGCAAAAAGGTTGAGTTGACAGATTATATTATTTAACCTCACACTAGAGCTACACAGCTGTTAAGAGAATTTGCATCACAAGAAGGCTCAGTGGAGAGTTGAGTTGTTTAACGTCGCACTAGAGCTACGGAGTAGTTGAGAGAATTTAAACCGTAAGATGGTTGATGCATCACCACCTGTAATAATGCCTCCGAGCTGCGCTCTACGTCACGGAAGATCGGCCGATTTCATCCAATCCTTCCGATCCGAACTGCATCATATGAAGTGTTGATTGGATAAAATCGGCCGATCTTCCATGACGTAGAGCTCAGCTCGGAGGCATTATTACAGGAGGTGTTGGTTGATGTGACAGTTGAGATTGTTTAACATCATATTAGAGCTACGAGTGGTTGAGAGAGTTTGGTCGCAAGAGGGTTCAGGAAAAATTTCAGATTGTTTAACGTCGTACTAGGGCTACGGAGAGGTTGAGAGAATTTGCATCGCAAGAATGCTAAGGTGACAGTTGAGATTGTTTAACGTTGCACTAGAGCTTCTCAGTGGTTGAAACAATTTCATAGCAATAAAGTTGAGAGGACAGTTGAGGTTGTTTTACGTCACATGACAGCTACAGATCGCTTGCGAGAATTTGCATCGCAAGAAGGCAGAGGGGATAGTTGAGTTTATTTGGCGTCACACTACTGCTACGGAGTGGATGAGAGAGTTTGACCCGCAAGAGGGTTGATGTGACTGCTGAGATTGTTTTACGTCGCACTAGAGCTACGGAGCGATTGACAGAGTTTGCGCCGCAAGAAAGTTGAGTTGACAGTTGATATTGTTTATCGTCTCACTAAAGCTGCACAGCGGTTGAGAGAATTTGCATCGCAAGAAGGCTCAGGAGAGAGTTGAGTTTGTTTAACGTCGCACTAAAACTACGGAGTGGTTGAGAGAATTTGAACCGCAAGATGGTTGATGTGACAGTTAAGATTGTTTAACATCACATTAGAGCTACGGAGCGGTTGAGAGCTTTTTCTCGGAAGAGGGTTGAGGAAAAAATTTAGATTGTTTAACTTTGCACTAGGGCTACGGAGAGTTTGAAAGAATTTGCATCGCAAGAAGGCTGAGGTGACAGTTGATATTACTTAACATCACATTAGAGCTACGGAGTGGTTGAGAGAGTTTTGTCGCAAGAGGGTTGAGGTAACAAAGGAGATCGTTTAACGCCGAATTAGGGTTTCGGAGAGGATAACAG
Organism: Salticus scenicus; assembly: GCA_963930645.1. Taxonomy (NCBI): domain Eukaryota; kingdom Metazoa; phylum Arthropoda; class Arachnida; order Araneae; family Salticidae; genus Salticus; species Salticus scenicus. The sequence continues at coordinate 14,830,044 of OZ005658.1, forward strand.
AATTTACGTCACAATGGGGTTTCGTTGACAGTTGAGATTATTTAACGTCACAAGAAAACTACAGAGCGGTTGAGAGAATTTAATCCGCAAAAAGACTGAGGAGGTAGATGAGTTTCTTTAACCCCGCACTAGACCAACGGAAAGGTTAAGAGAATTAACGTTACAAGAAGTTTGACGTGACAGTTTAGATTTTTTAACGTCACACAAGAGCTACGAAGTGGTTGAGACAGTTTGTGTGACAGACGGTTGAGTTGAAATTAGTTAGCGTCGCACTTTAACTACACAGCGTTTGAGAAAATTTGAGCTGCAAGAGGGTCGATGTAAGAGTTGATATTGTTTTAAATCACATTAGAGCTAGGAAGCGGTTGCGAGAGTTTGATAGCAAGAGGGTTCGGGTGAAAATTGAGACTGTTTAACGTTGCACTAAAGCTACGGAGAAGTTGAGGGAATTTGCATCGCAAGAAGGCTGAGGGGTATTTGAGTTTATTAACGCCTCATTAGAGCTAAAAAGCGGTTGAGAGAATTTGCGTTGCAAGAGGGTTGTGTTGACAGTTGAAATTGTTTAACGTCACACTAGAGCTACAATGTTTGAGAGAATTTACATCGCAAGAAGGCTCAGGGGAGAGCTGAGTTTGTTTAACGTCGCACTAGAGAGAGAATGCATTGCAAGAGTGTTGAGTTGAAATTAGTTAAAGTTGCCCTTTAGCTGCAGAGCGGTTGAGAGAATTTGAGCCGTAAGGGGGTTGATGTGACAGTTGAAATTGTTTTGCATCATATTAGAACTACAGAGTGATTGAGAGAGTTTGGTCGCAAAAGGGTTCAGGAAAAATTTCAGATTGTTTAACGTCGTACTAGGGCTACGGAGAGGTTGAGAGAATTTGCATCGCAAGAAAGCTAAGGTGACAGATGAGATTGTTTAACGTTGCACAAGAGCTTGAGACAATTTCATAGCAATAAAGTTGAGAGGACAGTTGAGGTTGTTTTACGTCACATTACAGCTACAGATCGCTTGAGAAAATTTGCATCGCAAGAAGGCTGAGGGGATAGTTGAGTTTATTTGGCGTCACACTACTGCTACGGAGTGGATGAGAGAGTTTGACCCGCAAGAGGGTTGATGTGACTGCTGAGATTGTTTTACGTCGCACTAGAGCTACTGAGCGATTGACAGAGTTTGCGCCGCAAGAAGGTTGAGTTCACAGTTGATATTGTTTATCGTCACACTAGAGCTGCACAGCGGTTGAGAGAATTTGCATCGCAAGAAGTCTCAGGGGAGAGTTGAGTTTGTTTAACGTCGCACTAAAGCTACGGAGTGGTTGAGAGAATTTGAACCGCAAGATGGTTGATGTGACAGTTAAGATTGTTTAACATCACATTAGAGCTACGGAGCGGTTGGGAGCTTTTTCTCGGAAGAGGGTCGAGGAAAAAATTTAGATTGTTTAACTTTGCACTAGGGCTACGGAGAAGTTGAGGGAATTTGCATCGCAAGAAGGCTGAGGGGATATTTGAGTTTATTTAACGCCTCTTCAGAGCTAAAAAGCGGTTGAGAGAATTTGCGTCGCAAGAGGTTTGTGTTGACAGTTGAGATTGTTTAACGTCACACGAGAGCTGCACAATGTTTGAGAGAATTTACATCGCAAGAAGGCTCAGGAGAGAGCTGAGTTTGTTTAACGTCGCACTAGAGAGAGAATGCGTTGCAAGAGTGTTGAGTTGAAATTAGTTAAAGTTGCCCTTTAGCTGCAGAGCGGTTGAGAGACATTGAACCGCAAGGGGGTTGATGTGACAGTTGAAATTGTTTTGCATCATATTAGAACTACAGAGTGATTGAGAGATTTTGGTCGCAAGAGGAAAACATTCAGATTCTTTAACGTCGCACTTTGGCTTCGGAGAGGTTGACAGAATTTGCACCACAAAAAGACTGAGGGGAGTGTTCAGTTTGTTTAACGTCAAACTAGAGCTACGGAGTGGTTGAGAGAATTTGTGCACATAACGTTTGATATGACAGTTGAGATTGTTTTAAATCACATTAGAGCTACGGGTTGGTTGCGAGAGTTTGGTCGCAAGAAGGTTAAGGTAAAAATTGAGATTGTTTAAAGTAGCACTAGGGCTGCGGAGAGGTTGTAAGAACATGCATTGCAAGAAGGCTGAGCATATAGATAAGTTTGTTTAACCTTATACTAGAGCTACAGAGTGGTTGAGACGGTTTGCTTTGCAAAAGATTCAGTTGAAATTAGTTAACGTCGCACTTTAAAAACAGAGCCGTTCAGAGGTTTTGAGGTGAAAGAGGGTTGATTTGACAGTTGAGATTGTTTTAAGTCACATTAGAGCTCGGATCGGTTGCGAGAATCTGGTGTTGCAAGAGTGTTGAGGTAAAAATTGAGGTTGTTTAACGTTGCACTAAGGCTACGGAGAGGTTCAGGAAATTTGTGTCAAAATACAGTTGATGTAACTGTTTAGAATGTTTGCACTACACAGCAGTTGAGAAAATTTGCTTTGCAAGAAGGCTGAGCAGATAGATGAGTTTGTTTAACCTCATACTAGAGCTACAGTGTTGTTTAGACGGTTTGCGTCACAAAAGGATGAGTTAAAATTAGTTAACGTCGCACTTTAGCTACAAAGCGGTTGAGAGAATTTGAGCTGAAAGAGGGTTGATGTGACAGTTGAGATTGTCTTACAGTCGGTAACAAAAGTGTCCGAACGCTAGCGAAAATTCTTATGTAAAAAAAGTATCTTAATACTGTTTTGTTAAATGAATCCCTGCCGACTCCTGCTCTTAGACTGTCTAAGAACAGGATTCGACAAGGATTTATTCAGAAAAACTGTGTTAAACGTACTTTATAGGAATTTTTGCTAGTGTTCGGACACTTTTGTTACCGACTGTACATCACATCAGAGCTACGAAGCGGTTGCGAGAATTTAATCTCAAAAGGGTTGAGGTATCAATTGATATTGTTTAACATCGCACTAGCTCTATGGAGATAATGTGAGAGTTTGCATTGCAAGAAGTCTGCCAACCTCTTTGTACCTAAACAAACTCTCTCAACCACTCCGTAGCTCTATTGACGTTAAAGAAATTCATATATCCCTCAGCCTTCTTGCGATGCAAATTCTCTCAACCGCTCTGTAGCTCTAATGCGATGTAAAACAATCTTAACTGTCACATCAACACTCTTGATGCTCAAACACTCTTAAACAATCCGTAGCAGTAGTGTGACGCGAAACAAACTCAACAATTTCCTCAGCCTATTTGCGATGCAAATTCTCTCAAGCGATCAGAGAATTTGAATTGCAAGAAGGCTGAGGGGATAGTTGAGTTTCTTTAACGCGCTAAAAGAGCTAAGAGAGAGGTTGAGAGAATTTGAGCTGAAAGATTGTTGAAGTGACAGTTGAGATTGTTTTAAATCACATTAGCGATACGGATCGCTTGCGAGAGTTTGGCCGGAATAGGTTTGAGGAAAATATTGAGATTGTTTAACTTCGCACTAGGGCAACGGAGTGGTTGAGAGAATGAATTTGCATCGGAAGAAGGCTTGGGTATAGATGAGTTTGTTTCATGTCGCACTAGAGCTACGGAGCTTAAGAGAATTTGCGTCACAAGAGGTTTTAGATGACAGTGTAGAATGCTTAACGGCGCACTTGGGTTTCGGAGAGTTGACAGAAATTGCACCACAAAAGACTGATGGCAGTGTAGAGTTTTTTAACGTTAAACGAGAGCTACGGAGGGGGTTGAGATAATTTGTGCCACATTAGGTTGATATGATAGTTAAGATTGTTTTACATCACATTAGGCTACGGAGTTGTTGCGAGAATTTGGTCGTAAATATGTTCTTTTGACAATTCAGATTGTTTAACGACGCTCTAGGGCTACTGAGAGAATGCGAGAATTTCCAATACAAAAAGTCTGAGGGGAAAGTTGAGTTCGTTTAACGTCACAAAAAGAGCTATGGATGGATGGACGGTTCGATGGTTGGGTTTTACGTCGCACTAGTGCTGCGCAGAAAAGAGCTTTGGAATGGTTGAAACAATAAGCGTCGCAGAAGGTTGAGTTGAAATTAGTTAACGTCGCTCTTTAGCGACAGAGAGGGTGAGAGAATTTGAGCTGAAAGTTGGTTGATGTGACAGTTGAGATCGTTTTACATCACAATAGAGCTACGAAGCGTTTACGAGAGTATAATCTCAAGAGGGTTGAGGTGTCAATTGAAATTGTTTTACATCGCACTAGATCTATGGAGATGTTCAGAGAATTTGCATCGCAAGAAGCGTCAGGGGATAGTTGAGTTTATTTAACGTTGCACTAGAGCTATGGAGTGGTTAAGAGAATTTTCATCGCAGGAGAGCTGAGTTGACATTTGAGATGGTTTAACGTCCCACTAGAGCTACAGAGCGTTTGAGGAATTTGCATCGCATGGAGGCTGAGGGGTTAGGTGAGTTTGTGTCATGTCGCACTAATGCTTTGGAGCGGTTAAGAGAGTTTCGTGGCAAGAGCGTTGAAGAAAAAATTGAGTTATTTTAACGTCGCACTAAAACTACGAAGACATTGAGAGAATTTGCATCGTAAGAAGGCTGAGGGGATAGTTGAGTTCGTTTAACGTCACACAAGAGTTACGGAGTGGTTGAGATAATTTGTGCCACATAAGGTTGATGTGACAATTTTGATTGTTTAACGTCGCACTAGGGCTACGGAGAGAATGCGAGAATTTGCATTGCAAGAAGGCTAAGGGGATAGTTGAGTTTCTTTAACGCGCAAATAGAACTATGGAGTGGTTCAGAAAGTTTGCGTCGCAGAAGGTTGAGTTGAAATTAGTTAACGTCGCTCTTTAGCAACAGAGATGTTGAGAGAATTTGAGCTGAAAGGGGGTTGATGTGACAGTTGAGATTGTTTTAAATCACATTAGAGATACGGGTCGGTTGCGAGAGTTTGGTCGCAAGAGAAAATATTGAGATTGATCGATAAAATATTGAGATTGTTTAACTTCGCACTTGGACTACAGAGCGGTTCAGAGAATTTGCATAGTAAAAAGGTTTGGGTATAGATGAGTTTGTTTCATGTCGAACTAGAGCTACGGAGCCCTGAGAGAATTTGCGTCGCAAGAGGATTTAGGTGACAGTTTAGATTGTTTAATGGCGCACTTGGGCTTCGGAGAGGTTAACAGAAATTGCACCACAAAAACACTGAGGGGAGTGTTGAGTTTGTTTAACGTCAAACTATAGATACGGAGGGCTTGAGTTAATTTGTGCCACATAAGGTTGGTGTGACAGTTGAGATTGTTTTACATCACATTCGTGCTACGGAGTGGTTGTGACAGTTTGGTCACAAATATGTTCAGGTGACAATTCAGATTGTTTAACGTCACTCTAGGGCTACGGAGAGAATGCGAGAATTTCCAATGCAAGAAGACATGAGTGGAAAGTTGAGTTCGTTTAACGTCACAGAAAGAGCTACGGAGTGGTAGAAACAATTGGCGTCGCAGAAGGTTGAGTTGAAATTAGTTAACGTCGCTCTTTAGCAACAGAGAGGTTGAGAGAATTTGAGCTGAAAGAGGGCTTTGTGATAGTTGAGATAGTTGAACATCACATTACAGCTACAAAGCGGTTGCGAGATTTTAATCTCAAGTGGGTTGAGGTGTCAATTGAAATTGTTTAAGATCGAACTAGATCTATGGATAAGTTCAGAGAAATTGCATCGCAAGAAGTCTCAGGGTATAGTTGAGTTTGTTTAACGTGGCACTAGAGCTATGGAGTCATTAAGAGAATTTGCACCGCAGGAGAGCTGAGGTGACAGTTCAGATGGTTTAACGTCTCACTAGGGCTACAGAGCGTTTGAGAGAATTTGCATCACAAGGAGGCTGAGGGGATAAGTGAGTTTGTGTCACGTCGCACCAGTGCTTTGGAGCGGTTAAGAGAGTTTGGTCGCAAGAGGGTTGAAGAAAAAATTGAGTTATATTAACGTCACACAAAAATTATGGAGACGTTGAGAGAATTTGCATCGCAAGAAGGCTGAGCGGGGATAGTTGAGTTCGTTTAACGTCACATAAAAGCTACGGAGTGGTTGAGAAAGTTTTCGTCGTAGAAAGTTGAGTTGAAATTAGTTAACTTTGCACTTTAGCTCCAGAACGTTTGAGAAAATTTGAGCTGCAACAGGGTTGATGCGAATATTTAGTTTGCTTAACAAAGAAATAGGAGTATGGAGAGGTTGAGAGAATTTGCATCGCAAAAATGCTGAGGTAACAACTAAGATTGTTTAACATCGCACTAGATCTTCTTAGTGGTTGAGACAATATGCATAATAAAAGGGTTTAGTTGAGAGTTGAGATTGTTTTACGTCACACTAGAGCTGCAGAGCTCTTTAGAGAATGTCCATAGCAAGAAGGCTGAGGGGATAATTGAGTTTATTCAGCGTCACACTAGTGCGACGAAGTGATTCAGGGAATTTGTGCAGGAAGAGGGTTGATGTGACAGTTTAGCTTGTTTTACATCACTTTAGAGCTACAGATCATTTGAAGGAATTTGCATCGCAAGCAGATTGAGGGAAAAATATAGATTGTTTAACATCGCACTAGGGCAAAAGAGAGGTTGAGAGAATTTGCCTCGGAAGAAGGCTAAGGAGACACTTTAGATTGTTCAACACGTAACACTTGAGCTACAGATCGCTTGTGAGGATTTGCATCGCAAGTAGGCTGAGGGAATAGTTGAGTTTGTTTCACGTCACACTACTGCTACGGATTGTATAAGACAGTTTATTCATCAAGAGTGTTCATGTGACAGTTAAGATTGTTTCATCGCATTAGAGCTACAAAGCAGTTGAGAGAAATTGCATCGCAAGAAGACTGAGGGGATAGATGAATTTGTTTAACGTCAATAGAGCTACATGGTGGTAAAGAGAGTTTGTTTAGATACAGAGAGGTTGATATTAGAATTTGCGTCGAAGGAGGATTGCGGGGACAATTGCGATTGTTTAATATCGCTCTAGGGCTACAGAGAGGGGTTGGCAGTATTTTCGTCACAATAGCGTTGATATGACAGTTGAGATTGTTTAACATCACGTTAGAGTTAAGAGCGCTTGAGAATATTTGGTGATGGGATAGTTGAGTTTGTTTAGTGTCACACTAGTTCTACAGATTAGTTGAGAGAATTTGAGCCACAAGAGGATTGATGTGACAGTTGAGATTGTTTTCGTCACATTAGAGATACGGAGCGGTTGAGAGAGTTTGGTCGTAAGAGGGTTGAATAAAATATTGAGATTGTTTAACTTCGCACTTGGACAACGGAGAGGTTGAGAGAATTTGCATCGTAAAAAGGATTGGGGTATAGATCAGTTTGTTTCATGTCGCACGAGCTAGGAAGATTTGAGAGAATTTTCCTCGCAAGAGGTTTTGGGTGAAGGTTTAGGTTGTTTAAAGTCGCACTTGGGCTTCGGAGAGGTTGAGAGAATTTGCACCACAAAAAGACTGAGGGGAGCGTTGAGTTTGTTTAACGTCAAACAAGAGCTACGGAGTGTTGAAATCATTTGTGCCACATAAGGTTGATTTGACAGTTGAGATTGTTTTACATCACATTAGAGCTAAGGAGTGGTTGCGAGAGTTTGGTCGCAAATATGTTCAGGTGACAAGTTAGATTGTTTAATGTCGTACTAGGGCTACGGAGAGAATGCGAGAATTTCCAATGCAAGAAGTCTGAGGGGAAAGTTGAGTTTCTTTTACGCGCAAAAAGAGCTATGCAGTGAAAGAGACAGTTTGCGTCGCAGGAGAGCTGAGGTGACAGTTGAGATGGTTTAACGTCCCACTAGGTCTACAGAGCGTTTGAGAGATTTTGCATCGCAAGAAATCTGAGGGATAGGTGAGTTTGTGACACGTCGCACTAGTGCTTTGCAGAGGTTAGGAGAGTTTGGTTGCAAGAGGGTTGAAGAAAAAATTGAGTTCTTTTAACGTCGCCCTAAAACTACGGAGAGGTTGAGAGAATTTGCATCGCAAGGAGGCTGAGGGGATTACTGAGTTCATTTAATGTCACATAAGAGTTACGGAGAGGTTGAGATAATTTGTGCCACGTAAGGTTGATGTGACAGTTGAGATTGTTTTACTTCGCACTAGGGCTGCGGGGAGAATGCGAAAATTTGTATCGCAAGGAGGCTGAAGGGATAATTGAGTTCGTTTAACGTCACATGAGAATTACGGAGTGGTTGAGATAATTTGTGCCACATAAAGTTGATGTGACAATCTGGTTTGTTTAACGTCGCACTAGGGCTACGAAGAGAATGCGAGAATTTGCATTGCAAGAAGGCTGAGAGTATAGTTGAGTTTCTTTAACGCGCAAAAAGACAGAGGGGAGTGTTGAGTTTGTTTAACGTCAAACTAGAGCTACTGAGTGGTTGATATAATTTGTTCCACATGAGGTTGATGTGACAGCTCAGATGGTTTTACATCACATTAGAGCTAAGGAGTGGTTGCGAGAGTTTGGTCGAAAATATGTTCAGGTCACAATTTAGATTGTTTAACGTCGCCCTAGGGCTACGGAGAGAATGCGAGAATTTCCAATGCAAGAAGTCTGAGGGGAAAGTTGAGTTCGTTGAACGTCACAGATAGAGTTACGGAGTGGTTGAGACAGTTTGCGTCGCCGAAGGTTGAGTTTAAATTAGTTAATGTCGCTCTTTAGCAACAGAAATGTTGAGAGAATTTGAGCTGAAAGAGGGTTGATGTGACAGTTGAGATCGTTTTACATCCCAATAGAGCTACGAAGCGGTTACGGGAGTCTAATCTCAAGAGGGTTGAGGTGTCAATTGAAATTGTTTAACATCGCACTAGATCTATGGAGATGTTCAGAGAATTTGCATCGCAAGAACTCTCAGGGGATTGTTGAGTTTATTTAAAGTTGCACTAGAGCTATGGAGTGGTTAAGAGAATTTGCATCGCAGGAGAGCTGAGTTGACATTTGAGATAGTTTAACGTCCCCATAAAGCTACAGAGCGTTTGAGAAATTTGCATCCCATGGAGGCTGAGGGGATAGGTGAGTTTGTGTCACGTTGCACTAATGCTTTGGAGCGGTTAAGAGAGTTTGGTCGCAAAAGGGTTGAAGAAAAAATTGAGTTATTTTAACGTCGCACTAAAACTACGGAGACGTTGAGAGAATTTGCATCGCAAGAAGGCTGAGGGGATAGTTGAGTTCGTTTAACGTCACATAAGAAATTCGGAGTGCTTGAGATAATTTGTGCCACATATGGTTCATGTGACAATTTAGATTGTTTAACGTCGCACTAGGGCTACGGAGAGAATGCGAGAATTTGCATTGCAAGAAGGCTATGGGGATAGTTGAGTTTCTTTAACGCGCAAACAGAACTATGGAGTGGTTCAGACAGTTTGCGTCGCAGAAGGTTCAGTTGAAATTAGTTAACGTCGCTATTTAGCAACAGAGAGGTTGAGAGAATTTGAGCTGAAAGTGGGTTGATGTGACAGTAGAGATTGTTTTAAATCACATTAGAGATACGGATCGGTTGCGAGAGTTTGGTCGCAAGAGATTTGAGGAAAATATTGAGATTGTTTAACTTCGCACTAGGGCAACGGAGAGGTTGAGAGAATTTTCTTCGGAAGAAGGCTGAGGTGACTTTTGAAATTGTTTAACGTCACATCAGAACTACAGAGCGGTTGAGAGAATTTGCATCGTAAAAAGGCTTAGGGTATAGATGAGTTTGTTTCATGTCGCACTAGAGCTACGGAGCTTTCAGAGAATTTGCGTCGCAAGAGGTTTTATGTGACAGTTTAGATTATTTAACGGCGCACTTGGGCTTCGGAGAGTTTGAGAGAATTTGCACTACAAAAAAGACTAAGGGGAGTGTTGAGTTTGTTTAACCTGAAACTAGAGCTACGGAGTTGTTGAGATAATTTGTGCCCCATAAGGTTGATGTGACAGTTGAGATTGTTTTACATCGCATTTGTGCTAAGGAGTGGTTGCGGGAGTTTGGTCGAAAATATGATTAGGTGACAATTTAGATTGTTTAACGTCGCACTAGTGCTACGGAGAGAATACGAGAATTTCCAATGCAGATGTCTGAGGGGAAGTTGAGTTCGTGTAACGTCACAGAAAGAGCTATGGAGTGGTTGAGACAGTTTGCGTTGCAGAATGTTCAGTTGAAATTAGTTAACGTCGCTCTTTATCAACAGAGATATCGAGAGAATTTGAGCTGAAAGGGGGTTGATGTGACAGTTGAGATTGTTTATCACATTAGAGCTATGGATCGGTTGCGAGAGTTTGGTCGCAGATATTTGAGGTGAAAATTTGCATTGCAAGAAGGCTGAGGGTATAGTTGAGTTTCTTTAACGCGCAAAATGAGCTATGGAGTGGTGGAGACAGTTTGCGAAGCAGAAGAACTAATGTGACAGTTGAGATGGTTTAACGTCCCACTAGGGCTACAGAGAGTTTGAGAGATTTTGCATCGCAAAGAAGCTGAGTGGATAGGTGAGTTTGTACACGTCGCACTAATGCTTTGGAGCGGTTAAGACAGTTTGGTCGAAAGAGGGTTGAAGGAGAAATTGAGTTATTTTAACGTCGCACTAAAACTACGGAGTCGTTGAGAGAATTTGCATCGCAAGAAGGCTGAGGGGATAGCTGAGTTCGTTTAACGTCACATAAGAGTTACGGAGTGGTTGAGATAATTTGTGCCACATAAGGTTGATGTGACAGTTGCGATTGATTTACGTCGCACTAGGGCTACGGAGAGAATACTAGAATTTGCATCGCAAGAATGCTGAAGGGGTAGTTGAGTTTGTTTAACGTCACATAAGAGTTACGGAGTGGTTGAGATAATTTGTGCCATATAAGGTTGATGTGACAATTTAGATTGTTTAACGTCGCACTATGGCTACGGAGAGAATGCGAGAATTTGCATTGCAAGAAGGCTAAGGGGATAGTTGAGTTTCTTTAACTCGCAATTAGAGCTATGGAGTGGTTGAGACAGTTTTCGTCGCAGAAGGTTGAGTTGAAATTAGTTAACGTCGCTTTTTAGCAACAGAGAGATTGAGAGAATTTGAGCTGAAAGTGGGTTGATGTGACAGTTGAGATTGTTTTAAATCACATTAGAGGTACGGATCGGTTGCGAGAGTTTGGTCGCAAGAGATTTGAGGAAAATATTGAGATTGTTTAACTTCGCACTAGGCCAACGGAGTGGTTGAGAGAATTCGCATCGAAGGAAGGCTGAGGTGACTGTTGAGATTGTTTAACGTCACATAAGAACTACAGAGCGGTTGAGAGAATTTGCATCGTAAAAAGGCTTGGGTGTGGATGAGTTTGTTTCATGTCGCACTAGAGCTACGGAGCCTTGAGAAAATTTGCGTCGCAAGAGGATTTAGGTGACAGTTTAGATTGTTTAACCTCGCACTTGGGCTTCGGAGAGGTTAACAGAAATGGCACCACAAAAAGACTGAGGGGAGTGTTGAGTTTGTTTAACATCAAACTATAGCTACGGAGGGGTTGAGATAATTTGTGCCACATAAGGTTGATGTGACAGTTGAGATTGTTTTCATCACATTCGTGCTACGGAGTGGCTGCGACAGTTTGATCGCAAATATGTTCAGGTGACAATTCAGATTGTTTAACGTCACTCTAGGGCTTCTGAGAGAATGCGAGAATTTCCAATGCAAGAAGACATGAGTGGAAAGTTGAGTTCGTTTAACGTCACAGAAAGAGCTATGGAGTGGTATAAACAATTGGCGTCGCAGAAGTTTGAGTTGAAATTAGTTAACGTCGCTCTTTAGCTACAGAGATGTTGAGAGAATTTGAGCTGAAAGAGTGTTATGTGACAGTTGAAATAGTTGTACATCACATTACAGCTACGAAGCGGTTGCGAGATTTTAATCTCACGTGGGTTGAGGTGTCAATTGAAATTGTTTAAGATCGAACTAGATCTATGGAGATGTTCAGAGAATTTGCATCGCAAGAAGTCTCAGGGTATAGTTGAGTTTGTTTAACGTGGCACTAGAGCTATGGAGTCATTAAGAGAATGTGCACCGCAGGAGAGCTGAGGTGACAGTTCAGATGGTTTAACGTCTCACTAGGGCTACAGAGCATTTGAGAGAATTTGCATCACAAGGAGGCTGAGGGGATAGGTGAGTTTGTGTCACGTCGCACCAGTCCTTTGGAGCGGTTAAGAGAGTTTGGTCGCAAGAGGGTTGAAGAAAAAATTGAATTATTTTAACGTCGCACTAAAATTACGGAGACGTTGAGAGAATTTGCATCGCAAGAAGGCTCAGGGGATAGTTGAGTTCGTTTAACGTCGCATAAGAGCTACGGAGTGGTTGAGAAAGTTCGTGTCGTAGAAAGTTGAGTTGAAATTAGTGAACTTCGCACTTTAGCTTCAGAGCGTTTGAGAAAATATGAGCTGCAACAGGGTTGATGCGACTAATTAGGTTGTTTAACGAAGAAATAGGAGTATGGAGAGAATTTGCATCGCAGGAATGCTGAGGTAACAACTAAGATTGTTTAACATCGCACAAGATCTTCTTAGTGGTTGGAACAATTTGCATAATAAAAGGGTTTAGTTGAGAGTTGAGATTGTTTTACGTCACACTACAGCTGCAGAGCTTTTTAGAGAATTTCCATTGCAAGAAGGCTGAGGGGATAATTGAGTTTGTTCAGCGTCACACTAGTGCAACGAAGTGATTCAGGGAATTTGTGCAGGAAGAGGGTTGATGTGACAGTTTAGCTTGTTTTACATCACTTTAGAGCTACAGAGCATTTGAGAGAATTTGCATTGCAAGCAGATTGAGGAGAAAATATAGATTGTTTAACATCGCACTAGGGCAAATTTGCCTCGGAAGAAGGCTAAGGAGACACTTTAGATTGTTCAACACGTAACACTTGAGCTACAGATCGCTTGAGAGAATTTGCATCGGAAATAGGCTGAGGGAATAGTTGAGTTTGTTTCACGTCACACTGCTGCTACGGATTGTTTAAGAGAGTTTGATCATCAAGAGTATTCATGTGACAGTTAACCCTTTGCCCGGAACATGTTTTCATCATGCTTATCGGGAACATCGGTCTCACAGACCGCTATTTTTAGAAAAAGGTACTGAATGTATTTAGCGAAATTTCGTGGCGATAAATTATGAATTCTTGCAGCCATAACTTTACTTTCTCAAACATGATGTATTATAGGGACGACAGGGTATTATATGGTTCATTGGATTTAATGCCGCATTAGTACTGCGCATTGGGTAATTGGCGACGGTCTGGGACGCACCCCTAAGGATAGTCCGGAGAAATGCCATCATAATTTTGATCCTCTCCCGCTTAGGTGACCCCATCCCCCCCAGAACTATAATTTGGTATATTATATGATTGAATCATCTGGTATCTGAAATTATTCTTTTTTAATATGTTTATTGAGACCAGTTTCGAGTACTTTTATAAATACGAAGCATTAAATTATTAAAAGAATGTAATTACGGTGTTTATTTTTCAATTCTAAATTACCACACTAATAAAAAGTTATAAATAAACAATTTCTCATTATTTTTCGAACTGCAGGAAATGAGTCTTCGCTCGGATTCGAAGAAATTTTGTCACCCTGTTTGGACTATTGAGGCACCGAATTTCGTGCAGTTTGAGATGCATTCACAAGTGGTATCATCGACAAGATATTAGACTAGACACCGGACTAGTAACCTTTTTGCCTCCACCATTCAGTCAAATGGTCAAATCAACCACCAAACCGACATGAAAATTCCACCAAGGCAGGTTTCTCCAATTTTGTTATCGCTGTTTTATATTTCGATTGGCTGCAAATTAAACATATACCAAAACCTACACTAGCTGAAATGGAAAGCAAGTAGTCTAATCTTTGTTATTGTTTGAAAGCTGTTCCGTGTGACTTTTGTTTGGAGTTTTGGTGGTAAGAGGAACAAACCATTTAAAGCATGCAAAATCACACGAACCAGTTGCCAAGACAGCGATTAATACCATGCTCCGGGAATTTTTCTCCATAGACAATATAGGGAATCTGTACTCTACCAGTATATCTGCTCAACGAGGGGTATCCAGTCATTTTTTTTTCATGTGTGCAAAGAGTACAGTCGGTAACAAAAGTGTCCGAACACTAGCAAAAATTCCTATGTAAAAGAAATACACTTCATGCGGTTTTGTTAAATAAATCCTTGTTGAATCCTGTTCTTAGTCAGTGTAAGATCATGATTCGATAAGGATTTATTTAACAAATCCGTATGAAGTGTACTTTTTTTACATAGGAATTTTCGCTAGTGATCGGACACTTTTGTTACCGACTGTACATTCGTGTGTCTAAGCGATTGCTGAGCTTTCCTGTAAAACCGGCAGCAAAAGTATACGAGCACTAGCCAATAATTCTGATGCCAAAAAATTACACTTAACACTGTTTTGTTAAATAAATCCTTGTCGAATCATGTTGTTAGACTGACTAAAAACATGACTCGACAGGGTTTATTTAACAAAGCAGTATTAAGTGTACTTTTCTTTTGAGAGGGATTATTGCTAGTGCTCGGATACTTTTGCTGGTACACACAATGGTAATGACATGCCTCGTCCTGGACAACTTGTAGGGGTGAATTCTACACTCCCACCAATTGCGCATTACGGGGCTATCATATGATATTTAAACTAGAGTGACCAAATGTCCTGAAATCAGGGAGGGGACTAAAGTGACTTAATGTCTCAATTTATTGGGGACAGTCACCACTTTTGGCAATTTGTCACTAAGAACAGGATTCGACAAGGTTTTATTTAACAAAACAGTATTAAGCGTACTTTTTTACATAGGAATTTTTGCTAGTGCTCGAATACTTTTGCTGCCGACTGTACTCTTACCAGCAATCAAAAGCAATGTTATTCTGTGAGGATATCTGTTTCCACATTACTCATTACCTAATATTCTTTCTCCGAAAATTGGTTTTTCGCATTTTATTTTCTAGCAAGTTTAATTTCTACAAAACTTTTGGAAAGAATTTGCAATTATTGACATTTCTACGTAATGCGTCTGTTAGCGCTCAAAAATTAAGATTCCTAATATTCTCATAACATTTTACATGTTTGTTTTTTCAACATTAAGGGGATTGCCCATTACGCAGCACTAGTGCGACGTAAAACCCATCCAACCAACTAAACGACCGTCAACTAGAGATGTAATAAAAACGGGAATTTTGCTTCTGGGGAATAAACATAGGAATTTTCGGGTTTAAACTCGGTATTTGGGGAACTTTAGAATCTTTGATGGGAAGAAACTAATATTTAATGTTTAGATTTAATTTCATTTCTTTTAGGTGTACCAAACAACTTGTTTCAATATCATTTTTATTCTATTTGCTAAAATAAAAGTGATATCAACAATTATGTAATTATTTTACAGAAAATTGTAAAAAAAAAAAAAACGTTTACGTTATTGACAATAATAAATAATGAAATTTTGTCTGCCAATTTAAATAACTTTACTTTTTTTCTTTTTTTAATGAATACCATAATAAAATCTATATATATAAAAGAGCAGAGTCTGTGTGTCTGTCTGTCCGCTATGGAATCCTAGGCCGTTTCACCGAGCGGGACCAAATTTGAACTAAGAACAGGATTCGACAAACTGACTAAGACAAGGATTCGACAACGATTTATTTAACAAAACTGTATTAAGTGTACATTTTTTACATAGGAATTTTTGCTAGTGTTCGGAGACTTTTGTTACCGACTGTACTAAGAAAAACAATCAAACTTAAAAAACAAAACTTTTAGAAAAAATGTGCAATTATTGACCTTTCTACGTAATGTGTCTGTTAGCGCTCAGAAATTGAGATTCCTAATATTCTCTTTGGGCCGCGGTAGCCCAGTCGGTAGAGCGCCAGCCTTGTAATTGAAAGATTGCGAGTTCGGTACTCGAGCGGGCCAAAGACCGTCGTGTACACTAATGGTGACTGGTGCACGTAAAATCTGTCGTGGCCGCAATGTCCTCCATGTTCCCATAAAAAATTATACCTCTGGGGGTCACCGAAGCGGGAGAGCCATCCCTTCCGTGGAGGACGAAAACTGCGATGGCATGTCTCCGAACCACCTCTAGGGGTGAGTCCCAGACCGTCGCCAATTGCCCATCTGCGCAGCACTAGTGCGACGGAAAACCTAACCAACCAACCTAATATTCTCATAACATTTTACATGTTTTTTTTTTTTTTTTTTTTTGCAACATTAAGGGGATTGCCCATTGCGCCTCACTAGTACGATGAAAAACCCATCCAGCCAACCAAACAACCGTCAACACTAAGCGCACTGTAAAAAAAAAACCTATTACCAGCTGCAATCTGTGATTTATTTTATCCAATCACAGAGAATTTCTTGCAAGAAATTCTCTGTGATTAGTGTTCACTGTTCCAACCCCAAAGGGTAGCTTCCTTGTTTGAACAGATTTTATGTTGTACTAGTGCCACGCTGTGGACAATTGGCAACGGTCCGGGACTCATCCCTAGGGTTGTTCTGAGGCATGCCATCCTCTACAGGTTGAGTGTATTTTACGTCGCATTAGTGCTGCAGTTAGATAGACTTCGCGTCTTCGACATTTATCGCCAAACTTGCCGGTACTCTATTCTAGGAATATGCATCTGCAAGTCACCACACTAAGCCTAACCTTTAGCGGTCTCAGGGACCGATGTTCCGGTATAAGGGTTAAGATTGTTTCATCGCATTAGAGCTACAAAGCAGTTGAGAGAATTTGCATCGCAAGAAGACTGAGGGTATAGATGAATTTGTTTAACGTCAATAGAGCTACATGGTGGTAGAGAGAGTTTGTTTAGATACAGAGCGGTTGATAAAATTTGCGTCGAAGGAGGATTGAGGGGACAATTGCGATTGTTTAATGTCGCTCTAGGGCTACAGAGAGGGGTTGGCAGTATTTTCGTCACAATAGCATTGATGTGACAGTTGAGATTGTTTAACGTCACGTTAGAGTTAAGAACGCTTGAGAATATTTGGATGGCAAGAAAGCTGATGGGATAGTTGAGTTTGTTTAGTGTCACACTAGTTCTACAGATTAGTTGAGAGAATTTGAGCCACAAGAGGATTGATGTGACAGTTGAGATTGTTTTCGTCACATTAGAGATACGGAGCGGTTGAGAGAGTTTGGTCGCAAGAGGGTTGAATAAAATATTGAGATTGTTTAACTTCGCACTTGGACAACGGAGAGGTTGAGAGAATTTGCATCGTAAAAAGGCTTGGGGTATAGATCAGTTTGTTTCATGTCGCCCTAGAGCTAGGGAGCTTTGAGAGAATTTTCGTTGCAAGAGGTTTTGGGGGTTGCATTACGGATTTGGGGTTGCAAGAGGGTTGAGGTAAAATCTGAGATTGTTTAACGTTGCACTAGGGCTACCGAGACGTTGAGGGAATTTGTGTCACAATACAGTTGAGGTGACAGATTGTTTAACGCTACAGAGCAGTTGAGAAAATTTGCTTTGCAAGAAGGCTGAGCAGGATGATGAGTTTGTTTAATCTTATACTAGAGCTACAGAGTGGTTGAGACGGTTTGCGTCGCAAAAGGTTCAGTTGAAATTATTCAACGTCGCACTTTACCTACATAGCGGTTAAGAAAATTTGAGCTGAAAGAGGTTTGATGTGACAGTTCAGATTGTTTTACATCACATTAGAGCTACGGAGCGGTTGCGAGAGTTTAATCGCATGATGGTTGAGGTGTCAACTGAAATTGTCTAACATCGCACTAGATCTATGGAGATGTTCAGAGAATTTGCATCGCAAGATGTCTCACGGGATAGTTGAGTTTGTTTAACGTCGCACTAGAGCTATGGAGTGGTTAAGAGAATTTTCATCGCAGGAGTGTTGAGGTAACAGTTGAGATGGTTTAAAGTCCCACTAGGGCTACAGAGCGTTTGAGAGAATTTGTGTCGCAAGGAAGCTGAGGTGATAGGTGAGTTTGTGTCACGCCGCACTAGTGCTACGGAGTGGTTGAGAGAGTTTGTTCGCAAGAGGGTTTTAAGAAAAAATTGAGATATTTTAACGTCGCACTAAAACTACGGAGACGTTGAGAGAATTTGCATCTCAAGAAGACTGAGGGGATAGTTGATTTCGTTTAACGTCACAAGACACAAGAACTACGTACTGGTTGAGACAGTTTGCGTCACAGAAGGTTGAGTTGAAATTAGTTAACTTTACACTTTAGCTACAGAGCGGTTGAGAAAATTTGAGCTGCACGAGGGTTCATGTGACGATTCAGATTGTTTAACGATGAAATAGGACTATGGAGAGGTTGAGACAATTTGCATCGCAAGAAGTCTGATGTGACAACTAAAATTGTTTAACGTCGCATTAGAGCTTCTTAGTGGTTGAGACAATTTGCATAGCAATATGGTTTAGTTGACAGTTGAGATTGCTTTACGTCACACTAGAGCTGCAGAGCGCTTCAGAGAATTTGCGTCGCAAGAAGGCTGAGTGGATAGTTGAGTTTGTTCAACATCACACTAGTGCATCGGAGTGATTCAGAGAATTTGAGCAGCAAGAGTGTTAATGTAACAGTTGAGCTTGTTTTACATCACTTTTGAGCTACAGGGCATTTGAGAGAATTTGCATCGCAAGCAGATTGAGGGAAAAATTGATATTGTTTAACATCGTACTTGGGCAACAGAGAGGTTGAGAGTGTTTGCATCGGAAGAAGGCTAAGGTAACAGTTTAGATTGTTTAACTTAACACTTGAGCTACAGATCGCTTGAGAGAATTTGCATCGCAAGAAGGCTGAGGGAATAGTTGAGTTTGTTTGGCGTTACACTACTGTTAGGGGTTGTTTGACAGAGTTTGAGCATCAAGAGTGTGTATGTGACAATCAAGATTCTTTTACATCGCATTAGAGCTACAGAGTGTTTGAGAATTTGCATCGCAAGAAGGCTGAGGGGATAGATGAATTTGTTTAACGACAGGAGAGCTACGGAGTGGTTGAGAGAGTTTGTTTAGCTACAGAGCGGTTGAGAGAATTTACGTCGAAGGAGGATTGAAGTGACAGTTGCGATTGTTTAATGTCGCTTAAGGGCTACGGTGAGGTGTTGACTGAATTTTCGTCACAATAGCGTTGATGTGACAGTTGAGATTGTTTAACGTTACATTAGAGTTAAAGAGCGGTTGAGAAAATTTGGATCGCAAGAAAGCTGATGGGATACTTGAGTTTGTTTAGCGCCACACTAGTTCTACAGAGTGGTTGAGAGAATTTTAGCCACAAGAGGATTGAAGTGACAGTTGAGATTCTTTTACGTCGCACTAGAGCTACGGCGCGGTTTAGAGAGTTTGGTCGCAAGAGTGTTGAGGAAAATATTGAGATTGTTTAACTTCGCACTAGGGCAACGGAGAGGTTTAGAGAATTTGCTTCGGGAGAAGGCTGAGGTGACTGTTGAGATTGTTTAACGTCTCATCAGAACTACAGAGCGGTTGAGAGAATTTGCATCGTAAAAAGGCTTAGGGTATAGATGAGTTTGTTTTACGTCGCACTATAGCTAGGGAGTTGTTGAGAGAATTTGCGTCACAAGAGGTTTTAGGTGACAGTTTAGATTGATTAACTTCACCCTAGGGCTTCTTAGAGGTTGACAGAATTTGCATCAGAAGAAGGCTGAATGGAGAGCTGAGTTTGTTTAACGTCACACTTCAGCTACGGAGTGGTTGAGAGTATTTGAGCAGCAATATGGTTGTTGTGACAGTTGAGATTGTTTTACATCACATTAGAGCTATTGAGTTGTTGAGAGATTTTGGTCGCAAAAGTGTTCAGGTGACAATTGAAATTGTTTAACATCGCACTAGTGCAACGGAGAGGTTGAGATAATTTGCATTGCAAGAATGCTGAGGAGATAATTGAGTTTGTTTAACATCACAAAATCTCTGGAGTGGTTGAGACAGTTTGCGTCGTAGAAGGTTAATTTGAAATTAGTTAACTTCGCACTTTAGCAACAGAGCGGTTGACAGAATTTGAGCTGAAAGAATGTTGATGTGACAGTTGAGATTGTTTAAAATCACATTTGAGCTACGGATCTTTTGCGAGAGCTTGGTCGCAAGAGGGTTGCGGTACAGTCAGTAACAAAAGTGTCCGAACACTAGAAAAAATTCCTATTTAAAAAAAGTAGAGTTAATACTGTTTTGTTAAATAAATCCTTGTCGAATCATGTTCTTAGCCAGACTAAGATCAGGATTCGACAAGTATTTATTTAGCAAAACTGTGTTAAGCGTAGTTTTTTTTATATAGCAATTTTTGCTAGTGTTCGGACACTTTTGTTACCGACTGTATAAATTGTGATTGTTTAACCCTTTCTTTACCATAGCTTCAATTCAGTTATGACTCTAAAATACCGAAAACGCCCGAAACATTTTTGCCCCTTCTTCTCGGCTCAAGTGTCAAATCGAAAGTAATCAGTTTTCGACAGGGAGGGAGGAAATCGAAAGAGTATTAGTATTTTCCCTGGTAGATCTAAAGGGAAATTTTTCCATAGAATTGTACCTAGCATAGGGGAAAAAATCTTTGAAAGAGATTAAAAATCCGTTGCAATAGTAAATAATTAACTTTTTGTTCGTATTGTAATGCAGATTCTAAGGAAATGTTCAGTTTTGCTTGCAATAATCTTCTACATAGAAAATACTATATGAAAATACAAAAGAGTGAAAGGTATAAAGACAAAAGCATATTCTAGTGAAACATGAAAATGTTTGAAACTGAGAATGTTAAAAATTTTAGTTCGAGTATTGAGGGTACAATTCTAAACATAGTTTTAAATAGGAAAATAAGCAATAAAAAAATTTATAATAATATATATAAAAAAAAAAGATAATCTCATTAGACTAATGTCGTCATTTTTTCTTATTATATCATTGTCCACGAGATTAAATATTGTGCATTTATAAATCTTATTTTATTTTTTATTTCATTTTGCACGAGCGCTTTTTATTTCCTAATTCAAAATTATTAAAAAAAAAACTTTTTCGATACTGTCCACTGATTATTATTAATTTTCTTTTCTTTTTCTTTAAAAAAAAAAAAAAAAAAAAAAAGAGAGAGAGAGATTTTGAGGAAATTCTGGCAAAAGCGGAATTTTGTTTAGTACGGAGAACTATTTTTTTTTTCTTTTTTCTTCAAATTATAAATTCGGTTTCAATTTATTCAATTATATTTTCGATAAATTTTCAATTTCGATAAATGTCCAACTATCGTAAGACTGGTATCGTAAAAATCCGTAGATTGAGACTAATAGTCCTCAGTCGTAATAAAAGTCATCAGTATTAAAAAAAAAAAAAAAAGAAATGTGATTGATTATTTTGACATAGACTTAACTAAACATTTTTCTGTTTCTTATTCTAAAGCACAAAAATAGATTATAATCGCTTCTACGATATTCAAAATGACGTTGAATAATATTAAATGATTTTGCAACGTCATCTAGCGTTGCATACTTGCCAACCATCTCATTAAAAGCATAAAATTGTTAACGCCCCTTTTTCCACACCACTTTATTTTTATAGTAATTCTCTCTAAAGGTTGTTACAATTACATAAGAATAAAATTACTGCAAAAAAATGACTGGTGTGAAAAAAAAGGCGGGTACTAAAAATTTTATGCTTCATAATGAAATGGTTGGCAGGTATGTCGTTGGAGGCGGATCTGCTTGTTCTTCTTTATAACTTTCATTTAAATATTCTATTGAAAGATTAAATTCTTCATCTTTTTGTGTTTCTCCATCTTTATCCACATCTATGGGTTTATAAAGTTCTATTTCAGTCATCTGAAAACTTTCAAAATTTGTGATTTCTAATTTCTGGAGATCTTTTGTATTTAAATTTCTAATTTCATCATCTGTTGCTGATTTTATAAATTTGTTTTATCACCAATTTTTATCACCTTGGCAGGAATCAGAGTTCCCAACTTTTATAATTTATTCACGAGCATTTTTATCCCCACTTTCTTTTCGCATCAGAAATTTTGTAGATTATTTCTCTTTAATATGTGACAACGACTAAATAAGAAGAAAATTATTTTTGAAAATTTCCGGTATGAAAAAGAGGCGGGGTTGAAAATGCTCGTGAATAAATTATAAAAGTTGTGAACGCCGGCAGGAATACCGTCTCATGCTTAAAGGGCATGCCTTAGTTATGTAAGGCTTTTTTTTTTTTTTTTTAAATGAGAGGAAAAATTTGCGCAGAAATAGAGGTTGGTTGGTTGGTTTTTACGTTGCACTAGTGCTGCGCAGTGGGTAATCAGAAATAGAGGAATTTTATTTAAGAAATGTTGAGTGTTTATGCGATTAAGCGGGTGTCGTTGTAAAAAAATATTTATTTAAACGAGGAAATTTAACATTACTTCTATTGGGGAAAAAATTGGTGCTATAACTTTCTATTCTTATAAACGGGGTATTCGACTATCCGCTACCCGAATTAAGTGAAGACGACTGTATTTTACAATACATGTGTGCGTATTTTACAAATATATATATATATATATATATATATATATATATACGTGTGTGTGTGCGTGGTTTTAAATACATTATGAGAATAAACACTACTATGTAACATTTATGGATTCAAATATCAGCTTTAAATTTTGGGTTATAAATGTAAAATATGCATTTAACACTAACATTATTTATGAAAGAATTTAAGGTAATAATTGAATTATTGTTTGAAATTGAAATTATTTTTAAATAGTATCTTCAAATAATATGAAATATTACCTAACAAAATTGTTAATATCCTTAAATTTCTCGTAGATCATCTCAAATGTCATTTAAACCAAAGTAATCATATTTTCTAAATCTTAATCATATAACTGCTACGTTAATTAATTAAAAATTTCAAGGATTTCTCGTTACGTTTTAAGTTTTGCTTCCCCCCTTTTTTAAATTATTATTATTATTTTAACTTTTACCTTTTTTATCATATAGTGTTGCAGAGCATTTGAGGAAAGTAGGATGCTGGCTAAACTTAAAAGGTTTGAGCCGTTCCACGCATCATACACCATGTAGTGGCCTCTGCTCTTTCTTCTTGTTATTATTTTTTGTTATACTTTGTTCATATTTGTTATCTATAATCTCATCTATTAATGTCTCCGACACAACTCATACTAACATTGTCAATATATTTTGCTTTGCATAAGGTTTCATTTCCATATGTAATTGTTTATTGATTAATTCAAGTTTTCTTGTGTTTAATTTTTATAATGATGAATTATTATACATGTGTGTGTGTGTATAATAATTGATTGAGACTTCTCCTGTTTTAGGTTCTGACTTGTTGGCCTGGATGACAAAAAACTTGCAAATAGAAGATCAAAGTAAGTATAAATTATACGTTCGCTTAAAAATTATTACCAGAGATGCCAACTTTTATAATTTTTTCTAGAGCATCTTTAGCCTCGCTTTTTTTGTATACCAGTAATTTTGAAGAATGATTTTTTTCTTATTTAATTATTGTCACATATAAGAGAGAAATATTCTACAAAAATTCTGGTGCGATAAGAAGGCGGTGTAAAAAATGCTCCAGAATAAATTATGAAGGTTGGAAACTCTACATTACACCGTAGTTGCAAACATTTTAATTTATTCCGTAGCATTTTTAATTCCACCTTTATTTCGCACCTTTTTTTTAGAGTATTTTTCTCCAATATATAACAACGAGAAAATAAGAAAAGTTTTCTCTTAAAAAAAAAAAATAATAATAATAATAATAATACGGAATAAAGGCAGGACTAAAAGTGTCCCGGAATAAATTAAAATTTTAGCAACTCTCATTAGGCGTAACATAAAAATGTTGAATGTACCCATATTTGCCAACATCCTAACTAATATTCTGTAGTATTGTTAGTCTCGCCTTTTCTTTTTCACACCAGTAAATTTTTAGAGTAATATTCTTCAAATGCAATTATGATTAAATAAGAAGAAAAACACTCTAAAAATATTCTGGTGTGAGAAAGAAGGCGGGGCTCACAATACTATGGAATATAAATTAGTATGTTGGCAAGTATGTTATACCTATTTCAGTGTTATAAAATTATGATATGGTATGCGTGATCTTCTTTTAAACGTAAGATTTTTGTTTGACTAATTGAAAATGCTAATCCATCTTTAGAGGTTTAAACGTGTTATAAAACATGAATAAATTACATTTGATTTTCGGTTAAAGCTGCGAATAGGTCCAATCCCCCTTTTCTCCCTCCTCGCGTGATCATATGGTTTTTTTTTTTTTTCCCCGCTCTTTAAGCAAGTAACTTTTATCATCATAACTGCCAACATTTTAATTTTTTCCGGAGTATTTTTAGCCTCGCACCACTTTGTTTATCGAATAATTCTCTCCAATGTACCAGAATTGCCAACTTTTGCAATTTATTCCGGAGGACTTTTTTTTGCATACCAGTAATTCTGAAGAATAGTTTTCTTATTATTCAATCGTTGTCACGTATTAGAGAGAAATATTCTTCAAAAAATTCTGGTTCGAAAAGAAGGCGAGGCTAAAAATGCTCTGGAATAAATTAAAAAAGTTGGCAACTCTGAATATATAACTACGATAAATAAGAATATAATAGTCTTTAAAAAAAAGTGATATGAAATGTAAGCGAGGATAAAAATATTTCGGAATAAATTAAAATGTTGGAAGCTATGGATCAGTGTTTGTAGCGCAAACCTAAAATAATATCAATGCCAAACACTAATCACTATATTCATTAAAAAAATGTCAAATGAAACCAATTGTCCAATGTTGTTAATGTTAAAAATCCTGTTTGTTTTGCAGTGGAAGCCCTACACTTGGCTAACTTGATAGCTGCCCATGGATACATCTTCCCGATTGATGATCACGTGCTCACTGTAAAACCAGAAGGAACATTTTACAGGTTCCAGGTAAGAATTTTTTTTCAGTTTCTAACAAACAAAAATTTTTTGTATTGTTGTAAAATAGAGTCTTATTTTTATAACAATTTTCTCTTAATCGGGGGAATGCATGCGATAGTAGTAAAAATAACAAAAATGGTGAATGGGATTACATAACTGCCAACATTTTAAATTTATTCCGGAGTGTTGTTAATCTCACCCTTTTCCCCCACCGTAACCTTTCTAGAGTAATTTTCTACATATTTAATCGTAATTATATATTGAAGGAAATTTTTCTATAAAGATTACTTTCCCTAAAAATTTTGTACGACTTACATTTATCTGAAAATATATCATATTTCCCAATTCACAAAAAGAAATTATTTAATTATAAATCAGTACCGTACCAGGTCAACTGCCAGACAACTTAGTTTCCCGAAAGCTCATTTGTCCAATAGCCAATTTCAGAGTTGCCAACTTTTATAATTTATTCCGGAGCATTTTTAACCCCACCTTCTTTTCGCACCAGAATTTTTGTAGAATATTTCTCTATAATATGTGACAACGATTATTGCCCGACAGGTGACTTACCAAACACTACGTTTACTCGACAGCTCATTTACACGACAGGTACATTCGCCCGATAATATCTTTGTTTAACAGGTACGTTTTTCTATATTGTTTTCAATGGCCGACTAGAACGGGGCGGAGTTTCCCTTTGTTTGTGGGGAAAAGCTGCATTATGATTGGCTATAGTCCTTTATTTGTGGGCTAAATTAAGACTCCTATAGGTTAAATTTCATCCTGAAGTCGAATGACAACAGAAAGTCAAGTCGTCAATTGACTTTAGGGATACTGCAGTGCCACACATGCCAACATTTTAAGTTATTTCGGAATACTGTTAGCATCCGCCCTTTTCTATACCACTTTATTTGCATGTTTAGAAACACAGACCTATTATAATAGTGGATGGGACAACGGCAACCTTTTTTAGTAGCAACGATAACTCATAAAAAACTCATGTGACTGTTGAACAACAGGAAGCCAAACTGGCCAATATTGAAATTTTCTCGCCATGCTCTAAACTCTGCTTTTTCTTGAGCAGATGATATTTTTCCTTTTTCTTTGAAAGTTCTTTTTAAAATTTTTATTTCACTTTAAAAGTTATATTGTTTTGAATTTAAAAAGAATTTTATTGCAAGAAATAGTAATTAGATGTACTTTAAAAGCCCTAGAAGTTATGTAAAATAAGGATTTTATTTCACAGGTAAGATTCTATTTAAAATTTTATTATTTCATTCTTTTTAAGCAATTATTTTTATAAAATGTTTATAATTGCTGTACTTAATTCTCTAAATTGAATTAGTTTAAATATATTACATCTTATATGATTTCAAAAATGTCCATGATTATTTATGAGAGTTAAAGCGAGTATAGACAAACCGAAATCATAAACACTTTTAAACTTTGTTTGAAAGTATAAATAACAAGGTAAAAATAAATTTCAGCAGCTTTAGTGTTTGTACACAAGTTTTGCTTGCTGTATCTTTTAATAATAATAATATTTACATTCAGAACAAAAAATCGCCAATAACGCGATAAATGTCAGAAAATATAACCTTTTTTTAACGGTCACGTGTTTCATCTTATTCCCTTACTAAAGGACGGCGCATTCCCTTAATAATGGAATGCTCCGTCCACTCTTATAAAAGGTCTATGTTTAGAAAAAGATTTATTTTAAAACTTAAACATTTTTCAAGTGTTGGTTGGTTGAGTGAATTTAACGCTGGAGCTGATGAGAGCTGAGGTTGAGTTGAACATATATGACCTTAAAATTCGACGACACTTCATGCTTTGACATCTTTTTTCTAAGTTTTGAAAAGTCGGAGGACTCACTATATATTTAGAAAAAGTAAGAATTTAAAACTTAAACATTTTTGAAATTTAATGGTTGGTTGAGTGGATGAATTAGCTTAATGCTGAAACTGATTAAGGTGCGGTGACCATAAGTGCTCGAAATCTGTGAAAAGTCCTTATTTTGACGTTGTTTTCTAAGTTTTGCAAAATTATCTCAAGGCAATTAATTATTTGTCATAATTGTTAACTATTAAGTTCACATTTACATAGTATAAAATATATCTGTGTAATTGCGGTAATATTTTTTAATGCTATTACAGTTGAACTCTATTATAGTGTCGTCGGTTATATCGTCAACTTGCTTATATAACGGCAAACTTGTAACATAACTTGTATTTTTGTCCTACTCAATTATTCATAGACGTCGTCATTGTTAATACACCTTTGCTACGTTATTTCGCTTTAATGTCAAAATTTGCGCAGATTTTATCGCTTTTTCCCTTCTTTCGAAAATAAAACAGAAAAGTAAAATTGAAAATTGAAATTACTTTCATACCTTCCAACCTGCTAATTAATATTCTGATAGATTGTCAGTACCCGCTCCCCTCCCCCTTTTTTTTTTTTAACACCAGTCCGTTTTAAGAGTATTTTTCTTCTTATTTAATTGTAATTACATTTGAAGAACATTTCTCAAAAAATAAAGTGGTATGGAAAAAGAGGCGAGTTCTTAAAATTTTCCGGAATGTTAATTAGTAAGATAGGTGACACGCAAGCGCGCCCCATCATCGACTGACCCAGATACGAGGGTATCTGGGTCAGTCGATGATGGGGCGCGCTTGCGTGTCACCTGTCTTACTAATTAACATTCCGGAAAATTTTAAGAACTCGCCTCTTTTTCCATACCACTTTATTTTTTGAGAAATGTTCTTCAAATGTAATGGCAGGGCAAGTATATACTTTTTTTATTACTTTTTTAAAATATTGAACATTTAACAAAACATCATAAGTTTTATTTAACGTATAAAATTTTTATACTAATAAACATAATATTTAATCTAATTCACTGACGCAGGCAAGAAATAATCCAAGGGATATTGTATTGGTCTCCGAGCAATTTTATTGTAAGTGATGAGAAAGAAGACGCCCATGAAGGATGAAAAAAAAAAATGTTTCTGCCGTAATATTTACCCGTTTAAGTTTTTCTATGTTTTACTTCCAAAATTATGAAAAATAAACCACAATTTAGATCAACCTTTAAAATCTAAAACGGATCAGGTCCTTCATTCCCTGGGGAAAATATGCGAGGTATTTTTTATTGTTATTATTTTTAATGTATTGCATCGTATATAAACCACACCCTATAATGTTTTTTCTAAAGATGCTTTTACTGTAGTTTTATATCAGTTACCACAGCTGCCAATATTTTAATTTATTCCGGAGTACTTTTAGCCCCGCCTTTATTCCGCACCACTTTATTTATTAAAAAAAATTTCTCCAATATGTAACTTTGATAAAATAAGACAAAATTACTTTTAAAAAATAAGTGGTACGAAATAAAGGCGGGGCTAAAAGTACTCCGAAATAAATTAAAATATTGGCAGCTATGAGTTACCTGTACATAGAGCGATTTCTCTTGCTTTTAAATCAAATTCGGTTATTACGTGCCTCGACTGTGTAGAGTAAGAAATGTTTCAGTTACTCGGATGACGTTATAACAGAATTAGACTGCATATTATGAAGGTACTCTAACATGCTCACTACAACCTAATGGGCTTTTGGCGATGGTGTGGGATTCAGGTCTCTCTCAAAGGGAAATTTGGATATCAGAATTTTCATACAATATTTTTGTAATAGATATCAACGCATATCATCGAATAGTCAACAGTCAAGTCTAAAATTATCATATAAAAATAATGGCACAGTCGGTAACAAAAGTATCCGAACACTAGCAGAAATTTCTATATAAAAAAAGTAGAGTTAATACTGTTTTGTTAAATTAATCCTTGTGGAATTATGTTATTAGTCAGTCTAAGAACATGATTCGACAAGGATTTATTTAACAAAACAGTATTAACTCTACCTTTTTATATAGAAATTTCTGCTACTGTTCGGATACTTTTGTTACCGACTGTATCTAAATTTCTCTTTATGAAAGCCCTGATTCTAAGGTATGTTACAGGCAGGGTTTTCATAAAGAGAAATTTGAATACTACTATTTTTATACAATAATTTTAGACTTGACTAATCGTATATATTCGTCAATACCTTTTATAAAATAGTTACTAAATAAAAATTCTAGTATCCAAATTTCCCTTTATGAGAATACTGCAGGGATTCACCCTTAAGGCTGGTCCGAAACATGCCCATCACAATTTCGATTCTCCGAAAAAGTGAAGGCGCAGTCGCCTATTGTACCGCTTTTTGTATCTCTCTAAATTTCTAATGCTAGTTATTTGCTCACATATTTAATCTCTCTTTTTTGACATAATTCTCGAGAAAAATATAATTTTACTGTAATCGTTTTATTAATTATTTTAAAGTTAGAATTTTAGCTTGAAAACTAAGTTAAAAATGAATATAAACTTGTTCATCAAAAGTAATGGTGGTGACATCTGTTGAGTGTAGTAGAAACGAGTAATGTATATCCTATTGATTTGGGTTTTAGCCTTGAAAATTAAATCAAACATTTATTTTTTTAATCTTGGACGAACAATTTTATTTATAAATAAGTAAAAAAAATATATATATAATTATGTTGACTATATATGTGCTAATTTGTACAATCCGTACACATTAAATTTCATTTAACATGGAAATTTTAGCTTGAAGTGCTTTATGTTATTCAAATTTAATTTTTTTTTTCCTGTAACTCCTAAAATTCCGTACCATATTAGTGCTAGGTTCTAGTGCAGGTCGCGCTCGCCAACCTAGTCATTTGGAGTTCTTCGTAGTATTCTCCAAAACTCGCGTAGATGCAAATTAAACCCTATCTTGACAGATCACTACAGAAGTTTGATTAGTTAATTGGGTATTAACGTCGCACTAGTACTGCGCTATGTGTACTTGGAGACAGTCTGGGACCCATTTTAAAGGATGGTCCGGAGACATGCCATCTCAATTTTGATACTCCACAGAGGGGATGGCTACCCCGCTTTGGTGACCCAAAGAGGTATAATTTGAATGGGAACATGGAAGACATTGCAGTCACGACGGACTTTACTTTCACTAGCCACTATTAGTGTACACGACGGTCTTTGGTCGGCTCGAATATCGAACTCGCAATTTTCCAATTAAGAGCTCAGCGCTCTACCGACCCTTTCAGAAGGTACTCAGGCTTAAGATCCAAGTGCTGTCATTCGGTCCTATACTAACAACTTGATGGAGAACAAAGCACCTGGTACTAGGTTGCGCAGTCAATTGACATGCACTGAGAAAAAAATAGACTGCTTTCATCTAGAATGAATAGGGGATGCTTTTCTAAATCCCTAAACTAGAAATATAGATTTCCGAGCTATAAGGCACGCCAATACACTGAGAAAAAAATTCTATAACTGACATCTAGAATCTAAATTGTGGTTCTAGAAAAAAGAGTTCCATGTCATTTTAATAAATTTCTTATAAAAAAATTTCTAGTCCCCTTCGAAAGCGAATTCTATAGACCTCTATTAGAATTCTTGAGCGTTTGCCTATACTAACGAGGACAAACCTATTTGAAAATATCTCCAAGTAAATGTGAATACAAGAGGCGGGTTTCAGCAGCTATAATCTTGGTTTATGACCCAATTCTAGAAAATTAAGGGAGAATTTCTCGTAATACAAAAGATTCAGAATATTGAGAATATTGTTTCACCATCTAGAAGTGTGTAAACTGGAAATTCTCGACCATTTCATCTATTCAGTTTATTGGCGTGCCTTATGCGCATAGCTCGGAAATCTATATTTCTAGTTTAAGGATTAAGAAAATGACCATTTATTCATTTTAGATGAAGGCGGTATATTTTTTTTCTCAGTGTGACTCCACCACCACCAGTCCTATCTTATTACGCAAAAATTATCATCCTTCCGTGTAGGGTCAAAATTGTGATAAGATGTCTCCGGAGAAGCCGTAGAAGCCGTCATCAATTGCTTATAGTGCAGCACAGGAGCGATTCACGCGCATAAAATTATATATAAATAATAAATTTCTCCTATGTTACATCTTTTTATAACACTATTTCATTTTTGCTTTATTTATTTCTTATTATTTATTTACTTGAATAAAAAATACGATTAAATTTTTAAGGAAAAATCTAATATTTATAACAATTCAAGAAAATATATGTACAGTCGGTAACAAAAGTGTCTGAACACTAGCAAAAATTCCTATGTAAAAAAAGTACACTTCATACGGTTTTGTTAAATAAATCCTTGTCGAATCTTGTTCTTAGTCAGTCTAAGAACATGATTCGATAAGGATTTATTAAAAAAAATCGTATGAAGTGTACTTTTTTTACATAGGAATTTTTGCTGGTGTTCGGACACTTTTGTTACCGACTGTATGTGTTAGCTTACACTAATGCTCATTAGCATTAGTCTTAAAGAAATTATCGAGCTGGAATAAACGAGATTATGTAAGTCCGAACAGAGACAGAATAAGATTCAGTGAGGAATAACGTATAACTTGACAATTCGAGTTTCATGATAATTTTCATATATTATTCAACTCGGAAAAGGTAATGTAATCTATTGAAAGAAGATATTAGATTCAATTATAACTATATTGAATAAAGGGAGAATTTTGATGAAACTTTGAAAGAAAAGTAAGGAAACTTTGATTAAATTATATTCATCCCGATACAAAATGAAATTAACAGCAGAACTGTGAGTTTTGCAATAAATAAAAGGATTTAAGTAAGTTTTTCTACTTCTTGTTTGATTCTTTCTTAATAATGTATATATTTTTATACATTATTCGAAGTATTTACGATCCCCATATATATATATTTGGATGACCAGATGTCCTCATTTTCTGAGGACAGTCCTCATTTTTCAAGTGCTGTCCTCAGTTGCTTTCACAAGTTCTCATATCCTCATTTGTCCTCATTTTCGGACATTTGTTCTCATTTGTCCTCATTTTTCAGTGATTTCTTTCTTTAGTTAAAATTTCAGCATTAGAGATGTTGCTGACCTTATTAATTTACAATACTGATTTTACAACTCCACATAACGTAAAAAAAATCACGATTCCTTGATTCATTACATTTATTTTTAAATCATCTCCAACATTATTACATCCCTCGTAGAAGATTAAAATTGTGATAGCATGTCTTCTTAGGGTGAGTCCCAGACCGTCGCCAATTGCCCATTGCGCAGCAGTAGTGCGACGTAAAAACCCATCCAATCCAATCCTATTACACAGAGTATATTTTTATATTGGGAGATTTTAATCTTTGCAACATTATACTTTAAAATATAAAAATTTGAAAAAGAAAAATCTGAATTTGCAAAAAAGTAAAACAAAAATAAGTATTTAAAAATTTAACATGAAGCTGGAAGTTATTTTATTTCTAATTAGATTTTATAACTAACTAAATTTAAATAACATTTTGAATGGAAAAGCAATTTTTAGCAAGATTGAAAACTGACTAATCAGAGATAGGAGCTGAACACAGATTACCTTGTTAATATCTCATGATTTTTTGCTCTCAGGTGAGTAAATAGTGCTACTCGAAGGTCATCATAATAACTCAGTTTGTAGATCAATTCTTATTCCTAGCCTAGCCAGTTTTTGGCATCCTTCGGATTGCCTTTTCATCTTAAAATGTTATTTATTGGACCACTTCCATTTGAAGTAAGTTATGATTTCGTTTACACTAAAAACGTGGTCTATACAATACAACAGTAACAATTGTATCAAATCATATATATATATATATATATATATCAATATATATATAGGTGCCAAGTCTACTGTTTTTGGCGGGAGACTTCAAACTGGAAAAAATTTATAGCTGTTTTCATTAATGTTAATCGTCGAAAAAATACATAACATATCTCATTTAAAAATACTGGTGTCAAATCTTATTTGAAAGTGTAAAAAATGTTGACAGCTCTGTATATATACAGGGTATACAGGGTATCCTATAAGTCTGTAGACATTTCAACAATTCATAAAAATAAAAAGAATTAGTAGAATTGAACGCGGTTTGCGAAAAAATTATTGTCGTAAAAAGGGATTTTTTTTTCTTTATCTTTCTTTCTTTTTATTTTCTTTTTTTAGTAAAAAAAAAAGTTAAAATTTTCGTCGATAGAGGACGCTGTACGTGAGCAAATCACACGTTTTCGTGAAAAACTATGTTTAGTTGCATGAAAATGTTTGCAGGTGTATAAATCCTGTTGTCCGCCATCACGACAACAGTGTAATTTATAGGAATCTGATTCGCATATTTTTCGTTACGCATCCATGTAGCGCCTCTATCAACAAAAATTTTAACTATGTTTCTTTTTTTTTTTTTTTTTTAGCCATAAACAGTCCCCTTCACGAGAATAACTTTTTCGCAGTTTTTAAAATGTCTATAGACTTGTGAAACACCTGATATACACACACATATATAGTATTATATACTTGTAAAAGAAAAATTTTATTAATTAATTAATTATAGGTATAAAAATTTTTTCAAAATATTCTCTCTCTCTCTCTCTCTCTCTTTCTGTCTTTTCTTTTTTTTTTTCCTTTTTCTTTTTCTTTTTCTTTTTTTTTTTTTTTGCATATTTTTATGCATTTCGTGCGGATATAATATGCAAATATGCGGATATTTTTGTTTCATTTTAAACGTTCTAAAATAATAATGATAATATTAAAATATTAGTTACGTACACACACAAAAAAAAAAAAAAAAAAAAAAAAAAAAAAATCAGAAAGAATTTTATTTTGTAATATCTTTCAATTTGAAAGTAGAAAGAAAAGAAATGAAATTGGAATCCATATCATATTCAAAATAATGAAACTTTTCAAGAATTTTTTATCTAAAAATAAAAAAAGTAAGAACATTTTTATTAATTTCGCTTCGATTTAAAGTTTTCATTTAAATTGAAATTCCAATTATAAAATAGCATACGTATCAATATATATATATATATATATATATATATATGAGAAACTAAATAAATCCCTATTCTTATCTTTGAAATTAATTATTATTCATTGATTTGAGTTATTTATTTATATATACTCGATACAATAATTTTATCACATATCAAAACGCATTTTCTAAAGCATGGATATAAACATTTAAATGAAAATAAAAGAGGATGATAGAGTTTCAACTAATATAATTTAATTTAAACAGCAAGGCTAGAAATTGTATTTTAAAAAAATCTTTCAACATAAATTAAATGCAATATTGGAAAGAAATTGAAAATATTAGAGTTGTGGTAGTTATGATTCTGCATTCTTTTTGAATTAAATTCCGAAAAGTAAAATTGTACGATATTAGAATTAGTTCTCCTTCCGATAAGGAAATAAATTGGATAATCAAATTTCGAATAAGAAGTGAGAAGAATTCGATTAAATTACATTCTTTTCGCCTTCGATTTGAAACTGCCATTGCAATTCCTAATATATTTGACAGAAAAAAAAAGTACTTTTGTTCAAAATATAATTTGTAAGAAATGAAGAAATTGAATGAATGTATGAATCTTACACAAGAATATTGATTTAATCAATGTGTATTTAATTAATCTTGCTTTCAACATACAATTATCATGCAACCAATGATAAAATAAAATCTTTAAAGAATCCAAAATCTATTACGGACATACAGTGACTGTAGGAATTATTAAAAATGACGTATTATACATTAGTTATTTTACGATAACTGTGGCTGTTATTCACCAATAACTTGAGCATGAAAATTTGAAAAGCGTATAAAGGCTGGGTGCAAATTTTCAGCAAATTTTGCCGTGTTGTTTCTGCCATCTAGCGGTATAGTTATTTTCAGACTTTTCAGGTAAAAATAACCAATCAAAGATTATGTGAAATCCTCGACGCTAGATGGCAGAAGCAGCGTGCCATATTTTGCTGGAATGCTGTACTCTGCTTTTAGACGCTTTTCAAGTTTTGGCGTTAAACCGGGAGTTGAAGTTAATGGTGAATACGGCCATAAGTCATATAACGAAGGTTTAGGTAAAACATCGTAGGTTGGACAACAAACTCACCTGTTTTCGTTCTTTATTTTCTTCTCACAATAATTATAGACAAGTTTAATTCATTAAAAAATTCTTTTAATCAATAGTAAGAACATAAGAACCGTTCTATTTGATTACCATTTTCTTTTAACCCTTTCAAGGGCAAGCAAATTTTCTTCATTTAAAACCAACAGCCACCAGAAATCACGAACAATATTAAAAGACGAGAAATAAGTGAAGTTATTCGTCTAACAAGGATACATTCAAAAGGTGTCGTCTTCAACAAATATCGAAAAAAAAAAATGTGATTCTAGTCTTCATAAAACACCAGAAAGTGAAAAAATTATCGGCTGAAATGAATTACAGCGACCAAAAAAAAAAAAAATTAAAAAAAAAAAAAAAAAAATCTAAATGAAGCATATATGGCGATTTCACACTGTTAGGCGATTGATTTTGAGTACATGGCGAAGAAGCAAAACACGGTTTTGTTCGTACACGGCAATCTCGGTGCTAGCAAACTTATCGCCTAACAGTGCTAAATCGCCAAAAATGCTTAATTTTGATAATTTTTTGCGGTCGCTGAAATTAATTTCAGCCGATAATTTTTTCACTTTCTGGTGTTTTATGAAGAGTAGAATCACATATATATTTTTCAATATTTTTTTATGACGACACCTTTTGAATGTCTGCTTATAAGTTATAAAAGAAAAAATTTATAAAATAATTCCGGGGACAGTTTTTGCAATTTTTGAATTAAAATTTGTGGTTGCACTATGGAACCATCGCCCCTGAAAGGGTTAAATCTGCATAATAGCCGCTCATAGAACTTTACAGTTTCCTGGTCTATATATTTAGAAAGCAAATCCAGCTGATTTCTCAAATGTTAAATAGAACTGATGTTTTTTCCATGAACGTTAAAGTTCATTTGTTGTTTTTTCAAAGAAAATTAAAGTTTAATTGCTGCTCTTTCGACGAACGTTAAATTTCATTTGTTGCTTTTTCAATGAAAGTTAAATTTAATTGATTTAGCACTGAAACTACACATTTAAAAATTTTCATGCAATCATTTTTCCTTGTTTTAGTCGATTTTCAATTTTTTGTTCTTCCTCTAATCGTTAGATGGCAGCACTACTCTCAAATTTAATAAATGAAGTCTCAGAGGAAGCCGTATGCAAAAGTCACTTTATATTTCTCAGAGGTATACCTTGCTGCTTGGGCGGTGCACTCGTAAACTGATTTTTCATCCGATCGACGGCCGTACTGTTATTTTGACGAAAAATGTTACGAATTTTTACAATTGACACTGTTAATTTAACAAAGTTATTTATTTATCAAGTTAATTATTATTTAATTTGAAACAGGTTAATATTTCGATATTTCAAACAAAAAAATATCTCGAACATTAAACATGTTTTTTTTTTTTTTTCTTTTGTGTATCTACGATCTAGTTATATGTCTAATACCCATTTTTGAAATCAATTTAGTAATTTCCAAGTGAACATGTGGAGGAAACGTTAAAGGGATTGATTGCTTTTTGATTGCTTATCCTGTTGCTCGTAATTTGAAGATTGCTAGTTCAGTACTCGAGCCGGTCAAAGACTGTCATGTACATTAATATTGGTTGGTGCACGTAACATCCGTCGTGCCCGCAATGTCCTCCATGTTCCCCTCAAAAATTATACCTCTGTTTAACACCGTTGAAGGAATGATATCCCCTTGGAGGATCAAAATTGCGATGGCGTGTCTCTGGGCTATTCTTATGGGGTGTATCCCAGACAGATCCTAATTGCCCATAGCAAAGCTCTATCTAATGCGTCGTAAAAACCCCTCATTCACTCACGCTTATCCTGTGACTTCCACGCGCAAAGTAGATGTAGCAAAATGTGCTCAGCCCGCGATAGCAGCGAGTATGCTTTTATTTTATCTTTTTGTTTACATATTCCCTCTCTTTTATCACTTAACCCTTTGACGGTCCAATTTAAGTTGATTTCTGTGATCAGTGTTGCAAAATTTAGGCACTTTTTTTATTCCATATCCACCACTAAATTTTAACGGTAACGGTTACCTAATCACATCCAAGATTATCCGTGCATTATATACGTCAAATATCACTCCTCAGAGTTGCTAGTGATAGTTGAATAAAAGAGTCCCTAAATTTAACAGCACTATTTATAGCGTTTTACAGCGTTAGGGCCGGCATAGGGTTAATCGTTCATAGTGCATTTTATACAGAATGATTCCGTAATAAATTGTGAAAAAATACTTTTGCATATGAAAAATACACTTTTACAAAAAAGACTATCTTTATATCCAAATAAACTCATAAACAAAGAACGTCAACTTGGCTAGTTCGATGTAGCTGTATATTGTCGCCAATATGCGCTTATCTCCAAGGAAAATAATACTGAGAAAATATTTTCAGCAAAAAAATAAATAAATAATCAAAAGGATAAATTTGGAATTTTTCTTTCTAACAAGCAAAATTGCACGAAAGTAAATCACTGTAAATAAAAAATAAATTCCTTAAATTAATTTCTTGGGATAAATCTAAGCGCAATAGACTTTCCAAGAAATATGTCTCATAAAAAGAACATAAATAAAATTAATTTAGCAGAAATTTTGCGAATATCAGCGACAGTGTTTGAAATAAGAAATTTTTTAGATATTTTCTAAGAAAACACTAAGATCGTATTTTCATGTATTGATAGGTTCTGGTGAAATTTATGTTCTAATAATTCCCTCACTTTATTACACCTGTTTGAGCTTTGTTGATCCTGTTTGTCATGTTCCCGGTGTTAGTAAGATGTCAAAACTTGACATACTTCGTGTGGTTATGTCGTTTCTATGGCAACAAGGAGATTAAAAGATTCACATGGTATTCTGCTAAAAAATGAAAAGAGCAATAAATTTAAATTCTTTAGAATTATTCAGTAGAATTGATTTTCGCACGAATAAACAATATTTTGGTTCATGCATTTTTTTTTTTTTTTTTTTCAGTTAATATTTCTGTACTGATAAGTATAAAGGATTTAAGTCCAAAAATGTCGATTTTGAGTTAAGTACATAGTCAGACTCAGAAAAAAATTCTCTATCGATTGGTACAAAGGATTTAAGTCTATGTGATTTAGTCTTTGAGAAAATCCATTGGTAAAAAAAGGTTCAAGACAGAAATTTAGCATTCATGTATGGTATAAAATATTTAATTCAATTTTTTCCCGTCATTAAATGAAGCTTGACAGTCACTGAATGTTATAAAGGGTGTAAGTCACTGAAATCCCTTTTTTCTAATCGATTCTTTTGATTTGCTTTTAGTTAGTTTAATTTTATTTTTCGTCTCCTGAAAAATCAAGAATATGGACTTAAATCCTTTATACTTATCAGTACAGATTTAAAGCTAACAGGCTTCGCTAGTCATCATATTTCCAGGAATTTTCATAAAAAAAAACATTAATCATTATATTTTAAATCACTTTATAAAACAAAACTAAAAACCTTCATTAAAATCGCTTAAATATTCTCTTCAGGTCTTCACTGCCTTCGCCAGTGTTTTCCCGTCTGCGCTATATGGGTTCCAGGTTCCCCCTGCTTGCATTTTAGAGTTAATCGGACTTTTCTATTTAACGGCCCTTTTCACTTACCGTCGCCGGAAGCCTGAGCTAGTGTTATTCTATGGGAAATTTTCTTTACATATAACTCATTAAGTAATACATATTTTTAAATTCTGTTTTCACATTCAGAAAATTCCCAACTGTTAAATTGATGGATATTTTTTAAAAACGAACTTTTTTGATTTTTAATATTTTATTTTGAAGCTGTAAAATACGAATTTTCAATATGTGGAATTTTTCATTTTGCAATTTTAAAATAAAGTATATATATATCCATTTTTTAAAAAAGCCCGTCAATTTATCAGTTGAGAATTTTCTGAATGTGAAAACAGAATTTAAAAATTTGTATTAGTTAATGAGTTATACGTAAAGAAAATTTCCTACATTAGCTTGGCTTCCAGTGACGGTTAGTGAAGCGGACCCTTAAGTGCTAACAGGATGATAAGTGCCTCGGCTATTATTCAAGAATTACGTTTTTGGGGCAAACATTTCTCGGGCATATTGTCGTCTTCACTCTATAGCAAAAGGTAGAACACCAGACAATCTTTCGAGCTGAAAAAAAATTTTAATTAGTAAAAGAATTAACCAATTATTAAAAGAATCATTATTAATCAATTATTATATCAGTTATTAAAAGAATTACAATTTTAATTATTAAAAGAACTTATTTTAAAAATCGGGCTTCAGGTGCATCAGAAAAGATCGAAACGAACCTGCGTAAAATCTTTTGTAGCTTTGCCATTTGCCTAAAAACCAACCAACACATTTCTAAATTTAACTATGTTTTTTGTCACTTCCTCGTCATAATTTCAGTCTAGAATGCTATGAAAACACTGCAAGATTTTCTTTTGTCAATTGGCATCTCTTTTATCAATTGTGTGAAGAAAGTCACACATTAACCCTTGGAAAATCGAACACACGACCTACGCGTAATTAGCCTGACGCTCTAACTAAGTCAGTTAACGAACCACGTTCTTTTTTTTTTTTTGGACTGAGGGCCTATTAGTCTCAATCTGGGATTTTTGCGTGGTCGTTTTCGATAGTTGGACATTTGTCGAAATCTAAAATTTATCGAAAATATAATTGAATAATTTGAAAGCGATGTTATAATTTGAAGAAAGAAAAGAAAAAAAATAATAATAATAGTCCTCCGTCCTAAACTATATTCTGCTTTTGCCAGAATTTCATCAAAATCTTTTTTTTTTTTTTTTTTTTTTAAGGACAGTGCACTATTAGTCTCAATCTACGGATTTTTACGATACCAGTTTTACGATAATGGGACATTTATCGAAATCAAAAATTTATCGAAAATATAATAGAATAATTTGAAAGCGATGTTATAATTTGAAAAATAAAAAACTAATAGTCCTCTGTGCTAAACTAAATTCTGCTTTTGCCAGAATATCATCTTTTTTTTTTTTTTTTTTTTTTTTTTGAAAGAAAAAGAAAAGAAAAGAAAATTAGTAATAATGAGTTTCGAAACAGATAGCATCGAAAAAAAATTTTTTTTTTAAATAATTTTAAATTAGGAAATAAAAAGCGCGCGTGCATAATGAAATAAAAAATAAAACAAGATAATTAAGTATGAGTTTGTGTTGATAATTTTTATTTTATATTAGTAAGTAATATAGAAACTAGTATGTTGTGGCCACCACAAGACTTTCTTCTATATTTTCCTATGCAAATTCACTCAGTAACAATATTAAAAAAAAAAAAAAAAATTACGATTTTTTTCTGTTTTTTTTTTTTCGTTAAAAGTAAAAAAAAAAAATCGATAACTTTGTTTTAAATTATCACAGATTTATAGTTCAACCATTCGTTTTAAAGGTATTGACGAGACCTTTCGAAAGATACCCATCTTGAAAATTTACCCTCCGGAGGGGGGGGGGGGGAAGCGATGCCCCCACATGCACAGAATTTTTTTACTAGTTAACTACTATTATTATCAATAATTCATATTAATTTTACAATCACAAGTTAAAAATAACTCTCACTATGTACATTTATACGGAATTTTGTCCTATACTACCATGTTAAAAATTTAGAAAAAATGCGATCACAGCGCCACCTGTTGAGCTATTGATCCCCAAATGTAATCAGCTCCAGTTTATGTCGGGGACCAACTAAATACCAAGTTTGGTTAAATTTCGTTAAAAAAAAAAAATACGATTTTTTTTCTAAGTTTTTTTTTTTTTTTTCGTTAAAAGTAAAAAAAAAATCGATAACTTTGTTTTAAATTATCACAGATTTATAGTTCAACCATTCGTTTTAAAGGTATTGACAAGACCTTTCGAAAGATACCCATCTTGAAAATCTACTCCCCTCGAGGTGTGACTTCCCCTCCAGTGGGGGGGAGGGGGGGTGGCGAGGCTCCTACACATACAAAATTTTTTTCCCAGTTGACTATCTCTATTATAAATAATTCTCGTAAATTTCATAATGATTACTAAAAAATAATTCTCTTTATGCACATTTATACAAAATTTTGTCCTATATCACCACGTTAAAAATTTAGAAATAGCGGGATGGCAACGCAACCTGTAAGACAATTTTTACCAAAAGTCGATAGGCACTAATTTATGTCAAGGTGCAACTACATACCAATTTGTATGAAATTCTGTGCATAAGTTCATGAGATACAGTTGCCACAAAATTTTGTCTCTCTCTCTCTCACACACACAGACAGACACACAGACATTTTCTAAAAATGGTCAAATCGTGTTCTACAGCTCTGAAAACATGTAAATCCTTCAAAAACCCGAGGTCGAAAATTTTTACGAATCCAATACTTTCTTCTATTGAATATAGAAGAAAGTAAAAATATTTAAAAATTCTTTTAAATATAGTTAGCAGAGGCACAGGTAAGGAGCATTTAGTTTTGGTATATAGAAAGAGTTTAACTTTAAATATAAATTAATAGATATACTAAAAAAAGAATGAATGAAAAAAAAAGAGTGATTTTGAAAGAATTTGAAACTGTAGTTAGAGTTTTTCATTCCCTTTTAATACATAACTTATTAATATATTAATATTATTAATATTATTATTATTTTTTTAACTTTTACGTTTCTATCTCTAGAGATAATAATTTCAAAGAGAATTCTTCAATGTGCATCAGAATAGGTCAATACGCACTTCCATGTAAATTTCTGTAGCCCTGCAATCAGCCGTTTGCTTACAAAGTGACGGACATTCATACACACACATACATCTTCTTTTATTATGTGCAGAGATCATTAATTTGAATGATAATCGCAATTCTTACAGCAGTAAGCTACCCTATTACGTGGTAGAGTAACTCACAAGGAAACATTCAAAAGGTGTCGTCTTCAAAAAATATTGAAATATATATCTATATATATGTGATTCTACTCTTCGTAAAACACCAGAAAGTGAAAAAAATATCGGCTGAAATGAATTACAGCAACGACAAAAAATTATCAAAATTAAGCAATTTTGGCGATTTAGTGCTGTTAGGTGATAAGTTCGCAAGCACCGAGAATGGCGTGTATGAAAGGAACTGTATTTTGTTTCTCCGCCAAGTGCTCAAAACCAATCGCCTAACAGTGTAAAATCGCCAAAAATGCTTAATTTTGATAATTTTTTGTAGTCGCTGTAATTCATTTCAGCCGATAATTTTTTCACTTTCTGGTGTTTCGTGAAGAGTAGATTCACATATTTTTTTTTTTCAATATTTTTTTAAGACGACACCTTTTGAATGTTTCCTTGTCAGTATCAAAAACAAACTTAATAAATAAATAAATAAATAAAATAAAATAAAATAAATTAGTTTAGTGCGAATTTTATAAGCATCGCAAGCTCTCTCTTTGGAGTAAGAAAATTTTTGCACCATTTTCTAAGATAATGTCGTAACGAATTTGTAAATAATATAGTCGGCAGCAAAAGTATCCGAGCACTAGCAAAACTTCCTATGTAAAAAAAGTACTCTTAATACTGCTTTGTTAAATAAATCCTTGTCGAATCATGTTCTTAGTCAGTCTAAGAACATGATTCGACAAGAATTTATTTAACAAAACAATATTAAGAATACTTTTTTCATATAGGAATTTTTGCTAGTGCTCGGATACTTCTGCATCCGACTGTAGTGGTAATTTTTATATAATTTCATTTAAAGAGGCTTAATTAGGCTCTAAAATGTTAATTTTCTGCATTTCTAGCTTGTTTTTTTTTATATAATTTCATTTAAAGAGGCTTAATCAGGCTTTAAAATGTTAATTTTCTGCATTTCTAGCTTGTTTTTTTTTTATATAATTTCATTTAAAGAGGCTTAATCAGGCTCTAAAATGTTAATTTTCTGCATTTCTAGCTTGTTTTTTTTTATATAATTTCATTTAAAGAGGCTTAATCAGGCTCTAAAATGTTAATTTTCTGCATTTCTAGCTTTTTTTTTTTTTTTTATATAATTTCATTTAAAGAGGCTTAATCAGGCTCTAAAATGTTAATTTTCTGCATTTCTAGCTTGTTTTCGCATTAAAACATCTAATTTTTCTTTAAAAACACGTTAAAAGGCTTCATTAAGGCAAATAATGGCCTTGGCGCCAAATTTGGCAAATTTTTCACTCTTTGGCGAATTTTTCAGCGATCTTTGTGTGAAAATCTTTATTTTCGATATATACCAAATATCTTACAAGGAAACATTCAAAAGGTGTCATCTTCAAAAAGTATTGAAAAAAATATATGTGATTCAACTCTTCATAAAACACTAGAAAATGAAAGAATTATCGGCTGAAATGAATTACAGCGACCACAAAAAATTATCAAAATTAAGCATATTTGGC
This sequence comes from Salticus scenicus, assembly GCA_963930645.1. Classification (NCBI taxonomy): domain Eukaryota; kingdom Metazoa; phylum Arthropoda; class Arachnida; order Araneae; family Salticidae; genus Salticus; species Salticus scenicus. Next base: position 14,873,295 of record OZ005658.1, read on the forward strand.
GATTTAGCGCTCTTAGGCGATATGTTTGCTAGCACCGAGATTGCCGTGTACGAACAGAACCGTGTTTTGCTTTTCCGCCAAGTACTCAAAATCAATCGCCTAGCAGTGTAAAATCGCCAAATATGCTTAATTTTGATAATTTTTTGTGGTCGCTGTAATTCATTTCAGCCGATATTTTTTTCATTTTCTGGTGTTTTATGAAGAGTAGAATCATATATATTTTTTTCAATACTTTTTGAAGATGACACCTTTTGAATGTTTCTTTGTAAGCTCTAACTTGATTGGTTGGAAAATTTCTGGAACATTCTCAATTTTCTACGCCGGTATTTAAGGAATCGCATCTCGCCAAATAAGTCAGTTTCGCCAAGGCACTCATTACTGCATAAAGAGCTCTGAGCCTCTTTGGATTACAGCCAACTGCTGTGTGTTAATGCTATGCTACAGTTTATGCTGTGAATTTGGTGTTGACATCTGTTATTTAAGCTGTGTTTACCGGTGAAACTGAAATTGATATTTGGTTTATAGGATTGTAATCTTCTAGAATTTACTGTAAATAAACTTTTAATCCTCTGCAAGATTCGCCTTCCATTCACAGACAATTCACGAACCCCGAGACTGCAACGATGATAATCGCAATTCTTACAATAGAAAGCTACTTTATTTCGTGGTAGAGTCACTAAATGTCAAAAACAAACTCAAAAATAAATAAATAAAATAAATAAAAAATGAATATAAAGTACGAGTAGCATCGCTTTTGCTCGCATAACAATTCCCTATAGTTTTAACATAAGAAATTATTCCTATTGTAGATATTACTTCTATAAAATTGAAAAATTCAAACTATATAACAAAAAATGCAACCAACATCGTTGCTTTCTTTATTCTATTCTATTTCTTAAAACAATTTTTATAGATGCCACACGCACCACATAAACTTTAAATTTTACATATACTTTTTAAGATAGCACGCGGTCATGTTTTATATAAAAATTAAATAATTAAATTCATTTTTTTTTTTTTTCTTTTACTTATTTTTATTTCATTTTACAAGCGTACTTTTATTTCCTAATTCAAAATTATTAAAAAAAACTTTTTTGGTAGTGTTTGTTTCGATACTGATTATTATTTATTTTCATTTCTTCCCCCCCCCCCCCTCCTTCAAAAAAAAAAAAAAAAAAAAAAAAGGATTTGTTGAAATTTTGACAAAAGCAGAATTTAGTTATTTAGTTTAAGACTGAGGACTACTAGTTTTTTTTTCTTTTTTTTTTTTTTCAAATTATAACATCGCTTTCAAATTATTCAATTATATTTTCGATAAATTTTAGATTTCGATAAACGTCCAACTATCGAAAAATGACACCGCAAAAATCCCAGATTGGGACTAATCCGCGTTTGTAATGATCGATAGATGGCGCTCTCTGAACACTGCAGTTGTTAGTAAATATAACAGCCACGTGTAATTATTATTCTTTCTCCGCCATTTCATCATGGAAAGTCGATTGCATAATATGAGGATATGCAGTGGTGTGATAATTTCACCTTAGCCCACCAGAGGGCGAGCATTTCATTACAATCGCGGATAGTCCTCAGTCCTAATAATAAATAAATAAAAATAAAATGAAATGAAATAAATAAATAAATCAGTTTAGTGTGAATTTTATAAACGTTGCATGCTCTTTTTAGAGTAAGAAATTTTCGCAGCATTTTCTAAGATAATATTTTGACGCGCATAGGCTTTACTAAAATTTATATTCTAATGCCCTTACTTTATTACAACCTTCTCCAGCTTCCTTCATCTCCTTTGTCATTTTCGTGTTACTCATATTACTTCGATGTCAAAATCCGACATATTTTATATCGATGTTGTTTCCAAGGTAACATGAAGATTAAAAACCTTTGCATGGTAATCTACGTAAAAATGAAAAACGTCAGAAATTCAAATTCATGAGAATTTTACTGGAAATTATTTTGGCATACATGAACAGCGTTTTTTCTTCTATAGATTTTCCTGATATTTATTTTTTAAAGTCTCATAAAGAAAATATTTATTCCGTTCAAATTTGTCGATAAAAAAGGAATAAAATTATAATAAATTAGAGAGCATATACGGCAGAACAAGTTATTCAAGAGAACAAGTTATTCAAGAGAGTTAGAAACTTCGGCGAATATTACAAAAATAAATTTATGGTGAAGCATATTAATTTTTTTTCTCTGTCTCTTTCTTTTTCTTTTTTTCTTTTTTTTTTTTTTTTTTTTTTACTCTTAAAAAGTGAAGGGGGAGATATTTGTATTATTTGGTATATTTTTCATCACAATTTTCTTTGTGAATACCAATTAGAATCCTGCATGGGTTGGGTTTACCCGATCGGTACCCGACAGAAAACCGACATAAATCTGCAACAAAAAATTCTGACAACCAGTAAAACCCGATCGGAAATCTGACATATTTTTTCCCAAACACGATCCAAAACCCGGAAACTAAATAAAAATTAATAATGGACTCTTCCCACCTGACGTCAGAGGTCACATGATAGAGGAAAAACAAATAGCAGACGAAGTCTTGTTTATCTAGAGCGATTGCTGAAATAACATTTTCTATTGTTATATTTGATCAATCGTATTTAATCTGTGTTATTTTTTACACACCATCATTTTTAATCCATTTTATATCATTATTCATCATCTTTTGTTTGCTGTATACATTTACAATCATCATTTAGTTTAAACCTGTTATTGATGTTCATGAAGACTTGTTTAAATACTCTGATTTTTGGTACTTAAATCAGTGACAGTGCAATATCGTACTACGTAAATTCATTTAGAACAGTAACTAAGTTAATTAACTTGTTGTAACACCTTTATGCAATTAAATCAAATGAAAACATTTTAAAATTTCAATTTATAATCCGTAAACATTCCACAAGAAGCTATTATTTATTGCTAGATCAGTTAATGTTACAGTTACACTACAATATACAAAAATCGATTCGTATAAGTAAAAATAAATAAACACATAAAATGTTTTTTAAAAATTATTAAGTTTTCAAATACATCTATTCTACTGTTTACAAATTCACAATATTACTTTTATTTTATTTTATATTAAATATTAAAATTTTTGTTCTTAAGAACTATATTTAATTGAATTCGATTCTCAGAATTCGATTATTCGTTTTCCTCTATCACGTGATTGAGCAGACGACGCTGGGACGAGCCCATTCATTAAAAAACATGGAAAACTGTTTTTTGTTGTTGTTAAGTTAGAAAATAAGCAAGTTTGGGAGTTTTCATTAGGTAGGCCAATTTTAGGTTTTGTAAGTAAGTGAATAAAGCTCGGTTTACGGCTCCTGATTACCTCCCATTTTAATTACTAGAAAAAGTCTTTATGATGCAATTGAAGAACAGTCGGATAAAAACTTCACTCCTTTATTTAGAAATTTAAATTGACTTTCACACATTAATTAACTTTCACTTAATTAAACTTTAAATAGATAATCTTGAAGAATCTGTAAAATTGATATCTTACCGAACTTGTAGTAAAGTTGTCCCAGGTAGCACCGAAACGTTCTCTGAAAGTTCAAAGATAGTTCTACAAACATGTTCTAAAAACGTTAAGCTTGTACTTGTTATTGGCGTCTATCTGTCTATCTTCACGAAAGGTTATTTCTGCCATGGGAGGGGTTAAGAGTGTGTCAATACATTAATTTTAAATTTGACAACTTTAAAATAGGGGAAAGTGGGTGAAGTGTAACAACATTTTGGCACAGTTCGAATATGACCTCATTTTGCTCAGTTTCTATTATACTTACAGTACTAAACTAGTACGTTGTAGCCACCACATGACTTTCTTCTATATTTTTCTAAACAAATTCACTCAGTAAAAATAATTTATTAAAATTATTATTTAAAAACATTACCTTCCACGATAATGCAGATGATTTCCATATTAGAGAAGTAGTATAACACTAATGCGTTTTTTTTTTTTTTTTTTTTTTTTTTTTTTTTTTGGGGGGGGGGGGGGGGGAGGGAGGTTTAAAAAAAATCGATAACTTTATTTTAAATTATCGCAGATCGATGGTTCAACCATTCTTTAAAGGTATTGGTGAGCTCTTTTGAAAGATACTCATCATGAAAATTTACTCCCCTCGAGGCGGGGGACTCCCCCCCCATGACGGGAGGCGAGGCTCCTACATACACAATTTTTTTTCCCCAGTTGACTATCTCTATTACAAATAATTCTTTTAAATTTCATAATGATTATTAAAAAATAATTCTCTTCATGCACTTTTATACAAATTTTTGTCCTATACCACTATGTTAAAATTTTAGAGAAAGCGGAGTGGCACCGCAAGCTGTTGTAAAAATTTTAAAGAAAGTTGATATAGGCACTAATTTATGTCAATGTGTAACTACATACCAATTTGTATGAAATTTTGTGCAGTAGTACCTGACATACAGTTGCCACAAAATTTTGTCTCTCTCTCTCGCACACACAGACAGATATTTTCGAAAAATGGTCAAATCGTGTTCTACAGCTCTCAATACGTGTAAATCCATCCAAAACCCGAGGTCAAAAATTTTTACAAATCCAAATCTTTCTTCTATTGAATATAGAAGAAAGTAAAAACTTTTAGACATAAACTACAACTAATTGTTTTTTTAAAAGTGTGAGCTTTTTTCTAATTTAAAAATATGCCTCTTACAGAAAAGCAAAAAAAAAAAAAAAAAAAAAAAAAAAACTAAATTTTCGTGTTTTATGGTTTTACTTGTCCAGTAGTTTGGGACAAGTGTAGCCTCAGCCAGCTACACCCATATAGAGTACATTAAGAGATATGCAAGTTGAGTTTTCAGATAGTTAAAACATTCTTAAATTTGAGACTTTGTTTTTAGTTCCCAATCATACTATAAGTATGGGGAACATAGATAGTCGTGAAAATTTTCGACCGCGGATTTTTGATTTTTTTACAAATTTTCAGGTGTGAGGAATTTGAAATAACAAAATTGGTATTGCGTCCGTTTGTAAAGTGTCTGTCAGCATTTTAGTGTTATAATTTGTTAGTGGGTTAGTTTGTTAGTCTGTGTACGTGATATCTCATGAACAAATGGTCGTAAAAAGTCACACCAGTTTTAAAATATCGCTTATGGCATTGCATTGGCAACAACTCTATTGATATGCAACATACTAATAAATTTCGTAAGTTATTAGACATTTATGATTTTCTTAACATGGGAGAATAGGGCAAATTTTCACATAAACGTACATTAAAAGAGATATTACCTTTTTATCAACTTCTATTCTTGTTTGTCCGATACAAATCTTGCAATCGATTTTTAACTAACTTCCCTACGACATTTGAAACTTTCAGAATAGCTCGGAACCCGATGACAACACAATACTTCAAAGCCCGTTTTTCGAATTTTTGATTAGTTTTCTTTTAATTGATTTAAATATGAAAACAATAACCTCCTAACAGCATTAAAAATAGCCATAAAAACATTAGCTATAATTTAATTGTTGCAAAAAGAAAAAAAAAAATTACAAGTTTATTTTCTTTCGACATAAAAATAAATACATTTAATGAAACGTGAACGTTAAAAAATTGTAAAAAGTTAAATTAGGCATCTCACAAAAATTGACGTCATTCTCACTTTAAAAATTTTGTACACATTTATAAAGAGCTAATGTAGTTCTATAGCTATGGTTCAACAGAAAATTTAAAAGCATGGTATATAAAAATTTTTTTATCTTATAATTATTTTTACTATAAAGATGTCAGATTAGTTTTAAAATATCAGATATTATGAGCGTAACTAACTATGAGAAATTCGTGTTTGTAAGCTTCGTAAGTTATTTAAAAATTACGATTTTCTTAACATGGCCGAATTCGGGCATAATTTCACTAAAACGTCCATTTTGAGGGTTATTTTCAACGTAAAGATTGCCAGACCACTATTTAATATACCATTTATGACCCAGACAGCACATCGCTTCCCCAGGATATCTTCAAGATGTCTTCTGGCTGAAAAGACATCCCAGAAACGTCCTTAAGATGTACTGTGGATAAGTTAAGCCTAACTGTGCTGTTAGGGGATACTGGTTTGAGTATCATTGACTACGAATCTTCTAATTTGAAAATTTTGTAAGTTATTTGAAAAAGATTTTCTTAAGATAGCAAAATAGAGCAATATTTTACATAAACTTGCATAATGGGGTTCATTGAATTGAAAATATGATGGAAAAGCATGTAAAATAAAATACCAAACTGATCCCAATAAAATAATTAACAAGTTAGGATAAAGTAAGTGTATCGAACTGTACAGTGGGTAACTTATTAGGTGGGGCATTTCAGTCTGTCACCATATCGAGCGATCGGTCAAATTCACTTTGCTTAATATGAATAAATTCTCCCTTGTAGCAGAAATTTATAATAGCAAATATAGGATGGAGAACTGAGCAGTCCACTATAGTAATATGTGTTACGTGATTTACCCTCCCCCCCCCCCCCCCGCTCGCTGTAGTAAAAATAATGAAAAAAAGAATTTTCTTTTTAATCCTGGATTTTCAACCGATTTTTTAAAAATTAAAATTGGTTATAAAAATTGTTTACGAGTTCATAGTTCAAAAATCTCTAAATTCGTTTGAAAGTTAGAATTTTCATAGAGATTCTTTTAAAACAAACTAGATTTTTCTTTTCCAGGACATTTTCCAGGGATATTTTAAAGTTTGCAAGCTGTCAATCCTGCATCATACAACTCATGTTAACTGATAGGTCACATGACTTTTGGATTGGAGTATATATATTTAAACTCGTAAATTTTCAACCGATTCCTCCAAAAAATATAAATTGACTGTAAATGTTGTTTATAAGTTAACAGTTAAAAAATCTTTAGATTCATTTCAAAATTAGAGATTTTATAGAAAATGGTATTTAATTAAATTCAATGTCAACCAAAATTACAGATTTTATAGAAAAATGATGCTATTTAAATTTAAGGATTTTTTTTTTTTTTTTTTTTTTTTTTAAATACATAAAGCTAGTTTTAAGATTTGCATGTATTTGTTATGTGTATAAGCGTTGATTTAGGTGCTTTTCTTTCTTTTATAGACACCTTATTTCTGGCCATCTAACTGCTGGGAACCAGAAAACACAGACTATGGTAAGTTGTGTACCTGTGCATATTATTCAATTCAAATCATTTGTTGATTTATTTCCCTCTAATATTTTAATACTGATATGTTTTGAGGCTAAGAAATTAATTAAATTTCATGTTAAAAATAAAAAACGATGGAATGTTCAGGTGTTCCATGGGTTACAAAGGCTTTTATAAATAAAAAAAAAAAAAAAAAAAAAAGCATACATTCTCTATCATTATATAACACTGCTCTGCATGAAAAATGCCCCCGACCTCATTTCTGCAAATTCTTATTTAAAATGACCTCCTGAATCCGAATAGGACGCCCATTTTGCCCTATCGCCCACCGTTTTTTAGGGACAGACCCCTTATTATTTTTCACTTTTCGGTAATTTTATGGCTATAAATTTGATTTTTAGGGGGAGGGGGGAGGATTATTTTAACTGCTAAATATGTTCTGAGTGGCTACAGAATTGGAAAATTCTAAAACATGAACATTTGCGGTTAGGGGAAAATTTAGGGGGGAAGATTTGCCACTGAAATTATGTATTACATATATATATATATATATTAAATCTGTTATTAATGTTATTTATTACACATTTTTATTTTTATTTTATTTATTCATTTATTTTTTGTTTTTAAGTGTTAAATTAATTCTTTTTCATTCCCCAAATCAAATTCATGGCCATAAAATTACCGAAAAGTCAGAAAAATTGGGGGAGGGGTGGTGTCCCGAGAAAACGGTGGGTGACAGGGCATAATGGGAGTCCTATATTCAGGAAGCCATTTTACATAAGAATCAGCAAAAATGGTATCAGTGCTCGAATTTATTTATTTATTTATTTATTTATTTATTTTTGTGAGGCGCAGTGTAATTAAAAATTTCACTGTGAATTAACTATTAGGAAAATAAACAAAAGGAAAATAATAGACAAAACTCGGTTTTTCTTTCAAACTATACTAACATAACGAATACATATATGTGTTTATATATATATAGCATATAATATGTAAAAGATTATCAGAAATTGACACCTATTTTGCATTTATTAATTAATCAAAACCCCGAATGAATCATTGACAATGTATACGTATTGATAATGTATACTTTCATCATCTGAGTTCTCGTTTCAAACGTTAAAAAATATATACGTATATATATTTCTTTCCACTTCTTCATATATTTTTCCTTTCATCCTGTGCAATGTTTTATGATATTTTCCTACTATATATATATATATATAATAAAAAAAATGTGTAGAAGAAGAAGATTTTATATATAATGAAAAGATTCTAATATCTTTTTTTGCTACAACTGGGAATAGGCGAAAAAAGTTAATCTGACGCATATTTTTGCATCTTTATTTGTTAAGTTGAATTATCTCATGAATATACAATATCATCCCTCTGCTCATTTATCTTGCTTCAAAAGTTTTTTAACCAGACAAAGAAAATGATAATTAGCCTAATCAAAGCATATATTCAAGTTATTTTATAAATACAGACAAACATCTTTTCAAAGTAACTTTTTGTTGAAGTTCATTATTTCTATTTTTATAAAAAACATGCGTTTCGAAAAAAAAAAAACTCCAGGAAAAACAGGACTAAAAAAAAGGAAATCTGATAATGTTGAGCACGAAATATTTTGTTGCATAGGGCATTTATGCACAGTTAAAACACAAATATTCATTTTTATTTTATTATTAAAGTGAAACTTTGAAATGAAATGTATTGAGATGTGTATAAGATTTATATTTAAATGAAATTTCATTTTCATTTAAATACACGTCAAAATGAAAACGAAATTCAGTTCTATTAATCAAAAGGCGAATTATGTATTTTCTTTTTAAAAGTTCATTTCTATATAAGAAAATACAAGAAAATAAACAAGAAAAACCCATTCTGTCGCATATTAAATTATTGTGTCTTACTAGATAATAAAATATGGTATAAAAAAAAAAAAAAAAAAAAACACTTTTGTAAATAACATCCAGTAATAAATGCATACCTGCGAACTTACTAATCAATCTTCCCGAAGATTGCCAGTACCCGTCTTTTTTCACATTTGCCTTTTTTTAGAGCATTTTTCTTCTTATTTAATCTTTATTACATTTGAAGAAAATTTCACTAAAAATAAAGTAGTGTGGAAAATGGGACGGTTTCTAATAATCTTCCAGAATATTAATTAGTAAGTTAGCCGGTATATAAATTGGACTTATTTTGTTTAACCATGTATATTGTCTGTAAAATGTATGTGAACCACATCGTATACTTAAATTTAGCAAAGTTAAACTATTCATAACACAATTTGAAATGCATTATAAACAATTTTCCACCATAATCCATAATCACCATACTCGAATTCTTTTCCGTGGCCTTTTGTAAACGAATTATGTTAAGAAAACACTGTTTACATTATTTACTATAGGAAACATGCTTTTGTACATATAAAATATGATTTGTACATATAAATTATGTGCATACAAAATATAAAATACATATGTTAATTTTGTTATGTTAAATATAATCTAAATATGTTTAAAAGGCGCCAACAAGAGATTCCCTCATAAGATGTAATGTATTTGAATTATTTTGTATGACCTTATTCACACTTTATATGTCCTTTCTGTAAAATATTTCAAGTAGCAACCCCACATGATACTGAATTTGAACTTAATGGTAATTTGTTTTGGGATTATGCTGAAAACAGATCAATCCTTGCAAAATCTGTTTTTCGGACTGAGAGGACTTCAAAACGTAAACTATTAGCAGAAACTCAATTTCGAAAATTCGACTCTAAAAAATACTTTTTTATAAACAGGTTAAAAAAAAAAAAAATGAAACGCTCACGGAGGTTAAAAAAAAAAAAAAAAAAAAAAAAACTTTACTACTATTCAAAAAATAAATAAAAAATGTATTTAACAAAAAACGAAAAGATCTAAATATATGCGTATATATATATACTATATTAATATATATATATAATTACACGGTCCTATTTCAATTTTCAACAGGTATTGTGGTCTAAAAAATTAAAGAAATCACTATTATTAAACTTAATAAGTCAATTTAAGGAATTTAGTTACTTTGTTTGGCCTGTGTATGTTTCTTTGGTGAATTATTTGACTGACTATTCTTCGTTCTCATTATTTTCTTTTACTAACAAAAGGATTTTATATATCCAGGGTGTTCCAAAAGTCCCCCCTCCCTCCTAACTCGAAAATGAGTCGAAATTTTGAAAAATGGCAAAAGATGTATTTAATGAATTCGAAAGGGACCTCTTTTGGTGAAAAATGTTTGGACCCGGGGAGGGCAACTTTAAAATTTTCAAATAGGAAGGTATGTCTTGTGAACTGAGCAGAGTCCACCTATGCCAAACAAATTTTTTTAGATGATTAATCCTACTTAAAAGAATTGTCAGCGTATTTCTAAATTAATTAGTTTCTGGAAAAAAAATTTAAGAAAATGCATGTCTGTGTACAAATTTAAAAAAAAGAAACAAAAAAGCAATTTTTGTTATACTTTTAATACATTTTTTCTTTTAAAGTTATTGTAAAATCCATCCATAGTTCTTTTAAGTAGGTTCTTTTAAACAAAAAAATAAAAAGTTTTTTTTTTTTTTCTTCTGTAGAAGTTTTAGAATTTTGAAAATCATGAAATCTTGAAAAAATGCAAACTGAGAAAATGCTATTTAAATATCTCAAATCTGTATTAAAAAAAAAAAAGTATCAAAAACTGCATAAGAATTATTGCCTGAATATATATTTTATTGAACAAACCAGTTTATATTAATACAATTTATAAATAAATGCGATTATATGAAATCTTTAGGAGAGATAAGTCCCCTTAATCTGAAAACAAGTATATTAAAGGAGTCTAGGGTGCTTTAACTTAGAAAAACTTTGAGAAAAAAAATTACATGTTGAAATATGAGAATTTCTGAACAGTTTGATTATAGAACAATGACATTTACGATTTTACATACTTAGGTTCAAAAGTTATCAGCATATAGAATTAACCGACTAAATTTTAATTTAGACTAAATTGTAAGACTAAATTTTATTTCCTTTTTAAAATTTATTGCGTGTTTTCTCAAAAGTACTGGTTTGTCACTATCTGCAAGATTTTGTAAAAAACTTCAACTACTGCTGTAAAGCTTTCAACACACATCTAGTATATAAATGATATTAACATTTAAACTTTATTTAGGTAAAAATTTAGAAATATAATATATAAAAATGTTCTAAGTTTTACGTAAATTTTAGAAATAGTATATTTTGAAACAACTCTAAGGCCTTAATTCATTCTATGAAATAAATTTGTACACATATTTTATGACATATATACATATACAAGTTTATTTTCCATAGTACTTCGTTTTGTTTATATGTATATTTATATATAAAGGCCTATAGGATTCATTTCACAGTAAAATATCTTTTGAATAGTTTTTTTTTTTTGAGGGGAGGGGGGAACTTTTGAAAAATAAGCTGTTAAAGTTTAGAAATGCAATTACGTTCAGTTTTCACGTCAGTTACAATTTTGCTCATAATTTTTTTTTAAACTAAAGTACTTAGAATCAAAAACGAAACTGCTCATAATTTTGTAAGTAAAGTACTAAGAATTAAACAAAATGCTCATAATTTTTTTAACTAAAGTACTTGGAATCGTAAATGAATCATGTACATAGGATAAAAAAGTTCAGAATTATTCATATTTTAACGTATATTTTTCGAAAAGTCCAATTTTTAAAGAAATGCTAAAAACCCTTGAACCCCTTAAGGAAGATTTGAAAGTTTTGGTAAATAAAAATTATAAAAGTAACTCGCTAAATTGGCAATTGAGAATTTATTTTTTATTTATTTTTTATTATTTTTTTTATTTTTTTTTAAGTGCAATAGTTTAAAATATTGCAGTTAAAACAGATGCAAATTAAAAAGTAAAACCTCGAATAGTATATTTTACTACTTAAATAGAAATTAATTTTTAATGTTTAATATTACCTGCACAACGTATTTTCATTTGACTTTAATGATAGATACTGTATGAATATGAAGTTTAGCTTAACTATAATTTCAGAAACTTTATCAAATGAAATTAACTTTATTCGAACTTTGTGTCTTATCTAAAATATTAAGTTACGTTTGCCGCCAACTCCTTTTCACAAACAAAATGTTACTGCACAAAAAAATTGTTTATGGAAATAAAAAAAAATGCTTGCGTAGGGTAGGTGCTCCAGTGATTGGCATGCTCCAGTAATTGACATTTATCCCGAAATAATTAATAAATAAGAAAAATTATAAAATCATATTTTACATATAAGAATTTCAACATTTTGTGTCAAACACTGGAGCATAGTGTGCTAATATCTGGTAAATGAATAATTAGCAGTGTCAAACACTGGAACATAGGGGCCAATTACTGATAAAATGAAAAACTGGCAGTGTCCATTACTGGAACATTCAGTGGGTGTCAAAAAAAATCCATAAAAAAAAATTGTTATCAAATGTATATATTTTAACATATGTGGCTCTGAATGTATTTCATGCCATATGTACTAACTTAAGATTTCTAAAAATATTTTCTGATGACTAGAACATTAAAAACATCAGAGATTGCTCTAAAAGTGTCAATCACTGGTGCACTTACCCTATATTCTGCAATTTTCAAAGCCTAAAATTAAAAAAAAAAATTAAACTATTAAAAGTAAGGTATTGACACCAAATACGATCTGCCAACATAGAAATACATTTTAAAAGTGACATTTGTTCTCGTATCTGTCCCAGTGTTAAAGGGGTTAGCATCAGAGATCGTCACCGTCAACCAAAGCCCATGTTATTGAATGAGGAAAATTGATAATATAATTATTGTTGAATTCCGTTTTGATATTCAGAAAATGTATAACCGTTGATTTAGTACTCGTTTTCCAAAAAAAAATTTAATTTAAAATTTGAGTTTCAAAATGTGAAAAATTAACTAAGTGCATTTTTTTCTCATTTTTTAGCTGTAAAACTAAATATTAAATTTAAAAAAATAAAATATTCGGAAAACGGATACTAGTTTAACGGTTGTGAATTTTCTGAATATTAAAACGGAATTCTAAGACAACAATTCGGTAATGAGTAATTCTACAAAAAAAAAAAAAAAAAAAAAAAAAAAAAAAAAAAATCGCAATAGATTTATTTACATGAGATTTCGTGATCGATCAGAGACGGGGAAATGGTATACGAGTAGTCAGATATCGTCTTTTCTTCTTCCCCAAAGAATTCCAACGGAATTTTTGTTGCTCTATGTTACACTGCGCTGATAAAAAAAAAAAAAAAAAAAGTTTTTCGATTCCTGATTATTCTTATGCATTCTTGTTGATTCTTATGCAAAATTACCTCCTGAATCTGAATATGAACACCCCCCCCCCATTTTACCCAATCACACGCCGTTTTCTCGGGACACCACCCCCTCTCCCAATTTGTATCATTGTTCAGCAATTTTATGCCCATGAATTTGATTTGGAGAATGGAGAAGAATTATTTTAGCACTTAAAAACAAAAACATATATAATGAATAATAATAGTAGATTAATAAATTATAATAAATGTAATGTATAATTTCAGTGACAAATACCCCCTAAGTTTTTCCCTTACTGAAAATGTTCGTGTTTTAGAGTTTTTCAATTCTGTAGCCCCTCAAAAGATATTTAACAGTTAAAATAATCCCCCCTCCCTACAAATCAAAATTTGTAGCCATAAAATGACCGAAAAGTGATAAAAATAGGGGGGGGGGAATATTCCTAAAAAATGGTGGGCTATAGGGCAAAATGAGCGTCCTATTCGTATTCAGGAGGTCATTTTACATAAAAATTTCTAAAAAAGGTGTTGGAGCCGACTTTCGTGCAGAGCAGTGCTATCTGAGTATCGGATTCAGAAACAAAAATTTTCGTTTTTTAATTCTATTCTTTGATCATGTTAACTTTTTTCCTCCAGTAAGATTTTTTTCTTTTATTTAAATAGATTTAAATATTTTATTTCCTTGAGCAAATGTACGGGTCTAATTTTCAAACTTGATATGAAATATTTAAACGTATATTTTTAAAAATAATTATTTCCTAAGACAAAACGGGATATGTTCAAGAGTGCAATTTAAAAAACAGAATTAAAAATTTATTAGATTAAAAACAGTTTGAAAACGTCTAAAATCAAAAGTTTGTTTAAAACATTAAAAACAACATCTAAAGCTTTTTCGCTTTGAATTATCAAAGCATCATCAGGGATTTAACTGCACGTTTCAAAAAGCAGTTATATATATATATATATATTTATTTATTACATGGTCAACAGTTAAGTCTTTTTAATAAACTGAACAGAAGAAATCTTAACTGTTGACCATGTAATACAAAAAAATATATAAAACTGCTCTTTGAAACATGCAGTTAAATCCCTGATGATGCTTTGATAATTCAAAGTGAAAAGTTTTGGATGTTTAATGTTTTAACCCTTTCAGGGGCACTAAGTAAAAATGATTGAATTTCCTTTTAAATATATATATCATAAAGTAAACATCCCCTACAAGTCATATTTGATGAAGAAAAAAATTCAGCATGTGGGGATTTTTTTGTAGGTGGTGGCTAGGCGTTCTAGCCACTGTGTCTATCCACCTAAAAGATGCTCCTAAAAATCAAACTAAAATTAATGATCTAAGATAATATGTAAATCTGTTGTATTTAAAAGGTGCATTACAGTATATTTACACTACCAAATACTTTTGAATAAAAAATTATTTTTCATAAAAATATATAAAAGAAACTTTAAAAAAGTCACAGGCACATCCTGCTTAAAGTTACTGTAGAGCTGCCATCTCTATTTCAATTTTAGAAGTACACATTAACTTTTCATAAAAGTGGATAAAAAAAGTAGCCACTGCACACTTAGAGAAAAATTTCTAAAGTAGGTGGATAGACCCTCTAGCCACCGCCCCTGAAAGGGTTAAATAAAGTTTGATTCTAGACGTGTTTTTAATCTAGTTATCAAAATGACACGAGTTTCAACTTAATTATCTGTTAGAGATCATTTATAGAGTTAAAAAAAACTTAAAGAGAGAGGGGGTGATATTTTGATAATACAGAGGAACAAAACTTCCACTGGATTACATGGGAAGGAGAAAGAGGAAATCTGACTACCACGAACCCTACTACATGAGTATCCTAAGACACTCTGAACATTAGAAGAAATCAGATTCAGAAATTCATATTTAGGAAAATTTTATTGTATTCAATTAGAATTTAAAATTCATAGTATAATTCAAAACTTCTGTAAAAGTCAAATAAGTTGTATGCCTAAAATAATTGTAGTCATATTAAATTACAAAATTACTGTACTTTAAAATCAGTAATAGATGAGAGGAGGGTATTATGGAATACCATTTACATTTCTTAAAATAACTTTACTTGTTTTTAATAAAAATCCCCAAAATCATGATGAGTACATAGTGTAATTATTTGTAATGAATTGTCAATGGAAAAAAAAAAAATCCCCCCCCCCCCCAAAAAAAAAAAAAAAAAAAAAAGAAATTATAAAAGGTTTACTTTAAGAAAAGGTTGCAAATGGAGGTTAATATGAAATAGTCGGGTAATACGGAATAGGTGGTTTAAACTGTTTAAACCATATAAAAACTAATTAGACTTCATAAAATCATCTTCGGAGAATCTTCTGTGATAGAAGATACATTCAGCGTCTTTATTCTCTGTTTCTTTAGTTGAATCCATGAAGTCAATTTCAGATGATACAATGTAATACCTAGTATTCCATAATATCCGACACGCCATCTTTAAAAATGAACTTTTAAATTGATGGACAAAATATTTTCAGCTAAAAACCGACCAATGTATAATAAAATACAATTGTTTGAGCATACATTATGCTTAACATTAATGTTCAAATCACATGTGTGCTAGTAAGTTTAAAATGTTTGAAAACGTACCTGCAAAAACTTTTACAAATCATAAAACGTACTTTGTTCTATAGAGAATGGTACGGCAGCAACAGTTGTTTCTTACTGTATTGCTTCATGGGAATCCTTGAGTAATTCATAGTATTTTGAAGTGATAGGAGCACAAAATCAGAGCCGAAACCTCTGTATTCCATATTTCCTGACTATTCCATAATACCCTCCTCTCCTCTATATTTAATACCACATGCTATCGTAAGTGATAAATAACAGCTGTTTTCACACTCCCATTTAAAGACTAGTGTTTCTGTAATCTTCAGTTTTAGTTCCGAATTAATTCCATTCGGAAAATAGTTATATTAAAATCATCGAAAATGAAACAAACTAGCACTTCAGCTGTGAAAAGAATTTCTTAAAATGCAGTTTAAGTCAACTCAATTTTCTTTCATTCAAAAAAATCCTACGAAACAGTAAAAAATAAATTGAAACTACTTCCAAGGAGGGAAAAAACATTTATTGCACTTTTAGAAATTTACAAATTTCTAGTACTTTTACAAAATTTCAATTGCTTTTGCAAGACAGATTACAAAGTAGATTTTTTGAAATAATATAAACACTTTATTATCATTATTTTTTTTTTAACTACACCAGTCTTGACAAATTGCTTCTATTATACATTTTTCAAATGAAAGGTAGCACTAGCTTATTACACTGTTAAAAATTTCTCTAAATTTAATGTAAATATTTATCCAGAGTCTCTGTATATTTACAGCAATTCTTAGTTAAAAGTGAATAATCAAGATTCTCAATCTTTATTCTGTATTTTTACCTAATTTTATTACTTAATTTTTTAATTAAAATTAAAAATGACTGTTTCTACTTTAGAAAAAGCATTCCAAGTCCGAAATATATTCTCACCAATAATTAAATTAATATTAGTTATTAAAATGAATGCATAAAATAAGTTTTTTTAACATCTCCGTTTATTTTTCTCTGTAATTTTACGTAAGACTTAAGATAATAGATTACACAGAGTTTTCTGTTGAAATTTTTAACAGTGTAGAAACTGATCGTTTGAACTGAGTCTTCACGATCATTTATAAAATTTCCTCTAATCCAATATACATTATATGTTCAACGTTCCTTTAAAAAAGGGACGAAGGATGATTTAAACTACCAAAATAGATACAATTAAAAATATCTAGACAGTTATTATAGAATCATAAGTGGCAACTTGTACCGGTTTTTTAACACCAGTATTTCTTTGTAAAAATAATTAAAGTTTAATCGCAGAAAACTGATAAAAAATGTATTAAAAATTTCCGGTTGCAAAAAATATCGCACAAGTTGGCAGCTATGTAGAATGTACTAAGCTATGTATTATTTAATCCTTTCATTCCCCGTGATGCCAATTGGAATCATAATATTTAAGATTTTCTTTCTTACCATCTAAAACTCCCACTGATTCAAAATGAACAATATTATAATTTATTTACATTTTCCTACAGAAAAATATATATTTTGCATGGTTATATTATCCCTGTTGATAAATGAAATGATGTTTTACTCTATTCTGCTATCGAAATCAGTTTCCTTCTTGGGGCAATTTAACCATTTAGTAGTCTCTAGTTGGTCGATTCTCCGCCCATTCCTTCAGTTTTTATTCAACAGCCCCCAAAAATTTTTAGAAGTGGCATTTGATATACATCAAAGGCAAATCGACTCAAATAATCGTCGATTATGTATATCAAATGCCACTTCTAAAAATTTTTGGGGGCTGTTGAATAAACACTGAAGAAATGGGCGGCGAATCGACCAACTAGCAACTACTAACGGGTTAAGTGGATTAACTTTATAAATATTAGAAAATAAAAAATTAGTTGGAAACTTATTTTAGTTAATTGTAACGTGTATTTCCTTCAAAATTTTGATATTTTTATATATTAAAAACTTATGATTTTGAATGGCATCAGTGGTTATATTACATACTAATAAACATCTCTCAGTTGCTTTGTTAACTATATAAATTCGTACTCAGCTATTACTCCTATTTTCAAGGATTATTTATATTTTGTTACTTTTTAAATATATTTATGAATAAATATGAGATTTATTGTTTTATAGATGAAAAAATTGGGAATGAAAGGGTTAAAAAAAATATTCTACAGCTACTTAAATATTATTCATTTTTTTTTTTTTTTTTTTTTTTTTTTTTACAAAACTTTAAAAAATTTATTTTTCCTGGCTTCCGAATTTCAGGAATACTGAGTTACTTAAATGCTAAATTATAGAATCAAAGGTGCCAACTTGTACGGTTTTTTAACACCAATATTTCTTTGCAAAAAGAAAGAGAGGAAAAAAAAAATCAAGCAAAAAACTGATAAAAATATTAAAAATTTTGGGTTGCAAAAAAATCGCACAAGTTGGCAGCTATCTAGAATGTACTAAGCTATGTAACACTTAAAAAATATATATCATGCTACAGCTACTTAAACAGTATTTAAAGTTTTGTTTAAAAAAAAAAAAAAAAAAAAAAAAAAAAAACTTCAAAATTTATTTTTCCTGGGTTCCAATTTTCTGAAACACTTAGTTACTTATAATGCTCCATGCTAATTTGTTTTCACTCAGTCCTCTTAAAAATTTGTATAAGTGTTAAAATGCATTTGTCCCACAACTGGGCATTCATTTTAAAATAGAGGAAGAATTACATTTATTAGGAGCTCTTAAGAATTCAGTTGCATGACAAAATTCATAAACATTTCAAGTTTTAAACTCCTTTATGTTTGTAACTGATGCTGTAACAGATATAAAAGATTCAATACACAGGTGTGTTCAATTATATACAAAAGACACATAAGGTAAACGCACCAGTAGTGGACATTTTCCATCTTCTTTTTGTGTAATTTCCTAAATTTTAGAGTTTCAAAAAATAATTAATATTTCACACCTTTACTAACTCTTAACACGACTGCATTAGGAAAATTGCTAATTGTAGCATTTATATATGTAAAAAATCAAAAATCTGAGCTTAAAATGAGCCAGTAGTGGACACACTAAAGACCCAGTAGTGGACCCCTTTGAATTTTTGCTTTAAAATTCAACTCGAATATTGCTAGATTTCAGAATTGTGTCCACTACTGAACCTGGCATTAAAAGTCACATGAGCCAGTAGTGGACAGGGCTGTCCATTATTTGTCATGATGACATTTTTTTGGTATCAGTAAGGGACACCATTAAAAATACTATGTGTTAATACAAGATTTAAAAAAACCGCACAATAAATAAATTCTGCATACTTATTTTAGTCATATGAAAGCAAAAGGTATAAGAAATCAGTTAAAAATAAGCAGAGAGCGAGCAAATAAAATTGCATTTCCTTATTTAAAGTGATAAGAAGAAAACGGCAAAAGCACAAAAAGTGCAAATTTTTTTAGTTAAACATTATTTCAAAACCAATGGCACAAATTATTTTTTGTTAAAGGGTTTAACCCCTTAACGTGCGGTGTCCTCGCTGCAAGGACGCCAAATTTAAGATACAGCTGCAAAAATTCATCCCGGAAAATTTTTAGCAAAAATTTACGTTTATAACATCAGAAAAGGCCGGTTTTTTTTAACCTTAAATTTTAAAGTTTCTTTTAGTTTAATTTAGTTCATGAATTCCGGTGGCAGTATAATTTAAATGATCTGAATTGTCTTGCGCCGCAAAGGGTTAACAGTAAAGTACTATAACTCCCTTCCTGAACATTGCTCGAATCTTCAGAATTTTTAGGTAGCTTATTTTCCGAGTTTAAAATTAAAAGTGTCCACTACTGGTACAGGGTTCACTACTGGTGCGTTTACACTTACTAAAAAAGAAAATGCAAGTTTAAAATAATTTATAATTAGCAAGGAGCATTTTAGAATTAGGCATTATTTTGCATTATTTCCATAAATTCATTTCATCTTTAAAATTACTTTTTATCATTTAAAACACGCTATATTCACAAAAATATTAGATTCCATAGCAGTACTTTAATTGAAAAGCAACAGAATGTAAAACAAAAATAATTTTAAATATTGTCTCCTTAACAAAAATCACTACGTGTACTCGTAATGCTTTAATATTTACTCGAAATATTAAAGTATGGAATTTCCGAGTCTATTATATATTTAGTTGTAGTGTAAAACTTTAAAGTTAATTTGGTCTTGATCGGCAGCAAAGAGTTATATTTTGAAAGTTATGAAGATTGACAGGAAAGAAAAACTACAACTTAAAAATGTTAAATTAACATAAAAAGAAAAAAAAAACTTGCTATGTTACTATATAATTCTTTTCTGCCGATAAAGAGCAAAATGAGTACTGAATATACAACATTCAAAACTAAATTAGTCTTGTCTTAAATAACAATTTTAGAAATCAATTTTTATGAAAATTACAGGATTATCAAAACGTAAAAAAAAAAGTCAGTTTTACAATTTTATTTACACTTTTACTTATTGATTAAAGCATCAAGAAATACTTTCAAATTTACGAGTAGAAGAATTGAGTAAAATTAACGAATTTGTAATTAGAAAAAGAATTTGCTATTCTGTAGCAATTTAGAAGAAGTGACTCAAGGATTTTGCTTTTGCGTTAGAACTGTTCTACCTGATTAAATCGTTCGAGACCAGAAATCAAAAATAAGATAGTGCCACCGTTCCATGGATAAAATTTTAAATAAATTACAAAATCTTAGTACGGTCGGTAGCAAAATTTTTGAAGCACGCATCCACACTTTTCATATATTTTTTAGTTTGATCTCCAATTTTTATCAACTTACTTTTTATATAAACAGCATAAGACTAAGACCATGACTCGACAAATATTTACTTAACAAAACAGTATTATTAACTGCCCTTCTTTTAAATAGGAATTATTGCTAGTGCTTCAAGAATTTTACTGCCGACTGTAGCTTTATTCAGGGTCCGAATTCTTCTTGATAACTTTGAAACCTGTAAAAAGAAAAAAAAAATCTTTTAAGTATCGCATAAAAAAACCTGACTAAATTCAAACTAAAACATTTTTATTTAATGAAAAATACATTTAATAAAAGTTAATGAAAAAAAAAATCATTCCACCAGAATTAATTTCTGTTAATGGATTAGGGTTATTATAGGTAGTAGTATTCGTTAACAGGATCTGATCAGTGCTTTAATCTCGAAATTTTAACATATTTTAAAATATATATTAAAAAATTGCTGTATATCAGTCTAATTTTTTTTTAAACTGTGTTTAAAGGGATTAAATCCAACTGCGTAATGGATATTGGTACACTTTATGTAATCAAATGAAATTACGTTTTTAGCAACGAAAATTTTTAATTTAAATGGTTTTATATATATATATATATATATATATATATATATATATATATATATATTTTTTTTTTTTTTTTTTTTAATAACAGACAAATTCATTTCTTTATTCATGTATCTGTTGAAAAATTATATCTGAAATACAAATATAATTTATATTAGAAGCCAATATTCAGAACCAAGTTCAAAATTAATGCAACCAAGTTCAAACGAAAGCAATCAAACAGAAAGCAACCAAGCTCAAATAGAAAGCAATCAAATGGAAAGCTACCAAACGGAAATCAACCAAGTTCAAATAGAAAGGAATCAAATGGAGAGCAATCATATACAAAGCAACCAAATGGAAATCCACCAAGTTCAAACAGAAAGCAATCAAATAGAAATGAGCAAAATTCAAATGGAAAGCAATCGAATAGAAAGCAACCAAGTTCGAACAGAAAGCAACCAAGTTCAAATGGAAAGCAACCAAATGGAAATCAACCAAATGGAAAGCAACCAAGTTCAAATGGAAAGCAATCAAATGGAGAGCAATCAAATACAAAGCAATCAAATGGAAATCAACCAAGTTCAAACAGAAAGCAATCAAATGGAAATGAGCAAAGTTCAAAAGGAAAGCAATCCAACAGAAATCAACCAAGTTCAAACAGAAAGCAACCAAACGGAAATCAACGTTCAAATGGAAAGCAACCAAACGGAAATCAACGTTCAAATGGAAAGCAACCAAATGGAAATCAACGTTCAAATGGAAAGCAACCAAATGGAAATCAACGTTCAAATGGAAAGCAACCAAGTTCAAATGGAAAGCAATCAAGTTGAAATAGAAAGTTATCAAATGGAAAAAGAACAAGTTTAATTAGAAAGCAATTAAATGGAAAAATACCAAGTTCAAATAGAAAGCAATCAAGTGGAAAGCAACCAAGTTCAAATGGAAAGCAATGAAGTTCAAACAGCTTGTTAGAAGCTTATGGAAGCTCGTATGAAATATAAACTCAGAAAAATTGGAATCTACGCGACAACTCTATAAATTAGTTTAAACAAAAATAATTTACATAACATTCATTATATTTTTAGTATTAACATTAATAAAGTAAAAAAATTGCATTATATCTTAACATTTATAATTTTCGGTTTTGTGATACCACTTAAAATACTTCATAGATAGTATTTTATCTGAAAAAATATTTAAATATATACCTTGTTTTAGTTGAAATTAAATATTTTTGCACTGTATTTAACAAATAAGATAAATTTTAGCGCATAAATTTTGAAGAACACAATAACTTCACTAATTATAAAAATACAATCATTTAACATCATTATAAAAATTCCATCATTATAATTTAGGCTGAAGGAGAAAAAAATATGTATACAAATAAAAAGCCTGTATAAAAATACAGTTTAATAATTATAATATTTTACAGAATGTATGTAGATTAACTTAAAGATAGTAAAAAATTAAAGAAAAGGGAGAATTTTTTTTTATTCTAAAACTTGGCTCCTTTTACATTTACTAATTTTTATAATTAATATATATATATATATATATAAACGAACTACACCTGTTTAGAAGAAATGGCCCTTGAGTTTCCAGGTTTTAGAATGTAGAAATAATTTGTTTTCTTAAGCTCAGGATAAAACAGCCAGCTCCTAGAAGTAAAAAATGTCATATTAGTCAGTTGAATGGAGAATGAATCAAAAGAAAATTTTATTATAAATTTGTAGATTCTGGAATAACCAACTGGCGAGAGTAGAGACTCTGCTAAGAACTTTTTTGTGTGCGTATTTTGTTGAATCTCCATTTATGAAATCCAGCAAAACAGATCTTCTACATCCCAGGAAGCTCAGGATAAAACAGTCAGCCCCTAGAATTAAAATGTCATATACAATCAGTTGAGTGGAGAATAAATTAAGAGAAAATTTTATTATACCTTTGTAGATTCTGGATGAAGTCCACCAAAACAGATCTTCAACATCCCAGGAAGCTCAAGATAAAACCAGTCAGCACCTAGAAGTAAAATGTCATATATTAATCAGTTGAATGGAGAATAAATCAAAAGAAAATTTTATTATACATTTGTAGATTCTGAATTAACCAACTGGCGAGAGTAGAGACGGGGATAAGCACTTTTTTGTGTGTGTGTTTTGTTGAATCTCCATTTATGAAGTCCACCAAAACAGATCTTCAACATCCCAGGAAGCTCAGAATAAAACAGTCAGTCCCTAGAATTAAAATGTCATATTCAATCAGTTGAGTGGAGAATAAATTAAGAAAAAAATTTATTATACCTTGGTAGATTCTGGATGAAGTCCACCAAAACAGATCTTCTACATCCCAGGAAGCTCAGGATAAAACAGTCAGCCCCTAGAATTAAAATGTCATATACAATCAGTTGAGTGGAGAATAAATTAAGAGAAAATTTTATTATACCTTTGTAGATTCTGGATGAAGTCCACCAAAACAGATCTTCAACATCCCAGGAAGCTCAAGATAAAACCAGTCAGCACCTAGAAGTAAAATGTCATATATTAATCAGTTGAATGGAGAATAAATCAAAAGAAAATTTTATTATACATTTGTAGATTCTGGAATAACCAACTGGCGAGAGTAGAGACGGGGATAAGCACTTTTTTGTGTGTGTGTTTTGTTGAATCTCCATTTATGAAGTCCACCAAAACAGATCTTCAACATCCCAGGAAGCTCAGAATAAAACAGTCAGTCCCTAGAATTAAAATGTCATATTCAATCAGTTAAGTGGAGAATAAATTAAGAAAAAAATTTATTATACCTTGGTAGATTCTGGATGAAGTCCACCAAAACAGATCTTCAACATCCCGGGAAGCTCAGAATAAAAGAGTCAGCCCCTAGAATTAAAATGTCATATTCAATCAGTTGAGTGAAGAATAAATTAAGAGAAAATTTTATTATACCTTTGTAGATTCTGGATGAAGTCCACCAAAACAGATCTTCAACATCCCAGGAAGCTCAAGATAAAACCAGTCAGCACCTAGAAGTAAAATGTCATATATTAATCAGTTGAATGGAGAATAAATCAAAAGAAAATTTTATTATACATTTGTAGATTCTGGAATAACCAACTGGCGAGAGTAGAGACGGGGATAAGCACTTTTTTGTGTGTGTGTTTTGTTGAATCTCCATTTATGAAGTCCACCAAAACAGATCTTCAACATCCCAGGAAGCTCAGAATAAAACAGTCAGTCCCTAGAATTAAAATGTCATATTCAATCAGTTGAGTGGAGAATAAATTAAGAAAAAAATTTATTATACCTTGGTAGATTCTGGATGAAGTCCACCAAAACAGATCTTCAACATCCCGGGAAGCTCAGAATAAAAGAGTCAGTCCCTAGAATTAAAATGTCATATTCAATCAGTTGAGTGAAGAATAAATTACGAAAAAATTTTATATCTTGGTAGAATCTAGATGAAGTCCACCAAAACAGATCTTCAACATCCCAGGAAGCTCAGAATAAAACAGTCAGTCCCTAGAATTAAAATGTCATATTCAATCAGTTGAGTGGAGAATAAATTAAGAAAAAATTTTATTATACCTTGGTAGAATCTAGATGAAGTCCACCAAAACAGATCTTCAACATCCCAGGAAGCTCAAGATAAAACCAGTCAGCACCTAGAAGTAAAATGTCATTAGTCAGTTGAATGGAGAATGAATCAAAAGAAAATTTTATTATACATTTGTAGATTCTGGAATAACCAACTGGAGAGAGTAGAGACGGGGATAAGCACTTTTATTTGTGTGTATTTTGTTGAGTCTCCATTTATGGAATCCAGCAAAACAGATCTTCAACATCCCAGGAAGCTCAGTATAAAACAGTCAGTCCCTAGAATTAAAATGTCATATTCAATCAGTTGAATGAAGAATAAATTAAGAGAAAATTTTAGTATACCTTTGTAGAACCTAGATGAAGTCCACCAAAACAGATCTTCAACATCCCAGGAAGCTCAAGATAAAACAGTCACACCTAGAAGTAAAATGTTATATATTCAAATAGTTGAGTGGAGAATAAATCAAGAGAAAATTTTATACCTTTGTACATTCTGGAAAAGTCCACCAAAACAGATCTTCAACATCCCAGGAAGCTCAGGTAAAAACAGTCAGCTCCTAGAAGTAAAATGTTATATATTCAATCAGTTGAGTGGATAATAAATCAAGAGAAAATTTTATTATACCTTTGTAGATTCTGGAATAACCACCTGGTGAGTAGAGACGGGAAGATAAGGATTTTTTATGTGCGTATTTTTCAGATGAAATCTCCGTTTATGATGTCCAGCAAAACAGATCTTCAACATCCCAGGAACACTAAAGGTATCACTGAAACTGGCATGAAAGATTTCTTCAATCAAGGAATGATAAGAGTCAAATCCATACAGCATAGAATGTTTAGATTAGGTTGTAAGATGCTTTCAATTTTTCACTCCCGTAACATCTTTTTGAGTGCTCTCCGATGAGTTTATGAAACTTTCATCCGTTTCAATGTTTCATCTGTTAGGTGAAAAACTCCTGTGTTATGTTCCTGAATTTGTTACTATCGCAGACATTTCTACGTTTTTTGAAACTAATATGAAAGGAAACTGAATGTTTCAAAACGTTTCTTCAATAATTAAAATATTTAAATGTCATGTAACGGTTACGTTTCTGCAACATTTTTTGGCGCTGTGGAAAGTAGCGAGGACGACTCCTCAAAAATTTAAATTAAGATGCAATTGTCAAAAACAAAATTATGAGGTGGCTTTTAAGTGTCATGCAACCACCACCCCCTTTCTCATTTATGCCTTCAAACTCAATGCATGTTTGTATTCCCCGAAAATTTATGAATAGCCACGCGTGTTCAGTGCAGAAAGACTATACTTATAAGCGCTGCTTCCATCCCCCATTTTCTTTAACTGCTTTTTAAAGTGATCTCAAAATCTATGCAGTATATTATTGATGAATGTAGAGTGAGACTATAGGATAAATGAAGCAGAACATTAGTTTAACGTTTATTTCTGTTTTAGAATCTTATTAAGAAAAAAAAATATTCTCCAGAAATAATTTAAATCCTAACTTTGTACTTTAAAAATCACATAGTCAGTTTATATAAACCTATCTTTTATGAATAGCCACGCGTATTCAATACAGAAAGAATATATTAATAGCACTGCTTCCATTCCCATTTTCTGTAACTGCTTTTTAAAGTGATCTCAAAATATATGCAGTATATTATTAATGAATGTAGAGTAGGATTATAGGATAAATGAAGCAGAACATTAGTTTAACGTTTATTTCTGTTTTAGAATCTTTTATTAATAAGAAAAAAAAAATTCTCCAGAGATAATTTAAATCCTAACTTTGTACTTTAAAATCAAATAGTCATTTTATATAGAGCTACCTTTTATGAATAGCCACGCGTATTCAATACAGAAAGACTTAATAACGCTGTTTCCATCCCTATATTCTTTTAACTGCTTTTTAAAGTGATCTCAAAATCTATGCAGTATATTATTGATGAATGTAGAGTAGGACTATAGGATAAATGAAGCAGAACATTAGTTTAACGTTTATTTTTGTTTTAGAATCTTATTAAGAAAAAAAAAATGTATCTTCTCCAGAGATAATTTAAATTCTAACTTTGTACTTTAAAGTCAAATAGTCAGTTTATATAAAGCTACCTTTAAGTATTTAGTTCCTTTTATTTAAGGATTGTGTAATTAAATCCAACAATAACGGAAAAACTAACATTTGATATTTTTAAAATATAAATTTAGCCCACACTTACGCAT
The DNA here is from genome assembly GCA_963930645.1 of Salticus scenicus. Taxonomy (NCBI): domain Eukaryota; kingdom Metazoa; phylum Arthropoda; class Arachnida; order Araneae; family Salticidae; genus Salticus; species Salticus scenicus. The sequence goes on from OZ005658.1 coordinate 14,900,500, forward strand.
AGCTGCCAATATTTTAATTTATTCCGGGGTACTTTTAGCCCCGCCTTTATTTTGCACCACTTTATAGAAAATTTTTCTTCAATATACCACTTCGGTAAAATAAGAAAAAATTACTTTTAAAAAATAAGTGGTACGAAATAAAGGCGGGGCTAAAATTACTCCGGAATAAATTAAAATATTTGCAGATATGCTTACGATTCAAAATTTTAAGTAATTAAAAAGATAATGAACAGTTAAATTATTTAAGTTCCGCCGTCATTCAATGAAGTCTTTCTCGAGCTTCGTATTTCTACAGACATTATCTCTCGCATTAACATGCATAACCCATTTTTTAGTCAAACATTTAACTATCCTCAAACTATTTTATATACAAATTACTTTTTAGCTTCGCTAAACTGTTTTAAATACAAGACTAAATTTCTAAAATTAATCATATAACTATCCTCAAACTATTTTAAATACAAATTACTTATTAGCTTCATTAAACTTTTTAAAATGCAAGACTAAATTTCTGAAAATCATATTCAGCCTTAAAATGTCAAATCCTTCTTGAACTAACTTTACAAAAATTTCAAAGCAAGAATTAAGTTTTCATCAGAGTAGTTCCAATGAAAACAGCATTAGCCTACATTAAAATGAAATTATCTAGACTAACATCTGATTAGCACGTTCAGATTTAAGCTTAAAAAATACAAGTCTAATTTGTAACTCTACGCCAAAGTTAATTTTTTATTGTTAGAAAAAGATGGGAAGAAATATTAAGACAAAATTATCAAAAACGTGTTTGTTACGGCTTAAGCTGCCAGTTAGAGTACTGAGGAGTTAGTATTTATGAAATAGTAAATATTAGAAGTTATCTCTTATATAAAAGAAAAAAAAATTGCCGGCCGGACTTCAGTTAAAAACTAGCATGAGTTACAAATGGAGACTTATTTATGAACGAAATTCATATGTGAAAAATTAACAGGAATCTAATTTTTTCAATGCTTAGTATCCTGATTCTACACTACCACGTGACTGACTAATGGCCGTATTCACCTTTAACTTCAACTCCCAATTCAGCGCAAAAACTTAAAAACGTCTAAAGACAGGTACAGTTTTCCATCTGGCACGCTGTTTCTGCCATCTAGCGTCGAGGATTTAATATAATCTTTGATTGGTTATTTTCACCTAAAAAATCTGAAAATAACTATACCACTAAATGACAGAAACACGGCAAAATTTATTGAAAATTTGCACCCCGCCTTTATACGCTTTTCAAGTTTTCATGTTTAACCGGGAGTTCAAGTTATTGGTGAATAACAGCCAAAGTCTCCTAACTGTAAATTCAGAAGAATTAAGAAAACGTCTTTCGCCAATTAATGGTTTCAATAGTAAACTAATGGTGTAAAACAATGGAACCACTCCGTGTATGTATCTCCCTTTACCAATCACTATAAAAAGATTTAAGTTTAAGTAAAGATTCACACCTAATTTATGTAACTTATTAAATGAGAAAATGGATGAAATACTGAATTATTTTCAATTCTATTTATCTAGAACGGGAAGATTCATCATTCACCAAGTTATAAGATCCACGGTTTGTCTTAAAAAAGTTAAATCTGAGACAAAGTTAATTAAAAAGACGTTTGGATGAATAAAATGTTTCTTCAATATATATACGAATGAAACAAAAATTAAGAATTCTAACTGGATTTTTTTAGTTTAATATAAAAGTACGAAACAGAAAACTACTTTTTTTTTCAGTAGTTAATGAAATATCAAGTCGAATAAAATTAAACAATTTACACGTCTCATTAATATATTAAAACCAAGTGTAACATTTAAAATGAGATAAAGAATACAAAAATTTAAAACTTAAAAAACACATTTTAATTAAAAACATTAAAATACATGACAGACGTTTCGGCTAGAACACTAGCCCTCCTCAGTGTCAAACATACAAGCAAAACATTTACAAAAATTCATAATATATCATAACAAGATTAAATATTCAGGAGGAATAGCTTTAGCCTCGTTCAAGGCAGAATGTTGCATTTTAGTAGAAGTGCCCTCGAGAAAAATACGGGATTTATATATATATTTACATTATAAGCTAAAATTTTAAAGTTGTCTAAATCAGAAATAGGATCACTATTGAGAGAATGGATTACGAGTTTCGATAAAGCAGGAGATTTAAGATCGAAACTCGTAATCCTTTCTCTCAATAGTGATTATATTCCTGATTTTGAAAACTTTAAAATTTTAGCTTATAATGTAAATATATATGAATCCCGTATTTTTCTCGAGGGCGCTTTTACTAAAATGCAACATTCTGCCTTGAACGAGGCTAAAGCTATTCCTCCTGAATATTTAATCTTGTTACGATGTATTATAAATTTTTGAAAATGCTGTGCCTGTATGCTTGACACTGAGGAGGGCTAGTGTTCTAGCCGAAACGTCTGTCCTGTATTTTAATGTTTTTAATTAAAATGTATGCAAGTTTTAAATTTTTGTATTCTTTATCTCATTTTAAATGTTACATTGGTTTTAAATGTCAAGTCTATAAACAGTCTTAAAAGTTTTCAATACTCGATTTTAAAGATGGATTTAGGAAAAAATAACAGAATAGTTTCTTGGGGGAAAAAAAAAAAAAAAAAAAAAGAAAAAGAAAGAAAGAAACTATTAATAGCTGTATATGAACTCAATTTACTTAAATTTTAATGCACAAAGTTGCATTTGAATTATCTCTGGAATACTTTTTGAAAAAAAAAAAAAGGGGGAATAAGGTTCTAAAACAAAAGTAAATTTTAGATAAATTCATCAACGTAAAATTTTCGGAATACCTGCAAATGGTTGCAACTACAAATGGGAAGAAAAAAAAATCTTAAATTCTGAAATTGGGAATTTTGAATTTGCATTAAATTTCAGTACTTAACTACACATTTAACATTTCTGCATTGTATTTTTATTTTATTACTAAAATTCAAACAAAAATGAAGAAATATATATAATGTATCTTTTTCTTACAGAAAATTTTAAAAATTAAATATTTTTGCATTCAAATAAATTCATCAAGTAATAAAATATTCATTCAAATAAATTATGAAATCTATTTAAGTAATTTATGTCTTAAAATATCATAGAAATAGGCTATGAAAACACAATGATGATTAAAAAAAAAGTTAAAGTTTCAGAAATTTATTATAATTGGTAGAAATACACTTAAAAAGGGTACGAGAAACAAAATTAAATTTCAGCTTTTAGATTAATAAATGTGAGAGGGAAAAAAAAAACTGAAATTATGAGTTTGCATTTAAATTCAGTATTTAACTGCACATAAAAAATAAAAATACAATGCATAAACATGTTATAACTAAAATTCAAACAAAAATGAAGATTATATATATATAAAAATAATGTATCTTTTTCTTATAGAAAATTTTTAAAATTATATACTTTTCATTCAAATAAATTCATCAAGTAATAAAATATTAATTGAAATAAATTATGAAATCTATAGAGGTAATTTATGTCTTAAAATATAAAAATAGGCTATGAAAACACAATGATAAAAGAAAAAAAAATGTTAATGTTTGAGAAATTCATTATAATTGGTAGAAATAATCACTTAAAAAGAGTATGAGAAACAAAATCAAATTTCTGCTATTAAGGTTTATAAATGTTTCAAGCATTAATTTATAAGTTGCAACTACAGATGGGGATAAATAAAAATCAAATTTTGAGTTTGCATTTAATTTCAATATTTAACTGCACACAACATATTTATGCATTGTATTTTTTTTCTTAAACTAAAATTCAAATAAAAATGAAGATATATATAATGTATCTTTCTTATAGAAAGTTTTAAAAATAAAATATTTTTACATTCAAATAAATTCATCAAGTAATAAAATATTCATTTAAATAAATTATGAAATATATTGAGGTAAATTATGTCTTAAAATATAAAAATAGGCTATGGAAACAAAACAATGATGATAAAAGAAAATAAAATTGTTAAAGTTTGAGAAATTTATTGTAAGTGGTAAAAATAATCACTTAAGAAAAAGTATGAGAAACAAAATCAAAAATTTCTGATATTTGGTTAATAAATGTTGGAATCATTAATTTATAAGTTAAATTACCAATGTAAAATAAATATACATTCAAATTTGTACATTCAAATAAATTCATCAAGTAATAAAGTATCCATTCAAATAAATTATGAAATCTATTGATTTAATTTGTCTTTTTAAATAAATGTACTGGATTAGTAGACATATTTAAGCATTGATAATTCATTAACAATTTACCTTCTCTATTAATATTTCTGAAATTTTGATTAAAGTAGTATTTATATTTAAAAAAAAAAAAAAAAAAATATGCAGCGTTCAAAATTCCCAAGTTTCGGAAACTCAAAATTCTCTTTCCAAAAAACAAAATTATCCTCGGATTAAAACTTTTTTTTTTTTGGGAGGGGGGGGGCGGGGGTTGTTAGATTTCTGGGGGGAAAAGCTAAAATGAATTAGATTTAGAATTATTTCACTGAATAAGAAGTCATTTAGAATAAAGCACGAAAACACCTTGCAAGCATTACTCCTTGAAAAAATCTTAAGTACGACAGAATTTCAAAGAATAGTGGCCGCGTGTCTGGCGTCACAAAGAAATCAGAGACCGAGGCCTACAGTTCCTTAAAAACACAATATATGAGAAAAAAAACTTTATGGGGGAAGGGGGGGGGGGCTCACATCACTAGTTGCAACTAATGATTACCTCCATCGAAAATTTAGAAACAAAGATGAATTTTCTAGAGAAAACAAAGCTAAAATGAATTAGCATTAATAATTCATTAACAATTTACCTTTTATTTTTATATTAATATTTCTGAAATTTTGATTAACCATTATGATGCTATCCTACATTCATCCTCAATAACGTACTGCATGAAGTTTATAAACCGCCTTAAAATCTAGTTAGAAAAAAGCAGTGCTACTCACCTGTTATTTCTGCACCGAAGACCCGTGATAATTCAAAGGTGTCTCGACTATGCTATGGATTACTATGTATTAAGTTCGAAAGTGTGTAACACCAAGAAAGAAGGGGGGGGGGCTAGAGGTGATATATAAGCCATATGAGGTTTTTTATTTAGTTAAACTCTTTGAAAAAATTGCTATAATTAAACTTTTGCAAGATGACAATCAATTTCATTGTTTTTAGTTTAGTGCTGATTTTAATATTGCACTACGGCAATACATTGATCAAACCTAGACAGCACAAAAAGCTTGCATCATTCAAATTTGAATCAATACGTATCAAACATAGCACTATGCTTGATATAACATACATAAATCAAATGTCCTAAAATTGGTTTAATAAAAATTCATTTTTTAACTAGTTGATAAAAAAAAGTTACTTATTATCCGTTTATAAAACTGATTCTTACATTCTCAGAGAGAGACTAAACTACTAATTACAGTTTTCAGCCTTTGACTTTTGACGTCTAGGAATTTTCACGCTTGTAATAAGTTTCACTTGTCAAACGTGATTTATAAAGCTTGAATCTGTTTGGAAATATCTCCATACTAGAAAACTCTGTACTAGAAAGTACTGTTAGGAAAATACTATTAGGTATTTATTAATTAGAAATCATGAACTTGCAAAATTAAAAATTCTTTGTCCACTAAAGCTAGTTTTTAGCTAAACACATTTATAAAACGTTCCCACTTTGTAACAAAACCAAAAATACGATATTTCTTTCAAACAGATGACTGTGAAGACTGATTATAACGATTAAAAGATATTTTTCTAGTATGATATCGCACGATAACTAACATACAAAAATAGTCATTTGTTCTTTTTTGGAGCAAATAGTAAACCAAAGAAAGCATGTTTTTCTTAAACAGTGTTTAAATCACTAGTTTCTATACTAAACAGAACAAAGGAGGAGGGGGGTTCATTAACAGGCTTACGTAATAATAAAAATGAAAACTTCTATCACCACTAACTTAAGTCAATGTAGAGAAATAACTTCTTGCAAAGCGCTTGAAGTTTATCTGGACAGATATTTAGTTAACACCAAAGCACAAAACTGTATTACTTGATTCCATTTGACAGAATACTTTAACATACAATTATTCTTCATCCGCGTTCCTTGCGGCCTCTACGCAAGTTTTGAGACAACGAGTCTACTGTTGAAGCAGAAGTAATAACCCTTGTGGTTGAGAGAATAATATTTATCAAATAACTGGTTATTTATCGAATCGCAACCTGTGGCCGGGTCGCGATAGACCGCTCGGTAGATCACCGTGCTTGTAATTGGAAGATTGCGGATTCAACACTCGAGCGGGCCAAAGACCGTTGGCGTTGTGTACACCACTGAGCTGAAGAACAACTGGAACAAATGCTTCCAATACCTTTACACAATGTTCGTGCGGGCCAGTTTTTCTGCAGTCTTTTGCAGATCTTGTACGGCAAGCAACATTTGTCGGGTCATCTATTACTGTTGTACACTGTAAAAAAAAACCTATTACCAGCTGCAATCTGTGATTTATTTTATCCAATCTCAGAGAATTTCTTGTAAGAAATTCTCTGTGATTGGATAAAATAAATCACAGATAGCAGCTGGTAATAGGCTTTTTTTTTTACAGTGTACTCTTTAAAGAATTAAAATTTTAAATTGTGATATCATGTTCTGCATATGATTGTTCGAGCAGACAACCTTTACATAATTTTACTTTGAAATATAAAGGCATTAAATGTATTCTGCCGTACAACGGTTGGATGGGTGGATGGATGGTTGGGTTTTACGTCGCACTAGTGCTGCGCAGATGGGCAATTCGTACAACACTCGGAAGACAAACCTTCCAAAAACGGCACGCGAAAACCGGTCTAACATTTCCTCCAGTTGTTCTTCAGCTCAGTGGTGTACACTAAGGGTAGCTGGTGCACGTAAAATCCGTCGTGGTCGCAATGTCATTCATGTTCGCCTCTAAATTATACATCTGGCGGTCACCGAAGAGGAGAAGCCATTCCCTTTTAAGGAGGCATGTGAATTGTGATGGCATGTCTTCAGACCATCCTTAGGGATGAGTCCCAGATCGCTGCCAATTACCCATTAAGCAGTACTAGTGCTACCCAAGCAACCAACCCTGTCTGTGGATCAATTTTTTACCAATCTAAGCCTTTAGAATTGGTACGTAAAATCGTCGTGGCCGTAGTTCCCCCCCTCCCATGTTCCCATGAAGATATCCAGTCCGTGGAGGATAAAGATTGTGATGACATGTCTGCAGAACAGCCTTAGGGGTAAGTGCCAGACCCTTACTGAATACCCATAGTGTAGCAAAAGTGCAACGTAAAACCCACTCAACCTCAACCTACAGAATTGTTCTCGACACGGGAAATGTGTAGACGATAACAAAAGTGTCCGAACACTAGCAGAAATTCCTACGTAAAAAAAGTACACTTCATACAGTTTTGTTAAGTAAATCCTTATCGAATCATGTTCTTACACTGACAAAGACAGGATTCGAAAAGGATTTATTTAACAAAACCGTATGAAGTGTACTTTTTTTTTACATAGGAATTTTTGCTAGTGTTCGGATACTTTTGTTACCGACTGTAGATGCACTATACAAACTTACAATGTAATCTTCTACTCGATAACATTTCATTTTAAATAGGCGACGGATCTTCTATTTTTGGAGAAAAACTTACAGTTAAGGGCCCTCTTCACTCACCGACGCCGTAAGCCGAAGCTAATGTTATTCTATGGGAAATTTTTCTTTACAAATAACTTCTTAACTAATACATATTTTTAAATTCTGTTTTCACATTTTGAAAATTCCCAGCTGTTAAATGGACGGACCTTTTTTAAAAAATTATTTTTTTAATTTTTACTATTTTATTTTGAAGCTGTAAAATACGAATTTTCAATCTTTGAATTTTTTTCATTTTGCAATTTCAAAATAAAATATTAAAAATTAAAAAAATACATTTTTAAAAAAGGTCCGTCAGTTTAACAGTTGGGAATTTTCTGAATGTGAAAACAGAATTTAAAAATATGTATTAGTTAATAAGTTATTTCTAAAGAAAATTTCCCCATAGAATAACATTGGCTCGGGCTTCTGACGACGGTAAGTGAAGAGGGCCGTTAAATAGCCTAAACATTTCAAACAGCTCAGGATTTAAAACCTTCAAAGGTCTGCCCCCCCCCCCTCCTTTTGGAGGGGGGGCAGAGAAACCTAATAGTTTATAAAATCATTTAAAAAGAAAAAATACCTCCTCTCACAACATGATAAAATCATCTGCAAATAGAAACTAAATTCGTAATTTGCGGATTCGATGCTCAAGTCAGCCAAAGACCTTGATTGTTTAGTTGTGTTTTACGTCGCACTGCGCTGTGTGCAATTTGCGACGCTCTAGGACTCATCCTTAGGGGTTGTCTGGAGACATGCCATGACAATTTTGATCTTCCACCGGGAGGATGTCTCTCCCGGTTCAGTGATTGCCAGAAGTATAATTTTGATGGGTACACCAAAGACCTTGGTGCCTGTTTCATAAAGTCCATAGTGACAACCAAAGAGATAAAAAAGTAAAGTACACATCAAACCTGTTTATTATGAAAAAAATATAAAATAACTATCGTCACATAAAGACAGAAAGCCATTTCTTATGCCTTTTTAAACAGTGCATTTTTCGATTCTTGCTTTTAATATTGTCGTACAATTATGTAGGAACCTCTCTTGCATTAGGCTATCTATAATGGGACCAAAATTTGTTTAATTATAAACCTTCAAGTTCATGATTCACCATGAATAATTTGAAAAAATATAAAATAAAGTTTGTAGTTTTTTAGTACCTAATATATATATATATATATGATTAATCTCCGTAAAAATAACACCTCTGGGAGTTAAAGAAGTAGAGAAACTATCTATTACTTGCAAGATCAAATGGTAGGCCTATCTCCGCACTATCCCTGAGTGTGAGTCCTACAGTTGGTAACAAAAGTCTCCGAACACTAGCAAAAATTCCTATGTAAAAAAGGTGCACTTAATACAGTTTTGTTAAATAAATCCTTGTCGAATCCTGTTTTTAGACAGACTAAGAACAGGATTCGACAAGGATTTATTTAACAAAACTGTATTAAGTGTACTTTTTTTTATATAGAAGTTTTTGCTAGTGTTCGGAGACTTTTGTTACCGACTGTACACCATCGCCAAGTGCTATTGCGTAGTTCTAGTGAGACATGAAACTCCACTGAACCTTATCCTTTAAAAATTAGGGCTGACGTAGCTCAGATAACTGAGCTGAAAAACAAATGAAGCAAATGCTTCCAATACACAGTGTTCGTGCGTGCCAGTTTTTCTGCAATCATTTGCCGTACAGAGTCAAACTTTGCAAGGGAAGCAACATTTGTCGGGTCATCTATTACTATTATACTCTTTAACGAAATTTAAAACTGTAATATCATGTTTATCATATGGTTGTTCGAACAGACAACTTTTACACAATTTTACTTTGAAATATAAAGATATGAAATGATTCCTGCCGTACAACTCTCAGAAGACAAACCTTCCAAAAACAGCACGCAAAAACCGGTATAGTATTTCCTCCAGTTGTTTTATTTATTTGACATATATTGAGACCTATAGTTACAATGACTTTCGTCTCGATTGATCCACATTACAGAAATTCACAGAAACAAGTACACAATATTTTGAAGACATAAGACATCACAAACATCCATGCCCGCACCAGGATTCGAACCTGGGACCAGTAGCTTCGGAAGGCAGCGTCCTACCGACCGAAGCACCTGGCCGGCCCCAGTTGTTCTTCATCTCAGTGGCTCAGATGATCGAGCTTTGAGCTCGTAATTGGGTTTGTTGGCTGGATTTTACGTCGCACTAGGGCTGCGCAGATGGGCAATTAGCGACGGTCTGGGACACACCCCTAGAGGTGGTCCGGAGACATGCCCTGACAATTTTAATCCTCTATGGAAGGGATGGCTCTCCCGCTTCGGTGACCCCTAGAGGTATAATTTTTTATGGGAACATGGAGGACATTGCGGCCACGACAGATTTTACTTGCACTAGCCACCAGTAGTGTATACGACGGCCTTGGCCTTCTCGAGTACACAACCCGCAATCTTCCAACTGCGAGGCCGGCTCTCTACCGACTGGGCTACCGCGGCCCCCCTCGTAATTGGGAGAAATGAGTTTTTGTTACCTGAGCCAGCCAAAGATCGTGTCGTATACATTAACATGTTCACGCCGGCGTGACCCCCCGGTGGGTCACAGCTGCAGTCGGCAGAAAAGTATCCTAGGACTAGCAATAATCCCTGACCAAAAAAATACACTTAATATTGCTTTGTTAAATAAATCCTTTTCGAGTCATGTTCTTAGTCAGTCTAAGATCATGATTCGACAAGGATTTATTTAACAAAACAGTATTAACTCTTTTTTTTATATATAGGAATTTTTGCTAATGTTTGGATACTTTTGTTACCGACTGTAAAAGATTCGTGAAATTTTTTGAATTCCAGTCTTCGGTAGATTTACACGATTTTATAATGCCCTGGACACGATTTGATTACTCTTATGGAAATAGCTGCTTGTCTGTGTGTATGTAATGTGTGTTAAACAAATTTTGCGGGTGCTGGATATATATAAAGTCGGCAACAAAAGTCTCCGAACACTAGCAAAAATTCCTATGTAAAAAAAGTACACTTAATACAGTTTTGTTAAATAAGTCCTTGTCGAATCCTGTTTTTAGACTGACTAAGAACAGGATTCGACAACTATTTATTTAACAAAATTGTATTAAGTGTACTTTTTTTTATATAGAAGTTTTTGCTAGTGTTCGGAGACTTTTGTTACCGACTGTATATATGTATATATATATATATTGGCACTTAACTGAAATTGACACTGATTAGATTTTTTTCGTATATCGCTTTACAGATGACGCTGGTATACTCTGCTATTTCTCCCAATTACAGAATGCATTTTTATACTTACTACATATGCAATTTTATAGTGCATAAGTACACATTCATTGATATCTGTAATAACTATAAGAAAAACTATACTGATTTAATTTGGTTGCATATAGGCCGACAGATGGCATTGCTACGGTACAAATTTCTCCATATACGGGAATATATCTAAGCATGATATATAAATGCAGCAAACCAGCTGTGTGAGATGTATAAGGTCGCCATTTTTTTAGGACTGATGGCCTATTAGTCTCAATCTGGGATTTTTGCGTTGTCGATTTCGATAGTTCGACATTTGTCGAAATCTAAAATTTATCGAAAATATAATTGAATAATTTGAAAGCGATGTTATAATTTGAAAAAAAAAAAAGAAAAAAACTAATAGTCCTCCGTCCTAAACTAAATTCTGCTTTTGCCAGAATTTCATCAAAATCTTTTTTATTATTATTAATATTATTATTGAAAGAAAAAGAAAAGAAAAATAATAATAAATCAGTATCGTTACAAGCGATATCGAAAAAGTTTTTTTTAATAATTTTGAATTAGGAAATAAAAAGTGCGAGTGAAATAATATGAAATAAAAATAAGTAAAAAAAATGAATTTAATGATTTAATGTTTTTGTTTTTCGGGGGCTGCTCATGCATATAAAAAATGCGTATTAAAACGAGTCGAAAAGAAGGAAGCGAAATAAGTATTGAGTTATATTACGATAAATACGATATATAATATGATACGATATATTAGACCTATCGTCCAGGGTTAGTAGGCATTTTCCTTGAAAGAAATAGTTTGTTCGTTCGGTGCAACTTGCACATTAGTCCCGTGAGGTACAACTTTCACATTAGTCCCTTGAGGTACAACTTTCACTTTAGTCCCGTCAGGTACAACTTGCACATTAATCCCCTTTAGTGTTTTTTTTTTTTTTAATCTTTTACGGTAATTTTCTTTTATGAATATGTTTTGAGCAATTTGTGTTGCAATGTAAAATTTTATTCAGTTTCAAACTGCAAAACAGGTGTATAAATTTTCCACAGATAACTAGGATTCACCTATTCGAAAACATCTGGAAGAAGAATTTTATTATTATTATTATTATTTTCTTTTTTTTTTTTTTTTACTCCATTTTCATATTTTCATTTTTTATGTGCAGGAGTAAATTTAATATTCTTTTACTTTTATCTTTTTTTTTTTTTTTTTTTTTTTTGCGAAAATGGAGGCCGGCGGATATTTAGCGTGACTTTCTCACAAGGATCATTAGAGACAAAAAGTCTTTGTAACTATAAGTCTCAAGTTGTAAATATAATATGAAGATGTATCATATATATAAAAAATAAATAAATAAATAAATAAAATTCTAACTCAGTTCGGCTGCATATCGGCTGTCAGGTGGCGCTGTTATTATTCTTTAACTGCAATTTTCCATTTCATTATATCACAGCATCCATTCATTAACTTTGCACCAAACTTTACGTGTAAAACCTTTATTTGGAGAAATTATATAATATAAATAGATTAAATTTTGGTTCATTGCTGTTATGTAGAATGATATTGAAGAATGTTTTGGTTGGTCACAGCATACTAGTTTTGAAATTGGATAAAAGACAAAAAACTCCTGATTATCCTCTAGTGCAATAGGCTCGCTGCGGATTATCTGCAGGCTTAGGCAAAAGCAGAGCCTGATTAAGGAGGAAGCACACATTATCTCCGCTCTCACCGGAATATTTTTACAATTATTTTTTACTTCATGTCATAGAAATTCCACGCTTTGACGAGGAAATGTTTTTTATAAAAAATGAACGGTGTAAAACAGTCCAATTTACTCACCGTTATTAGACACCAGAATTCTTTTAAAATAATTTTTAATGAGAATTTTGTGTTTATTATAGGAGGAAAGTATTTGTTAAAAAATAACGGTGTAAGTATAAATAATGTGTGCTTCCCTCTTAATCAGGCTCTGGGCAAAAGACAGGATTAAGAGAAGCTGTTTCCTACACTGTTAAAAGTTTCTGTAAATTTAATGTAAATATTTATCCAGAGTCTCTGCAAATTTACAGTAATTCTTAGTTAAAAGCGAATAATCGAGATTCTTAATCTTTATTCTGTATTTTTACCTAATTTTATTATTATTTTTTAAAATTTAAATTAAAAATGACTGTTTCTACTTTGGATAAAGCATTCCAAGTCCGAAATATATTCTCAGCAATAATTAATTAAATTAATATTACTTATTAAAATGAATGTATAAAATAAGTTTTTTAACATCTTCGCTTATTTTTCTCTGTAATTTTACGTAGGACTTAAGATAATAGATTACACAGAGTTTTCTGTTGAAATTTTTAACAGTGTAGATAAGAAACTAAAACAAATGATTGCGTTTTTTAAAGAAAAACCATTTACGTGTAAAGAACTATGTTTTTTTTTTTTTTTCTTTTGTACAGTACACTACGGTACTAGACGTCCCAACATTTAATTTGGTTTCTAGTATTGTTAGTACCCGCCTTCTATTCACTCCATTATTCTTGAAGGATACTTTTCTTCTCATTTAGTCATAATTACATATTGAAAAAAATTTCATTACAAATAGTAATAATGCTTACATAAAGAAATTTTTGTGGAAAATTCTTTATGTTTTGAAAGATACTTTTTATTTACTTATTTATTTATTTTTGTATGTGTGTGTCACTGGTATATTTAAAAAATAAATGTACAGTCGGAGGGGAAAAAAAAAAAATGCAACATTCGACGTAACTTTGCTGTTAATCGATGCACAAAAATGCAATAGGTATCATTCGATGGAGAATTATGAGTGCTTTTAGAAAATGAAGTGAAATTTTTAATTAGGGGTCTTCTACATATTAAAACAAGCATCAACTTCGGTTTTTTCAATGGTAATAACCTAATTTTATTTTATTTTTGAATTCCTGGGGTCTCAAGTAATGTGAAAAAGTATGTATATTGAATGTATATTTCTCTCTCTCTCTTTTTTTTATAGAGTTATAAGCATTCAAAGTTTGAAGGTGCTAATGTTAAATTCATATCTCAGACTTTTATTAATATCTTCACAAATAATAACTTGATAGATAGTTTTTTTTTTTTTTTTTTTTTTTTGCGAGATACAGTGAAAAAACCCAAACATAATCCATGGCAACTTTTGATTCTGAAAAATATTAAAAAATTCATATTAAAAAAATATATATGAATTATGATCTATATTAATTTTTACATAAAGTGAATCCTAATGCTAAAAAGTACGAGTGTGAAAGTTTGCAGCTCATTTCAGTAATTTGTTTTCGAGATATAAATAAATCTTTTTTTTTTGGAGTGGCTTAGGGAGGCCGTCTCTCGTGAAATTTTGAATGGGATAACGAAGAAAATCTTTAAAAATAACAGAAAAATTAAACAAAATATTTTTTAATTTTTATTTACTGGTCATACTATATGCAACAACAATGTTAAGCGCAAAGAAATGAAACAAAAAGATAATTTTTAGATATTAGTGATAAAAAAAAAAAAAAAAATCCCGTTTTCTATAGAAAGCAAGCCTCGCCTATCACCGTTCTTTTAAAACGAAACAATATAGCAAAAGAAAAGAAAAAATGATTTTGCATAATCGTGTTAAACTCCTTAATTTCCATTGGCAAAAATATACGCAAGTGGTATTTACCTTATCGATTACTGATGATAAATTTAGAGTCCTTTAAACGAACACTATGATAGAAAAATCAATTAAATAGACGGGACTTACTGCTTAAACTGGAAAAATAGGTGGAACGTAAAAATTGCCAATTAAAAGAAACGAATGGAATTGGAATGCAAGGCAGATTGATTAATCGCTTTTTAACTACCGATAGTTAAAGGGTTAATAATTTAATTCATATATTGCTTCCTTTATTTGTGGTGGTGGGGGCAGGGGGTGAATGTTATTTTAAGAATACTTTAGTCTTAAAAAATACTCTTATAAATATATTTTAATTAAGAAACTATATTTTCATATAAATTACAAAACAAACCGTACGGTTCCAAAGAGTTAAACTGACCCAAAATTGCTAAGTGCGATTAATATTGTTTATTGTTTACTTCATGATACCTTACAATAATTTATCTGAAAAGATTTAGTTTATGCGTTGTTGCATATACTTAGCTGCCATTATTTTAATTTATTCCGGAGTATTTTAAGCTCCGCCTTTATTTCGTACCACTTATTTTTTTAAAAGGAATTTTGTCTTATTTTATCAAAGTTATATATTGGAGAAAAATTTTCTATAAATAAAGTGGTGCGAAATGAAGGCGGGGCTAAAAGTACTCCGGAATAAATTGAAATATTGGCAGCTATGCATAGCTATAAAGCTGTATTATTTAAGTTCGTATAATATATTACACCTACAAAATAACGTGAAAGAAAGTTTAAGTTTTATTGGTCATCAGTATAGCCACGATAGACACTTTTTATTGAAAAATATTGCACATTTTTCTAGGAGCATTGTCTGACCAATCTTAAGTGTAATATATTTAAATATATCTAAAATGCATTATTTGATAAAGTATTTAATTATATACGTATCTAAAAAACCGAAATCAGGTGTAGCAAAGACAGAGCTGCCAACCAAATCCGGCAAATTGTTAGTACCGCCCCTTTTTCTACACCACTTAATTTTTAGAGTAATTCTCTTCAAATATATTTAAGATGAATGAAGAAAACAAATACTCTAAAAATTAAGTGGTGTAGAAAAAGGGGCGTTTTTCAATAGGCGTTAACAATTTGCCGGATTAGGTTGGCAGCTCTGCAAAGATGATAATATTCCTATTATTATATATTTTTTGTAAATCTTTTTTTCTTGAAAAATTTCCGGCGTAAAACAATAAATTCCTGTATAATCTTAATTTTATTTTTCTAGATTTGCAGAGTAACCACCTAACACATTTTTGGTTATAACTCTATGAATACTAAAGATGAAGTATACAAACTGTATATTGACAGACTCTCAGAAATACAAATATGAAGTCAAAATTGGGTGTTGCTATTGAAAAAAAAAAAAAAAAAAAAGTGTTGGCTTGGCGCTCATTTCAGTATGTAGATCACCCCTAATTCAAAATTTCACATCATTTTCAAAAAGTGCACTGAATTTCCTATTGAATGATGCCTATTAGTTTTTTCCGCCCCAATTAATAACAAAATTACAGTGGATGTTGCGTATTTTTTTTTTTTTTTTTTGCCCCGACTGTACAAAAGTAAAAATGTACCATCATATATACAGGATAACTTCTTATCAGTGATCAGTACCACTGTCGCTTTTTGCCCTTTCTTTTTTATCATAATTAAAATTTGAGGACTGCGATTCTTAAAGTCTAACCAATATGTGTCGCGTTTACCATTCGTGTAAGGTTGTAAATATTGTAAAACTAACAGTTTTATAAACTTACTAACAAGGTTGGCTAGGTTCTGACACAATGGCAAACACCACAGTATAAACCATAGTTTTAACTGTACTGCCCAAAATCCTATTGTTAAAAATTACACTTTTTAGTATAAATATATTTTATTAAAATGAGCCAAATATTTGAAAAATTTTACAAAATAATTATTATAATTATATGGGCTGGGATGGAACACGGGCGTAGAAGTCATACCACTATCAATGTAACAAAATTTTCTACTTCTTAAATTAACGGTATTATAAATACAGAAATTTTTTAAGCAAATACCGGTATGAGTGCTGCGCCCCTGTTCCATCCCTGTATGGGTCTATCTATCTCTCTATATATAACTATTATTTTGTAACTTTTTTCAGCAATTGACATTGTTAATTGTCCATGCCTAATAATATATGCAGGGATGGAACACGGGCGCAGAATTCATACCACTATCAATATAAGAAAATTTTCTTCCTCTTGAATCAACGATATTATAGGTGGAGAAATTTCTTAAACGGATTCCGGTATGAATTCTGCGCCCGTGTTCCATCCCTGTATATGTAATACGACATGCATATAATACTTATAATACAAAATAGCAGAAAATTATTACTGAAGATTTAATGAAAAATAATGTGGATAATTGCCTATAATACTGTAATATTTACACAGGGTAGCCACAAATCAGGGAAAGTCATAGAATTATGGAAAAATCAAGGAATTTAAGTAAGTTTGGAAAAGTCGTGGAATAGTCAGGGAATTTCATGTAAAGTCAAGGAATTTTGATTAATTTTGTTAAAAATAGCCATTGTTGAAAGCTCATCATCGTAAATTGTTAAATTGTTTACTAATTTTGAGAAATTTTTTGGGAAATAAATAGCGTTAGTCAGGGAAAGTCAAGGAAAATGGTGAAAAATCATGCAAAAGTCAGGGAATTTGGAAAAGTTCTAATGTTAGCCATCTTGTACTACACACACATACACACACTTATTTTGAATAAGCCGACATGGATCCTGAAAGATCTTTTAAAATGTCCACGGAAATTTTTTCACAAGCGTCTTTGATAGCGAAGACAAGATCCTGTGTGCATTGATATTGTGTGCCTTTTTGATAAACTTCTCGGGCTAGAAGCCCCCATAAGTTTTCGATTGAATTAAGATCGGAACTCCTCGCCGACCAATCAAGTAAATTTACAAAATTATCTTCAAACCAGATTTTTGCGCTCGTAGAAACGTGTATCGAAGTGTTATACTGCTGAAAAATATAGTCCCGTGCAGTAATCAGTGGCGCTTCGGGTAACAAACTTTCTCCTAACATATCCGCATATTTGTCTGAATTCATTTTGCTGTTGATAAAGACTATTGGAGTGGTTCCATTTGCCGCAAAAGTGCTCCAAACCATTATCGAGCCACCACCATATTGACGTTTGGAAAACACTTCTTTGGGTTTTGGCAGGTCATACCAAAAATAATAAAAACCATCAGGTCCATCAAGATTGAATTTTTTTTTCATCAGAAAAAATTACATCAGTACATTTTTGACCAAGAGAAATGTATTTTTTGGCAAATTCAACTCTTCTTCTCTTATGATGATTTGTAAGAGGTGGGCGTGACACTAATTTTCCATAAGGAACATGAGAATGTTTATTTAAAACATTTTGAACAGTCCTTGATGAACATGGTAAATTCAAATTTTGTCTAACTTCATTTGCAGTCACTTTTTTCTGGCAAACTCTTCTTACAATCATTCTTTTCTGTCAACGAGTGAGAATTCCTGGTCTCTCAGTTCGGTTTTTCATGCCATACAATCTACGATATTTTAGAAAATTATAAACTACTGTTTCAGATCTTTTGAGTCTTTTTGAAAGTGCCCGTCCACTTAATCCACGTTCTCGAAAAGCAACAATTTTCCATTTTTCAGAGTCATAAAGATGAGTTACTTTGGGCATCGTTAAAAACTCCCGATGAAAGTCGATAAATGTGAGATTTCTTTCACATAAACCAATCTTTTAACCCGGGATTGTCATTTTCTTTTTTCAAATATGCAAATTTTTTCAATAATTAGGAAAGAAAACAATGTCCTTATACGTTTTTCCAATATCGTTTGCACTGAGAAAAAAATCTGTAACTGACATCTAGAATCTACGTTATGGCTCTAGAAAAAATAGTTCCATGTCATGCTTATAAATCTAGTTCCCCCTTAGAAAAAGAGTTCTAGAAGCCCCTATTAGAATTCTAGAGCGTTTGCCTATATTCTCGAGGGCAAAGTTATATAAAAATCTCTGCAAATAAATTAGACTACAAGAGGCGGGGTTCAGCAACTATAATCTTGGTTTTATTACCAAATTCTGGAAAATCAAGCGAGAATTTCTCGCAATACAAATGATTCAGAATATTTAAAGTATTCAGAATATTGTTTCACCATCTAGAAATGTGTACACTAGAAATTCTCGATCACTTCATCTATTTAGTCTATTGGCATACCTTACGCGCATAGCTCGGAGATCTACATTTCTAGTTAAGGGATTTAGAAAATAGCCACTTATTCATTCTAGAGGAAGGCGGAATATTTTTTTTCTCAGTGTGGATTTAAAAATCAAAATGTCAATTTAAACAGATTCATATTAGGAAATTTTATAGTTTACACGAGAAATTATTTAATTTTACTACTATTTTTACTTCAAATATGTGCTCACGATTCCGTAAACAAGACTTCTAGAATTGGCGATTTTTCGCGTGTCCTTATACCTTTTTCACGCACTGTATATACACACCCACCCACCCACACACACATATGTATGTATATATATATATATATATATATATATATATATATATATATATATATATATATCACATCTAATGGAAGGAAATAAGTTAATTTAAAGTTTATTTTAACATCTTCATTTGCTAATTTAAAATATTTCATGAATATACAATTTCCTTCTTTGTTGTTTATTTCATCTTATTTAAAAAAATTTTAAACACACAAATGTATGATAATTATCCTAATCAAAATGTTTATTCAAATTTCAGTTAATTAAAAACTGAGAGAAAAACATTCTTTCTAGACTACTTTTCGTTAAAACAGCTTTAGCTTAAAAAATTTTTGAAAAAAAAAGAAGTAGCGTTTAGAGGAAAAACGCTCAAGGAAAAATAGTATTAAAAAAAGAAAAAAAACTCATGATTTTGAAAATAAAAGGTTTGTATGTATATATGCTGCATTTACCTTCGGCAAAAACTCATAAAGTCATTTCCGTAATTAAAGTAAATCGGAGAAAAAAAAATTAATATGTAGTGGCCAACACAAGAATTTCTTCTGTATTATCTTATGCAAATTCTCGCCGTACAAATTATTTATTCCAATTATTTATCAAAATTACTTTTCACGATGAATGCAGACGACTTTTATTTCAGAGAAGTGTAACACTAAATGCCAAAAAACAATACATTTTGCGCTGACATAAAAAAAAAAAAAATAATAATCTGGTGTGACTCCATTAGGCTTTCCTAACATTAAGTAATTAACCGTGGTATAAATAAATTAAAGGAAGAGAAGAGAAGCCTTCAAAGAGGCAAAAGACAAAATTATAATAGAGTGTTTGAGTAATATTCTTCATGAAGTGTATTGTTTAATTTAATGCTATTGCCCTTCAAATAGTTTGAGCCCATAGGTTATAATGATAAAAAAAAATTTGTTGAGTTACTGTAAAAATCTATAAGTCTTGGACTCACAACAATTTATACTGATCAGTTGTAAGACGATGACCTACAGGTTGATTCAAAATTAGTGTGACCAATTTTAAAAGCATGTAACTGTTTATGGTAAATTTTAATCGCTCCACTACCAGTTTTATTTTAAAAGTGAGATGTTTAAATTACCAATTTAGCTATTTTTATTAGTGGGAGTAAATTATGGCTCCGAAATTAGATCCTCAAACCCGAAATGAAATTTTAAAGCTTTTGAAGGATGGTTGCTCAAATTCTGTAATAAATAAAGCATTTAAAAATCAGAAAAGACATTTTTCTAATGGATTACTATCTAAACTTTGAAAAGAAATAAAATTTGTCTGGCAATCAAAAGCTTCAGGTAAAAAATAAGGACGAAAGAAAGTCCTTGGTGAAAAAGAAAAAGAGAAGCTGAAAAGACTTATCGATGTAGAGAATCCTCTGCCTCAAAAACTTTAGCAAAGAAACTACAGGTATCGCAATCGACAATTTCTCGTCAGATAAAGGAAATTAGCTATAAAAAAGTGAATAAACCAGTCTGTCACCAAATGTCTATAAAGACCTTAGAAAAACGAAGAAAATATGCTTGCTCTCTGTATTTAACGTTACACAAAGGTAGATACAAAATATGGATAACTTCGGATGAAGCACTGTTTCATCTGTCATCCACAACTGGCAAAACAAAGGTACAATATATTTCACCCGAAAAGCATCGCGAAGACGCAACTATTTTGCAAACAGCAAGTTGGCCATCAGGTGTTATGGTATGGATGGCAATGTCCTCCCAAGGCTTAACAAAACCATTTTTTGTAGAACCAAAGGCTAAAATGGATGCTAAATACTATCAGAATAAAGTTTTGAAGCACATGATCAAAGAAAGTAAACGTGTTTACCCCCAAGGAAACTTTGCTTTTCACCAAGATTCTGCACCAAGTCATACTGCAAAATCAACTATAAAATGGCTAAAAGGTAAAAAAAATAAATTTTCTTCCTCCGGAGATATGGCTACCATCATCTTCTGACTGTGCTCCTTGCGATTATTTTTTATGGGGATACTTAAAAAAATAATTAAGTAGACACAAAGTAAAAATACTTAAAGGGCTTCAAAAAGCAATCAAAGAGGAAGTTGGAAAAATACCCTAAAAAATGGTCCAAAAAGCTCTTTTGGCTTGGCCTAAAGATTTACGTAAAGTGTACTATGCTAAAGGAAACCACGTTGAAAATTTCATGTAAATAACTTAATTCAATAAAAATTTCTGATGTTCTGAAATTGGTCACACTAATTTTGAATCAACCTGCAAAACATATGTATAAATTTTCAGCTCTTTCGGATTAGACATTTAGACGCTATCTCACTTTAAGTAATTTGAGCCCATGAGCCATAATGATAAAGAATTTTACTCTGTGTCACTGAAAAAAAAGAAAAACTCTATAAGAATTAAATTCATCAAAATCAACAGGCTTCGTGCTACGGTGACCTATAACATAAGTACCGACTTTCAGTTCGTTCGAACAAAGCATTTAGACGCTATCGTGTCTCCTCACATACATACACACATGTATACACACGCATACATACACAATACATACATACACCAGCGTAAAAATGGCAAAAATGAACTCGGGGACCTCGAAACGTGTAGAAACATTAAAATCTCAAAGTGAGGTTTTGGTCATGGTTACAATACTTTCCTTATATAAGTATGTTCGAAAAGTAAAAACGCCCTTTTTTCCGTTCAAAATGAAAAGAAAAAATCTCTAACTTTGTTTTAAATCATATCATACAGTCGAACCTCGTTAACGTGAATATCAAGGGGAATAAAATTTTGGTTCATGTCATCAGTAGTTCATGCTATGAGTAGTAATTAATCTTCATGTAACTAAACTAATCTTCATTTCTACGGGGATTGTGGAAACAGCTCATGTTAAAAGTAATTCACGTTAACAGTGTTCACGTTAACGAGGTTCGGCTGTATATGTACATAGTTCAACAGTTAGTTTTATAGGTGCTGACATGTTTTTTGAATAATACTGATATCGAAAATTTATACCCCCAGTTCCCTATACCTATAGTATGATGGGGATGAGGAAGTAAAAAGAAAATATGTATCATAATTAAAAAAAAGAGAGAGAGAGAAGAAGAAAAAGAAGATTAAGAATTTACATATAATGAAAAGATGTAAATACATTTTTTTCACTACATGTGGGAATAAGCGAAAAAAAAAGTTAATCTGACGCATATTTTTGCCTCTTTATTTGTTAAGTTAAAATATCTCATGAATATACAATATCGTTCCTTGTTCTTTAATCCTATCTTTTTAAACTTACAAAGAAAATGCTAATTTATCCCAATCAAGGCATATATTCAGTTATTTTAAAAACAAATGTCAAAAAAGACAAACATTTTTTCTAAATAACTTTTAGTTGAAGCTCATTATTTCTAGTCGTGAAAAAAACACGTGCTTCTTTTTTTTTTTTTTTTTTTTTTCTTTTTCTTTAAAAGAAAGAAAGGAATACTCCAGGAAAAATAGAGCTAAAAAGAGGAAATCTTTTAATGTTGAGTTGAGAATAAGAGATTTTGTAGTATGTGGTATTTATGTGCAGTGTAAAAACCCATAAAGTAATTTTTATTTCCATTTCCCTACTACCTTAGGTAATGGAAGTACTGTATTCGGTCCAAAAATTCGATATCGAGTTTTCACCTGATTTACACATTTTGAGTTCCTCTGATTCCAAAAAAAAGGGGTTTTAGCCAACTGGTCAGTGTGTGTGTATGTATGTATGTGGGGAATCTTCTGGCTATCATATCTCCGAAACTAATAAAGATAGAACAACGAAACTTCAGATTTGACAAAGTTTTGGTGTACAGTTGATGTTTCCAAATCTTGGTGAAAATTGGAAAACAAGTGGGCCATAGGAAACCATAATTGGGACCATAAGTCCGTATCTCAAAAACGTCTCTAACGATTTTCTTCAAAGTTGCTATATAAACACTATATTAACTGTCCTTCCGAATGGTATAATTGAAAAGTTCAGAAAAATTGATAGGCGACCTTTATAAATAGCTCAATTTCAGGTATCGCAAGTACGTTCCATTAAAAACGGCTGCACGGATTTTTTTCGAACTCGACATAATAATTCTTTTATTTATTTTTTTTATATCATATGTAATTGTTGTTTTACGGTCAACAATTGAGTTTATCAAGTTTTGGTGAAAGCCTGTATCTCAAAATCGGCTCTAACGATTTTCTTGAAAATTGTTACATAAATCAACTTTAGATATCCTTTCTCATATATTACATGGTTATTACAGGAAAATTAACAGCCTAGGTAGGCTAATTTTAAATCTCAGAAATTGATGTTTCGAAAAATAACTCAACCTTTTTTTTCTGTTATTTTCTAACTTGCCACGTAAACTTTGTTTTATATGTCTTTATTCGTGTATTAAGTTTCTCATACCAGAAAAATTTTAGGCTTCTATGATTCGTTAGGTCAAATTTATACCTTCTGATCTCCCCCCCCCTCTCCCCCTCAAAAAAAAAAAAGCATATAATACGTGTAATCGTGGGTAGTGGAAGTCGTGTGGTTGTTTCATACCAGATTTTTATGATTAAAGAGAAGTTTAGAAAGGAAATACACGCCTAAAAAAAATCAATTCTATTAATTAAAAAGCAACCTAGGTATTTTCTTCTTATAAGTTCATTTAAACATAATAAAATACAAGAAAAAATCATGCTGCCTGCATACTAAATTATTTTGTTTTACTAAATGATGAAACATGCTTAATTTAATAAAACACTTTTGTCAATAATATCCAGTAATAAATGTGTTAGAGTTATTTTCTTTAACCCTGTATTTTGTCTGTAAAATGTATGTGACCCACGTGGTATATTTAAATTTAACAGAGTTTAAAGAATCATAACACATCTTGAAATGTATTTGGAACAATTTCCCAGAATTATCCCTAACATATTCGAATTATTTCGCATGTTCTTTTGCAAACGTATGAACACTGCTCACATTATATTCTATAGGAAGGGTCGGGGACAAAATCTCGAGAGACAAAATATCGCGAGGACAAAATATCGCCGACGTAAATGAATACAAAGCAAAAATGAGTTGGTAATTATTAGTAATGTTGCATAAAAATTTCATGACAACACATACCTTAGTCAGAGCACTGACATTCTGACAAACCTACAACTTTTTTTTTTCTTTTTTCTTTTTTTTTTTTTTTAAATTTTCCTTAAAATAGTTTAAAGACTATATTTATTAACTATTGTCAAAATTAGTCATAATGATTTCAATCGTGCTTATTAATTTTAAAAATTTTAATTCGTTTGTGAACAGCGTTCAGCATTAATGTCAGCAGTGATGTACACGATTTTTAAAATGTATTTTGAATAGTGAAGAGCAAAAGATAAAATAACTTAAAAATAAACATAGATAAAATAATGAAATTCAACTCTATGATTTATTTAATTATTTAATTATTTATTTTAATTAATTAATTATCATTTATAAGGCCTTGTGGCTCCCGCCAGAGATCACACGTGACATAAAATCAAATTTTCAAATAGATCATATTATTTTTTTGACGCGATATTTTGTGCGGCGAGATTTTGTCCCGCGATATTATGTCCGGATCCCCTAATCATGCTTTTGCGCATAGTGCATACGAAGTATAAAGTATCTATATTAATTTCATTATGTTAAGTGCAATCTGAATATCCCCATGTTTGACATGTCAATATACTCAAAAATGAATACATGGGTTTTCAAATTTAAATATATATTGTTTCGGAGCTATTTTGAGACAATTTTGCGCATTTTTAAGAAACCATTTTTTAACAGTGTTTGGGCCTAAATCTGTTAAGTATTAAAAAAAAAAAATGAAGAAAATTTACTTTTTTAGTAAAAATTAAGTTTTTTTTTTTTTTTTTTTTTCGAAAAAAAAAAAAAAAAACACGGATTTAGGGAGATTTGAAAGCCTGTTTGGGGAAATTGGCTGACGACCATCTGTCAACACTGATTTATTATTATTATTCAAAAAGTAATAATAATATTAATAATCTGGAGTGACTCCCCTCAACTTTCCGAACATTGAGTAATTAACAGTTTTGTAGATAAAGTAAAGAAAGAGGAGTTGTTAAACAAACAAAAGAGAGAAAACCATAATAGAGTGTTTGAGTATTTTTCTCCATATATTACACAATGTTTTATTCAACGCTACGGAACCTTGAGCCCATAGATCATAATGATAAAGAATTTTTCGTTGTGTCCCTGTAAAAACCTATAAATGCTAGATTCACCAAAATGCTTATAGTTAGTGCAACAGTGATTTATAATATCCATATAAATTTTCAGCTCGATTGAATAAGGCGTTTAGATGCTATCGCACTTTTAAAAATTGGGTCCCATAGGCCATAATGATAAAGAATTTTTCTTGGTGTCCCTGTAAAAAAACTGTGAGTGCTAGATTCCCCAAAATCAATAGGGTTCGTACTACGGTGACTTACAATATACGTACCAACTTTCAGCTTATTCGAACAAAGCGTTTAGACGCTAGCGTGTTCACTCACACACATACACACATACATACACACACATACATAAATCATCGTAAAAATAGTGAAAACGGACTCAGGGTACCTTGAAACGTATAGAAACATCAAAATCTCAATTTCGGATTCTTGACACAATTACAATACTTTCCTCACTACAGTGTTCGGAAAGTAATAATAAACATTCAGGAGAAAAAAAATAACTTCTATTACTATTAAAAATTAAATAAAATAAAAATGGTGCTTTACAAATAACATAAAAATGTAAATATAAAAATTTAACGTGCAGCATGTTTTAGTCCGAAATACTTCATGAATATACAATTTCCTTCCTTTCAGTTTATTTCATCTTATTTAAAAGTTTTTTAAACACACAAATGTATGATAATTACCCTAATCAAAATGTTTATTCAAATTTCGGTTACTCAAAAAAAAATAGAGGAGAAACATTTCTTTTGAACTATTTTTTGTTAAAGAACTTTAGATTGAAAACCTTTTAATAAATAAATAAATAAAGTAAAATAAAAAGCAGTGTTTGAAAAAAAAATGCCCAGGAAAATCAGAGTTAAAAGTGGAAATCTGGTGATTTTGAAAATAAAATGCTTGTTTATATGCGGCATTTATTTTCAGTAAACTCATAAAGTCATTTCCATGGTTAAAGTAAATCGGAGAAATAAAATAAGTTAATATTTTTTGGTCACCACAAGATTTTCTTCTGTATTATCATTTTATACAAATTCATGCCGTACAAATTTTTTATTGAATTATTATGTATTAAAATTTTTTTCCATGATGAACGCAGACGGTGTAAAGGCCGAAAAAAAATAAATAAAGAAAAAAATTCTGGAGTGACTCCACTCGACTTTCCGAACATTGAGTAATTAACGGTTTTGTAGAGTAAGAGTACAGTAAGAGGAGTTGTTAAATAAACAAAAGAGAGAAAATTATAATAGAGTGTTTGAGTATTTTTCTCCAAATAGCACACGATGTTTAATTTAACGCTACTGAGCTTTGAGCCCATAGATCATAATGATAAATAATATTTCGTTGTGTCCCTCTAAAACCTATAAATGCTAGATTCATCAAAATGCTTATAGTTATGCAACAGTGACTGATAACATTCATATAAATTTTCAGCTCAATTGAATGAGGCGTTCAGACGCTATCACACTTTTAAGAAGTTTGTCCCATAGGCCATAAAGAATTTTTCATTGTGTCCCTGTAAAAAAACTGTAAGTGCTGAATTCACCAAAATCTATACAGTTCGTGCAACTGAAACCTATAACATGTGTATAAATGTTTTGCTCAGTGTAATAAGGCGTTTAGACGCTATCACACTTTTAAAAGTTTAGCCCCATAGGCCCTAACCTAATGATGAAGAATATTTCTTGGTGCCCCTGTAAAGCAACTATAAGTGCTAGATTCATCAAAATCAATAGGGTTCGGGTTATGGGGATCTATAACATACGTACCATCTTTCAACTCATTCGGACAAGGCGTTAAGACGCTATCATGTTCACCCACACACATACATACATCACTGTAAAAATAGTGAAAACTAAAGTTGGAGGTATACTACTAGACAGCATGGTAGTCCCAAGTATAAATTTGAAAATTTCTAATTCTTTTTTCAGCTATGCATGATACAAAATCCATTTTGCAAATCATGTCTACAATTCTTTCCTTACATATAGTGTTTGGAAAGTAAAACTAGTTGGCATAGGTGGACCCTGCTCCGTTCCCCATCATATGTACAGTCGGTAACAAAAGTCTCCGAACACTAGCAAAAATTCCTATGTAGACAAAGTACACTTAATACAGTTTTGTTAAATAAATCCTTATCGGATCCTGTTTTTAGACTGACTCAGAACATGATTCGACAAGGATTTATTTAACAAAACTGTATTATGTGTACTTTTTTTATATAGGAATTTTTGCTAGTGTTCGGAGACTTTTGTTACCGACTGTACATTACTTTCAAAATTTTACTCTCTGCTCAGTTCCCCATCATATGTATGTTCTCATAAATTTCTTGTACAGGACATATTATATTCATTTTAAGAGAAATGAATTTGACCAAACGCTTGACACAGTAACAGAACGAAATCCTCTCCTAATAGGCTACCCACCATTCAGTTCGACATATTTATCTTATTCTAATCTATTAATTTATTTTATTGGGATCGATTTCATAGTTTACTTTCATGCTACTTTTTTCAATGCAACAATCCCAAAAATGCATATTTATATGAAATCCCCATTTTGCTATGTTGATAAAGTCTTAAATTTCGAATAACTTACGAAATTTTCCTATTAGAATATTTGTAGTCCATCATGTTCATACAAGTATCATAAATGTTATTTTGAAATTGTCTGATATATTTATGATCCTCAAAATGGACGTTTATGCTCGATTTTGCCTTATTCTGCCATTTTAAGTAAATCGTAAATTCCAAATAACTTTCGAATTTTTTAAATTGGAAAATTCATACTCTATGGTATTCATGCCAGTGTCCTAAATAATATTTCTAAAGTAGCGTGGCATTATTACGATGAAAATATCCCTCAAAACTGACGTTTATGTGAAATGTTGCCCTATATTGCCATGTTAAGAAATTCGTAAATATACAATAACATGCATCCATGTGTTAGATTAAAACCGGATTTTTCTTTCTGTAATCACTTTTCTGTTTCTTCTTTTATCTTCTTTTTTTCGCATTTGAATAACTTCTTCAAAAATATATATACAAACAGGAAAATTGGGTAAGACGTTCGTTATACAACAAAATTATTTACCGACATTATTATTATTCTGATGTTGCGCATATAGTTTACAAATTAATAATTATATTTTTTCAAAAGATCCGTTATAAAAGTAAAAGAAAGGCGAATACAGAAAAAAAAAGTATATATTTATATATATATCGTGATTTAGTTTAACATTTAAAGGCATGTCCGTATTCACCTATCTGTAATACATTCTTAAAACTATTTTTCATCAAGTTTTATTTTCTAAAATTATTGAAATTTTTCTTTTTTTTTTCCAAAGCTTACTTTTGCGAAAAATTGATTAATTATTAGTTTAAAAATTAATACTCATGCTAAAGTTTTATAAAATTTGACATGATAACAAACATGCTATCCAAACTTTATGCTCATATGTTTATTTGTTTATGTGCAAAATAAGAAAACCAGAAAACAGGTTGTTGATTTAATTTTAAACACCAGTGTATATAGAAGAATGTAAAAACAGTAAACTTTTATAAAATTAAACAGGCTCATGTATTTTTTTCCTAGAAACTCATTTTGATAAAATAAAGTAAATCTCTCTATATAAATAAAGGGAAGTGTTTGTGTGTGTTTATCTGTGTGTCTGCGCTCTGGTACTCAAACTACTGATCGCAGAGCTACTAAACTTAACAGATGTGTAGCTGAGACCCTGTAAGTGTGCACCTCATCCAGATTTTTTCGAATTTCAAATTTTAATTTTTTAAATTAATCTTTTTTTTTTTTTTAATCAATTGACATTTCTCTTTCATTTCCTAAAATTCATTCTTTTATTTCAATCGTCTGCGGAACTTAGCTATTACACTATCTATTGTTTATTTATTTAATTCATTCATTAGAAAGCGAGATCTTTCCTTTTTTCTTCTTTTCTTAAATTAATTATATTTATTGCAATCAAATGATAAGAAAATAGAGAAATTAAACATGTTAAATTTTAAATTAAAAAATCTGGAGTGACTCCACTCGACTTTCCGAACATTAAGTAATTAACGGTAGTATAAAAGTAAGAAAAGTGGTTACACAAACAAAAGGGAATATTATAATAGTGTGTCTGAGTATTTTTCTGAGTATAGTATGTTGTTTAACTTAACGTTACACTGAGAAGAAAAATCCTACCGCCTTCATCTAGAATGAATAAGTGGTCATTTCCTAAATCCCTAAACTATAAATATAGATTTCCGAGCTATGCGCATAATGCACGCCGATAAATTGAATAGACGAAATGATCGAGAATTTCTAGTCTACACATTTCTAGAGGGTGAATCAATATTCTGAATCTTTTGTATTGCGAGAAATTCTCGCTTGATTTTCTAGAACTGGGTCATAAACCAAGATTGGCAAAAACCCGCCACTTGCACTTGCGTTTATTTGCAGAGATTTTTAAATAACTTCGCCTTCGATAATATAGGCAAACGCTCTAGAATTCTAATAGGGATTTCTAGAATTCGCTTTAAAATGGGACTAGAATTTATAAGTATTGCATGGAACTATTTTTTCTAGAGCCACAATTTAGATTCTAGATGTCAGTTACAGATATTTTTTCTCAGTGTACTGCGCCCCTCAAATAATTTGAACCCCTTCATCATTAAAATAAAGAAATTTTCGTTGTGTCCCTGTAAAAAATCTATAAATGCTAGACTCACCAAAATATATACAGTTTGTTTGACAGTTATATTTTCGGCTCATGCAGATGAGCCGTTTAGACGTTATAGCACTTTACATAATTTGAATCCTTAAGCCACAATGATAAAGAATGTTTCTATGTATCCCTGTAAAATCTATTAGAGCTAGATTCTCCAAAATTCATTCAGGTAACGAAGATCTATAACCCGTATATAATTTTTCAGCTCAATCAAATAAGGCATTTAATCGCGTTTGCACTTTAAATAATTTGAACCCATGAACTAAAATGAAAACAAAGAATTTTTCTTTTTGTGTCCCTGTAAAAAAAAAAAAAAAAAAAAAACTGTAAGTGCTAGATCCTCCAAAATTCATACAGTTTGTGTGACAGTGATCCGTAGCATATATATATATTTTCAGCTCTATCGGATAAGGTGTTCAAATGCAATCGTACTTTAAAGAATTTGAGCCCATAAAACATAATGATAAGGAATATTTCGTTGCATCCCTGTAAAAACACTACAAGTGCTAGATTCATCAAAATTTATGCAGTTGGTTCAATGGTGGCCTATAACATGTGTACCAATTTTCAGCTCAATGGAATAAGACGTTTAGGCGCAATCACACTTTAAAGAATTTGAGCTGAAAATAAGGATTTTTTCTTTGTGTCCCTGTAAAAAAACTATAAGCACTAGATTCACTAAACTTTATACAGTTTGTGCGACAGTTACTTATAACATGTGTACAAATTTTCAACTCAATTAAATAAGGCATTTAGACGCCATAGCAGTTTGAAGAATTTGGACCCATAGATTACAATGGTAAAGAATTTTTCTTTGTGTCCCTGTAAGAAAAAAACTATAAATGTTGGATTCACCAAAATCAATAAAGTTCGTGCCTACGGTGACCTATCACATACATATCAACTTTCAGCTCATTCAAACAAAGCGTTTAGACGCTATCATGTTTTCTCTAGACGCACATACACACATACTTAAATGCATACATCATTGTAAAAAGAGTAAATATGAATTTAGGGGAACTCAAAACATGTAGAAACACCAAAATCTCAAACTCAGATTTTTGACATGATTATGATACTTTCCTTACATATGTATGTTCAAAAACTAAAAAAATTTTTATAACACTTATGCATATGTATAATTTTTACAATACAACAACTTTTTATTTTACATTTATTTAATTAACTCCTTTAAAAAGGGACTTCCTTTTTTTTTTTTTTTTTTTTTTTTTAAATTGTATTTATCAGAAAAATTGGTAATATAGTACAAAGGATTAAACTTATTAAAATTTAAGTTTAATTAAAATTTTTTTATTTTTTTGTTTGTTTAATTTCTTTTAAAGGAACATATAATTTTTCTTTTATTTATTATATTGGTCGTAATCATATGGTAGTATCGTGTAAAGAGCGAAGGCTGTAATATACATGATTCAAAAACTAAAATATTTAACAGACGCTGAGATACAGTCATCTTTAAAACCCTAGTTCTTGAGCAGCTCCACCTTTCGTCGATAAATACCCAAAATGGCAGTACCCGGAAATGCCCTTTCTGCAGGCAGTAGGAACATGGACGTTGCAGTGAGCACAGAAAAAGTGCTGCCGCAGGCAGCAAATATCCGAAGCGAAGTTTATAGCGATTTCAATGATTTTTTTTTTTTTTTTTTTTTGTGTTTATTTATAAATTTATATAAAAAGGTAGGCATTCAGTTATTTTGAAAACTTTTTCAAACGTAGTGACCAGCGAAGCTGGCATAGTCTACAAGTAAATAAATAAAAAGAAAAATTCTACGGTTCACATTCATTACAGAACATGGTAAAATTGAGTAGAGCTCTTTCATCAATTATATCTGATAATAAAGAATATATTTGACTCATTTTATGTAGCCCTGTATATTGCCCATAATTACTAAATGCACGACAAAATGTACTTCAATTAAGAACATTAAATAAAACAAGTCCTTCCGGCTTATTCGGAAGGGTAGGTTGATTTCTTTTTCCTTATCAAGTAGCCGTCATTTTGTTTCAAAATGGCGGCTACAAATTATTAATGCACTTGGTAGAAATATTGATGTAGGCTATGCACATATGGAGTTTTAAGCAAATCGGTTCATAAATACCTTTTTATGTGAATTTAAAATTTTCAAGTGGCAGGCGGTTGGAAACAAAATGGTGGGTTAAGTTGACAAATATATGAAATGTATTTGGGAGATAAGTGATAAGTCTACTGTACACATATAGTTCGAATTAATTCAAAATCTCAAAGTCATTGTGTTGAAAAATTAAATGGCTGCCACTTCGATCAAAATGGCAGAGAAAGTTGCTCGTCTAAGATACAGTTGCAAATTTGAAAATAATTTTTTTTTTTTGTAGAAATTATTTCAAAGAGGCTTAGTAAGTTGATAAAATATTAGTTTTCTGCATTTCTAATTTGTTTTAGCATTAAAATAGCCTAATTTTTTCTTAAACACGCATTAAAAAGATACAGTAACGCAGGTAATGGATTTGGCGCCAAATTTGGCGACTTTTCCCCTATGGCGACTTTTTTGGCGACTTTTGGAGAGAAAATACTTATTATCGATATACCAAAGATGGACGCAATAACGTGATTGGTTCATGAGTTACGTGAATTTTCTAAATTTTTGTTGTTTGAATGATAAATCCATTTTTCAACTTTGATTTGAATTGATTAAGTATTTCTAAAGTTCCAGCAAACACATCCAAGATATTTGAAGCATAGGTTACTGTCCAACTCAGTTTAAATCAGTGCCGTGTTTCAAAAGTTATTATTATGGCAAATATTCAAATGACAGTCTAAGTGGCTGCGACTTGGAAAACAAAATGGCAAAACAACTTGCCCATCGAAATCATGCAGTATATTTGTACGATAAGTTCATTGTCCAGTTCTAGTTTAAATTAAATCAGTATTTCAAAAATTATAGTCATAAGAAATTTTCAGGTAGCACCACTTGTAAAAAAAAGTGGAGTGGCATGCCCAGTGAACTTATCTGAGATATTTGAATGATAAATCCACTGCCCAAATTTGATGCGAATTAATTCTGTATTACTAAATTTACCATAATGACAAATTTTCAAGTGGCCGCCACTTGGAAATAAAATTGCGGATCAAGTCACCAAGTGAACTTATCCTAGATATTTGAACCGTAAGTTCACTATCCAGCTTTTATTTGAATCAGTTTAGTATTTTAAAAGTTATCGTGATGGCATATTTTCAAGTAGCAGTGTGATTTCAAGTGGCTGGAACTTAAACACAAGATGTCGGGACAAGTTGCCCAATGAAAACATTCAAGATAATTATATGATAATATCACTGTCAAAAGTTGGTACGATTTGGAGTATTATTTCAGAAGTTATCGTGATTTTAAATTTTCAAGTGGGAGCCTGATTTCAAGCGGCTCCGCTTAACTTAATATATCTGCCACTTTATTATAAATGGCAGATATAGTTTATTAATAAACTTCATTGAGATCCTTATGTGGTCTGTATTTACATCAAAATTCAAACAATTTAGGAATATCCTTTCTACAATTTAAATTTGAAACTTTCAAGTGGTGTCCACTTGAAAACAAAATAGCGGTGCAACTTGGTTAACAAACTCATCTAAGATATTTATAAGATAAGTTAAGACACTATTCAAATTTGGTTCCATTTGGAGTATTATTTCAGAAGTTATCATGGTTTTAAATTTTCAAGTAGTGGCCTGATTTCAAGTGGTCCCGCTTAACTTAATATATCCGCCACTTTATTAAAAATGGCGGATAAACTTCATTAATAAACTTCATTGAGACACTTGTGTAATCTATGTATACATCAAAATTTAAAAAAAATTCGGAATACGCTTTTTACAATTTCAAATTTTTCGTTTTCAAGTGGTCTCCACTTGAAAGCAAAATGGCGGAGCAACTTGGTTAACAAATTCATCTAAGTTATTTATAAGATAAGTTAAGACACTGTACAAATTTGGTTCGATTTGGAGTATTATTTCAGAAGTTATTGTGATTTTAAATTTTCAAGTGGTAACGTGATTTCAAGTGGCCCCTCTTAACTTAAGATATCTACCACTTTATTAAAAATGACGGATAAATTTCATTAATAAACATCATTGAGACCCTTATGGGGTCTATATTTACACCAAATTTCAAAGAAATTCTGAATACGCTTTTTACAATTTGAATTTGAAATTTTCAAGTGGTGTCCACTTGAAAACAAAATGGTGAAGCAACTTGGTTAATAAACTCATCTAAGATATTTATAAGATAAGTTAAGACACTGTCTAAATTTGATTCAATTTGGAGTATTATTTCGGAAGTTATAGTGATTTTAAATTTTCAAGTGGTAGCCTGATTTCAAATTGTCCCGCTTAACTTAAAATATCTGCCACTTTATTAAAAATGGCGGATAAACTTCATTAATAAACTTCATTGAGACCCTTATGTGGCCTGTATTTACATCAAAATTCAAGCAATTCTTGCTTTAAATATGCTTTTTACAATGTCGGTTTGAAATTTTCAAGTGGCTGCCACTTGAAAACAAAAAGTCGGAGCAACTTGGTTAACGAACTCATCCAAGATATTTATAAGATTAGTTCACTGTCCAAATTTGGTTCGATTTCGAGTATTATTTCTTGAGTTATCGTGATGACAAAATTTTCATTATAGATAGATAGATAGATAGATAGATAGATAGATAAACGAAGTGATTGCAATAGGTCGATTTCTAAAGAAATCAACCTAAAAAGAAAAGAAAATACACAACAAATGTTGAAATTCTCTTGGAGGAATTTCCAACCATAACATCTAACATATTTAAACTCTTTTGCGTGGTTTTTTAATTAAATTACGATTGGTTTTGATACCATATTTTATAGGACACATTCTTTTTTCCATGAAAATAAATAAATTACGTTCATTTCATTTTCTTGGGTGTAATCTAATGACACTAAACCATCAAAAGAAATTCCACTCATACGTGCTTTATACTTTCGTTCTCCCACTTCTGTTACTACTTCTTATTCTTTCACTTTTCCGTGTATCTCTGTATACGGATCATTTTTTCTATCTCAGAAAAATGTTTCAAATAATATCGTACTAAAGTAACTATTACACTCAGAAAAAATATATATCGCCTTCATCTAGTACGAATAAGTGGTCATTTTCTAAATCCCTAAACTAGAAATATAGATTTCCGAGCTATGTGCATAAGGCATGCAAATAATCTGAATAGACGAAGTGATCGAGAATTTCTAGTCTATACATTTCTAGATGGTGAAACAATATTCTGAATCCTTTGTATTGCGAGAAATTATCGCTTGATTTTCTAGAATTGGGTCATAAACCAAAATTATGGTTGCTATAACATGCCTCTTGTATTCACATTTACTTGCTGAGATTTTTAAATATGTTCGATCTCTATAATATAGACAAACGCTCTAGAATTCTAATAGAGGTTTCTAGAACTAGCTTTCAAAGGGGACTAGAATTTATAATTATGACATGGAACTATTTTTATTAGAGCCACAGTCTAGATTCTAGATGTCAGTTACAAAACTTTTTCTCAGTGTATGGACAAAAATTTTTAATTTCTTTCTAATATTTGACTTTTAGTTATGCTATTGATAGACCAACCACTAAATGCCTTATTTTCTGATTGATGGAACCTCAAAACATGTATTTATAAAAGAAATACAATTTCAAAATTTCGACCGCAGAACAAATTTTTCCTTCAAAATAATAAGAGAAAATAAAATTTTTGAAATGTGGTTTTATATTTAAGAAAAAAAAAAAAAAAAAAAAAAAATTATCTTTGTAATAGTAATAATAATAATAAATGCACTTTAAAAATGGGCTCTAACTTTATAAATAATAAATGTCTTTCTACAGATAATTAAATGATGCAAATAGTTTTTTTAACCACAATTGAGAAATAGGGAAAAAATAATAATGGACAAATTTTAGCTTCTTCCTTTTTAATCTGAAATAACTCATTAATGTATATTTTCGTCCCACGCTGCTTATTTCATCTTATTTCAAAAGTTTTTTTAAACACACGAAATAAATGATAATTACCCTAATGTATTCGAAAGTTTTGGTTGCTGAAAACAAATGAAAAAAAGAGGCATATTCTTTCTTTCTTTCTTTTTTTTTTTTTTTTTTTTTTTGTTGTTGTTGTTGTTGTTGAAGCTGATTAACCTCAGTTTCATACAAAACAGAAAAAAGAAAAAAGGAGGGAAAAAAATGTGTTTAGAAAAAAAACGCCCTAGGAAAAAGACAAATGAAAAGAGAAAATCTGATAATATTGAAGGGGAAAAAGTTTTTATTATGATGCAGCATTTTTTCACCCTGAAAACACATAAATTAATTATCGTTATTAAAGTGAACCAATGAAATGAAATGCGTCTCAAATAAAGTAAAAAATCAATTAATTAATCAGAAAACTATATTAATGTACTTTCTTCTTTGAAACTTATTTTAATGAAATAAAATCAAATAAATATTAAAAAATCATGCATTTCACATTGATTGTAAAACAATCTCCGATTTTCAATTAACTTTATTATTGAACTCTCAATATATTTTATTTCCGTGATGTCATCTCCGTGTTTTAAAGAAATATTGCATATACACTGTTAAAAAAAAAAAAAAAAAAAAAAAAATTAAATATGCAAACCTGATCATGGTACAGCCTTAATATAGCTCCCCATGGCGACTTTTGAATTTTATCGCGATTTTAGACAAAAATACATAATTAAAGCCATTATTTTTTTGTTTGTTTCTTTCGTTTCTTTTTCCTTTTCATTCCTTTCTTTCCTATTTTTCAATACATTAAAAATCAATGAAAAATAGAAAAGAAAGAAAAGGAAAATTACCAACTCAAACTTCAAACTTAATTATCTTGTTTCATTTTTTATTTTATTTATTTATTTATTTTTTATTTATTTTTTTATTTATTTTTTATTTTATTTATTTTTATTTTTATTATTTTTTTTTTTTTTTTGCACTCGCGCTTTTTATTTCCTAATTCAAAATTATTAAAACAAAATTTTTTCGATACTGTCCATTTCTAAACTGATTATTATTAATTTTCCTTTCTTTTCTTTTTCTTTCCAAAAAAAAAAAAAAAAAAAAAAAAGATTTTGATGAAATTCTGGCAAAAACAGAATTTAGTCTGGACTATTAGTTTTTTTTTTTTTTTTTTTTTTTTTTTTTTCCAAATTATAACATTCCTTTCAAATTATTCAATTATATTTTCGATAAATTTTTGATTTCGATAAATGTCCAACTATCGTAATAGTACCGTAAAGATCCGTAGATTGACACGAATAGTCATCAGTCCTAAAAAGAAAAAGAAAAAAGAAAAAAATCTGTAACTCTTCTAGGGTAATTTTCAGTTTTCTAGAATTGTAGAATTGTAGAAAATTACTTTAAAAGTTCATCTCAATTTCTCAAAAGATATATTTTTCTGTAAACAAATAAAATCCGTATAACTCAGAGTTTAAACCGCCATTAATGCAGTCGGCAGCAAAAGTATCCGATCACTAGCAACAATTCCTATAAAAAAAAAAGTATACTTAATGCTATTTTGGGAAATAAATCCTTGTCGAATCCTGTTCTTAGTCAGTCTAAGAACATGATTCGACAAGGATTTATTTAACAAAACTGTATTAACTCTACTTTTTTTAATATAGCAAATTTCGCTAGTGCTCGGATACTTTTGCTGCCGACTGTATTTTTCGCATTTTGCTAAAGGACTATTTTGTTAAAATAAGTCAACAAGAATTTCACTGAAAAAAAAAATCAGACAAATATCTCTATGTAATAATCTCTTATTTATTATTTAAATATTCACAGGCAAAAATTTCAAAACTACTGAAAATATCGGAAATTGTTATTTATTTAGTATATTTTTGGATTTAATTTCGATTTTTAATAGGTGAATTTAAATGTGAAAATATTTAAGCATTTTCAGAAAAAGTCTTCTCAGTATTAGTATTACATAATAATTTACCTCTACATACTACTTCTCTTTAAAACCATTTTTACTTTTTGCATATTTGTCACAGCTGCCTCTTCTTTTATTGATAAACTTAAAGTTTCATTGATTCATATTTCTTAAATCACATGTATGGATATTTGGTTTAAGCAGAAAAAATAAAAAACGAAACTGGGGATAACCAAATTAAGAAAGAGAAATCGATAGTTTCCAAAGAATTAACTTTCAAAAAAGCTAAAATATTCCTTCGGTATTTTAGCTAAAATGTTGCAGAGACTTTTTTCTGAGGTTAAACCTTGTAAATTATTGATTCTTATTTTATCTAGTGTGTATCTTGTTTAAGAAAATTTAAAAAATTGGGTAGATAGTAAAAAGGTAATACCGTGGCTAGGAGATTGTCCCTACTTACTGTATAGTAGGCCCCGGTTTAATCTGGCTGGTCAACCTGAAAATTTTTATTTAATGTTTTATATATATATATATATATATAGATAGATAGATAGATAGATATAGATATATATATATAAAAAAAATTGATGTGTACGCATATTTTTTCTCTATTTTTCAGATACAGTCGGTAACAAAAGTGTCCGAACACTAGCAAAAATTCCTATGTAAAAAAAGTACACTTCATGCGGTTTTGTTAAATAAATCCTTGTCGAATCTTGTTCTTTGTCAGTGTAAGAACATGATTCGATAAGGATTTATTTAACAAAACTGTATTAAGTGCACTTTTTTTACATAGGAATTTTTGCTAGTGTTCGGACACTTTTGTTACCGACTGTACGCAAAACTATTAATATGACAGAGACAAACCCTTTTAATTATTTATGCACTATCAACAATTAAGTTTTCTATTCTTTTTACTTCCCCAATTGGTAACCATTGGGTCGAGAAAATATTGTTTTAGGGTCAAATTTTCGAAAGTGAGTTTTTGTTATATTTACATGTTCTGAGGTACCCTGAATATCATAATCATGTCTTTAGCAAATGGTCTGTCTGTCTGTTTAATAATGTTTTTAACGGTTGATCTGCGTGCCTATGTGTCTATCTTCGTGTCTATTATCACCCTATCTCAAGAACAAATAGGACCAAAGAGTCCAAACAATGTATTCTATGTATGCATAATATAGTGATGCTACACGAAAATTTTCGTTGAGATCAAGAAAAGGGTTCATGTACTGGGCCATCTAAGAGAATTCAATTACATTACCCCTATGAGCGAAATTTCTGTTAAGTGCACTGTAACATTTATAGGTTGTCTTAAATAAAATGGAATCAACATATTTTTACTTTCTCTTACCCATAGGGTCAAGAAAGTATTGTTTTAGGGTCAAATTTTCGAACGTGAGTTTTTGTTATACTTACATGTTCTGAGGTCCCCTGAATACGATAATCATGTCTTTAGCAAATGGTCTGTCTGTCTGTTATCAGCATATCTCAAGAACAAATAGTAGCAGAAATTCCAAACTCGGTATTCTAAATGTGTATCCTATAGGGATGCTACAGTAAGCTTTTCGTTGAGATGAAGCAAATGGTTCGTGTACTGGGACACTCAAAAGTATTCAAATACTTTACGTCTATAGGGAAAATTCCAGGTAAGTAGAGTTTAACATCTATAGACTGCACCAAACCAAATGAAACGATTATATATTTTTTGTAATAGAGATAGTCAACGGGAAAAAAAATTATGTATGTAGGAGCCTCGCCTCCCCCCTGGGGGAGGGGGGAAGTCCCTTCTCGAGGGGTGTAATTTTCATGATGGGTATCTTTCAAAAGAGCTCGTCAATACCTTTAAAACGAATGGTTGAACCATCGATCTACGATAATTTAAAATAAAGTTATCGATTTTTTTCATTTTTAACATTTTTTTTTTAATTATAATATTGAGAATAAATTCAACCTTTTTTTTTTTTTTTTTTTTAAGTGTCATACTACTTTTCTAATATGGAAATCGTCTGCATTGTCATGAAAGATAAATTGTTGAAATAATAATTTTAATAAATCATTTTTTAAAAAACAGAATTATTTTTTAATAGCCGAATTAAATTCTATATAAATGTAGGTGCAATAATGAAACGGGGGATTGAGGAGGGCGGTAGCCCCCCTCACACAGAACTAATTATCCTATAAAACTTTTCCGAAGCCTAATTTGAATTGTTTAACATAGGTTTACATAACAGTACTCGTTATCTTGCCTCTTAATCATCCAACCTGTATTTATAGTATTAAATTTCAGGGTAAGAGAAAGTCGTGTGAGTGACACACCAGATTATTTACTTTATTTATAATAATATAGAGAATGAATTGGTAAAGGGAATTATCTCCTTAAAATAACGAGTTTTTTGTAAATTTATGTTTAATTTGCTTTTTATAGAAAAAAGCAGGTTTCAGTAAATGTTATCGATTTTTGTGTTTAACACAACCCAGAATTATAAGAATTCGTAAATTATATTAAATATAATTTAAAGTAACTTAGAAACTTCATTTTTATAATGAATATTTTGAAGTTGCAGTTTTCGGAAAATAACAAGTAATGCCATTTATGGGATTGTAATGCAATTGTTGGAGTTTCTTCATTTTTGTTATGAAAGATGTGACTAAATATGATACAATTAAGCAAAAATATACATATTTAAAAAATATGGAGTAACTGTCGGTAACAAAAGTGTCAGAACACTATCAAAAATTCCTATGTAAAAAAAGTACACTTCATACTGTTTTGTTAAATAAATCCTTATCGAATCGTGTTCTTACACTGACTAAGAACAGGATTCGTCAAGGATTTATTTAACAAAACAGTATGAAGTGTACTTTTCTTACATAGGAATTTTTGATAGTGTTCGGACACTTTTGTTACCGACTGTACACCACTTTTATAATGAACCGTCATATGTAACCTGTACATATAGATGCCAATTTTCACTCTTTTTAGCTACTGCAAAAGTTTAATAGAAATTTTAATTTGATCACTAAATACTGTCAAAGAAATGCATAAAAAATTTCTATTAAAATCTCTCGCGATACAAAAAGCGTGAAAGTTGGTACATATGCCTATACACACATTTAATTTTTAAATATCTATTAATACCACACCTACATATAGTAACTTCGAAATTGTCCCACTTTAATGAAAGAAGTTAGGACTTAATATTTTGCATAAAATAAGTAAATTAAATAAATATTAAAAAAAAATCTGTTTAGAAACAACCACACGACTTCCATTACTTACTATTACATGTATCGTATGCATTTTTTGGA
Source organism: Salticus scenicus (assembly GCA_963930645.1). Lineage (NCBI taxonomy): Eukaryota > Metazoa > Arthropoda > Arachnida > Araneae > Salticidae > Salticus > Salticus scenicus. The sequence continues at coordinate 14,941,880 of OZ005658.1, forward strand.
GATAATATGATCAGAAGACATAAAATTGACCTAACAAATTAGACACCTAAAATTTTCTGGTAAGAGAAAACTTATACACATGTAAAGATATATAAAATATATTTACATAGCGAATTTAAAAATAGGAAGAAGAAAGAAATCGGTTTGCCGTTTTTCGAAACATAAATTTTCGACATCTAAAAGTGATCTACCTAAACAGGACGACTGATAATTTTCCTTTAATAACCAAGTAATACATAAGAAAGGATATCTAAAATGGATTTATGTAACAATCTTCAAGAAAATCGTTAGAGCCGTTTTTGATATACCGACTTTTGCCAAAACTTCGCATACTCAATTTACTGACCGAAAAACAATAATTATACACAAAAGGATATTTAAAAGCAGTTAATATGGCAAGTTTGAAAAAAATCCGTGCAGCCGTTTTTAAGGGAATGCACTTGCGAGACCTGAAATTGATCTATTTATACAGGACGCCTATCCATTTTCCTGAACTAACCAACTATATCATTCGAAATGACATCTAATAGAGTGTTTATATAGCAAATTTAAAGAAAATCGTTAGAGCCGTTTTTGAGATACAGACTTCCGGTACCACTTCCGGTTTCCGATGTCCCACTTCCGGTTTTCCAATTTTCAACAAAATTTGGGAAATTCATCTGTACACTAGACCTGTTTCAATTCTAAAATCTCGTAGTTTTATCTTTATTAGTTTCCGAGATATAATAGCCAGAAGATTCCCCACATACATACATACACACTGACCAATTGCCAAAAACTACTTTTTTAGACTCAGGAGACCTCAAAACATGTAAATCAGGTGAAAACTCAATATCGAATTTTTGGACGGAATACAATACTTACCCATTACCTACAGTAGTCGTGTAACGGAAGTAAAAAAAGAAAATTAAATGAAAGGGTAAAGAACTTATTTTTGAAGGGAACTTTTATACGCTTGAATTCCTAACTGTCCGCAATTAAATTTTAGCATGTCTTCTTTTTTTCTGTTTAGCCGTCTATTTGTGCAAGCGGACGATGCAGAACAAAACAAGGTTGGAACTACTCGATTACGAAGCGGAAAATTTGGCGAGACTCCAGAAAATGTTTTCCAGGAAATGGGAATTCATTTTCATGCAGGCTGAAGCTCAAGCAAAGTGAGTTGAAATAGTAATTCTTTATCAAGTTAAAGAAGTTATAGACCGAGAAATTCGCTGAGCTTTTATTTTAAAGAATACGTGTTCTTTAAATAATTTATCTTGTTGTAAGACAAGTTGAGTTATTTATATTATTTACAATTATTCTTAAATTTCACAAAATGTTAAATAATCTAGTATTTAAAAAAACTTTTAAAATCCAAATCCTTAATGCATCATATCTCATAAATCTTTTCGAAGTTATGGTTTTGCAAATTTTTTTTGTATTAAGATGAAATGATAAATTTCAGCGGAAAAGAATTTGTACTCTTTTATAAACCACGAAACGTGACGTCGGCATTTGATCCTTCGCTATGATTGGCCATTAGCTATTGCTCTGGTTGTGCCATCTATCGGTCATTACAAACGTAAATATTCAGCATAAAACTTTTTTGTTTTGTTTTGTTTTTGTAAATAGCTGCATAATTGTTTTAGAATTATAAAAATATGCATGTTGCTCCCTGCAAAATATTTTTTTAATTTTGAGTTAAAAAAAAAAAAAAAAAAAAATTAAGTATGTTTGTGTACTACTTTGTGAATTTATCGATGAGTTAATTTTCATAAAACATTTTAATGTTTGAATACTAATTTTTTTGCCTTAAATTTCAGCATTCGAACACAGAAAAAAAAAAAAAAAAAGGCTTCTGAAAAAAAAAAAACTCTTCAAAAATTCTTAGGATACTGTGTAGTCAACGAAAAATTTTCTTTTATTAATTGACATCTTTTCTACTAATTATCTGCAAAAATTAACACTCCGGACTCTCGGGGTATCGAACCAACGCCCCCTATAATAATGCCTCCGAGCTGAGTTTTACGTCACGGAAGATCGGCCGATTACACCCAATCCTTACGATCCAACATATATTATAGGAAGTGTTGATTGGATAAAATCAGCCGATCTTCCATGACGTAAAGTTCAGCTAGGAGGCATTATTACAGGAGGTGTTGATCGAACGCTCGACCACCGCGTTGCTAACATGGTGCTCTAACCACCTGAGCCACGGAGAGACAAATGAAAAAGCTTATATATACCTTAAAATGGAGGCGCATATTAGTTTGAGATTCACAAATATACTGTAGTGAATGACAGTAAGTAAATTAGAATTTAGGGGGGGGGGAGGATTTGGTATATAATTTTGCTAGCACATAAAAGAACATTTCCTATCATTTTCACCATAGACTTTATCAAAATAACGTCATGAAACCCTTCACATGTGACCAATTCAGGGAAATTTACAATATTACTATGTTTATATTTGTGTATTATGGGAAAATGTTAATATCCTATAGGAAACTGTATGTCTCCTATAATGAAATTCTCAGGGAAATGAAGAAGGAGAAATTAGCTATAGGGTAGAAGATAATAGATGATTTAGCCTCGAACACCGATTAGGGTCCATTGAATTTTTAATAATTGATTGGACTTTATCTGCGTTGCGTAATAAACCCTTGACACGTGACTACTACAGGGAAAAATGCAGAATTATAATGTTTACATTTGTAATTTATGGGGAAATGTTTGCATTCTATAGGGAAAATTTGCATCCTAGAGGGAAATTCATAGGGAAATGGAGGATCAGAAGTCACATGTTGGGTATAATTTAGCCTCGAACCCAAAAAACCGATAGAGTCCATTGAGTGGGTTTTAACGTTACACTGTAGTTTCTCATTTAGTAAATGGACAATATCCGTTTTCTTGGGTTCGAGGCTAAATCCTACCCAACATGTGACTTCTGATTCTCCATTTCCCTATGAATTTCCCTCTAGGATACAAATATTTCCCTATAGAATGCAAACATTTCCCCATAAAACACAAATGTAAACATTATAATTCTTCATTTTTCCCTGCAGCAGTCACATGTCAAGGGTTTATTACGTAAAGCGAATAAAGTCCATTAGCGATAGTCTGGAATTCAAAAGCATGGGGGTGATCCAAAAACATGCCATCACACTTTTTATCCTTTGTAGGGGAGATGGCTCCCCCGTTTAGGCAATCTCCAGGAGTATCAGTTTTTAAGAGAAATTGTTTGTTGGAGCGTAAGTGTTCCATAAAATCCATTCCTCAGAGGGTTACCGAAGTGCTTGGAGATCAGAATTACGATGGCATGTCTCTGGACCACCCGTACGGGTGAACCCCTAACCAACAGAAATCGCCCATAACGTAGCTCTAGTGCGAAGCAAAGCTTACTCAGCCTCAACCTCGTAGTGTATAGTCATTTATATATATTTAAATTATAAAAAAGTTCAAGTTCACGAACCAACAAAATATCTCAGGTAGCACATAACGTTGTTATAACGTTGTTATAACTTAACTTTTCACTGTTCGGACCTATTTTCAACGCTGTAACAACGTTATGTGCTACCAGGGATTGTTCAATTTTTTTCGTATTGACCGAAAAAACTGCTTCTGATTTCAGTCAGTATTGCTAAGAATTATAAGTACGTAAATATTAGTTATAATAACTTAAAAATAACTCAGATGAATTAAAGAAATACTGGCCTTTCTCATACGGATAGTCTTACAAGCAGAATTCCCTTACATTGATACATATTGATTCGTAATTGATCATTTGAAATACTTGGAAAACAAATTTAACAATATTTTTTGATGACCTTGGTGAGAAATTAGTAGTTCCAGATGACACAGTATCAGTGCTCTACGACTAATATCAATGAGTTAGTCTGGTAGTCTTTAGAGTGTTGACGAATCTCACTAATCGCTAAATTGATCTATGCATTCATTTCTAAAAAACTAAAGAGAATCAGAGGAAATACCCAGTCAGAGTTCCCAACTTTTATAATTTATTCACGACCATTTTTAGCCCCGCCTTCTTTTCGCACCAGAAATTTTGTAGATTATTTCTCTTTAACATGTGACAACGATTACCGTAACTTTCGGTGTATAATCCGCAGGTAAGATATGGCATTTCGCCACCAGTAATTTTCTTTAACAAAAAAATCTTTATTTTCTAAGACTTCAAGGAGAGAATAACTCCTATAAACATAACTATATTTGTCAATTAAAATTTCCGGTGCAAAACTGACTTATCTCACCTGCGGATTATACGCAGAAAATTACGGTAAATAAGAAGAAAATCATTTTCCAAAATTTACGGTATGAAAAAGAGGCGGGGTTAAAAATGCTCGTGAATAAATTATAAAAGTTGGGAACTCTGTAACCAGTCTTAAATAATTGCGCAAGGTATTACATATAATCAAATTACTAGGTGGCTACTAAATATTGTTACAAATATTAGTTCATGTCATTTAGCAAATATAAAATAAAAAATGACAAATCACCAATATGATGAACAATATAAATGAAAGTTTACCTAGAAATAATTTTTTCGAAACGACCGACAGCTTTATTGATTACTAAAGGTTACGCCATTGGCTGATTGCGGCACGAATTACTTTTATAGGTAATAGTTTGTCCAATTCACGCAGAGTGGAAGTTTTCAGCGAGTCCAATCTTCTGTGTTTTTTAGCATTTACTTTGGCTTATAAAACCTCAGATACAAAGGGATTAAGATCCGGTGATGAAGGTGGCCAATCTTCTTGCATGGTAAACCTGGGACAACTAGTATGAATCCAAATCTGTTTATTTTAATGTTGATGTAACTGAGATCGAGAAAATCGAATACAGAGAAATATTCAGTTACATGCACACAGCCTATAATAAAATAATTTAAGATGCATGTAGAAAATATAGAATCACAGCTATTATTTTGCGTCCCTCCTCCTCAACGAAAGATTCTTTTTTATACATAAAACTACAGTCGGTAACAAAAGTGTCCGAACACTAACAAAAATTACTATATAAAAAAAATACGCTTCATACAGTTTTGCTAAATAAATCCTTGTCGAATCCTGTTCTTAGACTGACTAAGAACAGGATTCGACAAGGATTTATTTAACAAAACAGTATTAAGTGTACTTTTTTTACATAGGAATTTTTGCTAGTGTTCGGACACTTTTGTTATCGACTGTACTTTTTATCCTAAACAAAAACAAAAAAACAAAAAAAATCTATGTGCGAAACAATTGCAGATTTCATCCAATACACGATTTAAAAAACTATGGAATGCAAAATAACAGTTATAATAATTTCAATGACTTGCCCAGTTAAAAATTTTAATTGAATATGTATTAGCATAGCCTTGAAAGAATAATTTAACTCAAAAAGATGCCCTGCTTTAAAATACACCACATTTTTTTTTTTTTTTTTTATCTAAGTTCAGTTTGATTTTTGTTTTCACTGTATGAAAACGTATTGACGAGCTTGTTAAAGTCATTTAAGTTTACTTCATTAATTGCTTCCTACTTTGATTTTCCCTTTCCTTGCAATTTAAGTTTTCCCTTACTTGCAGGGTGGACAAGAAAAGAGACAAATTTGAACGAAAGATACTAGACAGCCAAGAGCGGGCCTTTTGGGATGTACACAGACCAGTGGTAATGAATAATTATTTATAATTCATATTTCATTTAAAGTAAACAAATGTTTTTTAACAGTTTCCAACAAAGTTGAAAAGCCGAGAACAAGCTTTGAATTGGAATTGTGGACCCACTGCTCCAGAGCCCTACCCCTATGCCCTTTACTACTTGAGTATGCACTGTCAGTGAAATTATAAATATGTACGATAAGAAGTGGGTTAAAATCCGAGAACATGCTTCGAACAGGAATTGTGAGCCCACTGCCTCCGGAACCCTCTCCCAAAGTCAGTTACTATTTAGTTACTATTAGTCTAGGATGTATTTTCATAGGCGATACACATGTAGGCGAAATTTAAGCTGAAATAGACGATAGGAAGTGAGTTAAAATCCTAGAACAAGCTTTAAACTGGAGTTGTGGGCCCACGGTTCTATCCCTAACGGCTATATTCACCAATAACTTTAACTGCCGGTTGAACACGAAATCTTGAACAGCGTATAAAGTCAGGGTTGAACTTCTTAGCAAAGTTTGACGCATTGCATCTGCCATCTAGCGGCAATCATATTTTCAGATTTTTTAACTGAAAATGACCAATCATAAATTATACGAAAACTTTGGCGCTAGATGGCAGAAGCAGATGACAAGTTTTCTTGGAAAGCTATACCCTGCCTTTACGCGCTTTTTAAGTTTTTACATTGGACCGGGAGTTGAAGTTATTGGTGAATAAGGTCATTAGTCCGTTACTACTTGAGCATGTATTGTCATCAGAATTATATATGTAGGCGAAATTACAGCTTAATTAACGAATAGGAAGTGTGTTGAAATACGAGAAAAAGCTTTGAACTAGAGTTGTGGGCTCACGATTGTATTCCTAAGTCCGTTATTACTTAGCATGTATTGTCATCAGAATTATGCATGTAGGTAAAATTTCAGCTAAATTAGACGACAGGAAGTGGATTAAAAATACGAGAAAAAGTTTCAATTGGAGTTGTGGGCTCATGGTTCTATCCCTAAGTCCGTTACTACTTGAGCATGTATAGTCATCAGAATTATATATGTAGGCGAAATTACAGCTTAATTAACGAATAGGAAGTGAGTTAAAATATGAGAAAAAGCTTTGAACTGGAGTTGTGGACCCAAGATTGTATTCCTAAGTTCGTTACTACTTAAGCATGTATTGTCTTCAGAATTATGCATGTAGGTGAAATTTCAGCTAAATTAGACGACAGGAAATGGATTAACAAATACGAGAAAAAGTTTTGAACTGCAGTTGTGGACCCAAGATTGTATTCCTAAATCCTTTGCTACTTAAGCATGTATTGTCATCAGAATTATGCATGTAGGTGAAATTTCAGTTAAATTAGACGACAGGAAGTAGATTAAAAAATACGAGAAAAAGTTTTGAACTGGAGTTGTGGGCTCACGGTCCTATTCCTAAGTCGGTTACTACTTGAGCATATATTGTCATCGGAATTATATATGTATGCAAAATTTCAGCTCAATCGGAAAATAGCAAAAGCGGGAAAATTTAATTCTTAGAAATGGCCCATATACATAAAAAAACGGTATACCAAGTTACATAAAAATGTGCAACAAGACACTTAAAAAAAGAGAAACCTCATAAAATGTATATTTTACGGGGAAAGAAAAGAAAATATTTTTACATAAATGGGTCCAAAAGTTTATTTAATATAAATGTATATATACATATATACATATTATAATAATAATAAGAATGAGAACAAAAAATAAACAGATGAAAAATTTGCCAGAGCAACCCACAATATATATATATATATATCATAGTTACATTAACATTTATGAGAGATTTTATAATCGTCCGGAAAAATCATAAATAAATAAATCATTGAATAAATAGTTAGTTTTATAAAATGAATACATTAAATATATTACAATCTGCTATAAATGTCAAATCCCAACACAATGTCGGAAATTGTCATAGTCCCGATACAAAGCAGTTAACATAACTAATTATAGATCGTTTACAACCTCAAAGATTAATTGTTGCAGATTCTTGCGGCCACGTGCATAGTTGCAGAGGTAATTGATTCATGTGGTTGCAAATACTCCGTAGGACGCGACTATCTCAATCCAATCGATAGGCCCGACGCCGATTGTATTAAAAGAGATGCTCCAGACCAAATAATCTGTATTTATTTGTGCAGGCTAAGAAGATGAATATATGGAATTTACCATAGCGGGTATTATAGACTTATAAAAAGCAGATATTTTTACGCGTCGCATCAGATCTGTATTAAAAAGTACAATAAAAATATTTTATTATAGTTCAATATTTTTCTTTATTACCGGAAATATTGCTGCAATTTAGTTAGAAAGCCTGCAGAATTTAATTTATTGTGCTTTCTAAAAAAATCTTTCTTCTTCTTTTGTCTGACTCTCTGTACCAGGACTTTCACAAATTTTTTTTTCAGATACCAATAACTTTATATAGTAATTTTAGACGTGACTAATCGCTAATACTTGTTGATATCTATTGAAAAAAAAAAATACTATATAAAAATTGTGGTATACAAATTTTCCTTTGGGAGAACCCTAGATGGCATTCTCGTTTTCGTAAATAATTTGGAGTAACTTAAAAATGATATGAGTTATTCACATTCGCTACAGAAAGTTACCTGTAAAAAATTATGCAAATAACACTATTATTTTGTATACTGGGGGCACATAAAAGAAATCGGATATACAATAGTTTATGAAAGGCATTTCTTCAAAAGCTAGTTAACTAGTTAACAGAAAGGTTTTGCTTCCAGAGCTGGTAGACGGGAAGTATCGGACACGATCCCACGTCGCGTTCGTTGACCTAGCGGTTCGGAATTTTTTGTTCTTTCTCCGAAACTGGCCTAAATATGGGCAGGACCCCTTAGGAAAACTCCCACAGAGGGCACTCCAATTAGCCTTAGGACTCTGGTGTTGTCAGTCGGTCTTAACACTTACACCACCACCCCACCAATACCTTTATTCTGAACAAAATGTGATGAAATACATCTACATTATTCAAATTTGAAAAAGTATGTGTATTAGTATTAATTAGCGGTGCACAGTACGATACAAAAATATTCAGAAACGTTATGGGATAGAAACAGTAATTTTTAGATTCATAAATGTATTGCAATCAGTTTCAACTTGTAAATATGTTTTCTATAAATTTTCTGTAAATTTGAAGTTCCATTTAAAAATTGTAGTTTTTTAATAGAATATTTTCATTTATGATGATTTTTTTTTTTTTTCAGCCAGGCTGTGTGAACACAACAGAAATCGATCTTAAAAAGGCCTTTAGAGTCAGCTATACTCCAAAGTACAATTATTCTAAGGTATGCGTACTTTTTATATAAATAATATATTTTTTAATCAGGGCACAACACAGATTTTTTTAGACAAGCACCATAGAATTTACAATGGAGCAAAAATTACTTTGTTTCGAAGAAATAATTCATCAAGTTGAAAAAGTCGACAAGGGGCAGACGAAAGTAGGAGTTTTACTGCTTTCATTTGCTGAAGAGTCCTGTTTAATTAACTGGATCCGAAACATTTATTGCTTCATTATGCAGTTAAAGGCAGGCGTCTGGTCAAAAATCTTATATCTTATTTCTCATCTTTCATCATTTTCAACATTTATCTATCAACATTAAACCTTTTTAATACAATTTTAAAAACAGTTCCAGAAATACACAAGGATAACATAAAAAAATCAGCAGTGAAATCACTCAACTTTCCGACCATAGCAATCGCCAGACATTTAAACAAATTTCTATGAGTGAATATTCAGTAAATAAACAAGAATGAAAAGAGTACAGTGCAGCCACATATCCTAAAACTAGCAGTGAGGACGCGTCCAAAATGTTGGAGGGGTGCTAGCTTGACCGACAGTTTGAAATTTAGAAGACATCCAGTAATTCCGCGCTCTGTTATTGCTCATTTTCTCTGAGTCATATGATTCTCACCCCTATTTTAGCAATGGACTCGTTGTGTTAGCACTTGCGCAGATGCTTCCATGGTTTCATGAAATGTGGTCAAAGAATAATGGGGCGAATTTTTCTCACTAAGCTCGTATATCCTATTGAAATAAAGAGCCGCGGTAGCCCAGTCGGTAGAGCGCCGGCCTCTCAGTTGGAAGATTGCGGGTTCGGTGCTCGAGCCAGCCAAAGACCGTCGTGTACACTAATGGTGACTGGTGCGCGTAAAATCTGTCGTGCCCGCAATGTCCTCCATGTTCCCATAAAAAATTATACCTCTGGAGTCACCGAAGCGGGAGAGCCATTCCTTCCACGGAGGATCAAAATTGCGATAGCATGTCTCCGTACCACCTCTAGGGGTGAGTCCCAGACTGTCACCAATTGCCCATCTGCGCAGCACTAGTGCGAAGTAAACCCCAACCAGCCAACCAACCTATTGAAATAAATATAAATTCTACACTCATGAAAACCTATATATTTCTTGAGACAATAACCTAAAACACTCCTGCCCAATTTGATCTTAATCGAATATATAGTTTAGATGCTACTGTATTTTAAATAATTTTTGCTCCTAGGCCATAATGAATAAGAATTGCCTTTTTATGTCCCTGCAAAAGAACTAAAAATATAAATCGCATCATAATGCTTTAAAAGTGAGTGCAAATATGGATCATCAATAGTTTGCGATTGTAAATAAGCAACAGGACAAGTTTTGCAACGAGCAAGATTGCTGTTACGAAATAATGGAATGAGACGAGGAGAATAATATAAGTCACTGTTTGACCATAGCCTCCTAAACTAAATGCCTGCCGCGTGGCTCGTAAACTTGGTTACAATTGAAGCGGTAGACAGCGTCACCTGGTACAGATTACGCGACTTTTTTATTTAGCTGTCACCAATAATTTTAAGACGTTTAATTTTTAGACGTAATATATGATACATATAATCGACGCTTCTTCGATTCTATTCGCCTTTTATGTATATCATATCCGACTTTTAAAAATTTTTGGTGGCTGCTGAATAAAAAAGTCGCGAAGTCTGTACCAGGTGGCGCTGTCTACCGCTTCAACTGTTGCCAAGTTTCCGAGCCACGCGACAGGCATCTAGTTTAGGAGGCTATAGTTTGACGATCCAATAACTTTTGTATAAAAGTTATTAAACCGAACACAATACTGGAAATTTGAATAATATTTCTTCTATTAACTAAACATTTACTTTGTACTACGATTGACACAGGACTAATTTTCACCGTAATGCTTCATTTAGAAAGCAATTGTGTTTAAAAATTTAATTTTAAACCTAATAGAAAAATCAATCTCATGAATAAAATATTTAGAAGTTTTGGATTAAAAACATAGTTGTAGACTGTTATACAAATAGTAAGATATTACGTTTTTCTTTTCCTTTTTTATAACATAAAAATATACATAAATAAATACAATATTTACAAAATTCATTCATACATTAAAATAAAATCTATAATTTGTCCAGAAAATCACTATTAATACCTACATGTAATACGAATATTGCAACGAGCTGCCCTAACACATAAACAAACGAAAAACAATTTGTAATACTAATTACATGTTTCATAATATGTGGCATGTTAAGGTGAAAATCATGTTTCAGAGAAAGTAATATTAAGACAAAAATATACGTAATTCTAAATTTAAAAATACAAAGAATTATTAGCTCTAAAATGAAAGTTACAACTCAATCCTGTTGCAAAATACATAGTTCTGTTGTTGTTGTTGAAAGTTACCTACAATCAGCACATTACAATAGAAGAAAGATATAGAAATGATAACAAAATACATTAAGATAATAAATTCTTTACGAATATACAAATAGAATATACACAGGGTGCTTTATAATGTCTATTGTCAAACTTTTAACTGCTGAAAGGCTTCGGCTTAGTCATAAAATTGGTTCTTAAGTTTAATAAAATGGCTATCTACTACTAAATGAGATCGCTTACAGCGCCACCTGCTGGAATACAGCAGAATTTGCATCCCTATCTCGAAAACATTACGAGATAAGAGGGAAAATTGAATTACAAATTTGTAGAGCATCATCATTTCAGTACGAATAGACACCATGGAGACATAAATGTTGCAAACAGAACGGTTGAAACGTTCATTTATTTGTTTGTAATTTTCTACACAGCGACATACCGTAAAGATCTTAGAAAGAAAAAGACAACTATTCATTACTAAATACGTTTATTTACGACGTTCAGTACGTTTATTTACGACGTCCATCAGGTGTAAGTCTCATTTGGACCCTTCATTAAACTTTACGTTGCACCCGTTGTAAGGTACGTAAAGTTTAAACAAGCGTCTATAACATAGTTGTCAACATTTTAATTTATTCCAGAGTATTTTTAGCCCCGCCTCTATTTCACACCACTTTATTTTCAGAGTATTTTTCTCCAATATTTAACAACGATATAATGACATAATTGCCAATATTTTAATTTTTTCCGGAGCATTTTCAGCCCCGCCTTTATTTCACACCACTTCACTTTATTTTTTCAATATTTTTGTTTAATTTATAAATACTTAATGTTTAATATATAATTATATGTTTAATATATAAATAATAAAGTCACCAACATTCAACACTATCCTTCTGTAAACGATGTCCTTACGAATACTCAAAGGAAAATGTCCAGTGGCGTTACATCAGGTGATCTGGGTGGCCAAGGAATAGTGTGGAATTATGTACGACCGCGTCTTTGCCCCCTTTTTTTCTACTGAAAAGACACTCACATCTTTTATTTACTTAGACGTGTTAGAAAATTTCGTATTTCCACACCTCGAAGGGCTTCAACCACATGTCTTTTGCAACAAGATGGTGCACCATTTGATTGGGGTACCATCGTTCTTAGTTCTTTGAATGACCATTTCTCAGAAAGATGGATTGGGCGAGGTGACCCAATACCTTGGCCACCCAGATCACCTGATATAACGCCACTGGACTTTTTCCTTTGGGGATTCGTAAAGGACATCGTTTACAGGAAGAAATTATCGAATGTTCATGTCTTAAGAACCCGCTTCACTCACCGCGGCCGGAAGCCGAAACTAATGTTAGTCTACGGGAATTTTTTCTTTACAAATAACTTATTAACTAATACATATTTTAAAATTCTGTTTTCACAATTGGAAAATTCTCAGCTGTTAAATGGGCGGACCTTTTTTTAAAAAATATATTTTTTAAATTTTTTATATTTTATTTTAAAGCTGCAAAATACGAATTTTAAATATGTGAAATTTTTTCATTTTGCAATTTCAAAATAAAATATTAAAAATTAAAAAAATATATTTTTAGAAAAGGTCCGTCCATTTAACAGTTGGGAATTTTCAGAATGTGAAAACAGAATTTAAAAATATGTATTAGTTAATAAGTTATTTGTAAAGAAAATTTCCCCATAAAATAACATTGGCTCGGGCTTCCGGCGACGGTAAGTGAAGAGGGCCGTTAAAGGTCATGATTACAGCTGCAATAGCCTCTGTGGACGCCGACATGCTTGCCCGTACTTGGTACGAAATTGACTATCGTCTTGATATTCTCCGTGCGACGAAAGGCACATATGTGGAAGTCAATTGACAAGGGCCATAAATTTTTTTAAGTCTATCTAATCATTAGTATTATTAATTTAAATTTATCTTCATTATCTTATGAATTATTAAACATTGAAATGTGTCCAACATTTTATAGACAACCTGTATTTTTATTTTTAATATTCTTTTCTTTCAAAGATATTGCAAAATTCATTTTTAATTCTTTTAAGTAAGTTCTATAAAACATCTAAAAAAAAAAAAAGTCTTTTTTTTTTTAAATATCTGTAGGAGTTTTACCTTTCTGAAGATTATGAATTCATAAAAAAATGTATCTGAGAAGACGCCAATTTAAAGATTTCAAATCTATAAAAAAAATTTATCAAAAACCATAAGATTTGTTGCCTGAACATATATTTTATTGAACAAAGCTAATTTAGTCTAATTTATAAATATTAAATACAAATACAAGCTTTAAAAAAAAAAAAAATAAAAAAAAATTCAGTGGAGCCAAGTCTCGTTAATAGTAATATGTGAGATCTGCCCTAGTATTCTACCAAAGAACTTCTAACACGTACTAAAAGATCTTTGGTTTTACACCTGATCTCTGAAAATGTCCTGAAAAAAGGGTGGCGTATACGAGCTTTGCAATGGTGTTGTAACAACTGGAGGACCCAACTTGTAATGTAAAATTCGATTTTTTTTAAACAGTGTCGGTTTGAATGGTTTCATCCAATTAACATTGAGATTATTATCTTGCAGCAATCCAAGCCTAGTTCGAGTCACTCTCCTGTTTCTTCTGATTCTGATGCTTACAGAAATCAAGTCGATGCTTCTAAAAAACTGGTAAAAGCTTTCTTGGAATTTTTTTTCTTTGTCTTCGTATTTATTGCTTGGTGAACTGCAATGTGATGCAATGATGTATGGATGTTCTAAAAATATTTTAGGCCTTTACATAATCGCTTATTGTAGTACAAATTTACTAACTATTTAGCTCACCTACCTTTTTTGTAAAATAGCATGAGAGGGTAAGAAACTTTTCCCTAAGTACAGGGTTAGTCAAAATGAATAGGACAATAAAAAAACTATTTTTAGACGAATGTATGTTTATTGTAACCAAACTACAGCTACGTATGGACAGATAAACTATCAAAGTTTTATTTGGCAACACACATGTACGTTAATGCCGGTAGGAGACGCTGTTTTCAAAATGACGCAATCAGGCAAGGAGAAGGCGTTTTGTGTGATATTTGCTAAAACAATGTCAGTAATTACGGTCCAGCGACAATTTCGAGCCAAGTATGACAAGGAACCACCTCATCGACATTCCATTGCGAGGTGGGTAAAGCAATTTGAGGAGACGGGCTGCTTATCCAAGGATGAAAGCACAGGACGACCACGTGTCTCCGAAGAAACTGTGGAATCCATTCGTGCATCATTTCAACGAAGTCCCCAGAAGTCGACAAATCGTGCAGCCATGGAATTGGAAATTCCATGAGAAAAATCTTTGATAGTTTATCTGTCCATACGTAGCTGTAGTTTGGTTACAATAAACATACATTCGTCTAAAAATAGTTTTCTTATTGTCCTATTCTTTTTGACTAACCCTGTATTATGATGCAAGGATGTATGGATTTTCTATAAATATTTTTTGTCATAATACGATCAATCGCTTATTTTTTAAATTTAGAAACTATTTGACTTTCCCTTTTAGTAAAATAGATAATGTGGGTGAGGAATTTTGCTTAACATTTTTGTAGAATATCAGAAAAGGGTAAGAGACTTTCTCTTTGTCTATTCTTCGTATTTATTGTCTGGTAAACTGTAATGTATGGTGATGCAATGATGTATGGATACTCTACAAATATTTTAGGCCTTTATAATAATCGCTTATTGTAGTACAAATTTACTAACTATTTAGCTTACTTACCCTTTTTGTAAAATAGCATGAAAGGGTAAGAAACTTTTACCTAAGTATTATGATGCAAGGATGTATGGATTTTCTATAAATATTTTTTGTCATAATACGACCAATCGCTTATTTTTTAAATTTAGAAACTATTTGACTTTCCCTTTCAGTAAAATAGATAATATGGGTGAGGAATTTTGCTTAACATTTTTGTAGAATATCAGAAAAGGGTAAGAGACTTTCTCTTTGTCTATTCTTCGTATTTATTGTCTGGTAAACTGTAATGTATGGTGATGCAATGATGGATGGATACTCTACAAATATTTTAGGCCTTTATAATAATCGCTTATTGTAGTTCAAATTTCATAACTATTTAGCTTACTTACCCTTTTTGTAAAATAGCACGAAAAAGGGTAAGAAACTTTTCCCTAAGTATTATGATGCAAGGATGCATGGATTTTCTATAAATATTTTTTGTCATTATACGAACAATCGCTTATTTTTTAAATTTAGAAACTATTTGATTTTCCTTTTTAGGAAAATAGCAAAAATGGGTGAGGAATTTTGCTTAACATTTTTGTAAAATATCACAAAAGGACAAGAAATTTTCTCTTCGTCTGTTCTTCGCATTTATTATCTAGTGAACTGCAATATATGGTTATACAATGATGTATGGATGTTGTACAAATATTTTAGGTCATTACACAATCGCTTATTGTACAAATTTCGTAACTATATGGGTGACCCTTTTTGTAAATTAGCACAAAAATGTAAGAAACTTTTCTCTTTTTTTTTTTTTGTTCGTTATAATTATTATCTGATGAACTGAAATGTATAGTGATGCAATGATGTATGGATGTTCTACAAATATTTTAGGTCATTATACAATAGCTTATTGTAGAAATTTAATAACTATTTGGGTTACGCTTGTGAGGTTGAGACGTTAGAATGTCACCACAGTTGTTTCAATTAAGCTGGATCCAGCAAAGTAGGAAATGGGGACGGTTAAAATCACTCCGTCGCCAGTGGCTCGGTGACGTTTGAGGTCGAGCTAGTTTTGTGTCGGCAGGGTGCTGCATTAAAAGACTTAGATTTTGAATATTAGTTAAATTAGAAGTGACTTTTAAAAGTACGGATTGAAATGTAGTGAAAAGAGGGTGTAGGAAGAAGTATAAAAATAGAGATGGTTTTAGTAGATAGTGGATGTTGGAGGATCGATAGTGGTTGTTGGAGGATCGATAGTGGATGTTGGAGGATCGATAGTGGATGTTGGAAGATCGTATGGTGGATGTTGGAGGATCTTATAGGAGGATCTAATGTGATGATTCTTATTTTGGTGAATATCGAAAGTAGAGTAGAGGAGATTTAGTTGTGTGAAGTTAAGTAGTGTTGAGCGTTGGTGAGTGTCTACTAGTTTTCGGAAGTTCAAGCTGGAATAGAAGGGAATCCTCTGTCCCATAGTCAAGCCGTAGTATTGGAGTAAGAGTGCGACCGTCTCTACACTTTCGACTATCTGCTGTGGTGAGATATTTAAGATTATCTACTTAAATTGTTGATTCATATATTTTGATTAAGTAAAACGCTGGCTGAGCTATATAAATTTACCAGGCCGCCCTCCCATTAATCTGCTCAAATAAACTTTAGTTATTGTTATTTAAAGTCTTGTGTTCTCTTAGTAATCTAATTAAGTAAGTTAAGATGGAGTTTGCAGGAACGCAAACTCCACACGCTTTTCTTGTAAAATTGCCCAAAAGAGCAAGAAATTCTCCTCTTTCATGTTTCGTACGGCTATGCCTTTTTCCAAGAACTCACCCACCAATAATTTTGTACAATTTATTTTCTTTCGAGTTTTAAGGCTTTTTTTTCATATCAAAAATTGCTATATAATTTAATTGGTGCAGAAAATCAAGAAAATTCAAGGACCGTACAAACTATGTCTTCGTCTGTTCTTCGTATTTATTATTTAATAAACTGCAATGTATATGATGCAATGATGTATGGATGTTCTACAAATATTTTAGGTCATTACACAATCGCTTATTGTGCAAATTTGTAACTATCTAATTTACCCATTTTGTAAAGTAGCACAAAAGGGTAAAAAACTTTTCTCTTTTTTGTTCTTCATAATTGTTATCTGATGAACTGCAATGTATAGTGATGCAATGATGTATATAGGTGTTCTACAAATATTTTAGGTCATTACACAATCGCTTATTTTTCAAATTTAGTAACTATTTTGGTTGCGCTTTTTTGTAAAATAGCACAAAAGAGTAAGAAACTTTTCTCTTTTTTTGTTCTTCATAAATATTATCTGATGAACTGCAATGTATAGTGATGCAATGATGTATGAATGTTCTACATATATTTCAGGTCGTTACATAATCGCTTATTGTACGAATTTCGTAGCTATCTGGTTTACCTTTTTTGTAAACTTGCACAAACTTTTATCTTTTTTTTGTTCGTTATAATTATTATCTGATGAACTGAAATGTATAGTGATGCAATGATGTATGGATGTTCTACAAATATTTTAGGTCATTATACAATCGCTTATTGTACAAATTTAGTAACTATTTGGGTTGCGCTTTTTTTGTAAAATAATCCAAAAGAGCAAGAAACTTTTATCTTTGTCTGTTCTTCGTATTTATTATTTAGTAAACTGGAATGTATGGCGATGCAATGATGTATGGATGTTCTATAAATATTTCAGGTCATTCATTACACGAACATTGAGCATTTTGAAAAGGCTGCGAATTTTAGTTTATCTCATTTTTTCTTCGTTATAGGAATAATTGCCTTATGTCAAATTTCTGGTAGTCAGTGTCAATCAAGTATCATTTTTAAATAACAAAAGATTTGCCAACCATTAGAGATTATGCATTTTGGTGTAGCAGTGAATTTTTAATTTTTATTCTATGAAAATAGCGAATAAATTGAAGAGGTTACTGGAGTTGGCGAAAAGGTGTCGTTATTTGTCCTTAATAAATTTCTGATACAATCAGTTTAAAAATTTGAAATCGATCTTTCCCAAAACAATTAATCTAAGAAAAATAAACGTGAAGATATTTAAGTGAAATATCTTCAAGTTAAAAATTTTGAAATACTCACTGATAATCAGTGAATAAAGTTTAAAATTTCAATACAATTTTCACTTTAAGATATGTATGTTACACGTTATCATAACGGCAAATAATTACAAGATAAAAAGAACTTTTTATATACTTTTTTTTTTCTATTGAATCATATAAACGCTACCGAAAGCAGTAGGGACCCGGAGCAATTGGCTAAAAGTATTTAAATGATGCATTGTCACCTTGTTCTGAGCTATTCTGAAAATTTTAAATGTCTAGCTAGTGAGGAATGTTGAATCATATAAACGCTACTGAAGGCAGCGGGGACCCGAAACAATTAGCTAAAAGTATTTAAAGAATGCATTGTCATCGTGTCTAGCTAGTCGATGTCATCAAATGTCTAGCTAGTCGAGAAGTTAGTTAAATAAACTTCCTTTCGAATCGAGTAAACGCTGCAGAAGGCAGCAGGGATCCGAAACAGTTGGCTAAAAGTATTAAAAAGCTGCATTGTCACCGTGTTCTGAGCTATTCTGAAAGATTCAAATGTCTAGCTAGTCGGGAAGTTAGTTAAAAGTCGATTTCAAGATTAGTACTGGACAAACAAACAAGAATCGAAGTTAATAAAAATACAGTAAAATGTACATTTATTTTATTTTATTTTATTATTATTATTATTATTGTGTGTGTGGATCCGTAGTTCTTTCTCTAGTACATGTTCATAATTTTCAACTTTTTTGCTTTTTCCCTACCAGAAAATTTTAATAAAAATTTTCCTTTAATTTAATCAGTGAAAATTGTTACAGAAATGTATAAAAAATATCTATTAAAAATTTGTATTAGCCAAAAAAGCATAAAAGTTGCTAAAACACAAAGTTTTCTGATTTATACTGTGTCATTGAAAAAAGTTATTTAACAACAGTTATTGTAAAATATGACAAACTTGATGTGTATTTATTCCATACATGAATATACTTTTATAACATTTTTTAAAAAAAATTCTCTAAATAAGGGACATTTCAATTTTAGATATACTTTTGAAATGAATTTTTTTTTTTTTTTTTTTTTTTTTTTTTGTAAAATTGCATAAAAATTACGAACATTCTTATGAAGATACTTTAAAATTGAATGACGATTTCAATTGTACAATAAACAGAGCTGCCAACCTAATCCGGCAATTTGCTAGTACCGCCCCCTTTTCTACACCACTTAATTTTTAGAGTAATTCTCTTCAAATAAATTTGCGATGAATTAAGAAAACAAATACTTCAAAAATTAAGTGGTGTAGAAAAGGAGGCGGTACTAACGATTTGCCGGATTAGGTTGGCAGCTCTGAATAAATGAAAAAGAATGTTCTGGAAAATCAGGTCAAATTGGACATTTTGAGCCAATTTTCCCCCATTTATATCTGTCATTTACAACGTTACCATTAAGATGTAATCATTTCCAAATTAAGATTCAATGAAAACGGAAAGTAGGCACCACTTAATTTTTTTGAAAAATAGTGATTACAAATTTTTAATATTTTCTTATGAAAAAATATGTTTTATAATATCCCTTTCATATAACATTTTTATTCTTAGGTGAAAACTCTTCGTAACAAAATTGATAGAGGAAACGTCCGAACGTCCAAAGTTTGCGAATCGTAAGTATATACTTTCATAGTTGCCAAATAACTCGACTTTTTAACATCACTATTTTAGAACAGTTACTTTTGTTTTATTTAGTTGCGGAACTTCAGTCATCAAATGTATCAAAAATATTTGTTTATAAATAGTCGTGTTAAAAATCAAAATGTTGACTTTAATAAGATTTTTTTTAATGTATAAATAATCACCCGAATAAACTACTACGTCAGAAACGCCAAAGACAAAAAATATTTGAGATGCATACAGCTGTTTCGGTAGCCTTAAGCGTACCGTCTTCAGAGCAAAAAGAATTCTGAATCTGGAGAAGTGCTCGTATATATAGAAGAGGGACCGAGTTTAGTTCAACCAATAGGACTTGTCTTTGGCGTTTCTGACGTAGTAGTTTATTCGGGTGTTAATATTCCAACGCAAAGTCTCCTGTTATTATAAATAATCACATTAATCCTCCGTTCAGTAAAATCTCATATGCAGAGAATGATATTATTACTATCTCACAAATCGTGCTTAATGCAGTAAAGCAGGTTCATCTGGGGATTGAACGAAAATTTTTTGTATATAGGGTAAATAGTGATATATTCATTGACAATGTTTTTGGAATTTTTTTAAGCACTAATCAATACATGGGGATTAACAACTGAGAAACATTCCTTTGTCCCCTTTTCTACAATTTATATTATTCACAACTAGCAGGCTACGACCGCTTTGCTGGTCACTAAATTTAAATGAATTTTCAAAAAAATCGAATCACTATTTATTTCTTATATCACATTTTGGTCTTTGTTACATAATTAAAAATTCCTTTTAAAGTCAAAAAGTCAAAATAACGTGTTACAAATTAAATTAAATTAAATATTTCTTCCGTTTTGCACTCGTTTTGCAACAATGCTCTATGATCTTATGTGAATGATTCTCAAGAATGAATCAACAATTTTTTACAAATTGAATGGATTATGTATGGGAAATAAGTACGCTGTAACTTAAAAATTGCAGCTCTTAGAGCTTCAAAACTGATAATTTTTTTAAAGTTATTCATTATACTTTAATATTAGATTGTTTATTGTTTAATATTAGACTCTTATTTTGAGATAAAAGCAATCGAACGATATCGCTTTGTGAAACTTTGCAACGTAATATCTTTAAATCTGAAAACTTGAATGCCCTCACAAAAAATGAACAGTTTTTAGAGCTCTTTTAAAAAAGTATAACATCTATGCAGTATCTTTTTAAAAAATTCGTCAGTTTTTACTAAAAGAAAGTGGCCGACTTTCAACACCAAAGTAGTTAAATCTGGTCCAATCAAAAATAGGAGTGGTCCCCCCGGATGTGTTCCGCTCACAAACTCATTGCTTTATTTATACAGATAGCAGCTTCGAAATGAGATTTTGCTAGTATAAAAGTAGTTAATATTTGGTGTAGTAGTAAGCTTTAAAGCGGTTTTTGTGTGACGTCTACAGTGAAATGGCATGCCAATCAATACACTGCGTTTATGTCACGTGAGAGAAACTGGTTCAGAATTATCAGATTGACACAGAAGCTGGGAGAAAAGTAACTTTTAAATTTTAAAGGTGAAAGATGTCATACGATAATTATTTTATTTGTCATTGCATTCGTTGCGTGAGTGAGTTGGTTTTGCGTTTTGCGTTTTGCAATATACTACACTATGGGCAATTGGCGACTGTCTGGGACTCACACCCGAGGTGGTCCAAAAGCGTGCCATCACAATTTTAATCCTTCATGGAGGTGATGGCTCCCTCACTTGGTTAACCCTCAGAGATATAATTTGGATGAGAACATGGAATAGATTTTGAGGCCACGAGAGATTTTACGTGCCCCATTCCCCATTAGTAAACACAACGGTCTTCATCCGGTGTATTCGTTCGAATTTTGCCTAAGAAAAAGTGCTGCAAAAATATGCCAATAAATCTGTTCCGTTCTCTGAGTAGAAGTCATATCGAAAAGAACATGCAAATTTTAGATTCAAGGTTTTAGAAATGGCGATTCTGACGTCACTGATCGGAAATACAGAGGCCCTCAATTGAAGGCTAAGCATGAGAATTTGCAAGTGAGGATTCATCATTCTTCGATGAGTATTCATGAGGATTTTATGAGGATTCATGGATTCTTCGATGAGGATTTACGAGGATTCGATGAGTATTCATGAGGATTCGATGAGGATTCATGGATTCTTCTCATGAGGATTTGATGAGGATTCATGGATTCTTCGATGAGGATTCATAAGGATTCGATGAGGATTCATCATTCTTGGATGAGGATTCATCAAAATTTCCAAAAGAACTTTCCAAACAATTACGATTATCACAAAAGTGTTTTCTAATCGTTTACAGCAATGGAGAAGACTCAAAAGGCGGGAAGTTGGGTGCCACATGCATTGAGAAAGAGGAACAAGCTTAAGCGTATGTTGAAGTGCAACACAGAAACAAACAACACAGAAAATCTTTCTTGTAGAAAATAGTGGCGAGATATAAAAAGTGAATATGTTATGGCAATCCGAAACGCAAAAGTATTAGGTGAAATTTGGCAAAGCAACAACACCATGGACGACAACACGCGCCATTCACTGAAAAAAGTTCTGCTATGCATTTGGTGTGATATGAAGAATGTGCTATGATACCTACGAATTATTAGAGCCCAATGTAAATAAATGTAACTGCTGAAGCTATAAACAATAATTGCTGTGACTGAACTGATATACTGGTCGAAAATGTACCGTTACTGGCAAAAGTTTGCACCACATATATTTATTCTATAATAATGTAATGACTCATGTTGCTAAACCGTTCAAGGACACATTAGTAAGACATTTCTGGGATATTTACAGTCGGCAGCAAAAGTATCCGAGCACTAGCAAAAATTCCTATGTAAAAAAAGTAGAGTTACTAGTGTTTTGTTAAATAAATCCTTGTCGAATCATGTTCTTAGACTGACTAAGAACATGATTCGACAAGGATTTTTTAACAAAACTGTATTAAGTGTACTTTTTTTACATAGGAATTTTTGCTAGTGATCGGATACTTTTGCTGCCGACTGTAGAAACATAGCAGACAGGAACAGGTATAGCCATACCTACCAACATTGTATTTAATATTCCGCAGTATCTTTAGTACCCTCCCCCTTTTCACACACCACTTTATTTTTAGAGTAATTTTCTCTAAATGTAATAACATTTCCATAAGGAAAAAAAAACTCTAATAAAAGATTGGTATGAAAAATCGTGGGTGCTAACAGTACTACGGAATATTAATTAGGATGTTGGCAGGTATAGTGTAGCCCTGACATAGCCAGTTTTGTATATTATTTACTTTGGTTTATGCAAAATGGCATTTCCTCTGTACACTTCCGGACAGTAGACGAAGTACGAAAATAGGTGAAGACTTCATCGCCCCAAAAAACGATCGTTGTATATTGTTATCATCAGTGAACTGCCCAACCGATGGTGGAAGGTGTTACATAGTTATGCCGAATACCTTGGCGATTAAAAGTATTATTATAAGCTCTCAATTATGTATTTTTTTTCTTTCAATCACGCTTTAAAACTTATTGCTACGCCCAATAATATTCCGTAAGTTTTCAAAGTACCGAATATTATTCGATGTAGTAATAAGTACTGGAGTGAGTGGAAAATACTGGATTAAATGGAAATATTGCCTTAGTGAAAAAATAGGAGTATGAATCATAGACCTGAGTCTGTATTTTTGTTCTTTCTAGGTACATCAGTTATTATGAGCAATACTACGAATATGACGCTTTCATCACCGTGCCAGAGTATAACAATAATTGCTGTGACTGAACTGATATACTGGTCGAAAACGTACCGTTACTGGCAAAAGTTTGCACCACATATATTTATTCTATAATAATGTAATGACTCATGTTGCTAAACCGTTCAAGGACACATTAGTAAGACATTTCTGGGATATTTACAGTCGGCAGCAAAAGTATCCGAGCACTAGCAAAAATTCCTATGTAAAAAAAGTAGAGTTACTAGTGTTTTGTTAAATAAATCCTTGTCGAATCATGTTCTTAGACTGACTAAGAACATGATTCGACAAGGATTTTTAACAAAACTGTATTACAGTCGGCTGCAAAATTATTCGAGCACTAGCCAATAATTCCTATATTTAAAAAGTACACTTAAGACTGTTTTGCTAAGTAAATCCTTGTCGAATCATGTTCTTAGACTGATTAAGAACATGACTCGACAAGGATTTATTTAACAAAGCTGTATTAAGTGTACTTTTTTTGGCAAGGATTATAGCTAGTGCTCGAATAATTTTGCAGCCGACTGTAAGTGTACTTTTTTTACATAGGAATTTTTGCTAGTGATCGGATACTTTTGCTGCCGACTGTAGAAACATAGCAGACAGGAACAGGTATAGCCATACCTACCAACATTGTATTTAATATTCCGCAGTATCTTTAGTACCCTCCCCTTTTCACACACCACTTTATTTTTAGAGTAATTTTCTCTAAATGTAATAACATTTCCATAAGGAAAAAAAACTCTAATAAAAGATTGGTATGAAAAATCGTGGGTACTAACAGTACTACGGAATATTAATTAGGATGTTGGCAGGTATAGTGTAGCCCTGACATAGCCAGTTTTGTATATTATTTACTTTGGTTTATGCAAAATGGCATTTCCTCTGTACACTTCCGGACAGTAGACGAAGTACGAAAATAGGTGAAGACTTCATCGCCCCAAAAAACGATCGTTGTATATTGTTATCATCAGTGAACTGCCCGACCGATGGTGGAAGGTGTTACATAGTTATGCCGAATACCTTGGCGATTAAAAGTATTATTATAAGCTCTCAATTATGTATTTTTTTTTCTTTCACTTTTTTTTTTTCTTTCACGCTTTAAAACTTATTGCTACGCCCAATAATATTCCGTAAGTTTTCAAAGTACCGAATATTATTCGATGTAGTAATAAGTACTGGAGTGAGTGGAAAATACTGGATTAAATGGAAATATTGCCTTAGTGAAAAAATAGTAGTATGAATCATAGACCTGAGTCTGTATTTTTGTTCTTTCTAGGTACATCAGTTATTATGAGCAATACTACGAATATGACGCTTTCATCACCGTGCCAGAGTATACCAATCCTTGGATATCCGATAGCACAGAAGCGTGGGACATGGAGAAGCAGAGGTAAGTACGCACGATCGCGCTAAAAAGAGGCGGGGCTAAAAATTCTCGTGAATAAATTATGAAAATTGGGAACTCCGGTTTGTAACAAGTGTTGCCAGATATGGCCGATATTTTATTCAATAATCACCCATAATTTTTAATTGTAACGTTTGCCTAATCACTTCGAAGATTAATTGTCTATTATATATATCAAATATCACTTTTTAAAATTATTGAATCCGCCAGATCTGGCAACACGGGGTGTAACATCATTAAAAGGAAATTTATATTTTTTAATTACATCTCCGGCACCCAACCGACAAACGATTTTTGTGGCAGGAAAAAGAATTGGCATAAATGATTAGTGTAAATTTCATAACGGACTCTCCAAATTCAAAATATTTATGCTATTTTATTCGAGACAAAGGAATGTGTTTGGCTATGAAATTGGCGATATTTTTATAACTAATGACGCATTTCGCACAGTTTGATTGAGAATGTGACTAAGCGAACTACTGACTTCGCTAAATACATACTCTTGAACCCTCTCTCTCACCTCAAGTCTTTGCATTCTCGAAACTCACGGACAATATGTAATACTCTAAAAAGAATGTTGAACTGGTCAATGATTTCTCTCCAAAATAAAATTCAAATTATGCAGTGTCACTTATGGTCCTATTCACCATTAACCCCTTCCGCTCCAGGCTAGCTGTAGTGTAAATGCCTGAAATACCAGATTATAATTTTGAAATAGTATCGTATACTTTCTTTGGACGTATGCACGTACGTCCATGGTATTAATGGCCATTAACACTAGGACGTACGCACGTACGTCCCTGGAGTGGAAAGGGTTAACTTCAACTCCCGATTCAATGCAAAAACTTGAAAAGCGTCTAAGGCAAGGTACAGCTTTCCAGTAAAAATTGGCACGCTGTTTCTGCCATCTAGCGTCGGGGATTTCATATAATCTTTGATTGGTTATTTTCACCTAAAAAATCTGAAAATAATTATACCGCTAGATGGTAGAAACAACACGGCAAAAATTGCTGGAAGTTTGCACTCCGCCTTTATGCGCTTTTCAAATTTTCATGTTCAACCGGGAGTTCAAGTTATTGGTGAATAACAGCCTTAGACTTTTTTACTTTATCGGGTCATCTTCTAGAGTAGTTTGAACTTGGAGTGTGTTATGGAACAATTTAGTTAGAATCCAGGAAGCTATTGTACACTTACCAACTTTGTTGAGATTTTGCAAATGTATAAAATAACAAATTATAAAAGCAGACTTTCAAGTCTAATGCGCGATACATATTTAAAGGATTTGAAAGCTTAATCAAAAGCATATTTTCTGTTCCATAATCTTCAAATATTGGTTTAAGTCTTCTAATTCGTTTGTGCAACTGGTATTCTTTGGCATTGAAATTATCATCAACTATCATAAACGGATCTTATTGCTATATAACTAAAATTATCTGTACTAAAATATTAATACGAAACAAATCTGTACGAATAATTAAAATAATCTCGCGCTACATTATCTTACCCTGTACAGTCGGTAACAAAAGTGTCCGAACACTAGCAAAAATTCGTATGTAAAAAAAGTAAACTTCATACGCTTTTGTTAAATAAATCCTTGTCGAATCCTTCTTTTAGTCAGTATAAGAGCATGATTCGATAAGGATTTATTTAACAAAACCGTATGAAATGTACTTTTTTTACACAGGAATTTTTGCTAGTATTCGGACACTTTTGTTATCGACTGTATTTTAGTAGAAGGAATTTTTATTTTTAGCCCTACAGTTCTATGTAGCTCTTTGCTATGCAGGTGAAACCTTTCCAATTAGATAATTATTTTGACTCAATTTCAAACTGAAATTCTAATATAAAATTAATCTGTAATAATAACTAAAATAATCTCGCGCTACATTGTCTTACCTTACATACAGTCGGTAACAAAAGTATCCGAACACTAGCAAAATTTCCTATATAAAAAAAAGTAGAGTTAATACTGTTTTGTACTTGCCAACTGTACTTGCCGACTGTACTTGCCAACATCCTAATTAATATTCCGTAGTCTTGTTAGTCCTGCCCTTTTCTCACACCAATAATTTTTTAGAGGAATATTCTCCAAATTTAATTACGATTGAATAAGAGGAAAAATACTCTAAAAAGATACCGGTGTGAAAAAGAAAGCGGAGCTTACAATACTACGGAATATTAATGAGTATGTTGGCAAGTATGTACCTTATATTTTAGTGGAAAGAAATTTAATTTAAACCCTACATTTCTATGTAACACTTTGTAATGCAGGCGAAAGCTTTATTATTGGATAATTTTACGGGCATGATACACTGTTATACAGATTTAGTATACCGAATTTGGACTTTTATCTAACATCTGTTTTTGAATTATGGTGATAACAGATACATAGATGCACACAAATACACAAAATAAACTCTAGAAATCTGGTTTTCGGATTCAGAATTTTTTTAAACGTATAATTTTAGCAAAATGTAGCTTTTGAAAATTCGACACAAATCATAGCCTCCTAAACTAGATGCCTGTTGCGTGGCTCGGAAACTAGGCAACAGTTCAAGCGGTAGACAGCACCACCTGGTACAGATTGAGTGTCTTTTTTATTCAACTGTCACCAATATAATTTTAAGAAGTGATACATTATATATAAAATCGACGTTTCTTCGATTCTATTCGCATTTTATGTATATCATATCCCACTTTTAAAAATCTTTGGTGGCTGTTGAATAAAAAAAGTCGCGCAATCTGTACCAGGTGGCGTTGTCTACCGTTTGAACTGTTGCCTAGTTTCCAAGTCACGCGACAGGCATTTAGTTTAGGAAGCTATGCACAAATACAATATTTTCTCTATTTTATATGACTAACACAAAATAAAATATTTATAAATTTCTTAGTATCCTTTATATACCCACACTTGCCACCATCCTAATTAATATTCCGTAGTATTGTTAGCCCCGCCCTTTTTTTATTTTCACCAATAAATTTTTACAGTAATGCTGTCCAAATGCAATTACGATTAAATAAGTAGAAAAATATTCTAAAAAGATACTGGTGTAAAAAAGAAGGTGGGGATAACAATATTACGGAATATTAATTAGTATGTTGTCAAGTATGTATATCTGCTATGGGTATTAACACTAAACCTACCGATACTTCATGTATGTATACCTATTCCTACCACAGCGGGTTATATATATTACTATATATAGCAAAAATATATTATTTAGCACAATTTGGTACATGAAACATGGACGATGTGATAATGTTATTTGCAAGAAATTCTGACAAAAAGTTTAAAATTGTTCATTTGACCCGTCGTGGTAGGTTTAGTGTTAAAAAAAAAACTCTTCCCATGCTTAAAAATCGAAATTTCTTGAATCGTCTTATAAATGATACATGAAGTATAAATGATACATCATTTTTTATAAATAATCAATATTTAATACATTAGATTGCGCATAGCGCGCTCAATTTTAATCCAGTTCAAATTAATAATATTTAAATATCTATGTTTATTCAATTTTACCAGAGAGCTGAAAGAATTTATTTTAAGTGCAGTTAGTAATTATACATCAATAGTTTATATGAAGGTAAGATTTGTACTCGCCTTCTCTTCCAGCCCCAGAATAGATATTCAGCGTCAGTATTACACGACATCTTTCATCAGTATCGGAATCTGTAAATAGACTGTGTGGTTTTGGAAAAAAAAAAACATTAATGTTTGTTAATTATATAATTAATGAACTCATCAATAAAATAACTTTTTTCGATGCTATATATCATTTAATTACTTGGTTATTATATCCATCAAAGGTATATTTATATAATTAAAGTATTATATGGTTTCGGAGCATTTAACAGAGCTCCTATTATGCCGGTTACATATTGAAAGAGTGAGTACATATACATAAAAAGAACGCGCGAGAGAAAGTTTATAAAAATGATGATTAAAGCAGTTCAAAGGGTGAAAGCTGGGAGCGGTGCATTCCTCTTTGCAACATGTACGTTTGTAGAGATTGTCTCTAGAATAAAATTAAAAGTTTATCGGAATAAGTGTTCTTGAATAGCGAAATATCAAACACAAATTATTTCAGTTTTCTTTCATTTTTTGCATCATCATTTGTGAAAGTTATATCCGCTTTCTATTAAATATAATTGTTGTTATGCGTGACATTCTCCCTAAAGATTTGCATTTCAATGCTGAATTGTCCTCATATATAGCTATTTTTGTGACTTTTATGTTCGATATTTCAGGAAAGAGGTAAGCGCACGTCGTGTAAGACGGTGGGCATTTTCTTTACAAGAACTCCTGAAAGATCCAGCCGGAAAAGATCAGTTCTACAAGTTCCTGGAAAAAGAGTTCAGTGCAGAAAATCTCAAGTAAGTCAAATCTCAAGTTCAATTATTTGAAAATTTTCAGCACAAACTGAATTACAAACTTCCATCTTCTTTCCCGTAGAATTAAATAACGGTGTAATTTTACCCATGTGTCTTTCAAAGATCAAGATTCAACAAACAGCATACAACCATAGCATCCTATATTAGATGCCTGTCGCATGGCTCGGAACCTTGGCAACAGTTTAAACGGTAGACAGCGTCATCTGAAACAGATTGCGTGACATTTTTATTCAACAACCACCAAACATTTTTAAAAGTGGGATTTGATATACATGAAAGGCGAATAAAATCGAAAAAACGTGAATTATATATATCATGTAGCACTTCTTAAAATTATTGGTGACAGTTGATTAAAAAAATCGCAGAATCTGTACCAGGTGGCGCTGTCTACCGTTTGAACTGTTGCCAAGTTTCTGAGCCACGTGACAGGCATCTAGTTTAGGAGGCTATGATACAACTCATTCGTTATTATTAATGAGTCTTTCCTCAAATGTAACAAGCATTACATAAAAGAGTTAAATATTCTTCGACCACACTTCATAAAACCATGGAAGCCTCTGCGCAAGCACTAATTCAACGAGTCCACTGTTAAAATAGGGGTGACAGTCATCTGGCTCAGAGAAAATGAACGATAACAGAGCGCGAATTATAGTGCAGCCTCGTTCCCTAAAACTACCAGCGACGACGCATCCAAAATGTTGGAGGGTGCCAGCTTGACCGGCAGGTTGTGATTTGGAAAACATCCAATAATTGGCGCTCTGTTATCTGAGCCAGATGACTGTCACCCCTACCTTAACAGTGGACTCGTTAAATTAGCGATTGCGCAGAGGCTTCCATGGTTTCGTGAAATGTGGTCGAAGAATATTGGATATTTTCCAAATCACAACCTGCCGGCCAAGTTGGTACCCCTCCAACATTTTGGACGCGTCGTTGCTGGTAGTTTTAGGGAACGTGGCTGCACTATAACTTCAGGTATTATGTGCTTAGTTAAACTTAGAACTACCAAAAATTGAAACAAGATTGTAAATAATATATGTACTTCTTAAACATTTTTTAATAGCACAATCATTCGATATGAAATAATTGTGGTGCCTAAATCCTATAAATTTACGATTAGTGAGTAATGCAAATAAATAGGTGTCACCATACTTAAGTTCTCATACTTACTGGCATCCTGAGGATCAAGAGGATAAAGTAAAGTTTGTCTCTGCGCATGGTATGTAGATCCTGTGGTGATTGGTCTATTTTCAGTCGTCTCTCGACTGTTATTAACAGGGATTAACATGGAGCGGTCCCCGCTCACCGCTCAAAGAGCAGGGTCGAGCGCTTCTAAAGGAACGGCTTCGTTTATTGAAACAAATAAACAAAAAAAAATTACAGAATGGACCATATTCCTCCTTTGGGTTCGAGACTATAAAAAATCAGCTGTTTCCGGTAAACAATTCTCAACTCTACCATAGCAAAGCATTGTGGCTTGCAAATTTTTATCTTGCAATATTATTCTAAGAGTTACAGATTATATGAAATTGAAGTAAGAGTGATATAGTGATAACTTTGTTTTGTTTTTAATCCAGTTTTAGTAATATACTTTAATATTAACCAACATATGTAATATTAAAAGTTGCCATGTGAACTGTGGCGATGTTAACAAATTTAAATGGATGTTCCATTTAGTAAATTCCTTTATTAAAGTGATTGAAATTCTAATTATTTAAGCTTTGATGTCTATATATATGTGTGTGTGTATAAAATGTTCTTATTAATCTTTTATTCATTATATATATGTATGTGTGTGTGTATACATAAAATGTTCTGCAATTTTACGATATGGAATAGTCTTAACTTTATCATTCGATTCAGTTGTTTACATTTCACTTTTGTTCTTGTTTGAACATTATTATTAAGTTTCACTGCAGAAATATTTAGGAAAATGTTATACGTAACAATAAAATGTCATCTTGAATCTAATTTGTTTACAAAATATCGGCCACGTGTTCGGCGATTTTACATACGGTGACGTCACAGGAATATTGTCCATTAATCGCCAGATTAATGAATGATTGGTGAAAAATTCGAATTAGATGCAGAGTCCATTGAGAGGTAAGGTTCAGTGAGAAGAGTTCGTGATTTACGTTGAATTGTTCATTTTGTATAAAACATTGATTTCTTTTCGTTGGGTACTTTATTAATGAATGTAGGTAGTCCATTCTTGGTCACAGATTCTAAGTTTTAATCCTACTGCCGGGCTAGCGCCCCTCGCGACAAGGGGCAATAGGACCTCAGGGTGATTTCACTGTTGCAGCTACTTGAGTTGAGACTTGGAAGGTTCAGTTGAATCAAAGTGGAGAAATTTATTGTAGTGCAAATTGACCGAGTAGGTAGAGGTAATTAAACTAATCGGTCAGATTTGTTATTTTCATTAATAGTGAGAAAATTTTGTTAAGTTTTGAAACTAGGGAGGGTCTTGTTAAAATACTATCCAGCCAGTTTGCTGGTCGAGGGGATGGGTTGCGTAGCTGGTAGGAGGAAGTGAGAGGGCAGTCATAATAATAATGTGAAGCAGTGCCCTCCTCGCCGCATGGGCACAAGGGTGAACGTCGGCGATGGAATTTATTGATTAACTCTTCTTGCAGTGGACTTCCAATCAAACATGCAAATATGATATATGTGTAAGCAATGACAAATAAATAATCTGAAAACAGCCTTCAAGTACTATGAATCCAATCAACAATAACTCATACCATGAATATATACATACTATAACCTACGAATCGCATCGTTGTTGTGTCACACTGCTACACCCCACTTTGTAAAAAGTCACAAATGATCTTAAAATGAGATATTTATTATAAAATTTATTAGCAGAAGCTTTTGAACACCATTCAGCTGTAAATATTTAAACAGTTAGTAGTCGCTATAGACAGCGCCAACCGGTACAGATTGCGCACTATTTATTCAACTGTCACCAATAATTTTAAGAAGTGATATAATCGACGTTTCTTCGATTTTATTCGCTTTTTATGTATATCAAATATCCGACCAACTAGCGACTACTAACGGGTTAATTTTTGTTTACTAGGTGACGCAATTTGTGGACTTGTGACGATAAAACTTTAACCCCTTAACGCGCGCTGTCCTCGCTGCGAGGACGCAAAATTTAAGATCCAGCTGCAAAAATTCATCCCGGAAATTTTTTAGCAAAAACTTACGTTTATAACATAGCAGAAAAGGCCGGTTTTTTAAACCTTAAAAATATAAAAATTCTTTTAGTTTAATTTAGTTCATGAATTCCGGTGGCAGTATTTGTGCCGCAAAGGGTTAAAGTATATTCACATATTCATCAAAAAATGATGGTCTTTCGAATGTTTTTGTCTGTTTTGTTATAGTCATAATTTAGCCCTCTTCTAATTATGAAATCTGTGACTTCTATACACATATTGACTGCTTATAATATTTAAATTATTTCACGCCCTTTCAAAATACGTAGAAGTCGCTATGTCCCTAACATGTTTTAATATAATAAGTGCGATATGTTAGTGATTTTTTGATTGCTAGGAGGCAAAACTGATTCTAAACAAACTCTTTGTGCCCGCATGGAATTACTTGCATAATTTTGGTTCCAATTAAAAGACGCGTACCTCTTATAAGATGTTAAACCCAATCAATCGTAGTTTCGATTTATTAAAACTCCGAAAATCAAGCAGCACTGACCTGAGACGAACTAGAGATTCTACAGTCGGTAACAAAA
Organism: Salticus scenicus; assembly: GCA_963930645.1. Taxonomy (NCBI): domain Eukaryota; kingdom Metazoa; phylum Arthropoda; class Arachnida; order Araneae; family Salticidae; genus Salticus; species Salticus scenicus. Next base: position 14,975,016 of record OZ005658.1, read on the forward strand.
GTGTCCGAACACTAGCAAAAATTCCTATGTAAAAAAAATACACTTCATACGGTTTTGTTAAATATATCCTTGTCGAATTCTGTTTTTAGACTGACTAAGAAGAGGATTCGACAAGGATTTATTTAACAGAACTGTATGATGTGTACTTTTTTTACATAGGAATTTTTGCTAGTGTTTGGACACTTTTGTTACCGAATGTACAAGGAGAGAGGCTACAATAGCGAGTCAGCTTATGATTGATTTGAAACCTTTTTTTTTAACTATGATCAGCATTTTAAAATGTTTTTAAGGGCTTTAAACCACTGTGCTCAAAACTATAGCTGAAACCTAATAAAGGACTATTACCAATAAACAACGATATCTCTAAATTTTTATTGCTGATATTCATCTGAGAAGTGTTCGAGTTTTTTCACCGAAACGAAGTTTAGTAGGAAAAATATCTGCTATGAGCATGCGCTGTAGCGTAATTTCATCATTTGCCGTTTCTCTCCTCAGAGGCTTTCTACAACGAGCGACATAAGAGGAGATGACATGCACTGAGCTGAAGAACAACTGGAGCAAATGGTTCTAATACAGTCGGCTGCAAAATTATTCGAGCACTTGCCAATAATTCCTATATTTAAAAAGTACACTTAAGACTGTTTTGCTAAGTAAATCCTTGTCGAATCATGTTCTTAGACTGATTAAGAACATGACTCGACAAGAATTTATTCAACAAAGCTGTATTAAGTGTACTTTTTTTGGCAAGGATTATTGCTAGTGCTCGAATAATTTTGCAGCCGACTGTACCTTTAAATAGTGTTCGTGCGTGCCAGTTTTTCTGCAGTCGTTTGCCGTACAAAGTCAAACCTTGCACGGCAGGAAACATTCTCCTTAAAGAATTAAACTCTTTAAAGAATTATCTATATCTTATCTTATCTGATCTATATCTTATTTTTTTATTACTTTTTAAAGAATTAAAATTTAAAACTGTAATATCATGTTTAGCATATGGTTGTTAGAACAGATAACCTTTACACAATTTTACTTTGAAATATAAAGATATGAAATGCTTTCTGCCGTGCAACGCTCGGACCAACAAACCTTCCAAAAACAGCACGCGAAAACCGGTCTAGCGTTTCTTCCAGTTGTTCTTCAGCTCAGTGATGACATGTTCAGGAGAAACATGAAGCGAAAATTGTAACCGCGTAAACCTTAAGTTACGCAGTTATATAAGAAATTCTCCATCGTTGCGGTGAAATTATGTGATATGAGTAATCCAAGACGAAAGTCACAGTAACTAAAGATTTGAAAGCTGTAAAATAACTAAAATAACACAGTACACTATCGAGTGTTTTGGCAGACTCAATATGACTCCTGCTGTAGCCTTGTCTGCTGTTGCAGCAGTTAACTTCATTTACCCTGTATGCTGATACGCGGTATGCCAATTGCTCTTAAATCATTGTTAAGTTGATGTATCATTCTTAAATACTTAAGATGAGGTTGAATGAGTTTTGCGTCGCACTTAAGTTACGCAATCACTAATTTAAAATGGTCTGGGATTCCTCCCCCCCCCCCCCCTTGTAGTGTCCGATGAGATGCCATCACAATTTTCATACTCTGCGGAGTGGATGGTTCCCTGTCTTCGGCGAACCCTGAGGTGTTATTTTCTTTAATATAGGGGAATTTTTTGTTGCAATGGACTTTAAATGAACCAACAACTATTAATATAAGCAATGGTATTCTACCGGCTCGAGAATTGAACCTGCAATTTTTTTGTTACGAGCCCGACACTCTTCCGATCAGATTACCGCCGCTCTAATAGCACTTCGGAAAGTTGTGTCACTCTCTCGACTAGTAATCGTAGGCATAACGGTGTCTGGATCCCCCTAGAAGGGTCTGATGGCATGCCATCATAATTCTGATACTCCGCGGAGTGGATGGTTCCCTCTCTTCGGAAAACCCTCTGAGGTGTTATTTTATTTAATATATGGGGAATTTTTGGTCGGAATGGACTTTAAATAAACCAACAACTAATAATGTAAGCAATGGTATTTTGCCGTCTCGAGAATCGAACCTGCAATCTTTTGGTTATGAGCCCGACACTCTTCGATCAGGTTACCTCGGCTCTAATAGCACTTCGGAAAATTGTGTCGCTCTCTCGACTAGCGATCGTAGTCATAACGGTGTCTGGACTTTATTAATATATTCTCTATCATACAAATGCTCAGCTTCATGCATAACACATCGAACTACCAAGGCAAGGGCTCCTTGTACAGGGAAAGACTACCTCACCCCCCCTCACGAGAGCCATCCCACACAGACCTGACCCAGGCATTTTCGATCGGCCTTAATCCCAAATATCAACACCTCAGTGAAGGATCAAAGCTGTGCGTATGTCACGAGACTATACTAAGCAATGATTCTCAGCTTGTTGTCATTGGCTAATTGTGCAGTTTTAAGTTTATCCAATGAAATCACTCAACTAAATAACCTTTAGCTTCAAATAACATTTAAGAAAATTGTTTAAAGCTGACTGTTACCGCTAAATCAAAAATTTTGTGACTGAAAAAGTTTATTCTTAAGATAAAGGGCTACCCCTAACGCTGACTGTATCCAATAGCCCACTGCATAGCTTTAGTGCGACGAAAAACTCATCCAACCTCACCCCTCCTCACAAGGAAACATTCAAAGGGTGTCGTCTTCAAAAAATATTGAAAAAAATATATGTGATTCTACTCTTCATAAAACACCAGAAAGTGAAAAAATTATTGGCTCAAATGAATTACAGCGACCACAAAAAATAATCAAAATTAAGCATATTTGGCGATTTCACACTGTCAGGCGATTGATTTTGAATACTTGGGGCGCATTCGAAAGTATTTTCCGGTCACTTCCCGAGTTGGAAAATGACGTCACGCGGGAAGTTCGGGAAATTAGAACTACCATATAGGAGCCATGTTTGTTTATATATTTGTTTCCCGGGAAGATTAGATGTGTACGGAAGTAGTTATATCTCGGTCATTTTTCGTAAGGCTCCTATATGGTAGTTCTAATTTCCCGAACTTCCCGCGTGACGTCATTTCCCAACTCGGGAAGTGACCGGGAAATACTTTCGAATGCGCCCTTGGTGGAGAAGCAAAACACGGTTCTGTTCGTACACGGCAATCTGGGTGCTCTCGAATTTATCGCCTAACAGCGCTAAATCGCCAAAAATGCTTAATTTTGATACTGTTTTGGGGTAGCTGTAATTCATTTCAGCCGATAATTTTTTCACTTTCTGGTGTTTTATGAGGAGTAAAATCACATATATTTTTTTTATTATTTTTTGAAGACGGCACCTTTTGAATGTTTCTTTGTCAGCTTGTTGCCTTTGGCTAATTGTGCAGTTTTAAGTTTATCCAATCAAATCACTCAACTAAATAACCTTTAACTTCAAGTAACATTTAAGAAAATTGTTTAGAGCCAACTGTTACCACTAAAAACAAAAAATTTGTGACTGAAAAAGTTTATTCTTAGCCCTTTGCAGCACAAGACAATTCGGATCATTTAAATTATACTGCCACCGGAATTCATGAACTAAATTAAACTAAAAGAAATTTTAAATTTTAAGGTTAAAAAAACTGGCCTTTTCTGATATGTTATAAACGTAAATTTTTGCTAAAAAATTTCCGCAGCTGGATCTTAAATTTTGCGTCCTCGCAGCGAGGACGCCGCGCGTTAAGAGGTTAAGATAAAGGGTTACCCCTAACGCTGACTGTATCCAATAGCCCACTGCATAGCTTTAGTGCGACGTAAATCTCATTCAACCTCAACCTCCTCAGACAAAATTTTATATTCCTATTCATAATGCCAAAGCATTATAATCTCTTACTATAACCAATTAAACAGATCCATGTAAGTACTAAAACGTTGTAGATCAATGAGACTTTAAGATTAAAAAAAAAAATTGAGACATTAAATTTAATAAACTTTTTTAATTTGCTTTACAGATTTTATGATGCCGTTCAAGAACTTAAGCAAGTCCATGCGACAGACGTCGAGTCCAAAGTCCATGACATATGGAGGTAAGTTGTAGAAGTAATTTTTTAATAAAATCTCTTTCTCTCTTTCAAATTATATGACGGTTTAACTATACCACTAGGCAATTGTTTTAGAAATAGCTTGACAAATATTTTATAAAAATTTTACTGCGATTTTTTTTTTCTCAACGCGTTGACGCTGGCACATTTTGTTTACATAGTCGTCTCAAAAGTATCCGAGCACTAGCCAATAATTCCGATGTCAAAAACCCAGTCGGTAGAGCACCGGCCTCGTAATTGGAAGATTGCGGGTTCGGTACTCGAGACTGCCAAAGACCGTCGTGTACACTAATGGTGGCTGGTGCACGTAAAATCTGTCGTGGCCGCAATGTCCTCCATGTTCCCATCAAAAATTACACCTCTGGGGGTCACCGAAGTGAGAGAGCCATCTCTTCCGTGGAGGATCAAAATTGTGATGGCATGTCTCCGGACTAGTGCGACGTAAAACCCATCCAACCAACCAACCAACCGATGTCAAAAAAGTGCACTTAAAACTGTTTTGTTCAATAAATCCTTGTCGAATCATGTTCTTAGACTGACTAAGAACATGACTAGACAAGGATATATTTATCAGAGCAGTATTAAGTGCACTTTTTTTTTAGACAGGGATTACTGCTAGTGCTCGGATACTTTTGCTGCCGACTGTAGCTATGACCCACCAGTTTGTCACGCCGGCGTGAACGTGTTAAAGATTGGCATGTATTTACTAATAAGGACTTTTTTTAAAAATGTTGATTTTTCCAACTAATAATGTAAAAAGTCAGTTTTTGTAATTTTCAAAAAATTGATTTTTTTAAATTTAGATATGCCATAACATAAATGCTTACATTTTTAAAAACATTTTATAATTATATCTGTGACCAATGATTGCAGAGATATAGACCTCCTCGGGACTTTGTTTTAAACACTGTATATCATTAAAATGATCTATAGTATTGCGGAATAAGGACTTTAAATTCTGTTATTTGCTTTATTCCCCATTTTAATAATTAACGCGCAAGTATCTATGACTTTCTCTCTCACATGCACGCACACACACATATGGGCGTGGGTATGTACCTAAATCTATTATCCACTTCACCGGTCACTGTAGTATGTGGAAGGCTACGTTTCCCCCGAGTTATCTCGGGATGATCGTGAAGTGGTTCTAAGGTTTATGAAAATTAAGTAGCTGGATATATACTCTCTAAATTACCTAATTTTCTGCCATTTGCTATTTAACATTCCTGCCAAGATCCTAATTAATTGCTAGTACCCATCCCGTTTTCCACACCACTTTATTTTTAGAGTAATTCTCTCCAAATATAATAAAGGATTAAATAAGAAGAAAAATACTCTAAAAGTAAACTGGTTGGGGAAAAAAAAAAAAAAAAAAAAGAAGAAAGAAGAAAGAAAGAAAAAAAAAAAAGGCAGGTATTAACAATACTACAGAATATTAATTATGATGTTGCCAGCTATGATTTTTAATTATAGATGTACTAGAACACATTTTATAGCATTCCGAACCTACTAAAGTCTTATTTGGCAAAATTTAGAAGTGTCATTTGGATTTTTAACCTAATTATTTTGATTTTATTCTTCTGTTCAGTTCGTCAGGAATTTTATAAAAATAATTTCTTAGCTAACAATACAACCTATGTCAGACTGAAAAATGTATTTCTACATCAACAAGCGCATTTAATTAATACACACACACACACACACACACACATATATATATATATATATATATATATATATATATATATATATAACATTTTAAAGGTATTGACGGGTTCTTTCAAAAAATACTCATATTGAAAATTTCCTCAACCCAACAATGCTTCTACGTATGCAAAAACTTTTATCTAGATGACAATTATAAATAATTATTTCTAAATATAGAAGAGGTCCACAAGCGGCTAAGCGATTCTGTGCTCAAAGCTGGTTGGTGGGAGGTGCCGGGTTCGATCCCAGGCCACGTTCATCGATCTAGCCGTTCGGAGTTTTAAGTAGTTTTTTTTTTTTCGAACTCACGTAAATACGGGCTAGGACCCCTTAGAAAGACCCCATGGAGGGCATTCCTCCCACAGGCCTAGGACCCTTGCGTAGTCAATCGGCCTTAAAAACCTACAACTGCAACTAAGTATAGAAGAAGGTACATTACAAATAAAGTTTGATTTAATGACTGTACAATTACTTCAAATTTACTGTAGTGTTACTATGGAATCAAAGTCTCATTATTTATTAAATTTATCACTGTAAAATAATTTCACATAAACTGCAATATTTTCCCAAATTAGTAGCTTGCACTTTCTTTTTCTCTCTTTCCTTTTCTTTCTTTCTTTCTTTTTTTTATTTTTTTCTACATAAATTACTTTCAAAATTACTTGACATTTGCTGCAAAATAATAGAAGTGTTTTTACAATAGAGATTGCACTTCATAAAATCTACTGTTGACTACAGAAAAACTTCAAAAATACTTCAGTTCTATAGAAAAATGATGTTCTAATTTAGCTGGGGAAGTATAAACCTAATAATTTGCAAAAACATTACTTTTTGTTTACAGACGTTTTAAATAATTTAATTATTTATAATTTTTATTATTTATTATTTTTTAAATTTTTTAAATTTATTTATTATTATTTTTTTATAAATAAGTTAAGAAAAAACTATTGTGTGCATACATATACATATAATTTAATTTTATATATTTTTAACCTTGGCAGTGAATTTTTGGAAGCAGATGCCAGTACGCCAGTAAACATAGATTCTCAAAGCTTCGAAATCACAAAGAGGAACATTGGGCAACATCCTGACAGGTGGGCTTTCGACACAGCAGCGGTAAGTATGTGTTTCAAACGTTTTATCCTGAGGTAAACTAAAATAATTTAATTAAGATTAAAAACTATTAAAAGTTTAAAATTAGAAAACATTTCACGTGTATATATAATATATAAAAAGTAACAAACCACTTTAAGACACGTAGATAACCTATTTTTATTAAAAACGACACAAAGCTTTTCGCCATTATAACAATAGCATCATCAGGTGTAATTACGTTACATAGAACCAGCAATATATAAACAAGAGAAGTTCAAACGGTTTAAAGTTACGGTTACAATAAAAAAAATTTCATTTCAAATGATATTGAAATGAAAATTTTTTTATTGTAACCGTAACTTTAAATTTTTTTTTATTGTAACCGTAACTTTAAACCGTTTGAACTTCTCTTGTTTAGATATAGTGAGTATAAGTAAATAGTGTGCCGTTCGACGCGGAGATTACGTTCGAAACTGGATGAAAATCAGCAGAGGGCGCAAACATCGTTTCTCCGGCAACGCCGGCAACGAAAATGCTATGTAAACAAAGTTGTTTTTCATTACATTTTAATCAAATCAACCTTTTGGCTATAATTTAACTTCATATAAGTTAGCGATAACTAAATATTAAAAAAGCTTTGTATAAAAATATGCATAAAATAAGTTCAAAAGCCATACATATAAATTGATTTAGAAAAGCAATATGATTAATTGATACAACTACAACAAAATGAAGTTTAAAAACGTAAATTACGTAAGAAAAACATGAACAATGAAAATTAAACAATAAATTACAAAACACTTAAACTTCTTTAAATGTAAATGAAGTTTACTTTTAAAGTTTAAAATACTTTTTGTATAGTAATACAATAAATAAAAAATAACAGTAATAAGTAATTTAAAAACCATTAGTACTCGTAATAGATGCAATTGTCAAATAGTTTATTTATTTTTTATTTATTCATGAATAACACACTCACGCATATATATATATATATATATATATATATATATATATTAACGCTGGAAAAGAATTGATTGAACTGTTTGCAAAAGAAATGTTATAATTAAAAGTGGTGAAAAAAGCATTTAATATTCAGTACAAATAAATTTTAAGTAAAATGACAAAATCAAACTTGAGAGTTAGAATAAAATATTACTATTTACATTATTTATATTCATAACTAGACTTAACACAGATTCAAGAAAAAACAGAAAATATTTTAGATATTAAGCTGGCACAGAAACAGTCACAAAACTGTTCTTGATGCAATAACCGGAATGTAATATATATAATCTATTTCTGATTAAATTAAACTTAAAGAATAATATTTCAAAATGTGTTGCAAAGGGGAAGTCTTTAATATAATCAGTCAATTTCCACAAAATTCAAGCTTCCAACTAATATATAAATACTAATATTGATATGTTCATAATAAAAAAAAAAAATTGACTAATAGAAACAAAGAAAATATATACACATATAACTTACATTAGCTTTTATCCGCTCTTGGAATTAATAGTTTCCATTTCTTTGGCATTTCAATATCGTTGGGTGCATTAAAGTACGAAATTTTTTTGTTGCAATTTGAATATCTACTGCTGCATCCTGGGTCAAAGCAGTGACTTTGTCGCTTAGGTTGAGTATTTTTATCATTTTCATACCTTGGAAACATTAAATATTAATAAACAAAACCTCAAACAAGAAGTAAACAATACTGTCATATACGCTTAAAATTTAAATATCCCTCAATGTTTTGCCAAAGAAGGAACAGTGGCGCCGCCTAGATGCAGGATTTTTTAAGAAACTGGTTTTGCATTGGATTATCAGTAGAACGGCACACTATTACTTATACTCACTATAGTTTAGATATTGCTGGTTCTATGTAACGCAATTACACCTGATGATGCTATTGTTATAATGGCGAAAAGCTTTGTGTCGTTTTTAATAAAAATGTGTTTTAAAGTGGTTTGCTACTTTTTATATAAAATAATTTACTCACATAAAGTACACACCAAATTTTTTCCTTTTTTTTTTTATTGTGTAGAATTGTAACTGGAATTTTTCCATACAGCTAATTACTATAATGTTATGATTTCCAAATAACACAAAATTATTTAATCGCATATATATATTAACGAAAAATTGACTAAAGGATTAAAAAAAAAAAAAAAAAAAAAATCGCACTGCAGAAAAATTGAATTATATACCTCTTTTATGCGTAATAATTTCAAAACTAATGCTTGAAAACTGTCATGTTTGCATAATATTAAAGATATGAAATGTACATTTTCGATTTAGTAATTTGCTTTATTGCACTCTACGAAGTACTTAATAAAAATCTACATAAAACTTTCTTTTTAAACGTAATATAATAAATATGTACTTTGTGTTCTATTATGATTTATTATCTGAAATAAACAAGTTATAATTTAATATATGAAATAAAACTATTTATTTGTTAGATATAAATAACTATTTAATAAAAATATGTATTCTGGATTGAGTAATTCCACCTTTATATGCAACGAGTGCTTTGATGCGCAATGGCATAGTATTATACAGATTTTAATATAAATCTCAGAAATTTCACTATACCAAATATCATAAACAATTTTTCTAGTTCTTGCAGAGTTGTAAGCTGCAAATTTCGACTATCCCCCCCCCCCTTCCGCTTTTTTATAGACTAAATTTTTTCGAGCGGATTGAGATTAGGACTATTAGGTCTGGTAAAGAAAATTTTTACGATAATCTTTCTGGGATTTAACTTAAAGTGAAAAATGATATGATTACTTGGAAAATTATAAGTTCTCAAGGGAATGGATAGGTAATTTCAACAATTTGAACCAAATAAACGTACCACAGTCATACGGCATTTTAAGAGACTTTCCATGAATTTTGTCTATACTTTATGAAAAAATTGCGCATGTATATATATATATATGTGTGTGTATATGCTTTTGAAGCAACATTTTTAAATATATTAGAAAAATAAAACTCATATGATACAGAAAAAAAAGATCCCCTGCATATGCTCATTTTGTTGAAAGAAAATCAAGTTTCTTATGTAATATAAAAAGAAGATTTGCGTTTCTGTACTCGACGTTTCTAAAAACGAAAAAGAAACATTATTAAAAAATATTTTTAAATCAAAACTGCCTTTTTAAAATCTTCTAAAACTACTCTGTTGCACTCTTTTATTTCGTAAACAATAATAGTTTAGCAAATTTCAGATACTTTAAAATTGAAGAATTTTCCCTTTTCTTGAAAAAGCTATATCTTCTTCTACACAAAATAAATTAACAAATAAAATAAAATAAACATTGAAAAGTTACGCCGTAATTTACATTTAGAATTGATTTTTGATCAGAATTGCCTAGTTTCTAACACTGTGTTGACCACATTTTTTTTTATTCTGTAAATGTATATAATAATGTATTGTAGATGTATGTATTACATATCCATGTAAGTGTATTGCAGACATGCTAATACAGTTGCATCGAATTGGGAAATTTTCCACTTTTTATAATATCAAAAAAATATATTTAAAGGGAACTAATGTGCAAGTTGTACCTGACGGGACTAATGTGCAAGTTGCACCGAACGAACAAACTATTTCTTTCAACGAAAATGCCTACTGACCCTGGACGATAGGTCTAATATATCGTATCCTATTATATATCGTATTTATCGTAATAAAACTCAATACTTATTTCGCTTCCTTCTTCGACTCGTTTTAATACGCATTTTTCATACGCATGAGCAGCCCCCGAAAAACAAAAACATTAAATTCATTTTTTTTACTTATTTTTATTTCATATTATTTCACGCGCACTTTTTATTTCCTAATTCAAAATTATTAAAAAAAAACTTTTTCGATATCACTTGTAACGACACTGATTATTATTAATTTTCTTTTCTTTTTCTTTCAATAATAATAATAATAATAATAATAATAATAAAAGATTTTGATGAAATTCTGGCAAAAGCATAATTTAGTTTAGGAGGGAGGACTATTAGTTTTTTTTTTTTTCTTTTTTTTTTTTTTTTTTTTTTCTTTTTTCAAATTATAACATCGCTTTCAAATTATTCAATTACATTTTCGATAAATTTTAGATTTCGACAAAAGTCCAACTATCGAAATCGACAACGCAAAAATCCCAGATTGAGACTAATAGGCACTCAGACCTAATAATATTCGGGAAATCGTGTGAAAAATTGCCAATTTCAGCTGAATTTGAATTCGAGGTAGAAATTTATTGTCTTGTCTGTAATACACACGTAAAAAAACAGAAAACATGTTGTTCGATTTCCAATTATTTCATTAGAAATACTTGAAATTTTAATCCATTTTCATCTAAAAATTAATTCGTACATGTAAGGTAAAGCTAGGCGAGATTGCGCGGTGGGAGAGATTGCGCACATAGGGGAGGACAGAAAGGAGTACAGTGGGTGCTCTGAAATTCCAGGTAGTTCTGCAACATCGATAGCGGAGTGCCCTCTTAAATATGCATGTTCATTGGTTGAACAGTCTAAGATTAGACGTGGTTATTTTGTCTCGTTTTCAAAAATGTTTGCTTAAATTTTCAAAACCCTTTCTACAATTTTTATAGACTGGTAGTATTACAAAATATTTTTTATTTAAACGACTTCTCATGGATTCGTTTATAAATTTTACTTGTGGCAGATGGTTGCATGAAAGTTGCATCATTTATAACAACGAGTGCAACAATTATAGACAACGACAGATTAGGTCAACGAACAAGAAAACATTCAAACTGAAAAAGGATTTTATTAATTTTAAGTTAAACATATTATCGAGTAACTAAATGTTACTTTTTATAATCTAGTCTTGGGTTTTTTTTTTTTTTTTTGGTCTGCTTCTTTAATTTATTTTCTTTAAATAAAAATTTTTAATCCTTTTTTCAATTGTTTTTTCTTTTTCTGTTTTTTTAATTATTAAATTGAAATATTTACGTGTAATATAAAAATGTTTCTTTACAAAACTCTTATGCCAATATCATTTAAGTGCAATTATCACTATTAATAACTTAATTGTAGTTAAAATTTAGCGCAATCCCTCCTAAAGCCGCTATCAAACGAAGGTCTTTGGCACAAAATACCTCATAAACAGGTTTTTCCTGCGGGAAACGATCCAAATATGCCGTTTGATACAAACTGCCGAACGTATGTTCGTCAATCACGCATTTTCGACTGTTTAAATCACATACGGTAGTCTTTAGAACGAAATCCTCCAATCAGAGAATCGCGATTACAGAACACCCTCTATTCTTTTCCCTTTTAACCCTTTAAGGTTCACTACTTAATTTATTTTAAAAATTACTAAACTAATTTTTAAAATGGCTTTTAGCCACATAGCTGATCATAAATATTTAAAAAATAAAAAATTAGCATTGTTCCTTTTCGAGAAATTTTCGGCTTGAAACATCTGTAAGTAAACCTTATTAAATTCAAATAATATTTAATTTAATAAATAAATCACTTTATAAGTAAACATTATCGACAACAACAACTCGTAAAAGTTGCATAGATCCCAACATTTCAATCTATTCCGGAGTCTTTTAACCCTTTGCGGGGCAAGATAATTCTGGTCATTTAAATTAACCCTTTCATGGTCATGAACGTGTATACACGGTCAGAGTTTTTTACTTCTGAATCATTTATTCATTGCTACGAATTTGCTAAATAGAAAACAATCAGTTTCTCGGTATTCCTGATAAATCTGTAATATTATTAGTACTTAATGACTTAAATATATATAAAACACATCCCTCTAAAATGGCTTCGAAACGAAAAAATTAAAAATGGCGTGACCATGAATGGGTTAAACTGACACCGGAATTTACGAACATAATTATAATACAAGGAATTTTAAATTTTCATGTTGAAAAAAGGGCATTTTCTGCTTTGTTATAAATGTAAATTTTTGCTAAAAAATTTCCGGGATGAGTTTTTGCACTTGAGAATTAAAATTAGGTGTTCCATGTAGTGGAACACTGAGCGGCAAAAGGTTAAACATGCTTGGGGGAGAATAATAGCCAAATGTTGGGTTCGTTGTTTATATTTCTGGATTTTGTTCTTCCGTTTATGCTTAAAAACAACCCCACTGAAGTCATTTGGTCACTTTTGAGAGGTAATAGTTTATATTTTAGAAAATAGCGTCTTCCGTCTGATAGTAACTTAACCATTTGCTCAATCTCTCCTACCCTATGAGGAGAAACTGCGCAAAATAGCTCTCTTGGTTTTATTACAGCTGTTGCTTTAAATCCTAGTATAACAACAAATTAGTAATGGAAATGCGTAGAAAAAGGATCCCTTCAAAGTTATGCACAAACAATTTAGCAAAAAATAAAATAAATAAATAAATAAATAAAAATTTAGATTTTTTATATATATATATATATATATATACCGTTTTGTTGAAATGGGCGCAAATTCTCCTAGCTTTACCTTATTCAAAAGTTTCACATTTTTCATTTTTTTTTTTTTTTTTTTTGCTTGATTTATATTTGATTTCATTACATGGTTAAATTCAAAACATTTTTAATAAATATATAACATTTACTTGTTTAGAAACACCTGTACCAGTTGATGAAGAACGACAGTTATGCCCGATATTTGAGGTCTGAAATGTACAAGGAATACCTGAACGGTACAAAGAAAAAGGTACGCATGCAATTCTATTTGTAACTAAATCAATTAATAAAATGTAATTTGATTGCAAACATGCCGATATTTTATTACAATCTCTCTCTCTCTCTCTCTCTCTCACACACACACACACAAAAAAAAAAAAAAAAAAAAAAAAAAAAACTCTCTCTGGACTGAAAATTGTTTACATGATTTGAAATCGACCTCCTCCACAAAATATAGATAGATTGAAGAAACTTTGAATGAAGAAATTATATATATATAGACAAAAAACACATGTCTATTTCTTTTGAAAATCTATGGTTATAAACATATTTCTAAAAATTCAAAAAAAAAAAAAAAAAAGTCTTGGATGTATAAATTAAAAAATGTATCAATAAACAAGCAATTAACACATGCACACCAAAGTATACTGAAAATACCAACAGCTGATTGAAAGCAATTTTTAAATTTTCATGTATCATACAATCAAGTAATTGTAAGGATTTTATTTTTTTTATTATTATGTCTATAATATATATGGCTTATATATAATATGGTTATAATATGGTCATAATATATTTATTTTATTATACACTAGTTGATTTGGTCAGCTTCGCTGGTCACTACATTTAAAGGATTTTTTTTTAATAAGAAGTTTCATTTTTTAATTCCTATATTTCTTAATAAACCTGGAAAATATAAGCAGTTATCGTTTGCTACAAATTAATTACAGCACAGCCTCGCTTATCCCAGGTAATGTGGACTGAAAGTACCTCGGATAATTGAAAACTCAGGTAGAACGAACTCTGTTGTAAATCGAGGGAAAATATACAGTAAAATTTAAAATATATGAAAATGTAACCAATGCGAAGTAAAATAAAATACATCTTTTACATAATTAAACGTAATCAGTTAAAAATGCAATACAATACATCATAAATTATAAAAACCAGTACTGTATAGTCAAATTTGTCAAAGTTTTTCCCGCTATTTTTCAAATGCCAGGCTTCCTCCACCGAGACGTGACAACCTCGGTTAACCGAAATCGGTTAATCGGGGCTCGGATAACCGAGACAAATTAATAATGATAAACCGTTAATAAAAATTAATAATGATAAACCGTTATCATGTTTATAGTATCTTGGTTAATTCAAATGTGTCATCGTGGCTATACAGATTTCACTTTATTTTGTAGATGTGACATGATATGCGAACTGAAGTAATTTATATACCTATACACATAAAGATGCATAAACTAAATCTTTACCGATAAATTATTGTAAGGTTTCATGAAGTAAACATTAAGCAATTTCAATCGTACTTACCAGTTTTGGTCAGTTTATCTCTTTCGAAGTGTACTTGTTTTATAATTTCTATGAAAATATTATTTTTTAATTAAAATAAAAGTAATTTTTAAAGACTAAAGTATCTTTAAAATAATACCCCACCCCCTTCACAAAAATAAATAAATCGAAAAATAATAATAATAATAATAAAGCAATGAACTAAATGATAAATCTTTTGACTATGATGGTAGGTAAGAAGCCATTTAACAAGTGTCTGCATTGCATTCCAATGCCATTCATTTTTTTTTTTTTTTTTTCTTTTCATTGACAATTTGTACGTTCCCAGAAAGGTCCCACCTATTCATTTTTTTCCCTTCTATTGCACGTTTAAAGAATTCAAAATTAATTACCAGTAATCGATGAGGCAAATGTCACTTCTGTATATCTTTGCCAGCGTAATATAATAGGGTTTTAATACGAATACGCATAGTCATAGTCACTTTTTTTTTCTTTTCTGTATTCTTTTGTTTTAGAAAAACGATGAACTTGTTTTCTTAAGAAAACAAGAATTCGTTTCTTAACATTAATGTCTAAGAATCATCTTTTTTGTTTCATTTCTTCACGTTTGACGTTATTGTTATACAGTTTGGCTCATAAATAAAAATTTAAAACATTTTGTTTAACTTTCTCTGTAATTTTTTAAGATTTTCTTTGCTATCTCATGCAAAATTTTACAAGAGATGGCCCCTAAACCTCTCCAAAAGAAAGATTAATAATATATCGAGATATAAATATCTCGTAAACTAATAACTGTACTGAGCGTCAAATTTGTACACCCATATTTTTCCACATTATTATGCGTTTTATGTAACAATTAATATAGGTCATAATTCATATTTTTTTAATATGAATTTATTAATATTTTTCGTAATTAAAAAAAAAAAAAAAAAAAAAAAAAAAAAAAAATCATAATCAAAAGTGATAATGGATTATGTTTGGGTTTCTTCACTGTATCTTGTAAAAAAAAGAATGATGTCGATGAAATTATTTTTTGTGAAGTTATTAATAAAAGTTTGAAATATGAATTTAACATTAGCACCTTCAAACCTCGAACGCTTATAACTCTATAAAAATTTAAGTAAAATATACAACCAATATACTTTTTCGCATCGTCGCGACCCCAGAAATGCAAAAAAAAAAAAAAAAAAAAAAAAAAATAGGGTATTACCATTGAAAAAATGAAATTTGGGGCGAGTTTTAATATGTAGACGAACCCCAATTCAAAATTCCACTTCATCTTCTAAAAGTACTAACAATTCCCTGTCGAATGATACCTACTACATTTTTCTGCATCGATTAGCAACGATGTTACATCGAGTGTTTTTATCCCCGACTGTACATAAAAATGTCTTTAAAATTGCAGAAAGTTGTAAGTTATGATTTTATAAACGAACACTGCATTAATCCATAGATATAGTAATAAGACATAGATTGATCAACGAGAGGGAAAAAGTAAGGCCTTTTTTTTCGGGAAAAGTCACTCTAATAGCTGCCTTTCCCCGAGTAAATCACACGGATAATTTAGTAAATAAAATTTATGAATAATTTATTTACTAAAGGTGAATGAAAAACTCCAGATACAGTTTCAAATTCATTTTACCTTTTATTCTTTTTTTCAATACTCTCTAATGGCTGATTTTAGAACTTTTTTCGGGCCTCAAATTTTTTGCTCGATAACATGGGGATGATAGATCTATATATATATTACTATATCTATGCAATAATCAATATTCATCATTAATTTCCAATTCTTTTCTTTTTTGTTCTTTTTCAGAGTAAACTCTTCATACCAAAACTGCCAAGCCTGAGCATTGGATCCTGAAAAATTCCTTTCTCAAGTCAACAAGATTCCAAATCAAAAAGTTGAAAAAATAAAAATAAAAAAATCAACCAATATTTTGTGATACTTATTATGTATATAGAATGCAGAATTGTACGTTCATTCAAATCAAGCTTTTTCCCATCCCCGATTTTAATGGTTGGATCAGAAGATCAAAGAAAACTTGCAATACAAATTCTAAGCTTATTAAAAGATTATACAATATTGTTATATCGCTTTCGACAAAGTATGTATTTCAAAGTGTTTAAAACAAATCATAGTTATTTTCGGAAAAGAGAAAATAAAAATCATAGTGAATTTTAATATTTAGTGTCTGAATTTATTTATGCATCTACATATACTATACCAGCTTTCGTGCTACACTTTACATACCTACAGTGGCGTATGCAAGGGGGGGGGGGGTTAAATCCCCCCTTAACAAAATGTATGATAAGAAAAATTAGGCTGTTCCTTACATTTTTTTTTCACATTTCAGGCGGAAAAAATGTATGGCAAGCGTAGAATATTTTTTTCTACGAAGTGGTTTAAAATTATGACTAACTTTTTTTTTCATTACTCGGCGATAAACACTCCTGAAAATAACTAAACCACTTCATTTGCGCGACGCGAAACATGTTTCCCCTGAAAACAATTCTCTGAGAGGATTTCACCTTTACGAGTTCATACTCAAGGACAAGAAGGGTCGACCATATGGGGGAGGGGTGACCATTGAAGTAGTGACCTTGAAGGAGTGACCCAAACAATATCCCAACAGTAGGAGACATTTTAAATGAACTAGCGAAAACTTCTCGTCGATTAGACTTCGCTCTGTAAATAAGAAAATTCAATGAAATATTTTGCGTAACTATGTATTGAATTTTACGTTTTGTGTAGCAGTTTGTACAGGCTCTACGTTATTCATCGCTAATTAAAGATTTTTCAGTTTGATCTTCTAATTGGTGAGTTTGTTTTACTATTTTTCATTTTCTTACTCTTATTTTCGGCAAGTAATTATGATATTTTAAAAGATTGTTAAACTTAATTAAACTTAAATAAACTTAATTAAACTTAATTAAAAATTCGGAAGGACGAACCCCCCCCCTCCCCCCCTCCCTTGGAAAAATCCTGGATACGCCACTGCATACCTATAATGACGCTTTTTTAATGATTTATGCTGTAAATCAGCACAAAACATGCGATAAATCAACATAAAACCACAACACAAGTATAGTGCAGCTACATATGTCCCACGTTTAGCACTGAGGATGATTCTAGTGTAAGAGGGGTGCCAAATTGACCGACAGGTTGTGATTCGGTGAACATCCAGTCATTCAACGTTCCCTTATCACTTATTTTCTCTCAACCATAAGGGATTATATTAAACCCTTATTTTAACACTGGACTCGTGGAGTCAGCACTTTCGTGGAGTCTTCCATCGTCGTAAGAAATGTCCTTGAAGAATACGACACTACACACGTAAAAGCGTGCTTATTAAAATCCGTTCCCACCCTTTTTACTGATGAACCACAGCAGCTATTCAACTAAACACGGGGAAAATCATCAATTTCTTGAACGCCAAATGAAATAATAATAATATTATAGTTTTAAAAAATTAAAGAACACGCTTTTATAGAATGTGAACTAAAAAAGCACAAAATATCTATCTTACAAGGGAACTCTTCCAAGCGGTAATCACCGATTTTCTTAAAAAAATTACAGAAAATAGTTTAAACTATATTTAATTCACTTGTGAAAAAATTAGCTGCTGAATCGCAACAGGAAAGCTGTAAAAAATTATTAAACTTTACGTTTTGAACGCCAAATACGAAAAAAGTCATCGCCAAATCACATTAACCTTCCTTCAGTGATGCCAAGGGACTTCAGTATAGGAAGGTTGTGTTTTCTATCGCTCTAGGGTGACTGAAGCAAGGAATCCATCCCCTCAGGGAAGGATCAAAATTATGATGGCATGTCTCCAGAATATCCCTATGAGTGAATACAAGACCATCTCCAATTTCCCACTGCGTAGCTATAGTGTGACGTTAAAACCCACTCAACACTCAATATATTTTCTGAAATCTAGAAGTTTCTATTTAGAAAAAGTGACATTGGGTTACATACAAACGGAACGCTTGCAATTTCGATGACGTAAATTTTGCAAGTTTTTTGCAAATACAGTCGGCAGCAAAAGTAACAGAGCACTAGCGAAAATTCCTATGTAAAAAAAAGTAAATTTAATGCAGATTTGTTAAATAAATCCTTGTCGAATCCTGTTCGTAGTCAGTCTAAGAACACAATTTGACAAGGATTTATTTAACAAAACAGTGTTAAGTGTGCTTTTTTCACATAGGAATTTTTGCTAGTGCTCGGATACTTTTGCTGCCGACTGCACTCATACATTTGGAACGCCTGCAAACAGCTTTGCAACTGGAAGTGTTTCATTTGTATGTACCCCATTATGTTTTGTGTTAGATATAATATTTTCCATTATTTTATGTAATGTTTCAATATTGTATTTATTTAAAATAATGCAATTTCAGAGTTACTTTTACATTACTCCAGATTATATATAATCTGGAGTAATTTAATGTCTGAAGCACTCGGCATGTGCATTTATATAAATTTGCAGACGATTTAAAAACTAATCTGATTTATAGATTGGTTGGCTGGGTTTTACGTCGCACTAGTACTGCGGAATGGGCAATTGGCGACCAATATGAATTATAATATTTGATTGAACATTTGATTGTTAGAATAGTTGATTGAAATTAATACTCAAATAAATAAATCAAAATTAAAATATTTAAGATATTTGAGGTTGAGTAGGTTTTAAGTTTTAATTCGCACTACAGATATGCAATGGCGACAGTCTAGGGTACATTCCTAGAGATGGTCCGTAGACGTGTTTACAACTTTGATCCTTTACGGAGGGGATTATTTAAAATTGGAAAAACACGTGCATAACCTTTATGGCTTCTTACATTTCTGGTAATTTATTTTGTAAAAATATGCATTAGAATTTCATAAGGTTGGTTGGGTTTTACGTCGCACTAGTGCTGCGCAGTGATTTTTTTCATAGGTAATTTTCTTAGAATTATTAACTGCGAAATCTTGTTGTTTTAAAAATAATTGTTATGCTGAATGCAGACCCTCCGTGGCCGAGTGAGTATGTCACCCTCGCTTATCGCCTTCACGTGTAAAAGAATGGGTTCGATCCCCAACCGACCCAGGGTGTTTTTTTAATTTTTTGTATTTTAATCCGGTTATGAGAGGCATACTATTGTAACAATCTCAGCTATCGTAGATCACAAGTCGGATCGTACAGTCGGCAGCAAAAGTATCCGAACACTAGCAGTAATCCCCGTCAGAAAAAAGCACTCTTAATACTGCTTTGTTAAGTAAATCCTTGTTGAATCCTTGTTGAATCCTAAGAACATGATTCGACAAGGATTTATTTAACAAAGCAGTATTAAGTGTACTTTTTTTAGACAGGAAGTATTGCTAGTGCTCGGTTACTTTTGCTGCCGAGTGTTCCATCCCACTTGTGATCTAAGATAGCTGCGATTGTTACAATAGTATACCTCCCTATGTTATATCTGTCCTCATCTCGACGAAATTTACAGGAGGGGGAAGTCGAGTCAAACATACAAATCGTATGTATATATTAAAAATAAATAACATACGCAGAATGCAACCATTTATCACCTGCCGATGTACCGGACCCTCCTCAGGAGTGCATCGCAAACCGTCGCCAATTGCCCATAGTGCAGTACTAGTGCGACAGTAAACCCAACCAACAAACAGGACGAAATTTAGGGTAGAATCATAGATCGTCTCCAATTGCTCATTGCGTAGCTCTAATGAGATATTGGATCCACACAACTCATATTCTGTGGAGTTCGTCGAAGGTTCGTACTGCCCAATAAAATGATCAGACTAAGGGGTACATACAAATGAAACACTTCCGGTTGCAAAGCCGTTTGCAAGTTCCAAATGTATGACTACAGTCGGCAGCAAAAGTATCCGACCACTAGCAAAAATTCCTATATAAAAAAAGCACACTTAACACTGTTTTGTTAAATAAATCCTTGTCGAATCATGTTCTTAGACTGACTAAGAACAGGTTTCGAGAAGGATTTATTTAACAAAACTGCATTAAGTGTACTTTTTTTACATAGGAATTCCTGCTAATACTCGGATACTTTTACTGCCGACTGAATTTGCAAAAAATTTGCAAAATTTACGTCATCGAAGTTGCAAGCGTTCCGTTTGCATGTAACCCTTATAAGAAAAATGTGTCCGGATACGAAATGCTTTCATTTTAGTTTTTAAAAAAAAACAGCTTTGTGTTTTAATATAAAATGTTTTGTTTTATTTAAATTTATAAAAAAGTTTTGATCATATTTTTTTTAATGTCGTTTTTAAAAACTTGATGTAAATATTCTTGCAATTGTTATTGACACAGCTTATTTAACTGAAATATTAAATGTTATTTAGAATTTAGACTAAATAAGTCTCAATCTGGTAAATTATCTGGTTTTTGTTAATCTATTCTGAATTCTCATGTGCTCGACAGCGTAGGGAGTTCGTTTGACTATCAAAAAGAAAGAACATCTACATCTATTAAATCTTCCTTGCAATGAAATTTCGAAGAATGCAGTCGCCAAACAGGCGCTTTTTTGGAAAGATTGCAAACATGCTTCCATTTTTAATAATTTTTTATAGCTTATCTATTGCGACTCAGCAGCTAATATTTTAGGAAGATGCTATTCATGATTAAATCTTATGCCAGAATTTTTTTCAAGAAAATCGGTGATTACCGCTTCAAAGAGTTTCCTTGTTAGTATTAAAATGCAGGGTAAAAGAAAATCGTGCGAGTGACACACCATAATATTTACATACATTTAAATCTTTAATTAAAATAACTTAGAATTAAACAAAAACCATTTTTTTTTAATCTCCCCTGACTGGGATCGAACGCTGGACCTTTAGGTTCGTAGCGCGGCGCCTTACCTCAACGCCCCATCGTTCACGTAGGGAAAGTATTTTTTTACAATATAAATTTTTTGTTTGCTCCCAGAGCAGTTACAAACATACATACATACAGGTGAAGCTAATAAAAGCGTGTTAAAATAGCAGGCAGCTGTTTTGGTAGCATTTAGCATACCATCATCAATGCATAACGAAACGAAACAAAAGTTCTCCTACATACAGGGTGACCATGATTAAGCTTACAGTGCTTACAGTATACCTTAGCATGATGTAATTTGTAAGGGGGGAAAAATCCAAACTGTGTAAGAAATTAAATGAAACGAGGGATGAAATAGTCTAAATAATAATTATAATAGTAATAATAATAATAATAATAATAATAAAATAAATCTAAAAATTTACCGTTAAGAGAATATGTAACGCTGTTTTTCTAGGTAGCTTTTCTCGCGGGCAAATTAGCGCAGTGTCCCCAATTTCAAAATAATAAATGGGTCAAAAGCATTGCTTAGAAGAAATGATTTCATCAATTTGAATTTTTAAATTGTGAGAAAAGCTTTACTTAGATAAACAGCACCATATATTCCCCTAGCTGTAAGATTTGGACCTACACTTATTTATTTACTTATTTGCGCAGTCCTCCGTGAGCCGCCTTGTTTAAACTTCCTACAAACATTGGTACCGTTCTTGCCATTAGATCGCACTGCAGAGCCATAGCCTCCTAAACTAGATGCCTTCCGCGTGGCTTGGAAACTTGGTAACAGTTCAAGCGGACTAGCGTCTAGCCAGCGACGAGCAACTTGCACACTTTCCTCCAGATTTCACGCATGCGTCGTATGTCGGCGCTGAATTTTATTTATGTTTATTCGATGTGTTTATTTCCCATTTTCATCCAGGACTTTCTTTGGTAGTGCTGCCATCTGATGGTCAATGTAACTATTTAAATTATTTTCCATGTCAAATCAAACAAAATTTAAAATTTTTAACCTTTAAGATTTCAACAGCAATTCTGAGAATCATTTTTATTAACGTTATAAAAGGAAGTATACTTTCTAATTTTTATATCTCGTTCGATTTTCATATAATTAATATTTAAATTAAAAAAAAAAGAACATTATTGTTTCGTTTGTGCAAAATTAAATTTCCCAAGTTGTATCAGACATAGAGGGCTGTTTGAGACCTCATTTTAAAGAGAATTTTCATGAGGTTTATTTTAATACGCAGCTTACCTATACTTGCTTTTTTTTTTTTTTTTTTTTTAACTTATATAATAATAAGTTGGTGATTTTTAAAAAAGCTTCAAAAAAGTCTTTTATTATATCATTAGCTACAAATCTTAAAATTTATAGAGTGGAATAAAATGGGTTATGGCAAAAATTCCATTATTTTTTAATAGTTACTATAAGCTTTTTACTATAACTCCTGATCTCATTGTTATCCTTTTTACTTCCTTATACAAAGTATATATAATAGTTATGATATCATTTAAAGGGGAAAATATTTAAAAAAATACAAAAATTTTTAAAGCACTAACTTTTCTTTTTTCCTGAAATGGAATGATTTTTGGATCACTCCATGTCAAATAAACTAATCATTCATCCTGACCATTTTAGATTTCAACAAGAATTATAGTATTTATTCTCCTTAACAATAAAAAATAATTATAAAAACATTGTTATTTATATCTGTTAGAGGTTTAAGATAATAAATTTCTTTAAATCTGAAAAAAAAAATTTTTTAATGAAAATTTTATAATATTATCACCACTGAATTATATTCAATTTGAAATTTGATTGTCTAATTAACACTCCAATCACTGTGATGCACAATCGATAGAAAACATGCAGCATACGTCAATTAAATAATTTATCTATTGCAGAATAGGAGATATTTTGTAACAGAATAAATATCTCATTCAAAACTTTTAACATATGGTTTTAACTGGGCATTTAAAACTAAAGGACATTTTCTAAACAAAGAATGTTTTCTGTCAAGCACACGTATGAAGGAGCAAAGGGGGGGGGGGAATTATTTTCTAATTATTTTTGTTATTAATGGCATTAGTTTGTTTAGTACTCCTTCCTGTGAAAAATTAAAAAATGACAGCCAATATTTTCTGATAAATTCAAAATATTAAAAGTACACTTTTTAAAACTTGCCATACTACTATTTAAGGGGAGGGGGGAAACTAATTTGGAATAGAAAAACTATTTCTTATACAATAAGTGAAAAAGTTTACAGTAATAATAAGAAGAATAATGGAAAAAGAATTTATTTCAGACAATTTAATGTAAGGTAAAAATTGTATAACTGAAAAAATTGCTCTCATTTTTTAGTTTTTTTCAAAACTGAATTAAGTGGTCTTTAAAAACTGGATATGTACTATAACATGGTAATTAAAATTCAAAACAGCCCATCTTCTATCTATATACTAAATTCAAAAGCTAGATATCCTGATTTTGAATTACCAAATAAAAGAGAAGCAGCATTAGAATATCCACGCAGTTTTTTTTTTAAACAATTTATTATTTTTGATTTTTAAATTTCATGCAAAATGTTCTCCATTGAAGGAATGCGAATTAATTTATTAAAATTTAAAAGTGTTAGAATGTTGATAAAATCAAGAAGACATTAAAAATTTTAATACCTAAATACTGAAAAATGTTGAAATAATTCTAATAGTGAAAGTATGCTTTCTTCTTATGGGGTTGTACGATTAAAATTGTGTAGCAAATTTAGTTTGTAAAAAGCTATAAAACTTGTAATGTTATTTAAAATATTAAGTATAAATTCTGTAATTAATTATACTTAATTAAAGTTATACTCTGGATTCTAATAGTCCATTACATAATCCTAAAGTGTAATTTTTTCTTAAGTCTCTTCATATAAATATTTTTCACTTTTAGTACGACAGATCACACTATTTCTTTCAGATAGCGATTTTGCGTTATCACCATTTATTGTATTACTGAATGAATGTGCAAACATTTTTATTTTTATTTAAAACACAAAGCTGAAAGTTTGTTATTGTATCTATCCAGATTATTAGATTTTATCAAAAATTGCTACACTTATTTATAAGGACAACTTTTTAGTTCAATCGGATCATTGATTGAGGGCCGTTTTGCTTCATTCATAGCAAAAAACATAAACATAAATGAGGAATCGAAGTGAGGCAACGAAACTACAGCGAATCTTGAAAGTAAACAGAATTCAACGCCGGCACGGCGAAATCTGAAGGAAAGTGTGCGAGTTGCTCGTCGCCGGCTAGACGCTAGTTTCAAGCGGTAGACAGCGCCACCTGGTTTGCCAGCAGGTACAGATTGCGCAACATTTTTATTCAACTGTCACCAATAATTTTAAAGAGTGATATGTGATATATATAATCGACGTTTCTTCGATTCTATTCGCCTTTTACGTGCATAAAATCCCACTTTTAAAAGTTTTTGGTGGCTGTTGAATAAAAAAGTCGCGCAATCTGTACCAGCTGGCGCTGTCTACCGCCATGTTTCCGAGCCATGCGGAAGGTATCTAGTTTAGGAGGCTATGGCAGAGCACTGTAAGCTCTGTTAGTTTAATATGGTCACCCTGTATAATAAAGTTATCAAAATTTATTAATGTTTAAACAAACAATAGAATTAGGCGGAATGTGGGAGATCAGCCAATAAGAAGTTAAGCAACATTAGTCGTCAAAAATGTAGACGAAATTTAACAAAATTTATACTAAATGGGAAATTTCTAACAATCAGACAAAGAACCTCAAATTATCCAAATTAGTAGATATATAAATGTGTAGGAAGATTTTCTCATGTGTAATTTTACAGGAATTGCTGTTTCATAATACTTAGGGTCTGCCTTAAAATTGCAATTATTTGTAAAAGTAACTGAGTTATTTACATTAAACTTATTTAGATTCATGAGATTTTTTTTTCTTCTTTTATTGCTGTACATCAAAACGATTTCACCATTCTTCCTTCTTGTGATATCTCATGGAATTTTTATTGCTTAATTCAGTAAGAATATCACATTCAAAAGTGAAGCTTATTGTATTATATCTTTGGAATATTATTCTTTCAACAATAGCTTAATTTTTCTGCTTAATGAGTATTTTTTTTTTTTTTTAAGAGCTTGAAATTTAGAAACCAAAGTTTACTTAATGAAGTAAAATATTTAAACATATTAAAAAAAAAAAAAATCCTTACTAATCAAAAAGGCGACATGTTCAAAGGACAATATTCAAAAAACAGAATTCAAAAAGCTTTATTTTTGGATGAAATATCCTTATAAAACGAAGCAACAAAATTTTTGTAGGATAACATGAAAAGGGAGAAAAGGGAAATCCAAATGATGTACATCCTTAAAAGTTTGTTAAAAAATTAAAGAAAATTGATGTTTTCCCTCGATATTCAATATAAATTAAAGTTTTGACGACTGACAAACTGCTACTGTTTTAAGAAGATATTACAAATGAAGTCCTCGTCGGTGAAAGGGGAAAAAAAAAATAGTTAGTTTATTATTTATTAGATTTTTTTTTTTTTTTTTTATGTAGAATGAAAAATATACATATTGTGTCTTTGAGAAAAACATCCAAAATTAATTAATTTCTCATGATGAGCAACAAAAAATTTAACGTCTGTTAGACAAGGAGTCGATCAAGTTAGCAATGAGGGACTGTGGTATTCCATAACAATTTTCCATAAGAAAGAGATCTTACCAGCTGTGGAACCTTTTGTGGGGGAATAATAATAATAATAAATCTGTCTTTGACAGAATTTAATTTAGTATAACAGGTCTAATTTATATATTATAATCATGTAACTAAAAAAAAAAAATGTTTTTTTTTTCTTTTTAATACATGTATAGAAACCTTCACCAACTATTCAAAAAACATCACCATTAAGAAGATGAAGCAATCTATTCAGAAGGCATTATCGAAACATATCCAGAAGAAATAGCCAACAAATATTTAGAAGCCATCCAATTTATTAATTTTGATGGTCTCGGATACTAAAGTTGGCAAATGGTTTCTACGTGAAAATCGAGGAAGAATCTAGCTCAAGAGTAGATTTTTTAAAAGTGTAAAGGTTTTTACAGATTTGGTAAAATATTTTAAGTAGTTTTGAGTACAAGGTTGATTTTTTATACCAACTATCTGAAAAATGCTAGCCAGGGAATCGAACCCGGGCCATCCGCTTAACACGAGGATGCTGCTCCACGAACCACTCTGGCTGTGGAAATGTCGATAACCAGTCCCATATAGCAAATATTCTTCCGTAGGAGCTCCCGCGGCAAGTCCCAGATTTCCCATATTCCTCCCAGCATATTCCGTAGGAATGCAAAACGTCTGCAGAAATGGCCTCCGTAGGACTTCCGAATTTCGTAGCTCTGTCGTAGTTCCCGAAAACTACCTCTGTAAAATTATTACTAAATTATCAAATTAGATTTTTTCTCAGATTTCCCAAACAAGTCCGTTCTTCCTCCGGGGAGAAGTCAGGATGTTCAGGATATTCTATATGGGGCTCGACATTTCTCGCATAATAACAATAACCGGTGATAAGGTCACCGTATCTCCAAAAGCAGATGTAACGGTTACTGTGTGAGAAATGCCTAGCTGATTATCAGCCAGGGTGGCCAGTGGAAGAGCATTCGCACGTTAAACGGAGGGACCAGGTTCGATTCCCTGCTCTGACATTTTTCACATGGTGGGCATAAAATAAATAAATAAACTTATGCTTTAAACTACTTCAAATGAATTTTCACGTTTGATGAGTTTGTCAATAAAATTTCTCAATATTTTAAAAAATTAGATGGTAAAATTGGACATTGGCAGGCATATTGGAAGTGGATCACCACAAAATTGTGACAAAGAAAATCACTGTCTGAAAGAAGAAGTCTTGTCGTGGTAATGAAAAAGAAAAAAAAACGAGCAGCAACTTGTCTATTAATAATAGACAAGTCCTTAAAGGGCATATTCAGAATATTCTTTTTAAAAAAATTCCTTTTATACTATTTACTTTCGTTATATAAGGTCAGTCACATTTATCGGCAGAATCCCAGTAGATAATCTGTAAAAAAAGTGAAAAAAATTCAGGTATTTGGCACGTAAAAACTAAAAACAACATATATGATTTGGCGAACAAAATACTTTCTCGCCAAATGCAGATAGTTTTCCTTAATTTGAAAATAGCTTGCGGAACAGTTGTTGAGCAATATTAAAATTATCAGATAAAATAGTTTATTACTTTATATATGATCTTCTTTAATTTAATGAAGTAATTGGCGGTTTAGAGTATTTATTGGGTTGTTCGGAAAGTCATTTCGTTTTTCTCAGCAGAGGACTTAATTGTATTTTTTTCACACCTTCTTCACATTTAAGTTGCATTGCCATTACATATTATGACAGCTGATATAGCAAGGCTTGCTTGTGAAAAAGGTCGTTTTATTCTGCTCAATAGTTTTTGATGGGTGCCCTATCAAATAAAGAAACTCAGAAGCGACATTTTCGGCATATTTTGTTTTTGCTATCAAAAATGCGAAAATACTATTCAAACAAGGAAAAAAAGTATACGATGTGTGCACAGAAAATTTATTTAAAGAACGCTATTGTCAAAACTGGTTTACCAAATTTTGTTCTGGCAATTTTGAGTTGAAGATGCATAACGTTCTAGAAAACCAGTTTGTGCTAATGAAGACAAAATAAAGTATTGATTTATGAAAAACTGCCAAATAACAACTCGTGAGATCGCTAAGAAACCGATCAAAGTGGAGAATATATAATTCATTAAAATATTTATACAATATAAGAAAATCGTCTTTCATTTTCGAAGGAAAAAACGAAATTACTTTCCGAACAACCCAATAGTTTTTCTTCTTAAAAGTATTTTTCATCGTATGATTAATATATGCTTAAATTATACGTATATTTAATACTTTATTTTATTTGAAAAATCTTTTGTGTTTTGCATACTGCAAATTGCAATTATTAATTTATAATTTTAATTAACTTTTAAGATCTTATTTTAAAATCTGAAAAAAAATCATTTTATTTTCATGTTTAGCTGAAAATAAAGACTCGCAGAGTGTTTTTAAGATATAATTCAGAAATCCTGTTCATTTTGCATTTGGAACTGAAAATGTGAACAGTTATAACTGTCCACATTTTGAGTGTTCTTTTTAACACTTTCCAACGAGATCTGTCCGTCTGTCTGTCCGCGCTCTAACTTCCGTAAATATTCATGGAATTTCTTGAAACTGATATATGTTATTCGAGTTCACTATCGGTGTTCCCTGTTGAAAATGCAGTGAATACCTTTACTGGTTTGTGTACAGGGACACCCGAAAGTATTCTGAAGTATTGTGTTCTATGAGAGGTATTTTTGTAAACCATATTTTAATACCTTTACTCAAATCTTAATGAAATTGAAATATGTTGTTAAAGTTACTATTTTAGTTACTA
This sequence comes from Salticus scenicus, assembly GCA_963930645.1. Taxonomy (NCBI): domain Eukaryota; kingdom Metazoa; phylum Arthropoda; class Arachnida; order Araneae; family Salticidae; genus Salticus; species Salticus scenicus. The sequence continues at coordinate 15,004,143 of OZ005658.1, forward strand.
AAGTTTTTTTTTTATAGAAAATGGAGTAAATACCACTACTGGTTTGTGACAGAGACACCTGAAAGCATTCCAAAGCTTTACGTTCTATGAAGGGTATTTCTATAAACCAAGTTTTAATAACATAACTGTACGTAAAAATTAATGAATTTGAAATATGTTATTCATATATCCCCAAAAATGCTTCCAATAGAATATAGCATGATCAGCATTTCGATTTACAAGGCCACACAAAAATATGCCATTACATCAAGAGCTATTATTGGAGATTTGCTGGAATTACATTATTGTTGAAAATGCAGTAAATACATTTACAGGTTTGTATACAGGGACACTCGAGATTATTCTGAAGTATTGTGTTCTATGAGACGTATTTCTGTAAACAATATTTTGATACCTTTACTTTACTCAAATCTTAATGAAATTGAAATATATTAATCAGGTTCACTATCAGATGTTTTCTATAGAAAATCGAGTAATCGGGTTTGTGTACAAGGACACCAGAGAGTATTCCAAAACGCTGCGTTTTATGAGGGATATTTCTATAAACCAAATTTTAATAACTTTATTATACATAAATCGTAATAAAGTTGAAATATGTTATTCATATCCCCAAAAGAATGCTTTCTATAGTAAATAGCATAACTAAAATTTCGATTTACAGGGCCACACAAAAGTATTCTCTTACTTTAAGACCTATTATTGAAAATTTGCAGGAATTACATTATTGTTTACATTAAGTGATTTTAACACGTTCTAATAATTTTTAACTGCGAATATCATTGTAATTTGTGATCTGTCTATCCGACTGTCTATTTGTTCGTCGCCCGTTTCCACCGTCCGTAAATATTTTGAGAATTTTTAAAAAATGATTTATGTTATTCAAGTTCACAAAAGAATATTCCCTATTTAAAATGGCATTAATAGGTCCTGTACAACTGGTTTGAGTACAGGAACACCACAAAAAATAAAAACGTTTTGCGGTTTAGGAAAGACATTTTTTTAAATCAATTTCATTAACTTCTGCTGCAAAAATCATAAAAAAAAAAAAAAAAAAAACTGATATTATATGCTAATATGCTAAAATAATATTTTGTATAGAATATGATATGGTTAACCGCCAGAATTACAGGGCTACACTAAAATATTGAGGTACATTAAGGGCTGCATTTTCTTTTACGTTAAGCATTTTTAACACTGTTTAAAAATGGCATTAATAGATCCTCTACAACTGGTTTGTGCATAGGAAAAAAAAAAAATATATATATATATGTGTGTGTGTGTGTGTGTGTGTGTGTGTATGTCTATAATATATATATATATATATATATATTATAGACATACAATATATATATATATATATATATATATATAGACATATAATATATATATATATATATATATAGCAGTGCTTTGCGTTTTAGGAAAGACATTTTTCTAAATCACATTTCAATAACTTCATGCTGCAAAAATAATAAAGAAATTGATATTATATGTTAATATGCTAAAATAATAATTTGCGTAGAATATGATATGGTTAACTTTCAGAATTACAAGGCTGCACTGAAATATTGAGGTACATTCAGGCCTGTATTTTCTTTTACGTTAACCCTTTTTAAAACTGTTTAAGAGTTATTTTGACATCAAATAGTCTAACGTGCCTTTCAGCCCTTCTGTCTGTCTGTTGTGTGATAACGTAGGCAAATAATATTAAAAGCTATTCGATACAACAAGTAGGTACAGCTGGAAAGTGCTAATAATAAATGTGTATACAGCATACAGAGCTGCCAACCTAATCCGGGAAATTGTTAGTACCGCCCCTTTTTCTACACCACTTAATTTTCACAGTAATTCTCTTCAAATGTATTTACGATGAATTAAGACAAAACATACTCAATAAATTAAGTGATGTAGAAAAAGGGGCGGTACTAACAATTTGCCGGATTAGGTTGGCAACTCTGAGCATATATATATATATATATATATATATATATATTGATATGTGTGTATGTGTAAATTATCTTATTGTGTCTAGCATTATTTGCTGATTCCCATTTATAAAGCTAATATATTTCGTAAATTAATGAATTTTTTCCTGAAAAAATACCCTCAATGGATATAAACGAGAATTTTTTTTTTTTTTTTTTTTTTTTTAACGTCTCACCTCCCTCCCCCCCCCCCCCCCCCAAAAAAAAAAAAGCCTCAACCATTAAAAATAAATTAATTAAATTAAAAAATTAAAAAAATCTTTTGATGAAATTAATGTCGAATAGGATCACATCTTTTTATTTAGCAAATTTCAATATCAATCCGTTTTCTAATACAAATAAATTCGTTTTTGTGGATTTTTGGTTAATCAAAGGAATTTCGATACTCGCCCTCACGTTATAAAATTAAAATCAATGTGCGCTTAAAACTTTTAGCTCTTCATAATTTTCCATTAAAAATTGGCTTAAAATTCGAATAAATCAAGAGTGTACATTTACATATTTCACAAAATTATAGTTATAAAAATCAATTTATTTAAGTTTAATTAATTTAAACTAATTTTGCTCGTAGAATCGAAAAAGTTTTTTGGTAAATTTTAACCAACCCGTGAAATGAAATGTTAATGAAAAAAAAATTATATATTTTTAATAATAATGTGTACATGCTATGCTAAAAATTAGGCTTTAATGTTGAGTTAAAAAGCATTTTAATCAGTTTATTTTATTTTATTTTATTTTATTTTATTCTTTAACAGCGGATCTTAATCCGTTTTCCATGAACTTATAAAGAGCTTTTCGATAACTGATTGGTATTTATTTTTATTAAAACTTATGTTCTTTTTAATTTACTAGGGGCTCTGCCCCTCCCCCCCCCCCCGACTCGCTTCACTTATTAACCCCTACTGCACTCTGTCCGCCTCTTCGCTTCTTGGTCTTTCACTGGGTATTAATAGTGCATAACACAAGACAAAGCAATATATGCATATATATATATATCCACATATTCAATAAATACCTTATTTTGTCCTAAAAAAAAAAAAAAAAAAAAAAATTATACTATTAATCAGTATATTCATATATTTTAAACAGAAAACAATTCATAATATCTAGACCATTTTGCATTGCAGCTTTAATATATGCACCTTTTGCAGACTTTTAAATTTTTGTCACATATTTGGCGATGAATTTTTTGGTATAATTACTTTAATAAAAAAAAAAATCTAGTATATATTTATTGTAATGCCTATACTTCTTACTATTGAATTTTTTAGTTAATTTTGGGCATCATTTAATAATCTATCTATATATATATTTATGTACAGCTAGATAATAATTTAACTCCTTCAAAAATATTTCAAAAGAAAAAATGTTTATTATTATTATTTTAATTTGGAAAAATCTCCTACAGCTTCAATTTTTAATTCTCTCCTACTTACTTCTTAAAATAACAAAGAATAAAATTTACTCGTTTTTTTTTTTTTTTTTTTTTTTTTAAGAGTTTTAAGTGATAATTTTTTTCTTGCCTTAATTTGAAATAGGAAAATGAATCATAGAAATGTCTGATTCTGTAACGTTAAAAAGTTATCAGTGCTAAATGAGAAGATTCTGTCCTTTATAGATGAGTTTGAATCTGAATCTAAAATAATTTTTTATGCCAAAATATATCCGAAGTATTTTAAAATGTGTTTTAAAATAAAAAAGATAAATACATTAAACGCAGTCAGTTATACAGACACGACATTGTTCGTTTATTCACAATAAAAGAACACATTATATATATATATATATATATATATATATAATCAAAAATCAATAAACCAATTGAACAAATGGAACAAATTTCACATTTTAATTATCTAGGATGTGACATATCTTATAATTACAACAATGATACACAAAACAAGCTAAATAAGTTCCAATAAATCTGCGAGACTAGAAGAGGAACATTAAGAAATACAAGAAAAGATACCAGATTAAATTTTTTTAAGACAATGGCGATACCAACTCTTCTATATAGAAGTGAGACATGGACGCTCAAAAAGAGTGATGAAAGAGAAATACAATCTTCAGAGATGAAATTTCTAAAGAGTGTGAAAGGTTGTTCTATAATGGATAAAATAAGTAATGTGATATCAGGAAGGAACTAAAACCTAAGCCAATAATACACACTATAATAAACTATAGAAATAAGTGGAGAGAACATTTGGAACGAATGCCAAATGACCGTATACCAAAGGCAGCTCTAAAATATAGGCAATATAGGCCATTGGGGGAGAAGAGATAAAGGAAGACCACGTAAACAATGGATTGTGGCCGGAACAGGCTTATAGCCTTTAACCGTGTTGGACACGATGATGATATAATCAACATAAAAATTTGCCAATAAGAAAATTACTTTTCTAAAACTAGGAAAGAAAAAAAAAAGAAAAAAAATGATAGACCTATATTTTATATTTTTTACACCAATGATCACATTTTAATTTTCCTGTGGAAAATGAAGCCATAAGATTGAAGAAATAACGATTTCTGAAACGTTTTGTAAAATGGCAAATAGATTACCTTTATAAACCCAGGGTTTTTAATTCATAGCTTCGTTAATTAAAATGATAAAAAATTCTAACTATTTTGAATGTCTTCCTCGGCGTATTCCTTAGACATTGATACCTCTCATGACGCGGAGAACCCTGCCCTCCGCGAGGAGATGCGATCGCAGGGAAAAGTAATTATACCAACTACAATATTTTTTTTATTATTATATAGATATTATGCAATAAAAAAGGTATATAATGTTTCATTTTAACACCTTGTTTACTGGTCAAGTAAAATTACGTTTTTTCCTAAAAAACAAGCTCCGTCTTCAGGTGTACCGCTAAAAGAGTATTTTACTATAAACGAAAACAATTTTACAAATTCGTGTTTGCCATGTTATATCATAGCCTCCTAAACTAGATGCCTGTCGCGTGACTCGGAATCTTGGCAACAGTCGAAACGGTAAACAGCGCCACCTGGTACAGATTTCGCGAATTTTTTTATATGATATATATAATCGACGTTTCTTCGATTCTATTCACCTTTTATGTATATCATATCCCACTTTTAAAAATTTTTGGTGGCAGCTGAATCTCAATCTGTACCAGATGGCGCTGTCTACCTCTCCAACTGCTGCCAAGTATTCGAGCCACGCGACAGGCATCTAGTTTAGATGACTATGGTTATATGCTACTGATGTATATATATGCCTGTGACGTTTATAGAATCAATTACCATCCAAGAACCCGCCCATTACTGTAATAATTAAAAAAGATCCAAACAAGTATAAATCGAAAGAGCGTATATAAACATGTTTTCTGACGCATAAAACACCTGTCCTTGTCAGCTCGTTTTCGAGTTATAAATTCTGAAATTTCGCTAATAATTAATTTAACCACGCCTAAATGGATAGAACCACGCCTTAGTGAAATAATGATCGAAATTCAGAATAAGACAGAATCGAAGGAGCATAAACAAACGTGTTATTTGATGCATAAATAAGTTGTCCATGTCGTCTTCGAGATACATTCTATCGAGATATAATGTCTAAAATTTCCCCAATGCAGAATCTAAAAATCGATAAAAGTCATTGTTTTGATAGGTTTTATGGGGCTTCCTCCCACTCCTTTCACGTTACTACATATTTACCTATATTTACCTAGATTTCTTGAGAACGGGCTTACACGAGCAAACAGTCTACGCCTCGAAATTCACGTTAGATTATGCCCTATCGAATAAAAATCATTTGATTGATTTCTATAATTAAATTATAGGGATGATTTCACTGGTAAGAATAAAATTTAAGTAATTTAATCATGAATACGTAAAATCATTTTAATAAATAATATAATGTTTTAGAGAATAACTATTCAAAATAGGAAAATACCTCGACGACAACGTGTTAACATTTTCACGACCGCAATCTTTTGTCTCTCTGATTTAAGTTCCAAAAGTGGATTATATTCTTTTAAGCTATGCTACATTATTGCTGAGCAAGGTGTTCTGTATCCATATTTATGTTACAAAGAACATACATTATAATTATACTCTTTCTAATTAAAGCATTTGTATCCACAGTATTTTGATTGCACAAATATGAATATTGGGAATATCCTTAAGAAATACAGTAACATAAAAATTGCAAAAGAAACGCCCTCTGGCGTAGTTACAGATTTCCAAATAATATGAATCTACGTCTGCGGTGGCAAAAGTGTTAAAATTGAAGTGACAATATAATAAAATCAGCATAAAATTTTAGGAATATGAGGCTTGCTTATGGAAAATTAATCAAAAAGTATTTAATTTTATTGCATTTCTATTAAAGTTTTGCAATATGCTCAAATTTTGTGAAGTTGTCAGCTGCTTAAACAGAAACCTAGACCCGACAATTATGCTAATTTATCCGTAATAGTATTAGGTCTCGCCTTTTTTTTAACACCAATATATTTGTAGAGTAATAGTCTTCCATTTTAATCGTGCATACATATTGCTGAATATTACTTTACAAATTTACCTAACGCTATTACGGATAAATTAATATAATTGTCAGGTCTAGAAACCGTAAAACTAAACGCAAAAAAAAAAAAAAAAAAAAAAATACCGTCACAAATTTCTTTTTGAAAACTGTAATCATCTGAATTTTATTAAAATAAATTGAATTAAAATAACGCAAAAGGTTTTAAAGTTGAAACAAGAATATTTTAAATCAATTGAAAGTTACGTTTTGTGTTTACGCCATGTGTTTTAGGAAAAAAAAAAAAAAAACTTTAATAAATAATAAACGATGGGAGGAACCTAAATTTAAGAATGGGCGGAACCAGTCATATACCAAATGTGACGTTATGTAAATAAAGTCCATTAGGCGGAGCTTGCTGCCAAATAAATAGATAAATAAATAAATAAAAACATGCAGTGGGGAATGTATTAATAGAACAATGAAAAAAGTTTTCCGTATTAAATGAACTTAAAACTGACTCTTACAAGAACCTCCTACTGACACTTCCAAAAGACACATATTTATTTGCTAAAAGAAATATTTAACTAATAAATAAAAAATACTCTAGTTTTTAAATTAGTCTTAGTATTATTTAAATCATATATATGTGAATGATGAATGCTTTCATTCATATTTTTTACTAATGAAGGGAATTCACACTTTAGAGAGATAAAGTTTGAAGAAAATTTTAATTTAAATATTTGTCTATTTTACTATTATTATTTTAAATTCTATAATTTGATAGACCATTCAACATTCAACAAATCTTATTAAAATTTTACTATCGTATTTCTTAATAAGTTTAAAAAGTATTGAATGTACCAGTTAAAGAAATAAAGTACAATTTTACCATTTTTTTATTAACTTCCATTCTTGTTTGTTTGTTTGTCCGGTACAAATATTGTGATTGATTTTTAACTAATTTCGCAACTAGCTACACATTTGTAACTTTCAGAATAGCTCAAAACCCAATGACAACACCACACTTCAAAGCCCGATTTTCGAATTTCCCATTAGTTTTCTTTTAATTAATTAAAATATGAATATAATAACCTCATAATAGCTTTAAAAATAGCTATTAAAATATTAGTCATAATTTTACTGTTCCTCCCAGAAAAAAAAAATTACAATTTAATTTTCTTTAGACATAAAAATAAATACATTTAATAAAACGTGAACATTAAAATATTATAAAAAGTTAAATTATGCATCTCACAAAAATTGACGTCATTATCACTTTAAAAATTTTATACACATTGATAAAGTGCTAAGGTACTTCTATAGCTATGATTCAACAGAAAATTTAAAAACATGTATATAAAAAGTTTTTTTCATCTCATAATTAAATTTTTAATCTATTTTATTAATTTCGATTCTTATTTGTTTGTTTGTTTGTTCGTCCGGTACAAATCTTGTAATTGATTTTTAACTAACTTCCCTAATTTCTAGACATTTGTAACTTTCAGAATAGTTCAGAACGCGATGACGTCACCATATTTCGTAGCCCAATTTTCGAATTTTTGATTAGTTTTATTTTAATTAATTAAAATATGAAAATAATAACCTCCTAATAGCTTAAAAAATAGCCATTAAAATATTAGCTATAATTTTATTGTTGCAAAAAAAAAAAAAAAAAAAAAAAATTACGAGTTCATTTTCTTTTGACATAAAAGTAAATACGTTTAATAAAACGTGAACGTTAAAAAACTATAAAAAGATAAATTATGCATCTCACAAAAATTGACGTCATTATCACTTTAAAAATTTTATATACGTTGACAAAGTGCTAATGTAGACAATGTGTAATTCAACAGAAAATTTAAAAACATGTATATAAAAAGTTTTTTATCTTATAATTAAATTTATAATCTATTGTTAAGATATTAAATGCAATATTATGTATTAAGGATTAATTTTAAAAAATATATATATGAATATGCATATCACATTTATTTCGCAGACCATTATATTAAAGACTCATTTTCTTGCATACAACATTTTAAAAGGCAAGTTTTAATTTTTGTAATTTACCTTTCGACTGATTTCTGTTGAGATTCTGTCGTTCCAAACATCTTACCCCAAGTTGTATTGCAATCCATAGCATACTTGCCAACATCCTGATAAATATTCCATGGTATTGTTAGCCCCGCCTCTTTTGTCACACCAATAATTTTTTTGAGTAATTTTCTTAATATTAACCGTAATTGCACTTGAAGAATATTGCTCTAAAATTTTACTTGTATGAGTATATGGGTGGGACTAACAGCACTACGGAATATTAATTAGGATGTTGGCAGGCAATATTCTGTCCATAGTAAAATGGTGCTTGTACAATCTATTGAAAATCTAAATTGAAATCATAATAAATATACTAATCTGCTGCCACCGTGAAAACTATATCACATACTTTTTGAAGAAAAATTTAATGTTCAGAAGATTAATGTTAAATCCTATAAATTTTGTATATCTAGTAAGATCGCTAGCGCCCTGTACTACTAATGGCAGCAGGCGGGACAAGTGTAATATGTAGAATACGCAAATGATGGAGACAAACTATGTAATGTCGGTTTTTACAAGTGTGTTCTTTATGAACCGGGCTGATAACAGCTCCGCCCACAAATAAATTGCATACCATCTGACTCAGCCAGTTACATCCAATGCCCTCGAACTAAAAACCACAGCTGCATATATTTTAATTTATTCCGCAGTACTTTTAGCTCCGCCTTTATTTCGTACTAATTTATTTATAGAAAAGGTTTCTTCAATATATAACTTCGATAAAATAAGAAAAAATTACTTTTAAAAAACAAGTAGTACGAAATAAAGGCGGACTAAAATGACTCCGGAATAAATTAAAATATTGGCAGCTATGTAAGAACATGACTCTGGCAGAGTTGCAAAGCTTGGCTCAATCCTGACGACTCCTTTGGGGCGATTGTGTTTGGTCCACCATCATACTAAAGAATCGTATTATTGCATATAACATTTTGAAAGGCAAGTTTTAATTTCGGTTATTTGTCTTTTGATTTCTTTTTTTAGCTAGAGCGTATGCATACTTGCCAACCTAACCCCGAAGATTGTTACTCCCGCCCCTTTCCGCCTAATTTTCACACCAGTCATATTTTAGAGTATTTTTCTTCTTATTTAGTAGTAAATATATTTGAAGAGAATTAATCTAAAAACTAAGTGGTGTACAAAAAGGAGCGAGAACTAACAATCTTCTTCTTCTCAGCTAGATTGGCAAGTATGGGTATGTAGGATATCACGTACTAAAAATTTCTTTTCTTTTGTCAATCAAATATTAACACAATTTAAAATTCATGTCAAGTAATTTCCAATCTAAATCCTAATATAACTTTTTTTTTCTTTTGTGATCCTGTATATAATAATAATTGCTTTCCATATATCATATTTTAAATAAAATGTGTTTTTGTTCATATAAAAAATAAATGCTTTTTTTTTTTTTTTTTTTTTTTTTGGTGTTATTTTTGTTGTTGTTTGTTTGTTTGTTTGTTTGTTTGTTTGTATTTAACTGCAGTCTAAAGATGTTACATTGACCCAATAAGAAATTTTGAATTACGTTGAATGTTCTCGTACATGAACAATTAAACTGATATTAAGGGGATACTCCACTTTTTCACGGACAGCCAAACTCCATGTTAATAATTCGTCATTGTAGTTTTTTATTAATGAAAGAATAAATTTTGCAGAATGAATTTAGCTTACTTTTTACGCTTCATAACTACAAAATTACATGTAAAAGAAATTAGAAAAAATAATTTTTAAAAAACAGAAACAAATTTAACGGCTCTGTTAAGTGTGAAAACGGGGGGAAAAAAAAAAAAAGTTATAAAATACATTATGTGTTGAGCAATTTTTCTAACAAATTTCTCCATGGAATAACATGGGGTTGGGCTGCTTGTGATGGAAGAATATCAATAGGTAGACATGATTCGCAATGAGAGAAGTTTCAAGTACTATTTGTAACAGTACAGATTAAAAATATTGAATCTGAACTTCCTGATAATGTTTTTATTAGGTATGATTATAATATACATACAGACCAATCACTCATTTTTAATACAGAAAATTTCAAAATGTGTAATTATAGTAGAAAGTCATTTTCAAAAAAAAAAAAAAAACTACACCTTTAATTCTATATGTGTGAAAGTAAAGTAAAAAATAAATAAATAAATAACAATACGAGTTATAAATATTTCAATACTTTATTTTTTCGTTCTTTCTTTTTTGTTAAGTCAAAAATTTATACATTTAAAGCTTTTAATTAAACTAAATAATAATAAAGAAAGTTTTTGAATAACATAAAAAATAAAAAAATAAATAAAACCAATACAACATAGTATATCTTCTCCTCGGAACATTTTAGGGTTGTCGGATATCTTGGGAATGTTCTACGGAGATAACTATAAACATCAATATTTGTATGTACTAAATTATTTTTTAATTTTAAAGCATATGCAATATTTTTATTTTTATCCAGTCTTACTTGGTGCTACCATATTTTAAAAATCTGAAAATAAACAGGTATTTAATTATATATACATAAATAAGCACAAACAAAGTGCAACAGTGGAGGGTGAATAACACGATCGAACCATTTGGTTTCATTCAGACTTCAATAATCTGAAATTAAACACCAAAGTTCTGAAAAATATATGTTATAATGAATAAATAACGTAGAACATAGTTCCCACCATTTTAATTTATTCTGGAGTGTTTGTAGCCCCGCCTTTCTTTCGCCTCACTTTATTTGTAGAATATTTTCTCTTATACATAATTATGATTAAAAGAAAAAAAAAGTGGCATGGAATAAAGGCGGGGCTAGAAATACTCCGTATTAAATTTAAATATTTGCAACTCGGGATGAAAACATAGTTGCCTACTTAGCACCTTTTAGCAACCGGAAATAATTTAAAAGAACTATTTATTTTATTTTATCAGTGACATGTAACAGTTTTCACAGCTAAAATAAAAATTAAAAAATATTAAAATTTCTCAGTGGCCAAAAGGTGCTAAGCTGGCATAGGTTCACGTCATTTGAAAGCCTGTAACTCCGCCAGTGAGCCTTTCTTTATAAATTTGTATGTTATTTATTTCTTAAGTTTATACTTATACCATGAAGCTAGAGGGGTAGCTTCATGGTTTATACCCAATATTAATATTTCTACAATGAAATGTACTCTGGATAAAAATACTTGAATTAGAAGGAATATAATTATAATATATATCGATTTGTAACATAGGTGTAAATACAGATTATGTTTTGAAATATTGTAAATTGAGAGAATAACGCCCACAGGCGGATCTTACAGTCAAATACACAAAATCATGCGGTCGCGTAAATATTAATTTATCCGTAATAGTGTTAGGCATAGCTGCCAATATTTTAATTTATTCTGGAGTACTTTTAGCTCCGCTTTATTCCATGCCACTTTCTTTTTAAGACTAAATTTTTCATATTTTATCATAGTTATTTATTGGAGAAAAATATTCTAAAAATAAAGTGGTGCAAAAATAAAGGCGGAGCTAAAAGTACTCCGAAATAAATTAAAATATTTGTAGCTGTGGTGTTAGGCCTCGCCTTTGTTTAACATCAATTTATTTGCAGAGTTATACTCTTTTTATTTAATTGTGAGTGCATACTGTTGAATGTTACTGTGCAAATTTACTGCGGTAAAAAAAGGTATGGCCTAACACTTTTACCGTTAAATTAACATTTGGTAGGTCTAGAAATCATAAAACTAAATGCAAACAAAAAATACCATCGTACTCAAATTTCTTTTTAAGGACTGTAATCGTATAAATTTCATTAAAATAAATTGAATTAAAATAACGCAAAACTTTTTAAAGTTCAAACGAGAATATTTAAAATCAAGTGAAAATTGAGTTATGCGTTTTGAAGATTGTTTTCTGAAAAAACGCTTTAATAAATAATAAACGATTAGAGGAACCTAAACTGAAGAATGGGCTGAACCCGGCATATACCACCAGTGACGCATACTTGCGAACATCCTAATTAACCTCCTAATGGTCTTTTTAAAGACACGCCCATATAGTTCAAATTTTTGTCTAATTAAAAAAAAAAAAAAAAAAAAAAATTTGAAAATAAATATATGAATAATATATAAATTTATTCTGTACATATTATCAAATACATTATATACAGTTTGGTACTGCTTTCATGTACCTAAAATGTGAAAGGAAAAATACACCTGGGGCGTGGTCACTGCCCGTCAATATCACGAGATCCAGAAGGAAGGGGGTTACTATTCCGTAGTATTGTTATCCTGCCCTTTTATTCACACTAGTAAATTTTTAGAGTAATATTCTCCAAATGCATTTCAGCATGGAAAAAACATTTCAGAACAAATTATGATGAAATAGGAAGAAAAATACTGCAAAAATATACTGGACTGAAAAAAAGAAGGCGGGTCTAACAATACTACGGAATATCAATTAGTATGGTGTCTTTACGTGAATAAAGTCCATTGGGCGGAGCTTATGGAAAAATAAATAAGTAATTTAATTTATTTAAAAAAAATAAATATGCGGTGGGAAGTGTATTAAAAAAAAATATTCTGTATTAACAATTTCGCGACGACCGCATGTTCCTATCTTTTTTAACAATAACGTCTGCCTGTGGGCGTTATTCTCATCAGTTAAACTTTTTCTGTATCCACATTTATATTACAAATGGATATGCATTATAATCATACTCTCTCTAATCAAAATATTTGTAACCATAGTATATTGATTGTAGAACTATGAGCATTGTGTATATTTTTAAGAAACAAATAACATACAAATTACAAAAGAAACGCCCTAGACTGGTAGCGTTTCAGTATTTTCAAATGACGTCAATCTACGTCAGCGGTCGCGAAAGTGTTAAATTAGCGTAAAACTTACTCTTACAAGAACCTCCTACTAACACTTCCAAAAGACACATATTTTACTGCTATAGGAAATATTTAACCAATAAAAAATATTCTAGTTTTTATTAATTAGTCTTAGTATTATTTAAATTATATATATATATAAATGCCGAATGATTTCATTCATATATTTTTACCAACGAAGAAAATTCACACTTTGGAGAGATAAATTTTGAAGAAAATTGTAAATAGTATAATAGTCTATTTTATTATAATTATTATAATTATTAATAATATTATTATTATTATTTTAAATTCTATAATTTAATTGACCATTCGGCAAATATTTATGAAGTTTTATGAATGTTTTTCATAATAAGTTTAAAATTATGGAATGTACTAATTAAAGAAATAAAGCACATTTTTTATAATTTATTGTTATAGTATTAACTGCAATATCATGTATTAAAGATTAACATAAAAGAATTGTGAATTTGCATTTCATAGTTAAGTGATTTCTGATGTGTGTATGTCGTTTCTAACATTTTGCCACACGTTATATTACTATCCGAAGTACACTAGTACATCTTGCGAATCCAAAGTACTACAACATAATAAAGCTGCCACCGTGAACATTATGTAACATATTCCTTAAATAAAAAATTTAGTGCGCGCTCACGTCGGTGACAAGATATCTCTTGTATTCTAAAATATCGCTAGCGCCCTCTGATCGAGGGTAGCAGGCGAGTGCAATTTGTGGTGACTCAGTATGCAATATCATGTGGGGTCGGACCTCCTACTTTTTTTTTCTCTTGTGGTTCAGGTCGGGTTTAGTTTTCAAGGAACTCTGTTGATGTGAGAACATTTTTCAAACAAAATTTATCCTAAAGCAAGAAACAACAATAAAAAGACACCAATTATTATTTAGAATATAAGCTGTTGAAAACATGCTACTTCTCCGACAGTTACCAGATGTATGGTTCATTCTTTTGAAACAGATTGTGATTTTATACCGATAATTAATTTTTTTTTTTTTTTTTTTTTTTTTTTTTCTTGCAGATGTTTTTAAGAAATAATAGAAATGTAGAATTAGTTGAGTTTAGCTGGCGTCTGTAACATTCAGAGCTGCCAAGTTTTTAAACTTTTAAATCAGAATTGGTATTGTACCAGTATTTTTAAGTGGAAAATGTTATATATAGTTTCGACGATTATCTTTACTGAAGACAGCTATAAAATTTTTGCGGTTTAAAGTCTCCCGCAAAAAACAGTAGACTTGGCGCCTATGAATGTTGTATTATTTTAACAGAATCGTGTGTGTGATAAACATTAAGCAATAAAACTACAAACACTAAGCTTGGAAGCCATTTTTGTACGCTTGAAGTTCACAACCACACATAAATAATCAAAAATTATTATTAATCCATTTTTGAGGGATTTTTAACTTTGTTATAACTTAGTACGTGTAAGTAATTATATTTTAATTCTTTTTAAATGATTTACCAACAATGTGATGATGAAAATCTGTTTTATTTTATAAATTAAAAATGTTTTCCATGATTTCTAGATGAATTATTAAGTTTAGTTTAGTTTCGGGTCGGGTTTGGGTATAAAGAAAACAGGAGCGGGTCGTCAAAATTTTTTAGTGCGAGTTCCAGTTGATTAAAATTTATTTATCAGGTTTCAGGTTGATTCAAAGTTCACCCGCCCAGGACTATAGTCTCTAGAATACGTAGGTGATAGGAACGGGAACAATCTATGTAATGTCTGTATTACAAGTGCGTTCTTTATGAGCCTGGATGCGTACGGCCCCGCCCACAGATAAATGACATACATCTGGCTGAACCAGTTACTTCCTGATAACATAACTACGGCAAAGCTTGGCTCGGTTTTGGCGACTCTTTCTAGAGGATTTGCATTTGGGCCGCCATTATACTAAAGAATCGTATTCTTACATACAACAATTTTAAATGTAAATATTAATTTCTGTTGTTTGTCTTTTGATTTCTTTTTTAGCTAGAACGTAAGTGCATTATGTACTAATAACTTCTTTTCTTCTATTAATCAAATATTAACACACTTTAAGATTCACGGCAAGTAATTTCCAACTATAATCCTAATAAAACTTTTTTTTTTTTTTTTTAAATCCTGAAAGTAAATAATAATTGCTTTCCATGTATCGTATTTTAAGTGAGACATACTTTTAATATGTCCATATAAAAATACACGCATATGCTTTTATTTTATTTATTTTTTTTTTTTTTTTAGGCTTTAGTCCAAAGATGTTACATTGCCCCTATAAGAAATTTAACCCATATGTGAAATGTGTTTGAATTATTTCGATTGTTCTTGTACACAAACAATGAAACTGATATTAAGAGCGTACTCCACTTACTCTCCGGCAAACAAACTCCATTTTAATAACTGGATCATTCCATGTTAAATCAACAAATGGGATATGCCGCACCATTTTTTATTTCGAGGAAATTTGGTACCTATCTTCTGTATCCCAAAACAATTATTTTTATTTCTTGAAAAATTTTTGTTCTTGAGATACGGCCATTTGTTTATTGCACAGATGAGTAAAAATTGACAATTTAGACTCATTTTCTATAAGTTGCAGAATTTTTATTCGAATTACTAGAAAGAGCAGATAGGACTTATTAGAAAGCATAAAAAATGAACTTTTATTTGAGCATAGTAAAATACATTTACGTTAATACTAAATAGATTTTTTTTTTTTTTTCAAATCACATAGTCGTTTACAAACTTTTTGTCATTTTAAGCATTAAAAAAAAAAAAAAAAAAACAGCGAAGGAGTTCCAGTAAGAAATCAAGTTTTTTTTTTCCTCTTGCACTTACATATTAATCCTATATGCAGAAAAAAAAAAATTGCTAATTGTGGTTCTTCATCCTGAAAAAATTGCTTAAACTGAAAATTGGAAAATGTGCATTCCCCCCCCCCCCCCAAAAAAAAAAAAAAAAAAAGTCATGTGGGACAGGTTTAAAAAAAAAAAAAAAAAATCTGTCATAATAAAAAGCCCTAATACTGTACTTTAAAACAAAACTAAAATTATGTTGTTATTCCAAAGGAAAGAAAAGATACAAATTTTTAAAGTAACATAAAAAAAAAAAAAAAAAAAAAAAAAAAAAAAACACTCAGAACTGCTACTGAAAATAGGTTAAGTAGACATGGAATTATCAGTAAAAATGCTTTATTAAATTAAATTAATAAATTTTAATATGTCTACGCAATGTAATGTGACCTTAAAAAAAAAAAAAAAAAAAAAAAACTTGCATTTTTTATTAAGTTCTCTTTATTCACTTTTCTCCTTCAACAAAATTGACATGTGCTCATTCATGTATAAAGTTATGTTGTAACTTCCTCCCGTAGCTGTCAAGTACAATTCAGAAAGTATGAAAATCTTTAGAATGCTTTTCTTCTGAACCTATGAATAACAGTCGCTGGCTGGCCTCTTAGAATGACCCAGGACCTCTAGAATGGAAATAGTGATCCTAAATTCTTAATTATTGTTGTAAATTTTCCCTTACATAATCTCATCTAGCCGCCAATCACTAGCAACACATGCCAAACATAATTGTTTACTTTGGCTGCAGTTCAGCCTGGGGTTAAAATGAATTTTCTTTAACGACAGTAACAACCTTGAATTCCTCTGGAAGAGATGTTATACTGACACATAGCTGCCAATATTTTAATTTATTCCGGAGTACTTTTAGCTCCGCCTTTATTTCGCACCACTTTATTAATACAAAAATTTTCTTCAATATATAACTTCGATAAAATAAGAAAAAATTTCTTTTAAAAAATATGTGGTACGAAATAAAGGCGGGGCTAAAAGTACTCCGGAATAAATTAAAATATTGACAGATATGCTGATATACTTGCCAACCATCTCATTATGAACTGTACAATTTTTAGTACCCGCCTTTTTTTTTTCACACCAATAAATTTTTCGAGTAATTTTTGTCTTATTTAAACGTAACAACATTTGAAGAGAATTACTCTAAAAATATAATGGTGTGAGAAAATGGGCGTTTTTTCAGGGGGCGTTAACAATTGTACGGTTATTAATGAGATGGTTGGCAAATATGTACTGATATAAACAACACTGAGGCTGACAGAAATAAAAATGTAATGTTCATGTACGTGATTTACGAGTTGGTATCTTGTCTGCAATTGTTGTTTAATCTCTTCAATATTTTGCTCTTGAAAAAAAAAAAAATATATATATATATATATATATATATATATATATACATATATCTTCTTTATGTACAGTTGTCTGTTGTTTTTTGGGTGGGTGGTTCTTTCCCATAGCACATGGAAAAAAAGGCCAACCAGCTCCGTCACTTCACTGGCTGACTTCTCAAAACATGGGTCAGCCACTGAGAATAAGAACAGAGAAAATTTCATAAATTTGTTTTATCACGAACAAGATTTTGAAAGGGAAGCTGAGTGGCACTTTTTTGCCATTTTCCATGGAAAACGACTATGTGGTGGTCTTGGTGGTATAGTTAAAAGAATTGTGAGAGAGCCTGGTCCTCAAAAAAATAGCAGACAATTGCACAAAAAATATAAAGAAAATGGATGTTTCATTTTGTTTAAGGCAAAATGATATCGAAGAGATTGAACAGTAACTGCAGAATGGATACTAACTTGTAATTTTACACGTTCACATTTATATTGCAAACGGATATATTATAATTATACTCTTTCTAATCAAAGTATCCGTGGTATATTGACAGTATAAAAATGAATATTGGGTATATTTTTAAGATTTAAATAACATACAAATTGAGAAAGAAACGCCCACTGGTGGAGATTTTCAAATGACGTGAATCTACGTCAGCGGTCGTGAAAGTGTTAACACTTTTTCGACCACTGACTTGAATTTATATCATTTGGAAATATGTGACTTCACCAACTGACATGTATTTTGCAATTTTTGTGTTACATTTTTTTTTTTTTTTTTATAAAAACATATCCAGTAATCATATTTATACAATCAATGTAATTCAGGTTCAAATAGGTTTTAATGTATATACATTTATAATGATTTATAATGTCAATGTGAATACGAAACAGATACCAGTTCAATCAAAATTAATGTAAATGGTAAGAATAATACTTTTTGGCAGAGTTTATTGCTAAAATGACAAAAATATGTGATGGTGAATGCAGTGAAGAAACAACGAAAAAGTATTCCGCATTAACATTTTCGCGACCGCATGTTTTTGTCTTTTTGACAGTAAAGTCCGCTTGCGGGCGTTATTCTACCAAGTGACCATTGTTTAGAACAAAATTTTCTGCATTAACATTTTTATCACAAATGGATATACATTATGATTATACTCTCTCTAATCAAAGTATTTGTATCCATAGTATATTGATTGTACAAATACCAATATTGTATACCTTTTTAAGAAACACATAATTTACAAATTGCAAAAGAAATGTCCTCTGGTGGAGTTACAGATGTTCAAATGACGTGAATCTACGTCAGCGGTCGCGAAAGTGTTAATTAGGATGTTAGCAACTATGGTCGTTAGCATATATAACTGAATCTTACAAGAAACTCCTACAAACGCTTCGAAAAGACACATATTTTGCTAGTAGAGGAAATGATTTAACTTATAAGAAATACTCTGGTTCTCATTAATTATTCTTACAGGGGTCATACTCTCTCTCTACTGCTACCACAATTTGTAATAATCTCTGTCATATATAACATACTTGCCAACATCCTAATTAATATTCCGTAGTGTTGTTAGTCTCACCCTTTTTTCCACACCAGTAAATTTTAAGAGTAATATTCTCCATTAGCAATTATGATTAAATAAGAAGAAAAATATTCTCCGACCACATTTCATGAAACCAAGGAAGCCTCTGCGCAAGCGCTAATTTAACGAGTCCACTGTTAAAATAGGGGTGACAGTCATCTGGCTCGGAGAAAATGAATGATAACAGAGCGCGAATTATTGGATGTTTCCCAAATCACAACCTGCCGGTCAAGCTGGCAGCCCTCCAACATTTTGGACGTGTCGTCGCTGGTAGTCTTAAGAAACTCTGATCAAGGGTAGCAGGCGAATGCAATTTGTGGTAATTTAGTATGCAATATCGTGTGGGGTCAGTCCTCCTACTTTTTCTTTCTCTTGTGGTTCCGGTCGGGTTTAGTTTTCAAGGAACTCTGTTGATGTGAGAACATTTTTCAAACAAAAATTATCCTAAAGCAAGAAACAGCAATAAAAAGAAACCAATTATTATTTAGAATATAACCTGTTGAAAACATGCTACTTCTCCGACAGTTACCAGATGTATGGTTCATTCTTTTGAAACAGATTGTGAATTTATACCGATAATTAATTTTTTTTTTTTTTTCTTACAGATGTTTTTAAGAAATAATAGAAATGTAGATTTAGTTGAGTTTAGCTGGCGTCTGTAACATTCAGAGCTGCCAAGTTTTTAAACTTTTAAATCAGAATTGGTACCAGTATTTTTAAATGGAAAATGTTATATATAGTTTCGACGATTATCTTTACCGAAGACAGCTATAAAATTTCTGCGGTTTAAAGTCTCCCGCAAAAAACAGTAGACTTGGCGCGTATGAATGTTGTATTATTTTAATACAATCGTGTGTGTGATAAACATTAAGCAATAAAACTACAAACACTAAGCTTGGAAGCCATTTTTGTACACTTGAAGTTCACAACCACACATAAATAATCAAAAATTATTATTAATCCATTTTTGAGGGATTTTTAAATTTTTAACTTTGTTATAACTTAGTACGTGTAAGTAATTATATTTTAATTCTTTTTTAAATGATTTACCAACAATGTGATGATGAAAATCTGTTTTATTTTATAAATTAAAAATGTTTTCCATGATTTCTAGATGAATTATTAAGTTTAGTTTAGTTTCGGGTCGGGTTTGGGTATAAAGAAAACAGGAGCGGGTCGTCAAAATTTTTTAGTGCGAGTTCCAGTTGATTAAAATTTATTTGTCAGGTTTCAGGTTGATTCAAAGTTCACCCGCCCAGGACTATAGTCTCTAGAATATGTAGGTGATAGGAACGGGAACAATCTATGTAATGTCTGTATTACAAGTGCGTTCTTTATGAGTCTGGATGCGTACGGCCCCGCCCACAGATAAATGACATACATCTGGCTGAACCAGTTACTTCCTGATAACATAACTACGGCAAAGCTTGGCTCGGTTTTGGCGACTCTTTCTAGAGGATTTGCATTTGGGCCGCCATTATGCTAAAGAATCGTATTCTTACATACAACAATTTGAAATGTAAATATTAATTTCTGTTGTTTGTCTTTTGATTTCTTTTTTAGCTAGAACGTAAGTGCATTATGTACTAATAACTTCTTTTCTTCTATTAATCAAATATTAACACACTTTAAGATTCACGGCAAGTAATTTCCAACTATAATCCTAATAAAACTTTTTTTTTTTTAATCCTGAAAGTAAATAATAATTGCTTTCCATGTATCGTATTTTAAGTGAGACATACTTTTGTCCATATAAAAAATACACGCATATGCTTTTATTTTATTTATTTCTTTATTATTTTAGGCTTTAGTCCAAAGATGTTACATTGCCCCTATAAGAAATTTAACCCATATGTGAAATGTGTTTGAATTCTTTCGATTGTTCTTGTACACAAACAATGAAACTGATATTAAGAGCGTACTCCACTTACTCTCCGGCAAACAAACTCCATTTTAATAACTGGGTCATTCCATGTTAAATCAACAAATGGGATATGCCGCACCATTTTTTATTTTGATGAAATTTGGTAAGTACCTATCTTCTGTATCCAAAAACAGTTATTTTTATTTCTTGAAAAATTTTTGTGATACGGCCATTTGTTTATTGCACAGAGGAGTAAAAATTGACAATTTAGACTCATTTTCTATAAGTTGCAGAATTTTTATTCGAATTACCAGAAAGAGCAGATAGGACTTATTAGAAAGCATAAAAAATGAACTTTTATTTGAGCATAGTAAAATACATTTACGTTAATACTAAATAGATTTTTTTTTTTTTTTTTTTCAAATCACATAGTCGTTTACAAACTAATGCTTTTTGTCATTTTAAGCATTAAAAAAAAAAAAAAAAAAAAATTGCTGTTAATTGTGGTTCTTCATCCTGAAAAAATTGCTTAAACTGAAAATTGGAAAATGTGCATTCCCCCCCCCCCCAAAAAAAAAAAAAAAAAAAAAGTCATGTGGGACAGGTTTAAAAAAAAAAAAAAATCTGTCATAATAAAAAGCCCTAATACTGTACTTTAAAACAAAACTAAAATTATGTTGTTATTCCAAAGGAAAGAAAAGATACAAATTTTTAAAGTAACATAAAAAAAAAAAAAACACTCAGAACTGCTACTGAAAATAGGTTAAGTAGACATGGAATTATCAGTAAAAATGCTTTATTAAATTAAATTAATTTTTAATATGTCTACGCAATGTAATGTGACCTTAAAAAAAAAAAAAAAAAAAAAACTTACATTTTTTATTAAGTTTTCTTTATTCACTTTTCTCCTTCAACAAAATTGACATGTGGTCATTCATGTATAAAGTTATGTTGTAACTTCCTCCCGTAGCTGGCAAGTACAATTCAGAAAGTATGAAAATCTTTAGAATGCTTTTCTTCTGAACCTATGAATAACAGTCGCTGGCTGGCCTCTTAGAATGACCCAGGACCTCTAGAATGGAAATAGTGATCCTAAATTCTTAATTATTGTTGTAAATTTTCAATTACATAATCTCATCTAGCCGCCAATCACTAGCAACACATGCCAAACATAATTGTTTACTTTGGCTGCAGATCAGCCTTGGGTTAAAATGAATTTTCTTTAATGACAGTAACAACCTTGAATTCCTCTGGAAGAGATGTTATACTGACACATAGCTGCCAATATTTTAATTTATTCCGGAGTACTTTTAGCTCCGCCTTTATTTCGCACCACTTTATTAATAGAAAAATTTTCTTCAATATATAACTTCGATAAAATAAGAAAAAATTTCTTTTAAAAAATATGTGGTACGAAATAAAGGCGGGGCTAAAAGTACTCCGGAATAAATTAAAATATTGGCAGCTATGCTGACATACTTGCCAACCATCTCATTATGAACTGTACAATTTTTAGTACCCGCCTTTTTTTTTTTTCACACCAATAAATTTTTAGAGTAATTTTTGTCTTATTTAAACGTAACAACATTTGGAGAGAATTACTCTAAAAATATAATGGTGTGAGAAAATGGGCGTTTTTTCAGGGGGCGTTAACAATTGTACGGTTATTAATGAGATGGTTGGCAAATATGTACTGATATAAACAACACTGAGGCTGACAGAAATAAAAATGTAATGTTCATGTACGTGATTTACGAGTTGGTATCTTGTCTGCAATTGTTGTTTAATCTCTTCAATATTTTGCTCTTGAAAAAAAAAATAAATATATATATATATATATATATATATATATATATATATATATACATATATCTTCTTTATGTACAGTTGTCTGTTGTTTTTTGGGTGGGTGGTTCTTTCCCATAGCACATGGAAAAAAAGGCCAACCAGCTCCGTCACTTCACTGGCTGACTTCTCAAAACATGGGTCAGCCACTGAGTATAAGAACAGAGAAATTTTCATAAATTTGTTTTATCACGAACAAGATTTTGAAAGGGAAGCTGAGTGGCACTTTTTTGCCATTTTCCATGGAAAACGACTATGTGGTGGTCTTGGTGGTATAGTTAAAAGAATTGTGAGAGAGCCTGATCCTCAAAAAATAGCAGACAATTGCACAAAAAATGTAAAGAAAATGGATGTTTCATTTTGTTTAAGGCAAAATGATATCGAAGAGATTGAACAGTAACTGCAGAGTGGATACTAACTTATAATTTTACACGTTCACATTTATATTGCAAACGGATATATTATAATTATACTCTTTCTAATCAAAGTATCCGTGGTATATTGACAGTATAAAAATGAATATTGGGTATATTTTTAAGATTTAAATAACATACAAATTGAGAAAGAAACGCCCACTGGTGGAGATTTTCAAATGACGTGAATCTACGTCAGCGGTCGTGAAAGTGTTAACACTTTTTCGACCACTGACTTGAATTTATATCATTTGGAAATATGTGACTTCACCAACTGACATGTATTTTGCAATTTTTGTGTTACATTTTTTTTTTTTTTTTATAAAAACATATCCAGTAATCATATTTATACAATCAATGTAATTCAGGTTCAAATAGGTTTTAATGTATATACATTTATAATGATTTATAATGTCAATGTGAATACGAAACAGATACCAGTTCAATCAAAATTAATGTAAATGGTAAGAATAATACTTTTTGGCAGAGTTTATTGCTAAAATGACAAAAATATGTGATGGTGAATGCAGTGAAGAAACAACGAAAAAGTATTCCGCATTAACATTTTCGCGACCGCATGTTTTTGTCTTTTTGACAGTAAAGTCCGCTTGCGGGCGTTATTCTACCAAGTGACCATTGTTTAGAACAAAATTTTCTGCATTAACATTTTTATCACAAATGGATATACATTATGATTATACTCTCTCTAATCAAAGTATTTGTATCCATAGTATATTGATTGTACAAATATCAATATTGTATACCTTTTTAAGAAACACATAATTTACAAATTGCAAAAGAAATGTCCTCTGGTGGAGTTACAGATGTTCAAATGACGTGAATCTACGTCAGCGGTCGCGAAAGTGTTAATTAGGATGTTAGCAACTATGGTCGTTAGCATATATAACTGAATCTTACAAGAAACTCCTACAAACGCTTCGAAAAGACACATATTTTGCTAGTAGAGGAAATGATTTAACTTATAAGAAATACTCTGGTTCTCATTAATTATTCTTACAGGGGTCATACTCTCTCTCTACTGCTACCACAATTTGTAATAATCTCTGTCATATATAACATACTTGCCAACATCCTAATTAATATTCCGTAGTGTTGTTAGTCTCACCCTTTTTTCCACACCAGTAAATTTTAAGAGTAATATTCTCTATTAGCAATTATGATTAAATAAGAAGAAAAATATTCTCCGACCACATTTCATGAAACCAAGGAAGCCTCTGCGCAAGCGCTAATTTAACGAGTCCACTGTTAAAATAGGGGTGACAGTCATCTGGCTCGGAGAAAATGAATGATAACAGAGCGCGAATTATTGGATGTTTCCCAAATCACAACCTGCCGGTCAAGCTGGCAGCCCTCCAACATTTTGGACGTGTCGTCGCTGGTAGTCTTAAGAAACTCTGATCAAGGGTAGCAGGCGAATGCAATTTGTGGTAATTTAGTATGCAATATCGTGTGGGGTCAGTCCTCCTACCTTTTCTTTCTCTTGTGGTTCCGGTCGGGTTTAGTTTTCAAGGAACTCTGTTGATGTGAGAACATTTTTCAAACAAAAATTATCCTAAAGCAAGAAACAGCAATAAAAAGAAACCAATTATTATTTAGAATATAAGCTGTTGAAAACATGCTACTTCTCCGACAGTTACCAGATGTATGGTTCATTCTTTTGAAACAGATTGTGAATTTATACCGATAATTAATTTTTTTTTTTTTTCTTACAGATGTTTTTAAGAAATAATAGAAATGTAGATTTAGTTGAGTTTAGCTGGCGTCTGTAACATTCAGAGCTGCCAAGTTTTTAAACTTTTAAATCAGAATTGGTACCAGTATTTTTAAATGGAAAATGTTATATATAGTTTCGACGATTATCTTTACCGAAGACAGCTATAAAATTTCTGCGGTTTAAAGTCTCCCGCAAAAAACAGTAGACTTGGCGCGTATGAATGTTGTATTATTTTAATACAATCGTGTGTGTGATAAACATTAAGCAATAAAACTACAAACACTAAGCTTGGAAGCCATTTTTGTACACTTGAAGTTCACAACCACACATAAATAATCAAAAATTATTATTAATCCATTTTTGAGGGATTTTTAAATTTTTAACTTTGTTATAACTTAGTACGTGTAAGTAATTATATTTTAATTCTTTTTTAAATGATTTACCAACAATGTGATGATGAAAATCTGTTTTATTTTATAAATTAAAAATGTTTTCCATGATTTCTAGATGAATTATTAAGTTTAGTTTAGTTTCGGGTCGGGTTTGGGTATAAAGAAAACAGGAGCGGGTCGTCAAAATTTTTTAGTGCGAGTTCCAGTTGATTAAAATTTATTTGTCAGGTTTCAGGTTGATTCAAAGTTCACCCGCCCAGGACTATAGTCTCTAGAATATGTAGGTGATAGGAACGGGAACAATCTATGTAATGTCTGTATTACAAGTGCGTTCTTTATGAGCCTGGATGCGTACGGCCCCGCCCACAGATAAATGACATACATCTGGCTGAACCAGTTACTTCCTGATAACATAACTACGGCAAAGCTTGGCTCGGTTTTGGCGACTCTTTCTAGAGGATTTGCATTTGGGCCGCCATTATGCTAAAGAATCTTAGTCTTACATACAACAATTTGAAATGTAAATATTAATTTCTGTTGTTTGTCTTTTGATTTCTTTTTTAGCTAGAACGTAAGTGCATTATGTACTAATAACTTCTTTTCTTCTATTAATCAAATATTAACACACTTTAAGATTCACGGCAAGTAATTTCCAACTATAATCCTAATAAAACTTTTTTTTTTTTAATCCTGAAAGTAAATAATAATTGCTTTCCATGTATCGTATTTTAAGTGAGACATACTTTTGTCCATATAAAAAATACACGCATATGCTTTTATTTTATTTATTTATTTATTATTTTAGGCTTTAGTCCAAAGATGTTACATTGCCCCTATAAGAAATTTAACCCATATGTGAAATGTGTTTGAATTCTTTCGATTGTTCTTGTACACAAACAATGAAACTGATATTAAGAGCGTACTCCACTTACTCTCCGGCAAACAAACTCCATTTTAATAACTGGGTCATTCCATGTTAAATCAACAAATGGGATATGCCGCACCATTTTTTATTTTGATGAAATTTGGTAAGTACCTATCTTCTGTATCCAAAAACAGTTATTTTTATTTCTTGAAAAAATTTTGTGATACGGCCATTTGTTTATTGCACAGAGGAGTAAAAATTGACAATTTAGACTCATTTTCTATAAGTTGCAGAATTTTTATTCGAATTACCAGAAAGAGCAGATAGGACTTATTAGAAAGCATAAAAAATGAACTTTTATTTGAGCATAGTAAAATACATTTACGTTAATACTAAATAGATTTTTTTTATTTTTTTTTTTTTTTTTTTTTCAAATCACATAGTCGTTTACAAACTAATGCTTTTTGTCATTTTAAGCATTAAAAAAAAAAAAAAAAAAAAAAAAAAAAAATTGCTGTTAATTGTGGTTCTTCATCCTGAAAAAATTGCTTAAACTGAAAATTGGAAAATGTGCATAAAAAAACACTCAGAACTGCTACTGAAAATAGGTTAAGTAGACATGGAATTATCAGTAAAAATGCTTTATTAAATTAAATTAAATTTTAATATGTCTACGCAATGTAATGTGACCTTAAAAAAAAAAAAAAAAAAAAAAAAAAAAAAAAAAACTTACATTTTTTATTAAGTTTTCTTTATTCACTTTTCTCCTTCAACAAAATTGACATGTGCTCATTCATGTATAAAGTTATGTTGTAACTTCCTCCCGTAGCTGTCAAGTACAATTCAGAAAGTATGAAAATCTTTAGAATGCTTTTCTTCTGAACCTATGAATAACAGTCGCTGGCTGGCCTCTTAGAATGACCCAGGACCTCTAGAATGGAAATAGTGATCCTAAATTCTTAATTATTGTTGTAAATTTTCCTTTACATAATCTCATCTAGCCGCCAATCACTAGCAACACATGCCAAACATAATTGTTTACTTTGGCTGCAGTTCAGCCTGGGGTTAAAATGAATTTTCTTTAGTGACAGTAACAACCTTGAATTCCTCTGGAAGAGATGTTATACTGACACATAGCTGCCAATATTTTAATTTATTCCGGAGTACTTTTAGCTCCGCCTTTATTTCGCACCACTTTATTAATAGAAAATTTTCTTCAATATATAACTTCGATAAAATAAGAAAAAATTTCTTTTAAAAAATATGTGGTACGAAATAAAGGCGATGCTAAAAGTACTCCGGAATAAATTAAAATATTGGCAGCTATGCTGACATACTTGCCAACCATCTCATTATGTACTGCACAATTTTTAGTACCCGCCTTTTTTTTTTTCACACCAATAAATTTTTAGAGTAATTTTTGTCTTATTTAAACGTAACAACATTTGGAGAGAATTACTCTGAAAATATAATGGTGTGAGAAAATGGGCGTTTTTTCAGGGGCCGTTAACAATTGTACGGTTATTAATGAGATGGTTGGCAAATATGTACTGATATAAACAACACTGAGGCTGACAGAAATAAAAATGTAATGTTCATGTACGTGATTTACGAGTTGGTATCTTGTCTGCAATTGTTGTTTAATCTCTTCAATATTTTGCTCTTGAATATATATATATATATATATATATATATATATATTTATATATATCTTCTTTATGTACAGTTGTCTGTTGTTTTTTGGATGAGTGGTTCTTCCCCATAGCACATGGAAAAAAGGCCAACCAGCTCCGTCACTTTACTGACTGACTTCTCAAGCCACTGAGTATAAGAACAGAGAAAATTTCATAAATTTGTTTTATCACGAACAAGATTTTGAAAGGGAAGCTGAGTGGCACTTTTTTGCCATTTTCCATGGAAAACGACTATGTGGTGGTCTTGGTGGTATAGTTAAAAGAATTGTGAGAGAGCCTGGTCCTCAAAAAAATAGCAGACAATTGCACAAAAAATATAAAGAAAATGGATGTTTCATTTTGTTTAAGGCAAAATGATGTCGAAGAGATTCAACAGTAACTGCAGAAAGGATACTAACTTATAATTCGCGTACCACAAACATGAACATTACACAGTTTTATTCCTGTCAGTGTCAGTATAATTTATGTCCGTATAACATCTGTTTCAGAGGAATTCAAGGTTGTTACTGCCAATAAAGAAAATCTAGCTTAACCGTAGGCTGAACAACAGCCAAAAGTAACCGAGTATGTTTGTTGTGTGTGTGATAATGATTGGTGGCTGAGTGAGGTTATGGCAAGGAAAAATTACGACAATAATGAAGAATTTAGGAACTCTCTCTCAGAAGCACTGGCACATGTTTTAAGAAGTCAGCCAGTGGTTGACATTCATGGATGTCAACCAGTGGTTGACATTCATGGATCGAGAAGGAAAATATTTTAAAGATTCTAACACCGTCTGAATTGTACTTGGCAGCTACAGGGAGAAGTTACAGTATAACTTCATACATGAGTGAGCACTTGTCAACTTTCCTGAAAGAGAAAATGGCAAAATAATAATAAAAAACCTAGTAAGAAATGTTGATTTTTTTTTTCTTTTAAGTCACATTTCAATTTGCAAATGTATTTCAATTAAATTCAATAAAGTGTTTTATTTGATAATTACATGTCTATTCAATCTGTTTTCATTAGCGGTCATGAGTTTTTTTTTTTTTTTTTTTTTTGTGTGTGTGTGTGTGTGTGTGTGTGTGTGTGTGTGACTTTAAAAACTAGTATTTTTTCTTTCCTTTCGAATAACAAGATAATTTTTGTTTTGTTTTAAATTACAGTATAAGGGCTTTTTACTATGGCATTTTGAGATTTTTATCACCTGTCCCACATGACTTTTTTGGGGAGTGAAAAAGCACATTTTTCAAATTTTTTAATGTTTAAACTTATTTTTCAGGATGAAAGACCACCAGTAACAGCTAATTTTTCTTTCTGCATATAATATTGATATGTAAATGAAACAGGAAAAAAAAGTTAGTTTGTTATTGCAACTTCATTGTATTTTTAATGTTTAAAATGACAAAAAACATTAGTTTGTGAGCCACTATTTGATGTCCAAAAATCTCTATTTAGGTTTTATGTATATCTATTTTACTATGCACAAATAAAAGACCCTTCTTTAAGCTTTGTAATCTGATGTTCCTGTTATTTTTTAAATAAAAATTCTGCAGATTTTTGGAAATGAGTCTAAAATGGTGATTTTTACTCATCCATGCAATAAACAAATCGCTTTCTCTCAAGAATAAATTTTTTTCCAGAAAAAAAAAAAAAAAAAAAAAAAAAAAAAAAACAGTTTGGGGACACAGAAGATAGGTACATATTACCTACCAAATTTCGTGACAATCAAAAATGGTGCGGCACAAATTTTTCTTAAAATTTGTTGATTTTATATGGAATGTCTCAACTCATTATTTATGTAGTTTTCATTAAGAAAAGGATAACATGCACAAAATGCATTTAGCTTATTTCTCGCGCTTCTGGTGTGAAACAACCACACGACTTCCATTACTCACTATTACACGTATTATATGCACTTTATGGAGATAATGTCATCAGAAAACATAAAATTGACCTAACAAAGTAGACACTAAAACAATTTCCGTTAACAGAAACTTGATACCTGTGTAAAAACGTATAAAACTAAGTTTGCATAGCGAGTTAAAAGATAATAATAATAATGGTAATTCTTTGCAACACCCATTTCCGAAATCTAAAACTGAAATAGCAGGATGACTGTTAATTTTCCTTCAATATCCACATAATACATCAGAAAGGATATCTAAAATGGATTTATGTAACAATTTTCAAGAAAATCGTTAGAGCCGTTTTTGAAATTTATTATACACCAGACCCCCTCTCAATTCTGAAGTTTCGTCGTTCTATCTTTATTAGTTTCGGAGATATGATAGCCAGAAGATTCCCCACATACGTATGTATGTGGGGACACACATACCCACATACATAACAACACACACACTAAACAATTGATAAAAACTACATTTTTCGACTCAGGAGACCCTAAAACGTGTAATTCTGGTTTAAAGTCGATATCAAAATTATGAACCGAATATAATGCTTCCATTACCTACGGTAGTTGCGTAATGGAAGTAAAAATTAATTTTTAGAAAACAAAAACAAATTTAACGGCTTTGAATTTGAGGTGAGAAAACGGAAAAAAGTAAAATACATTATGCATTGAGTAATTCTTCTAATAAATTTCTCTATAGAATTACATGGAGTTTGGCTGCTACTGATGAAAGAATATTTATGGGCAGAGAGGATTCGCAGTGAAAAGTTTCAAGTACTATTTGTAATAACATAGATTTCAAATATTAATTTTCAACTCCCTGATATTGTTTTATTAGATATGAGGATAATATATATGCAGACCAATCACTGATATAAGAATATAGATGACTACAGAACATGTAATTATAGTAGAAAGTCATTATCGAAAATTTAACAAACAAACAATAATTTTGTAGTCTAAGTGTGTAAAAATAAAATAAAAATTCTGGTGTGAAACAACCCACGACTTTCATTGCCTACTATTACAAGTATCTTTCAGTGATAATGTGATCAGAGAGCATAAAATTGACCAAACGAAGTAGAAACCTAAAATTTTTACTTTAAAACGAAAAAAAAAAAAAAAAAAAACTTTACACATGTGTAAAGACTTAAGAATACATAGTGAATTAAAAAATAACAATTAAAAAATGGTAAAGTTATTTTTTTGATACATCAATTTCCGAAATCTAAAACTGACCTACCTAATGAAGAAGGCTGTTAATTTTCCTGTAATAACCACGTAATACATGAGAAAGGATATCTAAAATAGATTTATGTAACAATTTTCAAGAAAATCGTTTAGAGCCGTTTTTGAGATACCAACTTTTACGAAAACTTTGCATGCTCAATTATTGATCGAAAAACAATAATTACATACAAAAGGATATTTAAAAGGGAGTTAATACGGCGAGTTTGAAAAAAATCTGTACATTCGTTTTTAAAGGAACGCCCTTGCGAGACCTGAAATTGAGCTATTTATACAGGACTCCTATCAATTTTTCTGAACTAAACAACTATGTATATCATTCGAAAGGACATCTAATAGAGTGTTTATATAGCAAATTTGAAGAAAATCGTTGGAGTCGTTTTTGAGATACGGACTTACGGTCCCACTTCTGGTTTCGTATGTTCTACTTCCGTTTTTCAAACCGTTGACGTCGATGCAATGCTGAGCTCATCATCATAATCACATCGCCTGTAGGAGTGTCTAGAGCTCCTCCAATACAGGCTGGCTCGTCAGGCATTTTGTTTCCCACTCAGCGATTGTTGCCCACGAGGTCCGAATTTCAAGTGTTATCAAATCACATAAAATGGAGATTTTGCAGCCGAAAATTGCTCAAATCATACCAGAACCGCTTTTAAAACTTTTAGATTTCCAACAGATGAAGAAAGGCGAAATAAGTGGGCTATTAATTGTCCAAAAGAAAATTGCACGCTTAGCTTTCAATCACAAACATGAAGTGTAACTATGACATGTTTTCTTGCATTTTTTGCATCAATTATTTGTTTTTATTGCTGTTTGATTATCTAAATGTTGTATTTTACAACCTACACTACTTTTTAACGTGTATAAATATTTAAAATTAACTGATTTAACAGCAACAATGATGGCTACTTTTTACAAGGGTTATAAGAAAATTTCGCCAAATATTACCGCCAAACTTATCTAGTACAAACAGTAATTCGCTCTTCTGTTTAGACAAACTCGCCATTTTAGGCGATAAAGAAGCCGAGTAATACGTCTGCAACTGAACGTCGCCAAGCTATATTTCCGCTGGGCAACAATGATCAGCTGTAAGTCAGCTCGTATTACAGGAATCTTAGAAGTGCCTACGACGGTCTAGACCACCGCTTATCTCCACCTGAGAGGAAATTACAGACATGAAGAGTACTTGCATAGTCAACAAGTTCGGAACCTTGAACAGAGTGGGTTCACACAGAATTTGATGCAGCTTGAAGGGAGATTGAGACAGAGCTGAGCCGATCGGGAAGTTGTGTTGATAATGAGGAAATTGACCAGGAAGAAAAACCTAGCACTTACCATACTTTTTTTTTTTTTAATAAGATAAAAAAGGAGATCCTAACGAGACTGTTAAGCAGTCAGAATTAATAAAATACAATAAAATTAAATTTAAAAATTTTGCCTAACGAGACTGTTAAGCAGTCAGATATAAAAAAAAAAGTATTTACAATATTTATAATACAATTTAAAATTAAAATTAAGACTATTTACAGAAATTAATATGTACAAACTATTTACAAAGAAATTTACATGTTAATTAAATGCCTGTTACAGAGATGACTAGTTACTACTAATGAAAAAGCAATTTCATACCACAATAAAGAAAAAGTAGAACTTGTAATATTAAATTGCAGATAATTATTACAAAAGAATACATTAAAAAATTCCGGTATTAATATTACAGACCAGAGCCTCCTTAAGTAGATGCCTAGCGAGTCGCTCGAAAACTTGGCAACAGTACAAGAAGAACATAGCCAGTAGATGGCGCTTGATACCGTGTCGTAAAGTTCTGTCCCGCGATTCAATTGAGCTTGAGTTTCAATTGAGTTCTTCATGGTTTATGTTTTATTAATTTAACAAATGTGAGAGTTTTTTTTTTTTTTTTTTTTTAATTAATAATATGGTGTATTGCGTCGTTCTATTTTGTAAATCGGACAGTCGCCTTGAAAATATAAGTTTTCACGGTTTCATATTTCAAGACAAGGTATGTAAACTGCATAAGTAATTAATGCAAAATTACCAACCCTCCGGATTTTTTAATATCAATAATATTTTTCACAAAAAACATTATTTTTATTTATTATCGTAAATTCTGTGATTAAGACGAAGATAAATTTAAAAGAAATTATGATATAAAAATTCGAAGGGTTGACACCTCTGTTAGTAAGTTAGATTTAACAAATAAAATAGTTATGCTCATTACAAAATGAAATGAAATTTTTATTTATTGATGTAGGAATACAGAAAAATAACTTGTTCTTAGTTACTTTGAAGTAACTCTATATTGTAGTATTTTATAGTTTTATTCATAAATTACATTAGTAACTTATGAATAAAACAGGGATGGAACACGGGCGCAGAATTCATACCGGAATCTGTTTAAGAAATTTTACTACCTATAATATCGTTGATATAAGAAGTAGAAAATTTTCTTACATTGATAGTGGTATGAATACTGCGCCCGTGTTCCATCCCTGATAAAACTATAAAATACTCCAATATAGGAACAAGATTGATTTATATATTTTTAATACCACTGTTTTTTAAAGACTTGTGTAAATGCGTATAAAAATTTGATTATTTCAGTTAAATCGAAACAAAAGTGTTGGGAATCTTGAAAAGAAAAAATAGAAAATTTTTATTTCTACTTTTGTTCTTTTTAAAAATATTAAGTTTTAAGATTCATAACATTACTTTTATTAACCTTTTACCACACAAATGGAATATGGAATTAAAAATTCATGTAAAAATTAAATATCATGATTACTGATTTGAAAAATTATCAGATAAAACAGAAAAATGACATGATTTTTTGAAATAGAAATTCTCCACATCCATACACTCACATACACACACACACACATACTGGCTAATTGCCAAAAACTACTTTTTTTGGACTCATGAGACCTTAAAAATATAAATCAGGGGAAAACTCGATATCGAATTTTTGGACCGAACACAATACTTTCATTACCTACGGTAGTAGGGTAATGGAAGTAAAAATATTTCAAGGATGTTATTAATTTGTCCTTAAATTTGCCAATCTTTATCAAATTTTTCAAATTGAAACCTAATACGAGTTTTAAAATACAATTGTGAGTTTCCTGCATTTGTTTGTTTTTAAATTATTCTGATAATAAATATGCATATAAATCAATCACTAAAAACTAAAAAAAAAAAATGTTTTTTGTATTCAGAGAACCCCAAAACATGACTTTATTCAAAAACCTGAGTTGAAAATAGAACTTCAAAAAAAAAAAAAAAAAATACTTTGTTTACATTATAGGTTCGAAAAATTAATTTTCCTTCTTCAACAGTATTCGTCGACATAAAAAAAGTGTAGCAAAGCACTTCCGTCAATTACATTCTACAGAAAAGAATGTTTAGCTTAATTTTGGATAGCCCTGTATGTTTTCAATAAACTATGTGCACATCAGATTGTGCATTTAAATTTAGTCTTATATGAAAAACACCTAACACAAAATGAAATACACTTTCAGCATTTTCCAAGTATATCCGAGATAGACAAACCGACGCGCACAGACCAACCGCTAAAAACATTATTTTTCGTTTCAGGAGACCTCAAAACATGTAAACATAACACAACTTTATTTCGAAAATGTCTATCAGTTTCGAAAGCATACCCTCTCGGAACTGGTGGAGCTAATAAAATCTTGAAAAAAAAAAAAAAAAAAAAAAAAAAACTTCGTGCGAGAGAAAACTTATACTCAAGATATCCTTAATTTTAAAAATTTAAATCTTAATGGTTATTTATTTATTTTTTGTGACGGACTAGACAACAGATTGCTTTCTTCTCCAATTTTTATTACTGAATGTTAAATTATCTCGTTAATGTGCTGGTCTATTTTTCTTATAAATAATATAAAATTCTCGATTTAAGAAAAATAATTCACACCTAATAAGGTAAAAATGTAACGTAAAGGACATGACCAAAAAAAGAAAAAAAAAAAAGACATGATTTTAATAATTTATCATTATAAATTATTCATTCTAAACTGAACTCATTTAAAGTTCAGAGATTTTAATTTATATAAACGAAACTTTCATCTAATATCTAAATTTAAAAAAAAAAAAAAATTGAAATTTTTATTGAAGAAATATATAAAAAATAATTTAATCGCGTGATAGACATGCCATGTTTTTGCTTATTTAATTTTAAATTTCGTTTTTTAATTAATAATATATTAAAAAAAAAAAAAAAAAAAAAAAAGTTGTTACCTGTTTGATACGTTGTAATTCAATTAGTTGAAAAACTAAAATAGGTCTTGTCCACTTTCGAAGAAAATTAAACCCTATACTTTTTTAAATATAAATATTTGAATATTTTTTTGAAAATATTTACGATAAAGCACTTTCACATCATTTTTTCAAATTAAAAGAAAAAAAAAATACCATTTTGGACTTTAAATTGAAATTAATAGCTAGATTTTTAGATGAAAAATATAACTTATCTATGAAACAGAAGAAAATTGTTGCTCTGCGTAGGTGCTGTCACCTAGCGTTAGTTTTGTTTTTTATATGTTGCCTAATTTAACATTGGGATTCGAAGCGCGTGGAAGGCATCTACTTAAGGAGGCTCTGTACAGACAATCCTTAATAACTTGGCATCTCTGATGTTAAACGACACAGTAGGTTGCAGTTGTCGGGGGGGGGGGGGGTAGGTAGTCAATTGTAGATGAATTAAATAATTATTCAATTGACGGAAAAAAATAAATTTAGAGTGAGACTTCAGTGTTATGTAATGCCAGAAGAATCTCGCCTTCTACGTTCGGAGACCGAGACAAACCGTCCTCCCTGTAGAGGACGGCAAGTGGTGGGCGTTTTTTGGCCCTCCCGATTCTGGGATCGTGCATTCTTATGACGTTTAACACAGGATCTGGACTTTTGGGATAGACCTGTGAAACTTCAACGCAAGTTTCTTAATTTCCGAATAGATAGGCCTAATTTTCAGGTCTTTGTGAATGACAACATTGCGAACGTAGCGATGGGCTTAAACAAACCTAAGCAATTGCTTGTTTTGGAAAACTTGAATTTTTTCAAGCGCAGTCTTTGAGGCAGACACGAACACCGCGAACCCGTAAGTCAAAATGGGTCTGATCATGGACAGGTACAGTAACAATTTCTTTTTAACAGGCAGACTGCTATTCCAAGCCAAAAGAGGATAGAGGGGGCGGTGGCATTATGCGCTTTTTCCAGAGTCTCTAAAATGTACTTGTGCTACAATAATTTAGAATCTAGGTGAATTCCTAGGTATTTATATGAAGTTTACCAGGGAATCGGATTATTATTGAGAAGAAAGTTAATGTTGGGAGAATAGGATTTATTTGTGAAGAAGATGGCGGCACTTTTAGAACTATTAACTTTAATTTTCCACTTGTTAAGCCAAATAGCATACGAATCAAGGTAAACTTGGAGTTTTTCAAACACAGTGGTGTGTGGTTGTGTGTGTCTGTACATAATAGCAGTATCGTAAGCAAATAATGTTAAGTTGTTATCGGGCTTGCGCGGAATGTCGTTAATGTAGATGTTAAAAAGGCGGAGCCCGGGGAGAGAACCTTGAGGAAAAGAACTGAGAACAGGCTTCGGACTAGAGAGGGAATTTCCCACTTTCACCACGAAGGACCTGTTAGAGATATAATCAGCAAAGATTTTAATTAGCTGGTCAGATATACCCAACTCAGACATCTTAAAGAGAAGGCCGGTATGCCAGACCTTGTCAAAGGCCTTTTGCACGTCGAGAAATATAATTCCCGCCACACCGCTGATTTGGTATCCATCGAGAATGAATTCCGTCACTCTCCACAACTGCTGTTGTGTTGAATGACGAGTCCTAAATCTGAATTGCTCAGGTATAATCTTGTCCTGAGAGTCAAGGAATTCATTCATTCGGCGGACGAGAACATACTCATAAACCTTCGAGAGACTACAGAGCAGAAAGATAGGTCGATAGCTAGAAGGAGAGTGAATATCTTGGCCCCCACCCTTCGAAAAGGGGATAACGATAGCTCTCTTCCAACAATCGGGAAAAATATTGAGATTTAACATGCAATTAATGACTAAAGTATTATAATAGATAAAATGGAGAGTATTAGTGATTTGGTCCTCACCGGGTGCCTTGTGCTTTTTCAAGCCCAAAATATATTCCTGAACCTCAGAGGGTAAAGCAAGTTGGAGAGTATTAGGTGTGTCAGTGAGTAATAAATTTTGAATCCTGTAGTCGACCACGTACTCGACGAATGGGCTAACAATGTCCGAATAAGGTGAAAACTGACTTCTAAGATTTTCAGCAATTGCCTCAGCCTTTTCCGTGTTACTATAAGCCATGCCGTTAGGGCTAATAATGGCAGGAATGTGCGTTCGTGTCCGACGAATACCGGAGGCAGCCCTCCAAATTGCGTTGTCCTCGGACAAAATTGTTGACAAAATTGTTGATACGTGTTTTACTGAACTCCTTAATTGCAGCTCTAACACTATGAATAAGCCTGTTCGACTTATACCTGAAATAGGGGGTCCTATGAACCTGCCATTGCCTGCGAAAATAATTTCGATCTCTGATCATTTCCCTGATGCTATCCAGCAATCTGTAGTAGTCGCTCGATCTTTTCCGAGGTTCTGAGCTTTGTGTGTAGGCCTTTCGGAGAGAGGCGGCTCAAATACAGGATATCTATTCTCAACCAGACTATATCTCAATTCCGGCTGTGGCAGTCGGTATATTGATCACGTGACGCCACATTCCGACTTTTGATTTGACGACTGTCGATGTTTAAGGACGGTTGCTATGGCAGTCGGATCGGAGAATAGATACCCTGGATGGAAAATTACCACGGTTGAACACGATTGGATGATAGTGTCGCTTGTTTTAGATTGAAAACAACCCTCTTTTGGCTGCTTTGGCCCGCTCGCTGGCTTGTAATGGAAACGATTGAGGAATAAAAGTCGAGCACGTGTACGTTGATTTGGTTTCGTGTATAGGGTTATAGTATATTTATTTGTAGAATGGATTTTTTTTTTCCCCTTAAAATGGATTATCAATGTTTTGATTCGTACTACGATAAATAATTTGCTATAAAAGTATAAAATAATTTTAGGATACGTGTTTCCTCTCCAGTAAGTAAAATAATATGATGATTCCAGTAACTTTTCTCTACACATTTCCAGGAATATCTGAATATATATATCAATGCTCAATACTTACGCATTTAAAGGGCTAAAAATTGTTTAAATAAGATTTATTTAAATGCTAATGTTAACATTTTCAGAATTATATAAATATATATATTACACATCAGGCAATTTATTATCAATTAATTATTTGAAAATATATTATTAGTGAAGTTGTGAAAAATTATTAAATTAAACTACAGAAATGCATTAATATAATTGTTATTTGCAAGATATAAAATCAATTTATTATCTTTTTAAGGATTTATTTTTTGGTATCTATTAATCTAATGGGCTTAAAAAAAATAGTTTATCAAAATAAAAATAATATACAAACGCTACGTACATACAAGTTTTTAATTCTTTAAATTCATTTGTAAAACAAACAAATAAGTAAATAAAAACCTTTTTTACTATGCAAATGCATCAGATTTTGAAAAATTTAAAAGTCACAAATACTGAAAATAGTTACTTCAGTATTAAAAATGTTTTGTATTTATACATATTGAATTTAGATTTCTACAGAAGAATACTTAAAGCAGTGTATTATAAATGTATTATGACTTATTAAAATTCAAAATATATAATAAATTACTCATGATAATTTCAAATTAATGAAGTCAAAAATATGAAATGTGCAAAATTGAATATTCAAAAGCTGCTGCTGTTTTTAACACGCTTTTATTAGCTTCACCTGTATGTATGTGTGTTTGTATATTTGTAACCGCTCTGGGAGCAAACAAAAAATCTATATTGTAAAAAAAAGTCTTTCCCTGCGTGAACGTCGTGGCGTTGAGGTATAGCTCCGCGCTACGAACCTAAAGGTCTAGCGTTCGATCCCAGTCAGGGCAGAATCTTTAAAAATGGTTTTTGTTTAATTCTAAATTATTTTAATTAAAGATTTAAAAGTATGTAAATATTGTGGTGTGTCACTCACACGATTTTCTCTTACCCTGCATTTTAATACTAAGATAGATATTTTGTGCTTTTTAGTTCGCATTTCTATAAAAGCGTGTTCTTTAATTTTTTAAAACTATAATATTATTAAAAACAGATTTAAATATAGAGCACTAGAGTACAATGTTTTACATTACTATTATTTTTTAAAATCAGATTTTAAATAATTTTAAAACTGAATAATACTTATTGACATTTTGGCTGCATTAGAAAAATCAGACTTAATTTCATTCCCCCTCCCTGCAAATGAAAATGCAAAACTTATTAATGTATATGTAAGTTTCTATATACAAAAAAATAATTTTATAATTTCACATTCACTCTCTCTTTATATATATACATATATATTATACATATATATATTATCTTTATCTTACATATATATATTATCTTTATATATTTTACATATATTTTTCTGCAGATTCAGGCATAAAACTACATTTGTCAAAACTTTGGTAATTTATAGTAACTCCGATAACATTATGATAGGTAAATTTGCCAAACTGAAAACAAATATCCGTAACCTACGTATATTAACTAAATTGCTTTCGTGATAAGTTAAATATTGTTTTCAAGGAAGTCGGTGAAGAAAATAATTAAATAATTAAAAAAAAGCAAAGGTTTACACTTCAGTGAAAAAGCACTTAAATTAAATTAATTTACAATCGAAAAAAGTACATAATAGTAACATGGCACAATATGTAATTTGACATGGTACGAAAAAAAATTCTGAAGCAGTTGTAACGAATCAATAAATCATTTATGGTGTAGTGGAGTAAAAAGTATCAATTGACACCACGGGGATAACGGGCATGCGTAGACGTTTCCGTAGAGGGCTTTTTAAGAGGGCTTTGCCTATATTTAATGTGGATTTCGGAGAAAACCATGAAAAATTCCGAATAACTAGGCAAATGAGCGTCACCTGGGATCGAACTCGGCACATCCCGTCTACCATCTTTAAGGTTAGAACCTCTCAAAAGCCCTTTATGAAAATCGTATTTTCTATTTTTTTCCTGAAAGAAATATCATTCACAGCAGTATTTTCAATACAACAGTTTCTTTTTTTTTAAGTACAATATAAAATTAAGGATATAGTTTTTTTTTTTTTTTTCCAATTTTCATATTTATTGTATTTATTTATTTTTGAAATATTATTTAAAATATTGATGCAAATTATTTTTCTAATGAGATATGTATCAAGCCGACTATCAATAACTAATCAAACATCAAACCTATATACCTTTGTAGCTGTGTTTCATATTATGACTGCATTTAAAATTCTCTTATTTAAGTAAAGAAAAAGAATTTTTAAGCACATAAAAAAAGATGAAAATAATGCAATTTCTTTCTGTGATAATTAAAACCACACAATCTCTAAAAATTTATGAATATTTTTGTTCTATTAAATATAAAAAAATTAAGACATCAACAATTTTCATTTAGTTTAGAAAATATAAAATTCTAAATTTTTGTAAGAATTAAAAAAGAAAAGAAAAAGAAAAAAGAACAGAAAAGAAAAAAACACACATTAGCTCAACTTGCTAGTAATGTTTAAATTATAATTTTACATTCTTTTACCATAGCTTCCTTAACTAGATGCTTGTCGTGTAGCTCGAAAACTAGGCAACAGTTGAAGCGGTAGACAGCGCCACCTGGTTCAGATTGCACGACTATTTTATTCAACAGTCACACAAAACTTTTAAAAGTGAGATATGATATATATAAAAGGCGAATAGAAACAAAGAAACGTCGATTGTATATATCATGTATCACTTCTTTAAATTATTGGTGACAGTTGAATAAAAAAGTCCCAAAATCTGTAGTAGGTGGCGCTGTCTACCGATTCAATTAGAAATCCTTCAGTAAACTGAAGGATTTTTACTTCAACTGTTGCCTAGTTTCCGAACTACGCGACAGCCATCTATACTCTATTTCCTTTACGCAGTCACCTCAAGCCCACGCTCAGATGAACTGTGATTTAACTTTCCCCGTCCGTTGCTAGGTTACTGAAGAAACAACGATATCTCACTGGATGGAATTGAGCACGTGATCTCCCTCTATGAATTCCGTGGCCTTGAAGTGCCTCATATGAGGAAATGCACTATAGTTAAGGAGGCTATGCTTTTACACTGAATGGCTTTTCATGTTAATAGAAAACATTGACTAATCAGGTTTTTTAAACATTTACATAAGGGCAGAATTAAATTTTTAAGTAGGATTATTAAATATTCAGGTAATTGTTGTATAACCGTCCCATTTAAAATAATAATAGTGTATCTTGATTAAATCAGATGT
Organism: Salticus scenicus; assembly: GCA_963930645.1. Classification (NCBI taxonomy): domain Eukaryota; kingdom Metazoa; phylum Arthropoda; class Arachnida; order Araneae; family Salticidae; genus Salticus; species Salticus scenicus. The sequence continues at coordinate 15,045,762 of OZ005658.1, forward strand.
TTAAACTTTGTTTTAAGAAGTAACTTTAAAGCTTTATCAGATACTTATTCATTTATATAATTGTAAATCAGAAACAAAATAAAATAAAAGAAAGAAAGAAAGAAATGTGATTTCTACATGCCTGAAACTGCTTTGATAAGAAAATAATTATTCGATATCATCTGACCATTATCATTTCAAATAATTTGTTTTACATTGGATCAAATTATCTATTGTAGCATAATACAATATCATACCTTTTTCAACTGTAAATAAATTTAAATTAATTCATTGAATAAAAGAGTTTTGAAGCTATTCTTTTTTACTTAACTAAATATTTTTCTTGCCAAGTACAATAACGTTGTAAATCACTTTTTTTTCTTTCTTTTTTTTTTATTAAATTAACATTTTATAACTTTTAAATGCATTAAAGTGATTGAAAATAATGTTATCGTATTATTTAACATTAAATAATAAATTATTTCTTTTCAAAAGTTATAAAGAGAGAGAAAAAACTATCTCTGTTAATTCATAATATTAATGCATATATTTAGTGAATATTAAATTAAATTTTGTAAGCGCAGCTCATATTATTTATAATGAAAAAAAAAAAAAAAAAAAAAAAAAAAAAAATTAAATGGATATAAAATATACTGTAAAAAATTAATAAAACTAGATTGACAAAATATTTCCTTTTTCACTTGTAATAATCATATGAAAAAGTAATAGGTAAATTCTTTTTAAATTGCACGCATTTTTTTTTTTTTTTTTTTTTTTTTTTTTTGATCGGTTAAACCTTTAAAATTTCATCCTCAATAGTATTTTGAAGTTTCATAACTTTAAAAATTTACCTATGAATTATTATTCTGCAGAACTTTTTTTGCAATTCAATATTTGTTATTAACATATAGGTCGATAGATGGCGCCATCACTTTTTTTTCTTTGAAAATATTTCAGAGGCCGGGTTTTCCCCGTGTTCCCTAGAGCTCCTCCAATACAGGCTGGCTCATCAGGCATTTTGTTTCCCACTCAACACTTGTATTTCAAGTGTTATCAAATCACATAAAACGGGGGTTTTGCAGCCGAAAATTGCTCAAATCATACCAGAACTGCCTTTAGAACGTTTAGATTTCCAACAGATGAAGAAATGCGAAAAAAATGAGGTATTAATTGTTCAAAAGAAAATTATACGCTTAGCTTTCAGTCGCAAATATGAAGTATAATTATGACATGTTTTCTTGCATTTTTTGCATCAATTATTTGTTTTTATTGCTGTTTGATTATCTAAATGTTGTATTTTACAACCTACACTACTTTTCAACGTGTATAAATATTTAAAATTAACTAATTTAACAGTAGCAGTGATGGCGACTTTTTAGAAGGGTTATAAGAAAATTTCGCCAAATATTACCGCCAAACTTATCAAGTGCAAACAATAATTCGTTCTTCTGTATAGGCAAACTCGCCATTTTAGGCGATAAAGACGCCGAGTAATACGTCTACAACTAAACGTCGCCAAGCTATATTTCCGCTGGGCAACAATGATCAGCTATGAGTCAGCTCGTATTATAGGAGCCTTAGTTTTCTCAATCTACTTCACGCCTAACGATAGCGATAAAAAGCCAGCTTGCTACACTGAGCCAGGGTTGCCAAATTTGGCCTTTTTTTTATTCAATAGTCACCAATAATTTTTATTTGTAACGTTTTACTAATCACTTCGAAGATTGATAGTGTATTATGTATATCGAATGTCACTTCTCAAAATTATTGGTGACTATCAAATAAATAAATGGCCAAATTTGGCAACCCTGCACTGAGCTCCAGTGACGATACAGAACACGTGATTTGATTATCCAATCACATTCAACTCTGGTATTTTCCCATCCTAGAATTAAGGAGCCTGTTTCCCAATCCACTTCACGCCAAACGATAGCGATAAAAAGCCAGCTTGCTACACCGAGCTCCAGTGACGATACAGAACACGTGACTTGATTATCCATCACATTCAACTCTGCTATTTTCACATCCTAGAATTTAGGAGCCTATCTTTATAGTGTGTGATGGTTACGATAACCAACCCACATATAAAAATTAAACAGCAGGGATGGAAAATTCACGCAGGATTGATACCAGAATAAGGGAAAAATTTTTCTTCTTCTTAAATTTACTATATTATATGTAGAGATGAAATATTTTAAACGGATAATGGTACAGAGCTGCCAACATAATCCGGCAAATTGTTAGTACCGCCCATTTCTTTACACCACTTAATTTTTAGAGTACTTCTCTTCAAATATATTTACGATGAATTAAGAAAACAAAAACTCTAAAAATTAAGTGGTGTAGAAAAATGGGCGGTACTAATAATTTGCTTGATTAGTTTGGTAGCTCTGCTGATATGACTCCTGCGGCAATTTTTTCCAGCCCTGTAAACTGAGCAAAATGTACCAAAAATTGTACTATTTTTGCATACAACTCTGTAAAAAATTCGTATTTTAATTTTATTAAATATTTCGTTCAAGCATTGGTCAATTCCATTTTGAAGTGAAAGCGTAAAAGTTTAATAAGATCGGTACATTAACTTTTGAGAAATCGTGTTCACCACTGTTTTGAAGGGTCTCTGAAACGAAGATCCACTGGCTTAATTTTCCAAATTCGCTAATGAAAATTTTAAAGAACATTGTTTGCATGTTGTTCTTTTGTGTGCTCCAAATATTGAATGAAATATTTTACTTACTATGTTTAAAAAGTGGAGAAATAAATATTGTTTTTAATCTTGGAAAACCACGCAACCCTTGAAGAATGTATACCTCATTCTACATAGCAAAACCAAAGTTTCCGTAAAAGGAAATTCGAATACCTGGATTTTTGTAAAGTAATTTTTTAAAATCGGTATCAATGATTAGTAAGTCTAAAATTACGATAAAAAATCTATTTATTTTTATTTTATTTTACTGTATTGTCTTTATTTATTTTGGATAAATATAGTAATCATACAGATATGAAAAGAAACGCTGATCAGTAGACATTCTGTGTCTATTCGCCTTCCCGTGACACAGGAGGACAAATAGGTGGACCCGCCTTCATTTTATTTTATCTTTAATGCATTTTAGAAACACGGGTCGTATTCTCCGCCCTTTTTACAGGACAATTTCAAGAATGAGAAATTTTCAAATTTATTGCTACCACTATTTTTATAAAATAATCTCTACCCTGTGTGATCATGGCATGTTACTATAAGTATACCAGTAGTATGCCTGCATGAAATTAGTAGGGGCCAAAAAAAAAATATGAAAAAAAGGCAGAAACTTCTTATCTCTTATAGAATCCTGAAAACATGGTGGAGAATACATAATCAACCCTGTACATAATCAAACAAATTATGAGAATAATTACTGTGATTTTTTTTTTTTTTTTTTTTTTTTTTTTTTTTGTTAAATAAATGTATTGTCCACCAATAGAAAACAACAGCTTTTTCTTTTTACTACCGGAAGGTGTGATAAAAATGTGCATATCTGTGTATAATTTTACCTTCAGGAAGTAGATTCCATGATTCAACTTTATTGTAATGAATAGCATTCATATACATTATTATTTAAAATCAGCAATATATCTAAAAAGTGCTACTATTTAAAGTCGTGGTTAAATAGGTGTATCCTAGATAAAGATACAGGGTGATTAAAAAAACGTGGACAAAATGATATGGCAGATCAGTCATACAACAAGGATCAAAAATCGCATAGGAACAGAGGGTCGCAAACGCCTGTACAGGGCACTAGAGCCACGAAAGGGCGTTGCGATACAAACACGAGCTGAGCAAACGGAGATTGTCTTCATTCGAGCCGTGGATGCGTTGAGCGTAACATGGCTAGTTACACGCACCGCGAAGTGCCTGACATGCATTTAATTTACGGCATGGCCAACTGCAATGAACGAGAAGCCTTGCGAATGTATTGTGAGAAATATCCTGGTAGAAAGATGCCTAGCCGCTCATTCTTTGCCACTCTGTATCGACGATTGTGTGAAACCGGCTCGTTCGACGTGCACAAGCCAGATTGCTGGTCGCCAACGAATAACTCGGACAGTTGATGCTAAAGAAAGATTTGCTTAAGAAATCCCCAGCGTAATTCTTCAATGAGTACACGAGTTGTATCCCGAAATACCCATATTTCCCAAGCTACCGTCTGGCGCATTGTACACGACAAAGAACTACATCCCTATCATTTACAACGCGTCCAGGCGCTGGAACCGGGAGACTACAACAATCGTATGGTTTTTGCAAGAAAGTGCTGCAGACCGAAATTTCGCAGCAAGTGTTCTCTTCACGGATGAGGCTGCGTTCTCATTAGAGGGTGTGATGAACTTTCACAACCTGCATAGGTGGGCGGAGGGAAACCCGCATGCTACACGTCCTGCGCACAGCGAAAATTTTCCGTTATCGTGTGGGCTGGCATTGTAGGAGACTGTTTACTTGGTCCGTACATTCTCACAGAAAGACTTAACGTTCCCATTTATCTAACGTTATTGCAAGAGGTTCTGTCAGAAATGCTGAATGATGTTCCGATGCCTATTCGTCAACGCATTCGATTTCAACACGACGGAGCTCCTGCACATTTAAGCACAGACGTCAGAGCACATCTGCAGGCTACTTTTCCTGGTGGCTGGATTGGTCGCGGTGGACCGATTGCATGGCCACCACGATCACCAGACCTGACTCCCTTGGATTTTTTCTTATGGGGATTTTTAAAAGGACTTGTGTATGAAACCCCTGTTGCAACGCCGGAAGATTTAGTAGGAAGAATCGTTGTGGCAGCAGTGTTCGACATACACCTGGTACCTTTGAGAAGGTGTGGCGTTCTATGCAACGTAGATGCCAGGCGTGTCTCGATGAATCTGGCAAAAACTTTGAGCTTCTCCTGTAGGCTCAACATTTGGCTTGCATTAGTCGCATGTGGCTGAGTAATTATCAATAAAATGATCTGTAATGGTTTTGTTTCTTCGCTTTGTGTTATGTATTATTTTAGACGCCCTGTAGCGGCTCCGGTTCGCAGTTGCGACCCTCTGTTCCTATGCGATTTTTGATCCTTGTTGTATGACCGATCTACCGTGTCATTTTGTCCACGTTTTTTTGAATCACCCTGTATAATTTTATGTTATTTATTCCTAAAATGATGGGGAAAAAAGTAATTTGACCTAAAAAGCTAAAAAATATTTGTCTCTCTGGGGGGAAAAAAATGCTATTTACATTCTTCAATCAGAACAAAAATGCTCTTTCGTTTTTATATCCTGACAAAGCATTCATTTCTTTCAATTTATGGTTCGACGAAAAGAAAGTGTATAAAGAAGAAAGGTTATGATTCCTGATTTGTATTTAAATTTTACTAATAAAGCAATCAAAAAAATTTTTAAAGCATTTATGGCTTTGCCATGAAAATTCGTTAAAATGTTATTACTATTATTATTATTATTATCATTATTATGCTCTTTAGAAAACAAAGTAATCAATCAACATAAATTTAAATATGCTTTTTTTTTTTTTTTTGTAAAATTACAGAAAGTTTATTTAACACTTTTTCGACAACTGACCTAAATTTATATCATTTGGAAATATGTAACTCCACCATCTGTCGTGTACTCGCATTTTGCAATTTTTTAAGTTACATTATTTCATAAAAACATACCCAATAATCATATTTATACAATCAATGTACTGCAGATTCAAATAGATTATAATTTATATACATTTATAATGTAAATATTAATACAGAACACATTGTTTAACTAAAATTAATGTAAATGACAAGAACAATGCTTTTGGGCGGAGTTAACTGCCAAATAGACAAAAATATGTAACGGTAAAAGTATAAAAGAAACACACAAACATACCCAATAATCATATTTATACAATCAATGTGCTACAGATTCAAATAGATTGTAATTTATATACATTTATAATGTGAATATGAATTCAGTATAAATTGTTTAATTAAAGTTATTGTAAATGGCAAGAATAATGCTTTTGAGCGGAGTTTACTGCCAAAAAGACAAAAATACGTGATGGTAAAAATATTAAAGAAACACCGATAAATTATTCCGTATTAAACGAGGATAAAATTGACTCTTACAAGAACCTCCTACAAACACTTCCAAAAGACATATATTTTATAACAAGAGAAAATAATTTAACTAATAAGAAATAATCTGGTTTTTATTAATTAGTCTTACAAGGGAACTTTTTGAAGTACTAATCGCCGATTTTCTTGAAAAAAATTCTGGCATAAGACTTAATCATGAATAGCATCTTTCTAAAATATTAGCTGCTGAGTCGCAATAGATAAGCTATAAAAAATTATTAAAAATGAAAGCGTGTCTGCAATATTTAAAAAAAAACGCCTGTTTGGGAACTGCATACTTCTGAATTTCATTGCAATGAAGACTTAATAGCTGTAGATGTTCTTCTTTCTTTTTGATAGCCAAACGAGCTCCAGACGCTGTCGAGCACTTAACAACTGCAAGAGCATTAACGCCAAGTTTTTAATAATGACATTAAAAAAATGTATGATCAAGACTTTTATATAAATTTAAATAAAACAAAACATTATATATTAAAACACAAAGCTTTTTTTTTTTTTTTTAAGCAAAATGAAAGCATTTCGTATCCGAACACATTTTTCTTATATGTGTGATCATAGCCTCCTAAACTAGATTCTTGTCGCGTTGCTCGGAAACTTGGCAACAGTTAAAGCGGTAGACAGCGCCACCTGGTACAGATTGCGAGACTTTTTTATTCAACAGCCACCAAAAATTTTTAAAAGTGGGATATGATATACATGAAAGGCGAATAGAATCGAAGAAACGTCGATTGTATATATCATATATCACTTCTTAAAATTATTGGTGACAGTTGAATAAAAAGACGCGTGATTTGTACTAGGTGGCGCTGTTTACCACTTCAACGGTTTCCAAGTTTCTGATCCACGCGACAGACGATAGTTTAGGAGGCTATGGTCTGATCATTTTATTGGGCAGTACGAACCTTCGACAAACAAGCAATTCCACAGAATATGAGTTGTGTGGATCTAATATCTCATTAGAGCTATGCAATGAGCAATTGGGGTCGATCTATGATTCTACCCTAAATTTCGTCCTGCTGGTTAGTTGGGTTTAACGTCGCACTAGTACTGCACTATGAGCAATTGGCGACGCTTTGCGATGAACTTCTGATAAGGCTTCTATATATATATATATATATATATATATATACAGTCGGTAACAAAATTGTCCGAACACTAGCAAAAATTCCCATGTAAAGAAAGTACACTTCATACGGTTTTGTTCAATGAATCCTTGTCGAATCCTGTTCTTAGTCAGTGTAAGAACATGATTCGATAAGGATTTATTTAACAAAACCGTATGATGTGTACATTTTTTACATAGGAATTTTTGCTAGTGTTCGGACACTTTTGTTACCGACTGTATATATTATTTAAGGGGCTCTAACTTCTGAGGATGGTCCGGTGACATCTGCAGGTGATAAATGGTTGCATTCTGCGTACGAAGGAAAGGGCATGTTTACAAGAAAACGCTCCGTCAATCAATCTTTACCATTCTCGAGTAGCAAAAGATCGACCTAGATTGGTAGAAATACCAGTGTTTTGCCACTTTACCCATCATTTGACTGCGAGTGACGTAACGTGCCCTTTTTTTATACATCCGATTTGTATATTTGACTCGACATCCCCCCCCCCCCTGTTAATTTCGTCGAAATGAGGACAGATATAAAATAACCGGATTAAAATACAAAAAATTAAAAAAACACCCTGGGTCAGCTGGGGAATCGAACCCATTCTTTTAAACTTGAAGGAGATTAGCGAGGGTGACATACTCACTCGGCCACGGAGGGTCTGCATTCAGCATAACAACTGTTTTTAAAACAACAAGATTTCGCAATTTATAATTCTATAACATTTCCTATGAAATGCAATGCGCAGCACTAGTGAGACGTAAAACTCAACCAACCTTATTAAATTCTAATGCATATTTTCACAAAATTGTTTATATTATTATTCGTAAACTTATATGAAATAAATTTCCAGATATGTAAGAAGTCATAAAGTAGTATTTATGCACATGTTTTTTTCAATTTTAAATAATCCCCTCCATAAAGGATCAGAATTGTAATAGCACGTCTACGGACCATCTCTATGAATGTATCCCAGACTGTCGCCATCGCATAGGTGTAGTGCGAATTAAAACTTAACACCTACTCAACCTCAAATATCTTAAATATTTTAATTTTAATTTATTTATTTGAATATTAATTTCAATCAACTATTCTAATAATCCAATGTTCAATCAAATATTATAATTCATGTTGGTCGCCAATTGCCAATTGCGCAGCACTAGTGCGACGTAAAACCCAGCCAAGCAACCTATAAACCAGATTAGTTTTTAAATCGTCTGCAAATTTATATAAGGGGTACATACAAATGAAACACTTCCAGTTGCAAAGCCGTTTGCAGGCGTTCCAAATGTATGACTGCAGTAAAAGAACAATAGTAGTAATGATAATAATATTAATAACGGTTAAATAAAAAAAAAAATGTTTAATATTTAAGAAAAAGAATTATCTACTTCTTAAAAGCAAAAACTGTTTTATTTAAGAGATAAATATTTAAGTAAAATACATATATAATAAAATATATATTTAAAATACATATACAAATATATATATATATATAAACAATTAAAATCTACTAACAAACAATTATTATCTACTTCTTGTTGGGTATATTTTTAATTTATACAGTAAGCCTCGCATGAAAGTGTTACTATAAAGATTTACATTTAATTTTATGCGTATGCGTACAAACCAACAATAGATAATATACAAAAATATAGATAACAAGATTTAAACTAAAATCTGAGAAAGGATATTTAACATTTTCGCGACCACTGACGTAGTTTCACGTCATTTTGAAGTAACTCCTTCAGTGGGCGTTTCTTTCACAATTTGTGTGTTACGATATTTCCTAAGAATATTCCTTATATTCATATATATATAAACAAAATAGTATGAAAGAAATACTTTCACTAGAAAGAGTATAATTATTATGTATATCCATATGAAAAGAAATATGGATATAGAAAAAACGGTTTCCTATTGCCTAGAACGAGTATTCCCCGTTCTGCAGTCGTCTACTGTACTTGAATTCTTAATTTTAAATGTGTAAAATCTATATCTTTAAAAGTAATAACACATATTACTTTGTTTTAAATCCTTTTTTCGTGATAAATGTGACGCCAGTTTTACGCCGTGATTAGAATAATAAAAAATAAATAATATTGCGCTTTGTTTCAATAATAGATATTAAAAAAAAAAAAAAAAAAAAAAAAAAAAACACTTTATTATTCAGTATTAAAAAAAACATTTAATAAAAATTTTATATTTTATTATGTTACGTCATGCGATAAAATTTAAATAGCATAAACGGTAGAGTAAGCGAATGCGAAAATGTCACAACAGGATTAAAACAGAAAATTTGTTTTAAAAAATCTGATAAAAATTAATAAAAATCAATTATATTAATTTAAAAAAAGGAAAAAGCAAAAGTATTGTTCCCGGCGTATTGCTCTTTCAAATAATAGTCCTCGACTTACCGCGTTTTTTTACCGCGTTTTTTTTTTTTTTTTTTTACCGTCATGATACTTCACTTGAGGTGCACTAATCCTAGAATATTCAAGTTAAAAACAAAAGACAAAAGAGACAAAATGGAATTTTAGCAGTGAGAAACTAGGAAACGTTATGTAATATTTAAGAACAAAGGCTTAACATTTCAGAATCTAGTATAAACCTCTTTGCAACGAAAGCCACGCCTTTACACAGTTTTTCTAACACTTTACATTATAAAACAAAATTATTTTACATACTTCCAATTAAATCATTTAAATTTTGTCTTCAGCATTCGATGTAGTAAATGACATTGACATTTATGCATACTAGCTACACATAGAGAGTCATATACGAATACAGAAACTAGTTTTTTTTAATATTGTTTCCGCAATATAGAGGCGGGGCTTCATTTCTTTTGGAATTTTTTCACAATCTCTCGCTTGCATTGCGGTAATTTTATAAAAATGATCCAATTTGTATCATAAACGTCGAAATGTTGCTTTGACGACAATTAGAATAACATTAAGGTAAATTAAAATAGTTTTTCGGCAAAATATATACAGATATTTACTCACAGAGGATACAAATTCATATAAGTGACGGCCCCCTAACAAAAGTGAAAAATGAAATATCACTGTAACTCAAAAAATAATGTTAAGAACGAACTGTAAATTTGGAAACAAATGTTTTTGATGATGCCCGTTCTATTTATGCAAAAATTAACATAGGTCATAATTCATAATTTTTTCAAATATGAAATTATTAATAATTTTCATATTTCAAAAAAAAAAAAAAAAAAAAAAATTATCAAAAATATGCATGGAATATATTTGGGTCACTTCATTCTATCATATAAAAAAAAAACAGAATTTGAATATCATAATTATTTTGGAAGATATGAATTAATGTTTGTCACATTCATTTAACATTAGCGCCCTCATAGTTTGACAGCTTATAACTCTGTTAAGAATTGAGCAAAATATATAAACTATACCATTTTCCGCGATGATTTTGTCCAAAGAATTCAAGTAATTTATAAAAAAATGGGGGTTACCATTGAAAAAAATGAAGTTGATGCCAGTTTTAATATGTAGACAACCCCTTAAGCAAAATCTAACTATATCATTATAAACTAGACGTTATTACAAATCGATTGGTACCAATCACATGTTTCTACGATAATTTACGGCGAAATTAGGTGGGGGGTTGGCGTTTTTTTTTTTTTTTTTTTTTGGCTGACTGTACAATTTTTAAAATCTATTGTATTAATATTAAATGCAATATTATGCATTTAATATCAATAAAAAGAATTGTGAATTTTCATTTCTGAGTTATTTCAATTCTGTTTTTTTTTTTTTTTTTTTCCGTCATTCTATCATTTTGTCGTACGTTCACTGTTAAAAAAATGCAGAAAAAATACAGAAATTCTCTGTAATTTTAGAAAAAAAAATCGTAAAATACGTTTTGTCTACGTAATTTTTCCGTAATTTACGACTTTTTTTCTGAAATTACAGAGAATTTCTGCATTTTTTCTGCATTTTTTTAACAGTGTTGTATTACAAAACTTGCACAATCTCTTGGAAATCCGAATTGAAAACACCTTTTATATATTAATCTATTTACACCGTGAAATTTCTACTATATATTTTTTAAATAAAAATTTAATGACCTGTTTCGTAGTCTTTATATATATATAGTTGAATCCCTGTTCTTGTAACATCGCGAGCGTCCCTTGAACAGGGGCAGCATGCGAATGCAGTAACCAGAAATTTAGTGATGGGCATGTCGGCATACTGCTTCGACATGTTGACACATTTTCGGAAGATTAACTGCTTGATTGTAAAAAAATGTGCAATTTTCTCCTCTGATCAGAATATCTGTGATAATTATAAAGAAAAGAAAATAAATAATCTTTCAACTTTAGACTTAATGGAGCTTTTTTTTTTTTTTTTTTCTCTTTGTAGCTTCCTGTTACATTGTGTAATAAAGTTTTATTTATTTTTTTTTTTCGTTCTGAATTCACGTTTCTGTTACCGGTCTTCAGTAATATGACTAATTTAATGGTTAAAAATGATAGTTTATTTATTTATTTTAACTAGGGATGAAACGGATATCCGGTAACTATCCGGTATCCGGCCTATCCGGCTGAGTTTTAAATATCCGGCGGGGTACCGGATATCAGCACACCGGATACGGATATCCGGCAATTTCAAGCCGGATATCCGAAGAAGAAATTTCAAGCTTAAACTCCCATCAGATGAAAATTTTGCGACAATTTTTTAATTTTTTTTAGATTAGTTGTAGCTTGTAAAGGTTTTTTTTTTTTTTTTTTTTTTTTTTTTTAAAGTTGGCTTCTGCGAAAATCGATTTTGGACTCATTAGCAAACAAATTTAGCCAAAAGTAGCTTCAGGTCTAAGAAATATAGAAGCCCTATTTTAATTTTGTACCAAGTTAGCTAGGTTTTTTTTTTCCAGAGTGATGTATAACATTCCCCCTAATCTTCCCCATAACAATAAAAAGAGCTGTTCATTGTTGTTCCTGAACAAATGATATTTATTCTCTGCAGTTGCAGTGTATATATAACTCTGTTTTCCTGTCTTTTGCTAATATGTTGTTAGATTGTTTAGTAATATTGTTAGTCTTGGATGTTAAAGTTGTTAGATTGTTTCGAGAATGAGTCAAATAATGTGCATTTATTGACTAGAACCTGTTTATTTACAATCCAGTTTTCCCTACACAATAAAGCTGTTGTTTTTGTGACCATATATTTATACTAATAGAAACCTGGCATTACTTGCGCCATCTATCTATTCGATTCTGATTTTTTAAAAACACCTCCAATTTATATAAATTTGCATTTTTAATGGAATATCTTACTAAAGCACCTGAATTTAGAATTCCCTGTTGCGTTGCATAGATATATCCCAAAAAATTAAAATTACTTCAAATAAAAGTACATATTTAAATTTTCAGAAAGTCTGTACGTTCACTTTCTTATTGTTCATAAGGAAATAAAAAGAAAAAAATCAGTTATTTAAAGTTTTTGATTTTGTACTGCAGAAAAACTTCACTTACTTAAAGAATTTTAATAACTAATGTAAAATTTTCTTTCTTATCTGTACAGAATATAAAAATATAAAATAAGTAAAAAGTATAAATTCATTTTGAATTATTACTTTCTTCTATATTAAATAGAAGGAAGTATTGGATTTGTGAAAATTTTCAACTTCCAGTTTTCGGTGGATTTATGCATTTTGAGGGAACCAAAACACAATTTGACCATTTTTGGAAAATGTCTATCTGACAAAAATTTTGTGCAGTTCAAGAGTTAATGCACAGAATTTCATATAAATTTATACATAGTTGCATCTTACCAAAAAAAAAAAAAAAAAAAAGCGCCCATCAACTTTTGGTGCAAATCACTCAACAGATGGCGCTGCTATACTGTGATTTCTCCCATTTAGAGGAAGACTATATCTCAGCTTATACTGTGCATAATTAAAACAATAAACTAAGTGTTTCACAGGGAGGGCTAGTATTATGAAACATGTTCATTCAATTTCTGTGCATAACAGCGAATAGGTGATGCTGCTATGCTGCAATTTTCCTGTGAATTGGGAAGTTATATCTCAGATTCATTCGTGTATAATTACTAAAAATTTAGTATGGGAAAGGGTCATTTTTATAAAACATCATGTTGATTCAATTTTGGTGCATATTGGTCGATAGGTGGCTATATTATGTTGCAATTTACTCTGTGAATAGGAAGGCTAAATCTCAACATCTATAAAATTTAAGAGATAAACAAGATACAAATAATATGAGAATGAAAGTTGGCTTAATCTGGGTGTATTTCGACCAACAGGTGGTGCAGCTGTTCCTCATCTTCTGTGATTCTCCACATGGCTACATCTCAAAATTTTTTGATTAAAATTGCACTAAAATACATTTCTAAAATCTTTATTGTAAGCAGATATGATTATGTTTCTTCTGCATGTTAAACAGCATGTAGCGTTGTTATATAGAGAGATATAAAAGAAAGTTTTGTGATGGCCATAACATACTTAAATTACTTATTATTCTAACATACTAAGTTTGAAGCTTTTTTTTTTCTTCTTTCTTTTATGTTTTCTTATAAATGTCTCAAAAGAAAGTATTGGATTCATAAAAATTTTCAACTTCTGGTTTTTGATGGATTTACACATTTTAAGAAGTCCAGAAGCTGGTTTGACCAATTTTTAAAAAATGTCTCTGTGTGTGTGGCAAAAATTCTGTTCAACTGTACCTCCAGAACTACTGCGTACTACAATTACATATAAATTTATGTGTAGTTGCACCATGACATAAATCAGTGCCTACCAACTTTTGGTGCAAATGGCTCAACAGGTGGTGCTGCCATACTGCGATTTCTGCAACTTAGAGGAAGGCTATATCTCAGAAACTACTGCACAGAATTTCATATAAATATATATGTACATGTAACTTGGCATATATTAGTGCCTATCAAATTTTGGTGCCAATCGCTCTACATGTGGTGCTGTTATACAGTGCTTTCTGCAATTTAGGGAAGGCTATATTTTAGGTTCTATTTCATGTAACTACACAAAAATTCATGTTGGAAAGGCATTATGAGAAATTATGCTGGTTCAGTTTGGGTGCATGTTGGCCAGTAGGTGGCTCTGCAATACAGAAATTTCCTCCTAAAAGGGGAAGGCTATATCTCTTATTCTATTGTGTATAATTGCATAGAACTTGGTATGTGAGAAAACCAGCCATTGTGAAACATTATTGTGATTTATTTTAGGTGTATATCGGCCAACAGGTGACAATACTGCACTACAATTTACCCAATGAATAGGCTGAGTCAATCCCAACTTCTATGACATGTGCATGAAACTTGATATATAAGACAACCATTATGAAAGCAAATGTTCACCTTATTTATGTATATATCAGCCAACAGGTGTAGCTACTATTATGATTTTTCACAAGCGTATATCTCAGCATCTGTTAATTAAAATTGCATAAACTCCTTTTGTAAAATATTTATTGTGAGAAGCTATGGTTAAACTTTTATACGATTTAAACCGTAAGTGGCGCTGTCATATAGAATTATGTAGAAGAAAGTTTTGTGATGGCCACAACATATTAGTTTTCATGTGAAAATAACCCTTCAACTGTGTTTATATTAGTAAAATATTTTATTTCATTTTTTTAGTAATAGTATTGTAACAAATATGTAAATAATAAGTTTTAGTTTTATAATTCTGAACAAAACCTATATTTTTGTGATAGTGCTTTTCGCCAAAAATTGCAAGTGTGGGAATGAGTATGTTAGGCTTAAAATTTTATTCTTCATGGCAATATTGCACAAATAAATAGAATATTAAATAAATATGTTTAAATAAATTATATTTAAAATGTTTTTAAAAGAATAGTATATGAAATATGTTTATATTTTATTGTTTTAAAATAAAGAAAAAGAAAAGAAATATACAACACAATAAAAAACAAAACTAATGCCGGATATCCGACGGATATCCGGTCCGGATATCCGTATCCGGCAGGCAGAAGAGCTCCGGATATCCGATATCCGGTATCCGGCAAAATCACTATCCGTTTCATCCCTAATTTTAACAGTGGGTTTAAGTGACCGCCTGGGACATATTTATGGGCATGTTTAGGCAGTATTAAAAAATCTTAACAACCGGGAGATTCCTTTGTATTATTATTGTTTTTTAAAATTATACAGTGAAACCTCTCAAGTTGGACACCCCTCTAAGTTGGACGCTTTTTCTCGGAACGGAATGTATCCATTAACATTATGTCTAACCCCTATAAGTTGGACACTTCTCTAAGTTGGACACTTTTTCTTGGAACCGTAGGTGTCCAACTTAGAGAGGTTTTACTGTATATATATATATATATATATGTTTTTTTGTTAAGAAATATATTGAAATATATTTTTATTTCATCGCGCCAATTTAAAGAATTGTATTTCGTATGTAATACACAGGTTTTCTGTTTCTCCAGAAGGAGATTTAAATTTAGTAAGTAGTCAAGTATTTTTCTTAAATAAAAAAAAAAAAAGTCAGTGAGAGAAAAATGACTACGCTAGAAACACAGATATTGTGTGAACGTTCCATTGTTATCGATCGGCAGTTCTGCACTCAAAGTTCGTAAATGAGAAGTGCCGGGTTCGATCCCAGGTCGCATTCCGCGTCACTAGAAGCTCATCGAATTTACTGTGTTTTTTTCCGAAATTTAACTTCGGATGAAAGTTAAGTAAGTGGGGAATTTCAGTTTGTTACCTTGTTTTTACTTTCCGAACACTATAGTGAGGAAAGTATTGTAATCATGTCAAAAATCCGAATTAGAGATTTTGATGTTTCTATACGTTTTGAGGTCCCCTGAGTCCGTTTTCACTATTTTTACGATGATGTATGTATGTGTGTGTGTATGTGTGTATGTGTGTATGTATGTGTGTATGTCTGTGAGTGAACACGCTAGCGTCTAAACGCTTTGTTCGATTAACCTGAAAGTTAGTACGCATATTGTAAGTCACCATAGTACGAACCCTATAGATTTTGGTGAATCTAGCACTTATAGTTTTTTTACAGGGACACAAAGAAAAATTCTTTATCATTATGGCCTATGGGAGCAAAATCTTAAAAGTGCGATAGCATCTAAACGCCTTATTCAATTGAGCAAAAAATTTATACACATATTATAGGTCACAAATACTCAATCTGTATAGATTTTGGAGAATATAGCACTTATAGTTTTTTTACAGGGACACAAAGAAAAATTCTTTATCATTATGCCTATGGGGCCAAATTTTTAAAAGTGTGATAGCGTCTAAACGCCTCATTAATCTGAGCAAAAAATTTGTACACATGTTATAGATCACAGTTGAACTAACTGTATAGATTTTGGTGAATCTAGCACTTACAGTTTTTTTACAGGGACACAAAGAAAAATTCTTTATTATTATGGCCTATGGGACTAAATTTTTAAAAGTACGACAGCATCTAAACGCCTTATTGAATTGAGCTGAAAATTTATATGAGTATTATAAATCACTGTTGAACTAACTATAAGCATTTTGGTAAATCTAGCATTTATAGGTTTTTACAGGGACACAACGAAAAATTCTTTATCATTATGATCTATGGGCTCAAAGTTCAGTAGCGTTAAATAAAACATCGTGTAATAGATGGAGAAAAATACTCAAACACTCTATTATGGTTTTCTCTCTTTTGTTTGTTTAACAACTCCTCTTTCTTTATTTTAGCTACAAAACTGTTATATACTCAATGTTCGGAAAGTCGAGTGGAGTCACTCCAGATTTTTTTCTATAAAAATCATTTTTATTTTTTTATTTTTTAATCACGTATGTATATAAAATAACCTAGAGGGCGCTGGAGTTATGCGTAAAATAAGAAAACGAGAAAATATGTTATTGCATAATTAAAAAAAAAAAAAAAAAAAAAAAAATGATCTCATAATCAATTTTAGTTTATTCATAAAATGCCGTTCATAATTATTTGAATAAGGCATTGAATATTCTATACTATAGAAAGTTTTGAAACCAAGAATTTAATCTCATGGAAAATTATGAAGGATAAGTACATACAATGAAGAGAAAGAAAAAAATAAATAAAAGTAATTTCTGTGTACAAAACTTTTTACATTAGTAAAAATTCAAATTGAAAATGCCTTCTTTATAAAGAAATATAAATGAATTTACAAATGAATGATGAATTTATTGTTTGCAATATTTTCAAAAATAAAACTCGCATCTAGCATTCTTTTACGAAAAACAAGAAAGTTTTTTAATAAAAAAATAATTCTGTGAACATTCATAGCATTAATACAAAATATACTATGCAAATAAAACTACTTAAATAGTTTTATTATATTATTATAAGTAATTACATTTTATCAATAACAATTCTAATATTCAAAATAAAGTCGGTCTCTATTAATTAATATGAAGTAATTATTTAAAAAAAAAAAAAATTCTTTTTATGAATTAATTATTTAAAAAGAGTATTCTGGCGCAGATTTTTATAAATAATATTTTATTATTAAAAATAAATGTTAATTTCTATCAACAATAATGGCCTAATGCATCCGGTAGCCGAATGGTTATTAGCGCTCTGGCCTTTGAAAATTGCATTAAAGTGTATATCGGAATTTATTAAAAAAAAATTATTATTTATTAACCTTCCTAAAGTATGCGAGTAGTAAAAAAAAAAAAAAAAAAAAAAAAAAAACCACCAATGGTAAAATAGTTTTGAATATAGATCATACGTATATTGGTGTATTAATTTTAAATGTTAAATTTTTGAAATCTCCATAGAAAATATAAAATAATTTAGAAATTAGAATCAAGGCAGGCACGTAACGTCGATTATAAATACTCATCTAAAAAGACTGTAACCTGTAATAAAAGGCTGATTCTGTAAAATTCTTAAATAGTTTGAAAGATTTCTTTTTTCTCATTTTTTAAGAAACGAAACAACGAAACGTTTCCCCTAAATTCTTTTTAATCTGTGAAAAGAACAGAGAACACACATAAAGAAAACCATCTGTTTTTCCAACTGTACAAGGCGGAAAACAGGGGAATAATACAACAATCATGAAAAAATAGTTTTAACCTCTCCCACCCTAAGGCTAAAATACCAGTACCACCTACTAAACCGATAGTTTCCGGTGACCTCTATTTCATCTTATCTTAGAAAACTATGTGATAGACAGCATCACTAAAGGAGCCTTCACACACTGGCAACAGGAAAGCTTCAATTTCGGTTTCTTTTGATATATCTTTGATGTGGTTTTTGAGAATCGAAGCTTGCTCACAAACCCCCTAGTGCGATAATTGCATGGGAAATGGTCTCTTTTGTAAAAGAGCAATAAAAAGTAATATCCTTCATTGTAAATGTGTGCAAAATTTCAAGGGTCGCTTTCGGACAATGGATAATTTATGAGTTTTGAAGCTCTGCTCGTTGCCAGTGTCTGAAGGGTCCTTAAATCCCCTTCCCCCTCACAGCTATCATTAAAGCAAATGCGAAAAATTACTATCCCTCTTCCTCTTTCTTAGAACGCAGCTGAAGTTTCTGTTAAATTCAAAATACAACCACAACGCATGAGATGAAGGTTCGAAAGAGTGTCCGTGTATCGAACTACCCACCCACGACACACACTGTGTCGAAGTCGGCACGCATGAAACACTGCCTGCGTCGAAATTTCGGTACAAATGTCAAACTCCGACACATGTATCGAAGTATGATACTCGTGTGCCGAACTTCGATACTGTATCGAACTCGGCACAAAGCAACGTATTGACACATCGACACACAAATGATGTGTCGACACACTGCGCCGACGCACCAACACATCGGTCATCTCTACAGAAAATGTGTAGATGAGACCGACTGTGGGCGTCACTCTGTCGCGCTTTTATCTATGCCAATTAATTTTAAACCTGGAAAATGTACATCTGGCCCAGGCTTAACCAAAGAACTTACACCATCGGAAAGATTTGCTCCCGTAGCGATAATGTAAACGCATCTGATCACGTGACTTTATAAAATAACCGTACACAAAAAGCAACTTTACAGGAAAACGGCGCAGTGTTTTTCTTTCGCTATATTGCTTGCATTGAACAAAAAACTTATGCTATCCGATAGTATAAGTTCTTTGTATTACTTTCCCAATGATTATAGCTCTTATCTTTATTTACTGTATTAGGGCGACCGGAAAATAATGTCGGTTTGAATTAAAATACTGATATCGGAAATTTATCCTGGATAAAATTTAAGATATTCCTAGGTAACTTATAAGATGATTACTTGTAAAATACCATGTAAACACTGCTAAACAAAAATTTCCGGTTTCATTTTATTAATTCAAATCGACATTATTTTCCGGTCCCCCTAATACATTAAAAAGCCTTCATTTTCTTCTTCTTCTTCTTCTTTTTTCTTTTTCGATTTTTCTATATATATTTTATTTTTCATGTATTATATTTGTATTTATATTTAAAAATATTTTAAATAGAAAGAATATTTAGAAAATGGCATATAGAAAATATATCATAAATCAATATTTGTTTCGGACATTTACATATGTATAGATTAATATGCACTGATAAAATAATTCTTATTTCATATTTATGAGGCTTTTTTTTTTAAATAAATAAATAAAATATGTAAATTACAGATATTTAAAAAAAATGTTTCAGGTAAATGAATAGCATTATTACAATTGTGACTATTTGATTCACGGATTTTGATTTGATTTACAATTGTGACAATTTGTCTATAGCGACTACTAACGATTTAACCCGTTAGTAGTCGCTATAGACAGCGCCACCTATTACAGATTGCGCACTTTTTATTTAACTCTCACCAATAATTTTAAGAAGTGATGTGATCGACGTTTCTTCGATTTTATACGCGTTTTATGTATATCAAATGCTACTTCTAAAAATTTTTGGTGGCTATTGAATAAAAAAATCTGGCAACACTGAAGGATGGGCGGCAAATCGACCAACTAGCGACTTCTAACGGGTTAATAAAACAATTATTATTTTTATTATAAATTATTATTAAAAATAAAAAAAGAAAGAAAAAAATACCTGCTTCAATATTTAAATGTATATTTTAATTTTTTCCTACACTTACTTACAATTAATTACAGATACCTTTTAAGTTTCCAGGAATTAAATATATAATACATAAATCAACAATTGCTGCTCTAAATTCTACGCAACGGAAATAATAGTGATCATAAAAATAAATAAATAATTAAAGTATTAACTATGATTAATAATGGTTAAAAATGATTAATGATAAATACCGAATGGGAGATGAATAGTTGATGATGAAATGTAATTAATGATTAAAGCGTAAAAAAATTCAAAATCCTGCACGATCGCTGAAGATGACAGAATCTGTCAATGAACAATGAACTTGTTTACAATTACAAATGCGGCGTCCTGTGATCACATGACACTGTAACGCATGCGCATACACACGAGTCTGATTTTGAAATTCTTTGCATGCTCCTCGCTAGCTCAGCCTGTAAGTTAGCTTCTTGTACAGTCACCCAAAAAAAAAACGCCACCCCCCCCACCTAATTTTGCCGTAAATTATCGTAAAAACATGCGACTGGTACCAATCAGTTTGTAATAACGTCTAGTTTATAATGTTATAGCTAGATTTTACTTAGGGGGTCGTCTACATATTAAAACTGACATCAACTTCCTTTTTTTCAATGGTAACCCCCATTTTTTATAATTTATTTGAATTCTTTGGATCAAATCATCACGGAAAATGGTATAGTTTATATATTTCGCTCAATTTTTCATAGAGTTATAAACTGTCAAAGTTTGGGGGTGCTAATGTTAAATGAATGTGACAAACATTAAATCATATCTTCCGAAATAATTATGATATTTAAATTCTGTTTTTTTTATTCGTTAGAATGAAGTAACCCAAACATATTCCATGCAAATTTTTGCTAAAAATACATTTTTTGAATTATGAAAATTATTAATAAATTCATATTTGAAAAAATTATGAATTATGACCTATGTTAATTTTTGCACGAATAGAACGGGCATCATCAAAAACATGGGTTTCCAAATTTACAGCTCGTTCCTAACATTATTTTTTGAGTTACAATGATATTTCACTTTTTATTTCTGTTAGGGGGCCGTCACTTGTTATAGTCTGTATCCTCTATAAGTAAATGCTTGTATATAATTTGACGGAAAACTATTTTAATTTACCTTTATGTTATTTTTATTGTTTCCTAAGCAATATTTCGATGTTTATTATACAAATTGGCATATTTTTTGTAAAGTTATCACAATGTAGGCGAGGGATTGTGAAAGAATTTCAAAAGAAAAGAAGCCCCGCCTCTGATTCGCTGAAACACTATTTAAAAAAAAAGACAAATTTGCATATTCCTATTTGACTCTATATGTGACGCTGGTATGCATAAATCACAATGGTATTTACTACATCGATTATTGAAGACAAAACTTAAATGATTTAATTACAAATATGCAAAATTATTTTGCATTATATTATAAAGTTTTAGAAAATTTGTGAAAAGGCGTGGCTATTTACATTAAGCCTTGATATGGAAGATATGTTGCTGTTTTTCGATGCTGCGAAAATTACAAAATATATTTGTGTTAATATACTATACAGATAGAAGAATAATTATATAATATCAACAAATCTTCTTTAATCAATATGTTTATATACATTACTGTATGGAAATGTTTATATATGAATATTGTATTTATTTTAATGAGAGATATAAACACAAAATACTAAAAAAAAAAGAAGAAAATGTGTTATAAATTTTTATAAATCAAGCAAAATATATATGCATACTTGCCAACCTAATCCGTAACATTGTTAGTTCCCGCCCCTGTGTGTACACAATTTAATTTTTAGAGTAATTAACTTCAAATACATTTACGATTAACTCATTGAGCGCCACGCGAATTCTTATGGAAATCCCATTCAGGCCACACGTGCTGCTTAGAAGCGTGTTATGTTTATCGAGTTTCAATAAACCCCATTAGGCCTTAACGATGTAATCCTATAAAAATCCTATTAAAAAAAAAAAAAACATGAAGTAAATTTTAAATAAATTGTCAGTAATTACTTAAAACTATGTAAGTTCTGTAGTTTTATATCATATTTTACACTGCCGGCTGACTTAGCCTAAATGGAAAGATCAGTGTCAGCTGACACAGCTCTAAAAAGACTGATGTGAAAAAAATGTACGGAAAGGGGCGGGACCAGTAATCTTCCGGGATAGGTTGACAAGAATGTATATACATAGGGCAATGCCAGAAAATGGTCTTTATTTTTCATGAACCAGATGAATGGTATTTTTTTTTCTGAATACTCTATGTATTAAATATAATGCTGCTTTAAATACCCTTTAAATGAAAAGTTTTATTACATAAAGTAATTTTCTGGCACTCTACAGCTCTCAAATGACACACAATACAAAACCCCGCCTTTTTCCAGTGTTTAAAGGGTATTAACGTTTAATATGCTTTATATTCGTTTTGATCTTTCCTTCTCCTCCTTATCTTCTTTTTTCCTTAAAAAAAAAAAAAAAAAAAAAAAAAAGAGTTATGTAGCATTTTGACCTTTTCAAGTGAAGATTTAGATTAAGGGTAGTCAGCCTTTCTACACCCACCGTCCACTTCGGCATCTGTGTTAAAGTGTAGAATTTTAGAACACCCCATTAAGTAGTAGGATTTATTATTTTACATATTAATTTGTTACACATTATAAAATATAAAAGCAAAAGAATATCGTGGAGATTTATGTAAAAGTTATTAATAATGTCATGAAAAAAAAATAATAATTAATTAATTAAAAAAAAATAAAAATAAAAATAAAAAAAATCTGTTTTAATATTTTAAAAAAGTCAATTAAAGAAAATGAAAGTACTGCAGTATGAGAACAAATTCCCATTGTCACTGTGAAACGGACGTGGGAACCAGATTGAGTGACGCCGTTTCAGACAATTATACGGCAGCTTTAGTTAAAATAATTTTGAATTTTCAAACAAATTTAAAACCATTCATCTTTTTTTTTTTTTTTTTTGTTTTGATAGATATTTTAATATCTATTCAAGCTATTTAATTTTCTTCGTATGAAGTGAACTATCTGATGTTTAATCAATAGAAACCAATAAAAATCTTTTAATTCATAAACTAACACAGAAAGTTCTGTGATTTAGTCATTTTTTTTTATTTTATAATTAATATTTCTGAAATTTTTTTCCGGTGTAAAACTTAATAAATAATGTATACTGGGTGGTAGATCGTGATTTATATTTTCTAAATTTATAGACGGACCCCTAATACATTTTCGAGTGTAACTCTATTTAAAATTGATTTAAGGTATATAAATAGGTATGTTTTTCGAACCGCCTTGATCTCAGAAATCTGAATATGAAGTCAAAAATAGGGGTTGCCATTGAAGAAAATGAAGTTAATGCCAGTTTTAATATGTAGACGACCCCTTAGGCAAAATTTAACTATACCGTTATAAACTAGACGTTATTACAAATCGATCGGTACCAGTCAAATGTTTCTACGATAATTTACGGCGAAATTAGGTGGGGGGGTGGCGTTTTTTTTTTGGGTGACTGTACAAGCATACTTATAAAGTCCGCTAGGGAACATTAGTTATGCTTCAGCTGCAGCTGGCCTTCTTATCGTAGTACAAATTCTTCGACTTAATATTATACCTCTTTTATTATTATTATTATTATTATTTTTATTATTATTATTATTTATTTATTTATTAGCTCATAACTTCTGAACGGATGCTCCGATTTTGATACTTTTTGTTTTGTTAAAAAGGTCTTGGTCTGAAATAGGTCCCATTGCAATATCTTTACGATCTCAAGAAAATACAGGGTGTCCAAAAAAATTAGTCCATACTCTTTTAACTGCTAAACGGCTTCAGCTATAGTGATAAAAATGGTATGTAAGTATAGCAAATTGCCCATGTAGTACAAGGTTAAACTGCGCCACCTGGTGGAAACTAGCGGAGTTAGTATTCCTATCTCGAGAACTTTTATAGAGAAAAAAGTGACTAACAAAGTTGAAGAGTATCACCGATTTAGTACAAAAAGATAGTTTAGACATTCATGCTAGCGTTTCTATCTCGGAAACGGTTTAAGACAGGGGGAAAAAGTGAATTATAAAATTGCAGAACATCATTGATTTATTAGGGAAAGATAGTTTAGACATTGATGCTAAAAATACAATGCTAAAAACGTGCATTTATTTGTCCGCAATTTCTTACACTATGCACACGTTGTAGCGTAGCTGGTGAGACATACGCTATATATTTCAAAATACGGTTACTTGATATTTTTTGTTTTGTTGTAAAGATCTTGGTCTGAAGTAGGTCCCATTGTAATATCTTTACAATCTAAAGAAAGTAAAGCGCCATCTCGTGAAAAACAGCGGAATTAGCGCTCCTATCTCAAAAACGGTTCGAGATGGGAGAAAAGTTAATTATGAAGTTGTAGAGCATCATCGATTTACTACGAAAAGACAATTTTTAGACATTATGGCTAAAAATAGAACGCTTAAAACGTGCAGTTGTTTGTGCGCAATTTCCTACACTGTGCACACTTTGCAGCGTAGCGGATGACACGTATACTCTGTGGTTCAAAGTACTGTTACTGTAAGCGTTTACATCGATTAGCGCAAAGTCGTTTTCAACCAACTTGAGAAAGGATGGTGCTCTTAATTCGAGCTATGCGTTGTTCTTGGTGTTTGTAAGCTTATAACTTCGTAAGAGATGCTCTAATTAACCGACTTCAAAATAGAGGCGGTTCTCAATTCAAAGCGTGTTTTTTTTTCTCTTGTTTGTTAGCTCACAACTTCAGAACGGATGGTCCGATTTGGATAATTTTTGTTTTATTGTAAAGGTCTTGGTCTGAAATAGGTCCCATTGCAATATCTTTACGATCAAAAGAAAATACTGGGTGCCCAAAAAAGTCAGTCCTGACTCTTTTAACTGCTGAACAGCTACAGCTATAGTCTTAAAAGTGGTATGTAGTTATAGTAAAGTGGACATGTGCTACGCGATTCAACCCCCTACAGCTCCACGTGGTGTAAAACAGTGGAGTTAGCGTTCCTATCTCGGAAATGGTTCAAGACAGGGGGAAAAAAGTGAATTATAACATTCCAGAGCATCATCGATTTAGTACGAAAAGGTAGTTTAGACATTAATGCTAAAAATAGAACGCTTAAAACGTGCATTTTTTTCTTCAAAATTTCCTATTTTGTAAACAATTAAACGACATTGCATATGTTGTAGCTTAACGGGTGACATTTATGCTATGTAAAATTCAAAGTATGGTTATTGTAAGCGGTCACATCGATTAACGCACAGACGTTTTAAACCGACTTTATAAAGGAAGAGGTTCTCAATACAAACCATGTTTCTCGTTGTTGTTGTTCAAATTTGTTAGCTTATAACTTCGTAAGAGATGATTTAATTTTAATACTTTTTTGTTGTCGTAATGATCTTGGCCTGAAATAGGTTTCATTATGATTTCATTAAGATATAAACAAATTACAGGATACTCACGAAAGTCTGTTCTCACTCTAACTCCTGGAACGCATGCAGATACACTGGTAAAACCAGTATGTAAGTAACGATGTTGAAACTTTTGTCCGTCAGCTGCAATGCATATTTTGGTCTTTGTTTGAACTTTACGCTGCGCAATTTCCAGCGCAGCCGGTGACACGTATTCATTGTAAAGTTCAATATATATGCCTAACAGAATTTTTGGTTACGAATACAGCGTATCCGTTCTTTACATTTCTAAAGACTTTTTAATTTAACGTACGTTCATTCAATAGATCGTTTTTCTGTATATAGATCGTTTTTTTTTTTATATAAATCCGATAAAGGCAAGAAAGGTGACACAACTTAAAAATGCAGTATTTGAGAAAAATCAATGTTATAAAATAACTTGACTAGAATAAAACTGGCAAAACTGTCTCTCGAGTGGCTAACTTTCTAGATGGAGATGTAACTTTTTTGTTCACTTTGGGTGCATTTTATGTATTTTTTCAGTGACATAAACCATTTTTTGAGTTATGTCACATTTCTTGGAAGTTGTGATTTTTGAACCCGCCGTCGAACGTCTTCTGATGTTCTGCTGTTTGAAACGGGAAAATATCGCAACATTTTTTTGATTCTGACAAATTTACAGACAAAACTCTGATTTTATTAATATAGATAAGTAAAGTTAAGATTTTTTTTTTTTTTTATTTTTTTTTTTTACTCTTTTATAAATATATATTTAAAGAAGAAAAATGCAATTTCTTTTTATTTACTTTTTTTACGTTAAAATAATTGTATCTTCTATAAGTACTTCGTATGGTATTTCTACATTTCTTAACGGATACGTAGGTGCCAACTTGTACGGTTTTCTAATATCAGAAACTCTTTTTTTTTTTTTTTTTTTTTTTTAAGTATCATATTCAATCGGAGAAAACTGTTTAGAAACATATTTAAAATTTCGATATAAAAAATTCGGATAACAAATAAACGTAAAGTTGGCAACTATGCGGATATATTCTAAGAGAAGGAATAAAAAATATTCCTATTTATATCAATAAAATACTTACTTATTTAAAGAAAATTATTTTAAAACGAATTGTCAAATTTGAACACGTTTGCAGGGATGGTCTTTAGATTATAATTTTGCCCGCTTCAAAACATTAACAACAAAGTTAAAAGCTTTACATATATCGGTATTAAATATAATATACTAAAACAAATTTACCTACGTTTCCTTTATTTAAAAAAGAGAAGAAAAGAAAAGAAATGTTCAGTTTTCAATGATTCTATTTTATTGTACTCATGATAATGTTTGCCTTTAAACTTTTGTATCCCGTAAACTTTGAGATATGAGATGAAATCCTAAATCTCTCGAGAAAAAAACAAATTCTAATAAATATGTTTGCTTTTAAATTAAAAGAAGAAAAAAATCATTTCTGTATAAAAATAACATTGTGTCAGCAAATACCTACGAAACTAGAAACGACTTTGATTGTTGGCTTAAAACATGGAGATAATAATTAATCTAGCAGAGTAAATTAGGGGCTGACCGATTTGAACGTTATTGTCCCCCTATATAATAATCAAAATCTGTTGAAACAACTTCTGCCCTTTTCGCATTTCACCAGCAAAATGGGCGTAACCAACAGAAATAAGAATAATGTTAGTTTTAATAATTGCGTGTTAAAAAGGAAAAGGAAAATCATCTTCAGTTCAATACAAATTAGAAAATTATTTCATACTCAAGCAATTTGTTTAGCGTAACATAGTTTAATAAAATAATTTAGATGTGCGTTATGATAATACTTATTATTTATTGATTATTATTTACGAACTTTTATCATCAAAGCTCGAAGTCTCCGCCTTTTTTCTGGAAAATTTAAAACATGAGAAATTCTCATCTTCTTTTCTTCTCTCTACTGTTTTTATACATCAATTTTTATCCTATTTAACACTTTTGCAACCGCATGTTTTTATCTTTTTGACTGTAAGTCCCGCCTGTGGACGCGTTTATGATGCGTTTAGAGGCAATAATATCAACAAAATTTTGCCTTTAAAACAAACAACTTTTGTTTATAAAAACAAATATCAGGCCGTCTCTTTCAAATACACAAAAATTGGAATTTTTTTAACTATGAAATAAAACAATTTTAATTAAAATATAAATGTAAAAACATTTATATTTTAACAAGTATATAAGCAAACGTTACGACACTCGCCCGTGTTCCATCATCAGTACTGTAACAAAATCTCTTCACTCTTACATACACACTCTCTCAAATACTTTATTGAAGGGTGGAATACTGCGATGCCAAAGCGCATGCCTCATTGATTGTGTGCAGATTTCTGGCATTGAGCTATCCTTCAAAGAAAATGCGAGAATTATAATTTTTCCATACATTTTTAATCTATTAAAACACTTTTGCGACCATTGACGTAGATTCACGTCATTTGAAAATCTTTCACTTAACCAGTGGGCGTCTCTTACGCAATTTGTATGTTATATTTTTCTTAAGAATATGCCCAATATTCATATTTTTTCAATCAAATATACTATGGACACAAATATATTGATTAAAAAGAATATAATTATAATATATATCTATTTGAAAGATAAATGTGAATAGAGAAAATTTTTGCTTTCAAATATTTCAAGTTGAAAGAATAACGCCCACACGCGGACCTTAACGCCAAAAGGAGAAAGGTATGCGGTCGCGAAAGTGTTAAAAATTGTACCTACTGCACCGGAAGATACGTTATTCCCGTATAATAAAAATGTGTATATCTGTGTATAGTTTTATCTTCAAAAAGTAGGTTCCAGTATTCAACTTTATCGTAATGAATAGCATTTATATAAAACGTTAATTTAACTGTGCAATTTATCTAACAACTGCTATTATTTGAAGGCTTGGTTAAATGGGTGTAACCTAGATAAAGACATGTTTTTTATTTTAATGAAATTAAACATAATCCATACGTCTTATTAAAGCTGAATAACGTTATTCTCCCAGGTTACAAATTTCAGGACAAAATTTTCGCTATTCACAATTATATTGCAAATGGATATACATTATAATTCTACTCTTTCTAATCAAAGTATTTGTATCCATAGTATATTGATTCTACAAATATGAATATTGGGAATATTCTCAAGAAATACACAACATACAAATTGCGAAGGAAACGCCCACTAGTGGAGTAATAGATTTTCAAATGACGTAAATCTACGTCAGCGGTCGCGAAAGTGTTGACATAGATGCCAACATTTTAATTTATTTCGGAGTGTTTTTAGACTCGCCTTTATTTCGCATCACTTTAATTATAGAAAAATTTTCTCCAGTATATAACTTCAATAAAATAAGAATAAATTTTTCTTAAGAAATAAGGGGTATGAAATAAAGGCTGGGCAAATGCTCCGGATTAAATTAAAATGTTGGCATCTATGTATTTAATCATAGAACAATATCAAAATACAATAAATATTTCCGTATGAAAGTAATGGTAGGGGTAAATTTCTCATCACCAAAAGTGTCCTTAATAAAGGGCGAAGGCTTCGAGTTCAGCTGTAATTAAATAATCATATTCATTTTTCATACTCTGATATAAAATTTCTTTGGTTAATCATTCCTTTGTTTTCAGTTGCATATTTCTCAATATTTAGCAGCAATCTGCACATTTATATCCCCTTTGCACGTGTTTTTCAAATTTACGTTTTTTTTTATTCAACATGAATTATCCTTAAAGATTTTTCGTGGATCAAGAATAATTGTTCATAAGATTATGTTAGTTTTATTTGCGATAGACTATCACAAAGTGGCCGTACTTCTTTTCACCTGTATCTTATAAAATTCTTTCTCTGTTTCTTTTTTTTTCCTCTCTCTCTCTCTCTCTCTTTTTGAATCATTAGTACAGTTTTAGTGCAGGACGCCTCCCCTCTCCCGCATGTCGGCATTTAAACTTTTGTTTCATTTTGGCTCTGAATAAAAATGGCTATCACAGTTATGCAAGTAATAACCTTGGCGAGGAATGCCCGCGCTATTTCGTAGCCAAATTTTTAATTTCGTCAAAGGGGTCCTATATTAAAACTGCTTCTTTGTAAGAAATGTTTTGTTTTTCTTCGTAAAAGAAATACTTTAAATTAGTACAATATTTCTGATTCATGTTAGGACTTCAGTTCAATATTTAATTCATTTAAAACCGTCAAATTTAACAGATGCCAACTAGCTCTTACTTAATACCTTAATTTCATTCTAAATTTTAATTAAACTGGAGTTTTCTAGCTTATTTTAGTTTAAATAATTCCATATGATATCTTCTTTTCCCATTTCATATATCTGGGTGAAGAGAGGTAAGTGTAACTAGGGGTTAATTATAAACTCGCCTTATAACTCATCTGATAAGCTTATTTTGGATCTAATAATAAATTATAATAATAATCCAAATATGGATTATTATTATTATAATTATTATTATTATCAATGTTTGTTTGGATTTACCTTTGTTATATTCAGCTTTAGGAAACCAAAACAAACATGAAATAGCATACCTAGTAACATTTATAATTTATTGCGGAATACTGTTAGTCTCGCCCTTTTTTCCACACCATTATATTTTAAAAGCATTTTTCTTACTACTTCGGTTTTAATGTGAATGTTTTACGTAACCGTGTTTTGCCTCTTTATATTAAAGAATTTGTATTTCGTGCTTAGAAAGATACAGTGCAGCCACACATTCTAAAACTAGCAGTGAGGACTCGTCCAAAATGTTAGAGGGATGCCAGCTTGTCGGACAGTTTGAAATTTGGAAAACATCCCGTAATTCCGAACTTTGCTATCGCTCATTTTCTCTGGGTCAGATGACTGTCACCCCTATTTTAGCATTGAACTCGTTGAGTTAGAGCTTGCGCGGATGCTTCCATGGTTTCATGAAATGTGGTAGAAGAATAAATGCAAATAATTGTCGAAGAAAATGTTTGTTGATAAATATTTAAAATCTAGATTTCAATATGCTATCGTGTATTTCGAACATTTGCTTGCTCGTAATAATTTAATAAAATCGGAAACCTCTATTATAATTTTTCGTGAAGCTGTATTGAATGGAGAAGTAATTGTTTAATTCATTTGGATAATAATCGTATCTCTATATTATACAATTGAAATGGTTATTTCTCAGTAAAATTTTAATTTTCTATAATTTTATAGAGAATGTGTTGCATTGTTTTAAATATGAAATAAAATAAAAATAAAATAATATATCTAGATAAACAAACAATTATAACAGATTTTCTCTTATTTTATTTTTTAATTAAAACAATGCTGATTTTTATAAAAATTATAAATATTACAAATTGAAAATTATAACTATTAAATTTATATATTACTTTAATTCGCATAATTATTATTTATTAAATTTTCAAATTATGATTTTATTATATAAAAAAATGGTAAAAGTAAAATAAAATGTTCAGATAAATACTTTTTTTTTTTTCAAATGTTTTCTTGTAGTAACATTGAATCCGAACCGTCGCGAGGCAGCAGGAATTGCAGCCATTGCTACCAAATGCTAGAGATGGGAATTATTTCACATAATAGGATAAATCATATTATTATTACTAAGATATAGCCTATTAGCACAGTAATATATTCCCGCCTAATCTTTATTAAATAAACAACGATGTATATTTTTATCTTTTTGCATAGGGAGCAGTCACATCTTTGACATTAAACCAAACGATTCTATTGTCAGAAAATGAATTAATTGTAATTCAAATAATACTTTCCGTTCTCTGGCAAAGTGTCAAACTATTCTAAAAGAATAAGAAATGAGTGGATCAGAGAAATACTCTCACAGCGTTAATACCTAAAATCTTCGAAAATTTCACATTAGTCAAATAATATTTTCTGTTGTATTTATTACCCTACTGCATTCTAATTCTGGTATTTTAATCTATAGTAATATTCAGAGAATTTTTAATCGAAGATAAATAATAAAATCATCGCCGTATTATATTAAACAAACACGAGTGAAGTAGTTTATAAGAGGTGATTATAAGAAGGCATGCTATGCGTTTAGAAATATTTTGGTAACATAACTTGCTCTGGGAAGCCTGCCATTATCTCTTCCACACTTTCACAGGTCTCGTACGGACCTTATTTTTTCCCTTAACCAGTAATTTCGTAGAACGATTTTCGTTATAAAATAAGTCTATGTGATGAAGATGAATTTTATTGTTTCAAAATACTGGTGTGAGACTCACGGAAAAGATAATGCCCGTGCAAACCCGGTTTCATAAGGTGAGGAACGTCGCAGCGAGGAAGGTGATTATATTTTTATTTGTATTGCTG
Organism: Salticus scenicus; assembly: GCA_963930645.1. Taxonomy (NCBI): domain Eukaryota; kingdom Metazoa; phylum Arthropoda; class Arachnida; order Araneae; family Salticidae; genus Salticus; species Salticus scenicus. The sequence goes on from OZ005658.1 coordinate 15,077,904, forward strand.
AAATAGAATTGAAAATCGTATTCGAACTTGACGTTAGCGAACTTTTTATTTAATTATTTATTTTAATTTTTTGGCACGTACAGACTTAGTTTGATAAGTAAATTCCGCATTTAGCTTTTCAATATTTTATTATTTTATCTGATTTATTATGATTATTGAGACAATTTTGAGGATTTAATATGAGGAAAAAGTAGGTAAGAAGAGATATTTACGGTCGTATTTCATCATTGAAAATCGGGGGAGGGGGAGGGGGTGGGGAGAGAGGCAATAATATCAACAAAATTTTGCCTTTAAAACAAACAACTTTTGTTTATAAAAACAAATATCAGGCCGTCTCTTTCAAATACACAAAAATTGGAATTTTTTTAACTATGAAATAAAACAATTTTAATTAAAATATAAATGTAAAAACATTTATATTTTAACAAGTATATAAGCAAACGTTACGACACTCGCCCGTGTTCCATCATCAGTACTGTAACAAAATCTCTTCACTCTTACATACACACTCTCTCAAATACTTTATAGAAGGGTGGAATACTGCGATGCCAAAGCGCATGCCTCATTGATTGTGTGCAGATTTCTGGCATTGAGCTATCCTTCAAAGAAAATGCGAGAATTATAATTTTTCCATACATTTTTAATCTATTAAAACACTTTTGCGACCATTGACGTAGATTCACGTCATTTGAAAATCTTTCACTTAACCAGTGGGCGTCTCTTACGCAATTTGTATGTTATATTTTTCTTAAGAATATGCCCAATATTCATATTTTTTCAATCAAATATACTATGGACACAAATATATTGATTAAAAAGAATATAATTATAATATATATCTATTTGAAAGATAAATGTGAATAGAGAAAATTTTTGCTTTCAAATATTTCAAGTTGAAAGAATAACGCCCACACGCGGACCTTAACGCCAAAAGGAGAAAGGTATGCGGTCGCGAAAGTGTTAAAAATTGTACCTACTGCACCGGAAGATACGTTATTCCCGGATAATAAAAATGTGTATATCTGTGTATAGTTTTATCTTCAAAAAGTAGGTTCCAGTATTCAACTTTATCGTAATGAATAGCATTTATATAAAACGTTAATTTAACTGTGCAATTTATCTAACAACTGCTATTATTTGAAGGCTTGGTTAAATGGGTGTAACCTAGATAAAGACATATTTTTTATTTTAATGAAATTAAACATAATCCATACGTCTTATTAATATATTAAAACCAAAGTAACATTTAAAATGAGATAAAGAATACTAAAATTTTAAATTTTAAAATTAAATTTTAATTAAAAACATTAAAACACAAGACAAACGTTTCGGCTAAACACTAACCCTCATCAGTGTCAAATATACAAAGCACAATAAACAAAAATATTCATAATACATCAGAACAAGATTATATATTCCGGATGAATAGCTTTAGATTTGTTGAAGGCAGAATTTTGCAATTTAGTAGAAGCGTCATATAGAAAAATACTATATTCATATACATTTACATTATAGGCTAAAATTTTCAAGTTGTCAAAATCAGGAATAAGATCACTATTGAGGGAATGGATTACGAGTTTTGTTCTTAAATCACCTGTTTTATATGATCATTTATGTTCTTTTAATCTAATTTCACCTGTATTCACCATTATTATGTATGACGTTCTCCCAACTTCTTGGCAGCTTATATATTCCTTCCTTGTAAAATGTAGTTGGTTTCCATTGGAAGAAATTTTCGACAGCCTGTCTAACTTGTTCTTCAGATATGAATGTTTTTTCTTGCAAAAAGTTTTGTAATTAACAGAAAAGGGGAAAATCTGTCGGAACAAGGTCCGGGTAGTAAGGTGGGTGCGGTAAACCAGACCATTCGAGCTCTAGAATTTTTTCTTGAGTCACCCTTGCTGTATTTGGTCTTGCATTATCATATAAGAAAAAGACGTTTTTGCAATTGGCGAGTGTAGGGCGTTCTTTATGAAGTTTCTCTTTCACTCTTTGCAGTTGCTGAACGTATATGTGTGCAGCAATTGATAAATTTAACTTTAAGAATTTGTGATGGATTAATCCTCGATAATCCCACCATACACATAATAAAATCTTTTTTCCATGAATGTCAGCTTTCGAATCGGGTAGGGGTTTTGTACCTTATCAAACCATTGTCTTTTACGGATGATGTTCTGATAAGTAATCTATTTTTCATCGCCAGTCATTATCCCATCTAAAAATGGCTCGTTATCTTCTTTATTCGGTTCACTGAGATTGTGTGATACCCATACTCCTAATTTGATGATTTTCCCTATTTCCTTCAGGTGGCGGAAAATAGTTGATTGTGGTGCATTCAACCTTTCTGCTATGTCTCTAGTTGATTGGCGTGGATTTTTTTCCAAGTTTGTCATCAAAATCGGAAGGACGCCCTGTCCTCAGTTCGTCGTTTAAAGTCGTATTTCCAGAAAGGAATTTTGTAAACCAATATCTAAATGTCCGAACAGTTATAAGTCCTTCACCGAATACACTGCATGTTTTTTCAGTGATCGCTTTAGCACTATTGCCTTGTCTAAACTCCCAAAGCGAATATGCATTTTTTCACTCTCCATTTTAGGAGTTTGTAGAGACAGTTTAATCAGACATACACCAGACAAAATGATAGTTAGAAGAATAATTGAACCACAGATTGTATACCAAGACAGATGGCACACGCCTAATGAAATCAAACCAATCAGTGCAGTGAAGCCAGTGGTAGCTGAAAGATAATGATTCCAAAGATTTCAATAACTCCATAAAAATAAAAGGTGATCGTTATACTGATTGGTTAAAAACGAACATAATATGCAAAATTCCACACCTTCGAAGAATTTTATTAATATTTGCAGTCTGCACGCTTTGACCATTGGTCCTATGTAAGTAACGCCTAAACACACTATATGATGAACGCAGGGGGAGGAGTCTGTCTTTGAAGCATTATATTCAAATACTTGCCAACCATCTCATTAATAACCGTACAATTGTTAACGCCCCTTTTCTCACACCACTTTAATTTTAGAGTAATTCTCTCTAAATATTGTTACAATTCAATAAGTATAAAATTACTCTAAAAAATGACTGGTGTGAAAAAATGGCGGGTACTAAAAATTGCATGGTTCATAATGAGGTGGTTGGCAAGTTGATATTCATTGTATAATGTTTCTGGTGCAAATTTTAACTAAACTACATTGGAAATTCTTTATGAATCGACCTAATATTTATCCAATCAGTGTACGGCAGATAAAATGTATTGTAAAGCATAAATGGGAATGTCTCCGGTTGTGGACATAATTTTTATTTTGGCTTATAACTTTTGATAGAATAAATATTATGCAAACATACGAACACCATCGAAAAGACAGAACCCTCAGCCAAAGTTTGATAAGGTAACTCTATCAATTACGCCAACCAGAAAATATTTATCATCAATTTTGTGAAGTGGTCATTGTTAGCAAAATAATAAATTATCTACTAGGTTGTGGACACACTTGAAAAATATGTTAAAAATAGGATGTAACAGGAAAAATAACCATAAATACAGGAACTAACAAAATTAACTCATTCTGTAAGGATTCAGTGGCAAAAATAACAATAGAAAATGGCATTTTCTCCAATTTAGTTCGTCGTCTACTTTTTCCTCCAAATCGGAAGTACAATGCTTGCAAGAACATTATTTGCATGTACTTTATCACACTTCAAATGCACCAGACGATCACACTCGTTGCATTTGATAGTGTGACTCCTGTTAGGCCTGGTACGAGGCGCTCTAAACTCATGCAGAAGTCGACATCATTATCAGATTATGGATATTTCTATTTTTATCGAGCGTGGCCGGCCGTTTAACAGGTGGAGCTGCCTTACTTTTTCCACGCTTCTTTTGGAGGACAGAAATGCTTCGGGAAGTCCAAATTCTCGGGTAGACGATTTTATGGATTTCTTACCTACTAAGCAATCCTAAATGGTTTTAACCAGCTCATTAAATCCATTTCTTTTGGATCGGTTGCCTTTACTGGAGTTAACGGGGCTAAAATACCAAATAAAATCACTAATAAAATATGTTATGTTGACATAAATGACCATATTTGACTGTTTGTAAGTCAAACACACGCTTTAAATGAAAAAAACAAGTGTGCCCTCAACCAGGAATGGCCAGCTATTTTTATAATGACAGAAAAAGCAATTTTCTGTCACATTTTGGCTGAATGCGATATTGCATCATAAAATATAAGGAATATACTGCATAAATTTACATTACACTTACGTTTTTAAGTTAATTCTCTTCGATTTATTTTATTCTGGTATTATTGAAAAATTACTTTTGAGTTGTTCTACTACAGAGTTTTATTTCGATGTCACTTACTAAGCAATTGCGTCTTTCGCTTCGGTATTAGTACTGTCACAATACAAGTTTGACAATATTCAAATCCACCAAATTTGCTTTCTGTTAAAAGATATGGTAAACTGCCCATAACCAGAGAATGTCCATAACAGGAGACATTCCCCTACATATATGATGTAAAGATGAGTACAGAAAACATTGCTCAAATTAATATAACTTGCAAGAATAATACCTCTGGGCGGAGCTTACTGCACAAGAGAGAAAAACAAGCATTAGTAAATGTATTAAAGGATCAACAAAAAAGTATTCCTCATTAAATGAGCATAAAACTGACTCTTACAAGAACCTCTTACTAACACTTCCAAAAGACTCATATTTTGCTGCTAGAGGAAATAATTTAACTAATAAAAAATACATTAATTTTTATTAATTATTTTTAGTATTTTTTAAATATATATATATAACATACCTGGTAACATTTATAATTTAGTCCGGAATACTGTTAACCCCGCCCTTTTTTCCACAACAGTATCTTTTTAAAACATTTTTCCTCATACTCCATCGTAATTACATATTGCAAAAAATTCTTCTAAAATCATATTCATATGAGAATAGGGCTGGGCTAGCAGAACTCCGGAATAATTATAAATATTACCATGTATGGTATATACATAGCTGCTATTATTTTAATTTATTCCAAAGTACTTTTAGCCCCGCCCTTATTTCGCACCACTTTATTTATAGAAAAATTTGCTTCAATACAAAACTTCGATAAAATAAGAAAAATTTACTTTTAAAAAATGAGGGGCACGAAATAAAGACAGGGCTAAAATTACTCCGGAATAAATTAAAATATTGGCATCTATGTTATATATACACATATATAAATGATGAATAATTTCATCATATTTTTAAATAAAGTTTCAAGAAAATTACAATTTAATATAACTGTCTATATTATAATTATTGTTATAGTTTTTTTTTTTTTTTTTTTTTTTTTTTTGTTATATAATTTGATCTATCATTCAAAAAGTCTTTTTAAAATTTTATAATCGTATTTCTTAATAAGTTTAAAAATTATTGAATGTACTAGTTAAAAAAATAAAGTACAATTTTTAAAAATTATTGTCACATTAACACTTTTGCGACTTATGATTCACGTCATTTGAAGATCTCTTACTCCACCAGTGGGCGTTTCTTTCTCAATTTGTATGTTATTTATTTCTTAAAAATTTACCCAATATTCATGCTTTTACAATCAATGTACCATGGATATAAGAACTTTGATTAGAAAGAATATAACTATAATGTAAATCCATTTGTAATTTAAATGTGAATATAGAAAATTTTGTTCTGAAATATTGAACTGGGGAGAATAACGCCCACAGGCGGACCTTACAGTGAAAAAGATAAAAACATGCGGTCGTAAAAGTATTAATCAGAATGAGAAATATATCTAAAAAGTGGTATTATTTGAAGGCGTGGTTAAATGGGTGTATCCTACAAAAAGACAGAATTTTATGCTGTTTATTCCTAAAGTGGTAAAGGAAAAATTACTTTGACCTAAAAAGCTAAAAAAAAATGCCATTTATATACTTCAGTGAGAACAAAAACGTTCTTTCGTTTTGATATCCTGACAAAGCATTCATTTCTTTCAAGTTATGGTTCAGGAAAAAAAAAAAAAAAGTGTATAAAGAAGAATGGTTATGTTTCCTGATTTGTATTTAAATTTCATTAATAAAGCAATGAAAGAATTTTTTTTAAAGTATTATGGCTTTGTCACGAAGATTTATTAAAACATTATTATTATTGTTATTATTACACTCTTTAGAAGACAAAGTAATCAATCAACATAAATTTAAAACTGCTCTTTTTTTGTAAAGTTAAAGGAAAGTTTATTTAACACTTTTTCGACCACCCATGAGAATTTATATCATTTGGAAATATGTAACTTCACCATCTGTCGTGTATTTTGAAATTTTTAAGTTACATTATTTCACAAAAACATACCCAATAATCATATTTATACAATCCATGTACTACAGATTCAAATAGTTTGTCATTTATGTACGTTTATAATGTAAATATGAATACAGAACACATTGTTTATTTAAAATTAATGTAACTGGCAAGAATAATGCTTTTGGGTGTAGTTTACTGCCAAAAAGACAAAAATAAGTGATGGTCAAAGTATTATAGAAACAGCGAAAAAGTATTCCGTATTAAATGAGCACAAAACTGACTCTTACAAGAACCTCCTACAAACACTTCCAAAAGACATATATTTTGCTACAAGAGAAAATAATTTAACTTATAAGTGATATTGTAGTTTTTATTAATTGCTCTTACAATTATGTAAATACATATATAGCTGCCAACCTATTTCGGGGTATTATTAGTCCCCGCCCATTTTCTATCCAAATTAATTTTTATCGCAATTCTCTTTAAACTTATTTACAACGAAATAAGAAGAAAAGTACTTAAAAAGAAAAAAAAAAAAAAAAAAAAAAGAGACTGTTGAGGGAAAAAATGGCAGGTGCTAACGATGTGTTAATTAGGATGTTGGCAACTTTGAATATATATATATATATATATGAATGAGGAATGGTTTCATGCATATTTTTTATCAACAAAGAAAATTCATACTTCAGAAAAGCTTGTAGAAAATTATAATTTATACAATTTTCCATTTTTTTATTATGATTATTATTAATATATTTTTTTAATCCTTTAATTTGATGGACCATTCAACAAAGTTAATAAAAGTTTTACAATCGTATTTCTTAATAAATTTAAATGTTATTGAATATGCTGGTTAAAAAAATAAAGTGCATTTTTTAAAATATATTGTTGTAATATTAACTGCAGTGCCATGTATTTAACACACTAATAAAAAGAATTGTGAATTTTCATTTCAGAGTTATTTCATTTCTGTTGTTTTTCGTCATTCTTACATTTTGTTCCACGTTGTATTACAATCTTTAGCAAACTACAGGGCGCAGAATTCATACCGGAATCTGTTTAAGATATTTCTCTACCTATAATATCGTTGATTTAAGAAGTAGAAAATTTTCTTACATTGATAGTGGTATGAATTCTGCGCTCGTGTTCCATCCCTGAAACTAGCACAATCTCTTGGAAATTCGAGTTGAAAAAATAATTAGTATTTTAATCTGTTTACACCAAAGCGTGGTTTACACCGTGAAAATTCTACTACAAATATTATAAATAGAAATTTAACACGATAGTTATTTATCGCTAATCGATATTTTTGTTATTCATGTCACGTCGCCAGCGTCTATTCCATGTGGGCAGTAGGCGATTGCTGTTAATCGTAGAAGGAAAGAGCGGTGTAAAACCTTAAATCGCGATCCTCACAAACGCTTCAGTTTCAAGCTCAAGCTCCTTCTAATGCGTAGACTTAGGCAGAAACTGTGAGATAGCATGCATTTGCAATCTGCATTCTCAGTTCATCATATCGTTTGCGCTATCTGCAGCGATTAATTTAAATAAAAATTTCTATAAGCTAAAACTATTTTTTTTTGTTTAAGTTTTTTATTCAAATTTCATTTTTATAAAGTTAACTTTCATTAATAAAAAAAAAAGAGGAAGGGGGGGGGGTAAGAAATGATTTAAAGAGATATTTAAAAAACTTTTTATTAATTATGAAAATATTTATGGGAAAATTTTTGCAGAAATTTTTATCCAATAATCTTATATAAAACATATTTTATATATATATATATATTTTTTTTTCCAGATATCTTCAATATTTTTTAATATATATTTTTAAAATAGCAGAAATTGAGCTTGAGCTTATAACTTAAAATCAGGTTTATTAACATTTGTGTTTTTCTTTATATCATTTTTCCACATGACTTATTTAATATGTAGTTTTAAAATTGATAGAAACTAATTGATGAAATAAATTTAAATTACACATGTACATTTTTTTATCCTTTTTATTAATATTTTTTTTTATTGTTACTAGTTTCTACATTTAAAAAAAAAAAAAAAAAAAAAAAAAAAGTTAATTTTAAAATTGTACTACATTAACTTTGTAAATTTTAAAGAAAATAAATTTAAATATTTAGCTTTGCATAAGTGCATATTAATTAGACACAGAAAAACTAAGTATTACCATAATTTTAATATACTGATATTTAATTTTACGAAGAATTATTTCAGATACTCACACCAATATTTATCAAAATTTTATTGGAATTTAGAAAGTACTTGTGGGTTTGCGTACTTAAGGCCGATTGACTGCTCTAGGTTCTTAGGCCTGTGGGTGGAGTGCCCTCCTTACTTAAGAAAATACTTCACATTATTTAACAGATAACCTAACCCAATGTTATTCTGTGGAGAAATTTGTCTTGTGAGCTGCTCATTGGCAAATGTACTTTTTTACATTTGTGAATTTTTTAAATTCACAATTACAAAATGCACAACCATTCAAATGTTCTAATTTTTACAAAGATTTATTTTTGATTTTTTTAATAATTCATTTTGAAACTATGAAGTGCAAAAAAGGCTTTTAATTTATTTTTCACACTTTACAACTTCCAAAAAGTTTAATATATATATATATATATATATATATATATTTTTTTTTTTTTTTTTTTTTTTTTGAAAATGATAAACATTTTATCAGTTGTGAATTTTCTAAATGTGAAAATGGAATTAAAAATTGTTGCGGATTTGTAAATATTAACTCATTTTATGTAATTTCATTCAAAGAGGTTTAGTCAGGTTATAGAATGTTAATTTTCTGCATTTTTCTAGCTTGTTTTTACATTAAAAAAGCTTATTTTTCTGTAAAAACCCGTTAAAAGCTTCACCAGGGCAGGTAATGTCCTTGGTGTTAAATGTGGCAACTTTATCAATCCTTGGTGACCTTCGCTAGAAAATCCCTTATTATCGATATACCGAATATCTAAGCTCTATCTCAATTAGTACAAAAGTTACTGGAAAATTCTCATGTTGTACAAGGATGTGCGAGGAAATTGTATCGAGGCCGTAGTCAGTTTCTCTCCTAGCAGCTTACTGGGACTGGGTGTCTTGCTGCGGTTTGATTACAGCCTATTGCTGCGTGTTAATGCTATAGTACTGTTTATGCTGTTATTTTGATGTTGTCAGCGGTTATTTAAACTGTGTTTTCTGATGAAACTGAAACTGATACTAGGTTTACAGAACTGTAAACTTCTAGAATATTCCGTGAATAAACTTTTAAGCCTCGGCAAGATTTGCATTTCATTTACGAACAAATCGTAAAACCCGAGTATGCAACAAAGTATGTACATATATTAGATAATGAGTAAGTTATAAAACAAATTCCTCTGTAGAATAACATGGAGTGAGACTGCCGGTCATCAAATTAAGTGAAGTATCCCTTGGATAAATGAAAATGAGGGGTGATATTTATTTGTATAAGCATTAAGACAATCGATCAGCCCCCCTCCCCCCCACGCACACACACACCCTCCTTTGGAATGGAAATTGTAATTGTATTAAATATATAGGGATTTTATAGCATATCTACATACAGAAAATACTAATTATACAGGCAATCATTTTTAGGTGGCGAAAGCTTTTATAGTTGTATTGAAATTTTCTACTATTATAAGCAGTATAATTTATTACTGGAAATTTTAATGAGCTAATAAATCTAATAAAATACTAGATACTTTCTTTCTGTTTTTTTTTTTTTTTTTTTAATGATAAAAAATCGTTATTAGACTTATGCTTTTTTTTTTTTTTTTTTTTTGTTAGCTAGTTTTAGTAGTTTACCCATTTTCTCAATGCTACATTAAAAGTTTATTTGAAAATCATTAGTAAGAGGGAAAAAAAGAAAAGAGATTGAAAGAGAAAGAAAAAAATAAAAAAAAATAAAAAAAAAAAAAAACAGATTTTTTACCTACTGTTTGTTTCGAAATAAAATAAGTTTTTTCTAAAGATGTTATTCTATAACATGTCTGTATTTTTGGTAAGCATACTTAACAGTATTTAAATTATTATATAAATTGCCAATAAAGCAGAGTTTATTGTTAATTTTATGTTGATAAATTATAATGTAATACCAAATACACTTTTTAAGGCACTAAATATTATGTAAAAACGATTGATTAATAACAATTAAGCTTATTAAAAAACTCAACCTCTGAATGAGGGACACCTCTATATAAAGGAAAAGTACTGGTCCCAAAGCTGACCCTTATTTAGAGGTAAGTGTGTATATAAAGCTTTATCAGAAATATAAGAAACAACTAGGAAAAAATATAATAATAATAAAAAGAAAAAATATTTTCACCCTATCTTCATCCTATTTTCCAAAAATAGCTCGAATAAATAAACAAGAGCGTGATTTTAAAAAAGTAAATCAATTGTATATATATATATATATACTAGCAGGCTACGCCCGCTTCGCTGGTCACTATTTTTAAATGAAACATTATAATTAATGAATTCTCAAAATTGCATTAATTTTTATCATGTGAAAAAAAAAAAAAACTCTGATCGGTGAAAATGTCGCACCGGGTCACACTGCCTTCGGCAGCGTAGACCCGTGCGCGATGCGCACGCGCGAATGCATATATATGAGCGCCTTAATAATTTTACAAATTCGAAAATATCCGTTATCGATTTGTAAGAATCAAAAACCTCTATGCACCAGTTTTGAACGATCTATCTCTATTTTTATTTTTTTGCCACTCTGCCCCCCCTCCCGGCCCTTCTAATAACTTTACACTTTCGAAAATATCCCCATTCGATTTGCAGGCCTCTAAAACCTATCTGTACCAATTTTGAATGGCCTAACTGTATTTCTATTTGTTTTTGCCCATGTAAATCCATTTGTAATTTAAATGTGAATATAGAAAATTTTGTTCTGAAATATTGAACTAGGGAGAATAACGCCCACAGGCGGACCTTACAGTGAAAAAGATAAAAACATGCGGTCGCAAAAGTATTAATCAGAATGAGAAATATATCTAAAGAGTGGTATTATTTGAAGGCGTGGTTAAATGGGTGTATCCTACAAAAAGACAGAATTTTATGCTGTTTATCCCTAAAGTGGTAAAGGAAAAATTACTTTGACCTAAAAAGCTAAAAAAATGCTATTTATATTCTTCAGTAAGAACAAAAACGTTCTTTCGTTTTGATATCCTGTTAAAGCATTCATTTCTTTCAAGTTATGGTTCGGAAAAAAAAAAAGTGTATAAAGAAGAAAGATTATGTTTCCTGATTTGTATTTAAATTTCATTAATAAAGCAATGAAAGAAATTTTTTTAAAAGTATTATGGCTTTGTCACGAAGATTTATTAAAACATTATTATTATTGTTATTATTACACTCTTTAGAAGACAAAGTAATCAATCAACATAAATTTAAAACTGCTCTCTTTTTTTGTAAAGTTAAAGAAAAGTTTATTTAACACTTTTTCGACCACCCATGAGAATTTATATCATTTGGAAATGTGCAACTTCACCATCTGCCATGTATTTTGAAATTTTTAAGTTACATTATTATAATCACATTTATACAATCCATGTACTACAGATTCAAATAGTTTGTCATTTATGTACATTTATAATGTAAATATGAATAGAGAACACATTGTTTATTTAAAATTAATGTAACTGGCAAGAATAATGCTTTTGGGCGTAGTTTACTGCCAAATAGACAGAAATAAGTGATGGTCAAAGTATTATAGATACCGTGAAAAAGTATTCCGTATTAAATGAACACAAAACTGACTCCTACAAGAACCTCCTACAAACACTTCCAAAAGACATATATTTTGCTACAATTGAAAATAATTTAACTTATAAGAAATATTGTAGTTTTTATTAATTGCTCTTACTTTTATTTAAATACATATATAGCAAACCTATTTCGGGGTATTATTAGTCCCCGCCCCTTTTCCAAACAATTTAATTTTTATAGCGATTCTCTCTAAACTTATTTACAAAGAAATACGAAGAAAAGTGTTCCAAAAAAAGAATGTTGGGGTAAAAAAAATGGCAGGTACTAACGGCCCTTCGGATTATTAATTAGGATGTTGGCAACTTTGAATATATATATATGTATATATGTATATATGAATAAGGAATGGTTTCATGCATATTTTTTATCATCAAAGAAAATTCATACTTCAGAGAGATAAAGCTTGTAGAAAATCATAATTTGACACAATTTTCATATTTTTATTATGATTATTATTAATATATATTTTAATTTTTTATTATGATTGACCATTCAACAAAGTTAATAAAAAATTTTATAATCGTATTTCCTAATAAATTTAAAAGTTATTGAATATGCTAGTTAAAAAAATGAAGTACAATATAAAAAATATATTGTTGTAATATTTACTGCAGTATCATGTATTTAACATTTATAAAAAGAACTATGAATTTGCGTTTCAGAGTTATTTCATTTGTGGTATTTTTTCGTCTTTCTAACACTTTGGTCCACGTTGTATTCCAATGTTCAGTATCTAGTACAATCTCTTGGAAATCCGAATTGAAAAGATATGTAATATATTAATTTGTTTACACCGTGAAAACTGTGCTGCATGTTTTTTTAATAAAAAATTTAAAGAGCAATAGTGTATGCTCAATGTTTACTCTTTACAAATAAAATTTCTTGTAATATCGCCACCGTCCCTCGAATAGGGGCAGCAGGCGCCGACCGTTGTTCTCCCTTCCGCGAAAATATTTACATTTTTGGTAAAGTTTGCCTCTGAGAGGGAAAAAATTCCCTTCACATAAGAGAATATGTCATACGTGTTTTGACTGAAAATCTGACACATCCATTCGAACTACTTTAAGAATAAGATCTGAGTATGTTTTCTGAATACATAAAGTGATATATATCTTGTTGAATAACATAGAAAGGCAGTAGTCTTCAGGGAACAGATTAGTTTCGAATCGAGCATGGCAAAAAGCTGCGCATGAACGTATTCGTGTAGACTGCGCAACTTCTTGTTCCACTCGTTTACAAACTTCTAAATAGATCACAGATCGCTCCAATTTCCAGCAATGTATAAAAGAGAAGCAAATTTACGTACCAACAAGCATACCTGTCTTCAGGGCCCGACTTAGACTACCTGGTGCCCCGGGGCAAGCCTATTCTGGGGGGACCCCTTGCAGGGGCATAAGAGGTCTTTAGGTTGCAGAATTTCTGCATACGCCTGTAGGGGGGCCAAGGGCATTTGCCCCGTATGCCCTGCCGTTAGTCAGGGCCTGCCTGTCTACATCCTAATAAACTCCTTTATTACACTACTTAATATTTAGAGTAAAATATAATTGTCATTTAAAAAAATAATTAAGCAAAAAAAAAAAAAAAAAAGAGTGGTATAGAAAAAAAGGCAGGACTAAAACTTTTACGGAATGTTAACTAGAATGCAACAACTGTTTCAAATTTTAAGCGAGATTATGTGATGAATTTCACACGAGATTATGTGATGAATTTTGCACGAGATTATGTGCGCGATTCATGCTGCTAAACTACGGGACAAACAATTAATTCACTATTATTATTATTGTTAATTTCATCTCTGTATATTTATCCAGGGATATCCTATAGAAACTTGATGATCAATATGGGTATGTATTTTTATGATGCATTATGAATGAGTCATGATGATTTTGTTAATTTTATAGTTTACTTAGGGATACTTTTAGAGTTAGACTTTCGTTTAGAATAGATACGGCTCTTATTCTTCTGAAAAGCAGGTTGTATAATAAATTCCTATTAGAATGATTCCTTTTTTCTCTTGTTTTTCTTTCAGAAATCGACCATTTGCAATCAGTTCGCTTACCTATCTGTATACAATGGTACATATACAATGGTAAATCTGTCATTACGATAACCTCCGAAGTGTTGACCCGATTTGAACGAATCTATCAAATGAAACTTTTGAACGAATCATGGGACCACTTAAAATGACGCTGCCTTTTGAAAATGTGCTATCCGATAACTTTTTAAGTATTCTATTCATAGCTATTGACCTAATCCGGAAGATTGTTAGTACCACCCCCTTTTTCACACCACTTAATTTTTAGAGTAATTGTCTTTAAATGAATTTACGTGGGAATAATAAGCAAAGTACTTAAAAAAAAAAAAAACTGGTGTGAAAAAGGCGAGTCTTAACAATCCTCCGGATTATTAATTAGGATGTTGGCAGCTTTGAGTATTCAATCAGATGGAAAGAAAGTAAGACTCTGGGCTTACCTCAGAAATAACTTAAAAGTGTGCATTTGACAACTTGATCACTTATCTTATTTCAAAGGTCTCTATAAGTTTTCAAATGTTTCTGATCGTAATCCAGAATCACTCATGGCTTTGCCAAGAAAGTACATTTTACCTTTATGTCAAGATATCAACACCAAATCATTGGATCAGGAGTGGTGAGAATAAGCCATAGATGAGAATCTAGACAAAGATTTTTATTGACGATATTTACATATTTTGAAAAAGCGTCTTTAGTATTGTAGATATCCATGTCCGAGAAAATACGCTAATCTTTTAAGAGTACGCTAACAGATATAGGGGAGGAGGTCACGGCCGTTTCCTAGGTTTTTAAAATACATTTAAACTGTCTTTGCCTTTCATAATTTTGAAAATATATATACGTAAAGTTATTTTAAATTGTCAGCTATTACGAAAATAGTATCGTCATGTGAAAGTATAGTTTTCTTCCATTAGGGAACTAATTTTAATAGTATAAGCTTTCATAACAGATAAGTGGGAAAAAGTGAGGGAAAAATAAAAATGAAAAAGGAAAAAAGAGGATGGTTGTTGGTTGTTGGGTTTAAGGCCGATTGACTCCGTACGTGTCCTAGGCCTATAGGGGGAATGCCCTCCATGGGGGTCTTTCTAAGGGGTCCTAGCCCGTATTTACGCGAGTTTCGGAGGAAACCATGGAAAACTCCGAACGGCTAGGTCGATGAGCGCGACCTGGGATCGAACCCGGCACCTCCCATCTACCAGCTTTGAGCGCAGAACCGCTCGGCCGCTGGTGGGCCTGGGAAAAAGAGGAAAATTGAAATGAAGACTTTGATCGGCAGGAAAAATATAAACGATAATTATATTCAATGAAAAAGGGAGGGAAAAAGAAAAATAAATTTTCGTGCACAGTTTCTCACATTATCAACTATTCAAATTAAAATGCTCTTCTTTATTTAAAAAAAAAAAAAAAAAACATTACAATAACTGAATGATAAATTTGTTGTTCGAAATATTTTCAAAAATCAAATTCACACCCCGTAGTCTTTCTTGATAAATAAGAAATTTTGAAAACAAAGAACTTTATCAAGTTGTAAAATCATTTTACAACTCCAACTTTATTTTTAACCTCACCCATCTTAGAGAATTGAAGCACAACAGAATATGGTAAGTACATACTTTGTAAGTCAAAAATATTTTATATCAATAAAGTTAAGATTTTTTTTTCTTTTACTTTTTTTTTTTTTTTTTTTTTTTTTAAGTGAGGGAAAATGAAAAAGGGAAAAACAGGAAAATTTAAATGAAGACTTTGATCTGAAGGAAAAATATAAACGATAATTATATTCAATGAAAAAGGGAGGGGAAAAGAAAAAGTAATTTTCGTGCACAGTTTCTCACATTATCAACTATTCAAATTAAAATGCTCTTCTTTATTTAAAAAAAAAAAAAAAAAAAAAAAAAAAACATTACAATAACTGAATGATAAATTTATTGTTCGAAATATTTTCAAAAAACAAATTCACACCCCGTAGTCTTTCATGATAAATAGGAAATTTTGAAAACAAAGAACTTTATCAAGTTGCAAAATCATTTTACAATTTTAACTTTATTTTTAACCCGACCCTTCTTAGAGAATTGAAACACAACGGAATATGGTAAGTACATACTTTGTAAGTCAAAAATATTTTTATCAATAAAGTTAAGATTTTTTTTTACTTTTTATTTATTTATTTATTTATTTTTAAATATAGAAAGAGAAAAAAAAAATGAGTTTCCTTTTTATATGTTTCATTATTATTATTATTATTATTATTATTTTTTTTTTTTTTTTTTTTTTTTTTTTTTTTACGTCGAAATAATTGTATCTCCTAGGAGTATTTCATATGGCATTTCTACATTTCTTAACAGATATATTTTTAGAGAAACAATAAAAAATATTCATAATCATATCAATAAAAAAACTTACTTATTTAAAGAAATAAAGAAAGAAAACGATTTTTAAACGGACTGTCAAATTTATACATATTTGTAGCGATGGTCCTTAGATTATAATTTTGTCTGTTTCAAAACATTACCAACAGCATTCCTAATAAAAGTTACAAGATTTACATATATTAATATTACATTAATTATAAAACATACTATAAAAAAAAAAAAAGGAAGAAAGAAAGAAAAGTTTAGTTTCAATGATTCAATTTTATTTTTCTGGTGATGATGTTCGCTTTCGGGCTTTGTATTCCGTAAACTTAGGCATGAATCCTAAATCTCTCGAGAAAATAAGAAATTCTGATAAATATGTTTGCCTTTGAATTGAAAAAGAAGGGAAAAAGAAAATCTTTTTTGAATAAAAATAACATAGGATATGCGTCAGCAACTAGCTATGAAATTAGAAACAACCTTGATTGTTGACTTAACATGGAAATAATTTTTAATCTAGCTGCGTAAGTCAGTGATTGCTCGATTTTAACATTGTTGTTCCCTAAATAAAAGATAGTTTGTGTGTAATAATCAAAATCTATTGGAAGAAGTTCTGCGCTTTTCCCATTTCACTAATAAAATGGCGTAACAAACACAAGTAATAATAATGTTAGTTTCAATAATTGTGTTGAAAAAGGGTAAGTAAAATCATCTTCCGTTCAATACAAATTGGAAAATTAGTTCACACTCAATCAATTTGTTTAGCGTTACTTAGTTTAATGAAATAATTTAGATGTGCGTTCTGATGATACTTACTATTTATTGATTTTTATTTGCAAACGTTTGCCATTAAAGCTGGAAATCTCCGCCTTGTTTACAGAACACTTTATATTTATAACGTAAGAAACTTTCAATTCTCTCTCTCTCTCCTTTTTTTTTTTTTTTTTTTTTCCCTACTTCTGTTTTTACAAAACAATTTCTATCTTGTTTAATCACACACTACTATAAAAATATAATAAATATTTCCTTATGAAAATTATTATAGCAAAAAAGGGAAAATTTTCTCATACTCTAAAGTCCTTAAAAAAGGGTGTGGATATCAAGTTCTACTGTAATTAAGCCTACCTGATAAATGGAAATATTTTTAATTTATTCCGAGAGTGGTCTTATCCCTCTCTTTTCTTGCACCAGTATGATTTTAGAGAAAATTTCTCCAGTATGTAATTACGATGAACAAAAAAAATGTTTAAAAACATGCTGAATTAATGAGGCATATTTGCCAACCATCTCATTTTGAACCGTGCAATTTTTAGTACCCGCCTTTTTTTTTTCACACCAATGATCTTTTAGAGTAATTTTAGTCTTATTTAATCCTGACAACATTTGGAGAGAATAACTCTAAAAATATAGTGGTGTGCCAAAAGAGGCGTTTTTTCAGGGGGTGTTAACAATTGTAACGTTATTAATGAGATGGTTGGGAAGTAGGCTGGTGTAAAAAGGAGGGTGGGGCCAACAGTACTCCGTAATAAATTATAAATATTACCAAGTATCAATTACGTAATCTTATATATTTTTAATACTCTGATATAAATTTTCTTTGTTTAATCATTCCTTTGTTTTCAGTTGCATATTTATCAATATTCAGCAGCAATCTGTTTATTCATATCCTCATTGCATGCGTTTGTCAAGTTTATATTTTTCTTGACTGAACGTGAATTCTCCTTAAAGATTTTTCGTGGAACAAGAATAACCCCCTGTTCACAAGTTTATATCAGTTTTATTTGCGATGGTCTATCACAGTGTAGTCGTATTTCTTTTCACCAGCATCTTATAAAATTAATTCTTTTTTTTTTTTTTTTTTAATCATTGGTACAGTATTAGTGTAGGAACCCCCCTCCCTGTCCCATGTCGATATTTAAATTTTTGTTTCATTTTGGCAACGAATTAAAATGGTTATCATGGTTACGGAAGTCAGGCACATATTATCACATTTTCAGACTGGGACTATGCCTAGGGGCTCCGTACATTATGGGGCTCCCAAATGCCATAATATTAAATTGCAAATATTCCTTTTATTTCAATGAAAATTTAAAGATATTTTTACATTTGTGTTCTGTTTAAAAATTACTAAAATTTCTCGAAAACAGAAATCTCATTTTGAATATATTTTATTTTTGCTATTTTTGATAGCTGTTTAAATAGCAAATGCTCTAAAAACTGAATGAAGAGATGCCGAGTTTGTGTTCTGGTTTAGACACGGATGTTCGTAGCGGTTCGAAATTAATTTTAATGAGTAGGTCTCTTTCTAATCAATCCAAATGTGTAAAAAATGACAGTAATTAATAATGTGAAAAATATTAGCATACTAAAACATATAAACTCAAACATATTGTTTTAGTATTGTACATACGACTGATCATCTGTCATTTATAAATAATATTGCACTGTTTTCGAAGGGGCCCCCGATTTTGCTTCGTTCAGGACCCCAATTTGTCATGATCGGGGCCTGACATAAGTAATAACCTTGGCGAGAAATGCCCGAGCTATTTTGTTGCGAAATTTTAAATTTCACCAAAGGGGTCCTATACAAAAATTCATCTTTTTAAGAAGTGTTCCTTTTTCTCCGTAGAAAAAACGTGCTTTAAATTAGCCCAATATTTCTCACCCATTTTAGGACTTCAACTATATATATAATTCATGTAATATCGTGAAATTTAACAGGTACCAACTAGTTCCTATTTAATAATTTAATTTAATTCTAAATCTTTATTTAATTAAATTGGAGCTTTCTATGCTATTTTAGTTTAAATAATTCCATATAATGTTTTCTTCTCCCATCGTACCAGGGTAAAGAGAGGTAAATGTAACTAGGTGTTACGTGTAAACTCACCTTATAACTCAACTGATAAGCTGATTTTGGATCTGTTAATGAATAATAATAGCACAAATATGAATTCTTCGTATTATTATTATTATTATTATTATCATCATCATCAGTGTTTCTTTGTATTTATTTTTGTTACATTCAGTTTTGGGAAACTAAAACAAACACGAAATAACAGGTTTCCCAATATTTTAATTTATTTCGGAGCAATTTTTACTCTGCCCTTAAATAAAGGCGGTGCCAAAAAATGCTTCGGAATTAATTAAAATGTTGGCAACCCTGAAATAGCATACCTGGTAATATTTATAATTTATTCCACAGTGGTATTAGTCCTGCCCTTTTCTCCACACCAGTATATTTTAAAAGCATTTTTCTTCTTATTTCATCGTAAATACAAATTGGAGAAAAATTATCTAAAATCATACTGGTGTGATAAAAAGGCGGGGCTAAGTATACTCCAGAATAAATTATAATCGTTACCAGGTATATAATATTTAAAATTTTAGAAGTTTGAAAAATTGCTTATATTCCCCTCAGACAGAGTACCGTTGTCAAAAATCGATATTTTGAATGTCCATAAGATATTCAAAAATGTTAGCCTTGGCTACCCTAAAAATGCATTCAATAAAATAACAATTAAGAGACAGAAAAAATTATATGAAAACTTTATTGAGTTAAATATTTTAGAGAACAATAATTTAATTTATATTTGGATAAGCTCATAAAATCATACAAATTTTCATATCACAAACATCTTTTCTTGGAATTCACTAATACTTTAATATACTCACAAAAATAATACATCTTGATTTCAGTCCATAGCGTATGATGTACTTAGCTTTAACCTCAAAATTCTAGTGAGATATACATAGTCCTTTAAAAAAAAAAAAAAAAAAAAAAAAGAAAGAAAGAAAGAAAGTCAGATAATAAGCATTTAGCTAATCTAATTTACAGACATCTTCCATGGGTATATAATATTATTTCAGTATAGTCACACACATAATGCATTCTGAATTCAGGCTTTAATATTAAGCTTTGATTCAAATACACAGTTATAGAATCAACATGTTCCCATAAGAAACTTTTGGAAACATTTTGAGCTAACAGACTTTCAGCTAGTCTATTTCGCTCATGAATTCTATATTTTAAAGTCTATTTAGAGTGGCATTTGAATCACTTTGGGGCAGTTTGCAAAATTCCTTTTACAATGCAAGAGACACCGCATTATCCCTAAATTCATTCAACTGAAATGCAATATTTCTGGTTCCAGTTTTGTAAACAAAGCAGTACTCAGGTCTCATTTTAATATTCTCCGCGCAGTTATTAAGGAAACTCGTACCAACATCGCCAAAATTGAAAAAGATTTATTGTTTCTCCACTTAAAGTTAGCTTTTGAACGTCCTAATTTTATGTTGATTGATCACAATTCCTGGATTCATTGTGAAAACCGTTCTCGCAAACACTCAATTAAATTACATGATAAATTCACCCGGCTTCGTAATTCACAGAGTCCTATTCATTCGAACGACTTACCTGTTGTCAATAAAAATGCAATCGTTAATCTTTCCAGTACTGATATTTCCAATAGTCAATATTCTGTTCTCAAACTCAATTCAAATTTTGCCATTTCTAAACCTCCTTCTTTTCCTCAGTTAATTGCACCGGTTGAAAAAGCTTTCAAAAATTCTCGACTGACTGACCAACAGAAAGAAAATCTTCGTCATTTAATCCTTAATAATGCCAATTTCAACTCTAAAAATTTTAAATCAAATCTCAGCCCTGCAGAAAAAAACGCCTTGAAGGAATTAAAATCTAATGAAAATATCATCATTACTAAAGCTGATAAAGGTGGTCAGATTGTTATTTTGGATAAAAAACAATACATCGAAAGTGTTACCGAACTACTTAATGATGGCCCATACATTCCTCTGCCCCGTGACCCCTCTCCTCAAGAATTAAATAAAATTAAATCTGCTATAAAATCTTGCCCATTGTTATTGAACTCGACTAAATCCCATCTTATCCCTTCTATTGCTAATTGTGCCAGATTTTATGCTTTACCAAAAGTTCACAAACCCAATATTCCATTTCGTCCAATAGTCTCTAATATCGGTACTGCTTCCTATAATCTAGCTAAATTTCTCACCACAATTTTTGCTCCACTTCTTGCTGCTAATAGTTATACTGTTAAGAATTCCATAAATTTTGCAAAAAATATTCAAAACTGCCCTCACACTAATCTCACTATGGTTTCTTTTGATGTAAAATCTCTTTTCACTAATGTTCCAACAAGTGGCGCCCTCTGCTGTCTCGAAAATAGATTAAAAGAGTTTCATTTCACCTCTTTTGAAATACAAGAATTAATTTCTCTTACCCGCATTTGTTTATCACAAACCACTTTCTCTTTCCAAAATAAATTCTATCGTCAGTCTGAAGGTTTAGCCATGGGTTCCCCTCTCTCCCCAATTCTCGCAGACATTTACATGCACTATTTCGAAAGCAAGCTTTTTAAGAAAATATCTTTTCCTTTTTGGACCCGTTACGTTGACGACACCTTCACGCTTATCGACATATCTCATCACAATATTGACCATGTCTTAGAAACCTTAAATTCAATTGACAGTAATATCCAGTTTACATATGAAATAGAAAATAATGGCTCCCTTCCTTTTCTTGATACCCTCGTCTCTAGCACTGTAAATGGATTTTCAACCACTGTCTATCGTAAAAATTTTGCAGTCTCCCTTCCTCCCCATGCGCGTTCATGTCACCCACCTAACCAAAAAATGGCTGCTTTCTATACTTTTGTAAACCGTGCCCTTAATATTTGTTCAAATCCTATTTTATTGAAATCTGAAATTAAATACCTGAAAGCCATCGCAATTGACAGAGGTTATGACCCTTCCATTATAGACAAAGCTATCCAAAAATTACAACTCCCTCGTATTTCGTCTTCTAAATCAGTCACATCTAATATCAGTATTGTTTTACCCTATTTTTCTAAAACCAGTCAAACCATAGCTAAAATTCTCAAACAATATGATTTTAAAATAATATTTTCGCCTTCCAATAAACTCACCTTTTCTCAGTTAAAAGATCCTATTGATATGCATAATTCTTGGGGCATTTATAGTATTTCCTGTCAGTGTGGTTTATCATATATTGGCCAAACTAAACGCAGTCTTAAATTTCGTCTAAAAGAACATATGAATTACGTCCGCAAACAAGAAACCAATAAATCGGCTATTTCTAAACATTGCTGGGAGGAAAATCATAATTTTAAATTTAATTCAGCTAAAATAATTTGCAGACCTAAATCCATTCATGAACTCGATTTCTTTGAAGCTTTTCATATTTATAAAAATTTTAAAAACCTTGTAAATTGTGATTTCGCTGTTCCCTATTTGTCTGATTGTTGGAAATTTTACATTCAGTCCACATTTCCTTAATTTTTCTACTGTTTACTCAGCTACACATTCCTTAATTCCTATTGGCCACACTCCCCACCTCTTCCGTAATCCTATTGGTTGAACTAAATCCGGTCCCTCTCCTATATATAAGAGCACTTCTCCAGATTCAGAATTCTTTTTGCACTGAAGACGGTACGCTTTAGGCTACCGAAACAGCTGTATGCACCTCAATAATTTTTCTTTGGCGTTTCTGACGTAGTAGTTTATTCCTGTTTTAATATATATAAAGGTACCACATTAGGCCAGATGTCAATTCCCCATCACATATTCATTCTCATAAATTTCTGCTGCAAAGCACGCTGTAGTCATGTTAACACAAATAAACTTGGATGATTAAAGGACACCATCGCTAACTGAAATTCACCTCTTACTAGGCTAACTTCAATTCTTATCGATACATTTATTTTATCTGAGTTTTATGGTGAGTTATCAGGGGTCACACTCTCCTCCCTTTTATCAGGACACTCTCAAGGACGAGAAATTCTTGCAATTATTGCTACCAAAATTTTTATATAATAATCTCTAAGCTTCTCAATTCCAACACTTTACTATAAAAACACTATAAAGTATATTGCATAAAATTAGTGGTGGCAAAAAGACAACTATTTCCTATTTCTGGGGGTGTTCTGAAGAAGGGGTGAAGAGTACGACACCATGACATTATGTTAAAGATAATTCTCATAACAGATGGTGGCAATACTGCTGCACAATCGGCAATTTGCGATTCTGGGACAATAGGGGTCATCTAGGGGTGCAGATCTCTCCAAGGGTGATTCAGACACGCAATCAAAATTTTGATCCTCCACGGAGGGGATGGCCCCGCGCTTTGCTGACCCCCAGATGTATAATTTAGATGGGAACAGGGAGGATATTGCGGTCACGACGGATTTTACGTGCACCATTACAGTCACCATTAGTATACACGACAGTCTTTGACCGGCTTGAGTACAGAACCTGTAATCTTCCAATTACGAGCTCGGCTACAGGGCTACAGCGGCTCCCTCCTCCTAAAAGACATTAAAGCCAATTGTCCTATTCTGCTATGTTAAGAAAAATGTAAATTTCGAACAGCATACGAAATCTTTAAATTAGAATGCTGAAAATCAATAAATTTCATATAAGTATGTTTTAACGATATTTTAAAATTGATCCGAACTCTTTACGGTTATTTGTTTTGGGAGAAATGTGTACACAGACCAACATACAAACAAACTAAACGATTAACTCACGTCTCGCCTTGTCAAAAGAAAAAAAAAAAAAAAAAAAAAAGAAGAAAAAAGAAACAAAGAAATGAGGGCTCTTCACTTTTATATACGTACATTTATTTATTTTTTTAATATGTATGCTAAAATTTCTTTAATTGGAAAGTCTTTTTTCTTTATTATACTTCTCTCTCTCTCTCTCTTTTTTCCATTTTTTAATTAATTAATTAATTTTTTTGTAAACTAATGTTTAATATCTTTTTGAATATTGTTATGAAGTGAAATGAGTTTAGAAAAAAGACATTAAACTAATAGATTAGGTATTAGATAAAATCTGTTTTTAACTTCTCAATAAATAGAATTGTAAAGTCTTTTTACTGATAAACAAATGTGACAAAAGATAAATAAAATGTAATTTTTGTCGTTGGTGCTGGGTGTTATAAATATTTTTGTGAAGTACTGTATTAGAATTATAAAAAATTACATGCATGTATTTTAAAATGTAAGAATATTAAGTATAATAAAACTTCTTAGAAACTACTTATTAATGAATCTGTAACGTAATAACCTAATATGTTTTATAGTTGCTCAGTGTGTGTGTGTGTGTCGAATCTTCTGGCTACCATATCTCCGAAACTAATAAAGATAGAACTACAAAACTTCAGAATTAAGACAGGTCTGGTGTACAGATGAATTTTCCAAATTTTGGTGAAAATTGAAAAATCGGAAGTAAGACATCGGAGATCGGAAGTATCTCAAAAACGGCTCTAACGATTTTCTTCAAATTTGCTAAATAAACACTCTAATAGATGTCCTTTCGAATGATATAGTTGGTTAGTTCAGAAAAATTGATAGGCGTCCTGTATAAATAGTTCAATTTCAGGTCTTGCAAGCGCGTTCCTTTAAAAACGACTGTACGGATTTTTTTCAAACTCACCATATTAACTCACTTTTAAATATCCTTTTGTATGTAATTATTGTTTACCGATCAATAATTGATTCTTTGTAAAAATTGGTATCTCAAAAACGGCTCTAACGATTTTCTCTTTAGGACACTTTTATGTTTTGTGATCACATTATCTCTCAAAAATGCATATAATACGTGTAATATTGGGTAATGGAAGTCGTGTGGTTGTTTCACACCAGATTATATATATATATATATATATATATATATATATATATATATACATATACATACAATATACTAGTGATGGGTAAGACACAAAAAAATTTTGTCATGACATTGAGGTACCTCAAAATATTTTGAAGTGGGACAATGTCATGCTTCAAATGACATGAGGTATTGCAAGAGAGAGAGCAAGGTGAATGAATGAGGTAAAGTATTTTGTCATCTGTTGCAGTGAGTTCTGAGGTAGGTTGTTTGTCATGTCCCACGTGAATTGAAAGAGTTGTTTTGTCATGAAAATTAATTAGTGTGAAGAGGTGCGAGGTTCAAAAAAGTGAATGAAGATGCATGAATGAAATGAAGTACTATGCCATATGTTGTAGTGAGTTGTGATGTAGGTTGTTTGTCATGTCCCACGTGAATTGAAAAGGTGATTTTGTCATGAAGATTAGTATTAAAAGTTGAGGTTTACATTCGGTAACTGCAACTACAAAAGTGTGAACGAAGATGCATGAATGAAATTAAGTATTTTGTCATATGTTGTAGTCAGTTGTGAGATAGGGAGTTTTTCGTGACACGAGTGTTTTGAAGGAATTGTTTTACATATGGTACCTACAATTCCAAAAGAGCGAAGGAAGACGTATGTATGAAATGAAGTACTGTGTCATCAGTTATGTCTTGTTATCAGTTAGGTAGTTTTTCATGTCACAAGCACAAGTGAATTGAATTGAATGAATTGACTTGTCATGAAGATTACTGGTAAAATGATTGGAAAAAAAAGTTAAGGAATCACTGAGAAATTATCTTATTTCCTTAAAAGAAGTAATAGTCACAACAATTTAAATACTTTTAACAAATAAAGCTGACTTTTCAAAAATATTGAGATTGTTAAAGACATATTTAGTTTTAACAAGAAGGTGTTAAAATGATTGTTTTAAGTAATTTCTCAGGCACTTCACTCTTCACTTGCTTATAAAAACTCACGACTGTTTTCGGAAGAAATTATTGGATTTGTAAAAGTTTTCTACTAATGGTTTTTGGTGGATTTACATGTTTTGAGGCTCCAGAACAAGATTTGACCCTTTTTATTTTCTTTATTCAATAGAAGAAAATATTGGATTCGTAAAAATTTCCGACTTCTGGTTTTCGACAGATTTTCACGTTTTGAGAAGTCTAGAACACAATTTTACAATTTTTTGCGAATGTCTCTGTCTGTGTGTGCGTGTGAGAGACAAAAATTTTTTGGCAAATGTATCTCCTGGACTACTGTTCAGAATTGGTTATAAATTTATATGTAGATGCACCTTGGCCTAAATAAGTGCCTATCGACTTTTGGTACCAAACGCTCAACAGGTGGCGCTGCTATACAGCGATTTCCACAATTTAATGGGAGGCTATATCTCAGGCTCTATATCGCATAATCAAACAAAACTTTATATATATAAGAAGGTCATTATGAAACATGCTGATTAAATTTGAATGCTTATCGGGCAAAAGGTGGCGCGGCTATTCAGCGATTTTTGCAATTTAAAGATGAGCTATATCTTACAAACTACTTCACAGAATTGCATATACATTTTTATGTAGACGCACCTTAATATAAATCGGCAAATAATAATTTTTGGTGTGAAGCACTTAACATGTGGCGCTGCTGCACAGCGAGTTCTACAATTTTAGGGGAGGCTATGTCTCAGGTTCTATTGTACAAATAAATGCGCATTTATCAATTTCTAGACGTCAAACTAACAAATGCCAAGCATATAATTAAGAGCCCTTGAAAGTGACTATTTTAATCAGAACGAAAGAATGATCGAAATCATACTGCAACAATAAACTTCAAAAAATGAGGGCTAAAACCCCTTAGAAAGACCCCCGCGGAGGTCACTCTCTTTTTTTGTCCTAGGACCCTAGTGCTGTCAATCGGCCTTAATCCCGACAACCCAACAACCAACCTCAACATGTTGTTTGATAAATTTAAAATGCTTAAAATATAATAATTATATTCTTAAACACACCATGAGTAAACAATATTCGTAATCATATAAAAATGCATAAAATACAATGATAACATTCTCAAGCACAGCAGGAACAATCATTACTCGTAACTATATAAAAGTACATAAAATACAGTGAGGAAATTCTTAAACACACCGGGAATAAAAAATATTCGTTATTATAGAAAAATATATAAAAATAGTGATAAAATTGTTTAATACACTATTAATAAATAATATTCGCAAAGTATTTAAAAAGAAATCGATCTTTTTCTCCGAACCTTGGACATAAAATTTATGCTACCAATACGAGTGTTGGTGTTAGGGTTAAGGCCAACTAACTGTGCTATAGTCCTAAGCCTCAAGAGAAGTGCCCTCTGTGAGGTTTTTCTAAAGGGTCCTAGTAAGTATTTGCGCAAGTTTCAGAGAAAACCACGGAAAACTTTGAACGGCCAGGCCAACCAGTGCGATCTGGGATCAAACCAGACACCTTACGTTTACCAGCTTTTTGAGATCAGAACTTCTTAGGCCACTAGGGAGGCAGTACAAATAGGAACGCAAGCCTAAAACAATTTTATTAGTCTAGCTTCTTTTTTGAACTAACATTTAATTCCATCTTGGTAGCATTACGAATAATTTTTATTCTTGGTGCACTTGTTTTCTCTTTTCCCGTATTGTAGTCTGTGATTTACCATAATAGTTTTTGCCATTTAGGAAAATCGAATTTATAAAACAAAATTAGGAGTAGCAGTGAGGTCACTGGAATAATACGGCCACTTTAATTTTAAAGTAATATTGTGATTATGGTTAAGTTAAAATTGGGGGGAAAGGTAGAATCTCGGAATTATTTGTGTTAAATCTTCTTTTTAAGCTTTATAAACAATATTTGTTTTTAAGAGCAAAGATTCGTAAGCAAAGATTCGTAGCAAATTCGTAGCAAAGTCCCGTTCGGTAGTGCCTTATTCCCGTTTTAAAACGCACAATAGCTTGATCGCTCATAGTGCAACTAGCTCTTAAAGATTTAGTTGTAGCAAAACTAAAAGCGGTATCTTGTGACAAAGATTTGCAACATGTACTCTTCAATTCTAATTTAAATAGTTTTTTTTTTTTTTTTAATGATATATCACTTATGAAATAATGTTAATTAAAAACTGAAATACAAAAGTAATATAAACATTGTTATAAAAGGGCCCACCAGCGGCCGAGCGGTTCTGCGCTCAAAGCTGGTAGACGTGAGGTGCCGGGTTCGATTCCAGGTCGCGCTCGTCGGCCTAGCCGTTCGGAGTTTCCAGTGGTTTTCTCCGAAATTTGCGTAACACGGGTTAGGACCCCTTAGAAAGACCCCTACGGAAGGCGCTCCCCCTCAGGCCTAGGACCCACAGCAGTCAATCGACCTTACTTCGAAAATCCATTGTTATAAAAATATTTGTGTCTTACTTTTCAATGTTTTTCTCTTGCATAACTCTGGAATAAATAGTGTTAAAAATCTTTTATACGGAATGTGAGCGGATAATCAGAATTTGAAAGTTTGCAAAATAAAAAATAACACATGTGTTTAGGGTTTTCTGTGCTTTTCTCTTAAACTCCCGTACTGAATTTAACGGCTTACACCAGTTTAAAAGTTCGCAATAAAATTACATTAAAATAAATTTCGAAAGATGTATTATAAGTAATTTAATCGTAATTAAAATTGGAGATATTGGAATAAAGGAATTCTGGGTTTTCCGTGGTTTTCTCTGAATCTCCTATGCGGGATTTAGTTTCTATGTAATTCAAAGTGTCACCAATCTTTCGATTGCACTAATAAGTAAATAATTTTATCATATAATTTTGGTTGATGATTGATTCTATCAACTAATTTGTTGTTTGATTCATTGTATTAACGTGATTCTTTAGAAATCGAAAGATAAATAAACAATATTATGTTAATTTTCTTAATTGCAGTAATAATTTAAACTATTTGATTGTAGTTTTTTAATAGATTGATGACTAATTCTGTCAACTAATGTGTTGATTGTTCGATTGTATTAACTTGATTCTTTAGGTATAAAAAATAAATAAATAAATAAAATAAAATAAACAGCATTTAATTTAATCGTACAGAAATGTTGATATAGTTTCGTCAAAGATCTTATTTTCACTGTAACGAGTGCCTAGTAGGTTATATAATAATTATATTATTGAACAAATTTTTAGAGAACTAATTATTACATAAATATTATAAGTATACAATCATGTTAAAACTAGTGTATAATGAAAATTATATTAAAAGTGATTATTGTAAATATAAACAAATCTTCAGTGCATAACGTAATAAAATTTCTTTCGTATTACATTTACTGTTAAAAAAATTCACTATTTTAAATATTCACAGCTTAAAAAAAATAATAATAATAATTTTCGCATATAACGTTTTAAATGTTAAATAATAATTTTTATGCTTTTCTTCTTCACAAATTAAACTTATGGCTAAACATAATTGCTATGAAAGAAAATAATGTCATCCAGTGTCTGCATTCAAAAGATTATGTTCGGAAAAAAGCAAATTTTCATTATTATTATTTACATAGAAGAGAAAACACATGATGCAAGACTCTTATCACCTCCTCCCGCCCCGCGTGAAGTATAATCAAAGATCTTTCAATATCTATTAGAAGTTCTTTGGTATAATGCCAAGCCATTTGCCGTCAATGCCTTTATTTTATTCGCTTCAGTCATCTCATTCCATTCAGGCTTTCTCTGGTTTGTGTTTTTATTCTGAGTATCCGAATCTCACCCCGTTGAATGAATGGTTTCGTTGAAAGAATGGGACAAAATTTTTGTCAAATCCAGTTCAGATAGATTGAGGTCCTGTATGAGTGAATGAATGAATATGACAAAACGTTTGAAGCGTTGAATGTGTGTCTTTGAATGGGACAAAATTTTTGAGGTACTTCGGTTTGTTTGAGGTACTGAATGAGGCGGTGAATGAATGAGGCAAAACATTTGAGACATTGAGTGAGTGGTTGAATGGGACATGGCTTTTGAAGTAATACAAAAAATAATTATGAGGTGTCATGACAAACCGCTGTGATGAGGTGTGACAATGTCATGCTTCATGTATGAGTTACCCATCACTACAATATACATATATCATAATTTCTGGTGTATAGTCCGCTGTATAGGTAAGTCAGTTTTGCACCAGAAATTTTATTAGAGAGATAAATTTATATTTATTCGAAATGTTTCTTCGATGAAATATTAGTTTTCTGTTAAATAAAACTTCTGGTGGAGAAATGACACCTCTTACTTGCAGATTATACGCCAGAAATTACGGTATATATAAAGAAGAAAATTACAATATCTTTTTATTTATTTATTTTTCATTTTTTACTTTAACATTAGATGAAATCCTAAATCTTTCAAGAAAATAAGAAATTCTAATGAATATGTTTACCTTTAAATTAAAAGAAGAAAAAGAATAATTTTCTGTATAAAAAATAACATAGGGTATGTGTCAGCAAATATCTACGAGATTACAAACAACCTTGTTTCTTGGCATAAAACATGGAGATAATTTTTAATCTAGCTGAGTATTGTCATGGACTGGCTGATTTGAACGGTATTTTGCCCTCTATATAATAATCAAAATCTCTTGAAACAAGCTCTGCCTTTTTCCCATTTCATCGAAAAATGGGCGTAACCAACAGAAATAATAATAATAATAATAATGTTAGTTTCAATAATTGCACGTTAAAAAGAGAAAGGAAAATCATCTTCAGTTCAATACAAATTAGAAAATTATTTCGTTATCAATCAATTTGTTTAACGTTACATAATACTTATTATTCATTGATTTTTATTTGCGAACGTTTGTCATCAGAGCTCGAAGTCTCCGCCTTTTTTCAATAAACTTTAAAACATGAGAAATTCTCGTCTTTTTTTTTTTTTAATCTCTCTCAACTGTTTTTGCACATCAATTTCTATCCTATTTAACACTTTCGCGACCGCATGTTTTTATCTTTTTGAATGTAAATTGCCTGTGGGCGTTATTCTCCAGGTTACAACATTTCAGGACAAAATTCTCTCTATTCACAATTTAATTATATTGCAAATGGATATGCATTATAATTCTACTCTTTCTAATCAAAGCATTTCTATCCATAGTATATTGATTGTATAAATATGAATATTGGGAATATTCTCAAGAAATAAGTAACATACAAATTGCGAAAGAAACGCCCACTGGTGAAGTAATAGATTTTCAAATGACGTGAATCTATGTCTGCGGTCACGAAAGTGTTAACATAGATGCCAAGATTTTAATTTATTTTGGCGTATTTTTACCCTTGCTTCTATAATTAAAGTGAACTTCGC
Organism: Salticus scenicus; assembly: GCA_963930645.1. Taxonomy (NCBI): domain Eukaryota; kingdom Metazoa; phylum Arthropoda; class Arachnida; order Araneae; family Salticidae; genus Salticus; species Salticus scenicus. The sequence goes on from OZ005658.1 coordinate 15,109,443, forward strand.
ATCACTTTAATTATAGAAAAATTTTCTCCAGTAATCCTTCCGTAAACATACTTGCCAACATCCTAATTAATATTCCGTAGTGTTGTTAATCTCGCCCTTTTTTACACACCAGTAAAATTTTAGAGTAATGTTCTCCAAATGCAATTACTATTAAATAAAGAGAAAAATACTCTGAAAAGATACTGGTGTGAAAAAGAAGGCGGGGCTAACAATACTACGGAATATTAATTAGTATGTTGGCAAGTATGCGTAAAATAAGAATAAATTACTCTTAAGAAATAAGGGGTATGAAATAAAGATAGGGCAAATGCTCCGGAATAAATTAAAATTTTGGCATCTACGTATTTAATCATAGACTATTACCAAAATACAATAAATATTTCCGTATGAAAATAATGGTAGCTGAGAAGTGATAAAATTCTCATCACCAAAAGTTTCCTTAAAAAAGGGCGGAGACTTCGAGTTCTGCTGTAATTAAATAATCATATTCATTTTTATACTCTGATATAAAATTTCTTAGTTTAATCATTACTTTATTTTCAGTTGCATATTTCTCAATATTTAACAGCAATCTGTTCATAATAATAATTTAATTCAATTTTGGATAAGCTCGTAAAACCTTACAAATTTTCATATCACAAACATATTTTCTGAGAATTCAATAATACTTCAATATAGTCACAAAAATAATACATTTTGATTTCAATCCATAGCATATGAGGTACTAATCTGTAAGGCTACAATTCTACTATAGATATGCATAGCCAATATGTTCCTTTAAAAAATAAATAAACAAATAAATAAATATTGTTAGATAATAAGCATTCAACTAGCTTAATTTACAGACATCTTCTCCAGGTATTGGATGATAATTCAATATGGTCATACTTGCCAACATACTAATTAATATTCCGTAGTATTGTTAGCTCCGCCTTCATTTTCACACCAGTATCTTTTTAGAGTATTTTTCTTTTTATTTAATCGCAACTGAGTTTGGAGAGTATTACTCTAAAAATTTACTGGTGTGTAAAAAAGGGCGTGACTAACAGCACTACGGAATATTAATTAGGATGGTGGCAAGTATGATGGCCGCAAACATAATGCATTTGAATTCAGATTTTAATATTAAGCTTTGATTCAAATCCAAAGTTATGGAGTCAACATGCATAGTTTACATTAGGAATTTTTGGAGACATTTTCAGATAACAAACATTCAGCTAGTCTATTTCACTAATGTATTTTATATTTTTAGGAATATTTAGACTGGCATTTACATTCAGAGCTGCCAACCTAATCCGGCAAAATGTTAGCACCGCCCATTTTTCTACACCACTTAATTTTTTGAATATTTGTTTTCATAATTCATCGTAAATATATTTTAAGATAGTAACTCTAAAAATTAAGTGGTGTAGAAAAATGGGCGGTACTAACAATTTGCCGGATTAGGTTGGCAGGTCTGTATATTACTTTGGGGCAATTTCATTAATCGTTTGTTTAAACACACAACATCTAAATTAATGTAATTTTATGAAAGTGTCTTGTTTGCTTAGACACAAAGATCGTACTCTCTTCCCTTTTTTTTTATGACACTCTCATGAAGGAGAAATTTCAAATATATTTCCACCACTATTTTTATAAAGTGATCTCTACCCTGTATAATCGTGGCAGATTGCTATAAATATAAAAGATGTATTTCTGCATAAAATTAGTGGTAGCAAAAAAGGTGAAAATTTCTTATCTCTGAGAGTGTTCTGAGAAAAGAGCGGAGAGTACGATACCTGTTAGAAATTGAATAAAACCCAGTACAATATCTTCCAATATCCTAATTAATACTCCGTAATATTGTTAGTATTCGCTTCTTCGTCTACACCCCTTTATTTTCAGAGTAATTTTTTTCAAATGTAATTGCGATTAAATTAGAAGAATACTCTAAGAAAAGACTGATGTAAAAATAAAAGGTAGATACAATTAGTACTGTAGAATATTAATTGGAATGTTGCAAGCCATGCCAAATACTTCATCGAAATTGATTTCTTTTTCACAATATAAGCAGAGTTGCCAATTTTTTATAATTTGTTCCAAGCATTGTTAGCCCACCTATTCTTTTTTTTTTTTTTTTAATCTTTTTTATTTAAATAATATTTTATCATATCCTAATTTTATATTGATGAAAATTATTCTTTAAATAAATTACCGTGAAATAAGTTAGGCCTAAAAATACTCCAGAATAAATTAAAATGTTGGCAACTATGCGTAAGAGTGACTTGTCGACTTGAGTTTTCGTTGCAAATACATTTTATGTAAAAATATTTAAGGCTTGAAGAAGTGGATAAAATCTCATGCATTACAGATTTAATTTTAAGAAGTAAATATTCTTTGTAAACGCATCTTTACAAAGTTTAATCTATATTTTAATTTTTGGCATTCATTTTTCTAAAAAATAAAAACGAAATAATTTTTAGAAATTTTTATTTATTTAAAAAAATTTAAAGAAAAAATAAGAGAAATATAATATAAAACCTTCTATTTTAGCAATCACTTAAAAAAAAAAAAAAAAAAAAAAAAAAAAAAAAAATTACAATTTAATACCAAGCTAATACTGCTTCATTGAACTAAACATTACAATATTTTGATATATACTGAAACAGCTTTTGGGCTTTTACGTCATAAAAGTAGGATTTTTATAAAACGAAATCCTTCCTTGTAAATTTGAATACCTTGAAAAGACGCTTTATATAAAGTCAAATTTTGTCAATGTGTGAAATATTTTTCTGTGTCACTGCTTATTTTAGAAAAAATTCATTCATAGTTAGTAATATGTATTGTTTTACAATATCCATGCAATAAGCATGCATAAACTCTTCTTACTAAATAAAATTAGTGCCAGGTAACGTTACCAAAGTAAAATGAAACGTTCAGTAATGTGAACATCTTCATATACGATATCAGTTCAAAATTGTAAACAAATAACTTCAAGAGCATAAATTCTTCAGATTACATTACTGAGCAAAGTTCTCACCAAGGAAAATTTTACTTTATGTATATATATATCTTTATTTATTTATTTATTTATTTATTTATTTTTTAACCAACTTGGACCACTTTAGTATTATTATTATTATTATTTTAGACTTGACTAATAATTGACATCGATTTTCAAATAATTTCTACAGGAAAATTCTTGTATTTAATTTTCAACTTATGAGAACCGCGATATTGAGATACGTTTCAGCTGTACTATATTCATTTACAACATCCAAACCATTTGAAAATGTTTCCACATTAGGGTTCTCACTAGGTTTTTGGGTACTAGAAATTTTATATAGTAATACTAGACTTGACTAATCGCTGATATTCGTTGATATCTATTTTTAAAAAATACTATGTAAAAATTCTGGTATCCAAATTTCCCTTCGTGAGAAATCTATTCCATCGCATACTCTTAAAAATAATAACTTAATTCGAAATCATGACAGTAACACCTTAAATATAGTAATATCGTGAAGGAGTATAAATTGTGCAGCAATTCTGACGATAAAAATATCGGATTTTAACCGAATTCAGAATCTTTTCATAGGTTCCCAATCTCCAAATCCTTCATCGAAGATGTTTTCATCGAAGCCTCTGTCGTCTATTTCCGGAAAATTCCGAGAAGATTGGTCCTCATTTTCCGATTCGGACAGTCGGTAGTTCGGATATTTTCGAGTCCTTTCGGAAAAGAGTTCGTACACTGTCGTCAACACTTCGACATCTCGTAAAGGCGATTCTGTAGGATGTCCTCCCTCTTGATTACTGATATATAAAGCAGTAGATGATGAGATAAGGAGCGTAACAAGAACTGCAGAAAGAACCGTCAGGTATGAATGCTGCATAGTGGTGATAGTCTGTAAAAGAAAAATAAATGTGAAGAACAAAGACGAGTTTTCAAGGAAATAATATTGATATAAGCTCTGTCTAAAAGAAAACAATCGATATCATTTTTCAGGATGGACGAAAAGATTCGGACACTTTTTAAACAGTAATATAAAAGCAAATACAAGAGTGCAGTTTGCACTACAATTCTTACGGTAGGCTAACCAGATCAAAGTACCTTTATAATAGAGAAGCATTAAAAATTGCCACAATTATCAAATAATGGGTGTATTTTTTCTTTCCTAATAAATAAGGACTAAAAATAAAGTGCTATTGATTAATAATTTAGTTTCTACAATTTTTTAAAACTTAGAAAAATGCCTTAAAAAAAAAAGGGCGTCCCATTTGTCCCCAGAAAATGGGGACGTTTGATCAGTATATCTTAGGGTGAAAAGTTTGGTTTAACCCTTTCAGTCGCGGTGTTCCCGCTGATGGAACACCTAATTTTAATTCTCAAGTGCAAAACTCATCCCGGAAATTTTTTAGCAAAAATTTACATTTATAACATAGCAGAAAAAGCCCTTTTTTTAACATGAAAATTTAAAATTTCTTCTATTTTAATTGTGTTCGTAAATTCCGGTGGCAGTGTAATTTAAATGATCTGAATTACTTTGCACCGCAAAGGGTTAAAATACTCCGGAATAAATTAAATGTTGGGATCTATGCAACTTTTACGAGTTTTTGTTGTCGATAATGTTTACTTTTCAAGTGATTTATTTATTAAATTAAATATTGTTTGAATTCAATAAGGTTTACTTACAGATGTTCAAACCGAAAATTTCTGGAAAAGGAACAATGCTATTTTTTTTATTTTTTAAATATTTATGATCAGCTATGTGTCTAAAAGCCCTTTTTAAAATTAGTTCAGTAATTTTTAAAATAAATTAAGTAGTAAACGTTAAAGAGTTAAGGGGGGGGGGGGGGGGAAGTTCGAAATTTTGTTCATAGATGGCGCTGAACCATGAAGACAGGAAAATATATAATATATATATATATATATATATATATATATATATGTTATGTATATCAAAAATGCAAAACAAGCAATTAAGCAAAATTTATTACGTGAACACGTGGGTTGAATTGGATTACCCTCTGGATGAAGTAAGGTTCGAGTTATAAAGGACGCACACATTGGAAGTTATTGTAATGAATTTCACAAAATAGAAGGCATTTACTTGCTTGCCTTGCGTTTCTTCTTCTTCTTTTTGTTGTTGTTACTCTTTTTAAGCTACAGCGCCATCTGCGAGCAAAATTTGGAACTATTCCTTTTTAATTTCCTTAAATAAAACTTTTCATCGTAACAAGCATTCTAGTACAAATCGCACACTTCTACGTTGATTACTTGATTTTATGTTTAAGATTAAAAAGTGTCAAAATTTTTGGATCCACCCTGTAGGATGGCCAACTTTGGAACATCACTTTTTATCGTTTGTTCCGCGAAAGACAATACTTAGCGCACAAGTCGAAGCATACAGAAGAAACTTTCTATAAACCAAATTTTAGCAACTTTACTTTGCACAAATCGCGATGAAATCAAAATATGTTATTCAAGTTCACAATTGGATATTTTCTATATGGAGTAAACAGAGTAAATACCACCAATGACTTGTGTACTGGGGCATCCGAAAGTATTCTAAAACATTGCATTCTATGAGAAAATATCAAATTTTAATAATTTTACTTTGCACAAATAGTAATGAAATCGAAATATGTTAATCATATTCACACACACACACAAAAGTACTTTCTGTAGAATATCGTAAAATTAACATAAGATTTACAAGGTCACACAAAAAGTACTTTCTGTAGAATATCGTAAAATTAACATAATATTTACAAGGTCACTCAAAAAAATTCAATTTCCTTAAAGCCTATTATTGGAAATTTGCTGAAACTGCATTTTCGTTTACATTAAGCGTTTTTAAAACTTTCAAACAATTTTTAAGTGCGAATATGATTTCGATTTAGGTATCTGTCCATCTGTATATCTGCCCGTCTGCCCGCCCCCAGCGTCCATAAATATTCTCAGAAATTTAAAAAATTGATATATGTTATTCAAGTTCACTATGGAATCTTCCGTACTTAAATAGCATTAATAGGTCCTGTGTAACTGGTTTGTGTACAGGGACACCCAAAAAATATCAATGCATTTCGTTTTAGGACAATTTTTTTATAAATCACATTTAAATAGCTTTCTATCATAAAGAAATTGTCATTTATTGTTAATATGCTAAAACAATGTTTGTACAGAATATGATATGGTTAACTTTCAGATTTACAGGACTGCACTAAAATGTTCAGGTACGTTAAGGGCTGCAATCAGGATCTAAGGACTGCATTTTCTTTTGCATTGTGCATTTTTAACACTTTCCAACCATGTTTAAGAGTGACTAGAAATTCAATTATTTTATCTGAATGCCTTTCAGTCCTTCTGTGAGTCTGCTGTGTTATAAAGTAGGCAAAGAACACTGAAAGTGATACGACATAACAAGTTCATACATTTGGAAAGTGTTTATAATCAATGTGTACCGCAAGATTTTTTGTTCTTGTTATTATTATAAAAAAATCTGGAGTGACACCACTCGACTTTCCGAACATTGAGTAATTAACAGTTTTGTAGATGAAGTAAAGAAAGAGGAGTAGTTAAATAAACAAAAGGGACAAAACCATAATAGAGTGTTTGAGTATTTTTCTTCATATATTAAACGATGTTTTATTGAACGCTACTGAACTTTGAGCCCATAGATCATAATGATAAAGAATTTTTCGTTGTGTCCCTGTAAAAACCTATAAATGCTAGATTCACCAAAATGCTTATATTTAGTGTAACAGTGATTTATAATACACATATAAATTTTCAGCTCAATTGAATAAGGCGTTTAGACGCTATCGCACTTTTAAAAATTGGGTTCCAAAGGCCATAATGATAAAGAATTTTTCTTAGTGTCCCTGTAAAAAAAACTGTGAGTGCTAAATTCACCAAAATCTATACAGTTGGTGCAACTGTGACCTATAACATGTGTACAAATTTTTTGCTCAATTGAATAAGGCGTTTAGACGCTATCACGCTTTTAAAATTTGGCCCCGTAGGCCATAATGTTTTACAAAGTCATAGCAGTCCCCACTCTCCTATATTGTTCTGAGACATGGACTCTGGGCTCCCAGGATTTAAGCAGAATACAAACTGCCGAGATGAGGTTCTTGAGATCTGTTAAAGGCTGTACAATCCCCGATAGAATTAGAAACGAAGATATACATAAATAATTAAACATATTTTGCCTAGAAGATAAAATTAGGGAATACAGACAAGATTGGTTCAGCCATATCCGATGTATGCCATGCGGAAGACTGCCTACAGCCGCGTTTTATTACAACCCACAAGGCAGATGAGACTGAGGTAGGCCTAGAAAGCGGTGGTTTGACCAAGAAGCCGGAACAGGCCTTCGGCCTTATCCTTGAAGAAGAAGAAGAAGGCCATAATCATAAAGAATTTTTCTTTGTGTCCCTGTAAAAAAAAACTATCAGTGCTAGATTCACCAAAATCAATAGAGTTCCTACTATGGTGACTTACAATATACGTACCAACTTTCAGCTTATTCGAACAAAGCGTTTAGACGCTAGCGTGTTCACTCACTCACACACACACACACACATACATCATCGCAAAAATAGTGGAAACGGACTCAGGGGACCTCGAAACGTATAGAAACATCAAAATCTCAAATTCGGATTTTTGACATGTTTACAATACGTTCTTCACTATAGTGTTCGGAAAGTAAAAATTTTAAATTTCACAATGATTGGTTAAAAATTATGTCAATTGTGCACATTTATATAAAATTTTGTTCTGTGCTTCCATATTAAAAATTAAGAAAAAAGCGAGATCAGTGCGCCACCTGTTGAGCGATATGTCACAAATGGATCAGCATCAATTTAGATCACGGTTCAACTAAATATTAATTTTGATTGTTTGGTTCTTGCAATACAGCGGACAAAATATTTTGGTGACACACACAGACAGGCAATTTTTTAAATGATTTTTTTGTGTTCAGGACATATCAAAACGCGTAAATTCGACGAAAAAAAAAGAGGTTCAAAATTTTCATAGATTAAATACTCACTCCTTGTCTATATAAAAAAAAATATATAAGAACTTTTTTTTTTTTTTTTTTTATAAAGGAATTCTTTCAGATACCACGATTCTTTAAAGAAATATTTAATAAAAATCTTCACAAAAATCTTCAACAATTTTCACAGATGATAATGTGAAAAAATGATTTTTTTTTTTTTTTTTTTTTTTGTTAATTATTATTATAATACAATTAATAACGAAAGAACAGGGAAAATTATTAAAACATTTATCATTTATTAACACGCTTTTATTAGCCTTACCTGTATGTATGTTTGTATGTATAATGTATGTTTGTAACCGCTCTGGGAGCAAACAAAAAATCTATATTGTAACAAAAGACTTTGCCTACGTGAACGCTGTGGCTGTGAGGTAAAGCTCCGAGCTACAACCTAAAGGTCTGACGTTCGAGCCCAGTCAGGGGAGAATTTCTAAAAATGGTTTTTGTTTAATTCTAAATTATTTTATAATCACCCAGTAAGATGGCGTGTCACTCCCACAATTTTGTCTTACCCTGCATTTTAATACTATAAAGATAGATATTTTGTGCTTTTTAGTTCACATTTCAATAAAAGCGTGTTCTTAAATTTTATAGAAGTATTTTTTTTTTTTTTTTTTTTTTTTTTAAATCTTATATATGGAGAGACAGTGACTCTACTCATGTGATCGAGTAATTGAACAAAAACTAACATTTAGTAAACAGTATTTCTTTCAAATGAAAAATACTTTAACAAATCTTAATATATATATATATATATATATATGAAGAAGAAAAAAAGAAAAATCATACGGTACACATTGATTATTAACACTTTCGAACTGTACATACTCATTGAATTGTTTAACCTTTGATAATCTTCGCCTCTACGTTATCACACAACAGACAGAAGGACAGAAAGGAATCAGACAGACTAATTGAATTTATAATCACCCTTGAGTATACTTGAAAAGCGTTAAAAATACGTAACACAAACGGCAATGCAATTCCAGCAATTTCCGATTGCAGGCTTCAATGTATCCGAATATTTTAGTGTAGACTTGTAAATCTGAAGGCTAAGCATATCCTATTCGATATAAAACATTATTTTAGCCTATTACCAATAATTGCACATTTTATTATGATTTTTGCAGTAGAAAGTTAAATAAATGAGGTTTATAAAATGTCTCTTCTAAAACGCTATGCATTGGCAATTTTTTGAGTGTCCCCGCACACAAACTAGTTGTACAGGGCCTATTATTATCATTTAAAATAGGGAACAAAAAATAGTTAATTTTAATGACATATACAATTTTTAAGAAATTTTAAATATATTTACTAACGTTACAGGCAGGCAGACGGACAGATAGACAGACGTACAATCAGACAAACACAGACTCAGATAGATACACTAATTCAAATCATATTCACTCTTAAAAATTGTTAGAAAGTATTAAAAACACTTAATGTAAACGAAAATGCAATTCAAGCAAATTTCCAATTACAGCCCTTAATACAACTGAATATTTTAGCGTGGCCATGTAAATCTTAATGCTAATTATACTACATTCCAGAGAAGGCATACTTTTGTACATTTAAACATACTTGCCAACATACTAATTAATATTCCGCAGTGTTATTAATCCCGCCCTTTTTTACACACCAGTAAATTTTTAGAGTAATAGTCTCCAAATGCAATTACGATTAAATAAAGAGAAAAATACTCTAAAAAGATACTGGTGTGAAAAAGAAGGCGGGGCTAACAATACTACGGAATATTACCTAGTATGTTGGCAAGTATGATTTAAATAACACAACGTTAAAATTTGTACAGAGTAATTTTATTAAAGTATGGTTTATAAAAATAGCTCTCATAGAACGCAATGTTTCGGAATATCTTCGGGTGCCCCTTATACAAACTATTAGTAATATTGGCTCCATTTTCAATAGAGAACATCCGATAATGAGCTTGAGTAATATATTTCAATTTCATTAAGATTTGTATGAAGTCAAAATGTTAAAATATGGTTTATAGAAATACCTGTTATAAACCATAATGCTTTGGAAAACTATCAGGTATAAACTAATGTTGGTAGTTGCCGAAACGTCAGTGGAGGCTTCCCTGTTGAGACACAAAAAGATTTTGGGTTCCATCTGTGAGTTTGTTTGTCTGTCTGTCTGTCCCCCGATAGCGGCCGCAAAAATCACGCTATTAACTTGAAACTTGGTACATTGGTTACATTGGTCTCTCACTGTGGGTCCCAAACCGCGTGATTATAGGGATTTTTGTCTAAGGAAAAGGGAATCCAAAAATTGCCGTTCTCAAGATGCTCGGGAGAATAAAAAAATTATTTAAAATCGTGAAAATATTTTAAAATAACCGATATTTTTTAAATATTAAGTAAAAATTTAATCCAGATGAAATGAAAATTAGTTTATTTTATTTTATTAATTTTTGTTTAATGTCAGACGCAAATGATTTAGTAATGAATATCATGATTGTGTTAAACAATTATTGCTACAGAATTTTATATTAAACCCAGGAATTTTTTAAATTAAATTTAAGAGACAACAACTTAGATAGCGTCTATAAAGATTTAGATTTTTAAATTTAAAGATGAAGTAGCTCGGATGTTTTTCGCCAAGGAATTTATTTCCACAACCACGATAGCCATTTTAACTCTAGCCATGCCTCAAATATATACAGATAAATAATAAAATTGTAGAACAATAATAATAATAATAATAATAATAAATTTAAATTCTTTATAATAACCATATAAGTTATTTATTTTCAATGTGTCCGACTAAATCATGAGAAAAAATGCATTTTAAAAAGTTGCTTCTTGACTGCTGCAAATACCATTTCAAACCCAACTGTACAGTAGAAATAAATATAGATTATTACATATTGTCCTAAATTAACTTAAAATAATAATAAATATAGTTTAAAAAAAAATAAAAAACACGCTTTTAAAGAACATCAAACTAAAAAGTGAAACACTTGCAGTGGCGTATCCAGGATTTTTCCAAGGGGGGGTTTATATTTCCGAATTTTTAATTAAGTTTAATTAAATGTAATTAAGTTTATTTTTAATTAAGTTTAACAATCTTTTAAAATATCATAATTACTTGCCGAAAATAAGAGTAAGAAAATGAAAAATATTAATGCAAACTCACCGATTAGAAGATCAAACTAAAAAATCTTTAATTAGTGACGAATAACGTAGAGCCTGTACAAACTACTACACAAAACATAAAATTCAATACATAGTTACGCAAAATATTTCATTGAATTTTCTTATTTACAGAGCGAAGTCTAATCGACGAGAAGTTTTCGCTAGTTCATTTAAAATGTCTTCTACTGTTGGGGTATTGCTTGGGTCACTCCTTCAAGTTCACTACTTCAATGGTCACCCCTTCCCCATATGGTCGACCCCTCTTCTCCTTGAGTATGAACTCGTAAAGGTGAAATCCTTTCAGAGAATTGTTTTCAGGGGAAAAATGTTTCGCGCCGCGCAAATGAAGTCGTTTAGTTATTTTCAGGAGTGTTTATCGCAGAGTAATGAAAAAAAAGTTAGTCATAATTTTAAACCACTTCGTAGAAAAAAAATATTCTACGCTTGCCATACATTTATTCTGCCTGAAATGTAAAAAAAAAAAAATGTAAGGAACAGCCTAATTTTTCTTATCATACATTTTGTCAAGGGGGGGGGTTAACCCCCCCCTTGCATACGCCACTGAACACTTGTATATAGTATTGTTATCGATAATGAAGTTGTGTGCAAAATTTCAGGTCAATCGGACGACCGGAAGTAATCGAAAATGTATTTCCAAGATTCCGTTACATACATTAATAGTTACATCATGTCAAATGAATAAAAACGTGTTAAAAAGTCTAGAAATTACGTAATATTAACTGAATAAATAACATAATGAAGGAAGGAGAAATAAATAATTTAGAATTAAACAAAAACCATTTTTAAAGAATCTCCCCTGACTGGGCTCGAACGTTAGACCTTTAGGTTCGTAGCCCGGAGCTTTACCTCACAGCCACAGCGTTCACATTGGGAAACTCTTTTTTTACAATATAGATTGTTTGTTTGCTCCCAGAGCGGTTACAGGCATACATACAGGTGAAGCTAATAAAAGCGTGTTTAAAAAAAAAAAAAAAAAATGCAATAGTAAAAAATATATGCATTAGAAAAATTAAGCTCATAATTTCTTTAAACAACAGTTATATCCAAAAAATAATCGCCAAATCCTGTAAAAAAATTAAAAATCTTCAAGGGGGTCATAGACTAAAGCTATAACGATAAATGGTTTAGATATTACTTATTTCTCTCTGCTCTAAAATAAATAAATAAAATAAAATAAATAAGTCCCTGTCGTCGTTGTTTATTTTGTGTGTTTCACAGGTGTTAATGTGCGAAGCGAATCGGGGTGATGGGGTGAAGCCTTCCTTGGGGGCTGGTGAGAGGAGCGAGTAGGGAGCAGAGCCCAGAAATAATTAAAAAAAGAAGAAAAAATGTAATGTCCCTTCTCATATTTTACAAAATATCAGTTGTTAACATATAGGCATTTACGGATATACATATCAGTAATATGTATGTATATAAACAAAATATAATATTTAGACAGTATTGCATAAATTAAAGAAAGAAATAAAAGAGTTTTTAAATTTACCATGATCTTCAAAAAATAAATGTTTCTAAACTTAAAATTATCCTGGAACTATAGGAAAGAAAATATAAAGAAGGGCACAATTAAAAAGCTAACATTTGAACTTGCATTATAATTTTGATTGAAACAGATAAAATATATTAAACTGTCCTTAAAAAAGTTAAGAATATTCTTGAAATTTCTTTTGACATTTAAATCATATGTGCAGGGCTTTTAGAAGTCCCTAAATTAAATACTTTATATATACATACATATATATATATATATATATACATATAGCAATTTTCGTATTATTCAATCGAATAAACTCGTTGATAACAACTACTGAAGTTTACTATTAAAAAAAAAAAAAAAAAAAAAAAAAAAAAAAAAGCGGTATTCAATTAAAGAACTGTTCAATTAATTCTGTGCATGTCAGTTACATTTTACAGATTCAGTCAATTTCACAATCAATTTTGCATTTTAAAGTTTTAAAAGAAATTTGAAAAATTATTATATATATATACATATAATTTTTTAAAGTTATTTTTTGAAAAACGAGAGCTGATTTAAAAGTCATGAATTTCCTGAGTATGAAAAAGGAATTTAAAAATATGTATTATATAATCTATATAATATTTCTCTAACGTGGACCACTTTCAATTATTTGTTGTCGAAACGATACGATACGCGGGGATAAAAAAATAATATTTATACATGGACAATATTTAAGCACGCTGACTTAGCTCAATGGACTAATAAGAAAAAATGAGGAGATTATTTTACGAAAAAAAAATTTTTAACAGTTGTTTCTTCAGAATCTTTGCAAGCGTCATTTTAAACCTAGCAGTATTTTAACCCTTTCACTACCACTGGGACATATACGTCCCAAGCAATGCTGCCAGATTGAGGTATTTTTTTTATTGAATATCCACCAATAAATTTTAATTGCAACGGTTGTATAATCATTCCGAAAACATCTAACAAAGAAGTCTTCGAAGTTATTAGGCATTTAAAATTTAGTGGTAGATATCATATACAAAGAATTCCCTCAATCTGGCAGCACTGGTCCCAAAGGCAGTTTATATTGGTAGGGAAAGGGTTAAAGATATATACAGAATATGAACTTTTGTGTCATAAATTGACTAAAAAACACAATCATAAAAAATATAATCAAAATAGGAATTAGTCTATTTTATTTTATTTATTTACTTTTAAACAAATATATATATATATCAAAATTAAAAAAAAGTCATCGCCAAAATGACGACAAAAATTTAAAAGGAGTTGTGAGAATCCTATATTAAAACTGTACGAACTGTGGAAGTATGAAAATTGGGTCGTGAACCATGAATTTTATTTGGAAACCTTTCTTTGAATGATTTTGGTTTCACTATTGTACAATATTAATTTGGTTTTAATAATAATTTGGCTTCTAGTAAATTAAAATTTTAATTAGGTGGTGAAATTGGTACAACATTTACGAGTTTCAAATTTTAAAGGTAAATAAGAAAAGAAATAAAGTGCGAATATTTCGCACGGGTTTGCTAGTGAATAATAATATTGCAAATTTCTCCCTAGCTTAATATGGAATGATCTTGGCGCTCATTGATACAGAACCTTAAATAAAAAATATATTTTATTTCAAAAACCATAGAATAAATTCAAAGAAAAAAATTCTCACCTGTTACGGAATTACTTCTGCAAGATTGAGAATGGGATTTTTTTTTAAATAGCAGTTTTAACTTTCAGTAGAAGAATTATCGAGTTACTGATCTGAGAGGTGGCATTGCTAGGAGTGAGATATTTTAAATTCGACCGTAGTTGACTTTGCAACATAATTCTTGATAACAATTCTTTTCTTTTTATTAGTGTTTTAAGAAATAAAAGTTTTATGTACGAGCCGGTTGCATTTATTTCCAGACATCGTTCATGACTCCCGGTTGCAGTAGTATCTTAACAATATCAGCACTAAAATTTTTGACGTCAGACACTTATTAGACCAGCCACAGAATTCCGGAGAAAGCACGCCCACTATAAAAAATTTCGTCTGCAACTAGGTTTACAACGCCGGAAAGAATATTTCCGCCTGAATTGGTAAACAGAAATATTTTTTTATTACTCGATAAGAGAATGGACGCATTTAAAGATAATCGTGCACGCTTTTATTTATGTAAATGTTCTAAAAATAGATGTTAAAAAGGCACGACAGAATTTTATTTTAGTAATTTTAATATGCAATCAACTGCGACTTTTATTAGTTACTCTTAGAGGAATTGTTGCAGAATATGCTGACATATTTTTTTTTTTTTTTTTAGCATAACGTATATTTTTACTTTACGAACACTATGAGGAAAGTATTGAAATCATATCAAAAATCCGAATTTGAGATATTGATGTTTCTATACGTTTCGAGGTACTCTGAGTCCGTTTTCACTATTTTTACGATGATATATGTATGTATGTGTGTATGTATATGTGTATGTATGTCTGTGAGTGAACACGTTAGCGTCTAAATACTTTGTTCGAATACGCTGAAAGTTAGTACGTATATTGTAAGTCTCCATATTACGAACCCTATTGATTTTGGGGAATCTAGCACTTACAGTTTTTTTACAGGGACACAAAGAAAAATTCTCTATCATTTGGGCCTATGGGGCTAAATTTTTAAAAGTGCGGTAGCGTCTAAACGCTTTATTAATCTGAGCAAAAAAATTGTACACATGTTATAGGTCACAGTTGCATGAACTGTATAGATTTTGGTGAATTTAGCACTTACTGTTTTTTTTACAGGGGCACACAGAAAAATTCTTTATGATTATGGCCTATGGGACCAAATTTTTATAAATGCAATAGCATTTAAACGCCTTATTCAATTGAGATGAAATTTTTATGAATATTATAAATCACTGTTGCGCTAACTATAAGAATTTTGGTTAATCTAGTAGCGTTCAATAAAACATCGTGTGATATATGGAGAAAAATACTCAAACACTCTATTATGGTTTTTCCTCTTTTGTTTGTTTAACAACACCTCTTTCTTTACTTTATCTACAAAACTGTTAATCACTCAATGTTCGGAAAGTCGAGTGGAGTCACTCCAGATTTTTTATTTAGCTTACGAAATTTTCCTGTTAGAATATTTGTAATCAGTCATGTTCATACAAGTATCATAAATGTTATTTTGAAGTTGTCTGATATATTTATGATCCTGAAAATGGCCGTTTATGCTCAATTTTGTATTCTTCTGCCATTTTAAGAAGATAGTAAATTCCAAATAACTTACGAATTTCTTAAATTAGAAAATTCATACTCTATGGTCTTCATGTCAGTATATTAAATAATGTTTCAAAAGTGGTCTGACACCTTTACGAGGAAAATATCCCTCAAGATTGACGCTTGTGTGAAATTTTGCCCTATTCTGCCATGTTAAGAAATTCGTAAATTTCTAATCACTTACGAAATTTTTATATTGGAAAATTCATAGTGATATTCATGCCAGTATCCTAAATAATATTTCAAAAGTAGTCTGACATCTTTACGAGGAAAATATCTCTAAAAATTGACGTTTATGTGAAATTTTGCCCTAATACATGCCATGTTAAGAAATTCGTAAATTTCCAGTAACTTGCGAAATTTTCAAAGTAGCATATTTATAGTTACTGATGTTCATTCCGGCACCAAAACTGATATTTTAAAACTGGTCTGATATTTTTACAGTAAAAGGTTTGCATTTAATGCAAGTTTAAGTGAAATTTTGTCCTATTCTCACATGTTAAGAAAATCGTAAATTTCTAATAACTTACGAAGTTTTTTAATTCGAATTTTGTAAATCAAAGGGTTTTTTCCAGTATCGAAAGTAATATTTTAAAACTGGTCTGACTTCTCTGCGATCATTTGTTCGTGAGATATCGTGTAAACAGATTAACACACTACCGGACTAACACACTAACACACTACCGGACTAACACACTAGCAAACTAACAGACACCCTACAGACGGACACCATACAAATTTTATCATTTTTGGATTCCTCACACCTGAAAACGTGTAAAAAAGTCAAAAAACCGAGGTCGAAAATTTTCACGATTACCTAAGTTCCCCATACCTATACTATGATGGGGAACTAATAAAATGAATTTTAAATTTCTAAAATATTGCAATCGTTTTATTTGAAAAAGACATGGTATTAAAAGAATACTTATAACAATTTCTGCAAACTAGTCAACCAAAGAAGTGACATGTTATGATTACAAAAATAATCCTTTATTGTCCATATTAAAATACATTATTCTTTGTTACACATTTCGAGATTATCTCATAAAATTATCCAAGCAGTTTTTAACGTATGTTTATTTATTCAAAAATCTTCGCATTGAATCTAGTATAAAAAAGCTTTGGGTCATTCTTCAAACATTTACAATTGCGATTTTCAAAATATTCAAAAAAATATAACCTTCTTTTTTTTTTTTTTTTTTTTTTTTTGAGAAATTTGATATAATTCAGCTACCATGATAACAGAATGGACGTTTTCACCTTTTTAATAAGCAAAGTAAATAAATAAATAAACCTATTAATTTTTAATACAATGCTAAAAGTGTGCGGGTTTTAATAAATTTAATATCTGCTAAAAATAATAGAAAAAAATTTTTTTTTTTTTCCTTAAAAAAAAAAAAAAAAAAAAGCTATTATTCCTGAAAATGTGAAAGAACTGTAATATATCTGTAGAATATGAGAATTTTTTTCACATGCGTAAATTTTGGCTCCTTTTTGTATGAAAGCTAATGTTTTAGCTTTAATACTCAGAAATTAAATATAAAATGACATAATAATACAATGTTATGAGCTTATCAACATCTGAATGTCTATATACTGTGATTAATATTATATAACTGTAAAGTTCATATTGTTGCAGATGGAAGGTATTTTAAGCACTTTTTGTAACATTATGCATATAGTGTTTCAATAAACTTGTTTTTTCTTTTAAATCCATATCTTCATTGATTTATTTTATATTCTTATGCGAGCTGCGCGCGCATGTGTGAGGATATACGTGCGCTGTGCATGCATATTCCTTCTCAACTCAAACTTTTATTATTAAGAAAATAATATATATATATTATCATCGGGTAAAAACTCGCACCGGGTCACAAACCCACGCGTGCTGCGCGCGCACGTGTTAAGATATACGTGCGGTGCGCCCAGATATTCCTTCTGAAATCAAACTTTTATTCTTAAGAAAAGAAAATTTAAAAAATCATTTCTCATCAGGTAAAAAGTCAGACCGGGTCCCCACTGCCTTCGGCTGCGCAGCCTCGTGCGCGCTGCGCTCGCCTATTCCTTCCCCATCCCTCCAGCCCCTCCAGCCCCTCCTAATTAACCTACATATACCAATTTTGAACCGTCTGACTCAATTAGCAGAGCTGCAAAACAAAACCTAATCAGGACACCTTAAAATTGTAAATCAGGTGAAATCATTCACCTGATTTCGAAATCATCATTCGAAAATAACTTTCGAATGATGTATTAAAAATAATTTAATCATAATTAGAATTTGAAAAATTGAAATTTTAAAACATTACAGCGCCATCTGGAGGTAGAAATTTCTGTAATCTACTGTTCGATTCCAAATCAACAAAGCTTTCAAAGGATGTATTACTTATGAAATTATTTTAATTAGTAGCTGAGATACAAAAGATAACCGATTCAGGACACCTCGAAACGTGTAAATCGGGTTAAATCTCGAATTCCACTTTCGATAATACAAAAGTACTTTAAAATATCTTTCAAATGATGTATTAAAAATAATTTAATCATAGTTAGAACTTGAAATATTGAAATTTTAAAATATTACAGCGCCATCTAGCGGTAGAAATTTCTGTAATCTACTGTTCGATTCCAAATCAACAAAACTTTCAAATGATGTATTACTTATGAAATTATTTTAATTAGTAGCTGAGATACAAAAGAAAACCTAATCAGGACACCTCGAAACGTGTAAATCGGGTGAAATCTCCAATTCCACTTTCGATAATACAAAAGTACTATAAAATATCTTTCGAATGATGTATTAAAAATGATTTAATCATAGTTAGAACTTGAAATATTGAAATTTTAAAATATTACAGTGCCATCTAGCGGTAGAAATTTCTGTAATCTACTGTTCGATTCCAAATCAACAAAGCTTTCAAATGATGTACTACTTATGAAATTATTTTAATTAGTAGCTGAGATACAAAAGATAACCGTTTCAGGACACCTCAAAACGTGTAAATCAGGTGAAATCTCGCATCCCACTTTCGATAATATAAAAGTACTTTAAAATATCTTTCGAATTATGCATTAAAAATAATTTAATAATAATTAGAATTTGAAATGTTGAAATTTTAAAATATTACAGCGCCA
Source organism: Salticus scenicus (assembly GCA_963930645.1). Taxonomy (NCBI): domain Eukaryota; kingdom Metazoa; phylum Arthropoda; class Arachnida; order Araneae; family Salticidae; genus Salticus; species Salticus scenicus. Next base: position 15,128,531 of record OZ005658.1, read on the forward strand.
TCTGGTGGTAGAAATTTCTGTAATCTACTGTTCGATTCCAAATCAACAAAGCTTTCAAATGATGTATTACTTATGAAATTATTTTAATTAGTAGCTGAGATACAAAAGAAAACCTAATCAGGACACCTCGAAACGTGTAAATCAGGTGAAATCTCAAATCCCACTTTTGATTATTTAAAAGTACTTTGAAATATCTTTCGAATGATGTATTAAAAATAATTTAATTAGAATTTGAAATATTGAAATTTTAAAATATTACAGTGCCATCTGGCGGTAGAAGTTTCTGTAATCTACTGTTCAATTCCAAATCAAGCTTTCAAATGATGTATTACTTATGAAATTATTTTAATTAGTAGCTGAGATACAAAAGAAAACCTAATCAGGACATTCTAAAACATGTAAATCACGTGAAATCTCTAATTCCATTATCTACGGTAGTCGGTTAATGAAAGTAAAAATAAAAATAAATATTTTTTAGGTCCCCAAAACCTATATATACCACGGTAGTCGGGTAATGGAAGTAAAAAGAAAAAGAAAATGTATTTTTTTTTTAGTACCTTCAAATGTATATCGTTGCTATGGAAACTCCTATCGTCTATTGAAAGATAAATTACGTGTTAGAATAAAATTTAATTTGCAATTAAAATGTAACTGCTTTGTTTATTAACCAAAATTGATGAAATTTGAACTGCCGGTTGGTTTTGTGCTGCATAGGTTGTATATTAAGTGTTGTGTGCGAAAAAGAAAATTTGAAGCATTTTAAAATTTGCAATTTTTAATCCCAATTCAAGATCATGTGACATTAATGATTTCCAGATGTTTTGTTTCCGTTCCAGACAGTGGTTAAAATCGTCTGCTGATAGAATGCCTCTTTTTAAACAATAAGCCGTGGATTTTTGGTCATTTTTCGATCGACATGGGTCGACGTTTTAATTAATATCTCCGAAATTAATTAAAATTTTTAAATTCTGCTTTCAGGAGCCCCTCGGGAAGGCTCCTGAGCATCCGTATGTCAATTTTTGTACTTCTGCGTTCAATAGGGGCTGAACGTATAAAAGAACAGACAGACAGACAAACATTCTCTTTTTTTATATATATATATATATATATATATATATATATATAGCCGTAGAGGCCTCTGCTCCTTCTTCTAGTTATCATTTATTTATTTCTGTTATACTTGTTTCATATTTGTTATGTATGACCAAATCATACAGGCTCACAAATCATACAGGCTCCAAATACATCAGGCTCCCAGAAAAGTTCATTAACTTTTCAATATCTATTGCTTTATATAAAGTTTCATTTCCATGTGTAATTGTCTAATGATTAAAGTATGAGTACTATGGAATAATTGATATTTCATTTGAATCATGAATACATATTTTTAAATTTATAGATAATTTTGGTAACTGTTCATTTGTTTCTCTTGCATTCTACAATTATATTGCATCATAAATAGGCATATATTTTTTATTGTTGAGAGTGAAGGGTGGGGTATAAAAAATTATTTTGTTTTTATTATTATTGCTTTATAGAAATTTAGGAAAATAATTATATCCGGAATTTTATTACGTATTACGTATTTAATTTTCACAAGCCTTCCAGTTTTTTAAAGTTGGTTAATTTATACACTGTTGTTTATTAATGTTAATTGTTTAATTAACATAAAAAGTATTCCCTATTTTTGCTAAATAACAAATCAAGATTTTAAAAATATATTTATTCTGTGTTCATAAATACTAAAGTCTTACAACTTCCAATTGCGTTTGACATATCTGACATTATCTTTACAAAACTGAACTGTAATGAAAAATTTCTGCATTATATATGAATAATAAAGGCACGCGTTTTGAGAAGAAAAGTCTTATTTCATCAGGCAAGAAATGCGTAATATTCTATTAAGAAGCATAGGAAATTGTACTCCGTAGTTTACCTCAAGGTAAAAGGCATTTCTTTCCTAATGAAGGAATATTTTGTTTTTTCGAAATACGTTGTCTATATTAATATTTTATAGCGCATTCAAAAAGTTTTCTGTTTTAATTTGTGACTCTGCACTTATTTTATACTATGTGCTTAGCATACTTTTACATCTTTGAAAATAAAGAAAATATTTCACGTGCACAAATTCAAAATTTTACCAAAATCTGTACTTTCATATTTTAAATTTCAAGTAATAAGTTTCATTCTCTAGTGTATATATATACCGGGTGATTCAAAATAGATGTTACAGCGATTATCTTGTAAACTAAGAAAGATAGAAACATACTTCCAATTAAAAAATTAGAGCAAATTAAGAGTAGATTTCATATATGGTATTTTTTTGTACAAGGGACTGTATACATATTAAATACAAAATTTAATTTTTATACGGTCCCTCCTACCATGTGACTTATATTTAGAAAATTATTTTCCTCGCTCTAACAAGCAAAATAAAAAAAAAATCATCTCTCTAAGTCAAAATCTCGCTGAGTTTTTGCAATTTGAAAATGATGACTTACACCACTTTTTTTTCAATTTTGGCATCTATTTTTCGACGCTAACGGCCTCACTTTAGGGGGTTATCTATGAGATGAGAAAAATTAAAAAAAGATCCTTTATTTTAAAATAGCAACTAAAATCATTCAAGCACGTGAAATCAACAGTTTTAAGAACTTAATGCAAATTTTCATTATTTCGTATTGTTAAAAAATTTAATAGTTAAATTTCTTAGGGGTCACCTGCAAATTAAAACACGTTAAGAGAGGAAAAAAATTAAAAGTCTAGAAAAACCGTGTGGAATTTTCGCGCTTTATTTTTACCACTTTCCATCACAGTTGAAAAATTTAATGACTTCGGCTCTTTAACAATTCCAGCCAGGTTGAAAAGTGTTAATGACTTCGATTTCTCTGTCTGTCCATTCGACTTTCTGTGTCTCCGCCCTCTAACTCCTGTGAATATTCATAGATTTTCCTGAAACTGATATATGTTATTTGAGTTCTCTATCGGATGTTCCTTATTAAAAATGAAGTTAATAGCTCTGCTAGCTTGTGCACAGGGACACCCGAAAGTATTCCAAAGCATTGTGTTCTATGAGAGGTATTTTTATAAACCATATTTTAATACCTTTAATTTATGCATATATTAATAAAATTGAAATACGTTATTAGAGTTTTCTATCGGATATTTTCTATAGAAAATAGAGTAAACACCATCACTGGTTTGTATACAGGGACACCCGAAAGTATTCCAAAGCATTGCGTTCTATGTGAAGATATTTCTATAAACCAAATTTTAATTACTTTGCATAAATCTTAATGAAATTGAAATATGTTATTCATATGCACAAAAGAATGCTTTCTATAGTGTACAGTACGATTAGCATTAGATTTACAGGGCACACAAAAATATTCAGTTACGTTAAGGGTTATTATTGGACATTTGCTGTAATTGCATTTTCGTTTACATTAAAAAATTTTTAACAATTTTTAACTGTGAATATGATTTCAATTTGCATATTTTTTTGTCTGACTGTCCATCTGTTCGTCTGCCCGCCCCCAGCGTCTGTAAATATTTTCAGAAATTTTCAGAAATGATATATGTTATTCAGGTTTACTATATGATATTCCCTATTTAAAATGGCATGAATTAATTCTCTACAATTGGTTTATGTACAGGAACGCACATAAAATGCCTATGCATTGCGTTTTGGGACAGACATTCTTATAAATTACATTTAAATAACTTTATACTGTAAAAATCATAAGGAAATTCGTATTTATTGTTAATATTCTAAATGTTTTGTATGGAATATGATATAGTATAGATGTATCTATGTCAGGGGGGTTACCGCCATTCTCAACCCCCGTTTAATTATAGTGCCTATACTTATCAAAACAAAAATCAAGTATGTTATCAATTTTCTTGAAGCTTGCAAATCTTGATCAACTTTTCAAGTCGCAACTAGATATGGAATCTGAAGTACCAAATTCGCATTTCCTGTAGTTGTTACTTTCTCATACCCATAAGGTAGAGAAAGTATTGTTTTTGGGCCAAATTTTCGAAAATGAGTTTGTTATATTTACACGTTTTGAGGTCCCCTGAATATGAAAATCGTGTTTTTAGCGGTTGGTCTGTGTATGTGTCTGTCTGTTATCAGCATATCTTAAAAACAAATAACAGCAGATATTCAAACTTGGTGTTCTAAATATGCATCATATAGGTATGCTACACTAAGCTTTTCATTGAGATGAAACAAATGGTTCGTGTACAGGGACACTCAAGAATATTCAAATACTATGTCTACTTCGTCTATGGGGGAAATTGCAGGTAAAGAGAGTTTAACACCTATAGACTGAACTAAACCAAATGAAATTAATATATATTTTTATATGCATAAAAACATGCCTCATGTAGAATATGGCAGGGAAATCATTCACTGTTCATTTACAGGGTTACACAAAATAACTAGATTATAATGCGACAATAGCTGAAAATTGATGGAAGTGCATTTTAGGTTGTGCCGTATATTATTACTATAGGTTTATATTTAGGTGCACTTTGTGGTTTGTACATATTCTTCAAAATGTATACAGGGTTGCAAATACTTAAGCTATAATATTCTTTTTTATTGTTAGTGAAAGTGCTTTACTATAATATTTTACCATGTCCAGGAAAACTGCTCAGGAATGGAAATGAATTCCTCATAGACATATGATAAATAATGTATGTTTTTAAGCTACATATGCATCGCTTGTTTTTTTTTGTGCATTTACACGTTTTGAGGCTTCCTTATTACCGAAGTCAAGTTTTTAAAAGTTTGATTATTGCCTGCGTCGAATAATTTCAGGAAACGAATAATTTCATGAGATCACCCCTCACACAGAACTAACTATCATATAAAACTCTTCCGAAGCCTAATTTGAATTATTTTATGTTACCTCTTAATCTCCAACCTGTATTTATGGTATTAAATTTCAGGGTAAGAGAAAGTCGTGTGAGTGGCACACCAGATTATTTGTTGTTAAATTATGCTGATAATTCATATATATACAGATCAACCAATAAAAAATTACCTTTCGTATTCAGGAGGCCTCAAAATGTGGTATCATACAGAAAAAAAAATCGCTCTTCAAAAACTACTTTGTTTACAGTATGGGTATGAGAAATTAATTTTCCGTTCTGTGTCAGCAGTGTTCTTCGGAAAAAAAAAAAAAATGCAGCAAAGCACTTACGCCAATTACATTTAAAAATAATTTAAAAAAATGTTTAACCTAATTTTGGGTAGCCCTGTATAATGTCTATAAACTATATACAAATGACTTTGTGTACCAAAATTCAGTGTTATAGGTAAAACAAGTAACATAAATTGAAATACACTTCCAGCAATTCCCAAGTATAGCTCCAATATATCAAAATACTCTGGGTAACCCTGTAAATGAATGATGAATGATTGCTATACCACAATCTACATAAAACATGCTTTTAAGCGTATAAAAAAACTGTTCATTTCATTTTGTTTAGTGCGGTATATACATGTCGCACTGTACATATGAGAAATTTCGCTCACAGACGTAATGTATTTGAAATCTCTTGGATGACCCTGTAAACAAGCAATTGTCTGATCGCAACGAATACTTTAGTGTAGCACTGCAATATGATACGGATTTAGAAAATCGAATTTGGATTTTCTGCTACTATTTGTTCTTGAGATATTCTAATAACACAGAAACACACACACACACGCACACAGAGAGAGAGACCAACCGCTTAAAACATGATTTTTGAATTCAGAGGATCTGAAAACGTGCAAATATAACAAAAGCTAATTTTCGGAAATTTGACTCAAAAACAATTCTTTCTCTACACCGTGTATATGAGTAAGAGAGTGTATAAAAGAAAAGAAAGAAAAATGAATTTGAAAATTCCCTTTTAGTACATAAATTATTCAAAAATTTTATTTGTTAAATTATCAATGCGTATTCTCTTGTGTATTCACAGAGACATTACAGGTTAAAATAGCCGTCTTTCCCTGAATGATTTTTCTCCCCCCCCCCCCCCAAACGCTGATCAACATGTGCCTTATTACAAAAGCTACAGTAATTACAATTTCTCACTTTTGATACAACCCCTTAAGATTTGGCGAAAAATGCTAGAATTTTGAAATTGCAATAACTCAGCGAGATTTTGACTTAGAGAGATGATTTTTTTTTTTTTTTTTTTTTTTTTTGATTGATTGAAAGAGCGAGGAGAATATTTTTCTAAATATAAGTCATATGATAGGAGGGGTCGTATAAAAATTAAATTTCGTATTTAATATGTATACAGCCCCTTGTACAAAAAAATGCCATATCTGAAATCTTCTCTTAATTTGCATTAATTTTGTAATTGGAAGTATGCTTCTATCTTTCTTAGTTTACGAGATAATCGCTGTAACATCTATTTTGAATCACCCGGTTTATATATTGCAAAAGTGGAAAATAGGTTTGCTTTCATTATTAATTAAAAAAAGGGGCGGATTAATTAAAATAGTTATATAGTTATTATTATTATTACTATTTTCCACTCAGCAATACTAGTTTAAACGGCAATAATAAGGCAGTATGGTTGTTCCCAAATTTATATGATTAGTAATATTACAACTGTAAAAGAAGTTTTTAGAGAAACCAGAAATTTTCATATCTCTCATTTAAAATGCGTGCTTGCAAGACTGTTAAATATACTACTAGCAATTTATTTTTTTATTAGAAACCTAATTTTTGCCCTAAGTTCTTGCTTTTTAAGTTTAACTTTTTTTATTTAAAATTGGTGCCTGAAAATAGACTTTTATTATTATACATATATAAAGAAAAGAAAAGAAAAAAATTTCACGATTTGGAAAAAACTAGTTTGTGAAAATGGAAATTTTTAATTAAAGAAGTCATAATTGCCAATTTTAGCATTCGTGTTTCCTATAGATAAATAGCTCCCTTTGAGAAGTAAGTAAATATTTCCAGTAATCTTGAAAAAGAAGAAGGGGTGGGGGGGGGAGAGTTAGGGAAAGAAATGTGGGGGAACTCATCGGCACCCTGTTGTAAGGGAAAAACCAAATTTCTCTCACCCCTTTAAATCAGGGGAAACAACTTTTCTCTTTTCTGGCTTTACTTTATCCCTCCCGTGGCACGTGTTTTCTCCTTCAGTCCTGTTTTTTATTTGTATGTAGGATTCGCTCAAGGCTGGAGAGCTTGGTCAAACGAAACTGGTGTTGCTAGGTTAGATTAAGTGCAATCTTACATTGACTTCGAGTTTTAATTGATTATAGTGAATTTGGTTATCTAAAAATGGCTCCAAGTCTACAGTTAGGCTTTAGAAAATTGGGAAAATGTTTAGAATGGCGCACATGGCACCCTCAGCCGAGCTCATTTCAAGAAAGTAAAACTTTTATACTTCAGAATAAGGAATGTTACTTCCATTTTTGCGTAAAAAATAGTTGGTTTTACGTATTTTTGAAATCTAAAGATGTGTCTGCAAAATTGAATTCATTTCCAATCACCATTATTATGCTTTGCTACTACACCGAAAACCCATTTTTCAAGACAAATCAAACCAATTTTGTGAATTCCAATGACTCCATTTTTTCTTTTCAAGAATCGCACTTGTTGGCTGAAGCATCGGAACCACGAAAGAAGTTGCGCGTGGTACCAGGCATCACATTTTTCTTCGTATTCCAAAATGGTTTGGAACCTTGGTTGCCCTCGGAAATAAAACTACTAGGTAAGTTTGCCTTTATTTATACTAATACTGTGTATTCTAGGAGAGACATACGGTATGTCTCTCCATACGTAAATGTTCTATATTATTTATAATACTGTTCAAACACATTCTGAATCTTCAAGGAAAATCGAGGTGTATTTAGGGAAGCGGTGGATAAATGGTAAAAAATTTGCAAAAATATAGAAATTGACATGTATTTTCCTTCTAAAATTAAATGGCATAAAAAGGATTTTAAAGTAAAACTTATGTATTTTGTAATAATAATAATATTATAAAATAATAATAAATAATAAAAAGAAGACCCAGTAAACTCGTGGTTAACCGGCATTCAACTAACCGGAAAAAGGAAAACCTCTCCCCCCCCCCTTCTAATAAATAGTTTTAAAATATTTACTGTTTAAATTCTCAAGTAATCAGTGTCTGGTTTAGTATATTAATAATGCTAATGCAAATCAATATTTATTTTTAGAACGGCGAATATTGAAAAAGAAATGAATAATGTAAAAAACTGTCATCTATTCGGATAGTCTACCACTGAGCGTAAAGGGGATGGTTTTATTTGGTTTTTTAAGATCAAACGAAATTCATATGAAAAGCAGAGGGGGGGGGGGGCGTTTAATCGGGGGAGGGAGGGCACTTTTTTAGTATTTTACTATAATAAAGTTTCATTATAATATAATTATATTAAGGTGCAATGTATGGAAAAATATCTCTTTGAATGTACAATCCTATAAATGCTGAAAAAGTTATAAAAGTGCAGCATTTATTTATTTAAATATATATATATATATATATATATATATATATATATATTAATTTCTGTATTTGTACTAACTTATACATCAATAAAATATTGTAATGAAAGTACGAAAGCAGATTTAAAAGCCCTTTTAAATTAAGGGGGTCTGGGACACCAAATTTTTGTTTTTATTATTTATTGATGAATTGCTGTAATTATTTTTTCTGAAATTGGAGCTTTTTTGACGATGAAGTTGAGCAAGCAAGAATCTTTAAAAAATTTTAAATAAAATTTTAAAAATTTAAAATTTTTGATAAATTTAAAATTTGTTGTATCTCATGAACTAATGGTTCATTTTACAAACTTTTTTCACTCTTACATACAGAAAAGATTTACCTTCAATTTGTCTTCGGTATTTTTAATTAGGAGCAAAACTTTTTTGGTAATCCAAAAGTTATGCATGAAATAAATACTTTTTTCAAATTAAAATTAATATTTAAAAAATTCATGATTATAATCAGAAATCCTGAAGACAAATTGAAGATAAATCCTTTCTGTATATAAATGTGAAAAAAGTTTGTAAATTGAACTATTAGTTCATGAGATATAACAAATTTTAAATTTATCAAAAGATTTTAATTTTTTAAATTTTATTTAAATTTTTAAAATTTTATTTACTTTTTTTTTTTTTTTTTTTTTTTTTTTTTTTAAGATTCTTTCTTGCCCAACTTCATCGTCAAAAAAGCTTCAATTTCAGAAAAAATAATTACAGCAATTCATCAATAAATAATAAAAACAAAAATCTGGTGTCCTAGACCCCCTTAATAGTAATTTCCTGTAAAGACCCCTGCGTAGCACTAGTGAGACATTACACGCACTCAATCTCATCCTCCTTAAAACTTCTAACTTTCAATAGAAGAAAGTATTGGTTTTGTAAAAATTTTCGATTACGGATTTTCGATGTATTTACACTTTTTGAGAAGTCTAGAACATGATTTGACCATTTTTTAAAAATGTCTGTCTGTTTGTCTGCGTATGTATGTGTGGACAAATTTTATGGAAACTGTGTCTCAGGTTCTCAGGAACTACTGCACAAAATTTCGTACAAATTAATATGTAGTTGCATTGCACCTTTACATAAATTATTGCCTATCAACTTTTGTTGAAAATCATCCAAAAGTTGTCGTTGCCGTCCCGCTTTATCAAAATTTTTAACAAGACGTATAGGACAAAATTTCGTATAAATGAGCATAATGGGAATTATTTTAAAATAATCATTATGAAATTAAAAAGATTTATTTATAATACTGATAGTCAACTGGAAAAAGATTGTTGTATATATAGGGCAACGAGATAAATAAAGTACTGATATGGTCAAACATGAGTCATGTGAGATGAACCATCTATGCATTGGTTTCCTCGGTTACAGTTTATTTTCAATAAATTTCTATGGCAACTGCTTGGAGATTGGATTTTTCTATTGTCATAACAGCCAATATTTTTGTTTACTTACGTAATTTAATATAGATATATATTGTTTTAAATCATTTTCGTTTTTATTTTACTTTTTATTTCGTGAAGCCAAAATTTAACCAACAAAATATTTAAAAATGGTTGAAGAATTATTATTTGTCTTTAAATTTAGCTCTTTTAAAAATTAAACTTTTCTTTATAAACACTTTTAAACTTTATTGGGAAATAATGAAAAAAGAAAAGTATTTTATTATTTATTATATTGTGTAACATGTGAAAAATTGCTTTAGAAACAATTTATTTCAGTCATAGGCGGGGCCGTAGTGAACAATAAATATTGAGGGGGGGATATAAAATTAGCCGACTCAAATCTGGCTTAAGCTCGACTGACCATGAATAAAAAATAATGCAGTTTGCATTGATTAGAAAAAATTTTTCAACTGTATTTACTCACTATATTGTTTAATTTTCAATATATATATTTCGCCTCAATGATGACACACTAAAAAACATTTTATTTTCAGATAAAAAGAAAAAAAAAATACACAAAAAATATTCTTATACCTTTTTCTTTCTTTTAAAAAACATATTAACAAATTTCTTTTGTGTAGCTTTCACCCCGAATAGTGATTGATCTTGTCAGTGGCGCACCCACGGAGGGGGCTTTGGAGGCTCAAGCCCCCTCCAGAACCAGCTGACATGGTAAAAAATTTCAGATATGCATGAAAAAAAACAAGTTACTCAAACACAAATATTGTAAGTAAAAATAGAGTTTATAAATTATACATTAAATATTAGGAATTTTCGGGATCCTTACTGTCAAACACACAAAAAAAAAAAAAGAATGAACTAGTTCTTTGATTTTTAGTTGAAAGATAACCTGGACATTCCATTCATTGCAGTTTTTAGGGATGGGCTTCTAAGGTCATAAAAAGAATACACTGTTATCACGAAATCAAGTAAGTATCTAAAAAGTCAGGCAGAAGAAGTAATTTGATGTGGAAGTAAGTAGGGATGTATTTGTCAGAAAAATGGGATACCAGGCTCATACATTTTCATATTTTAATTTATGAGTATTTATAGCATCTTTGGGAAAGTCTGTTTTTCTATATTTTATAATTCTTTACATTTTTCCCTAATTTTCCCTAATCCCCTTTACATTTTCTCTATAATTCTTTACATTTTTCTTTCACAAAATTTTCCCTATATTCTACTATTGCTTTTTAATTTCTTCTTCTTCTTGCTTGTTTTCTGCTTTTCTTGCTAGACATCCTTTTTAAATTCTAGTATCTTTCCAAAATACTTTTCACAACGAAAATATATTTTTTTTCCTTTGACTTTCACTCTGCTAATGTGATTAGAAGTCATATTTTATATAATTTATCATACATAAATAATATTGTACACGTTAAAAATTTAAGAAAATAACAAGATAATGAAAATTTTAATCATTTCATAAATTATTATTATTATTATTCAATGTTTAATTAAAAAAAAAAATACAGAAAATAAAGTTTTAAAACAATCAGATAGTGTTATTTATTTATATATATATATATATATATATAAATCATTATTTCAAAAATATATTTTGACTATCTCAATAAATAATTACTCTGTGTATTTTATCGTTAATGAAAATGCTCTGTCGTTCATTCTTTGTCGATTAATCGATGCTTGCAATGCTTTTATTTTTAATTTCATTTTTGGTTGGCATCATCCTATTCTCCAGTTTGTGTTAAATGTTTTACATGTGGCTACTATGCATTTTTCTAGTTTTCTCTCTGGTATCCATGAATATTTTATTTAATATTTTATTTAAATTAATATTTCATTTAATTTCTCATTCTATATGGTTTTGCTGCTTCGATCGGGGCTGAAACGATATAAATTGCTATGATTAGCTATATTGTTTTACGAAATCGATGCAGCTTTCACAGCTTTATGAAGTACAGTCCCCCTGATGAGTAATTACTTCTAATTTTAAGCATTTTTATCTAATTATTTCTGTGGTTATTTATTTGTTTTCTCTGTCATAAAGTTTAATGGTCTTTTTTTTATTATCATTCATGTCGGCGTAAGTAATTTAAGTTATTTTTGTCTCTTATTGGTTCTTAATCTAAATCGTAACAATTTTGTGTCAGTCTTTCCTCTAAGTTAAAATCAGTTCTATATTTTTGTGAGTTGGTATTGTTTTGTATCTAGTAATTAATTGCTAAATTTTAAGATTAAAATTTATTACGATATCTATCATTTATATATATATATATATATATATATATATATATATAAATGATAGATATCATAATAAATTTTAACATTAAAATCTTAGCATTTAATAGATACATGTTAATAACAACACCACAAAAATAAAACCGATAGTAACACAGTATAAAAACTAGCACAGAAATGTTGCGATTCATATTTAGATCCAATTAAGAGACAAAATCAATTTAAATTACTTACGCCTACACGAGTAAAAAGGACCATAAAACATATTGACGGAGAAAATCGATGCAGGATCTCGTTAAATATATTAAAAATGATTCAGGAATTAAGAATTGAGTTAAAAAGTATGAAAACAAAGGACCACACGAATAATAATTGGATTAAAAAATGCTTAAACATAGAAGTATTATCTCATCAGGGAGCATGTACTTCCTTAAAGCAGAGAAAGCTGCAAGATTTCGTAAAACTATATAACTAATTATAAAATATGTATATATCAAGACCTCTCTAAAAAAAAAAAAAAAAAAAAGTTTTTTAAATTATTTGATCATAACGTTCAAATATCAGGATTTTTTTTCTCCTTAATTTGTTATTTGTAGCTAAATGTGTACGTATATAAATACATAATCCACATACACACTCAGTCAATCACTTTTCTTAAATTCAAAAAAAAAAATATATATATACCCATAATAACAATGCAAGTAGGCATTCATTACAATATTTCATTTAATATAGTATTTTCATAATAAGAATCGATCCAGTATGTTCCACTGGACTTGAAACTTTCACTTCATAGCTGCAAAAATTTATATTTATTGATAAATAAAATCATATCTATGCTATGGAAGACAATTTTTTTTAAGGATAATTTAACAGAAAATTTAACGAAAAGAAGGCAAATTTTTACCGATGGCTTCAAACAAATAAAATAACAAGATATTTTAAAATAATTATAATGTATTCTAATGCAAACATACTGTTACTTAGAGCTTAACAAATATCATTTGAAACAAGATTTTTTTTTTTTTTTTTCATATAGTCATTAAAAGAATTCATAATTCCATTAACCATTTTAACAGCCCTCTTCACTTACCGTCGCCGGAAGCCCGAGCCAATGTTATTCTATGGGGAAATTTTCTTTACGAATAACTTATTAACTAATACATATTTTTTTAATTCTGTTTTCACATTCAGAAAATTCCCAACTGTTAAATTGACGGACCTTTTTTAAAAATGTATTTTTTAAATATTTTATTTTGAAATTGCAAAATGAAAAATGAAAAAAATTCACATATTGAAAATTCTTATTTTGCAGCGTCAAAATAAAATATTAAAAAAATAATTAAAAAAAAATACTGTCAATTTAACAGCTGGGAATTTTCAGAATGTTAAAACAGAATTTAAAAATATGTATTAGTTAATAAGTTATTCGTAAATTTCCCATACAATAACATTAGCTTCGGCTTCCAGCGGCGGTGAGGGAAGAGGACCCTTAATAGTTTCACTTTTCTTTTCTTTACTTTATTATTATTATTTACTAGTTAGTTGTAGGGCGACTAAGACGCCCGTTGAAAAATGATCATTTCATTTTACTTATTTCTCACTCCAAATAATTCATTTGCTAGTAAGCAAGTGCGAATTTTTCACACTTTATTTATCTCTATGTTACCTTTAAAATTATTATTACTATTTTATAGACGTCATATTCACGTGAAAGCGTATTTTATTTTATACTGAAAAAAAAAAAGAAAATTGGCAACAATTAAAAATTTAAATGTCTATTTTAAAGCTGTTATTTTCATATTTTAATTAATTAAAAAAAAAATCTAATCACAAAGTCTTTACAAGTAAGGTACCAAATGAAAGGGGCGATATTTCTGAATCCGTCAGAGTAAACAGCTTATCGATCGGACAATTATATTTTTAAAAATTAACTAAAGTATGAAAATTAGAAGAAGGAAATCTCTTAAGCCTAAAGCGTGAAAGAGTCAGGCACTGAGGAGCGTAATGATGATTGGGCACAATTCATTAAATAAGCACCGACAGTAGCCTCAAAAAATATTCAACAAATTATATGTAGTTAGATTGAAGGGTTATAATTTTTTTTTTTAACTGATTTTTTAAGCATTATGATGGAGTGAATCTGGAGTAACTCCACTCGACTTTCCGAACATTGAGTAATTAACGGTTCTGTAGATAAAGTAAAGAAAGAAGAGTTTTTAAACAAACAAAAAAGAGAAAACCATAATAGAGTGTTTGAGTATTTTTCTCCATATATTGCACGATGTTTTATTGAAAGCTACTGAACTTTGAGCCCATAGATCATAATGATAAAGAATGTTTCCTTGTGTCCCTGTAAAAACCTATAAATGCTAGATTCACCAAAATGTTTATAATTGGTGCAACAGTGATTTATAATATTCATATAAATTTTTAGCTCAATTGAATGAGGCGTTTAGACGCTATCACTCTTTTAAAAATTTGGCCCCATAGGCCATAATGATAAAGAATTTTTCTTTGTGCCCCAGGTAAAAAAACTGTAAGTGCTAAATTAACCAAAATCTATACAGTTCTGCAACTGTGACCTATAACATGTGTACAAATTTTTTGCTCAGATTAATAAAGCGTTTAGACGCTATCGCACTTTTAAAAATTTGGCCCCATAGGCCATAATGAAAAAGAATTTTTCCTGGTATCCCTGTAAAAAAAACTATAAGTGCTAGATTCACCAAAATCAATAGGGTTCGTACTATGGTGACTTACAATATAAGCACTAACTTTTAGCTTATTCGAACAAAGCGTTTAGACGGTAGCGTGTTCACTCACAGACATACATACACACATACATATATCATCGTAAAAATAGTAAAAACAGACTCAGGGGACCTCGAAACGTATAGAAACATCAAAATCGCAAATTCGGATTTTTGACATGATTACAATATACTTTCCTCACTATAGTGTTCGGAAAGTAAAAATATTATGTGAAATGATGTTAAATAATATAAACTGCTATGAAGGGGGGGGGGGGGACAAGAGAAGATAAATTTGGAAATATGCTATTTTCTTAAATGAGTGAAAAGTATACGGTAATAGATTTGTACAGTTATTTTATCTGTTAAATTAGATGAGATTAAATTAGTGTGTTTTATTTACAAAGTCATTTAATCATTGCACGACAACGAAATAATGTTAGAGAAAGTTCGTTTTAACTGAACATCTCAATCTTCTCTTGAAATTATGTTCCTATATTTTGCTATTTGATTTCTTTGGTCCATGTATATAGGTTTCAGCCCCGTTTAATCAACTGTACGAAACTGACAAACACTTTTTTCAAAACAATGCAACAGGCAACCTGAAAAGTGGCCACCAAAAGCAAATTTCTTAGTGGCCAGTTTTTACCATTAGTTATTGGCCAAGTGGGCGGTGGCCAGAGCTAATTTTGCCCTATAAGCATCGCTTCCCTCCCTGAAGGGGCAAAATTTCTGTGTGGGTATCCATCAAAAGAGCTAATCAATAACTTTAAAACGAATGGTTGAACTGTCAGTCTGTGATAATTTAAAAGGACGTTATCGATTTTTTTTTTCATTTTTAACATAAAAGAAAACTAGTATGTTGTGTCCCCACAAGACTTTCTTCGATATTTTCCTATACAAATTCACTTAGTGCATATAATTTATTAAAACTATTATTTATTCAAATTATCTTCCATGATGAATGCAAATGATTTTCATCTTAAAGAAAACTAACACTAAATATCCAAAGGAAGACGGTTTTATTGTCTATAAATAACATTTAAAAAAATGCGTTTTTATAATGGTTATCTCACATATCAAGTTTCGTACAGTTATATAGATGACATAGAAGTTGAGATATAGCCTTCCCGTTATCGAGGAAATTTGCAGTATAGCAGCACTACCTATTGGCCGATAAATATCCAAATTGAATCAGCATAATGGCTTTATCAAAAATTAAGTTTTGTCTGATTATACGCAATAAAACCTGAGATATAGCCTCCTCTCAATTTGCGGAAATCGCTTCACAACAGCGTCACCTGTTGAGCGGTTGACACCAAAAGCTGATAAACAGTAATTTAGATCAAGGTGCATCTACATATACATTTATATACAATTATAAGCAGTAGTTCCGGAGATACAGTCGCCACAAAATTTTTGTCTCTCTCACACACACATTAGATAGACGGACAAACAGACCTTTTCTAAAAATGGTGAAAACGTATTCTACACTTCTCAAAACGTGTAAATTCATTCATTGAAACCGGAAGTCGAAATTTTAACGTATTCAATGCATTCTTCTATTGAATATAAAAAATATTAAAAAAAAAAAAAAAAAAAAAAAACCTTATCCGAAAATCCTTAACGGAATGATTATCGGCTACCCGTTGGCCGATAAGAATTCAAATTGAATCAGCATAATGTCTCATAATGATATTCTCACATATCAAGTTTTGTTTCATTAAACGCAATTGAACCTGAGATATAGCCTACCATTAAATTGCGAAAATCGCTGTATAGCAGCTCCCCTATTGAGCGGTTAACACCAAAAGTTGATAGGCACTAATTAAGGTCAAGGTGCATCTACATACAAATTTATATACAATTCTGAGCAGTAGTTCCGGAGATACAGTCGCCACAAAATTTTTCTCACATACACAAACACACACACAGAGACGGACAGACAGATATTTTCTAAAAATGGTCAAATCGTGTTTTAGACCTCTCAAAATGTGTAAATCGTCGAAAATCGGAAGTCGAAAATTTTTACGAATCCAGTACTTTCTTCTATTGTGTACAGAAGAAAGAAAAAAAAAAAACACTTTTTAAGATGTTACATAGAGAATAAAATTAATTTGGGCATTTAGTGTTATGTTATACTTCACTAGAATTAAAATCGACTGCATTTATCATGAAAGATAATTTAAATAAAAAATAATTTTAATAAATTATTTGTACTGAGTTAGTTTTTATAGGAAAATATAGAAGAAAGATGTGTGGTAGCCACAATTTTATTACCTATAAATATCATCTTAAAAAATGCGTTTTTATAATAGTTATCTCATTTATCAAGCTTCGTACAGTTATATGCTACAGAAGTTAAGATATGACCTTCCCATTATCGAGGAAATTTACAGTACAGCAGCACCATCTATTGGCTGATAAGCATCCAAACTGAATCAGCATAATGGCGTAATTACATATCAAGTTTTGTTTGATGATACGGCAATAGAATCTGAGCTATAGCCTTCCCTTAAATTGCGGAAATCGCTGTCTATCAGCTACACCTGTTGAGCAGTTGACAGGCAATAATTTATGTCAAGGTGCATCTACATATAAATTTATATGCAATTCTGTGCAGTAGTTCCTGAGATATAACCTCCCCATAAATTGCGGCAACCACTGTCTAGCAGCGCCCCCTGTTGAGTGGTTGACACCAAAAGTAGATAGGCATTAATATATGTCAAGCTGTGTCTACATATAAATTTATGTGCAATTCTGTGCAGTAGTTCCTGAGATATAGCCTTCCCTTAAATTGAGGAAATCACTGTATAGCAGCGCCACCTGTTGGCCGATAATCATTCAAATTGAATCAACATAATATCTCATAATGGCCTTCTCACATATCAAGTTCTTTTGATTATACCCAACAAAACCTGAGATGTAGCCTCCCCTTAAATTGCAGAAATCGCTTTGGAGCAGCGCCACCTATTGAACAGTTGACACGAAAAGTTGATAGGCACTAATTTAGGTCAGGGTGTATCTACGTATAAATGTGTATACAATTCTGAGCAGTAGTTCCGGAGATACAGTTGCCACAAACTTTTTGTTACACACACACACAGACAGACATTTTCTAAAAATGGTAAAATCGCGTTCTAGACCTCTCAAAACATGCAAACTCGTCAAAAACTGGAAGTCGAAATTTTTTACGAATCGAATATTTTCTTCTATTGAATATAGAAGAAAGTAAAAAAAATATATGTCTATCCGCTTGCCTGTGTGTGTATCACAAATTTTGTATATACTGTTACTTACGAATCAATGTACGAAATTTTACCAAACTTGATATTTATTTGCACATTGATCTAAGTTGGTCCTGATTGGGAAATCAATCACTCAACAGGTGGCGTTGTCATCCCTTTTATTACTATTATTATTATTATTATCATTTTTTTTTTTCCAAAATTTTTCATTCTAAGAGGTAACAGTCATTAGAGTGGTAGAAATGCTTGTTGAGGGAATTTGTGTTAGATCGAAATACGCAAATTAAAAAAGAATTTGATTCACGTAATGGCTTTTTTTTTTTTTTTTTTTTTTTTTTTTTTGTGTGTGTGTATGTGTGTGTGCGCGTGTGTGATTTTTAGCTCTAATTTGAAGATTTTTTTGAGGTTAAACACAATGTAATATTTCAATTAATTGAAATTGATTACTTGTTTTTTAAAAAGTGGATTTATTACTATATCATCTTCATATATAAGTAACAATTTTTTTTTAATTTCCGGTTTTGGATAGATTTACTCGTTCTGAGATTTCCAAAACCTGATTCGACCATTTTTAGACAACGTCTATGTTTTTCTGTTAGCAAAACTGTACGAACACCATACCTCATGAACCAACGAAATGATTATAACCTAACTTGATATTTGTTTTGACCTTGGCTTGAACTGGTGCTGATTAACTTTACGAATTCTTCTAATTTCAGGAAAAGTTCAGCATATCTCTAGTGTACCAAACTTACTAAAGTCTCTGCTCGCTTTCAAATCTGCATACAAGTAAGAAATTTCTGAGTTTAAATGTTTGTTAGTTTAACGTTTGGTTTACTGTATGCATAATTGATGGTAGAGGAATTCATGGAGTTGTTATAGATAAGTTTTTTTTAAATAAATATTTCATAAATGTTTAACTTATTTATTTATTTATTTATTTTTAATTGAATAACATGAAAATTTCTATAATTATATTAAAAAAAAAAAGTGACTGGGTCGAATTCTATTGTAGAGCGACAACTCCATACAAAACCAGCACACCCACTTTAAGCCTCATTTAAAAGAGTTTGTATAAAACAGTGCTTTTCGGCTGGTGTGCTGTAAAAGGATTTCAGTTGTATTTTTAAATGTTATTAAGCCGTCAAATTTTGACGGGCATGAACTAGTAGTTGTTATCTTACATCCACTTTCGACAAAACACGATTTCTGCCATATTTTGATGGTTAAATCCATTTTTGAATAAATCCGATTTCTTACATATTTTAAAATCTCTGAAGGATTGCCAGATAAATCAAAAAATATGCACGATCAAGTTTTCACTCCCCCCCCCTCTCCCCCCCCCAAAAAAAAACCTTGAACCCAAACTTTTATCAAAATCCTTACATCCATTTCTGAATGCATGCAATTTCTGTCATATTTTGCAACCGGCAGATAAAAGCTTAACAGTGGATGCAGTTTTTCCTGAATATAAGGATATGTCTAATCGATTTTTCACTCCCCCCTCCCCCCCCCCCCCAAAAAAAAAAAAAAACTTAACTCCAAATTTTTACCAAATTCGTTATATCAATTTCCAAATAAATCCAATTTCTGCTATATTTTACAATCGTAGGATAAAGGGTTAACAGTGAACGAGAATTTCTTTGAAGATAAGAGAAGTCCAACTAATTTTACTAAAAAAAATCAAAAATCTAATACCTCAAAGCTCAAACTTTTATTGAAATCGTAATATTTGTGTTCGGTTAAGCCTCATTTCTGCCATGTTTTGCAACCGGCGGATAAAGCGTTGACAGCGAGCGAAAGAGAATATTCCCGAATATTTAATAAATAAATATTATATGGCGTATTTTTTTTTATTATTATTATTAACTACATTGTTTAAAAAGTTAACAAAAAAATTAATTGATTAATTAATTAATTGACGACTTGACTTTCTGTCGTCATTCGACGTCACGATGAAATTTAACCTAAAGGAGTCTTAATTTAGCCCACAAATAAAAGACTATAGCCAATCATAGCGCAGCTTTTCCCCACAAACAAAGGGAAACTCCGCCTCGTTCTAGTCGTCCATTGAAAAAAAAAAAAAAACTTTGTTCTTAACTTTCATTTGCATGTGTACAATATTATAAGAATTTAAAATTTTACTTCTTCTCTTTCAGGAGGTAAATCTACCCAAACAGCTACGTATCTGAACGTTGACATAACAAGGGAGAGCTTATCAAAAGATTTCGCCAAACTGCTGGATACGGGATTGAATCACGATGTTGAAGTTAAATGCGCAAAACATTCCATCAAGGCACATAAGATTGTCCTCAGCGCAAGATCGGAGATCCTCAGAGGAATGCTGGAAAACGACATGGAGGAGGGCCAAACTGGAAATCGAAAGAAGCCGAAGAAGGAAAAGAGTGAGGTAGAAATCGAAGACATGGATGCCACTTATTTTCAAGATTTTGTAAGATATTTGTATACTGACCTATTGCCGGAACTGACTTTTGAAAAGGCTGTGGCACTCTACGAAGCGAGTCATAAATATGGTGTTAGAAGCCTCAATCTGCGATGTTCGGAGTATTTGCAAGAGAATATAAGCATCGAAAATGCATTCCGATGTTTTGCATTAGCCGATACATATTCGGACCAAGATGTCAAGAACATTGTCTTAAATTACATTTTGGAGAAAGAAATGTATCTTCAGCTCGAGTATTGGGAAGCATTTTGTGAAAACTATCCAACAGTAGCTCTTGATGTATATAAAAAGTCATATGAAAAAAAACCCAAACAGAATAAAAATTGCATAGTCACTTAAAAATATATCTAGTGTCATCTTTTTTTTTTTTCCCCAAATTCTTATGTACTTACAGTCATTCACTACGGTATGTTTGTGAATCTCAACCATAGAATAATAATAAAGGAAGAAGGAGCGTAAGTGTTTTGGTTTCGGTTTGTAAAATCCAGGAATGCCGGGTATAGGGTTGTAACAGTGCTTCCATCTGATTGGTTGGCGACTTGTTGGCAAGATTTTTGAATCGTCTTGTCTCTCTGTCAATCAGTCTGCGAGGCAGCACCCACAACAAACATCGATAAATGCGCTGAGGATGGATGCCCTACTTTAAAGTTGAGAGGAGCAAAAGTAGCTTTCGCTGGCATTTCACTAGAAGGGGTTTGTAATCCTTATAGTATTGGTGTGCTCATTCTTCCTTTATTATTATTCTATGATCTCAACATAATTTAGTTGTTGCCATTTTTTTTTTTTTTTCGACAGAATACAAAAAAAAATGTACATTTATTTAAAATGAGGAAAATATAATAGAAATATCAGTCGTATCGTTACAAATAAGGTACCAAATGAAAGAGAACATTTTTGTGAATCCGATCGATTAAACAGCTTATCGATCGGACAGTTAGATTTTTTAAAATTAACTAAAGTATGAATTTTAGGTGGCAACAACAGAAGACTGTAAGGAAACCGTTAGGAGAAATAAAATAAAAAAATCTGCTTCAGATTAAGTCACACGTTTTTGAAGTGGGATTAAAAATAGCAGTTTCCAATTTTTTTTTTTTTTTAATTTTCTCTCACGAACACAAAAATATAATATACAGCCTGTACCTCACAAGACCAACTTGCATTTAAAATTTCATCAATTTGTTTGGTTAATAAACAAAAAAGTTACTTTATTTTTTATTTTATTTATTTTTAATTAAATTTTATTCCAACTTCGAAAAGATTTATGTGATACGATACATTAAGAATTTGGGTTTTAAAAGTTTTTTTTAATAGATTATTTTTAAGTATGATGATTTATTAAACAAGGATAAGTTAAAAAAGTAAGTTACACTTGAGTAAAAATGCCATTCAACGAAAAGATTAATGACAATAGAGAATCTTTATTGAGTAATGTAAACAAACTCACGTTTTGATGTATTTCCCAAGCGATTTCAAACACTTCTCACGCCATAATTTTTCTTTTCCAGTGAAATAAATACCTACTCCAACGTTTTCCGACCAATTCAGTCAGCATAATTTTGCCTTTGGTTTGAAAAAGTTGACAGTAGATGATATCATTTGTTGAGGGGGAAAAAAAAACTAGTTGCCATAGGTGGACTCTGCTCAGTTCCCCATCATATATTCATAAATTTCTAGAACAGGACATTCTCTTAACATAGTTATCATGTTAAGAGAAATGAATTTGAAAAAACGCTTGACACAGTGACAGAATGAAATCCCCGCCTAATAGGCTATCCACCGTTCACTTCGATATATTTATCTTATTCTAATCTATTAATTTGTTTTATTAGGGTAAATTTCGTAGTTTAGTTTTCATGCTACTATTTCCAGTGCAACAGTCCTCAAAATGTATATTTATATGGAAAATTTTCAATGTTGTTATGTTGATAAACTCTTAAATAACGAATATCTTACGAAATTTTTCTGTTAGAATATTTGTAATCAGTCATGTTCATACAAGTATCATAAATGTTGTTTTGAAGTAGTCTGTTGTTGTATATTTATGATCCTGAAAATGGCCGTTTATGCTCAATTTTGTATTCTTCTGCCATTTTAAGAGGATCGTAAATTCCAAATAACGAATTTCTTAAATTAGAAAATTCATACTCTATGGTATTCATGTCAGTATCCTAAATAATATTTCGAAAGTGGTCTGACACCTTTACGATGAAAATATCCCTCAAGATTGACGCTTGTGTGAAATTTTGTCCTATTCTGCCATGTTAAGAAATTTGTAAATTTCTAATAACTTACGAAATTTTTATATTGGAAAATTCATAGCCAGTGATATTCATGCCAGTATCCTAAATAATATTTCAAAAGTAGTCTGACACTTTTACGATGAAAATATCTCTCAAAATTGACGTTTATGTGAAATTTTGCCCTATACTGCCATGTTAAGAAATTCGTAAATTTCCAATAACTTGCGGAATTTTCAAAGTAGCATATTTATAGTTACTGATGTTCATTCCGGCATCAAAACGGATATTTTAAAACTGGTCTGACATTTTTACAGTAAAAAGTTTCCATTTAATGCACGTTTAAGTGAAATTTTGTGCTATTCTCCCATGTAAAAAAAATCGTAAATTTCTAATAACTTACGAAGTTTTTTAATTCGAATGTTGCAAATGAACAGGGTTCTTGCCAGTATCGAAAGTAATATTTTAAAACTGGTCTGATCTCTCTGCGATCATTTGTTCATGAGATATCGTGTAAACAGACTAACACACTAACGGACACCCTACAGACAGACACCATACAAATTTTGTCATTTTCGGATTCCTCACACCTGAAAACGTGTAAAAAAGTCAAAAAACCGAGGTCGAAAATTTTCACGATTACCTAAGTTCCCTATACCTGTTGTATGATGGGGGACTCTCTACCTATCGTCTCCGAAAGCCAAAGCCGATGTTATTCTATCGGAAATTTTGCCCCATTATAATTCCTTAACTAATATATATTTTTAAATTCCGTTTTCACTTTCCGAAAATTCATAACTATTAAACAATTTATCGCTTTTTAAAAATTGATTTTTTTTATTTTTAAGATTTCATTTTTAAGCTCAAAAATGAAAAATTTCACATTGTGAAAATTCGCATTTTACAACCTCAAAATAAAGTATTAAAATTTATTTTAAATAATTTTTAGAAAGCGCTAAATTGTTTAATAGTTGTGAAGTTTCTGAATGTGAAAACGGAATTTAAAAATTATATTAGTTAATGAATTATAATGGGGCGAAATTATCCATAGAATAACATTGGCTCTAGCTTCTGGGGACGATAAGTGGAGACGACACTTTTAAGGCTCTACATCGGTTACGTGCTGATTCCGGGCATAGTCAAATGAGGATTAAAGTAATTCCCCTTTGAAAGGGATTAAAGTGTTGAAGGAATTCGTCTTAAAAAGATAGTTTTATACTTGGCCCACTCCCTAAAGTCTGTTGACCGGAAATGTAGCCGAGGTGAATTGTGGAGATAAATTTACTAGTTTTTCACGCATGGTCAATGTGACTAAAGTAATTTTGCATGCTTTATAACTTTTACAATATTAAAATTACACTTTTACAATATTAAATTAAGATTTGAAAATATTTAACTGAATTAAAAAAAATAATTGCTATCTTTTTATACAAAAAAAAAATTGATATTATTAATTTAATATTATATATATATATACACAGAGAGAGAGAGAGTTCAATATTTTTAAAAATCCATATATACACACACATATAATTGCTTGTTATATATATTTATCAAATAAACAACAACAATAAAAGTTTATGTTTAATATGCAAATTTTAAAAACATTGAACTGTTTCTCTCTCTCTCTCTCTCTATGTATATATATATATAAGTTTATCTTTGATTATTTTGTTACTTATTTACAACTTTTATGACTGAAAACATATATTATAATTTCTTATATATATATATATATATATATATATACATTATTACATTATTATAAATTATTAATAAATTAATAATTGCGAAATTGAATTTATGCAAATTCAATTTGTCATTCATTGTGAATTTAATTTATATATATACAGAGAGAGAGAAATAGATAGATAGACAGAGCCTGGAAAAAAGAGTAGTTTTGCAATTTGCAAATCGCAGAAACAATAAATATCAAATAATGAATTTACAGAATGACTTTTACATTACATTTTTAGTAAACTCAGTTAAATTGTTATAACACTCAGTACTAAAGGAAAGTAAGAAGTAAGAATCACACATACAGTCGGTAACAAAAGTGTCCGAACACTAGCGAAAATTCCTATGTAAAAAAAGTACACTTCATATGGTTTTGTTAAATAAATCCTTGTCGAATCATGTTTTCACACTGACTAAGAACAGGATTCGACAAGGATTTATTTAACAAAACCGTATGAAGTGTACTTTTATTACATAGGAATTTTTGCTAGTGTTCGGACACTTTTGTTACCGACTGTACTTAGGGAAAGTGGGTGGTGAAGTGGGGCTAGGAGCAGATTGAAAGAAAATATTTGTTTTTAAGGTAAACGCACCAGTAGTGGACCCTGTACCAGTAGTGGGCACTTTTAATTTTAAACTCGGAAATTAAGCTACCTAAAAATTCTGAAAATTTGAGCAATGCTCAGGAAGGGAGTTATAGTCCTTTACTGTTAAACCCTTTAACAAAAAATAATTCCGGCCATTAGTTTTAAAATAATGTTAGTTTAACTAAAAAAAATTGCACTTTTTGTGATTTTGCCGTTTTCGTCTTATGACTTTGGATAAGGAAATGAAATTTTATTTGCTCACTCTCTGCTTATTTTTAACTGATTTCTTCTACATTTTGCTTTCATATGACTAAAATAAGTATGCAGAATTCCTTTATTGTGCTATTTTTTAAATCTTGTATTAACACATAGTATTTTTATGGGTGTCCACTACTGGTACTAAAAAAATGTCATCATGACAAATAGTGGACAGACCTGTCCACTACTGGCTCATGTGACTTTTAATGCCCGATCCAGTAGTGGACACAATTCTGTAATCTAGCAATTTTAGAATTCAATTTTAAAGCAAAGATTCAAAGGGATCCACTACTGGAACAAAAAAGGGTCCACTACTGGCTCATTTTAAGCTCTTCAGATTTTTGATTTTTTACATATATAAATGCTACAATTAGCAATTTTCATAATACAGTCGTATTAAGAAAGAGTTAGTAAAGGTCTAAAATATTAATTATTTTTTGAAACTCTAAAATTTAAGAAATTACACAAAAAATAGCCGGAAAATGTCCTGTGCGTTTACCTTATATCACTTTCTTGCTGATTTTAATGAATTTTGTATAACAACGTACAATTTATAAAAAAAAAAAAAAAAAAAAAAATATATGGTAAATATCATTCATAATTAAAGAGGCTAAACGGGTATACGAAATTAAAGTCGTTTTTTACTTATTTATATGGAACTTTGTAGAATTATCACTTCTTTTTTATTTGAATTATATTGAATATTACATGCAGTTGAAATGGGGGTGGGCAGATGGAAATCAAATATTTTTTGTTTCAATCCCCATTATCTATTTTTGTTGGTGTCGTGGTCCAAGCTCAGGTATCTAAAGCTCACACTAGAGGAATCGTGGCTGAAGCTCACATACACCAGTATCTCGTGTTCCAAGCGCACAAATATATTCACCCCTTTCCCCAACGCATCAACTTGACAGGTGAGGTGGGAAGAGACTAATCCCTTTTTCCGAAGAGCAGAAGGGGGGGGAGGAGTCGAGGAAGATGGTTTTTTCGAAGCGCAATGAGTTATTTTTTGAACTAGGGCAGGAACTAGGAATAAAATAATTAAATAAAAATATGTTCTGCTTATTTACATAAGTTTAACAAAAATACTTTCGGGAGTGGATAAAAAAATATATATATATCAGGAATAATGGCCCGAAATGTTTGTTCATGTATTTATTTCACGCAGTTTTATTTAATAAGTCAATCTTAAGTACTATATAGAATTCACAGATTATATATGAGACTACACATAATTTGTGGAATGTCTTTATTATCAAAGTTAATTGTTGTAAGTATTTTTTAACTAGAAATCGGAACTCAACAATACGAAGGTACAGTCTGAAAAAAAGAGAAAAAAAAAAGATAACATCCCCACCTAAATCATCAACAAATTGATAAATCTGTTTCTGGTAAAATATTAGTAGGTTATAATTCAAAAGTTATGTTTGGAGTATAAATTTGATAGTCAATGTTAATGAAAATAGACATTGTTATAAAATTTAAGTGTAAGATAAAGTAGTGTGAGTGCCACATCAATTTTTTTTATTTATATTTTGTTGAGATTTATGATCAACTTTCCCTCACGCTTTTATCCCATGCTTGGGACTGAGCAGTGTCAGTTAAGCCACAGGCGGTTTAAAAGTCAAGTTGATACGTCGGGGGAAACGGGTGAATATATTTGTGAGCTTGGGACACGAGATACTAATCTATGTGAGCTTCAGCCACGATTCCCCTACTGTGAGCTTGAAGCATGTGCGCTTCGGCCACGGCGCCTTTTTGTTGACATTATATGTAAATATCAATGACTGTTAATGAAAAATTACTGCGGGTGTTGCATATGTCTTGGAGCGGGGGTGCTGGAGAACAGATGGAAAAAATGAGTGTTTCACATCACTGTGCTTTCCATTTTAATAAAATTTATTATAAATCTTACTTAATATTTAGGAAAATTTACGCTGATTGTTATATACCTTGGGGGAGGGGGGGATATGCCGCTATGGGTGGCAGAAGAGAAAAATGATAGCTGAAATATCACAATGTTACCAATTTTAATCAAAGTTTGCACAAATACCACCTAATTAATAAAAAATCACAGTGAGTGTAATATGTATCTAGAGTGGAGGTAAGGGGGCGGGGGCAGAGAGAAAGAAAATGACCGCATTTAAATCACTCCACTTTACATTTATAGGAAATTTTGTATGAATATCACATTTTTTTTTATGAAAAATTATAAAGGGGTTTACGTATGACAGAGTCTTTCTGTCCCTAAGTTAGTACGCAAAAATTCAATGCTTGATATAATACCTATAAAAAAGTTATTCGAAAACAGAATTTTTTCGTTTAATCTGCTCTTATAGTCTCCCCCTCCCCCCTCGTATAAACAAACAAATTACGCTATCATTTGTGTTTAGCATATAGTTTACAAGTAGTAATTAAAAAAAGTGTCCTTTTTTCCGGATCGCAAAAAAAGGACACTTCTCATTAGTAGCTGCTTGTAGAAGACATGTGTCCTTGAAATTATTTTGTGGACTAAGGGGGTGAAAAAACGAAAATAATATTACAATAAAAAAAAAAAAATAAATAAATAAATAAAAAATTCTATGCACCTCAATACACAAGAATGTTGGAAACACACGTGTATCTTGCAAGTAGCAATTGCAAAAAGTGCAATTTTTTATGCAATCCGGAAAAAATGGTACTTTAGTTATTTTCCATTTGTAAAATACATACTAAATATTAACGACAGTGCAAGTTTTTTGTTTGCACGTGGAGGGGGGGGGGGGGGCTAAAGGGACTGATTAAAGAAAAAATTTCGTTTTTGAATCATCTTTTTACAGATTTAATTCTTATATTAAATTTTTGTGCACAAATTTCTGAAGAAATTGAGACCGCAGATATGCCAACTCTCCTGCTTTTGGCAGGAGTCTCCTGATTTTTGCTTGTTTTTCCATGCTCCTGATTTTTCACTTATTTCTCCTGCTTTTTTGATGTAATTTTTATCTAACCCTCTTAGTAGAATTTAGGCTTAAAATTTGTGGGTTTGGGTAAAAAAATTTGAAAGAAAATCGAAATTCATCTTGCCCTTCAATTTATCAAGTTCAGCTTGAATGTGAATTATTATACAATGCATTGAAACTAATTTTTGCTAAGAATAAATTTTTAACTTTCATTTTTGCATAATGAAAAATGTCTTATTATTAAAAGTTTTTTTTTTTTAAATACCATAACTATTGAAAACTTAAAGAATTCAAATTTCATTAGAATTTAGCTGGTATTTTCATTTCTTTATTACCTTTTCTTTTGCAAAGATAATTAAGATCCTTATTGTTTTATATTAGGAGCAGAATGATCAAATCTGTCTATTTTCACTTAAATTTTAAACAACTGTATGCCTGAGGATTTTTTTTTTTTTTTTTTTGGATAGTTTGTTTTACTGCAAGAAACATATACTATTCATTTAATTTTAATACTGATACTTTGTAAATACCTCTTAAGCTTATAAAGCTTTACTTAAAATTAAATTTGCTATATTTTACTCATTTTTCTTACAAACTTTCTTGTTGGAAAAAGTCTCCTGATTTCCGTTAAAAAATCTCCTGCTTTTTTGTTATTAGAAGTTGGCATCTCTGAGACCGCGATACAGTCGGTAACAAAGGTGTCCGAACACTAGCGAAAGTTCCTATGTAAAAAAGGTACACTTCTTACGGTTTTGTTAAATAAATCCTTATCGAATCATGTTCTTAGACTGACTAAGAACAGGATTAGTCAAGGATTCATTTAACAAAACCGTATGAAGTGTACTTTTTTTACACAGGAATTTTTGCTAGTGTTCGGACACTTTTGTTACCGACTGTACGTAGTCCTCAATGTAATTTTTAATAAACGGTTTGTAATTTTTCTAGAAAGTTTTATTAGGCAGGCAACAGGATTGTATAAAAATATTTTTTTTCCATGTGTTCCCCAGCCCCCCTCCCCCTTCTTTCCCCGAATAAGATAACCCTCTCTGCAATTTTTAATACGCAATATGAGATATTTATACAAAGTTTTCTAAAAAATGTGAAGCGAGATGATATAAAAACAATCCTTTTCTTTCTCTCAGCCTCCCGCCCCACCCTTACAGGTATATGCAACACTCACTGTAATTTTTCATTAAAAGTAGGTAATAGTTGTTGAAATTTTAATTAAAATTGGTAAACTTGCGATATTTAAGCAATCACGTTTTTCTGTTCTGATCCTTCCTTACTCACCCTATGATATGTACAGCAATCAGCGTAAGTTTTTCTAAACAGTAAGTGATATTTATAATACATTTTATTAAAATGTAAAGCATAATAACATAAAACAATAATTTTCTTTTTCTCTGTCTCCCTCCCCCCCCCCCTCCGCAGAAATATATAAACCTCATTGTGATTTTTCATTAATAGTAAATGATATATGCAGAAAATGTCAACAAAAAATCATTAATGGGAATTAAAAAAAAAAAAAAAAAATCATTTCCATCTACCCATCCCATTTCCATATGCCCCAGTTTTTCAACTACATTGAACATTCAGTGTAGTTTTAATAAAAAGTAACATAGTTATACAAAGTTTCATACAAATAAATAGCATGGCGCAGTAGACATTTTGTGCCCCCCCCCCCCCCCCCACGTAAAAGAATAAATTTTTGTCTGACGGTGAAATATCATCAATATCAAAGATGAAATGTCTTTGAAACATAATTTTACTCTGTGGCATAATTTTGGACAATTTCAGTATATAATCGCAAGTAGCAATTCACAAATTACCCATTCTTCCGTTACCCAATTTTCTGTTACCCAATTTTCCACTTACCTATCTTTTCGTTACCCATTTTTCCGCCCTCCCCCCCCCCCCGTCTGATTTATGATAATGCATTGAAATTAATTTGTATTGTCCAAATTTACTATCTCCTTCTCTCTATTGAAAAAAAAGTTAAAATGGCACAAATATTCTGCGTACAAGGACTCTCAAAAAATTTTCAGATCAATTACATGTAATATATTTTAAAGTATAATTTGATATCTATATATCGTATGGATGGTTGGTTGGTTGGAGGATTAAGGCCGATTGACTCCTTATGTGTCCTAGGCCTATAGGGGGAACGCCCTCCGTGGGGGTCTTTCTAAGGGGTCCTAGCCCGTATTTACGCGAGTTTCAGAGGAAACCACGGAAAACTCCGAACGGCTAGGTAGATGAGCGCGACCTGGGATCGAACCCGGCACCTCCCATCTACCAGCTTTGAGCGCAGAACCGCTCGGCCGCTGGTGGGCCTATATCGTATGGAACAAAAGAAAATTAATTTATATTTCTTGGATACACAAAACCCTTTTTCTTGTAAAATAAGGTAAAATTATCATAAATAAAACTTTTACAAAATCCAGCAAAAATTTTCTGATTTCTTATGAGATGTAAGGAAATTTTTTCAATGTAAATTTGCAATGTTGTAAAGATTTTTTTTTAATACATCATATGGTGAATATGCAAAATTTAGAAGATATATATAGTACATAAAACCAACCTTCTTAATTTGTTCTCTTAAAATAAAATAAAATAAAAATATGAAGTTGTTTTTGTGAGTCCTTTTGCTGGGTAGTTCTAAATGGGATGTACTTCTTTTAGACAAAATGCTACAAATGTGAGGGCTACATAAGCACTACAATAAATAAAAATAATTTTTTGCGAGTTTTTTCTTTCCTGATTAAATAATTCTTTTGAAGGTTTTGGGCAACAGTTATAATATGTACTTGCGAACTGCATGATCTTCTGTTCTTGTTATAATATTCATTTGGATGTATAATACTGACAAGGATAGTATGAATCAGTAAAATTGCTACTGAAACCAAATTAAACTTAAACTAAAGAGCGTGGTCGAAAACATTGGCTACAGTACAAATTTGCTGCAACAACCCGCATGGGGGCGAGGCGAGATATGACCCTTAATAGTTTTAGTTATTCCTATAAAAACCAGCAAAACACGCATCGTAGTGAGAACGGATGGTGCTGTGGTAACGGGCTTGACTTCTGATACGGAGGTCCTGAGATCGAGTCTTCACAAGGGCAATTTGTTTATTTTTCTTTGCGTTCTTAATTAAATTAAATTATTAATTTAAGAAAAAATATTTATTACATTTTTTTTTTTTTTTTTTTTTTTTTTGAGTATTCCAATTAATAAAGTATTGATCATGAATTTAAGAAATGTATTTTTTTATTTTTTTGTTTATAAAAAAGAAAATCATGTTTAAAGCTACGAATATAGTTTCTAATTTATAACAATTATGATTAAAAGTAGAAAAATCATGAAACCATAAGTATTTTTCTCAATTAGAATAAGAAATATAAAAAGATTGATCACAATTATTTGGATTACAATTTTGTTCACCGTCAGGAGCATTTTGTTAAATATTTGGCTTTTCGTCGAGATTACTAGATTTGTAAAATTTATATTTACCCAGATTTTGAATTTTTTGAGCTGTAAACTATTTATAAATTAGTAAAATCATTTTGAGAAAATTTGTCATTGTGTTCAATATTATCAGTTCTTCCGACACCACCAAATTTCACAGTTGTTTAACGAAATATTTAAAATAAAAGTTAAATTCGACGTCGAAGCAACAGCTATTGTTCATTCAGGATTTTTCATGCAAAAAATTGCATGAATGAATAATACAATTGAGAGCAGACGATTAACTCTCGCTATTAATTTCGCCGTTAAAAAATAGTAATTAAAAATTTACATAAAACATAATCATTTAAAAAAAATTATCTGAATGTAATCATTAACAAAATCTTATCTAAATGTAATATAAATGTATTTCCCGTTAAATTATTAATTTTCTTTAAATTTAATAAATAAACAAATAAATTGGTTAATATATATATATATATTAAATTGTCCGCGCGAAAAAAAAAAAAAAAAAAAACTTGTTTTAATATAATTAATATTACAATAATGGTTTAATTTAATTAAAAATGTAAAAAATAAATATTTCAACTGAAATAAAAAATTAAAACACAAAAAGTCCTTGCGGGCACTCGATCCCAGGACTTCCGTATCAGAAGTCAAGCACGCTACTACTGCACCATCCGTTCTCACTACGATGTGTGTTTTGTTGGCTTTTATAGAAATAACTAAAACTATTAGGGGGTCATATTTCGCCCCCATAGGGTTGTTGCAGCAAATTTGTATTGTACCCAGCGTTTTCGACCATGCTCTTTAATTTGAGCTCGGTTTGGTTTCAATAGCAATTTTAGTGATTCATACTTCCTTTGCGAGAGATTTCTCTTCAACCCGAAAATTAATTACATAAATGCATCAATCATATCTCAATCAAAATAATAAACAAAATAATCAAAGTTAAAGTAGAAAAATTTTCCTAAACGAATTCGCGCAAATTTTTGTTTCTTATACACACAGACAGACATTTAAAAACTAGTTGGCATAGGTGGACTCTGCTCAGTTCCCCATCATATTTACATTCTCATAAATTTCTAGTTTGAGACATATAATCATGTTAAAAGAAATGAATTTGACCAAAGCTTGATATTATGACAGAATGAAATCCCCGCCTAATAGGCTATCCACCGTTCACTTCGATATATTTATCTTATTCTAATCTATTAATTTATTTTATCAGGGTCAATTCCGTTGTTCAGTTTTCATGCTACTATTTCCAATGCAATAATCCTCAAAATTCATATTTATATGAAAAATTTACAATTTCGCTATGTTGGTAAAATCGTAAATTACGAAAAATTTACGAAATTTTCCTAGTAGAATATTTGTATTCAATTATGTTCAAACAAATATCATAAACGTAATTTTGAAGTTGTCTAATGTATTTAGGATCCTCAAAATGGAAGTTTATGCTCAAATTTGCATTATTCTGACATGTCAAGTAAATCGTAAATTTCAAATAACTTACAAATTTTTTAAATTGGAAAAATCATAGTCTATCATATTCATGCCAGTATCCTAAATAATATTTCGAAAGTGGTTTGACATCTTTACGATGAAAATATCCCTCAACATTGACGTTTATGTGGAATTTTGTTCTATTCTGCCATGTTAAGAAATTCGTAAATTTCCAATAACTTACAAAATTTTTATATTGGAAAATTCATAGTCATTAATATTCATACCAGTGTCCTAAATAATATTTCAAAAGTAGTCTGACATCTTTACGATGAAAATATCTCTGAAAATTGACGTTTATGTGAAATTTTGCCCTATACTGCCATGTTAAGAAATTCGTAAATTTCCAATAACTTGCGAAATTTTCAAAGTAGCGTATTTATAGTTACTGATGTTCCTTCCGGCATCAAAACTGATATTTTAAAACTGGTCTGACATTTTTACAGTAAAAAGTTTCCATTTAATGCACGATTAAGTGAATTTTTGTCCTATTCTCCCATGTTAAGAAAATCGTAAATTTCTAATAACTTACGAAGCTTTTAAATTCAAATGTTGCAAATGAATAGGGTTCTTGCCAGTATCGAAAGTAATATTTTAAAACTGGTCTGACTTCTCTGCGACAATTTGTTCTTGAGATATCGTGTACACAGACTTACAAACTAACGGACTAACAGACTAACAGACACCCTACAGACAGACCCCATAGAAATTTTGTGATTTTCGGATTCCTCACACCTGAAAACGTGTAAAAAAGTCAAAAAACCGAAGTCGAAAATTTTCACGATTACCTAAGTTCCCCATTCCTATAGTATGATGGGGAACTAAAAAAAAAGTAGTTGGCATAGGTGGACTCTGCTCAGTTCCCCATCATATTTATGTTCTCACAAATTTCTAGTGCGAGACATATTATAATCATGTTAAAAGAAATGAATTTGACCAAACCTTGATAGAGTGTCAGAATGAAATCTCCGCCTAATAGGCTATCCACCGTTCACTTCTATATATTTATCTTATTCTAATCTATTAATTTATTTTATCAGGGTCAATTCCGTTGTTTAGTTTTCATGCTACTATTTCCAATGCAATAATCCTCAAAATTCATATTTATATGAAAAATTTACAATTTCGCTATGTTGGTAAAATCGTAAATTACAAAAAATTTACGAAATTTTCCTAGTAGAATATTTGTATTCAATTATGTTCAAACAAATATCATAAACGTAATTTTGAAGTTGTCTAATGTGTTTAGATCCTCAAAATGGAAGTTTGTGCTCAAATTTGCATTATTCTGACATGTTAAGTAAATCGTAAATTCCAAATAACTTACGAATTTTTTAAATTGGAAAAATCATAGTCTATGATATTCATGCCAGTATCCTAAATAATATTTCGAAAGTGGTCTGACATCTTTACGATGAAAATATCCCTCAAGATTGACGTTTATGTGAAATTTTCTCTATTCTGTCATGTTAAGAAATTCGTAAATTTCCAATAACTTACGAAATCTTTATATTGGAAAATTCATAGTCATTAATATTAATGCCCGTGTAATAAATAATATTTCAAAAGAAGTCTGACATCTTTACGATGAAAATATCTCTGAAAATTGACGTTTATGTGAAATTTTGCCCTATACTGCCATGTTAAGAAATTCGTAAATTTCCAATAACTTGCGAAATTTTCAAAGTAGCATATTTATAGTTACTGATGTTCATTCCGGCATCAAAACGGATATTTTAAAACTGGTCTGATATTTTTGCAGTAAAAAGTTTCCATTTAATGCACGTTTAAGTGAATTTTTGTCCAATTCTCCCATGTTAAGAAAATTGTAAATTTCTAATAACTTACGAAATTTTTAAATTCGAATGTTGCAAATGAATAGGATTCTTGCCAGTGTCGAAAGTAATATTTTAAAACTGATCTGACCTCTCTGCGATAATTTATTCGTGAGATATCGTGTACACAGTCTAACAAACTAACGGACTAACCCACTAACAGACTAACACACTAACAGACACCCTACAGACAGACACCATAGAAATTTTGTCATTTTCGGATTCCTCACCTGAAAACGTGTAAAAAAGTCAAAAAACTGAGGTCGAAAATTTTCACGATTACCTAAGTTCCCCATACCTATAGTATGATGGGGAACTAAAAGAGAAGTGAAATCATGTTTTAGACATTGCAAAACACACACACACGCACACACACACACACACACACACATATATATATATATCGAAAAACGGAATTCAAAATTTTTACGAAACGAAAATTTTCTTCTATTGAATATAGAAGAAAATAATAAGACCTTTCGCGTCACAAACGTTTTTCAGTGTCTTTTATTACAAAAGACACTGAAAAACGTTTGAACCTTATAAAAGTTTGAACCTTATAAAAGTTTTATAAGGCGTCTATTGACAATAACAGTGCCAAACAGTTCATTGATGTGTTATTTGATGGAATAGGCATTGATAAGTTCAAACTACTATTCTATTTATCGGCAGGATTAGGGTTACTGTTTTTTTCTTTTCTTTCCATCCAAAGAATACTATATGTAATTGGCTCGTCTGTGTTTCCATGATACACCTAAGGCGCCTATGATACGAGGTGACTCCATTGTTGCTCAGCAAAAATATAGCTTCCTATATAAACTTATGCTTCGGAAACTTTGACATTTGCGAGAAATGTTTCAAGAATTAAACAAATAAAGGAAGCTCGCTGGTTTGAAAATGAAACTCAGTAAAATAAATATTATGCGAAATTCCTTTATTCCTCCACTGAAGATCACTGTTGATATGGATGAATTAGAAGCGGTATGCAGTTATACTTTTCTGGGACAAGTCATTACGATGAACGGGAACGTCAGGTAACGGGGACGTCAGTCTTAAATTTCGTCTAAAAGAACATATGAATTACGTCCGCAAACAAGAAACCAATAAATCAGCTATTTCTAAACATTGCTGGGAGGAAAATCATTGAAAATGCAACACCAAGAAGGAATGATAATAACGGAATGAAATTTATTGGACACATACATTATAGTAGGAAGAACAATTGATTAAAGTTTCAGGAAATTTGGAGTAATATGTACTGAGAAAACAGTACATAAAGCAGCGACCTCTGTGAGCAATAACAGCACATATCTGCCTAGGCATTGAATCGAACAGCGATTAGATGACATGTACGGGTAGAGCACTCAATGAAGCTTCAACACGATGCCTCAATTCATCAATCGAAGTTACTGGTGAGTGATGGGGGGCCAGTCGCTTTTCAACGATTAAACAGTCATTTTCATTGGTGCGAGATCAGGAGAACGCGCTGGCCAGAGCAACAGTCAAACACATTCGGCATCAGTGAAGGTCCAGACAATATGTATAACTTGCGGTCGTGCATTGTCCTGCTTAAATGTTACGCTTCGGAGGCCTTGAACATAGGGCAGATCTATGGGCCTTAACTCGTCAGAAATGTAATGACTGGTATTCAGAGTGGCGGGAATGAAAACAAGAGGTGACCGGACGTGTATCCAATGGTACAACATACCATCAATCCAGGTGGTGACTCAGTATGCGGCTACCAAAATTCTGATTACCCTCAAAACTGCATCACTGATATGGGCGTCATTAATGTGTGATCAACGATGAACCTGGACGCAGGAATGGCGTGAAGTCACTTTTCAGACAAATCACAATCCTGTTTACAGCATCAAGATTGACTTATCCGTATTTAACGGCATTATGAATAATGAACATTGCCAGCTGGGATTCGACATCACCATACTGTCCATCATTTGCAATGATGTTATGGGTTCCCATTGGATTTTACTTCATGTTCGTATTCCTGGCACTCTGAACAGCGGCCATTAAATTTCTGATGAGTTAAGGCCCGGCCCTCTGCCCTGTATTCGAGGCCTCCGTAGCGCAAAATTTAAGCAAGATAATGCACGACCGCAAGTTGTTTGTATTGTCCGGACTTTCTTTGATACAGAATGTGTTCGACTATTGCTCGGCCAGCGCGTTCTCCTGATCTCGCACCAATGAAAATGACTGTTTAATCGTTGAAAAGCGACTGGCCCCCCACCACTCACCAGTAACTTCGATCGATGAATTGAGGCATCGTGTTGAAGCTTCATTGAGTGCTCTACCCTTACATGTCATCTAATCGCTGTTCGATTCAATGCCTAGGCAGATATGTGATGTTATTGCTCACAGAGGTCGCTGCTTTATGTACTGTTTTCTCAGTACATATTACTCCAAATTTCCTGACATTTTAATCAATTGTTTTTCCTACTATAATGTATGTGTCCAACAAATTTCATTCCGTTATTACCATTCCTTCTTGGTGTTGCATTTTCAAAGTCGAGCAGTGTAATTTTAAATTTAATTCAGCTAAAAAAAATTGCAGACCTAAATCCATTCATGAACTCGATTTCTTTGAAGCATTTCCTATTTATAAAAATTTTAAAAACCTTGTAAATTGTGATTTCGCTGTTCCCTATTTGTCTGATTGTTGGAAATTTTACATTCAGTCCACATTTTCTTAATTTTTTTACTGTTTACACAGCTACACATTCTTAAATTCCTATTGGCCACACTCCCCACCTTTTCCGTAATCCTATTGGTTGTACTAAATTCGGTCCCGCTCCTATATATACGAGCACTTCTCCAGTTTCAGAATTCTTTTTGCACTGAAGATGGTACGCTTAAGTCTACCGAAACAGCTGTATGCATCTCAAATATTTTTCTTTGGCGTTTCTGACATAGTAGTTTATTCGGGTTTTAATATTCCAACGCCAAGTTTCCTGTTATTATAAATTGCTATGATTAGCTATATTGTTTTACGAAATCGATGCAGCTTTCACTGTTTTGTGAAGTACATGCCCCCTGATGCGTATTTACTTCTAATTTTAAGCATTTTTATATAATTATTTCTGAGGTCATTTATTTATTTTCTCTGTCATTAAGTTTAAGGGTCCTTTTTTTATTATTATCATTCATGTCGGCGTAAGTAATTTAAATTGCTTTTGCCTCTTATTGGTTCTTAATCTGTATCGCAACATTTTTGTATCAGTCTTTCCTATAAGTTAAAATCAGTTCTATTCTTTTTCTTTTTTTTTTTTTTTCCTGGTATTGTTTTGTATCTATTAATTGCTAAATTTTAAGATTAAATTTTATTACGATATCTATCATTTATATATATATATATCAAGCATAGGTAATAGCAGAAATGTTTTTACTGCCAATTGCAGAAAGAAGCAAATATTTTGCCGCTAATGGGCAGAATTTGCACTTCATTATTATTTTATTTATTATTACCTTTTTCCAGTGCTAATTTCTGAATGTACAATGATTTCATTGCAAATGAATTGTTATTTTAGTTTCTATTTTTTGAAATGCATGATCACTTCACTCTTAACTTAATCTATATTAATAAAATCAGACTTTTGTCTGTAAATTTGTCTGAATCGAAAAATTTTGCGATATTTTCACGTTTCACACACCATGAAAGCCGAAAATGACTTCAGAAAATTTTGCCTGTGTGTGTTGGTCTATGAGGGAAAGTGGGGACATTCGCATGTTTACACACCTTCCAACCGAGGACGTCCTCGGTTTACAATTTTTACAAAATATGCTTTATTTTGTGTCAAATATTATTATAAGTTGTATCCCTTTGAAATTTTATATTGGCTCTTGGGCGCCTGTATATGCAGCTTGTTGTATGTGTGAACTCGTTTAAAGTGTGTATCGGTGAAAAATCGGTGCAAAAACAAAGTCCTCGTTTCCACGTTATAAACGCATGTTCCGTATGCGTCTTCGGTTGAGTGGTATAGTTGCACTGTATCTATATTTTATTTTGATATTTCAATTATGTTTTGTTGTATTAATGCAGCAGTAATAATAAAAATTACATATTGGATAATTAAGTAGAAAATTGTAGTAAAAGCAGAAAAAACTGTGATATAATCATTTATATGAATAATTTTACTGCCTAGATATTTTTGAAAAGCTTATGATTTAAAAAAATTGTGTAAACATTGTATGTATATATAAGTATTTACCGTAATGTCGGATAATTGTTAATCATCATGTGTGTGTGTACGTATGTGTGGAATCTTCTGGCTATCATATCTCCGAAACTAATAAGGATAGAACTACGAAACTTCAGAATTGATACAGATCTGGTGTACAGATGAATTTTTCAAATTTTAGTGAAAATTGGAAAACCGGAAGTGGGTCATCGGAAACCGTAAGTCCGTATCTCAAAAACAGTTCGAACGATTTTCTTCAAAGTTGCTATATAAACACTCTATTAGATGTCCTTTCGAATGATATAGTTGGTTAGTTCAAAAAAATTGACAGGCGTCCTGTATAAAAAGCTAATTTCAGATCTCGCAAGTGCATTCCTTTAAAAACGGCTGTACGGATTTTTTTCAAACTTGCCATATTAACCAGCTTTTAGATATACTTTTGTATGTGATTATTGTTTTCCGGTCAATAATTGAGTATGCAAAGTTTTGGTAAATGTTGGTGTCTGAAAAACGGCTCTAACGATTTTCTTGAAATTTTTTACCTAAATCTATTTTAGATACCCTTTCTCATGTATTACGTGCTTATTACGGTAAAATTAACGGTCATCCTGATTAGGTAGTTTAGTTTTAGATCTCGTAAATTTGTGTTTAAAAAATATCTTTTTTTTTTTTTTTTTTTTTTTTTTTTAACTTGCTAGGTAAATTCTGTTTTATATGTCTTTATACGTGTATCAAGTTTCTTTTACTGGAAAATTCAAAAAAAGGCATATAATACGTGTAATAGTAGGTAATGGAATGTCGTGTAGTTTTTTTCACACTAGATTTTTTTTTCTTATTTTTTAACTCGCTATGTAAATTCTGTTTTATATGTCTTTACACGTGTATCAGCTTTATCTTACTGGAAAATTTTTAGGTGTCTACTTTGTTAGGTTGATTTTATATGTTCTAATCACATTATCTCCTAAACGTAAGTGCATGTAATACGTGTAAATAGTGGGTAATGGAAGTCGTGCTTGTGTGGTTGTTTCACACCAGATTTTTTTAGGTTTATGTTGTCACTTTGATCAGTGAGTAATCAGATAAAATTTTGTGATGACTTACTGTACTTTTATCATTCTAGTGAGTGAGTATGTTTTACTACGCTATGGACAATTGACAACGGTCTGGGATACACCTTAAAGGTGGTCCGTTTTGTTTTTCTACTGGTTATTAGTTATTATTAGGTTGATTTCTTTAGAAATTGACCTATTGCAATCACTTCGTTTATTTATTTATCTATCTTGTCAATCTATATATAATGAAAATTTTATCATCACATTAACTTCCGAAATAATACTCCAAATCGAAACAAATTTGGACAGCGAATTTAAGAATATCTTGGATAAGTTCGCTAACAAAGTTGCTCCACCATTTTTTTTTTTTTCAAGTGGCATGGCGGCTACATAAAAATTATAAATCCATATTGTAAAAAAGAAACATATTTAAGACCGGATTTTCTTTAATTTTGATGTATACATGCTAAACAGGGAAGAGGAGCCACTCTAGGAGGAATGTCGAGTGATTCTAACTATGCTAGGCCCCTCCTCCGGGACGTTTATTTAAAAACTAAAAAAAAAAAAATACAAAGGCCGCCAGAGACAGGTCTCCCACGCGACAGGCAGCGGCATGCTCTATGCTTGTAGATGAAGGGTAGAACATTTTAGAAAGATGTTGATTTTTCAGATATTAATGTCCAGCTTTAGACTAGTGGGTGATTCATGAGATTGTGAGTTCGTGGATAGTTCATACTAGCCGCCTTCGGCGACCAGCTGGTTCGCGATACTTGAAAAACCCGACTTTACGAAACTTCCACTCGGTGGCGCCTGCGGCGCATTTTCCCCGTTTCAGGTCTTACAACAGCTTATTGACATATAGTGAAAATGGCTTTGTTGAAAAATTTAATCGCAGTAAATTCCCGCTCGGTAGCGCCTGCGGCGCCCTCTTCCAGTTTCAATATCTGAAACAGCCTGTTTGCTCACCAGGTTATGATCTTTCAAATTTCTGACTTTACCAAAGTCCCGCTTTGTGGCGACTGCGGCGCCTTGTCCCCGTTTTAGAACTTACAACACCTTCCTCTCTCATTAGAATTTAAAATATTGAAATTTTAAAACATTACAGCGCCATCTGGCGGTAGAAATTTCTGTAATCTACTGTTCGATTCTAAATCAACAAAGCTTTTAAATGATGTATTACTTATAAAATTATTTTAATTAGTAGATGAGATACAAAAGAAAACCTAATCAGGACACCTCAAAACGTGTAAATAAGGTGATATCTTGAATTCTACTTTCGATAATATAAAAGAACTTTAAAATATATTTTGAATGATGCATTAACTAAAACTGATTTAATCATAATTAGAATTTGAAATACGCGTATTAGAATAAAATTTAATTTGCAATTAAAATGTTAAATTTTTTGTTTATTCTCCGAAATCGATGAAATTTGAACTACAACATCGTCTTGTGATGAAAAACTCTGTATAGTAAGTTTTGTGTGCGACAAAGGAAAATTTAAGAATTTTGAAATTTGCAATTTTTAATCGCAGTCCAAAAACATGTGACCTCGATCAGAAAAAGATCTTTCTCTTTCGCTCTACTTTCCAAATATCATCTGCGAACTAAAAAGAGAGTTTCCACTGTTGTTCGAACGCAAACGCGGATTCAGAATGTCGCCAAAAACTGCAAGCATGCAGAAAATTAAAAAATTTATAACGGATTCAGTTTTTGAAAAAATCTCTCAATCTTTTGAAATATGATTCATCTAATCGTGGTCTCTGTACAAAAAAGAAAAAAAAAAAAAAAAGAAAAGAAAAGAAATGATTTATCTTACAAAGATTTTGAGTTATAAAATGTTTTGTGAAAAAATCGATGTTTCGTAAAATCTAAAAATATGGATTGTAATCCGTATTTTGTTAAAATGTTTATATGGTTCTAAAGATGATTAAATGACCTTTTTATATATACCCGTTGTTAAGAAATGAAACAGTTACTCTATCGTAAAGGGCGATTCAAAAATGACGATCGAGAAAAAGAGAAATTTTTGACCCTTTTTAAAACTTTTTTTTTAAATATAAATATACCGTATTTTTCAAAGAAAAAATTGTACCGTAAGAATCGGTAATAAATGCTCTTTCTCGTGGTACAGGTGTATTTTCAATATCTGCAACCGCTAAGCTGGGATGGCTTTACAAAAACGCGCGAAATTTTCGCTCTGTGTTTCTTCTTTTGAGAAACGTGCTGAATTCTACTTGGAAGGCGGAAAATATGATCGGCTCGCTTTTTAATTAGACGTTGGTCGACGTTTTAATTAATATCTCCCTAACTAATTAAAATTTTTAAATTCTTTTTTCACTATGCACTCGGTCAGGCTTCTGAGCACACGTATGTCAA
This sequence comes from Salticus scenicus, assembly GCA_963930645.1. Classification (NCBI taxonomy): domain Eukaryota; kingdom Metazoa; phylum Arthropoda; class Arachnida; order Araneae; family Salticidae; genus Salticus; species Salticus scenicus. The sequence continues at coordinate 15,171,363 of OZ005658.1, forward strand.
ATTTTGTGGTTCTGCGTTCAATAGGGGCTGACCGTATAGATGCTCAGACAGAGAGACAGACAGCTTCCTTTATTATTATAGATTGACCAGATAAGGGTCTCAACCAAGTTTATTAATGAACTGTATCCGTCATTTTTAACAAAGTGGCGGATATCTTAAATTAAACGGGGCCACTTGAAATCAGGCTACCACTTAAAATTATCACGGTAACTTCCGAAATAATACTCCTAATCGAAACGAATTTGGACAGCGAACTTATAAATATCTTGGATGAGTTCGTTAATCAAGTTGCTCCGCCTTTTTGTTTTCAAGTGGCGACCACTTCAATTTCAACGTATTTGCTTGGATTTTGATGCATATACATAGACCATATAAGGGTCTGAACTAAGTTTATTAGTGAACTTTTTCCGCCATTTTGTCTTAAATTAAGCGAGGCCACTTGAAATCAGCTTACTACTTGAAAAATTATCATCACGACACGATATCTTCCAAAATAATACTCCAAATCGAACTAAATTTGTAAGCGAACTTATAAAAATATTTTACCTTATAAATATTTTAGATGAGTTCGTTCACCAAGTTGCTTTGCCATTTTGTTTTCAAGTGGCGGCCACTTGAAAATTTCAAGTCCACATTGTATAAAGCGTATTTAAGACCGAATTTGCTAAAATTTTGATGTATATATTATATATAAACCATATAAAGGTCTGAACCAAGTTTATTAATGAACTTTATCTGCGATTTTTAATAAAGTGGCGAATATCTTATATCAAGTGGGGTCACTTGAAAATTTATCATCATGATAACTTTTAAAATACCGAATCAATTCGAACCAAAGTTGGACTGTGAACTTGTCTCATAAATATCTTGAATAATTCCGTTATCTAAGTTGCTCCTCCATTTTGTTTACAAGTGGAGGCCACTTGAAATCAGACTGGCACTTGAAAATGTGCTATCACAATAATTTTTGAAATACTAAATTGATTCAAACCAAATTTGGATAGTGAACTTACAGTTCAAATATCTTGGATGAATTCGCTAGGCAGCTTGCTTTGCAATTTTATTTCCAAGTGGCAGCCACTTGAAAATTTGTCATTATGATAACTTTTGTAATATTGAATCGATTCGAATCAAATTTGCATAGGGGACTTAGCATTCAAATATTTTAGATAAGTCGTTGGGCATCTAACTCCGCACTTTTGTTTCCAAGTGGTGGCCACTTGAAATCACGGTGCCACTTGAAAATTTCTTGTCACGATAACTTTCGAAATAATGCATTAGTTCGGACTAAAGCTAGACAGTGAATTTATCATACAAATGTCTTCGATTATTTTGCTGGGCAAGTTGCTCCGCCATTTTGTTTCCATGCTGCGGCCAAAGTTGAACATCAGGCTGTCACTTGAAAATTTCTTGTCACGATAACTTTCGAAATAATGAATTAGTTCGAACTCAAGCTAGACAGTGAATTTATCATACAAATATCTTCGATTATTTTGCTGGGCAAGTTGCTCCGCCATTTTGTTTCCATGCTGCGGCCAAAGTTGAACATCAGGCTGTCACTTGAAAATTTCTTATCGCGATAACTTTTGAAATACTGCGAACTAAAGTTGGACAGTGAACTTGTCATACAAATATTTTGGATAATTTGGCTGAGAAGTTGCTCCGCCATTTTGTTTTCAAGTTCCGGCCACTTAAAATTAGACTGCTACTTGAAAAATTGTCATAACAATAATTTTTGAAATACTGAACTAATGCGAACCAAAGTTAGACAGTGAACTTAGGCTTCAAATATATTGGATGAGTCAACACCACTTGTAATAATGCCTCCGAGCTGAGCTCTACGTCACGGAAGATCGGCCGATTTCATCCAATCCCCACGATCCAACATGTATCATAGGAAGTGTTGATTGGATAAAATCGGCCGATCTTCCATGACGTAGAGCTCAGCTCGAAGGCATTATTACAGGAGGTGTTGGATGAGTTCGCTGGGCAACTTGCTCTGCTATATTGTTTCCATGTTAACGGCCACATAATTTTTTTTTTTCATGATAACTTTTGAAATACTGATTTTATTCGAACCAAAGTTAGACAGTGAACTTATCAAACAAATATCTTGGATTAGTTCACTGAGAAACTTGCTCTGCCATTTTGTTCCAGTGGCGATCACGTAATTTGTCAACATGATAGCTTTTGAAATACTGAATTAATTCAAACTTAAATTTGTAGAGAAGACTTATCTCACAAATGCATCTGATATGTTTATTTGCCAACTTGATCCGCCATCTTGTTTCCAATTACCAGCCACCTCAAAATTTCAAATTTTTTTTTAAAGTATTTACTAGCTGTGTGTCAATCAAAATTTATTTTATTTTATAACTTAAAAAAGTTTTGCATGATTTTTAAATGAATTATTAATTTTCATTTATGTTTTGGTTTAGGTGTGGGTCATCAAAATTCTCTGTTGCGGGTTCGGTTCGATTTTCGGATTGATGAAAATTGACGTGAGGACATGAATGTGATATATGTTTACCTGTATGTTATGTTATGTATTGTATTGTATTTTATTGGGAAAAATAAAATTGTGTTCAGTTTGTTTGAAGGCGATAATTTGTAACATTTGTTGATTTACTATTATTTAGTTGTGTAAATATAGCATGATTATAATCCTAGCATAGTCATTTATATCTTTAAAAAACAATATTGCCTTCTAAGAAAAATGTACAAAAATTTTAAATTTTGTTGAGAAGAGAAACAATATTGTGCTTTTTTCTTTAAAATTTCCTCTCTTAACATTTAATTTTTCCAAAATATATATGCTTAAAATATTTTGTTAATTAAAACAATATTAATGTGTAATTGAATGAACTACATTTTTTTTGTAACTCAGAATATATTCTATTTTGAAGAGTAAGAAAATTAAATGCAAAGTTTGAGATGTATACCTGTATACTTTAGTTTCATAATTCTATTCTGTCTTTTCGCGAAAAAAAAAAAAATAAATAAATAAATAAATAAATAAAAATAGATAAATGTGCAAATTTGAAAAAAAATTATGATACATTTGCTCCTCTCCTGAATGCAAGGAAAATAACTGACAAATTTCAAATCCTGAAAGAGACGAATAGTTGCAATAATATAAAATTGCATAAATAGTTTGTATATGTTTGTAGTTTTATGTGTCTGTTTGTTTTGAATTGGTTTTCATTACTGTTTATTTAAAATGTTATGAAAACTTATCGTTAGAAAATATTATTTGAACACATAAAATTTCTTGAATTGCAATGTCTTGTCCCACCTATTCAAATATATATATATACAAAAGTTGAAACATTTTAATTTATTCCGTTGTATTTTTAGCCCCGCCTTTATTCCATACCAATTTTTTTTTAAGAGTAAATTTGTCTTATTATATCGAAGTTATACATTGCAGAAAAATACTCTTAACGTAAAGTTGTGTGAAATAGAGGCGGGGCTAAAAATGTTCCGGAATAAATTAAAATTATGGCAACTATGTATATCTTTATATATATATATATATATATATATATATATATATATATATATATGCATATACATATGACTCAATTTAAAAATGCAGCATTTGAGAAAAATCAACTTAAAAATAACAATAAGTATAGTCATGCACATATTTTTTAGGTTAAAAAAAATGCAAAAACATAAATTGAAAATTATTTCGTAATATGTCAAGTTTTGGTGCACTTACTTTAAAGCATTGGCTAGCTTACATTAAAACTGACACAAATGCCTCTCGTGTGGATAAATTGCGAGATATAGATGTCAAATTTTTGAGCATGTTGGGCTACTTCATGCACATTTTTCAATGACAAATTCGAAATTGCTCTTTTATGACTTATGTCATTTTTATCTTGCCAGGTTGCAATGTGATCTTTGATCTGCTGAAATTTCCTAGATGGCAACATAATGCACCTTCCTTGTTAATTCAAATTTAAAGACATATGTCATTATACTGTTTCTACAAACGATAATTTTTGCTAGATATTACTAATTGTTGTGATTATATATATATGTATATATATATATATATATATTTATTTATTTATTTAATATTACTTTAGAAACTATATCAAACAATTCGTTTTCATTTAAATATAAGTTATTTCTTAATTATTCTGAATAATCTTAATTTAATAATAATTAAAAATAGCAGTTATGTAAGAATTTTTTCAAATGGTTTAAGATTTTTAAAGTTGAATTTTTATATATTCAGACGAACCGAAAATTCAGCAGTATGGCTGGAAAGGCCGAATATTCGATACATCCCTAATAAACATATGTTTTGTACAAAAAATAAGGATTACAGAAATATGAATTATGGGAATTTGATTTCTTAAGTAAATGCACAGGTTTTTTATTTATTTGAAATTTTTTGTATATGAAAAAAAAAAAAAAAAAAATAGTACATATATATATATATTCTCTCTAAATTCAGATTTTAATAATGGTATAAATACAAAGAGGAAATTTTAGTTATTAAAAAATTTAAATTTGCATTTTAATTATTCATCATTTGCTGTTGAATGCTATTTGTCTTGAATATGTACTGAATGTTTACAGAAAATGGTTTGTGAAACTTATCAGAGAATATTCTCAGATAAATATATATTGTTGCGTACTTGGGGGTTCGTGAGTTGTCCGAGAATGAAAGGCAAAACTTACAAAAATTCAGTAATTTATTCACAGAATGTTTCAGAAAAATACAGGTCTATAACCCAAGTATCAGCTTCAATTCAACCAGTAAACACAGCTTAAACAACAGCTTTCAATAGCAAATCCACAGTACAAACTGTATAGCAATAACACTTGAAGCAAGTCTCTTTCAAAGAGGCTCAAAACAATGCAAGCATTAGCGAAGCTGGCGGAGAACTGAACTGACTGATTTGCCTTGGCGGGAAAACGCTCCTTATGTACCCCTGTAGAAAAGTGTGGAAGGTTCCAGAAATTTCCGTATCTCATTAGCCAATGAGATTAGAGCTTCCATATTTGGTATATCCCTAATGAGGATTATCTAGCCAAGGTCACCAAAAAAAATCGCCAAGGTGGGAAAAAGTCGCCAGATTTGGCGCCAAATCCATTACCTGCCTTATTGGGCTTTTTAATGCGTTTTTAAGGGAAAATAAGGCTATTTCAACGCTAAAATGACTAGAAATGCACAAAATTAACACTTTATCAACTTACTACGCCTCTTTGAAAGAATTTATACAAAAATAAACACAATTATTTACAATTTTGTAACACTATATGTTCTCAGATTCAGAATTATTAATTGTAAAGCAAATATCGTGAAATAAGGTCTTTTTGTTCTAGTTATGCATGTCAAATGGATTGATTACGAGTGAGTTTTATAATACACGACATAATACATATATAAACAAAAAAATTGCTTATGTAATTTAACAAAAAAAGAATATTCTCGATTATTCTCCAAATTTGGAACATCGGAGAATATTCTCAGAATATTCTCGTTCTCTGAGAATATTCTCGCCTTACATCTCTAATCAAGTGTGTAGCAAATTTGGTTAAGCAAGATCTAATAATTGAGTGAAAGGTGTAATAATATTTCTATTTCCGAAAACTTTTAAACCATATTAAAAATTTAAATAAATGCATGAGTACAGTAAAATTTCTAATTACGAAATCTCCGAAGTTTCTTCCCCATTGGTTGAAAATAGTAGATTTTTATACAACGAAAAGTTATTTCAACGATTTATTTAAAAAATTTCATGTGAAAACAATAAAGTAACTTATGTTTCTTGCCGATTTCTCTCAAAATTATTTTTTAAATGTACATTTGCATAAAAGAGAACAAATAATCTTCCTACATTTAATGAGATTGACAATAAGAATAGCCTTCGTAAGAAATCCAATATTTATAGACGTTTAAAAAAGGAAATACTAAACAAGCAGATGTAAATAGGTTTAAGGAAATATAAAAAATAGAGAATAAAGAGAAAATGCAATTACTGATTTTTATTTAAAATTAATTATTAGTAAATCATAAGTGAGAGTTGCTCCAATAGCAGTCAGTATAAACTGTCTTGTGAAATAAAGCATCCCACAAGCAGATATGTACACAATATCGTCTGCTTCAATTCTTCGAAGGTAGAAAAAAACCTGCCAATGGATATTATTACTGTCACCGTAACTATTTATACATTCTTTCGCAGTTTTTTTAATCTCTGTTATTTTTTCAGGAATTATGGCGGCACTAAAACTATATGTTAGAATAATAAAAAATCCGTATAAAATGTTGAACGTAAATTCGATTAAATAGACAGGTTTTTCCAATAGAACTTCTCTAATTGATACAAGTGCGTAAAGTGATATGAAAACGACCCCTAATGCATTAAAAGTAATCAGAAATGAAGGATATGCAAGGCCTAATTCTAGCTTTTGCAAAATGTTTATTATGTTAAAGAAATCTTTTAAAAGATCACTTCTCTCATTTAGAGTTTTCTTATTTAAGTGAAATCTCATAGAAAAATACTTTCTGAATATGTGCATGAGTTCGGAGTTTCCTCAAATTAGTTATTTAAATATATTTATAACAAATATTTCTTACTAATAATTCTTTGCTAAAATAACAGTGATATAATTAAATAAAGTTTGGCTTACCTGGGTTATCACAGGTAATGATGTATGCCATTTCTTGAAGAAAATCTCGTAACGCAATCATCAGATTGTACGCTTAAAAATGCAGTATGAATAACTTCTGGTTTAAAAACATAACAACTTGTTTTGCTGTAATTAAAGGGGATTAATATTTGTTTAATAATTTAAATATTAACTGCATGATAAAGGACTGCCTAGAATTTCACCTTTTAAAATTTATTTAATATTATTATTATAGATTTCTTAGGCACAAAATACGATTAAAATGGAACGTCAGTTCCGAATAACAAAAATTACATGATTAAAAAAAAAGAATTACAATGTACTTGTAGAGAGACGCGACACATCGTCACGTGATAAGGCAGGTGCACCGAACAATCTTTTGGCGGGAAGTAAAAAACAAAAAAGAAAGTTCGGAACAAGAAAAATGAAAGTTAATAAAAGAATGTCTGAGATTAAATATCACAACACCCCCTCTTAAGCTCAGAAATTTTTCAATTGTTCATTAATGCATTTCTATGTCTATTAAAATCAGTTTTTGGTAGAGCTTTTGTGAGGGCATCGGCGCTCATTTCTTTGGTAGGTTTGTATTGAAGCTTTATTAGGCCTTCTTGTATTAAGTTTCGCAGAAGATGATATCTCAGCTGTAAGTGTTTTGTTTTGGACTGGAATTTTTCATTTTCAGCAATCTTGATGGTAGATTGGTTGTCCTGGTACAACACTATAGGACATTCTTGCGGCAAATTTAAATCATCCAGTAGTTTGTTGAGCCACTGTATTTCAAGTGCAGCACTCGCAGCTGCGACGTACTCAGCCTCTGCTGAAGACATGGACACACAGGACTGTTTCTTCGAAGTCCAAAATATTGGATTTTTTCCTATCTTAAATAAATTTCCAGATATAGACTTTCTATCACTTGGATCATTGGCCCAATCCGAATCCGAATATGCTCTAAGAACAGGTTCACCAGAGTTACAAAGTTTTAATTTAATATCTTGGGTATTTTTCAAATATCTAATAACCCTTTTAACTGCCTCCCAGTCTTTCGCTCTAGGATTTTCGTTTCTACGGCTTAAGATGCCAACGGCAACACTTATATCAGGTCGCGATACTGTAGAAATATAAAGTAACGCGCCTATAGCCTGTCTGTACATTGTGTTGTTTGGTAAGAGATTGTCATTATCAGTTAATTTTATATACCCTGGTTCCATTGGTGTGTCAGAGGGCCGTGCGTTATCTAGCCCAAATTTGGTTACAATGTCTCGTATTTTATTATTTTGATCAAGCGTAATTACCCCTTTACAAGGTCTTTCTATATTTATGCCGAGGTAATATTTGGCTTCCCCAAGGTCGGTTAATGGATATTCTTCCCTAAGTTGATTAATTAGTATGTCAATATCGTGATTTTTACCAGCTACAAGTAGATCATCAACATACACAAGAATGTAAGTTTCTGTGTTATCTTTGTTACGTATATATAAACACTTGTCATGTTGACTTTGTTTAAATCCTAATTTACACAATGTTTCATTAATTTTCAAATTCCACGCTCTAGCGGCTTGTTTCAAGCCATATATCGCTTTCTTTAACTTACATATTTTATTTTCTTCGCCCTGGACAACATAACCCTCGGGTTGATGCATGTATACATCTTCTTGCAAATTTCCATGTAGGAAAGCAGTTTTTATATCTACATGCCTTAGATTCAAATTTTTATATAGTGACATGGTCAAGAAACTTCTTAGAGTGGTATGCGATGCAACTGGTGCAAAAGTTTCGTCATAGTCCACCCCGTATTTTTGAGAAAAACCCTTGGCAACAAGCCTGGCTTTATATTTCTCGACTTGTCCTTGGCTATTGTATTTGGCCTTGAACGCCCACTTACACCCTACTACTTTGGTCCCTGGTTGAGCGTCAACAAGTTCCCAAGTATTGTTTTGTCTGAGTGAATTCATTTCGTCGAGTGTGGCATTCAGCCAATTTTCTTTTTCAGCTGGGTTTTGAATTTTTAGTATATCATCAAAACACTTAGGCTCATCAATTCTTTTGTCATTTACTGCAAATGCAAATCTGTCGGGCGGAACACCTTTATTTAATCGTTGTGATCGTCGCGGCAGAGTTTGCGTGTCATCCGGACTATCGTTATCGCCCGCTATATCTATATTTATATCAGTATCTAATATTGGTAATTTGGACACCGGAATTTCATCATTTGAATTTTCATTCTTAATTTGTGATGTTTCATTATTGTGGGATTCTCTATTTTCATCCTCCAAAAATTTTACTGTTCTGCTAATTATTACATTTTTATTATTTGTGCAAATTCTGTAGCCTTTGCTACGATTATCATATCCCACAAAAATTCCTTCTTGAGCGGTGCTATCCAGTTTTCCCCTATGTATTTTATGTACATATGCATATGCGCGACATCCGAATGTTTTTATATTTGATAAATCGGGTTTACGGCCGGTCCATTTTTCGTAAGGAGTTGAGTCGCATGAGGAGGTCGGGAGCCTATTTTGTATGTAATTTGCAGTATTTACGGCTTCCCCCCAAAAGGAATTCGGTAAATTACTGTCTTTAAGCAGACAGCGAGCCATTTCGGTCAGCGTACGATTTTTACGTTCTGCCACGCCGTTCTGAGCACTAGAGTAAGGAACGGTAAACTGGTGCTCAATTCCTTCTTTATTCAAAAATTCATTCACTTCCATACTAGTGTATTCACCCCCGTTATCGGAGCGAATTGCTTGCACTTTTCGGCCAAATTTGTTTGCGGTCATAGCCACATATTCCTTTAACTTAGAAAATACCTCAAACTTATTTCTTAGCAAATATATAATAGTATAACGACTGTAGTCGTCTATAAATGTAAGAAAGTAATATTTTCCACCTACAGTGGGGGTTTTCATAGGGCCACATAAGTCTGTGTGGACCAGTTCGAGTGGTACGGAGGCTCTAAATTGTGCAGCTTTGGGGTAAGGTGAATCAGTTAATTTTGACATTATGCATGTTTTACATTCAGTATTATGTTTGCAATCATTTAATTTTATACCCACAGCCATGTCCTTGTTAACTAAATCTTTAATGTGGTTAGTATTTCTGTGGCCAAGTTTCACATGCCACTTGTTTATGCAATTTTCGTTATCACAAGTTTGTATTACAATGTTCGCTGTGTGTTTGTTTTCAGAATAATTTAATTGACATTCATATAAGTTATTTTTCACATATCCCTCAATGCATGTATTTCCCTGATTTACAATTTTACAGGTTTTATCATCAAATACAGCGATACAGCCATTCTCTGTTGCTCTTTTTATAGAAATTAAATTAGTTTCTATTTCAGGGACATAAAGAACATTTTTAAGTGTTATTTTGTTCTGTGTGTTTTCCGAATTTACGGTATACAAATCCACAGTACCGGAACCCAAAGATTTTAGCTGCGTGCCGTTCGCGATAGTGACGTTAGAAACGTTATTTTTAAGATCGCGAAATTTTAGTTTATCATTGCAGATATGTGAAGACGACCCTGAATCAACCACCCAATTTACAGTTTTATCTCCAACATAAAAAGAATACAATTTATCAGCTTTTGGTTTATTGCTCCCCTCTGCAATTTGAGCGCTATCTGGCTTCTCATTGTTCTGAGAGCATATGTTGGATCTGAAGTTGGGTTTTTTGTTGAAATTTTTACTGTGACTTTTAACAGCAGAATTATTTTTGTTTTTTAACTTATAACATTCTTCTATATTATGATTACTTTTCTTACAGTATTTGCAGAATTTCTCCGATTTGTTATGGTATTGGACTTTTAACGCTGAATTTTGATAAGTTTTGTTTTCAAGCCTTTTGGCATATTCATCAGCTAATTTGTTTCGTATATACTCAGGTGTCAATTGCGCTTCGTCTTTCGATTCGAGACTTGTTATGAGAACGTCATACGAAGGAGGGAGTGAGCATAGCATTAATGCAGCTAGGTGCGATTCGTCTATGACTTCACCTATAGCAGTGAGTCTGTCGCGTGTTTTATATATATCAGCTATATGTTGGTTTACATCACCACCTTCCATTAATTTTATGGAATAAAGTTTCCTAAGTAAGAAAAGCTTACTCGTAAGGGATGATCTTTCGTGGACTTGGCGCAGAGCATTCCAGCACTCTCGTGCTGTATCTAGATTCATAACATACACGATTTGTTCGTTATCAATAAGTAGATTTATAATGGCTCTGGCCTTTCTATTTTTTGAACGCCACTGATCGGTTATTGGGTTGGGAGGATCGTCAGTAATGACTGTAAAAAGATCCTCTTTTTGCAAGTACATCTCAATACGAAACTTCCACACATTATAATTTGTAGAGTTCAGCGGTTCAATTTGTATATCTCTCGTTGCTGACATACTTAAACAAAATTTTTGTAATAGTTTTGTTAATATTTGTTCAATTCGTAAATATTCATTTAATATTTTAAATCAACACAGTTAGGATAAATAGTACTTGAAGAAGAAAATGAAATTAAATAGTTTTCATGAAAATAAGCACTTTTCAATACTTTCGATTTAGTGTCACTTCGGTTTTGAAGAAACAAAAACAAATATTTTCGCTTACATTTTCATTTCTTATTTATTTTATTATTTAAATGTAGCAATCTCTTCCAATGTGCAATGAAAAAAAACTTTTGAACTTTTGTCAAGAATAAATCTAAATTTTCAATTCAAAATATCAGAATCATAATCTCATAGAAAAATACTTTCTGAATATGTGCATGAGTTCGGAGTTTCCTCAAATTAGTTATTTAAATATATTTATAACAAATATTTCTTACTAATAATTCTTTGCTAAAATAACAGTGATATAATTAAATAAAGTTTGGCTTACCTGGGTTATCACAGGTAATGATGTATGCCATTTCTTGAAGAAAATCTCGTAACGCAATCATCAGATTGTACGCTTAAAAATGCAGTATGAATAACTTCTGGTTTAAAAACATAACAACTTGTTTTGCTGTAATTAAAGGGGATTAATATTTGTTTAATAATTTAAATATTAACTGCATGATAAAGGACTGCCTAGAATTTCACCTTTTAAAATTTATTTAATATTATTATTATAGATTTCTTAGGCACAAAATACGATTAAAATGGAACGTCAGTTCCGAATAACAAAAATTACATGATTAAAAAAAAAGAATTACAATGTACTTGTAGAGAGACGCGACACATCGTCACGTGATAAGGCAGGTGCACCGAACAATCTTTTGGCGGGAAGTAAAAAACAAAAAAGAAAGTTCGGAACAAGAAAAATGAAAGTTAATAAAAGAATGTCTGAGATTAAATATCACAACAAAATCTGAGTAAGATATTGTAAGAATTCAATATTTCTCCCCATCTGTAAAATAGAGTACACAAGGAAATGTTTATAATTATGATAATCGCACTGCAAATATAATGAATGAAATAGGTATAAAATGTAAAAACTTCACGGAGGAATATTTGGTGAATTTGATATCCAAAAAACCAAAATTTCATTTTAGCTTCAATATCTCCGAATGAAATACAAACTAAAGTAGAAATTAACACCGGTGAAAAGATTGTAGTTATTATAATAGCATTTATAAGACGGGGACCGTTGGATTTCTTTACGTATCGTTTTCTGAGAAGATACAATTTTTGAACACTGTTGGAAATATTTTTCTTTTTTGCATTCAAAAATAGGAAAATGAGGATTGATTGCACTGGTAGTAAAAAGTAAGAAAAGCCTTGGATGTAATTATCAGTGAACATGTGGAAAATAGATGCTGAGATCCAGTGGAAATGTAATATACAGATAAATAATATAATTAAAAAAGATAATAATCTCTCATATGTTTTCAGACGATATTTTACTAGATTTATTCCAATTATGGCTAAATTACGCCAAAGTAATTCGTCTTCTCTCGTATTTTTCATTGTAAAATTGTTATACATTAATTAAATTTCAGTTATATATTTTTCTTTTTCTTCCTTCCTTCTTCTTCTTCTTTTTCTTTTTTTTCTTTTTTTTTTTTTTAAGGTTGATTTTAAATCTATTAAATTTTTCAATGTCTTGTATTACCAGTAAAGCTGGGATTTCTCTTTCTGTGATCTTGCTTTTATAATGAAGGAAAACTATATATTTTATTTTTTTTATTTTTATTTTCCACAAACTGAAATGTGGTTCAAAAATCCTTTTCAGATTTTCTTTATATGTAAGACTTCAGTTGAAAAAACTATATGAGCTGCTTATTACTTCATTTATATAAATTGTTTTCCATAAAATTTTAAGAGATTTTACCAGTTTAATAATAATTTTTTGTTCTTCTCTTGTAAAATTGTATTTTTATGAAACGATTTTTATTTCCTAAAAGGAATCTATATTCGTGCTGTTATTTACTCTTAAAAAATAAATAAATAGATTAAAAAAAAAGGAAAGAAAATTAAATAATATATATACACACTTTTTTATTAATAACAGTAAAAAGAATGGATAAAACTGTTGTCTGAATGATTAACAATTTCTATTAATAAATGTTTTTAAATAAAAATATTGTCAGTTAGAGTTAAGATCACTCGGTAATTACTTTTTAATTACTTGATTATGTATAGCTTGTTATAGGATAAAAGCATGCGTTATAAAAAATAAGTTAAAATAAAATTATCTTAATTAAACTCCTTATAGAGAAGATATAAATTTAAAAGATATTATTCATTTGGATAGAAGAAAGATTGGTAAACTTAGCGATGTGATATAACTAAAATTCTTCACGCTAAAAAAGTTTAATAGTGCTGAAGTTTAAATTTACTTTAAGAAGTGGAGTTATATATAGAAATGATATGATATAAATAAAATAGAAAATTCTTTTATTCCTTCTAAATTGACAAAACTTCACTCTGTTGAAACTATTTACAAAGACTAAGTTTTCCAATTCGTATGTTCATAACATTCCGGTATTTAATCTTCAGATTGAAATCTAATTTTTTGGGTTTGATTCCGAACAGTTACGAGTTTGCTTCGGCTGCGTAATGTCTTCATCTGCATTGATATAAAAGTGCGGGTATTTTTATTTATTTATTATTATTATTGTTATTATTATTATTATTATTATTATTTTTCAATTGTTCATTCTGAAGATATTCAATTGCCTATTTCGTAGTTCTAGAGGGACGCAAAACCTACTCAACCTCAATCACAATCTGTATTCTTATCAGATTTGTTCAAATGCCTTTAAAGCTACTGACGATAAAATACAGATGTATTAAATGAAATAGAAAGTCAGTTTAAATCGAGATTCATCTTCACTTATGAAAACTGCTAGACAATGTAAAAAAAAAAAAAACTTACTTTCAAGTTTCTGTGTCGAGTTATATAAATTGGTTATTTAATTATTCAGCATTCAAATTGTTAATATTTCGTGAATCAAAAATAATCAATATAGGCGATCTGTAGACTGCTTTAAAATCATCATATTTTATTATTTTCCACAAGGCGTCTGATCACTATCACCAAGCATCTAATCATTATCGTCTTATACTTTTGAAGAAGTTGATGTTCGATTAATACGATCTATTAAAAATAATGTATCGATTTCCTTCAAACAAGAAATTGGTTTAAAAAATGTTTTTTCTCTCTCTTGGAAAAATCGAAAGTAAATTGATAATTCCCGTAATTCGTCTTTTTTATCGGAAAGTTTTCATATTTAACGGAGTTTATTTTAAAACTTCTTAAAGATAAAAGCTGTCAATACATATGTACACGGGTGTATAAATGCATAGCTGAATTTTCCCCGAAAGGAGTGGTGTTGCTACAAACAAAATTTTAATCTACTCATGTATTTGTTTAATAAATGAACATAGAAACACTTTAAAAAAAAAGAATTGATAGTGAATCGATATTCATACTTTTAGTAATATTTTTTTCAAGATTGCATGCAAAATTAATTTAAATAATTTAAAAAAGAACTGGTATACGTCAAATTTATTTTTAAATGACAGTAATTTAATACAGGCTAATAGAACAGTCAGTTATACGCCCACATATATAAATATATATGTGCGTGTTTATATATATATTGTTACAAAAATTATGGAATGCAAGAAAACATGATCAAATACCTAAAATTATTTAGAGTAGCCAAAAGCAATATATATATATACACACACAGGGTCCGCCAAAAGTCTCACCTATCTCGAAAATGTGTCGGAATTTTGAAAATTGTTGAAACACGCATTCAATTAATTCGAGAGGGACCTCTTTTCGTGAAAACATTTTGGGCCCGGGCGCCGCTAGGGTAGGCAACATCAAAATTTCAAATGGGAAAGTATATCTTGTAATGCATCCCTGGAAACATCTCATCGAGACAATGAATTTGATATAAATAGTTTTATCCTGCGATGGTTATTAAAGGAAATACATGAGTATAAAAACCACATATCAAAACTCGAAAAGAGTCCCACACTAGGGACCCTATATATAGAGAGACTGGACATTGACCGAAAGTCGGCCATCTTAGTGCCAATTCGGAGCGATCCCCGTAGAACGTAATGCTTTTTTCTTTGCGATTGACGCTTTACTATACAACATAAATGAAAGGAAATTGTGCTAAATCTGTGCAGAAAGTAATGCAGAATATAAATATGTAATTTTTTTCGTCTTAGAGAAAAATAATTTGAAGAAAAGCGAATTTTATATTAACCTTCGACATGGTTACTTTTTCAATTCCTATTGGAAAACAGGGGAATTTTTTGTTGTATATTTCTATATTAAGCAAAATACGTTGATTGTGAAAGCAATTCTACCTTAGTGAAAGTAATTCCACCTAATTTTTTCTGAGGACATACATTCTATACATAAAAAGTTAGAAAGAAAACTTTTAACAAAAATATGGTAATCTTAGTTTTTGTCAAGTAATTCCTGAAAAATGTAAAACTACGGCAGAAGAACAGAAATTATTTTTTATTATTTTATAAAAATATTTACGTAATATTTTTATAAGCTAAAAATACATATTTTATATTTCAATTACGCATTATTAATAATAATGACTTAGTTAAATATTAAAAATAAATATTTTGTTAATAATAATTTGTAAAAATCTTAACTAATATCTTTAGAAGTTAAAAAATGTTTTTATTTATTTTATTTACATTTGCTTATTTCATTTTTTATTTTTATTTTTATTATTTTTTTATTTTTATTATTTTTTTTTTAAAATATTATGTAAATAAAAATAACTACTTATTTAAATATTATTTATAAAATTTATTATGTCAATTATTATTTTTAAAAAATTTATATTTCATATGTTAGCAAATAGCATACACCTTATTTTCTTTATTTTTAATAATTTATTTCAAGAAATCTGATACATTTTGCGTATTAGCAAAAAACCAAAAAATATATTTTTATATAGTTATTTTAAATATGTATTTTAAAATATATCAGAAAAAAACATTGAGATCTAACATATTAAATATATTCAACAGAACTTAAAAACTAATAGCTAGCAAATAAATAATGTAATTATCTCATATGTTACAAAATAAATACGTAAAACAGCATGCAATAAGAGAATTCAAAGTATTTAAAGCATGGTATAAAATAAATAATTATGCATTTTTATCTTTTAAAAGTATTCCAAAATTAAAGCAATTTACCTCCCAACAAAGTAAAAAAGTAATAAATAAGTTCTTTTTCGATTATGACTTAAAATAATCAAAATTTCTTCTCAGCGTAATGATAAGCAATGGAGCAACTGGCACTAAAATGGAGAATTTCGTCAAAAAGCCGGCGCGCCAATGTCCAGTCTCTCTCTATCGAGGGTCCCTATCCCACACCACCCTCCTATCTTGAAAATGCGTCGGAATTTTGAAAAATGACGAAACACATGTTCGAGGGAGATCTCTTCTGGTGAAAACAGAAAACATTCTGGACTCGGGTGGGTGGGTGGGGGGTCGAAGGGGGCAACTCGGAGGGCAACTTGTTTCAAGTAGGAGGTATGGCTTGTGATACATCCCTGAAAACGTCTCTTCAAAACAATAGATTTGATATAAATAGTTTTGTCCTGCGAAAATTATTTAAAAATATATATGAGTTTTTCAAGTTTTGAAATTTTGATTTTGTACTCATGTATTTCCTTTAATAATCATCGCAAAACAAAACTATTTATATCAAATTCATTGTTTTGTAAAAGGGTTTCCATGGATGTATTGCAAGACATACCTTACCATTTGAAATTTTAAAATTGCCCTCCCTACAACCTCCCTAGCCCCACTTCCGAACCCAATGTTTTCTCACCAAAATAGGTCCACTTCGAATTCATTGAACACGTGTTTCGTCATTTTCCAAAATTCTGACACATTTCCGAGATAGGAGGGGAGTGTGGGACTTTTGATGGACCCTGTATATACATACATGCATAATGCTCTGCATCGTCACTACAGTTATGGATGCATTAAGAAATACTAATAATTCAGGATATATTCACCTTATTGGAGCGATTATAAAGAAACAACAGTTAAATTAAAACTCCACAAAACGAGTAATTCTTTCAAAATCAGAAAGGGTGTAAGACAAGGTGACACAATTTCACCTAAACTGTTCAATACATTAGTTTAAGAAGTTTTTAAGAAATTCAATCGAGACGAAAAATGCATAAAAATTGATGGAGAATTTATAAATCGTTTGATGTTTGCGGATGACAATGCATTGATGGAAATTGACATTTGCAAGACAATGCGGGTGACATTGACATTTGCAAGAAATGTTTCAAGAATTAAACAAGGAAAGGAAGCTCGCTGGTTTGAAAATGAAACTCAGTAAAATAAAAATTATGCGAAATTCCTTTATTTCTCCACTGAAAATCACTGTTGATATGGATGAATTAGAAACGGTATGCAGTTATAATTTTCTGGGACAAGTCATTACGATGAACGGGAACGTCATGTAAGAAATTAACAATAGATTTAAACTTAGATGGAGAGCATTTGGAAGAAACAGCGTTATATCCAAAAGCAACCTTCCAATTTGTTTGAAAAGAAAAATTTTTGATCGGTGCATTTTCCCTTAGCTTGGCGACGTTTAGTTGCAGACGCATTACACGGCGTCTTTATCATCTAAAATTGCGAGTTTCCTTATGACAGGAGAACAAATTATTGTTTGTATTTGATAAATTTGGCGAAATTTTCTTATAACCCTAATAAAAAGTTGACATCACTTAAGGAAAATGGGAGAGTTTGGAATGGCTTACTCATTTGACTTACGCAAGCTTAACTTTAAAAGGTGAGAGTTTTATACTTTAGAATACGGAACATTGCTTTTTTTCTTGCGTAAAAAATAAATGGTTTCACGTATATTTAAAACCTAAAGATGCATCTGCTAAACTGAAACATTTTTCTATCACCACTTTTTTGCTTTATAGCCATAACGGACACTCATAATAGAAGAGAAGTCAAAAAAGATTTTGGTAATTCGGAGGACTCTATATATACTTTTCATGACTGGCGATTGGTGACAAAATCAGCTCTGAACTTACATTACGTCACATTTCTCTTCGTATTACAGAGCTGTAGGGAACCTTGGTTACCTAGGTAAAAAAAGTCAAGTAAGTTTGCTTTTTATGGGACGCGCGCAAAATCCCTTTAGGACAAAATACACCCAGAGAAAAGCCCTGCATATTTGAAAAGCTTAAAATAGACTAAAAATCAAACGTTTTTGTAGTATATATACAAAATATATTAAAAAATGAATTTAGGTTAAAATGACAACGAAAAAAATGGCACCGAAAAATATGGCAACGGAAAAAATGTTAACGCCAAAAATTATAATAATCATTATTAATGAGTAGAGATGAAATTACTTTCAAAATAAAGATTTTAAAATAATTTAAATAGAAATAATCTGGTGTTTCACTCACACGACTTACTCTTACCCTGAAATTTAATACTATGAATATAGGTTGGAGATTAAGAGGTAAGATAACGAGTACTGTTACGTAAACCTATGTTAAACAATTCAAATTAGGCTTCGAAAGAGTTTTATATGATAATTAGTTGTGTGTGAGAGGGGTTGCCTCCCCACTCAACTCCCCGTATCATTAATGCACCTACATTTATATAGAATTTAATTCTGTTATTAAAATTAACGGAAAGTTCAGTGTCATCTACCGATGGCTGGCATGGCATTCAGCATGTTAATAAAAATTAAAATGCTGTTGCAACAATTTCCAATTATAGCCCTTCAAAACAGATTAATTTTTATAATTTTTTCTATTTAATTTCAGAAACTTCCTCGAGAGTGAATGGTGTCTTCTGGAATTTCTAACTGCTCTGAAACAAGTCCTCAAAGATAAAGTTCACAGAATAATTCTAATTAAAATTGAGGATCTGTCCAAAGATATAGACCCAACCATTAGAATTTATCTGGAAAATACGACTTATTTGACATGGGGAGAGAGCAGTTTTTGGAAAAAAAACATTATTTGTTCTTCCGTCTGGCAGTACTGTTAAGAATGCCGAATCAAGAAGTTTAAAATATCAGGGAATTAGATTCAACTTTCCATCTCCTAGAACTGAAGAGGGCCGCGGTAGCCCAGTCGGTAGAGCGCCGGCCTCGTAATTAAAAGATTGCGGGTTCGGTACTCGAGCCTGCCAACGACCGTCGTGTACACTAATGGTGGCTGGTGCACGTAAAATCTGTCGTGGCCGCAATGTCCTCCATGTTCCCATCAAATATTATACCTCTGGGGATCACCGAAGCGGGAGAGCCAGCCCTTCCGTGGAGGTTCAAAATTGGGATGGCATGTCTCCGGACCACCTCTAGGGGTGTGTCTCAGACCGTCGCCAATTGCCCATCTGCGCAGCACTAGTGCGACGTAAAATCCAACCAACCAACCTAGAACTGAAGAACATTCAACAAATTTATATACAACGATAGATTAAATAAGCTGCTTGTTAACTGGAAATAAATATTTTATTTTAAAGAATTAAAGGGAGCTTTTTTCTTGTATTATGTAATATAATAAAAAATATGGAGTAACTGTACTCGACATTCTGAATATTTAATAATTATCGGTTGTTTAAATAGATTTAAATTAGAAAAAAAAAAAAAAACGTTAAATAAACAAAAGGAAAAATCATATTATTGTGTTTGAGCATCTCGCCAAATTGTATGTCCTTTGATGGATCGAAAGTTATTTAATTTTTTTTGTGCATTCCTTCAAAACACTGAGAAAAATTTCTATAACTGACATCTAGAATCTAAATTGTGGCTCTAGAAAAAATAGTCCCATGTCATCCTTATAAATTCTAGTCCCCTTTGAAAACGAGTTCTTGAAACCCTTATTAGAATTCTAGAGAGTTTGTCTATATTATCGAGGTCAAACCTATTTGAAAATATCTCCAAATAAATGCGAACACAAGAGGCGGGTTTCAGCAACTATAATCTTGGTTTATGACCCAATTCTAGGTAATCAGGCGACAGTTTTTCGCCAAAGAAAAGATTCAGAATATTGCTTCACCATCTAGAAATGTGTAGACTAGAAATTCTCGATCCTTTCGTCTATTCAGTTTATTGGCGTGCCTTATGCGCATAGCTCGGAAATCTATATTTCTAGTTAAGGGATTTAGAAAAATGGTCACTTATTCATTCTAGATGAAGGCGGTATATATATATTTTTTTCCTCAGTGTATGATTGAAATTTTGCAAATAAACAGCTTAATATTAAAAAAATGCTCATTTGGATTACCGTAAAAAACTTTTCACTTATAGAATATAATAATAATAATAATAATAATCTTGTTAACGATTATCCTTCAATGATTTTCATGTCTGATGCTCAAAACAGACTTATATTTTCTCGTTGCTATTAATTTATATCATTTCTTAATTTAAATATTTACATATCTTTTATATTTATTACATTTTAATTTAATTTATTTATTTTTATAAATCTCTATTTTATTCCCTCTGCACCAGAATTTTCCGTTAATATTCCGTGAATTTTCCGTCCTCCTATCGTCATAGAACATTTTTATAACTGATTGGCAGTTAAATTAAACTTAGGATATATCACTTTGTTGCAATCATTTTTTTGCATTGAAAGATATATGATGTGATGTATCGAAGGCTTGAAATCATGAAGAGGCGATCCTTATTTCGAGAAATATTTTTATTTCTCATTTTCTCATTTACAAACACGATACGACACAGACAAAAGTAACATAAATAAAACACGCAGGGATCGATCCAGGCAAAATTTGGGTCCCTTTTGCGGCCCCTTCACAAAATTCCAAATAGTAAAAAGGGACCCTTCACAAAATTCAAATTCATAAAAAGGGACCCTTCACAAAATTCAAATTCATAAAATTCATAAAAAGGGACCCTTCACAAAATTCAAATTCATAAAAAGGGACCCTTCACAAAATTCAAATCCATAAAAAAGGACCCTTCACAAAGTTCAGATTTATAAAATGAGTCCCTTTAAAAGATTTTGTTTTATAAAAATAATCCTTTTATTAAATGTTTTCAGTATTATTTTTAATTACTGCCTTAATTTGGCTCAACGAAACTCTATTAACTTGATATTAAACATTTCATAAAGTGATTGTAAAAACGGAAAACTTTCCACAATATTTTACTTTTTCACAAAAATATTTTATATTTCACAAAAATAAATAAAAATTTCACAAAAATATTTTGTTTTTCACAAAAAAGGGATCCAAAAATTAAAACCTGGATCGACCCCTGACACGTAAATATTTCACATAATTTAAAATGAACTTTGAATTTCCGGTCCACCAAAAAAAAAAAAAAAAAAAAAATTGAGCGGGACTCAAACCCGGCGTTTACACTTCTCGGCGTTGCATCATTCACTGTCTAAAACAAAAACAAAGTCTCTCTTCAATCGAAAGTTCTTTTTCAGCGCTGGACAACTAGCGCCCTCTAATGAGTTTTAAAGTCATAATTAGTCTGAAGTCATTACAGTGATATCAGTCACAGGGGCTTACGTATTTATTAACCACATACCTTGTGACCCTGGAAACCTCTGCGCATGTGCTGACTCAACGAGTCCAGCATTAAAATAAGGGTGATAATCTTCGTGGTTGAGAGAAAATAAGTATAGC
This sequence comes from Salticus scenicus, assembly GCA_963930645.1. NCBI lineage: Eukaryota > Metazoa > Arthropoda > Arachnida > Araneae > Salticidae > Salticus > Salticus scenicus. The sequence goes on from OZ005658.1 coordinate 15,193,145, forward strand.
TCCATGCCTTCCTAATAAATTCCATTTCCGTTTGCCCGCGAATTCTAAATATAACTATTAAAATTTTAGATCGTTTTCCTGCATTATCTTGTTCAAACTTATTTAGAAATCTCTACAAATAACTGTGAACTCAAGAATTAGGTTTTAGTAACTATAATCTTGCTTTATGTACCAATTCTAGGAAATCAAGCCAGATTTTCTCTCAAAATAAAGAATTCATTACATTCATCATATTGTTTCACTGTCTAGTTAAGTACAGACTAGAAATTCCCGTCATCTATCCAGGTTTTTTGATTACCTCATACGCATAGCTAGTGAATATATATTTCTAATTTAGGTATTCAGAAAAGGACTACTTATTCGTTCTAGATGGAAGCGGTATATTTATCCTTCTCAACGTGATGATACTTTAAAGTACCACTGGATTAAAAAGGGTTAAAAATCGAATGTTGTTTAGTGTTTTGGGAGTAAAACCGATTGACTACTCTAGGGTTCTAGGCCTGAGGGGGTATGACCTCCATGGGGATCTTCCTAAGGGGTCCTATCAGGTATTTACGCGTTTAGGAGAAAACCACGGAAAACTCCGAACGGCTAGACCGATGAGCGCTATCAGGGATCGCACCCGGCACCTCACGTCTACCAGCTTTGAGTGCACAGCCGCTCGTCTACTGGTGGCCAAAAATCGAATAGATATCAGACATTTTTTAAAAGGTATCTATAAGAATTAATCTCACTACATGTCACAAAACGCTACATGTGCCCGCCTTCGTTCAAAAAAGCACATTCCAGAGTGCTGTCGCAATTTTTGATAGTGTTTTTCACGATCTTCACATATGTGTTGCAATGTTCACGTTAATAATCATCTATCAGCCTTAGAAAAAATAATTTCCTAAAAATATATAATTGTTCACATTTTTTTTTTTTCTTTCAGCGTCTTTTTCGAACTTCGTGTACCGATGGAACACTAAGGTGCCACTTCACTAAACCTTCATTAAGTACTAGGATGAGGTGATATGCATAACATTTATTTTCTTCCGTACTAGAAAAGCCCCGGTTAGGAAACGAACCGAATTCTGAATGCGGAAAAAATTTCAAAATCAAACTCGAAATGTACAATACTCGGCCTGATGCTGTTTGCGTGCCAATAGATCAAAGTTTGTTAACGAAACCATTTTTAGAAGCTACACTTCTTCCAGAAATAGAGGAAGCTTTAGAGAAGAGAAGAAGAAGAAGAAAGACGAGGAGGAAGAAAAGAAGGAAGCTTTAGAGAAAAAAAGAAGAAGAGAAAACGAAAAAGAAGAAAAAGAAAAAGAGAAGAGAGAAGAAGAAAGAGAAAAGAAGAAAGAGGAAAAAAGAAAGAGAAAAGAAAGAGAAGAAAGAAGAAGAGAAGAAGGCTTTAGAGGTATACTCTGTACGCCCACACACAGACAGACCAAGAATATATCTTAGCCATTTATATATAGATATATAAGAAGAATGTATTGGATTCGTGAAAATTATCTAACTGCGAATTTTACTGAATTCACACATTTTTTGATGTCCTGACCTGAACAAGGTTTAACTATGATTAGAAAATATCTGTGTGCCTGCGTGTGTCTGTAATCAGCATATCTTAAGAAGAAATAGCAGAAGGAATTTCAATTTCAGCATCCTAAATTTGTATTACATAGGAATGCTATACTAAACTTTTCGTTGAGCTCAAGCAACTGGTTCGTGTACAAGGACATTCAAGAGGATTCTAATACATTACGCCTATGGGAGATATTTTCGGTATGTATAGCTTAACAATTATATGCCGAACTAAACCAGATGAAATATATATATATATATATATATATATATATAGATAGATATATTATATGCATAAAGCCATAATTCATGTAGAATATGGTATGAAAATCATTCAACGTTCGTTTACAGGGCTACACAAAATAACTTGAATATAGTGAAACAATTATTGGAAATTGATGGAAGTGCATTTCACTTGTGACGTGTGTTATTAATATAGGATTATATTTCAGTGTACCATGTGGTGTGTACATTTTTTTTATATACAGGATAGCCAACAATTAAGCGAAAACATTATTTTTTATTGAATGTAATTCATGGAATTTTTCACTATAACATTTTACCATGTCCAGGAAAACTCTCTGCTCAAGAATGAAAATTAATTCCTCCTACCCATAGAGTAAAGTATTTTTAAGCTAAATATTCAGCGCTTGTTTTTTTTTTTTAAGGTTTCCTGAATACTGAAGTCAAGTTTTTAACATTTGATCTTTGTCTATATCTCTTATTACGGTTATTTAAAAACAAATAATTTGAGGCAATTCAAATGTCGTATTTGATGTTAATATAAAGTTGTTACTCGAAAAGTTTTATCAATATTGATAAATTTCTAGGAATGGTGCGGGGTGAAAGTTTCGGGAATTATTTAGAATGAATTTTTAAATGCAATAATAGCTTTGAATTTTGTATAAATGTAGGTACAATATTCAAACGGGAGGTTGAGGGGGGGGGGGAGTCCCACGCACACAGTATTACTTATCAAGATGTGTGATTCGGTTATATGTATCCAACACGTAGTATAAAGAGATTTTCAAAAAATTTCCATTTCCCACCCTTTAAGAGCGGAGGGCATAAACACGCTTTCAAACTTACAAAAAAAAAAAAAAAAAAAAAAAAAAAAAATTATACATAAAGGGGGGTAATTAACTCTGCTCCAAATTATCTCAGAAAAGCGATTTTTTTGCTGTGTCGGTTGGTTACTTGCATGTATCACGCATTATAAAGAGATTTTGCGAAATTATCCCCTCCCCCCTTGGGGCGAGCAGAGCAAAAACATGTTTTCAAGCTTAAATCTCCTTCAATTATCTTAGAATGACGAATTTTTTTGTGTGCATGTTAATTAAATGTTCGCAATATAGTGGAATTCCCCAAAACTTTTAACTTACCCATGGGAGTGGAGGAATAAAAAGCGGGTAAGTCACTGCCGTAGGCAGTGGAGACACAGACATTTTATGTTGCGAACGGAAAAACCACTATCGTACGCGGCGGGAACTCTAACTTACATTTCAAAAGATTTCAGATATATATATATATATATATATATATTATTTATATATATATATATATATACATTTTATTTATAATGATGTGGAATTTTGAGAATTATTTAAATATAGTAGCCAGCGAAGCGGGCAAAATATCTTAGTGTTTACATTAGAATAAGTAACTGTCAACAAAGGAAAAACAAAATTAGTTGGTTAATTTCATTGTAGTTAAAACAAGATTTGTTTGTTTTCTCAAACAATGATTCAATTTTAAAAAATGTTACCAACAATGGTTTATAATATGAGATTTATTGTTGCATGAAAGAATTCTGTGAATCTTTCACCGATTTCAATCGTTGTATGTGAGTTATTTTCTGCGTTAAAGATTTAATTATCTATTAGTTGCTAAAAATATATCGAGAAGAATTATTTTGAGTTTTTTAAATGTTTCCTGACGAGGTAATTCACATCAAGTTTACTATTATTAATTTTAAGCCAATATTTCCATCAGTTCATAACTTTGATGTCTAGAGGTTCAATTCTGTTTGATATTATCATAATCTCTCTCCTAGATTAATCAGTATATTCTCGATATTCATATAAAGATTAAACTAGTAAGTACAGAGTTAGTGTAGGATCCTCTTGACAACTTTTCAATTTTGATGCCGTTTTGGCTATGAATTAAAATAATTATCGTCATTGCATAATTTAAGACCGTGGCGAGAAACCTCCGAGCTACTTTGGTGTCAAATTTCAAATTTCGCCGAGAGAATCCTATATTTTTGCTTTTCAATATTCATAATATATACATATATGCATGTATATTAGTTATATTCAATGAAATTTTATAATACTATTTATCCTTATGGTTTGAATCATGAGTATTTCAATAAAGTTGTAAAGGTTTATTCCAACATTATTCCCCTCCATGAATATTCCCCTATTTACTCTGAACTTAATCTAATGTCAACCAGAAAACTACTCGATTCAAACAAACGTGGTAAAAAACCTTCTGTTTATGCAATATCAAAAAATGCTATTAATAAAAAAAAATCCTAGAATTGCAATCAAATTATCTTAATAATTATGATTGGCTCTCTGTCAGAAAGTTTATATTTGCTATCAAAAAAAAAAAAAAAGTTTTAAACTATTTTAATTTTTCACTTTTCTGATATATTTTCTGATGTAATTTTATATCGTGTAAAACAATTCAATCTCAAAATTTCTAAAAAACCTCAAAAAATACAATCTAATTCCCAGATAATTATCAGTTTTTCAAATCAAATAATTAATAAAATCAATATCACATCAATTATTAATGATAAATCTTGCATGTTTCCCATCAATGATTTACATATTTCTCACACATTTAAATATCCCATTACTCTTGGTCGATTGATATTCAACTACAATTCAGTGTCAAAGTCTAACATTTCTGCTGATTTATCTTGTAATTGTGATGATCCTTCCTATGAAAAATATCATTGGCGAAAAATGCCCTGACGACTTCGGTGCCAATTTTCTAGAGTTGCCAAGGGCATCCTGTACTAAAATTCCATTTTGATATTACACAGTTGAAAATTTCATGTTTAAATAAGGAATAAATTATGGACAACAACATCAAAAATAAGTAAGGGCTATTTTCATTGTTGTTGATATTTTTCGTTTTCTTCTAACAATGATTTAATTTTTATTTCCAACAATGGTCTATGATAGGAAATTTATTGTTACATGAAAAAAATCCTTGAATCTTTCACCGATTTCACTTCTTTTATGTGAGATATTTTTTGCTTCAAATATTTGATTATTTTTTATTGCTAAAAATACATCAAAGGGAATTGTTTTGTGTTTCTAAAATGTTTCCTGGCGAGGTAATTCACAACAAATTTGCTAATATCAATTTTAAGTTAATATTTCATAACTTTGAGGTCTGGAGGTTCAATTCTGCTTGATGTCATAATCTCTTTCATAGATTAACCAGTGTATTCTAGATTAATTCACATAGAGATTAAACTGGTGCGTACAGAGATAATATACATCCTTTAGACAAATTTTGAATTTTTTTTTACCATTTTCGTGTTGAATTAAAATGTTTGTCGCAACTGTATAAGTAAAGAAATTAGCGAGAAGCGTCCAATCTACTTCGGTGTCAAATTTCAAATTTCGCCAAGGGGTAACTTATAAAAATATTCCAATAACTCATAAAATTTCCAAATTGGAATCTTGAAAATTGACTAATGTGACACAACATCAGTTTTGTGATTTATCCGAACGCCGCGATGCAGCACAGTAGCTTTTCAATTGTTTAGGGTACTGAGCTTCTGTGTGCAAGCTACAGCGGTTTAAAGTGGCTAAATCCACTGCCCACTGAATACTAGTATTCAGTGGGCAGTGCTAAATCAGAAGTTGAAGGAGCAGATCATTTTACTGAAAATCACATGAATATGTTGGTTATAATAATCACTCTTGAGACTGTGCACGAGTCCCCACGGACTGAATTAGAATAAATATTCTTTTATTAGTTTTAGTAGTTTCTATTTAAGTATTTTATTGTTCACTTTTATTACTGTGATTCTAGACTAGGATCTATGCAATCTTAAAAACTAGTCTTAACTAGTCTTCAATAAAAATAATAAAGCAAATGCGTTTTTTTTTTTTTTTTTTTTAATAAATCCAACGCATTTACAGTAAAAGTAAGAATTTTGAAAAATCTCACGTGAGATTAGGGGAGGGGGGGGGGGGTCGAGCGAATTTTCTCGAAATCTCACCAGGGGGGAGGGGGGTCCAAAAATCGTCAAAACTACCTCACGTAATCAATGGACGTAACCTTACAAGTTATTCCAGACGAAAACTCGTTTAATAATTTGATAACGAACGTTACATCTAAATTTTATGTTCCTATACTCATTTATTTAAGAGTTATGCACAAAGGAATAAAACAAGAAAGCAACCTATTGTTTAACTTTTGGAAATCATCATATTTTAGAGTTTAGAAACACACTGTTCTGCCTCAGTGTTTCTTCTATGAGCGAAGTTGAGACATGTTTAAGTGTTCACCATAGATTGCTTCCACTTTGTATCCGTTTAAGAAATTAGAAATTGAGTATAAAAGTTTCTAATCCTGATCAGAAATTATTACAGCAATTTATATTTATTTACTTATTTTATATGTACATATAACGAGTGTTATTTTAAATATACTACAATTTATTTCAAACAAATGTCTTTAGCATTATTACTCATGACATACAAAAGTAAAAATTACTGAACTGAAAAAGGTTATTACTATTATTTGTTTTCTATTTTTCAGGAAATGGTTTTCGACGAAGTACATCACGTCGAAAGTGGTTATAAGTAAGCATTATTTTAACTTTGCAACTTCCAATTAAATAGTCCAATTTCAATGCTGTTTACTTTACTTTATTTTTATTATTTATTGATTTATGTTAGAGGGTTAATTTAACCAACTAATTAATTTGTTTCAATGGTAAAAGAGAAAATTTCATTTAATTTCAAAGTATATAGGGAGACTCGAGTTCCCTACCCCCCACCACTTCCTCGATTATGCTCTTATGCAAGGCCATTACTAAGGAAATAAATTCTGGATCGAGTTTTAAACACTTTGTATGACATATAGTAAAGCATCAATTACACGTCTTTTACATTTATACAGTCGGTAACAAATCTCCGTCCGAGTGTGTCTCCGAACACTAGCAAAAATTCCTATATAAAAAAGGTACACTTAATACAGTTTTGTTGAATAAATCCTTGTCGAATCCTGTTTTTAGACTGACTAAGAACAGGGTTCGACAAGGATTTATTTAACAAAACTATATTAAGTGCACTTATTTTATATAGGAATTTTTGCTAGTGTTCGGAGACTTTTGTTACCGACTGTACGTCTTTTTAGTGAAGTTCCGATTCATTCCTAGTCAATTTAATGTAAAAATTCTTCGTTTATACGTCCTCAATAACAGTTATATGTCTTTTTCACTATTCTGAAATTCTCAAAATTTCGCAACCGGTTATTTTTTGTTCAAAATAAAGTTTAAACTCCATTAAAACAGGAATAAACTACTACGTCAGAAACGCCAAAGAAAAATTATTGAGGTGCACCTCAATAATTTTTCTTTGACGTTTCTGACGTAGTAGTTTATTCCTGTTTTAATATTCCAACGCCAAGTCTCCTGCTATTATTTAAACTCCATTCTCAATATCAATTTTGTTGAGTATCTGGGCTGTGATGCTGATATCATGGCCTGAGAATTATTCATAATCGATGAACTAGTTGAAAAAAAAAATGTCTGATACTAATTTAAGCGATGATGATGTAGAATGGGAAGAAGTTAATATATCTTTCTTTAAAGGCGCAATGGACTGCATTGGAAAGATTCAAACTTATTTTGCTTGTCAAAACGCAAGTAAAAAAACATTAAATAAACTCAGTTCAATTCACATTGTAGTTCTTAGTATTCACACACAATCAGCACATCAGGCATGTATTAAAGATTTTTCAATGTAATTAAATAACTACCTATGTAGACATAAATTGCACTATACAGTCGGTAACAAAAGTGTCCGAACACTAGCAAAAATTCCTATGTAAAAAAAGTACACTTCATACGGTTTTGTTAAATAAATCCTTATCGAGTCATGTTCTTACACTAAGAACAGAATTCGACAAGGATTTATTTAACAAAACCGTATGAAGTGTACTTTTTTTGCATAGGAATTTTTGCTAGTGTTCGGACACTTTTGTTACCGACTGTACTTATTAAAGGTATGCAATATTTATAATTAATATTCAAAATGTGTTTATATAGTATTCATGATATGTAATACAATGCTCAAGATATGAAATATATATTTAGTACTCAAGTCATGCATTAATGGTTGATTTTTTCCTCACTTTTTATAATATATATATATATATTAATTTAATTATTATCTTCAAGCCTAAACTCTATTATAAAGAACTAATTATATCTTTAAATAAATTTGTTTTCGTATGAATTTTTTTTTTCAATACCATCAAATTTGTAATAATCAAAGTTTTGTTTTTTAAATTTCGATTGTACGTCTTTTTACGCCAGTCCCTTGAAAGACGTATAAACGGTGCTTTAGTATTAACCCGTTAGTAGTCGCTATAGGCAGCGCCACCTATTACAGATTGCGCATTTTTTATTTAACTCTCACCAATAATTTTAAGAAGTGATGTGATCTATGTTCCTTCGATTTTATTCGCGTTTTATTTATATCAAATGCTACTTCTAAAGATTTGTGGTGGATATTGAATAAAAAGTCTGTCAACACTGAAGGATGGACGGCAAATCGACCAACTAGCGACTACTAACGGGTTAAGAAGGACTAAAAATGAAATGATTATAGTGTTTTCAATGTAAAATAAATACTTTTGTTTATAATATGTTTAATGTATCTTTTAGCTATTTACGAATGAAAGAAGAAAAGCAAGTGTTTATAATTGACGATGACGAGTTTATTTTGATATTGCCTGAAGAAAAACAGATTTTAATTATTGACGATGACGAATTTATTTTGCTATTGCCTGAAAAAAAGCCCAAGAAATTTAGAACTATTAGAAAAATTTTCACCAAACTGATCTGTTGTTGCCGAAAAGCTCCTTGGTGAATAATACCTCATCCAAAATAGACAATGTATAACATTCAAGTAATCAAAAAATTCTAAGAAGAAAAATATGGCATAAGTATATTTTTTAAACCATCCCGAATTTAAATACTTTAAATATTAAGCTGATGAAATCAATTATTATCCACAGTACTTTGGCAGACCTATCACTTTCAGATCTTATACAAATAAAGAAGAAAATACTGTTTAAAAATATATTTATTGAAAAATAATGAGGAAGGATTTCCCTCAGTGATATCAATTTGTATGTGAATGGCGAGGAAGGATTTCCCTCGCTGTTATTATATCCATCAAAAATCTACGAGGAAGGATTTCCCTCGCTTGTAATACATCCATCAAACATCGACGAGGAAGGATTTGATAATATATCCATCAAACATCGACGAGGAAGGATTTCCCTCGCTTGTAATACATCCATCAAACATCGACGAGGAAGGATTTCCCTCGCTGATAATATATCCATCAAACATCGACGAGGAAGGATTTCCCTCGCTGGTAATATATTCATCAAAAATCTACGAGGAAGGATTTCCCTCGCTTGTAATACATCCATCAAACATCGACGAGGAAGGATTTCCCTCGCTGATAATATATCCATCAAATATCGACGAGGAAGGATTTCCCTCGCTGGTAATATATTCATCAAATATCGACGAGGAAGGATTTCCCTCGCTTGTAATACATCCATCAAACATCGACGAGGAAGGATTTCCCTCGCTGATAATATATCCATCAAACATCGACGAGGAAGGATTTCCCTCGCTGGTAATTATATTCATCAAATATCGACGAGGAAGGATTTCCCTCGCTGCTATGAATCCGTCAATTTTCGAAGAGGAAAGATTTCCCTCGTTTTTTCCTTCTATAAAAAATTTACATAATAAAAGGAACGAATGATGAAAAATTGAATAAAAGTGGCGATATGCCATTTGATGATAAAGCAAATTTCTTAAATAAAATAAACAATTGTAATTAAAATAAAATAAACAATTGTGATTAAAATAAAATAAACAATTGTAAATTATTTGTCCTTTTTTGCGTCTCGTATTTTTAAGATAGAGTTTTCTTCTTTTTTTAATGTATTACGAAACCTCCCTATATCTAACCTCGATGTAACGTAAATCTCTTTATATCAAATTTTTATGAATCCCCACCCTCATTAAATTTTTATTTTTATTTTTATTTTTTACATATGTTTAAAAAAAAAAAAAAAAAAAAAAAAAAAAATCTAAATATCCAATAATTTTCGAATTTCAAGACAAATAGGCAGTTTTACGTCCCAGATATTAATAAGTGATGGAACGCTAATGATTTGTGTTGCACTTTGATAAAAAAAAAAAAAAAACTCAGCTTTTTTTCCTTTAATATTCAGTGTGATAATGTTAAATTTTTTCACCTTTTTGTCAAATAAGATGTCCTCTCCTTTTGCCCCCTATTTTACGTATTTTTACATATTAATTTAAAATGAACTTGTGATGCAAGACAACGTTCAAAGCATAAAACAGCACGTATTTTGTCCAAAATATACAGATAATACAACGGAGGCTCCAAAAAAATCTAACAAGATGAAAAACTGAAGAAAATAGTCTCTATAACTTTTGACAAATTGCATTAAGGCAATCTTTTTTTTCTTTTTTAAATCTTTACTTTTTGAACCCACAGGGTTCAAAAAGTAAAGATTTATTATATATGTATATGAGATTTATATATATATTAATAATGAGATTTAATATATTATTAAATCTCATTAATAATAAGATTAATAAGATTAATAATAAGATTATATATATTATATATAAATCTCATTTACCAACATATATATATATATATATATATATATATGTGTGAGAATTTATTGCCGAAACGTCAGTGGAGGCCCTCTGTTGTCTGTCTGTGTGTTTGTCGCGCGATAGTGACCACAAAAAACCCGCTATTGACTTCACATTTGGTACACATGTTTATGATTACCACGAAATTAGCTGTATAGTTTTGGGTGTCCGTTCCATTTGTAGTTTGTGTACAGGGTCACGCCAAATTTTTTTTATCATTACGGTCTATGGGAAGAATTTGTACGTCGCGCGACAGCGGCCGCAAAAATCACGCTATTGACTTGCAATTTGGTACACATATTCATGAGCCGTACGGAATCAGCTGTATAGTGTTAGGTGTGTATTCTATTCGTAGTTCTTGTACAGGGACACGCCAAAGTTTTTCTTATCATTACGGCTTATGGGAAGAATCTGTATGTACCACGATAGCCACCGCAAAAATCAAGCTATTGACTTCCAATTTTCGCCGAAAGGTCAGTGGACGTCCTTTGTTGAGACTGAAAAAGATTTTGGGTTCCGTCTCTCTGTCGTGTGATAGCGGCCGCAATTAGCTGTATAGTTTTGGGTTTGCATTCCGTTTGTAGTTCGTGTATAGGGACACCCCAAATTTTTTTTTATCATTACGGTCTATGGGAAGAATTTGTATGTACCGCGATAGCGGCCGCAAAAGTCGCGTTATTGACTTGCAATTTGGTACACATATTTATGAACTACACAGAATTTTTGCTGTATAGTTTTGGGTGCGTATTCCATTTGTAGTTCGTGTACAGGGACACGCAAAATTTTTTCTTATCATTACGGCCTATGAGCAGAATTTGTATGTACCGCAATAGCGGCCGCAAAAATTCTCCGATTGACTTGCAAATTGACACACACATTCAGGCTCGGTATAGAAATAGCTGTATAATATTTTATGTCTATATTTTTTATGGATTGTGTGCAGGGACACGCCAAAATATTTAACATTACGGCGTATGGGGTGAATTTCGTTTAAACGCATTTTAACATCATTACTTTGCAATCAAGAAAATTAAACTAGCGTACGTGAGTAAGTTGCTTAAACTTATGTTGTTCGAAAAAAATATGTACTCTTAGGCTTTTTAATTAATGTACAGGACCTTACAAAAGTGTTCTGACAATGTCACGTTGTCATCCAAACGATATTAAACAATTATTAATTTTAAACGCAAAATAAGCTGAATAGTTTTTACTGGTGTATAGAAAGTTTATGGTTCGTTTACAGAGACACACAAAAGAATTTCGTAACATTAGAGCCTATGGACAAATTTTTAGTTAAGCACGCATTTTAATGCGTTTATGCTGCATTGAACTTAATAGAATTTACATACATTATAAAGATGCTTAAAATCATGTTTACTCTTAAAAAAGGATATGTATAGACTAAATAATTTATGGAACCACACAAAATAATTCCGAGTATGTACTGTAATCATCCAAATGGTGTCAAATTAGTTTGAAAAATTAATGATTTATAATTAATTATGTGTATTCTTATTATTGGCGTTTATAATAACTGTGGCTACTTTTCCGGGATACATAAAAGAATTTCGTACTATTACGGTCTATATTAGTCGGTATTTCTTAAAAGTGTATTTTAACATGGTTACACCCCATTAAACATGATGAAATTTTATTAGAATTTTAAAAGCATGTTTTTCTGTTGAAAATTGTGGGCATAGAATTGGTAATTAGTTTACAGGATTACGCAAAATAATTTCTATATGCTATATAATTTATTATTGTTATTTTTATTTATTTATTTATTTATTTTTATTATTATTTTATTTTATTTTTTGCGTGAAATTTGGTATTTATGAATTTCAGAGAAATAATACAAGACGGTCGTTTATTAAGAATACATATATATGATATAAAGATAGGTATACAAAGAGAAATACAGCGGCTGGTTGAAGGGGGCTGACACCCACTCATTAATGTATATCATTACGGTAACAAGTCGATCGAATCAATATATACTGTTATATAATAAGGAATAAATAAAAATGACCTATTGAATAATGTCTGATGCAAATAGGACGTTGAGGCTCTTGATATGCAGATCCACTAGTGAATACCTTTTGAATTTTTTTGCCGAAACGTGAGTGGAGGCCTTCTGTTGAGACTCAAAACGGTTTTGGGTTCCGCCTGTTTGTGTGTTTGTTGCGCGATAGCGGCAGCAAAAACCTCGCTATTGACTTGAAATTTGTATACATGTTCATGAACCCCACGAAATTAGCTGTATAGTTTTGGGTGTGCATTCCATCTGTGGTTCGTGTACAGGGACACGCCAATTTTTTTCTTATTATTACGGCCTATGGGAAGAATTTGTATATACCGCAATAGCAGCCCCAAAAATCACACTATTCCCTGGAAATTTGGTACACATGTTCATGAGCTCCACAGAAATAGCTGTATAGTGTTAGGTGTCTATTCCATTTGTCGTTCGTGTACAGGGACACGCCAAAATGTTTCTTATCATTACGGCTTATGGGAAGAATTTATATGTACCGCAATAGCGGCCACAAAAATCCTTCAGTTGACTTCCAAATTGGCACACACGTTCAAGCTTTGCATAGAAATAGCTGTATAATTTTTTATGGCTATATTATTTATAAACTGCGTACAGGGACACGCCAAAATTCTTAATAATATGACGTATGGGGTGAATTTCGTTTAAACGCATTTTAACACCATTACTTTGCTACCATGAAAATTAAACTTATGTTGTTTGAAAAAAATATGTGCTCTTAAGCTTTCTAATTAATGTACAGGACCTTACAAAAGTGTTCTGACAACGTCACGTAGTCATCCAAGCGATGTTAAATTTGGAACAATTATTAATTTTAAACGCAAAATAAGCTGAATAGTTTTTGCTGATGTATGCAATGTTTATGGTTCGTTTACAGAGACACACAAAAGAATTTCGTAACATTAGAGCCTATGGACAAATTTTTAGTTTAATGCATTTATGCTGCATTGAACTTAATAGAATTAATATACATAATAAAGATGCTTAAAATCATGTTTACTCTTAAAAAAGGGTATGTATAGACTAAATAATTTATGGAATCACACAAAATAATTCCGAGGAAGTACTGTAATCATCCAAATGATGTTAAATTAGTTTGAGAAGTTAATGATTTATAATTAATTAGGTGTATTCTTATTATTGGCTTTTATAATAACTGTGGCAACTTTTCCGGGATACATAAAAGAATTTCGAACTATTACTGTCTATAGCAATACATGAAATTAGCGTACGTGCGAGTAAGATGCTTAAACTTATGTTGTTTGAAGAAAATATGTGCTCTTAGGCTTTCTAATTAATGTACAGGACCTTACAAAAGTGTTCTGACAATGACACGTAATCATCCAAACTATGCTAAATTTGGAACAATTATTAATGAAAAACGCAGAATAAGTTGAATAGTTTCTACTGGTGTATACAATGGTTTTGGTTCGCTCACAGGGACACAGAAAATAATTTCGTGACATTAGAGCCTAGGGACAATTATCTATTTAAGCGGATGTTAGTGTGTTTATGCTCCATTGAAAAGAATGGAATTAACATCTATTGTAAAGACGCTTAAAAGCATTTTTACTTTTAAAAACGATATGTATAGACTAAATAATTTATTTATGGGACCACACAAAATAATTCCGATGACTTACTGTAATCATCGAAATGATGTCAAATTAGTCTGAAAAAATAATAAGTTATAATTAATTAATGTATTCTTATTATTGACGTATATAATAATTGTGACTACTTTCCAGGATACATAAAAGGTATTTGCACTATTACGGTCTATAGTCGGTATTTCTTAAAATTGTATTTTAGCATGGTTATACCTCCATTAAACAAATTGGAATTTTACTGAAATGGTAAAAGCGTGTTTTTTGGTGGAAAAGTGTGGGAATAGAATTGATAATTACTTTACAGAGTTACGCAAAATAATTCCGATATGCTATGTAATCTTTTTGCATGAAATTTGGTACAAATGAGTTTCAGAGAAATAATACAAGACTGTCTGTTATTAAGCACACATATATATGATATACAGATAGGTATAGAAAGACAGATACAGCGGGGGGTTGAGGGGCGCGGCAGCCCCCCTCAGGAACACATCTGTTTATGTAGCAAGTCAATCGTATCAATATATACATCATATAATAAGGAATAAATAAATATGACCTGTTGACTAATGTGTGATGCAAATAGGACGTTGAGGCTCCTGATCTGCAGATCAACTAGTAATTATTATTAATGATAATTACTATTTATGAACATATATGTATATATATATATATATATTAAATGGTTAATAGCTCTTAACTAAAGCATTATAAGGTAAAATATGCAAAAAACCAATGAAAAATATACCTGGATCTATATCCGGCCTGTAAAAGATTAAACATTCATTTTTTACCAAAATTAACGCCAGGTTGCTAAGTTTGTCGCCAAAGCATTCTTTTCGCGACACGTTGTCATCTGCGTTGGTGACGAATTTAGTAAAATCACAAGATTAGAGATAAATTTGGCAGAAAATAGTTCAGGATTATCAAAACCAGTAAGCCCTTTCTCAGTTTTATCGGAGTTAATTTTTCTGTATACATTGCATCGTTTCTAGCCGCTAATTTTTGTCAAAGAGTAACAAAGTAGTTTCTCTACACACGAGTGAATTCTGTTGAATTATAAGTTGTGCATTTGCCAAGGAGCGGTTCTGTAAAAAGCAGTAGAATGTGATTTCTGAACAAACGATATTTTTGCTTTTATGTAATCTATTACCATGAATTTTGTGATTCCAATAATAGTCTTCTTGTATTGTTTCCAAGAATATTCATAGACTGTAACCAGCATGTTTATTTACAAACCACTTACATGAAATATTTTCATAACAATATGTATGTTTCAGTGAGTGTACAAGGAAGTCATACGGTGCCCACATCAAATTGTTTTTATTGTAGAGTCTTATTTTCTGAAAATGCTTTAAAATATATATATAAAAGATTATTTACAAATTGTTAGCTAACTAATAATTAGTTGATACTTGATGGATATAAATAGTTTTTAGATAATTTCTTATATCTATTAATTTCTGCATCTTAATTATAAAATATTTGTCTGTACTATGGTTGACGTAACGGCTATAATATTCAAAATATTTTAAATTCCCTCAAAATGATTATAATTCCAGTTCTCAAAGAAACTGTATATGAAATTTACATTAACTTGTGTTAGAATTGTCGTTTATAAGTACCATTCATTTAAGAGAGAGAGAGAGAGAGAGAGAGAGAAAACCCTCCCATTAAACCATTAAAAATAAATAAATAAATAAAAATAATAACTGTAGTTTAATTTAAATCTTGCGTATATGTTTTTCTTTCCTTTTCTCTCTCTTTTTTTTTTTTTTAATTCTAAAATAATGCTTTGATCCCCAACTTCAATCATTTAATCTGATGAAGCTTTCAGAATAAATTTACTTTTATGTCATATAATTTTAACATCAATATAATAACATACTTGCCAACCATCTCATTAATAACCGTACAAACAATTGTTAACGCCCTTTGAAAAAAACGCCCCTTTTCTCACACCACTATATTTTTAAAGTTATTCTCTCCAAATGTTGTTACGATTAAATAAGACTAAAATTACTCTAAAAAATTGGCTGTGAAAACTGTGGAAAAAAAAAGGCGGGTACTAAAAATTGTACTGTTCATAATGAGATGGTTGGCAAGTATGTAATAACTAAAATAAATTACATGTTCTATGTAATTTTTATCTAAAAAAGGTTTCTTCGTAAAAGATGACTTAAAAGCAGGGCATTCATAAATAATTAGATGTGTATACATAATAAGTAAATAAATAAAATCTCTGACTATCCTGAATATTATACTTAAGAGTCATGGTCACTTCATTCAGGCTTTCTCAATTCAAACCAAAAATTTCCTACATAAAACTTTTTTTTTTCAAGACACGTTATACAGATATAAAATAGATACGTTAATTACTGTTATAAAAATTGGCTGTTTGCTACTCGTGCTTGTGCATTTTTACGCCTGGTGAAGGGTCATGCTAAGATTTTCGACACCAAATACATTTTGCGATTCTGTTTTGTTTTGTAAACTCTGTTCTTCATAACAAGTATGTAATGTAAAAAGTTTATTAAATTCTGTCTTAGAGATGCGGAGATATAGCTATCAAGGGAAACGGGCATAAAAGTACCACAAGTACCATTTACTTTTATGTCAGATAATTTTAACATCCATATAATAATTAAAATTAATTACATGTTCTATGTAATTTTTATCTAAAATGTTTCATCGTAAAAGATGACTTAAAGCAGGGCATACATAAGTAATTAGATGTGTATACCTAATAAATAAATAAATAAAAAATCTTTGGCTATCCTGAATATTATACTTAAGTGTCATGGTCGCTTCATTCAGGCTTTGGCAATTCAAACCAAAAATTTCCTACATAAAACTTTTTTTTTTTCAAGAAACGTTATACAGATATAAAATAGATACGTTAATTACTGTTATAAAAATCGGCTGGTTGTAGCTCTCTACTCGTGCTTGTGCATTTTTACGCTTGGCGAAGTGTCATGCTAAGATTTTCGTCACAAAACACATGTTGCGATTCTGTTTTGTTTTTTAAACTTTGTTTTTCATAACAAGTATGCAATGTAAAAAGTTTGTTAAATTCTGTCTTAGAGATGCCGAGATATAGCTATCAAGAGAAATGGGCAGAAATGTACCACAAGTCGAGCGATATACATCAAGTACTAATCAGCATCATTGAAACTAAAATTGAACTGCACGCTCAGTTTCATGGAATTCCATGCATGAAGTTCATAAGTTAGCTACTGTATTTGTGCCCTATACACACACGCACACACACACACACACACATCCATTAAATATAGTCATGGACATTTCAAATTCTGTCAATTTTGTGAAAATTTGAATAAAATTCAATATTTACTTCTTATGAATATAAGTTGAAAATAAAAGGAGCATTATAAACTTCGTGAAATTTCCTTTGAAAATTTAATTTTTGGTTAGAGGGAGGGATAGGGGGGAGGCACCAAAATATCTCCTTGCCCTGGGTGAAAAAAATCTTAGTTTTTGCCCTGAGTTTAGGAAGCTATGCCACAAGTCAGTTTGGACAGAAGGTTTGCAGCTTGTCTCCAGAAGACTTGTGTTTGTTGGGCAGTTATCCAATATTATTTGATATATTATGGATTTCTTTATAGAATATCAGTTATTATCCATATTTCAAATGGTTATATTTCCAATTCTTCACAATGAGGTAGTTATTATACAACTCAACTGAGTCTAATGATTTTGCTATCCGCACTCGCACTGCTCTTTTTGGAGAGAACATTTTTTTTTTTTTTTTTTTTTTTTTTTTTACTTGTGACATGTGATCATAGATGGGTGGTGCGCGCATACGCCAACAATTATTATTATTATTCTTATTTCTTTTTGTTTTATTTTATTTTATCTGTTTATTATTATTATTATTGTTGTTTTCATAAATACAATGGTGGGAGGGATATGAAAAAAAAAAAAGGCGGATCGTCTTATGACCTTCTCCGCCTATATTTTATTTTATTTTATTTTTAATGTATTTCAGAAAGTATAATTATTTTTCGTTAAACACATTATGAAACTGTAACAATATAATATTTTTGCTGTTTAATTAATGTGTTGTGCACCAACAGAAAACAATAGTCTTTACTGCCAGAACATACGTTATTCCGGGATGATAAAAATGTATACAGAGTGATTCAACGATGATGGAAAAAAATTTGAGGGGAGGTAGGACACCTAATTAGGACTCAGAATCGCATAAGAACCCATGTCCCCAAACGTCATTTTAACCCTTTACGGACCATGTGTTTTCTGTGTTTTTACCAGTAAGCTCCGCCTACTGCCGTTATTCTTGAATGATGTATTATTTAACAGAGAGATTCCATGTATAATTGCTTATCATACAAATGGTATACATAATAAAAAATTTATTTCCAAATAATGCACATTGCTTGAATAAAGATTAATATTGCGAAAATTTTTTAGATATACTGTAACACACAGAATTTAAAAGTTACAACGTAGATGGAGTTTCAAATACGAATATTTCTACAGTCATGGAACAAACATTAAGGGGTAGAACAGTTTACTTAAAAATACATGTTTTATATAGGCATAACACAAAAAATTTAATATGAAATAAAAAAACATTTTGCAAAAAACGAAAGTAAAAACGTATAAAAACAAATGTATTGACGAACAGCTCAAAAATGCCAGGTGTTTACAATTTTTACTACCCGCTTTTTTTCACATCAGTCATTTTTTACAGTAATTTTATTCTTATTTAATCATAACAATATTTGGAGAGAATTATTCTAAAAATAAAGTTGTGTGAAAAAAAAAAGCCATTTTTCCAAGGTGCGTTAACAATTGTACGGTTATTAATGAGATGGTTGAATAGTATAACTTTGCGATGTATTTGAAACTCCGCCTACTGCGTAAATTTTACATTTCGTGCGCGTTACAATACATCTAAAAAATTATTCACAATATAAGCATTTATTCGATCAGTGTGAAGTATTCGGAAATAACATTTTTATCATGTATTTTGTAAGATTAACAGTAAAAGACAGAACCTTTTTTTTAAATAGAGCATCATTCCCAAGCAATGTCAGTAGGCGGAGCTTTCTGGTAAAAGCCAGCACATACATGTGCTGGCTTAAAATTTATGGTGTGTAAAAAAGTTTCTAAACCTAATATTGATTTTAAACCAGTTTGAATTTTGTTTTCTGTTAAAAACCCCAGAAAGCACATGGTCCGTAAAGGGTTAAAATGGAGTTTGGGGACATGCGTTCCTATACAATTCTGAGTCCTAATGATGCATAGTTCGTACAGTCCTTGAATTTTCTTAATTTTCTGCACCAGTATGATTATTTAGCTAGTTTTGATATTAAAAAGCCTTAAAACTTAACAGGAAATATATTGCGTAAAAATACTGGTGGGAGAGTCCTTGAAAAAAGGCGTGGCCGTACGAACCATGTGATGTACCCTACCTCCCATCAGAGTTTTTCCCATCATCGTTGAATCACCCTGTATATACCTGTGTATAGTTAGTTTTACCTCAAGAAAGTAGGCTCCATGATTCAACTTTATTGTAAGAAATAGCAATCTTATAAAATGTTAATATAATGAGCACTATATCTAAAAAGTACTGTTATTTGAAGGCGTGGTTAAATGGGTGTATCTTAGATAAAGACGTATTTTTATATTATTTATTCATAAAATGATGAAGGGAAAGTATGCTTTCACCTAAAACGCTAAAAACTGTTTGTCTCTATGAAAAAATGCTATTTATATTCCTCAATCAGAACAGAAAGGCTCTTTCGTTTTAACACCCTGAAAAAGCATTCAGCTCATTCATGTTATTATTTCGAAGAAAATAAAGTGTTTTAAGAAGAAAGATTATTATAATTCCTCAATTGATTTTACATTCTATTAATAAAGCAATCAAAGACAAATTTTTATGCATATATTGCTTTGCCATAAAGCATAGATGCCAACATTTTAACTTATTCCTGAGTACTTTTAGCCCTGCCTTTATTTTGCACCGCTTTATTTACAGAAAAATATTCTCCAGTATATCATTTCGATAAAATAAGAAATGAATTTATTTTTCTACAGTGAAACATATTGGATACCTTGTAGCACAGAAGTCTCTTATCCCTAGTAGGGGCCCTTTTCACGGCTTACTTACTTCACTTCCAAAAGACACATATCTTGCTGCTAGATAAAATAATTTAACTAACAAAAAATACTTTAATTTTTATTAATTATTCTTAGTATTATTTAAATATACATGCGTGTGTGTGTGTGTATATATAACTGATGAATGATTTTATTCATATATATATATATATATATATATATATATATATATATATTATGAACTAAGAAAAAAATCCATCTTTAGAGAAATAAAGTTTGAAGAAAATTATAACTTGATATAATTGTCCCTATTATTGCTATTTTTATTACTAATATTAGAATTTTTTTTTCTGAATTGTATAATTTGATTAACCATTCAATAAATCCCATTAAAATTATATCTTCTTTCTTAATAAGCTTAAAATAATGTACTAGTCGAAGAAATAAAGTTCAATTTTTATAATATGTTGTTATAATAATAACTGCAGTATCATTTAACATTAATAAAGAGATTGTGAATTTGCATACCGCAGTTAATTGCTTTCTGCTTTTTTCTGTTGCTCCTAACATTTTACACTACGTTGTATTACAATCTTCAGTATCCTGATACAATCTCTGGGAAATCGGAATTTAAAATGTAAAAAATATATTAATTTATTCACACCGTGAAAACTATATTACATAGGTTTTTAATAAAAAATATTACAGGTAGAGCGACAATTATCCTTTCTATTTCTATTAAATGGCTCTAGCTTTATCGCTAAGAGGACGCAGCGAATACAGGTTTAAGGTGGTTCTGGTAATTTGATCCTATGGCTGTAAGTCTTGGGGGGTTTCGAACGAACTTATCGGATCGGCAAGTATTCGACACAGAAGCTTTACGGTATCGGAAACACTGGTTTGCGCCAAAATTATTTTGATATGCATTTTATACCATCTAGGGCAGTGGTGGATTTAAGGGGGGGGGGGGCTCAACACTGACATTCACAATTGAATATTGCAATTGCAAATTTTTTATTGGTATAGAATAACATTTTTGAAAAGTCTTAGCCCCCCCCCCCAAAAAAAAAAGTTAAGTTCTGGATCCGGCACTGATCTAGGGTGTCTAAAGTCATACTTGCCAACATACTAATTAATATTCCGTAGTATTATTAGCCCCGCCTTTTTTTTCACACCAGTATTTTTTAGACTACTTTTATACTTATTTAATCGTAATTGCATTTGGAGAATAATACTCTAAAAATTTACTGGTGTGGAAAAAGGGCGTGACTAGCAACACTACGGAATATTAATTAGGATGTTGGCAAGTATGCTAAAGTAGTAAGAGAGACGACAAGGCTTACGACGCATGCTCTGTGGCAGGGTTGCCAGTTTGGCCTCCTTGGAGCGAAACTGGCTCCAAATTAAGGTGGTTGGCTCAGAAATTTTGGGTTTGGCCTCGAATAGCATTTGGTTCCAAATTTGGCCCCATTTCTTTTAAATGTTAATTTGAAAAAAAAAAATATATATATATATGTTTTTTTTTTTTTTTTTTTTTCTTTAAGATATTTCTAATATCTATTTATTTTCTTTAAGATATTGACTCTTCTTAAGTAAATTGAGAAAAAAATATGATAAGAAATTAAAAGTTGGTTGGGTTTAACGTCGCACTAGAACAGCGCAATGGATAATTGAATTGACGACGGTCTGGGACCCCCCCCCCCCCCCTAAGGATGGGTCCAATAAAGTAAAAGAAAAAAGAAATATTGAGATGGTCATGCCTTCAGTGTTTTCCTTTTTATTTTTGCAGAATTAATTATACTTTTAAAATATCTTGGAATTTGGGATAGTTCGGTATTAAAATTGTCTTGTTCTTGTTCTATCGCCACACACAAACACCCGCTTTTTTTAGGTTGTTTTCTTTAGAAATCGACCTATTGCAATCACATCGTTTATCTATATTATATGTTACCGTTAAAGCTCGAAATCCGTTAATGTTCAGATTACCTAGCTAATCTGTAGATTAACTAAAATGACCCGTTAAAGTGCAGAATCAAGAGTTTTCCGCATTTTAACTAGGTAATCTGCACATTAGCGGCTTCTGTGTCGTTAAAGTTAAAATGTTTGTTTCGAGCCTTAGTTTTTTTACATTCACTATGCCGTCAAACAGTCATGTGATACAGATACGCGAATGACCTTCAAACACAAACTGAAACTATTATCCCTTCCGCTCCGCTTCCACTATGATAATTGGTAAACGCAAAACGTGGAGCATCGAAGACATGATTATTATAGGTTTCTTATTATGACCAACACAAAATTTAAAGTAACAAGTAAGTTATAATTGTTTTAATTTTGATTTTATATCTTCTCTTTTTTAATTCTATCAGTGTAAGTTTGATAAGGGTCTACACTGCATTTTATTATTGAAATCTAATCTTAAAAGCTCTCTCTCGTGAAACTTCATTTTGAATTATAAATATTAAAATTTACAACATAGTAATTATTTCCTCCCGAAATAAAACTATTAAACCACAACTTTTTAAAGCTAATTTATTTAAAAATTGATTTAAATTACTATTACTTACTGAAATAAAAAAAATAATAAAAAAAAGATCTATTAATTTTTAACTCTGAAAAATATGGCATTCAATATTATGGCTTTCTTTAATAAATACTTAATATGAAATTTTTACGCATTTTTTTAGCATTTCATTACTTTTTTTGTTGTTGTTGTTGTTGTTGCTGCTTCTTTCAAGTTTCCTTTATATATTTCATATATCATGATTATATTTTTATTTTTATTTTGTTCGCTTTTTCAGATAATTTCGTAGTAGTTTATCACATAAAATGTGTTTAATAAAGTTTTTTTTTTTTTTTTGTAAAATTAATATATTTGCTAAACTTGTATAGATATATGTATGCTGCAAAATATAGTTTAATAAAGCATTGGAAAACAGTCATTTTAATTTTCATGCGTTCTAAAAAATTTTAAAGCAGTTTTAATTATTTGAAGTACTTCTTAAATAATGCTTCTGAATTGTCTAATTTAATATTTCTTTAGCGAATTAAAAATTGAAGTTGTTAATAAAACTTTTTTCTTTTTTTTAATTGTTAAGTATTTTTATTTTGAAAAGAAATCGTTACTGTATTACAATTTTAACATTCATTTATAAAACAGAATTTATTGAAAGCTATGAAAGTCATTATATTTCATATTAAATATGCATAACATCTTCAAACTTATATTGACAGAATAAAAAATATGAAATAAATAAAAAAATTAAAACAAATATAACTTTAAAACACATAAAAATTAAAACACATACAGATTAAAATAAGTAAAGAAAGAAATAAAAGGAAAGAAAACTTTTTTTTTTTTTTTCCGATTGAAAAAACAAATACAACACAGCGTGCTGTAAAATTACAACACCAGAGATCTTATTTTCACTTTAACGAGTGCCTAGCAGGTAAAGTGCAGATTATCTAGGTAATTCGCAGATTACCTAGGTAATTTGAGAAATGAAATAATTTTCCTCACTTTAAAGGATTGCCCTAGTTAATGTGCAGATTACCTAGCTAATCTTCAGATTAACTGATTTCTGCACTTTAGCGGTAACATATATATAATGAAAATTTTGTCATCACGGTAACTCCCGAAATAATACTCCAAATCGAACCAAATTTGGACAGCAAGCTTATCTTATAAATATCTTGGATGAGTTCGTTAACCAAGTTGCTCCGACTTTTTGTTTGCAAGTGGGGGCCACTTGAAAATTTCAAATCCACATTGTAAAAAAGCGTATTTAAGGCCGGATTTTCTTGAATTTTGATGTAAATATAGACCACATAAGGGTCTCAATGAACTTTATTAATGAACTTTATCTGCCATTTTTAAGAAAGTGGCGAAAATTTTAAGTTAAGCGGGGCCACTTGAAATCAGGCTACCACTTGAAAACTTAAAATCACAATAACTTCCGAAATAATACTCATAATCAAAGCAAATTTGGACAGTGAACTTATCTTATAAATAGGTTGAATGAGGTTGTTAACCAAGTTGCTCCGCCATTTTGTTTTCAAGTGGAGACCACTTGAAAAATTCAAATTTACGTTGTAGCGCATTCCAAATTTCTTTGAATTTTTATGTATACATAGACCATGTAAGGGTCTCAACCAACTTTATTAATGAACTTTAATCGCAATTTTTTGGAAAGTACCGGATATCTTATACTAAGCGGCCCACTTGAAATCAGACTACCACTTGAAAATTTAAAATCACGTTAACTTCTGAAATAATACTCCAAATCGAACCAAATTTGGACAGTGACATTATCATATAATTATCTTGAACGTGTTCACTGGGCAACTTGTCCCAACATCTTGTTTCTAAGTTGCAGCCTCTTGAAATCACATTGTCACTTGAAAATCTGCCATCACGATAACATTTAAAATACTAAACTAATTCAAATAAAAGTTGGATAGTGAACTTATTGTCAAATATCTAACATAAGTTCACTTGATGACTTGATCCGCAATTTTATTTCCAAGTGGCGGCCACTTGAAAATTTGTCATTATGGTAACTTTAGTAATACTGAATCAATTCACATTAAATTTGGATAGTGGATTTATCATTCAAATATCTCAGATAAGTTCGCTAGGCATCTCACTCAACGAGCTATATAAAGTAGAGTGATAAATGGTAACCCTTGAGAAGGTCCAAGATGAGTCATGTGACATGCTCTCCTTGCAGCTGCGTATTCGGTGGTTCCCTTGGTAACAGCTTATTTTCAGTAAATTCCTATGGCAACGGTTTGGAGATTGTTCTTCGCATAAATCATAACCGCCAATGTTTTTGTTTACTTACGTAGTTTAATATTCTTTTGTTCTAAATCCTTTTGATTTTAATTTTACTTCTTTTTTATTTCGTGTAGTTAAACTTTAACGGACAAAATGCTTAAAAATAGTTGAAAAATTATTATTTGTTGTTCAATTTAGCACTTTAAAAGTTTAAAGTTTTTTTTATAAGCACTTTTAAACTTTGTTTGGAAACGATGAAAAAAAAAAGTATTTTATTATTTATTAAAATGTGAAATATGTGTAAGATTATTTTAAAAAAAAATTATTTCGGTCATAGGACTGTCATGTTACCTAATAATAATGGTAATTTGTCGAACTGATATTTTAAATGCCAAAATAGCGATAAAGGGCCAAACACAGCAACCTATTGGAGCATGTCACGTGATTCATCTTGAACCACTGAAAGCTAATCCTTCATCCATTGAATCAGCAGTCTAATATAGATATCTTGTTGATCTCACTCAACGAGATATATTAACGCCCGTATTCACCGATAACCTTCACCGCCAGTAGAACCGGCGGTTCAGAAGCTGCCGGTCGGTCCCGAATAATCTTGGAGTGACAAATCGGTATTCACCGTTTACTTGGGAAGTAAAGTTGTTGAACCGAGAGTATTTCAACCCGCTTGAAACTATGAACGCTTATTGGCCAAAAGGTTCACGTGATAACCAGTGTTTTTAGCTTCTGTTTATTTTCATTTCTATAGAAACGATCGAAAACAAGATTAAAATTATAACTTGCATTTTTTATTTTTTTGTTTTGAATTGCACATATCTTACATAAAAATGGATGGGAAAAGTTCGTTAGTTTATGAAAATCAATTACTGAATATTTTATTAAAAAAAAAAGAAAAATGCTTATTACTTCATAAAAGTTACTTAAAAAAAGAAATAATAACGAAATTTTTTGCAGTTCCCAGTGCCAAAATGTTAATAATCTTTGTATAAGAATTATTTTTGTTGAGAACAAATAAATGATTTCTATGTTTAGATTTTACTACAGCATACAAAACATTTCAGACAGTGATTTGAAAAATAAATAAATAAATAAATAAAACACAGAAATTTAAAATAGAATTAAAATGAAACATGCAGTGTGCTAATAGTTCTCATATTTTATATTTTAAGTACATTACAGTAATAGCCGTTGCTTTTATTCTTATAAAAAATAATTACTTATGACTATATATTAATAAATTTCACATTCTGTAATTTCACCACTATAATCCTGAACTTTTTGAAGTTATTTTCTAAGAATAAGAATATTCTCCTCAAAATAATTACAGTATAAGAATCTTTTATATAAAGAAATAAAGTAATATCCAAGAGAATATTCTCTTTGATAAATTTATCTATACATGGAATGTAATTCATTTATTTTAATTTTTGTATTTTTTATTTATTTTGTATGAACTTAACATATTACAGATAAATTTTTATATTGGGCATTAATGCTTATGACAATATTTTCCTTAATGAAAATATTCTCGCAGATTACTGATTTTACATTTCCAATAGCGTTAAAAACAGTAAAAACAATCATCCATAATTTGTCTACCTACTGCAAAATAATGTATTTAACTTTTAACAATATTCATTATTACAAAAAATTTCTGGTTTTCACTTTAATAAAATTTTATTAATTTTGATAAAATTTACCTTGTTTGCATAAAGAGCAATTTGTTTTCGCATCTCGAAATACTTTTTATTTTTGTTAAAATAATTACAAGATAAAAGGAATTTTTTATATACCACGTTTTTAAATTTTCTGTTGAATCATATAAACTTGACAATTCTATGTATTAATAAATAAGTACTTTAAAATAATTTTTTTGATGAATTTATCACACGAACTTGAAAGAAAATGATCAAATGCGTAACAAAGAAAGCAATTTTAAGAAATTTTCAAACATTTATTAATTGAATAAAAGTATGTCATCGTGTTCTGAGCTATTCGAGAAGTTTCAAATGTCTAGCTAGTCGAGATGTTAGTTAAAATTCGATTGCAAGATTTGTACTGGACAAACAAAAAAGAAAGTGAGTTAATAAAAACGTGGTAAAAAGGTTGTCAGTCTCCCTTAATTAGGGAATACATGAGATGTTGTACAATAATATTGATAGCTTTATCACAGAAATACTTGCAAATGGAATGATTATATTCATACATGGACAATTAAAATAATTTTGTAAGTATATTTTAACTTTAGAAATTTTTTTATTCATGAATTCATCAACCGTGAATACTCATTTTAATTAGGTTAGAGTGTAAAGTTTGATTAAATTTTTCATAAACCAACTATGAGAAAAATGCCAGAGCCGGGAATCGAATCCAGGCCCTTCCTCTTAACGTGCGGATGCTCTTCCACTGAGCCACCCTGTCAGATAACCAGCCTAGCATTTCTCGCATAACAACCGTTGGCAAAGTCACCTTGTCTGCAAACCCAGATGTAAGAAGTGAGACAATATTAATCGTAGCAGAACTCCATAGACTATGAAATTTCAATTTAGAAATTTTTTTATTCATGAATTCATCAACTGGGAATATCCATTTTAAATAAGTTGTCGTTGTAAAGTTTGATTAAATTTTTCATAAACCAACTATGTGAAAAATGCCAGAGCCGGGAATCGAATCCAGGCCCTTCCTCTTAACATGCTGATGCTCTTCCACTGAGCCACCCTGGATGATAACCAGTTTAGCATTTCTTACATAACAACCACTGGCAAAGTCACCTTGTCTGTAAACGCAGATGTAACAGGTCAGACAATATTAATCGTAGCACAACTCCATAGACTAAAAAAATTTCTAAATTGAAATTTCGTATTCATGAATTCATCAACCAGAAATATTCATTTTAAATAAGTTGGAGTGTAAAGGTTGATTTAAATTTTTCATAAACCAACTATGTGAAAAATGCCAGAGCCGGGCATTTTTCACATAGTCTCCTATTCAAAAATCTAAAAGAAAAAATAAACTTAAATTAGCATTGAAACCTTCATTAAACATGTTTAACACATTGGCGGCTAATCTCGCGCCAGTGCATGACGGGGAGTGCTGTTTGAGATGCCAGTCATGTGAGATCGGCAGGCAGTGTGTTAAAACTAAAAGGCCTTACTTCGAAGCTTGACAAAGCACAAAATGAAAAATAGAATAAAAGAACATAAATCTGGTATTAAATTCGATAGAACAGCCACTGCACTAACTACTCTTTATAAAAATTAATTAAAATAGAGTTTGATAATGCAAATAAATTAGCAAATCACAAAAAATATGTTTATACCCTACATCACGAAACTTCCAAAAATTTTAAAAATAGATATAGTTGCAACTGGAACAAACTATTGCTGAGCATAAGCTGCAAGTGGTCCCATCTATTGCAATAACAGGACAAGGAAGAGGTTTATGTTTACTTTCGTGATCTACATAGGCCCACCATTGGCCAAGAGGTTCTATGTTCAAAGCTGTTAGACATGAGGTGCCGGATTTGATCCCATGTCACGCGTGTTGGCCTAACCGTTCGGAGTTTTCCGTGATTTTCTCCAAAACTTGCATAAATACGGGCTAGGACACCTTAGAAAGACCCCTATGGAGGGCGTTCCCCCTGAGGCCCAGGACCTTCAGCAGTCAATCGGCCTTATTCCCAAATCCAATCCATTCGTGATCTGCATATTATGTGAAGCTGCTCCTGATGAAATCGTGGAACCGTGTCAAAATCCTTGTGAAGCTTCAAAGTAAGAGCTTTTAGTTTTAAACATATCTGAAAAAGTCACTTAGGAAATAAGACTTAATTTATATATATATATATATATATATATATATTTTCTACTAGGGGCGTATAAAAAATATGTTAAATTTTAACATTGAAGGTAGAAAAACACATTATTTAGAAGTGTGCTACCATACGACACACTATTTATGTACATAATTTCTGAGTTGCTGCAGATACTTGCGAAAACATCGAAGATTGTTAGACGCAATGATTAAAGGTCTGTACGGAGCTGGGCTGGGCTCAGCAGGCAATTTCTTTCTTTCTTTTTTTTTTTTTTTTTTTTTTTTAAGCTATAATTTTTTTAAAAATACATGCATTTCTTTTAGTACGGCAGATTGTACTATTTCTTTCAAACAGTGATTTTGCCATCGTTACCATTTTCTATCTGTCACCTGGAATGAACGTGCGAACACTTTTGTCTTTAGCTAAATGTATAAAGCTGAAAGTTTGTCATTATATTTATCAAAATTATTAGATTTTAACAAAAGTTGGTATACTAATTAATTACTGCAAAATCTAGCTAATGCCATAGTCTTTTAGTTCAATCAGATAATTGGTTCAAAAGATATTAAAGAAAATCCCATTGTAACGTAAAATTTTTAAAAGAAAAAACAAAATTCTGCCAAAAATAAATAAATAATTTCTTCTGATGTCAAAAAACATTTTTTTTTTTTTTTATTAATAAAAATTGAGAGAAATCGTGCTAAAGAAATGTAACAACTTTAGTATGGGACTCCTTGATATTTCGCACCAAATTAGCTCAGACGTTTGTTGCCATTGTCTTTACTTATGCAATTGTGATAACTAATTTAATTAATTGCCAAAATGACAACAAAAGTTTAAAATCCGCCAAAGTGCTCTTATGCTAAAGCTAAAACATAGAAATTTTAAGAAATAAATATAGTAACCGATGCTAGGAAATGATACACAGTTGTTGCACGTCTTTATATGGAAGAATAGGTTGAAATAAGTCCTGTCATACTAGTTTAAATTCTGTTTTGTGCAGGGCATAGTGTTTTATATTTATCTTTAAAAAAAAGATTAGCTCGGTCCTGATTTTATCGTTTTTTGTCAAGGCCAAGCCTTACATTGCAAAATTAAAAATAAACGGGGTAGGCTGGATAAGCAAGTACGTGTCGGGCCTAGTCCTCAAAATTTCAGCCTGTTTATTTTCTAGGCCTTATGACAGAAACTCGCTTCTTGATTTTCTGGAAGCAACTTAAAACTGGTGATGGACAATACAATAAAAATCGCCAACGCCAACAGATATTCACAGTTCCTTGTGTAGTGTATTTTAGAGATGAGACGGGCTCAGCCCGAGCCCGTAAGCCCGAGCCCGAGCCCGATCGGGCTCAAATCTTACGCAAGTCTTCGGGCTCCGGGCGGGCTCGGATTCAAGCTAAAAGTTCCGTTTATTTTATTCTTCCCTAACTGGGAAATGTAATAAAAAAAAATATATATATATATTCATTTTGAGAGCACCTTTAGTAATGCCATAATAGTCATGATAGGTTATAAATCACAAAATAATCTTGCAAACCTTAGTAGCTTTAACTTTCCTTTTTCTAAATAGAGCTTTTTTTCAACGGGATGCATATTATGTCAAACTTTTATACAGTTATCCTTCCTCCTTCGTTATACTAGGCCTCATTATATCACTCATTCGGATAAATTTTTTGTCCCCCGATAGGCGCATTATAAACAATGGGCTGCACTATAAATATATACATGTATACAGAGACACAGACATTATAAATTGTTATAATAACATTTATAGTTATTTAAACTGAAGATTGATAATAAGAAAATTAATTTGAAAATGAAAACGGTATTTAATTTTACTATTGTGTATGCGTTGCATAGCGTATCACTTTAAATATCGGGCTCGGGCGGGATCGGGCTCTGATCACACAAAATTTTTCGGGCTCGGGCGAGCTCAGTTCAAAAATGTTTCGGGCCCGGGCGGGCTCGGATTTTCAAAATAGAGCCCGAACTCACGTCTAGTGTATTTAATGCTCACTCTGTGATTGCTGATACATAATATCAAGGGTGAGGCATGGTTTAGAAAACTATGGAAGTGCCGAAGCAAAGCGCTTCCAAAAGCAGAGGAAGAATCAATTCAGTCTTTTGACGAAGCGATGTACTTGATTTTTGTTTTCTAATCTTAAATAAGCGAAGCTCTGCTTCCATCACTTCCATGGACGCTTTGCCACTGCATAATATACCTTTTACCTGCTACACCGTGCTCAATTTTGTTGGCTTTATTCCTTAATGAGTGTGCCTATTATTTATTTTAAATTAACTTTGTTTTTTATCAACATAATAAAATTCAAATAATTAATGCCATTTATATTTCATTAACAGCTGTATATTACAGTACTTGTCCACAGTTTAGATTTGTTGAATATAGTTAAAATGCTATTTAGCCATTAATGCAACCTCTTTTTTTATACCTGGCCGAATAAAACGTTCTGTAATTAGTTTAACTGTTGTTTTTACACCTGGGTGAGCTAACCCATGTATGGCATTGAAAACAGACACGGAGTTCTTGAGGAATATAGGGTCGAACGTTATTAGTTGATGTGTCACAAAAAAGTTGCAAATCACTGTTTGGGATGTGTAATTTTTGAAATTTAAGATTAAATTCATTATTTTCAAGAATTTTTTTAAGTTCTGGATCGTTATCTTGACTTTTTGCAATTAAATTAAAATCAATGGCATCAGGATATTTAACGTTGCATATTCTAGAAAACGTGTCAGCTACAATATTTTCTTGACCGCTCACATGGCGGATGTCAGTAGTAAATTGAGCAATGAAGTTTAATTGATTAACCTGTCTGGGTGAAAGGGTGTCATATTGCTTAGTAAGGGTCTATGATCAGTGAAAATAGTGAAATTTCACCCCTCTAGTAAATAGCGAAAATATTTTACTGCCGCAAATATTGTCAAAAGTTCTCTGTCGTATGCACTATACTTAATTTCCGTTTCACTCAGTTTCCTAGAGAAAAAACCTAAAGGTTCCCAAGCTTCTCCCGTGTGCTGCTGAACACAAGCCCCAACTGCCTTATCCGAAGCATCACACATTAGTGCAATAGGTTTGCTAAGATCCGGATGAGCTAAATTAACAACCTGAGTAAGTGTTTCTTTACACTGTTGATATTCAGAGTTAGTAATGTCGGACCATACCAAAGGTGTTTTATCATTTTTCTTGCTTGTACCTAGCATGGCATGTAAATGAAGCTGCATTTCGGCTGCATGAGGCAAAAAACGTCTATAGAAATTTAAAATTCCCAGAAATCGACGCAATTCATTTACAGTTTAGGGTTTTGGGTAATCTACGATAGCTTGAACCTTTTCAGGCAAAAAAGCTATACCAGATTTATCAATAAGATGTCCAAGAAATGTAACTTTGTCTGAAGCGAATGTGCATTTGGATAAATTTACAGTTAAATTATGATCCGCAAGCCGTTTTAGAATAGTATTAAGATGATTAAAGTGTTCTTCAACCGAGGAGGATGCGACAAGATCATCGATGTATACAAAACAAAAATCGAGATCAGAGTGTATTTGGTCCATATAACGCTGCATAGTCTGCGCCGCATTGCGTAGGCCAAAAGTCATGAAGTTAAACTCGTATAAACCAAAAGGGATAATTATTGCAGTTTTGGGAATGTCTTCCTTATTCATTGGGATTTGGTGATAAGCTTTCTTTAAATCCAATGTGGAAAAAATTACTTTGCCGTGTAAATTCGAAGTACAGTCATGAATATGGCGAATTGGGTATTTGTCGGGTACTATTATAGCGTTTAAAGCACGGTAGTCGCCGCATGGGCGCCATGAACCGTCCGGTTTCCGAACCATGTGTAATGGACTGCTCCAACAACTTTTTGATGGGCTACAAATTCCCTTTTGCACTAAATATGTAAATTCGGATTTTGCAACGGCTAATTTGTCAGGAGCTAAACGACTGGCTCTAGCAGCAACCGGAGAACCTTTAGTTTCGATAACATGCATTACATTAACACATTCAGAATCACTCGGTGATTTAGGAACATCTTCAAATACAGAATGGTACTTCCTTAATAATTTATCAAATTGAATGGTATCATGCAGAACAGTTATTTTTGGGACGGGTTCTGAAGAAATTTTGCCGATAGAAGTGACCTGTGTTAGGCCTTCTATGAGTTTTTTTTATTTTAAGTCAACAATAATTCCATAATGATGTAGGAAATCAGCCCCTAAAATTGGTTGGGAGACCTCCGCAACAGTAAACGTCCATGGCAAAATTCGACGTAAACCTAAATTTAAATTTTCGGAACGTCTTCCATATACGTTAATTTTTGTGCCATTTGCAGCAACTAGCTGAAAAACTGAAATTGGTTTACGGCGTTCATCGGCTGTCGGTGGCAAAACTGATATATCGGCGCCTGTGTCAATCAGTAGGTTTATACCTACAAAGTTTTTTCAAAAACCACTAGGCGATAATTGTTCTGGCCATAGGCGTTTGTCGCCGCCCACGCTTGGCCCTCTAGTTTTCCTTCGACTTAAAATGGCATGGCTGCGAACATTTTGTGGATTTATCACCGAATTTCTTATGATACCAACAAATAACTTCACGCCTAGGGGAATGAGATTTTCAATCGGAATTTCGACTACGTGTTCTATTTTGCGAACAAATTTTAAAGAGTTTATCAATTTTTTTATTGATTTCATGAATTTGTTGTTGCAAGTCATTTACTACATTATTTATAGCAAGATCATTTCCTGTTTTAGGCTGTGTTTCGGCTAAGTTAATTGAGTTAGAATATGTAACGTCGGCTATCCTGTCTGCTACTACAGCTAATTTTGATAGCTCAATATCCGAAGTAGCTAAAATTGCTTGCATTTGTGATGGCAAGCGCTGAAGCCAAAGAGATTTTAATGCATCATTCCCCACCTTACTGCCGGCTAAATCCTGCACCTGCCGAAGTAACACTGACGGACGTTTATCGCCTAAGTCAAGATCTTGTAACAGCTTTTTTAATCGACGTTCTTCGGAGTCAGTGTAAATCTCAATCTGGACTTTAGTGCCTCATAAGAATTAGAAGAGGGAGGATAAGTGATAATAACACTCACCTGGCTCAGTATATCCGTTTCAATATTTCCGACTCGACTACGGTATGATATTTAGTAGTATCCGCTGTGATTCCAGCATTTACGAATTGGCTCTCTATTTACGTGAACCATATTCGCACGTTTTCTTTCCAGAATGGAGGTACCTTTACCGAAACTCTGTTTACTGAAGGCGGTGTAACACCTTCGTTGTCGGATGGCATCTTGAATAGCGAACACAATAGAAAACAATAAGAATGATGTTCAAAATATGCGGGTCACCACTTATGGCTACTCGTAGGACTTTAACATCCATCACACACTAATTATAAAAAACGATACTAACCATAACTATATTTAATTAATAGCAAAGTAACGCAAAACAAGATATGTGTGTTACAATGGAGGTATTGCGCCAGTAGAATAAAAACCAAAACTGTTTAGATACGAAACAGTTGATATGACAGTTAGCTGCCAAGAGAGCTACACCTACGCAGAGTAGGTGTATGTTCAGTAGTTCAGTTTGGGGTGCGTTCAGTTTCTGTATTGGGAGCGATTCGATCCCCACAACATTATACGACCTGTGAAACTACATTAAATAATATATATTTAAAATTAATTTTTCCTAACTTTAAAGTTTTCCTATTTGTTGGTTGATTGTATACATTTTACTTTGTACATTTAAACTAGATCAATGCATGGAACACCTCTTGTTTCAATATTTTTCTTTTCGAATGAGCTTCTGCTCCAATTTGCACTAAAAATGAAATGATTTCGAAGTTTTAAAAATAGAATATTACAGAAATTCTATTTTTTTTTTTTTTTTTTTTTTTATGTAAACCGATGTTTATTTGTTTGCTTTTTCAAAAGGGTGTATTACAAGAACAATTAAAGCTCATAAAACAAGAATACAATATCGTCTGATAGTACTTTAAATCTTCAAATGTAAGCCGGTGTCACCAACATGCCAACTTAAATTTTGCCATGTTCCCTATGGACAGCTCAATGTCCCTATATTAATGATAAAAGTCCCTACTCTAGTGTTGAGGTTGTCCGAGTCCATACAATGTACTTTCATTCTCAGGATATCCTGAGGACATCCTAGGAAGAAAGGGTACATTCATAAAAAGTACCTACTGTGACCCTACATGCTGAAGAAAACTGATAAATGTCCCTACGTGTAGGGACAAATCCCTACAGTTGGCAGCATTGATGTTGGCTCTTTTTTGCAGGGATGAGTTTAACAATAGAAAAAAGCTGAAACTGTATGCAATGGGAAGATGTTGAAATGAAATACCAGAATTTTGATGACAAAATCTATTATATTAGAGTAATAAATATTTATTTTAATCTTCAATGTATAAAAAAGAACAAATGCACATCAGAAACATAAAAAAAGCTGTAAAAATGTTTAAAAAGCTGAAAAGCTAAATGTACAAAAAAGCTGAAATCAGCTGAAAAGCTAAAAAATCTCATCCCTGTTTTTGGCTTTATTTAGTTAGCATTTGGCTCCATTTGGCTCTATTTCAGAGAAAGTTTGGCCTCGTCTGAAAAATATGACCTGGCAACCCTGCTCTGTGGATGTCCTCCTCGGATACACATCCAGTTACATAATGACTGATTCTGCGATTCATTGAAACTTAGTAAATTATTTATCCTTGTTAATATTATGAAATTTCAATTAACTCTTTACTCCATGTACCTGCTCGTGTTCGTAAAGCTTTTACATGTAACCTTTTCTTTGTGCAGATGGCAAGATCTCTTTCCTGTTCAGTTTATTGATGTTGTAGCATTCATATGGCGTTTGGTTTATATCCTATGTAACTACTACAAAATTTGTCGTTTTCTGTAACTAGTTTAATTAAAACTCAAGATCTAATCTCTGCTACTCAATTTTGTTAAAGTGTTAACAGGTTATGGGCCCAGCACGCTTCCACTGCGCCAAAGTTAAGTGAAAAATATCGAAGTAAGCCTATTCAAGGTGATCGAGATTCACGGTGTAAAACTGATCTTGGCGATATAATTAATAGCTAATTATGGAAATATTTACGACAGATAAACTTCTTGGCTCAGAAAATTGGGTAATGTGGAAATGGATGGTAGAAGGTCTGCTTATGGAAAAAGAAAACGCATATGAGGTGTGTATTGGCGAAATCATAAAGCCAGAACCGGTTCCCAGAGATGCTACAGCAGATATTCGTAATGCATACAAGTGTTTTTTTTTTTTTTTTTTTTTTGTCGTGTCCATGACGTAGTCGAATTAGATTAAACCGTGGATCTTTATAACTGCATCTGTGATTTGTTGGATGTTGTTGTCATATAGGTCTATCTGTGACGGCAATACACCAATTTCTCTCAAGTTCACACTTATTGCCGGACACTCAAAAATATGGCAAGGTGTAAGCTGTGTATCTGGGCAATTGTTACAGTTTCTATACACCCTTCCACCCTCTTTATTAATTTTCATGCCTCTGTGATGACCGGTTCTTAGCCTTATTATAGTTTTTGTTATTAGTCGATCTGCATTTATTTCACAAAGCTGGTGTTTCGTTTGGATTGTTTTTTCTCTAAGTTTAGATTTAGTTATTGCATTTGCATCTTGAAGAGAGACACTGTTGCTGTTATTGTTGAGATTTCTGGACTCCTTGGCTAGTTTATACAACAGTGTGTTAACCAAGTTTGATAAAGGTAATAGAGCTGCTCGAGGAATCTTTTCCCGGACACTTGATTCTAGAATATGTGATCTTGTAGCGATGTGTAAAACTGCCAGGGAAATATGGGTAAAATTGCATGAATTATTTGAACAGAAAAACACACAAGCACAGTATGCATGTCAGTTGCAATTTTCATCATTTACACGAGATCCTACAAGTACAATGGCTATACATATAGCGCAATTGGAGCCCCTAGTTTCACGTATGTCTGATTTAGATATTAAACCCAATGACTTTGTAATAATGAGTAAACTCTTGGAAACTTTATCCAGTGCCTTTGAACCCCTGAAAATGTCTTGGTGTACAAGGCCTGAAGAGCAACAAACACTAACAGAATTGAAAAAAACTGTTGGTTGCAGAAGAGCAGAGAAGACTGGCAGAATCTTCTTCTCGAGAAAATGAACTTACTGCTTTACATGCCAAATCCAATTTGGGGAAAGTTCGATGT
Organism: Salticus scenicus; assembly: GCA_963930645.1. NCBI lineage: Eukaryota > Metazoa > Arthropoda > Arachnida > Araneae > Salticidae > Salticus > Salticus scenicus. The sequence continues at coordinate 15,230,315 of OZ005658.1, forward strand.
AGCACAGCCAAATTTGAAAAGCCTGAAAATAAACAGGGAAAGAAGCAATATAAATGCTTCAAATGTGGAAAACGAGGTCACATGAAAAAGGATTGTAACTATAAGAAAAATACTGTGCATGATAAAAGGTCTAAAGAAGAAGATGTTTTTATAAGTGAATGCCTTGCAGCTGGTAGTGATGACACATGGGTAATTGACACAGGGGCCACACAACATATCACAAACAGAAATGATTGCTTTCAATGTTTTACAAAATATAAATGCCCAATAGAAGTGAGAGTTGGAAATAGCTCAACAATGAAAGCATATGGCCATGGCAAGATATCTGTGAAAATGCTTGTACATGGTAGCTGGAAAGAGAGTGTAATGGAAAATGTACTATATGCTCCAGATTCTTCAAGAAATTTATTTTCTGTAAGTCAAGCATTAGATCATGGGTCAAAGTTCAACATGTCAAATGACAAATCTTGATTAGCTTGCTAAGTTAAAGATCTCAGATATGATTGTCACAAAAAAATAACTTGTATTTTTTTTTTATATATAAAAACTCTTAAATGTCTATAATATGTTTGTATTAGTTGGTTACTATGGGGAAAATTGCAGGCAACAGTTTAATTAGATAAATTTTACATTTTCTGACCACACTATACCAAAATAAAAAATTTACAATATGTGTAATAGTGAATAATGGAAGTTGAGTAGTTGTTCCATGCCAGCTTTTTATTTCAGTTATATAAAATTGATTTATATTTAGTAATATAAACTGATTATAATTAAATAAATACAGTCGAACCTCATTAACGTGAATTACTTTTAACATGAATTGTTTCAACAATCCCCATCAAAAGGATCATTAATTTAGTTATATGAAAATTAGTTACTGATAGCATGAACTACTGATAATATGAACAAATTTTGTATCCTTCTTGAGATTCACGTTAACAAGATTCGACTGTAGTGGCAAAAAAAAATAAGTGAATATAATATATAAGTGATATAAACTAAAGAGCATTTTAAATTTTACTTACTTAATTGCTCTTTAAAAGCATAAATTACTTTTTTAAGTTTCAGTTTACATCTCACTTTTCTAAATTAACTCCAAATTATTATTCTCTTAAATTTACTTATTTTTCAATTATCTTTGTAAATCATTTGTTCCCAAACCTTTCTTTTAACTTTACTTTAAGTTAGTTATTAGTTCCCCATCATACTATGGGTATGGGGAACTCAGGTAATCATGAAAATTTTCTACCTCGTTTTTTTTACTTTTTTACACGTTTTCAGGTGTGAGGAATCCGAAAATGACAAAATTTGTATGGTGTCTGTCTGTAGGGTGTCTGTTAGTGTGTTAGTCTGTTAGTCTGTGTACACGATATCTCAAGAACAAATTGTCGCAGAGAGGCCAGATCAGTTTTAAAATATTACTTTCGACACTGGCAAGAACACTATTCATTTGCAACATTCGAATTAAAAAACTTCAGCAGTTATTCGAAATTTACGATTTTCTTAACATGGGAGAATAGGAAAAAATTCACTTAAACACGAAATGGAAACTTCTTACTGTAAAAATGTCAGACCAGTTTTAAAATATCAGTTTTGATGCCGGATTGAACATCAGTAACTATAAATATGCTACTTTGAAAATTTCGCAAGTTATTGGATATTTACGAATTTCTTAACATGGCAGCATAGGGCAAAATTTCACATAAACGTCAATTTCGAGAGATATTTTCATCGTAAAGATGACTACTTTTGAAATATTATTTAGGACACTGGCATGAGTATTAATGACTATGAATTTTCCAATCTAAAAATTTCGTAAGTTATTGGAAATTTACGCATTTCTTAACATGGCAGAATAGAGCAAAATTTCACATAAACGTCAATCTTGAGGGATATTTTCCTCATAAAGATGTAAAACCACTTTTGAAATATTATTTAGGATACTGATATGAATACCATAGAGTATGATTTTTCCAATTTAAAAAATTCGTAAGTTATTTGGAATTTACGATTTACTTAAAATGGCAGATTAAGGCAAAATAGAGCATAAACGTCCATTTTAAGGATCATAAATACATCAGGCAATTTCAAAATAACATTTATGATACTTGTGTGAACATGATTGATTACAAATATTCTAATAGGAAAATTTCGTAAGTTATTTGAAATTTAAGATTTTATCAACAAAGCAAAATGGGGAGATATTTTATAAAAATACGCATTTTTAGGAAAGTTGCATTGGAAATAGTGGCATGAAAATAAACTACGAAATTGATCCCAATAAAATAAATTAATAGATTAGAATAAGATATTGAACTGAATGGTGGGTAGCCTATTAGGTGAGGATTTCGTTCTGTCACTGTGTCAAGCGTTTGGTCAAATTCATTTCTCTTAACATGTATATAATAAGTCCTGTACAAGAAATTTATGAGAACATACATATGATGGGGAACTAAGCAGAGTCCACCTATGCCAACTAGTCTTTTTTACTTAGCACCTTTATGATTTATCAGTCACTTTTTTGACCAGACGTTAAGTTACTTGCATGCAATTATGTAGTGCCTCTCCTGTTATCTGTGATTGAATTAAAAAAAAAAAAATCATTTAAACATAGTGACCAGGAAAAGCTTGCTAGTTAATAATAATATTGAATAACTAATGTGATTGAAGCCACTTATTTATGTAAAGAGGTACATTGAACGGCATGTTATTTGATATTATTTATTATATTTAAATAGTTAATGTAATTTTGGAAATATACATTGAATCACACATGAATAATTAAAAACTTCCACAAATTCCTTAAAGTTACACATCAGTTAGATTCATTCTTTCTTCCTCCCCATATATTCCTATGAGACTTTAGTTGCTTCTAATTGTAAGGCTATCTCAGTCAAAAATGAAATTTTTGGAGTTCTATTTTTTGGATCTCACTTTTTGAACATATTTCCTTTTATCTGAGCGAACAGTTAAATATATATATATATATATATATACTTCATTAATTAATCTCAGTAATTTTAAATGTAGTTTTCAATCTCAAAAAAAAAAAAATGCTTATAAAGATAAAAGCAACGTTGTTCGAAGAGCAGAATTTTAAAAGAAAGATAATTCCAAAAGCTTCCTTTTTGAATGATATATTCTCATAATACAAAGCAATAAAAATTCAACTGGATTGCATGGGAAAGAAGAAAGAATGAATCTGAATTTCAATCTTAAAGTTGAACGGTTGTTTCATCTGTCAATATTTCACAGATTAACCCCTTAACTGCCCCGGACGTATATATTCGTCTTGCTATGCCGGTGTATTAACTGCTCCGGGCATATACACCCCGCAACAAAAAGATAGGTACAAAGGGTTTTTCCTTTGATTTTTCATAAAATAACATTATCTAAATTGTGCTTATCATTTATTATTATCGTAAAACAACACTATTCCCGGACTCATTTTTGTTTCAAGACTCATTTAGAAAAATATTAAGACTAAAAATTTTCTAATTTAAGACTACACACTGCGACAAATAGATAGGAACAAAGGGTTTTTTTTTTAATTTTTTTAATATGATTCAAATATTTAATTTTTTTTTTGATATGATAATATTTTGTTACGATAATAAATGATCAGCACAATTTAGATAATGTTATTTTATGAAAAATTAAAAAAAAAAAACCTTTGTTCCTATCCTTTTGTCGCGGAGTGTAGTCTTAAATTAGAAAAATTTTAGTCTTGAAACTTTTCTAAATTAGTCTTAAAACAAAAATGAGTCTGGGAATAGTGTTATTTTATGATAATAATAAGTGATAAGCACAATTTAGATAATGTTATTTTATGAAAAATCAAAGAAAAAACCCTTTGTACCTATATTTTGGTCGCGGGGTATATATACGTCTTGACAAAGTATGATCGTTTATGTTACGCTGCTACCCTAACAGCACATCTCATTCACAAGACACCCTTAGGATATCCTAGGAATGAAAGTACATCTAAAAGGCATATCCTCAGGATGTACTATGGATAAGTGTACTGTTAGGGTACCAGTGAAACTAGTCTCAAGGCTTTGGAATGCAATTAAATTACCATGGCAGTGTTTTCGAAGGATTTACTTATTTCAGAGAAGATAGGAAGTGGGAGGAATTGGAAAGGAAATGTTTCTGGAATAGTGAACACATCATAACTACACATGCTTGTGTGAAAAATGGTGGCACTGGGAAGCGAATCTCGTAATGGGCTCTTCCCACCTGACGTCAGAGGTCACATGATAGAGGAAAAACAAATAGCAGACAAAGTCTTGTTTATCTAGAGCAATTGCTGAAATAACATATTTTCTATTCTTATTTTTGATCAATCGTATTTAATCTGTGTTATTTTTTATACATCATCATTTTGAATCCATTTCATATCATTATTCATCATCTTTTGTTTGCTATATACATTTGAAATCATCATTTAGTTTATATTTGTTATTGATGTTCATGAAGAACATGTTAAATACTCTGATTGTTGGTACTTAAATCAGTGACAGTGCAATATCGTACTACGTAAATCCATTTAGACCAGTAACTAAGTTAATTAACTTGTTGTAACACCTTTATGCAATTAAACTAAATGAAAACATTTTAAAATTTCAAATTATAATCCATAAACATTCCACAAGAACAAGCTATTATTTATTGCTAGATCAGTTAATGAAATGGTTACACAAAAACATACAAAAATCGATTCTTACAAGTGAAAATAAATAAATACATAAAATGTTTTTTAAAAATTATTAAATTTACAAATACAATTATTCTACTGTTTAAAAATGCACAATGTTACTTTTATTTTATTTTATATTAAATATTAACACTTTTGTTTTTAAGAACAATATTTAATTGAATTTGATTCTCAGAATTTGATTATTCGTTTTCCTCTATCACGTGATTGAGCAGATGACAGTGGGAAGAGCCAATTGTTCGCCAGCAGATAAGGGGTTAACATTATTCTTGTACGTATTTGTGTGACAATAACACAAAACATGTTTTATTATCTAAATAGTTTGGAAAAGGGGATGAATGACAGAACTTACCAGAAATATACCTTTTATTCAAATAAATACATACATAAAAGAAGTACAAAAATATTGCCCATATATATATATGGATTTCACCTATTCAACAACAAAATTCGGGATTATCAACATCATCTGACATGCATATAATGTATAATATTCCACCTAACCTCAAGACATCAAAAAATAAATCAGTAAAACAGGATCACAACCATAATATATTATCAACATAGCTGTACAATCACAAAACCCAAGAGGAACTATTCTACAGCTGAAAGAAAAACAATACACATAAACTGGGATATGAAAATAAATAAAACAATTATTTCTGAAAAATTAAATACATTTTCATATATAAAATAATTATTTAATCCGTCACTATCAGAAAGTCCATTAAATTGTTATTAAGTTTCAAGAGCTACACAACACATACACAAATAATTGAAGAGTTAACAATTACAATGTGTAAAATACAATAGTACAATGAAACCTGTTGTCGATATTTGCTTTTGTAAATTACCCATCATGAGTAGATTATTATGATGAGGCACTAATATTATAAATATACACAGCTCTCTAAAAAGAAAAGTATAATTATTGTTTTTTAATTATTATCTGACAGATCACTTTAAAGAGCTGACAGTCACTGAAATTTATTTTCACTCAGTCGGAAAAAATAAATTTCAATAAATATGATTTTCTTCCCAATCAGTTGATTGTGTGATTTTAATATATTGTATTTTTTTTTCTCCCATTGTTTAATGGTGTTTTCCTTTACCTGCGGCTTATTTCTGTCGAGCTATCTACATGATAGACCAGATGTTTCTGCCTAAAGGTTGTCTGAGTGAGTAATGTCCACCGGTTGTCGGTCTGGATAGCTCAATTGGTAAAGCCTTTACCTTGTAAGTCAAAGTTCTGGGGTTCAACTCCCGGTCCAGGCATTATTTTCACTCAGTCAGAAAAAATAAATTTCAATAAATATGATTTTCTTCCCAATCAGTTGATTGTGTGATTTTAATATATTGACAGTTACTGATTATCATATGTGCCCATAAGATTTTTGCTTTAAGACAACATTTACAAGAAGCATTGAAATTTTCTGAAATGTAACTTAATTATGAAAGTTGTTTAAAAAATAAGATTTAAAAATGTCAGAAGTTTTTTTTTGTCTTTCAATCCAATATATTTGATATAATTTAATAATATTTATTATACATATGTATGTGTGTGTGTTATTGCTGACAAAAATTTTAAACTGAATATATTTTTATTTTTATTCATGAATTAATAATAGATTTGTTTAACATTTATGACTATATGTAAATAATTATAATAAAAATAATACTATGAATTTATCAAATAACACTTCATTTACATTTGTTTTTGAAACTTATTTATTAAAAACATTACCTAAATATTAAAAGTTTCATTTAAAAAAAAATTTCATATAAACTTTTTTTTGTTTATAATAAAATCTTCATAATATAATGAAAATAAATTCAAAACCTTTTTTGAAAAAACTAATTTACTAAGAAAGTGTTAAAAACCTCATATAAGAAATCAAACATTTGAAAAGCTTTACTAAATTTTTTGACTGGCGATATTTCTTGTTACAACATATTTTTGCTATAAACGGAAATATATGTCAAATATTATCCTCAGCAATTTTCAAAAGAAAGTTTATATAAAAAAAAAAAAATTTCAAGTAAATTCGCTATTATTTAGATGATGTAATTTTAAATAAATTTCAAAAACATGAGTGTCCAAAAACAAATGTGAACCACTATATAATAATCAGTGCAATATTTGTTTATCTTATCTTTTATTTTGTGTTCTCTTTCAGTAGCTACAAAAACTGTCCATGGTGTTCACACTTTAAAGAGTCAGAACAGATTTATTGATTTTTGTTAGCAAAAGCTAAATTATAAATGTCAAATTCTGTTATGAACAACTAAATTTTACGCATTGGGCCATGCATGGTCAAAGCTGCATGATTTCACCCCTTTATATAACCACTAATCAATCTTTATGTTCTCTGGATATTTTTCCATCTAATAAGATAAACCAGCACAGATCTAAACTAGTATGCTGTAGCCCTCACAAAATTTTCTTCTATATCTTCTATATCTATATAACAGTGCCATTTATTGGTTAACAGAACCCAAAAATTTAATCAACATAGCTGCTGTTCTCAATTTACAAATGCATTTTGGTGTAAATTCAATCAATAGATTCTGAGACATACCAATTTGAAAAATCCCAGAAAGTGTGTAATAGAAGCACCACCTGTCAGTCGATATATACCCAAATTAAATCAACATCATTTCGCATAATGTCACTTGAAATATCAAGTTTGGTAACTTTATGTGCTATAGAAGTTGAGATATAGCCTTCCCAAATACAAGGAAAACTACAGCATAGCAGAGACACTAGTTGGTGATATGCCCCCAAATTGTATTACTATAGCTTTTCATAATGGTGCTTCTGCATATCAAATTATTTACCCTCATACAGTATAGTAGCTGCAATACACCCTTCCTGTAAATGAGAGAAATTGAGCATAGCAACACTACCTGTGGGGAGATATATACTTAAATCTAATCAGCACCTATTTATACCAAAGTCCAACCAAATATAAACTTTTGTAAAATTCCATCCATTATTTTATTAGATAGAGCACCATAAAATGTTGATAACAGGCCCACATTTTCTAAAAATTTTCAAATTATGTTCCGGACGCTTCAAAACATATAAATGCATTAAATATCATACACGGAAATTTTTATGAATCTAATACTTTTCTTTCTTATATACAAAAAGAAAAGTATAAGTACCAAAGAATTGGCATTGAATACTGACGAATGAAAACTTTGTTAGGAAACATCTTAAATTGCAAAAATGTGCAACAAATTTTCTGGTTGAAATAATTAAACATAATACAGAGATGAGAGTGGGAAATAGACAAAAAGTCTGAAAGTATCAGCAAAACTCAAAAATAATTTAATTTTAATAATAAAAGAAACAGATACACAAAATCATACTTTCTATAAGCAAAATTGGAAAATATATGAAAATAAATTGTTTAGAAACAGTCAAAAGAAAGAAAATTGAACAAAATTAAGAATATTTAGAAGCAAAAACCTGAAAATTGTTTTTAAAAAGTTAAGAAAAGTCTGAAATTACTACAAAAGTCTGAAAATTCTCATCCCTGATAATAATTAAACTTCTGACAGAATAAAGTAATAAACCATATCTGTACAGCTAATCTTAGATATATGGTAAATCTACTCATTATCTCTGTCAATACTTGCAATCTACTCATTTAAAGTGATATAGCACCACTGGCAGGTAGGTCACTACTCTATACAGGTTTCATTGCATATAACAAAGAGTACACATAAAAAATGTAACAGCAAGTCATAAATGAAAATTACCATGCAGTATTTTGTACTATAAGTTGCTTCGTGTTTGTTTTTATTTTGGTGAAAGAAATCACTGGTTGATAAAAACAGCTATTTATGTATAATCAAATCGTAAGCATATTAGGTCACATAATTCATCAAAGTTATTACATCAGTCACATTCACTCCATATTTTCTTTTGAAAATAGCTAAACTTATTTCAAAAAATGGTTTTGGATTCATAACTGTGTTAAAAGAAAAAAAAAAAATAGCCTTTTTAAATATCAAAAAAATTTTGACTTGGATATACAATTGTTACTCTAATTAAATTCAAATAATAATTAATTTGTTGCAATAACAGTTGTTTCAGATCAAAATAGCACAGCCCTTTATCAGGTGAGAGTGCATCATCAAAGCAATGAAGAGCCTATTATAAAATACCGTTTCAAGCACCCCATCAATCTTCAAGGAAAATCGGGATATATTTAAGAAGGGGTCAGATAAACAGTAAAAATTGGCAAAAATACAGAAATTGACATATATTTTCTTGCTAAAATTAACTTTGCATAAAAATATTCTAAAATAAAACACTTATATATATTTTAAATTCCAGTGATTAAAAAAAAAAAAATCAATAGAGTTAACTCTTGGTTAACTGGCATTCCATCAACCAAAAAAATTTGAGCAACCATTTTTTTCCACTTCAAATACATATATATATATATATATTCTGTAAAAGCACATATTTTTGCGAGGCTTTAATTTTAGCGATTTCTGCAAGCCCATCATAATTGTGAAAATTTAAGCCTTGTGAAATACTTTTTTTTTTTTTTTTTCGCCTCAAATAATAATAAAAAATTAGTAATCTTTCACTTACCAAAATTTAATGCTTTATTGCACAGTTACAAATTCTTTCTTACAACTATTTCCTGAATATAAAACAATATCACAACTAATAGAATGCAGCTCATTCACTTACAATATTTATACTAGCTTCTTTGAAGCCATTCAAAATTATCTCATGTTTGGCTTTAACAACGTTAAATATGCACACAAGCCAAGAAGCGTGAATCGGTTTTAGTCGTGATATTCGCAGGTTCACAGATTCTTTTTCCTCTAGAAGTCCCTAGTTTGATAAAGAGTGTGAGGAAAAACAGATTAAGAAAAGAAACTTGTTTGGGGTGGAATGCGTATGTTGAGCCAAGATCAAAGTTAATGTATTAGGTCGTTGCAAAAGTTTGTGCAGACACGGATCATTTTTATTGCCTCCAAAGATGAGAGCTTCTATCACCGTGGTATACATTTGTTACCCAAAAAATGAGCAAAGGTTGTAGAAAGTAATGGAGAGTATTTTGATTAAAAATTGTCATTTGATCTGATGTATTTTTATGAAATGAAGCAATAAAAAACAGCACGAATTTATGCAAAGACCTAATATAAGCAACGTTGTAAGCATAAGTTGTTTTTAGAGCTATTGGAGGGGGGGGGGGGAAGAGAGAGAACTTTTCGGACAAAAGGAAGTTTCTTAAAATGCCTTATGCAAAAGGGGTTCTATATTTAGGCGCTTTCGGGATTTTTCAACTTTCGGTTCTGTTCATATAAAATTTGCAAAATTTTCAGCTCGTGAAATAACCGATATCTTCCTGCTCGCGAAAATAAATGCTTTTACAGTATATTTAATTTCCGCTATTTCAGGTGTGTTGATGTTAAGATTAAGGTCAATTGATTACCCTAGCGTCCTAGGCTTGAGGAGGAGTGCCCTCTGTGGGTAGTTTTTCTAATTCGCTATTTTAAGAGCTTACGTTTTCTTTTTGAAATAATCGTAGTAATTGATTTATTATGAAACAAATCAATGTTCACATTTATAAGGGCAAATTCTAAAAAATATATATATAACATAAAAAATCTGTCTTCTATTCGGACAGAATCAACTGTTGAGCGTAAGACAGCGCTTATTTAATTTTTTAGACCAAACGAAATTCAGGTAAAAAGCAAGGGAAGGGAGAGGCCAGGGACCGATTTACTCACTTGGAGGCCCAGGGCACTCATGTTCAATGGGCCCCTTTTTCTCGTACTTTAATGTTACAATAAACAAAACAAACTGCTTTTTTTCTGATTCAGCCATCTAAAAGTTCACTTCACTTTTCATTTTGTTGGCAAGAGTAAGACTAAACAAGATCCATGGCTTGTCTATCGGATCGACGTACGTCACCCCCATGTATCTGCATTGCGGTGCGTGCCTCGGATTAGTTAGCCTGTAAAAGTTTGGAATGCAAGTATTGGTAGTATGCAGTTGTCCTTGCGTTTAGCGAAAATATTGCAATTTTTCCAATGAGTTGATAATGTCCTTGAAAAATCACCACGCCGATTTATAAAACAGTGCAGTAATTCCTCCATCCATTGACGAAAAACACAAAACAACGATCATTATAGCGAAATATGGAAATTTTCTTTTTAACTATTTAAAAAAAAATGTATGATGAAATTTCTTGGGGGCCCCTTTACTGTGGGGGCCCAGGGCACGTGCCCCGAATGCCCTGCCTTAAATCAGGCACTGGGGAGAGGGCACTTTTGTAAAATTCAAAGAGACTTTTGAATTTGGCTTTCTTCAAAAAATCATTTGTTAAATTTCGGAGTATTGCTACTATCTGTCAAACAGAGAAGGAATACAAGTTTATCAATTAAAATAAGGGGGAAAAATTAGAAAATTCTTAAATGTTTGGTTTTCAGTGAGTGAATGGTGATGAATTAATAAACAATTTTATTCAATTTGTGACCATTTCTAGCATAATTATTCGATTTATCATTTATAATGCATTAACTAGTTTAAATTACTAAGAACTACCAAGTATTTAAACATTCCAGTAATACAAAAAAAGAAAAGAAAAACACATTGTTTGAATGTAACAGCTTTAACAAATGTTGCACATTTTGTATAATCTACGAAGTTTCTAAATAATATTTAATCTACTTTGAGCAACTTTCTCGATTATTTAAACAAGCCCCATCTTCCCATCTACATCTATTGCTATTTCATGAGTATATATTTGGCAGTTATTGATTATACATGCAAACTTACATACACATATAAGACACTACATAAAAATGAGTTATGCATCTTGAAACAAAAAGTTAACGGCCCTCTTCACTTACCGTCGCCGGAAGCCCGAGCCAATGTTATTCTATGGGAAAGTTTTCTTTACAAATAACTTATTAACTAATACATATTTTTAAATTCTGTTTTCACATTCAGAAAATTTCCAGTTGTTAAATTGATGGACCTTTTTTAAAAATGTATTTCTTTAATTTTTAGTATTTTATTTTAAAATTGCAAATTGAAAAAATCTCACATATTGAAAATTCGTATTTTGCAGCTTCAAAATAAAACATTAAAAATTAAAAAAGTTATGTTTAAAAAAAGGTACGTGAATTTAACAGCTGGGAATTTTCAGAATGTGAAAACGGAATTTAAAAATATGTATTAGTTAATAAGTTATTTGTAAAGAAAATTTTCCATAGAATAACATTAGTTTCGGCGTCCAGCAGCGGTGAGTGAAGCGGGCCCTTAAATTATGATCATGAGGGGGGGAGGATGCTGTTTTTCTCGTACCTATGTAAATAATACATACTTATTATGTTACTAATATAACACATTTAAAACAATTTTTAGTGTTTCAGATGTCTAAATTAGTATTCACAGTGAAACTCTTAAATATGATTTCACTATTATTTTCTCTTTAATGCATATACATGGTTATACAATAAAATTCTTATAACAAGAAATTACAATAATTCTTTGAAATATAAATACAGTCAAACCTCATTAAGACAAAAACGCTTAACATGAAATTTTGCTTAAGATGAAGGAAAATATTTTCCCCATCCTGTTATTTTGGAAAACAATAATAATTGTATCATTTAATACGAATATGAAGAGAAACTTCTCCCATTTAAGAAAAAGTAAATATTACACCAAATGAAAAAAAAAAATTTCATTGCAATTTTTGCAGTAGTGACTTTGAAACAAGTTTATCGCTTCTCCTGAACTGAACCAATGAGGATAGTGTGTTTGTAGAGATGGATGAAGATTGTGACCGTAGGAGAAGAGAAAACGATTACATTCTTTCCCTGCGATTGTGTCATTCTTTTCTTAGCTTGTGTTTTGTTGCTAGCATGTGGTTGCTTGTTTGAGAATTTTTTTTCATTGAATTATAGTTGTATTGGGGTGGAGCTGTAGTTCTTAAAATAAGTGGTGGTGGTGGTGGTGGTGGGGGGGGGGGGAACCACTTACGTTTGGAAACCAAACAAAAGATTTTATTTGACATTAGTGATGGAATTAAAATAAAAAAAAAAAAATCAGTAATTTTAGCAAAGTACAGAATACCTGCCAATACTCTTTCAACAGTTATTAACAATCGAGAAAAAATTTAAATGGTTTGTGCAGTTAATCAGTTCGAGCCTGCAAGAAGATGGATGAAAACTGCCAAGAATGAAGAAATTGAAGTTGCTTTATTAAGATGGATAAGAGAAACCAGAAAATCATTTTAACTGGTTCTGTTTTGCAAGAAAAGCAAAGTTTTTCGCAGAAGCTCCTGGCGTCAATGATTTTACATGCTCAAACGGACGGCATGTCTGTTAAAGAACGTCACGGTATTGGGTGCAAAAGGATATGTAATGAAGTGTCTGCAGTTAGTCAGGATAGTGTAAATTTGTTTTTCTCTGAAGTATGGCCGGCTATTAGAAGAGATTATCACTCTGTGATATTTTCAATGCCGGCAAAACTGGTTTGTTTTATAAAGTGCTTTCTCTGTCTACATTAACTCTGAAAGGAGAAAAGTTCAGGTGGAAAATGTTGTAAAGAAAGAATCATAGTATTGATAGCTTGCAGTATGGATGGTAGTGAAAAATTATCCATCTATGTTATCAGAAAACTTGCAAAACCACTATGCTTTTAAGTCTGTAAAGGCGCTACCTGTTCTGTATACATTCACTAGAAATGCCTGTTAAATAAGGAAATTTTTACAAAATGGTTATTTGAATTAGACTCAAATTTACCCAACCAAAAAAGAAAGATATGCATTATGCTGGACAATGGACCTTATGCACAACGCGTCATTACAGGTATCCGCATTTGTAATGATCGATAGATGGCGCTTTCTGAACTGCAGTTGTTAGTAAATATAATAGCCACGTGTATTTATTATTGTTCTTTCTCCGCCATTACATCATGGAAAATCGATTGCATAATATGATGATATACAGTGGTATGCTAATTTCATCTTAGCCCACCAGAGGGCGAGCATTTCATTACAATCGCAGATATAAAAGTTTCTACTCCAATCGTTGAGCTCAAAACTTTTATTTACTTCTGTATTAGCCAATACCAGCCGCTTAAGTCTGTAAATACCCGCAACCATTGCCACTCGTGCATAAGGTCCATTGAAGGGCTTATACAGATGTAAAAAGGCTAAAGTCAATAAAATGTGTTTTCCTCCCTCCAAAAACTACAGCAAAGCTTCAGACATGTGACCAAGGTATTATTCAGAGTTTAAAAACTCACTATAGGAAAAAAGTAATCAATAAAATTGTCGAATGCTTTGACAAGGAAGTGCAATTTTCTATCGATCTCCTAGAAGCTATGTGTTTCCTAAGAAGTGCATGGAACTCTGTTACTCCCACTGTTATAAAAAGCTGTTTCAAGCATGGTCGTCTTTCAGATGAAGGACACAGAAATAGAACAAGGAAATGAAACAGAAACGGAGGCTGTGATAGAAGAAGCTGAAAAAAGAGGAATAATTTCTGCCCTTTCATTTGAGGATTACATTCTAATTGATGAAAATGTTATGACTTCACAACCCATGACAGATGAAGATATTCTGGTCGATTTAACAAAAAATTAGAATGAAGAGGAGAAAGAAATGGAGGCTGATGTAGTGGTCGAAATTCCTTCCATATCCTTCAATAAAGTGGCAGGAGCTTTAAAAACTATTCAGTGGTTTCTGTTTCAACAAGAAAATGTCAATTGTGCTTTACACAATTTGGAAAAAGCAGATTCTTTTATAAATAAATGCAAAATACAAAAATTAAAGCAAACATCAATAAATGATTTTTTTTTAATGTCTAACTTAAAGAGGTAAATATATTTTTACATTTTATTTCTTCTTACTCATTTATTTATTTTAAATGTTCCATTTTGCATAAAAATACTGATTAACTTAAAATGACCATAAAATATTTCTCTACAGATATCATTTAATTAAATACTTACATGTCTTTTTTAGTAATTTATTTTTAAAATCATCCTAAATGCATTTTGTTGTTTTTTCGTTTAATAGGAAAACATTTTTGCAACCCTTCAACTTCATCTTAACGAGATTTGACTGTATCAGATCATCTTCATTAATAAGGTTCATTTAAAAAAGGAAAAGTTTTTTACAACAAACAATCTATATAATATTTCTCTAACGTGGACTAGTTATGATGATAGATTTTATAGAAAGAATAAAATAGTGATTTAATAAAACAAAAAAATAATACATAAAAAATATTTAAGCATGTGGGCTCAGTTCAGTGATCTAATTAAAAAAAAAAGGAAAACATTTGTCTGATGATGTTGTTGTCGTATGCCACTCGGAAATTCCAAGCCCCAGTAGTGGAACTATCCGGATTTAAGGCAAGACGGGTGCACCTTATGTTTTTTTTTTTTTTTTTTTTTAGGAGCTCCACATAGGGAGGAAGAACGACTTTAGTTCCAGAAGCTGGTGAAAGATGGCAGCACCAGCCAAACAGGAACTCGAATTTCGATCCAGATCAGGACCAAGTTAAATCCATGTTCCGGTACCCCCAGCGGTATAATTTTTGATGGGAACTTGGAGGACTTTGCGACCACGACGGAAGTGCACCAGTCGCCATTAGCGTACATGACGATCTTTGGTCGGCTCGAGGACCGAACCGCAATCTTTTGATCATGAACTTGCTGCTCTTACCGACCAGGCTGCCGCAGCCCACACATTTGTCTGATGAGATCATTTTCTAGGAAAATCTATTTGTAAAAGTTACATCTTTACAATTTTTGCAAATATCATTTTAAACCTAGCAATACTTTAAAAATATAAACAAAATATGGACTTTAGTCCCAAAAAATACAATAATCAAAAATATAATCGAAATAAGTACTAAATTTTTTCTTAATTAAAAAAAAAAAAATGCCAAAATAAATAAATTAAAAAAATTAATTTAAAAGGAATCATCAACATGGCAGCAAAAATTTTAAAGTCACCATAGGGGTCCTATAACTAAAGCTGCCCTGCCTAGGGAAAGTATGAAAATTGGGTCATCAAACATGAATTTTATTTTGAAACTTTTCTTTGGTTGAGTTTAACTAGTGTTTCTTCCCACAAAAACTAATAATAATCTAGCTTCTAATGAAATAAAATTTAAACTGTGGGGTGAAATTTGGTATAAGGCTTATGAGTTTCAAATTTTAAATGTAAACAAAAAAAAAAAAAAAAAAAAAAAAAAAAGGAAAAAACTGGAACCATTTTGCACAAGTTTGCTAAATATAAAATTAATTTAAAATTTATAAGTTTTGTTATATTATTTGCATCCTCTATTTATATAGATATATGTTAAAATTTCTTTTTAAAATAATTAGCATAACTATGTCCACATTTTTACAGAACTTTTTCTTAGCAATTATGCATATGTTAACAAATAAAAAATAATGAAAATAGTAACAAAACTGCACATAAGCTGAAAATTCTTTAAAGACAAGAATAAAACATTGGTACAGAACTCATAGCATTATTAATTATTAATGAAACAATATTTTCTTCTTAAACCAATGATTTTATAGGTAGAAATTGTTTTTTAAACAAATACTGGTGTGAGTTTTTTGTCAACATTCCATCCATGTAAAGACTATGTACAAATGTTTTTGTACATTTAGTTTGCATAAAACTAATATTTGATCTTATTATAACTAAATACATGTACTATTGTTCAATTATTTTCATTATAATCAACATTGGGAGCTAATATTATTTCATCAAACTCACATTCATATTATCATAACCAGATATATTTATTATATATATCTATTTTTCATTATCTTATTATCATAAGGTTAACAACAAAATCTTTTAAATTATTGAGAAAAATAAAAGGGGGGTGGGGGGGGGTTACTTTTATAAATACCTAAAAACACTGAATTAGTTTCAGCAAATTTTTCTCATGAATTAAAACTATTTTTTAATTAAATACAGAACACACCACTTTAATCCTTAGAAATGCATCTTCATGAATACTTAAAGATCACATGGAAAAATTATTTTAGTTAAATAGCAACTTGAAACTTGTACGAAGAAATAAAAAATTCTTAAAATAAAAAAGGGAAAAGAAAAGTATGCGTAAGAGGTCAGGATTAAATTAAATATATGTTTAAAATCACCAGTACATAGAATATCGTACAGATATTAAATACATTGTTAAAAAAGAAACGAGAAAGCATTTTCAACATTTAGCATTTATTATTTTTTTAAAATATACAAACTCACTTAAATTCTCTTCTTTATCTTAGATAATAGAGTATAAGCTTAGGAAAAATCATTCCTAAACATAATATTATGCAAAATAAGATAAGACCTTTTTTGGGGGGGAGGGGGGGGGAAGCTACATGAAAGAATTCTAAGGAGAGTATACATCTGTACACTAAAAAAATTTATAGAGATTGATAAACATTGGATAATTTACCCCCCCCCCCTTTTTTTTTTCCTTCCTTCATGTTCAGGGGTCCATCCAGACTTTTCAGATAGGGTCCTGTTTTGGGGAAATTGTGAAAAATCTACATGTAATTTTGTGAATAAAAATTTAGTGTGAAAATTAAGTTCTTACAAACTTTTGGCTAAGGTCTTCTTTTTGTGAAATTATAAAAAGTGTAATTTTGCAAAATATCAATACCGGTCTCCATCCTTTATCTCCCACTTTAATAATTTTACTGCTTTGAAAGTATGTGCAAAAAAATTTTTATCCCCAAAACCTAGTTAGTAACACAGTTTTTCTATCTTCATTAAAAACGTTTTAATATCTGCCAAAAATTTCCACCCCACACCCACTAATTTTACAGCTCCACAAGTATACGCAAATGATTATTGATCCAAAAAAACCTAGTAACTCAGTTTTCCTAGCCTCTAGCTCCATTTAAAAAATTTTAAATATCTGTCCTATCTCCCCCTATTCATATTCATTCTACAGTTTTGAAAATATGTACAATGAATTTCTCACACTTAAAAACCCAAAGACACAGTTTTTCAAAGAAGTAACCCAAATAAATGGATTTCAGAAGAGGAAAAATTAATTTAAATAAATATACATTTAATTGTCAAAAATTTTTATTTCTTAAACATTTTTTGGGCTGGAGATCTTGACTAATAATCATGGCCAATTACCTATTTTTTAAAGATCAAAGAAGTAAAACTGTAGTTTTTATTACGACTATGATATCAAGTGACTTGAAAACTGAAAAGTAAATATCTGGGATGACTGACTGCCAAATCGTTTACCCAACAGATGCTTGAAAAACTGATCTATTGATACCTTTAAAATTAACATTTTAATTAATATCTCAAAAGCGAATTAAAAACATTTTTTCACTACCAACTCTCTTGCATTTTATTCAACCTGTGTGGCAATTTCTGTAGCTCTGAGGCATGTATTTGCTAAATGCATAGCTGTACAGTTATACAAACTTTTTTTTAAACTATAGATGCAATTCTAATTCATTAATATGCATCATTCAGTGATATTATTCCAAAGACCTTTAAATGAAACAAAAACGTTAAAAAATAAAATATATATATGAAATTCAAATGAAACTCACAAGCTAATTCTCTTTTGCCAAAATGAAATAACAATACAAATTTTAGATGGCACAAGGTGTATTAGAAATTTTTCTTGATTTTTCTCTGACTGTTTTTCATCATTTTCTTTTAACTCATGCTGCTTATTTCCCATGAAAATCTTACAACATTAACGAACAATTCAGTAATTCACAATAACAAGCTCTCAAATACGATTTATTCCTACAAAATTTGCCACAATTCTCTAACTTTTACATGATTCCATGTAGGATTTTACATGACTTTTACATGCTTGGCTTTTTCCTGATTTTCTCTCAATCAGTGGTCACTTTGTGTAGTTGCTAAGCAACATTATTTACTATAAATATTCACTTTACAAAAAAAAAAAAAAAAATCACCTTTTTTTAAAAGTTGTTTTCGATAATTAAAAATAAATAAATAAATAATATCTTCTCAAAAATGAATTTGATTTAGTACCAAAATCCAATTTTTGACTCAGACTTCCCCACTTTACACATCCGTGAACTCTTAGCTGCCTGTAATAGATAATTTCCTATTAGACAAAATTCAAAGTGGTCTAAAGCAAGGAGCACCATTTCTTTTTGGGGTGTGAGATTTTTATGTTTAAAAATTCTCAATATGAAATAAATAAAATGTTTATTAACAGGGAAGAAAAATCACAAAATAAAATGGGCTCTTCCCACCCGACGTCAGAGGTCACATGATAGAGGAAAAACAAATAGCAGACAAAGTCTTGTTTATCTAGAGCAATTGCTGAAATAACATATTTTATATTCTTATTTTTGATCAATCGTATTTAATCTGTGTTATTTTTTCATACATCATCATTTTTAATCCATTTTATATCATTATTCATCATCTTTTGTTTGCTGTATACATTTACAATCATCATTTAGTTCATGTTTGTTATTGATGTTCATGAAGACCATGTTTAAATACTCTGATTTTTGGTACTTAAATCAGTGACAGTGCAATATCGTACTGCGTAAATCCATTTAGACCAGTAACTAAGTTAATTAACTTGTTGTAACCCCTTTATGCAATTAAATTAAATGAAAACATTTTAAATTTTCAAATTATAATCCATAAACATTCCACAAGAGCACGCTATTATTTATTGCTAGATCAGTTAATGTTACAGTTACACTAGAACATACAAAAATCGATTCTCACAGTTGAAAATAAATAAACACATAAAGTGTTTTTAAAAAAATTATTAAATTTACAAATACAACGATTCTACTGTTTACAAATGCACAATATTACTTTTATTTTATTTTATATTAAATATTAACATTTTTGTTCTTAAGAACAATATTTAATTGAATTCAATTATTCGTTTTCCTCTATGACATGATTGAGCAGACAAAACTGGGAAGAGTCCATTGATGTTTAGAAAAATATTTTATGTGACCATAATTTTGCAAGCTTTTAATTTCAATTCTTCAGTGCCATTAAATTTGTAGTAATCAAAGTTTTATTTTTATTAATTTCGATTTTTCATTTATACACCTTTTATGTCAGTTCCTTGAAAGACATACAAATGGTATTTTACTGAATATCAGGGGTGGCGCCAGCTAGGGGGCCGGGGGTGCACAGGGCCCCCGTCGGGGAGTCTGTGACCCCCCATCGGGGCATACTCCTAAAGTCTCTCGGGGGAACAAATACAAAAATTTCAGTTTTCTACTTTTAGCAGCATTTTACTTTCCTTTTACAAATTTGGAGCATTCCAGTTTTTCCATTCTATATTCAATAGAAGAAAGTATTGGATTCGTAAAAATTTTCAGCTTACAGTTTTCCATGAATATACACGTTTTGAGAGGTCCAAAACACGTTTTGACCACGATATTTTTAGAAAATGTCTGTCTGTCACACGATGATTTCAAAAACCACGAAAAGTACTAACAAATGAAATGGTACAAATATTAACAGTAATATTATTAACAGTATCGCAGTTTTTGATAAATACTTTAAATAAACTCTCTTTATGTAGTGCCCCCCTGTCGGGGAATTTCTGGTGCCACTACTGCTGAATATACATATTTTTTTGAAAAAAATGGGGCACATAAGCTAAGTAGATTTC
This sequence comes from Salticus scenicus, assembly GCA_963930645.1. Taxonomy (NCBI): domain Eukaryota; kingdom Metazoa; phylum Arthropoda; class Arachnida; order Araneae; family Salticidae; genus Salticus; species Salticus scenicus. Next base: position 15,250,731 of record OZ005658.1, read on the forward strand.
CAAGCTAGAAACTGAACATTTCAGTTTCTCATGTCTGAAAACATGGATGCATAATATAAGTAATACAAACTAAGCATTTAAAATAACTCAATTTAAGCCACTGAAATGAAAAATCCAAAAACAGGTTTAACAACTCCATACGTTATTACTAGGACTATTTTCAAAACCAACCCAGTTGATATGGAAGTGTGAACTAATTTCAATAGCCTAGTTTAAATAGGATGAGATCTATCATAAAATTACAAATTATTAACAAAACAGTTTGATAACAATTTTTCTCTCAGTAAAAATTCATAAGACATTTGGGAAAACGAATTATTTAATAAACAATTGTTTATCTTAAGTCTAACATATCTAGACATACCATATATTTCTTACGATAACATTTCAAATAGAACATGGCAAGGGTGCAGAAAATATTCTGATCTCTGAAATTTCTCCTGAATACATGCTTTATTTCCCCCAAAATAATGCAAGAATCTAGTATGTTATACAAACTTATTTAATTGTATGTAATCGGTGTTTTAAAAGAATAAATACACACTGCAATATAAGAAAATAGCTGTTAGTTATAAACATTAAAAAGCAGGGTTCCCATTCTTAAAAAAGAAAAAAATTCAAGGACTTTTCAAGTACTTTTCAAGGTCTATTTGAAATTTTTCAAGGACTAGGGGAAAATCGCAGAATGCTAGACACATACACAAAACTTTAATAACTACTTTCATTAGTAATGTTTTTTTATTATTATTATTAGAATAACTTTGCCTGTTTTCACAATACACTTTTGATGGATTGACTAAATTAACTTTCACAAGAGTCAAAAAATGATTAGCTTAAGATTTGGAATCATTATGATTATTCCAAAGTTTTTAGGTTTCAGTCCTGGTCTAGTCACTTTCTGCTCAAAATTAATGACCAGTCCATCAAACAGGTATGAGACTGGCAAAAAAAAAAAAAAAAATTATAATAATAAGTTGAAACTATATGCAAAAGCAAGACAATAAAATAAGACTTTTATGACAAAATCATTATATTAGACAATGGCGAGCGCATGTGGAGATGGAGATAGTTTAGCCTTGACAGAATTCGCACTAAGCCCATCTATTGGAGTGGAAAATTCAAGGACTTTGCACAAAATTCAAGTACTTTCAAAGGCCCTTAAAAAAGAAAATGAAATTCAAATACTTCTTAAGGACTTTCAAGGACCACGGGAACCCTTAAAAGTTTTTTTTTTCACCAGCATATTTTTTATTTTTATTCAAGATAATCATTTGAAATTTCGCCAGTCAACCGAAATTACCCCCTGAACTTTGTTCATACACTCGGACATATTCTGCACCCTTTGAATATGAAACACACAGCAGTTGAAAATAGTTTCTCTCTTCAAGCAGTTCCTATAACAATGATTAACACTTATTTTAACAAGGACATAATTAGCATCACATAAATTCAGTGAAAAAAGTTATTTTGTGCTTATGAAAATGCAATGTTACTTAATCAGCATATTCTGGATTATGAACACAGAATTTATCATCTAATTTCTGCTTCAAACACCAGCACTTTGTAAAAATTCATATCAGAACCCCAAAATCAAGGTTCTGATTTATTGATAAACACACACAAGCAAAATTGCAAGACTTATAATTAAACTATTGAAAAACAAAATAACAGAAAGTTATGAATGCACAAATTTACATATTATTTCAGTGAATAATTCAGTAAAATAATCATTTAATTTTAGTAAGGTAATAATTTTATTAAAATTAAATATATTATTATCTCACCAACAGGAGCTGATTAACTTCATATGAGGCTGTGGCACATACACTTTAATGGACTCCCCTCCCTCCTAAAATGACAAGATTTTGCATTTTATGATGCCATTTCTTGCCATTTTTAGGGGCAAAATACTAATTTTAGAACCAGTTTTAGGACCCGGGGCACGTGCCCTGCATGCCTCTGCATTAATCAGGCCCTGTTCATCAATGTTAACGCATACTTTATTTTCCTACTGCATTTATGTATTTTAATGGCAGCAAAAAAGTAACAGCTATATGAACATTCTATTAAAAGAAAATATTTTATTAATTTTAGATAAAAATTATTTTTTTTAAACCAATAATGCTATAGTGCTGAGGCAATTTATTTAAAACAAATTAATGCTGTTATAATAAAAATAAAACTTATTTTGCTCTACGGTGTTTATTCTACAACACAACTGCGATGATTGCAGGGAGTGCTGGGAATCTTCATATCCTACATCAGGCAAAAGACATCAAGTTTGATTTTTCGACAAAGGCACAATAACTTCAAATTGATGAGAAAAGGGGGGTAAACACTTCTAAGATGATGATAATAAATGCATATTTTTTCATTCATTATAGTCAAAATAATCTATCTTTTTCTTCTGACTTGTACTTGTTGATCCACTGGAACTAGAAGTACTTTTCGAGTCTCGCTGAACTAACACAGGAGCTGGTCCTTTTCTCATCCCCATATCCCTTTGCACAATAGACATTATATTTATGAATGGTAGCCAACATTTATTTCTGAAATTAAAAAAGGACATGTATGATTAAAATATAGTTATAATAATTAATATGTGTGCACATTTTTCACGTGTTTCTAAAAAGCATCTATTATATAATTAAACATCCACAGGAAGAGGTAGGTGAAGTAAATTTATATTACAATGTTATTCATATTTATATACATATCTAAATTTATACAAACCAAAAAAGGAAAAAATTTTTATATGATGGGCTTATTACAAAAGTTTCTTCTGCATATTATGACAACATCAATCAGCAGATATCATGTAAAAAATACAGCTTGTCACAATAAAGATCTTACAAATGAAGTTTGGTGCAATTTTAACAAATAGATGTTGAGATATAGCCATGTGGAATTTTACAGAATGTGAGTAATAGCAGCACCATTTGTTAGCCTAGATATATACAAATTAAGTTAGCAATTTCTTTTACAACAGCCATCTTGCTTGTAAAGTAGGTGTATTTATATTTGAATTATAGAAGCTGAGAGGTAGTCTTCCCTAGAATGGAGAAAATAGTACCAGAGCAGTCTAACCTATTAACTGAAATGCAATCCAAATTCAATCAGTATAGTTTTTCATAACAGGCCTCACACATATTAAGTTGGGTTCAATTATACACAATAGAAGCTGAAATATAGCCTTCTTGTAAAGAATAGAAAATTACAACAAAGCAGTGCCACTTGTTAAGAGGTGATATGCACCAAAAGTTGATCGACACAAATTTATGTAAAGGTGTAACTAAATATAAATTTTTTAAAAATTCTGTGCATTAGTTTTTTATGTAGAGCTGCCACAAAATTTGTCACACACAGATACACAAACAAACACCATTGCAAGAATGGTTAAAATATGTTCAAGATCTCTTAAAACACATGTAGGGGGATTTGCTACCAGTGCGACAAATTTACAGGAGATGTAGGGTGCACAAAAGCAATTTAGAATCACATAGCAGGGTCAGAAATACAATCCTAACAAGATAGGGGAATTTTTATCCCCTTTTTTCCCTTTATCCAAATGTTTCCAATTTTTATTGAATTCAAGACATTTGTGTTAAAATAAGCATATCAATGATAGGCATTTTCCTTCAGCTGATATTTTTAAATGTATTTTAAATAGTAAAATGCTGATTGATGCTTTCTAGTTTCCTAAGATATCAAGAAACAGGAAGAGTGATCAAATCCTGTGGACTTTACGTACACAAGAATTAAGCATATTGCAGGAAAACTATCAACATCCACTCGTAAAAGTGTCAGGATGAAAACTATGAATACATGGTGATTGTAAAATGACATGTAAAGGCCAAAAGCTTAAAGTAAGTTATGAGTTTCCTAATAATTATACCCCCTACAGGGGCCAAATCCAGGATTTCAAACTTAATACCTATTTTTGTGAAAAAACAAAACTATATTTTATTTTTGGGAAAAATTGTAGCACACTCTTTTTGTGTGTGTGTGTGGGAGGGGGGGCGGGGGGGAGTTCAAACTAAGTAAAATAATAAAAATAACGCTCAGCAGTTAGTGTGAAGCTTATAGCAGAATAGGAACCAGAGCTAACTTCTCTCTGAAATAAACAGTTCAGTAGAGAGAGTGTAAGTAGAATTTTTTTTTATTCGTGCTAGTATCATTGCACTATACATGAATAATTATACAAGGGAGGACAGACATATCACCATACAGTCATCAAAACATCAAACCATCTGACGAATCAGGAAACAGTACACGATGGCCACAACTCTAGAGTGTGTCTGTATCAATACACGCAAGGATCATTTTTTTTACTTATGCTACACCATTTCTCGTCCATAGCAAATGCTTGTGTGTAGATTAAAACCAACATTCTGCATGATTCGTGCTTCGTGAATCGCATCAACAGAAATGTACAAATAAGTTACTTTTCTTTGAAGATGTGCTCATTTAAAATGTCAGATTTCCTGGGATGACTAAGAATTTTGTGCAAGTACTGATTTTAGCTGTAAGATTTTTTGTGAAGGTACCTTTATTGCCAGGTTGATTTTTGTGAAGGTACCTTTTTTTGACAGGTTGATTTTTGTTAAGGTATCCATAAACGGTAGTAAAATCGACCTGTATTAACCCCTGCCCTAACAATACCCCTTCCTATCATGTTTGGATCACATTTCCGACCCTGCATTGTTATATGATTGTGAATAATCTTTGTGCTCCCTTCCCTACATCTTCAGTAAGTTTGTCATACCAGTAGCGAATCGCCATGTTTAACAGTCAAAAGCCCAAAGTTCGAAGAAAGTAAAAACATGTTTTAATGGACAAGAAAATAGTTTGAAATAAGACAATTTTTTAATTTTATCTTTAATTTTAAAGGTACTAAGAATAGCTAAGTAGCAAAAGGACAGAAAAATATTGTTAAATTTTTCGCATCTATAAAATTCCCTATCTCTTCCTTTCAAGGGAAAAAAAAGTAAATTATATAGAATAAATTTGCATGAATTTTTAATTTTAAATATTGAATTCTGTTTCAACTGAGGCAAAAACTGGCATGCATAATGGTAAAAGGGATTATTGTGATCTTATTTTAAAATCTTCATATTACATTTTTAAAAAAAGGACAAACTGTTTTCAGGAAATGCAAAAATTCCTGAAATAAGGAAAAAATCTTATATGCAATCACCCCTGAGACAGATGAGATCCTATTAATGAATTTAGGTTAAGCTGATCTATTTTCCATTAAACTATTATAAATTATAACATATCACATTACAGATAGGTAAGAAGTATTAATAAACACTTATGGTGTGATTTTTTTTTTTTTTGGTTAACTTTTAAAAATTAAACGAAATAAAATACAATCAGTACAAAATAAATATTCAATAAAAAATAAAAAAAAATAAATAAGGAAAAAAAATTTTTTTTTTTTTTTTTTTTTGGGGGGGGGGGGGATAAATGAAATTTTGAAAGGCATTGAAAGTGAATATATTTCATTGATATACACTAGAATTAATTAAAATGCATATTCTGATGTTATCTTAACTAAATATTTAATGATGCTTAAATAAAAAATAAATCAGAAATTAATTTTATTGAAAATATTTTTAAATTCTGATGATCCAGAAAAATATACTCAAGATACAATTTTTAATTGCCACAATCTTAGAAAAGTCTTTATTTTCTAAAAATAGTTCATTCAAAATTAATTTGTTTAGTAAAAGTCTAGGCTTAAATATAGGGCAAAAGTAGCACTAGCGAGAGCGACATGGCCACTTTCTGCTATAAGAGGTGGTCGATGTCAGGGGTGCAGAATATGTCCAATCCAACAACTTAAGATCGAGGGAAATTTTAGCCATCTAAGGAAATTTTGCTGAAAAACATAGAAGGGATATCAATTTGAACAATGATTTATAAAAATCACTGTTAAAATCGTTCCCCCATTTTGGAGAAATTTTTACATGGATTGGGGGAAATGTTGGGAGTAAAAACATTTTCTGCACCCCTGGCCGATGTATAAGTATACACAAGATAATACTCAACACTAATACAGAAATGGCTTTATTTAACCCGTTAGTAGTCGTTAGTTGGTCGATTTGCCGCCCATCCCTTCAGTGTTGCCAGATTTTTTTATTCAATAGCCACCAAAAATTTTTAGAAGTAGCATTTGATATACATAAAAGGCGAATAGAATCGAAGAAACGTCGATTATATATATCACATAAACTAAATTCAAAACTGGTGTACAATCAATATATAGATTTTAAAAACTTCTTCACACACCATAAATTTTAATCCAGCACAACCGGTTTCGAAAGGACATAGCCTTTCTTCATCAGGTGCAAAAACACGTGCTACTGCCTTGAAGGCAAAAGCAAGACATTGCTTGCTTGTGAAAAGCAAGACGTCTTGCTTTTGCCTTCAAGGCAGTAGCACGTGTTTTTGCACCTAATGAAGAAAGGCTACGTTCTTTCGAAACCGGTTGTGTTGGCTTAAAATTTATGGTGTGTAAAAAAGTTTTAAAATCTCTCTCTATATATATACAGGGTGACATAAAATAACGGAGACAATGTTTAACACATCCTGACACGAAATAATTGTAACATATACAAATAAAAGTTGTTCTGTTGAAATTCCCATGCATTTTTTTACTAGTATATGCATTTACGACTGTGAGCTCACACATTTACTTTTCCTTTTAGAATGTCAAACAAACGTATTGCAGTTTTGGAGCTGTTTCGTCAAGGATAGCAGCAGTGTGAAATTGTTCGTTTACTCAATGTGTCGCGACAGACTGTATCCAAGGCCATCAAACGTTTTAAGGAGCTTGGCCAAGAAGGCGACCATCCTGGAAGAGGACGAAAACGTACCGCCATCTCGCCCAGGATACGCAAGGTCATCCATAAACGAGTCAAGCGAAATCCGAGTCTCCATGCGAAAAATCGCCAGTGAGACAGGAATCAATTGCGAAGAAGTTAGGCGAATAGCCAAAAATGAACTCCATCTCAAGTCGTATAAGTTCCAAAAAGTTCAGCGGCTCACGGAAGACAACAAACGGGTACGACTCCAAAAATGCCGGCAACTCAAGCGTCGGTTTGCAACTCAACGATGGAAGAGCATCCTCTTCACGAACGAGAAGCTGTTCACCTTGCAGCAGGCACACAACTCCCAAAGCGACAGATATTGGTCCTCCGACGCTCCCAGAATATCGGCAATAGTGGAATACCGACAAAAACCACAATCTGTCAAGGTGTGGGGCTGCGTTTGCGCCTGCATTCAAGATTCCTCTCGTTTTCGTTGAAGAAGGGATCAAAATCATACAAAATGTGTACCAGTGTGACATCCTTGAGGCTGTGGTACTTCCGTGGGCCCAGCAGCACTTCCAGAATCGGTTTTGGACGTCTCAACAAGACTCCGCTCCATCTTACAGGGCGAAGTTGGCCCAGGAGTGGTGCAGAACCCACATTCACGATTTCATTGCTTCTACAGAATGGCCCCCTACTCGCCGGATTTAAAACCCATGGACTATAGCATGAGGTCGATTTTGGAGGCGAGGGCATGTGCCAAACGCCACAGCAGTTTTGAGTCGCTAAAACAATCACTGCTTTGTGAGAGGGACAGATTGTTGCCCAAGTACTTGCGGCCAATTGCTGAAAACTTGAAGACTCGTTTGCAGCTGTGTATCGACGCTTATGGCGGCCACTTTGAAACCAACTGAGTATGTTACAACCTGAGATCCATATTATTATTTGCAATTGTTACATATGTTGATTTCTTTTCTATTAATAAAATATGGATAAAAAACATTGTCTCCGTTATTTTATGTCACCCTGTATATATATATCATATATATCATATATCACTTCTTAAAATTATTGGTGACAGTTGAATAAAAAAAGTGCAATCTGTCCAGGTGGTGCTGTCTATAGTGACTACTAATGGGTTAAAAAATATTTATAGTCAACTACCATAGAAAAAATCTATAAAAACATAATTTTGAAGTATTTGAATGACTTAATAAAAAACTCCTTAAAACAAAAGGCTTTGTGTAATTCAGAACTATTCATTAAATTACATCGCAGAGATGAGATAAGAGAGCTGTATCAAAAATAAAATAACAACTAAAGCATCAAACTTACTTATATGCAGTAACTACAACGTTCCTTTTCGGTTCCTCATCATAACTTTGTGCTTCACACCCAAAAAATTCAGCCAGTTCATGAACTATTCTACGATGATCCCGATTCATAGATGAAAAGGAATGACTTCGACACTTTTGTTTAGACTAAAAAAAAAATGTTACAAGAATCTGAATTAAAATCAAATTATTCCACGTTGATAAATGTTTAAGTAAGTAGTGTAAGTGTTCAAAGACTTGTAACAGAAAAAGATTTTTAAAAATAACACATTTAATGATATCAATCATCAGAAATCATCTTTTCACAACTTTTAATATTTCAGTTATGAGAGAATAAAAATCTTCCAGGGATAATAAACATTGAATTTTATGCAATTTTCTAGTTAGGATTTACAAGAATCTGTTTCAAATAATGTTACAAGAATCTGAATCAAAATAACATTATCCCACGTTGATAAATAGTTTAAGTAAGTAGTGTTCAAAGACTTGTAACAGAAAAAGATTTTGTACACAGGTATGAAAACATATGTTAGCAGAGTGTCAGGAACATTCTCATTCCACTGTTGTAGAGAAAGGAGAGAGATTTTTTTCTTACTCAGTGGCCTAATTTTAAGCAGAAACCTAAATTCCATGTTTGCCCCAGGACTAATGTTGAGGTGATTTCTAACTGAAAGTTTGGGATTTCCCAAATTTAAAAAAACAAGGACTTTTAAGGACTTTACAAATAATTCAAGTACTTTTAAGGGCCCTTGAAAATCAGAATGAAATTCAAGTAATAACCGGAGACTTGGCACTAGAATATTAAAACACACTCCACCTTTCCCGTAATTCTATTGGTTGAACTAAATTCGGTCCGTCTCCTATATATACGAGCACTTCTCCAGATTCAGAATTCTCTTTGCACTAAAGACGGTACGCTTAAGGCTACCGAAACAGCTGTATGCATCGCAAAAAATTTTCTTTTGCCGTTTCTGACGTTGTAGTTTATTTGAGTATGAAATTCAAGTACTTCTTAAGGACCTTTCAAGGCCCATGGGAACTCTATGACTATAGCTACAAGCTGTTCAGCAGTTAAAAAGTGAGAACAGACTTTAGTTCACACTAGAGATGGGTGTTATTTCACGTAACATAATAAGTAATATTATTATTGCATTGTAGCCTATTAGCACTGTAATATACTACAAAAAATATCCTATTAAAAAAATAATATTTTCAACTTTATCTCTGCACGCGAAACAGACAAGAAATTTCTGGCGATAAAACTGATATAATACACCATTATACAAGTAAAAAGCTTGAAATATTTCTTTTATATTATTTCTTTTTTATTTTATTTTATGTAATTTACAAAATTCAAAAACAATATTATGAACGCCGGCTAAAGACTCGCATCAAACTTTCCGCGCAGATGTTTCAATCGATTTGTTACTTCACGTCTGAAAAAAATAGGTCCGAAATCTTAATAAGGAATACAGACGATTTCATTGCAACTCTGTTACTCAGTGATATTCTGAATCAATAGTATCTTTCCATTTCCAAGTTCATAAAATTATCATTAAAAAAATAATACAGCTGCACAGTATTATTTTTTTAATGATAATTTTGTAATGATAATATTTTCTAGAATGTATTACGGAATATTCCTTGTGAAATATATTAATCAAAATAATTTTAATAAGCTAGATAATTTGAACGTTTAGGACAAATAACATTGTACTCATATTAACTTAGAAATGATTTTATTTGGTGTTGATTATTTTTCATGGTATAATAAAATCGTTTGAATAAAATACTTTGACACCACTGTTTAACGAAATAGTGTTAATTTATGCAGCTAGCAGGAGAGGGGTAAGGGGTGATTATTAGATGTTGATTACTATTTCGTCATGAAGGTGAGGAATGACATTACACTTGCTAGGTTTGGATTCGCTTGCGTATTGAAAACAGATGTTTCCGGGAATTGATAATTGAAAGGAAGGTGTGTTTGTTTATATTTTAATTGCTTATAGCAGAGGGAATTGAAAATGCGTAATGGCATACAACATTTATTGTGGTTTTATTAAGAAAATTGTTTAAGTTTAATTAAGAATAATTTGAGAAGAAAATTGAATATTTATTTATTTATTTATTTTTACTGTTTAGCTTTTCTTCACTTTTTTTTTTTAAATCTATTTTTTCTTGAGACTATTTTTTTAGATTTAAAATGAGTAAAGGTGTTAAAAATAGTTAATTATGCTCTTATGTTAAAATTAAGTGTCTGAGAAAATACATCATTTTATGCAATTTTTGTAAGCAAAATCTATATTTTTTAACAAGTGTTTCTAATTTTAGAAAACATATTCAAAGTGACTGTTTGTTAAGTACAAGTGAAAAACACTAATTTTCTTGTAAATCTGGAAAGTTCAAGTTCTTGGAAAAATCAAAAGAAACAGTCACTCGGTAGTTTAAAATTTGGGATGCCTTAAAGATGTTTCTTAAAAATTTGCTATTATTTAATTGTTTCTTAATTACATATATGGCTTATAATATGAGAATTCCTTTTTTTTTTTTTTTTTTTTTTTTCAGAAAACTGCTTTCGTGTACGTGTTTCTTGATATTATAAAGGAATTGGTTTAATGAACCTGAAGCTTACTCGATTGGGACAAACCTTTGTGTAAAATTTTGACTCTACCACTATTTCATGTCAGCGTTCTTTTTTATTTATTTATTTATTTATTTTTTATTTTTTTTTTTATTGAAGAAATTCTAGTGTTAAATAAATTGAAGATTACTATTCGAAAGCATTGGGACTTAAAAACAAGAACCACATCCACTATGTAGGACACATGTATATATTGTATCTCATCCAGAAAGGATTAGAAAGACATTAGCCATATGTAAACTAAAAAGAAATAGGTTATAAAAATAATATGTTGCAAAAACCTATTACCAAAGGAAGTATGGAACGAATAACCTATTACTGAAAAGTAACTATTTATCCCATCTCTAGTTCACACCCTGTATTTTGTTTAGATCTTAAAGATATCATAATGGGACCTATTTCAGACCAAGACCTTTACAAAAAAAAAAAAAAAAAAAAAAAAAAAAAAGTATTAAAATCAAAGCATTCATTAAGAAGTTAAGAGCTAACAAATGAAATGTTTGAATTGAGAACCTCCTCCTTTTTGAAGACAGTTAAGAATGCTAATTATTTCTTTTTACATATTTATGATCAGCTGTGTCTGATAGCCATTTTAAAAATTGATTTAGTAATTTTAAAAAGAAAATATGGAGTGATCATTAAAGAGTTAATTTTTTTTATTATTTCAAAGTGTTTATTTATTTTATCATACGCTCTGCCCAGTGGCAGAAAGTTTTGAAGCGGTCTGCGACAGGCTTTTAAAATTTCATAATATGTCTGCAAAATTTGCGTGTAATCAGGGGTGAAAATGGCTTACACTCAAAAAGTCTGAAAGCTGATGGGGAGGGGGGGGAGGAGGGGGCTTAACATCAGTGGTGATCTCGTGTAACAATACACGAATACAATTTTACTACAAAACAATATAGTATAAACAATTGTATTCATCAGTTCATCTCATTCAATTAAATATTTTATAGCAATATTTGACACAACACAATATAAATAATTGTAAATAATAAAAGTATTAGTTTTAGTTTTGATACAGAAATTTTTATAAGTGAATTGTTAAAGTTGCGGACAAATTTTTTTCTCAGTGCAGACAAAAACTGTCCGCAAGCCGTTTTTCTATGTCCGCGACTATGTCGCCGTGTCACGGTGTTTCTGCCACTGGAACACTCTGTAGGAACTGCCATTCTTTAACAAATATGGTTATTACAGTTTTTGCTTTCTAAAAAAATATGGCATACGCCAAGAAAAATGGCTACGAACAGGGGACACTAACTCAGGCCAAGAGACCGCGGCAAGAACTGGGTTCCTTACGCACGTCCGAACTCTCCTTGCTTCTTTCTGGAACTGCCTAAACTGACTCTTTTCGCTCTCGAATTTTGAAACGACGCGCCTCACTTAGCCAATTAGAGTCCGCACCCGCTACACAAAACTACCGGAAGATGAATGCATCGTCACTTCCGAAGAACCATCCAGTTCTTTCTAGAACATTTTCCCCAACTGCATCCCCCCTTAGCCGCACGGGGAGAATGAAAAAAATGCGAAGAAAATGGCTGACTGAAAAAATCGGCAAAAAACACTAGCACACTTATTTAAATTTTCCAATTTTTGTTGTAATAAAACTTTGAAGCTGAAAACCTTAATTCTTGATGTATTTTAATGAGGAAGGTAACATTTTAAAGCTTCTGACTTGTAAGTTAATCCTGCATTAATGGAATTCCTGAGATACTTACCGATAATACTTTATTTTGATATTTAATAGGAAGAAAAACACAGCAAAATGATTAAACTTAATGAACATTACTTTTCATAAAATCGTATCAATTACTTTCTAGATGATCGTAGCTTTATGTTTATTGTTTTAACTAGTCTCAAAATTAGTTTTTTAAGACTGATAAAACTGTATGTTAATTTTTTTTTTTTTTGTAAAATTGTTTAAACGTTGTATCTGTTTATTTTAATTTCAGTAATGACGAATCTTGGCTATTTTAATTTAAGTAACGATGTTTTTGGATTATTTTTGTTTAAGTAACGATGTTTTTGGCTGCTTAATTTAAACACAGAAATGTTACTAAAAGCTAAAGTGTAACACACTCTCTAAAAAGACATAAATTTCAGATGTTTTTCAAGGTTTTACCTGTTTAGCCAGTTGCACTAAGTTGGTCAGTTTTTCATAAATGTCTGCAACAAACTGAGGATTTTTCTTGGCTTCATCTTTCAGAAACTCAGAGTAGTTAGGTGGTCCAGGAGAACAAGACAAATCAGGATTCTGAATTTGCAAAGCTACGGCCAGTCTTTTGTTCCTTTCAATCAATGCACATTCTTCATTGCACTGTAATCTAAGTAGTTAAAATCAATTAACTTTTATAAAAGCAGGAATCAAAGAAACATTTAAAAACATAAACACACAGACAAAAAAAAAGTAAAACTAATTCACTTTTAAAAATTTGACCTTAAAACAATACTTTCTCTACCATATACGGGTAAGAAAAAGTAATTAAAAGTAACAATTTTTCAAAACTGTTTTACTTTATACGTTAACATATGCACTAAAAAGAATGAATTTGTGGAAATTTAGAAAACTGTCTTAACCTATAAAGCACCAAATGTCCCATTTTGGGAACCTTTGATTAATAATATTTTTCTTCACAAGTAATTAAGATAAATATATTTTTTATTTTTTACATTAAATACTGAAGTTACTAGCTTCGTTGGTAATTTTTTCAAAATGTTTGTAATGTAAATTCTATTTATTTTAATTGTTCAAACAAAACTGTTTGTTTCTACTGTGCAAGAAAAGGAAATCGCCAAAAATAAATCATTCAAGAACAAGGGTTTAAAACAATGGATATGAAATAAAACAGTTCTTTTCTCAAATTATAACAAAGAAAGATCAAGAAAACTAATTTATATGGGTTTTGCAGTTTTTAAACATCTATTCTACCCCAATTAGATGCCAAATCTCGTATTTTGGAATTATATCTTCTAAAGGTGCTATCAGATGGAAGACAATATATTCTCAAATATAAGCTATTGCCGCTCAAAAGCGACCAAACGACTTCAGTAGGGTTGATTTTAAGCATAAATGAAACAACGAAATCCAGAAATGTAAACAACGGACCCAACATTTAGCTATTATTCCCCCCCAAGGATGTTTAAAAGGGAAAAGAATAGAGGGTGTTCTGTAATCGCGATTCTCTGATTGGAGGATTTCATTCTAAAGACTACTGTATGTGATTTAAACAGTCGAAAACGCGTGATTGACGAACATACGTTCGGCAATTTGTATGAAATGGCATATTTGGATCGTTTCCCGCATGAGAAACCTATTTATGAAATATTTTGTGCTAAAGACTATCGTATGGTTCTTTGTTTCCATAGAGGCTTAACGAAATATATATATATATATTTTAATTATTTAAACTACATATGATTAGAAATGCACATTGAAACCCAAAACATACAAAAATTCAACAATTTTCAGTGGGATTCATATAGCGGCATTTAATGTGTTTTAATAAAGAAAACAAAATTTATAATAAACCACAATTCTTAAATATTACAATTACATGAATTAGAGAAGTATTTTCTAAACACAAGTTACTCACTTATTATTTTTGGATTTCTTTCCCAAAACATCACTCAAATTAACTGATTGTCCTTCTTTAATTTCTTGCATTTTAGTGGCCAACATTGTGCTAGACATCAAGTGATAAGACTTTGAGCTGTCAAAGCACGTAGCTGTTTCACACCGGTGACCACATGGGCAGCTTGATGTAACCTTTAAAACATTAATACACATATTTTAAAATCAAAATGAACAAGAAACTTGCCAAATTTGAACAAAAATTTAAACCGAAATAACAGCATGTTTTATTCTTTTAATTATAGCTATTTTTATTTTTTTAACATAAAATTAATAGCAATTTCAATTAATGATTATTTAACATAGGAATTTCTTTTTAAATAATTAAAATTAAACATGTCAATATTAAATTCATTATAATTTCTAATAGAAAATATCACTTATATGAAAACCTGATTAAAATGGATAAAACATAACAAAGTTTTATGTTGTTTTGCAATGTCTTTTACAACAATTGCAACGAATAATTTTGCACCAACATAATAATAAGACAAATTACATTACTTTAAGCTTTTAATAAATAACCATAATTGAAGTGAAAATTTTTTCAATGTGATTAGAGCTTCACCTGCAATTTATGTTTTATTGTTATACATACAATACATTGACAACATGCAAAATTTGTTTTGCTCACAAAGTCATTGTCAATATAGATTATTTACTGATAATTATACAGTTAAATATAAATGAATATAGCAATATTATATTGGTTGTTGAATAAAAGTATACTTATT
This sequence comes from Salticus scenicus, assembly GCA_963930645.1. Lineage (NCBI taxonomy): Eukaryota > Metazoa > Arthropoda > Arachnida > Araneae > Salticidae > Salticus > Salticus scenicus. The sequence goes on from OZ005658.1 coordinate 15,265,886, forward strand.
TACAGATTTTTTTTTTTTTTTTTTTTTTTGGGGGGGGGGGGTATAATTTTAATTAATATTGTCTTAGTTCTTAACTAAAAGTACAATCCAGAATATATCTTGCAGATATCCAGCAAATTTGAAACATAAAAAAAAAGAGACATTAAAAAATTTGACCATAAATACAAAAAAAATAAATAAATAAATGTATCACCAACATATATAAAATATGAAAATAGCAACATTTTAAATGCCTATTATATAATTTTCAATAATATGCCTCTTAAGATACCGAATTTTTAGTTCAAGCACACTCAAATTTTTAACCCCACCACAGCCAAGACACATAATAGGCGAGACGTATTAATCCTGGACGATAGGTCTAATGCCCCAGCCCTACCCACCTGCTACTCGATGTCTTTTTCAAGCCAATTTTGTCCTTTTATTACTTCTGGTGTGAGCCTTTTTTTTTCTTTTTTTTTTTTAAACACACTTGACATTGTGAGTTTTTTTTATTTCTGTCCCATGCTATTCCTATGGAGTTTTAGCCTTTTTTCCCCCCTTTTTTTCTACATTCTAGAGTGCAGTGGTTCCCGCCCGACCACTCCCACCGAGACATATAATAGGCGAGATGCATTAATCCTGGACGATAGGTCTAATGCCCCAGCCCTACCCACCTGCTCCTCGATGTCTTTTTCCAGTCAATTTGGTCATTTTATTACTTCCGGTGTGAGCCTTTTTAAAAAAAAAAAAAAAAAAAAAACACTTCACATTGTGAGTTTTTTTGGTTTTTGTCTCATGCTATTTCTATGGAGTTTTAGCTTTTTTTCGCCTCTTTTTCTACATTCTAGAGTGTGGTGGATACTGATTCACTGCTAATAGACAAAATTAAAAAAAAAAAAAAAAAAAAACTGTAATTTCCTAAACATTCTATATTTTGGCATTGATTTTTAAAATGCAGAATCATACCTGCATTGTTTGATTTAATTTATATTTTAATTGCTGAAAAACAAAATTTTCATTGTGTTGATTAATGAAACTGATAGACTCCTGAATGAAATGGAAGGGGGGAAAAAACATAGCTAACTACTTAGTTCGTTTAAATCACCATTTTATTTTATTTAGATGCTAAGTAGCAAATAGGACTTTTTCTGGTCCAGTTCACTATTATCAAGAAATAACAACAAAAACAAAGACTTCATAAATACTCCGAGCTATGCAATAGCAAGTGTCAACATGCAATAGTTTTTCTTTTACCTGAGCTTTACATGGTGTTTCAGGACAAGGCCCATCATGGCATGGATTGTTACATGGATGACCACAGGAAGGCCTAGCGACTGTACAAGGTTGAGTACATTTTTCAGATTCTTTCAAACAGTCACCAGCATGACAAATTAGTTTACATTTGTGTCTCCCACACGGTAAAGGCTTTTGGCATGGCATCCCACAAGAAATACCATCCAAGAAACACATCACTGGGCCACATTGCTATAAAAAATAACATAAAATTATTATTAATATTATTTAAGTATAAACAATATCTACATTGCATATTTAAAATTAATATTTATATTTAACAGGGGTGAAATTACTCAATATGCAAAAACATTGAAAGCTGCTACTTGCATGCAGAATGAAAAGTGAGAGACTTATTAACGATATATGGCTATATATCAATAATGAGTGATATTTTGTGAGTTCTTAACATGGCAAATTAGACTTTCAAAATAAGAAATTTCTACAAAAAAATATATATACATCATTTAAAATGAAATTCAGACACAGCAAAATTTCAAAAATCTCTGAAAAGTCTCACTCGTAAATTAATAAATTGAAAGTTAATATAGAAAGTGTAACCACTTTAAAAGTCCGCCTCGCTTTAGGAACACTTTTATCTGGTCCTAAGTTTCTCCCATGAGATTTAATATAAATTTATCTCCATTAAATGCCGATGTAAAATTGTGTACAACTCTTAAGGGTTACATTTTGCAAGAACAGATGATTATATTTTTCTCTTGACATGAACTGACCACTATCCATAATGGTGAGGTTTAAAAGGTAAAACATGGAAAAAAAATTCCCTGAGTTTTCCAGACAATTTTCAAGAAAATATTAGGGACATATTACAAGAAACATTTCTCTAGAGGAGAGAAAATACATCTACTTCCACTGTACGATATCATGTTACTGCTGATCACGATAGAAAGTCAGGTAGAAATCATTGTTTACATGTGTATTTTCATGATATTTAATCATTTGAATTTTAATACGAAGCTAAAGAAAAATATAACTTGAGAGAAAGAAAATACTTATTTTTCCAGGTTTTATAATAGATTTTCTCTGACTTTTGATGAAAATTTTAATTTTCCCTGACTTTTTTTTTAACACAATTCAAATTCTCTGAGTATTCCAGGTTTTATTTAAAACATTTAAAATATACAACCTTTTTTATTTCTTCATGTCACTTGCCGACTAGTTTCGCATGGGGTGCCCCAGCTTGGTCTCCGGCGACAGAGAAGAAGGAGGCGTAAACCATCAGTTTCAACGAACTTCAAGCACCGTGTCGCCGGAGACCAAGCTGGGGCGCCCCATGCGAAACTAGTCGGCAAGTGACATGAAGAAATAAAAAAGGTTGTATATTTTAAATGTTTTAAATAGATGTTTACTTCATGGTTTAGTTTTTATAAAGTATTCCAGGATTTCCCCGATGAGTATGAATCCTGGGTTAGTATCCATGGATGTAATAATAACGTGTTTGTACAGAAGAGAAGTGATAAAACTTCATAGTTTTTAATAGTTTCATAAATATTCATTAAGTAAATTGGCTTCATAATAAATATTGTTGATTTTAAGTGTCTAAATATGATTATAGCTAAGATTAAAAATTAGAAAGCAAAGACTTCCTTGGAAATTTCAATGGAAATTCATACATTAAGAGAGATCTGCTAACCTCTTTGAAATTATTTTTAACTGAACAATTTGTTCTGGTACATAAAATATTTGGAAATTAAAATTTGTGCTAAAAAGCTTTTATAATTCAAGCTAATATTATTGATAAAAAAAAAAAAAAAAAAAAAAACTATAGACAAATAAAACTAATGTGAACAATAAAAACATTTAATTTTACGTAATTCGTTCTCTGAATTATGACTTTTTTTTACACAACTTCTACGAAAAGACCACCTCTTTAAAGGGCAATTTTTACTTAATGATGGGAGGCCCTCTTGGGAGGTTTGACTATATTTGCACAGAAAATATGTTGCACAGAAAAATATTGTGCAGAGTAATGAAGTAACTTATAAATTTCAACTTACACAAAAAATTACTAAAGTTATTTAAATACTAACATAATATATATATATATGAATATATATTTTTCCCTACACATTAAACATTAAAAAAAAAAAAAAAATACAACATAACTACATAACATATTATAACTAATTACACTTCAATTATGATGAATATAGTTTAATTTAGATTATTTTATTTAGGGTACTTAAATGATAATTTAAAAAAACTAGTATGTTGTGGCCACCACAAGACTTTCTTCTGCATTTTCCTATACATATTCACTCAGTAATAATATTTTTAAAAAGTTTTTTTTTTGTTGTTGTTGTTAAAAGTAAAAAAAAAAAAAAAAAAAAAATCGATAACTTTGTTTTAAATTACCACAGATTTATAGTTCAACCACTCGTTTTAAAGGTATTGATGGGACCTTTTGAAAGATACCTATCTTGAAAATTTAACCCCCCCCCCAGGGGGGGGGGAAGCGATGCCCCCAGATGCACAGAATTTTTCTCTTATTAACTACTACTATTATCGATAATTCATATTAATTTTACAATCACAAGTTAAAAATAACTTTCATTATGTACATTTATATGAAATTTTGTCCTATTTTGTCATGTTAAAAATTTAGAAAAAATGCAATCACAGCGCCACCTGTTGAGCAATTGATCCCCAAATCTAATCAGCACCAGTTTATGTCAGGGTGCAACTAAATACCAAGTTTGCTTAAATTTCATTCATTGGTTCGTGAGATACAGCGTCCACAAAAAACGTGATACACACAGACAGACAGACATTTTCTAAAAACTATCAATTCGTGTTCATGACATCCCAAAACGTGTAAATCCATCAAAAAACGGAGGTCGAAAATTTTCACAAATCCAATACTTTCTCTATATTACATATAGAAGAAAGTAAAAAATTAGAGAAATTCCACTCACCTTTCCAAACATTAAGTTATTAACGGTTGCATAAATAAAGTCATTAAATAAACAAGGGATAATTATAATATGGTGCTTGAGTATTTTCCCTAGATAATATGTTGATTCATTTAATGCTATTGTACTTCAAATAATTTGAGATCATAGATCATTATGATAAAGAAATTTTCGATATGTCCCTGTAAAAATAAATAAGTGCTAAGATTCTCCAAAATTCATACAGTTCATGTGACGATGATCTATAATATGTACACTACCTTTCCATAAATGACCGGACAATTTCAATTTCAGGCGTTTTCAGAAAAATCTCAAAAAGTACTAAACAAACCATCTTGAAACTTCAGGAGGAAAAAGAACATGATATATTTCATCCATATATTTCAGTTAAAGTTTTGCCCCAGATGTAAAAGGGGGACCAGTAAAAAATTAAAGAAAAATGAAAGAAAGTGTTTGGCATCACCCTGTAAAATATAATGCTTGAAATGCGATTTGGCTGTAGCATGTGATTATGGGGCTCTTTCTTCTTATCTGTATAAATTTTTATGTCTCTACCACATGTAATCAGGAAAATACAATGGTTTCTTTAAAAAATTGCAAAAAAGAAAAAAAATCACTTTTTTCAGGCATGAGAGTGCAGAAAATTAAAAAAAGAGGAAATACATGTGTTCATAAAATTAATTTAAAATGAAAAATAACACATGCGGGGAAAACTATACAAATGTGTTCATAAAATTTATTTCAAATGAAAAAATAATGCTCACAGGGAAAAACTATACAAAATATTTTTAAAGTGACAAATTAAACTAAAAGAATAACACATCAGCACAATAAAAGATGTGTTAAAAAAAAAAAAAAAAAAATTGTCTAGCAATCAACATTTAATAACATTGACTGGTGGTGGAAAATGGGAAAGAGGGGAGGGGTTAAAAAGTAGTTCTTGAGTGAGAAATATATCTTCTTTATGGGTTCTAGAATATCATAAAGTAAGTTTAAAATTAATATTGACATTTTTGTTGTGGATGGATAAATATTCAAAAATAAAAGGCTTCCCACAGAATGTTTGATTGGCGATGGTTAGAGATGAAAAAAAAAAGGGGGGGGGGGGCAGGACAAAAAAAATTACATGAGTGAGAAATATTGAATAATTCTGTTCTTTTATATGTTATGGAATATGATAAAGTACGTTTAAAATGAATATTGACATTTATATTTTGGATGGAAAAAGATTGAGTTTCGAAAGTTTTTCGTAGATCATTTGAACACTGATTGTTATTGGAGTTTGATTTTAACAAAATAAAAAATCGCGAAATTAACGAAAATCACAAAAAAGCGAAAAATAGCGGATCTGCGGAAAATTCTCATGCCTGCTTTTTTAGATGTAATATGCTAGGTATTAAACCCACTGCAAAGTTATTTTCAGGTAATTTGACATACAATATTAAAAACAACATATTGCAATCAGAATGAAAAAATATTAAATATCTAATGAATTATGAGCATTTTTACTAAATAATTTTTATCTGCACATGCACAATATTTAGCGAAATTTCATTTGCATAATTTAATAAATAGCCAAATGTATTGAGCTACTTCTATAAAAACCCCAAAAAAGGATCGTGTTAATTAAAAAAGTTGTACGCGATAAAATGAACTGAATTTCAGCTGTTCCCAAAAATAAGAAAATGATAAGGGAGTTTTCTCAATTTATTTACAATCATCGAAAATTGTAATACCACTCATTAAATCAAAATAAAAATGTGAGTAAAACCCCTTATAGTTCAGTTGTTTTTTTGAAATAAACTGAATAACAGTTCATTCTATTGCATACAACTTTGAGTTTACACGATACTTGTTTGGGGTTTTTATATAAGTAGCTCAATAACATTTAGCTATTAAATTATGCAAATGGAAGTTCGCTAAACCTTATGCATGTGCAGTTAAAAATTATTTAGTAAAAATGCTCATATTTCATTAGATATTTATTATTTTTTAATTCTAATTGCAGTATGCTGTGTCTAATATTGTATGTCAAATTTCCTGAAAAAAACTTTGCACTCAGTTTAATACCTTGCGTATTATACCTAAAAAAGTGAAAATAAAAATGCAAATTTTTAAAGAATCCATTATATCTCCCTGATTACATGCAGTAGAAACATAAAAATTTATACAGATAATAAGAATGAGCCCCATAATCAAATGGAACAGCCAGATCGCATTACAAGCATTACTGTTTACAGGGTGATGCGAAACATTTTCATTTTTCTTTAATTTTTTACTCTAGTCTCCCTTTTACATTCAGGGCTAAACTTTAATTGAAATACATGGAGTACAACACATCCTTCACAGTCCTGAAGTTTCAAGATGATTTGTATACTACTTTTCGAGATATTCCAAAAAACGTCTGAAATCAAAAGTGATCGGTCATTTATGGAAAAGTAGTGAACATAAATTTTTAGTTTATTTGAATAAGGTATTCAGATGTTATCATACTTTAGACCCATAGACCATAATGATAAAGAATTTTTCTTTGTGTGTCTGTAAAAAAACTTTAAGTGCTATGCTAGGTTCACCAAGATTAATAATAGGGTTCTTGTTACTATGACCTATGACATATATACCCACATTCGAACAAATACCCTATTGTGTTTGTTCGGACATCTGCGCATGTCGAACGAGCACCGCGGGGCTTTCGTGGTCATGTGACCATATCAAGAATCCAGTTGTTGTTTGGCTTTCGACTGATCTAGAAGCCGGAATGCCTAGCGGGTATATCCCCATTTTGTAACAGCGGGTTTTATCCCCAAATATATGTATAAGCGGGTTTATCCCCACATTATAACTGCGGGCTTTGTCCCCTTCTATCTTTTTCGTCAAATATGTGTAGTGTGTGTTGTTTTGTGCTGTGTCGTCGATTAAAAAATATGAAAAAATAACTGAAGGTTATCATATATCAATTAACATACACCAATCTCCTACATTAGTGGTCGGTCATTGTCGCAGATAACCAGCAAATAAATAAATATGGAAAAGCTGAAACGAATGAAAAGCGCCGTAAAAGGTGCCATAACAAAAATTGAATCCTTCGTTGATTTGAACTCTGAAAATATTTCTTGTTCCACAACTGAGCTTGAAATAAAACTTAGAAAGTTATCTGAGTTGCAAGGCAAACTGGGTGATATCCGGATCCAATATTATGATATTCCGGACATAAAAGACTTACCTGCAATCGAAAATGAAATAGATGAACTTGAAGATCGCCTTGAAAGAATTGAGGTAAGACTCAATTTACTTCTTAAATCTGTTAAACTTTCTGAGAACAATTCTAATAAAAATGAAAGTTTAGAATTTAAAAGTTCTGATGAAGTTAATGTCCGGCTGCCGGACATCCCTTTACCTATTTTTAATGGTAAAATTGAAGATTTTTCCCTATTTAAAATACAATTCAATAACTTAATTTCTAACAACACGAAACTAAATGATGCTCAGAAACTGTTTTATCTTCGTGCATCCTTAACTGGTGATGCGAAAAAACTAGAAAGTCCTGATGATACATTTACCTCACTATTTAATGCACTTATAGAACGATTCGAAAACCACCGAATTTTAATTGACACTCATCTATCAGCAATAATGCATTATGAAAAAATCCATCGGGAATCCTTTAACGAACTGAGATCGCTTATTGATTGTATAAATAAAAATATTAGAGCACTAAGTGTTTTAGATTATAAGAGAAATAATTTATCGGATGCAATGCTCATTAATATTATATTATTAAAGGTAGACAAAGAAACAAGGAAATTGTTTGAATATTCAGTCAAAAAAACAGAATATCCAAAATTTGAAGAATTAATGTCATTTTTGGAAAGTCGAAGTGCCACTCTGGAAAGCGTATCTAGAAATTCTGTTGAAAGAATCGAAAATAAGAACACTTTTCGTCCCAAAACGAAAACCTTTATGCTTAATTCTGCATGTAATTCAAAGGTAAAAAATTGTATTCTGTGTAAAAATTTGCATAGTTTAAACAAATGTCCCGAGTTTCTAAAAATGAATATATCTGAAAGATTCGATTTCGTAAAACGTAACAAACTTTGCATCAACTGCTTTAATAAATTTCATTTATCATCCTCTTGTTTATCGAAGTTTAAATGTAGCACATGTGGAATGAATCATCATTCTTTATTGCATAAACAAAAAGAAAATAGTAGTAATCAAAAGAGTGAGAATAATTCTACCCCCCCTTCAGACACCCACCTAACACAGGTGTCCGGAAATGAACCTCTCCGTCTATTTTCCAATTGGGAAAGAGAGAGAAAATCTGTATTACTGAGTACGTGTTTTGTTTATGTTAAAGATAAATATGAAAAGAGAGTGAAGATGCGATTTCTTCTGGACTCTGCTTGTAATGCGAATATATTAATTGCCGATTGTGCTAATATATTAGGATTGAAATCAAAGGTTATAAACACGTCTATTACTGGAATAAATAATTCTTCTTACAACGTTAAGAGAAAAATCAGTAGTATTATTTCCAACGTAGATGAGAGTTTTAGGGAAAACATAGACTTTTTAATTGTTCCCAAAATCACAGATTATATCCCAACAAATAAGGTAGATATATCAAAAATTAATTTACCAAATTTAGTAGATTTTGCTGATCCCATGTTTTTCCAACCAGGAAAAATACACGGCATTATAGGTAGTGAACTGTTTTATAGAATTTTAAAACCTAATTCAGTTCAAATTAGTGATAAGTTATTTTTACAGGATTCTGTTTTTGGCTGGATTCCTACTGGAGCTTTAGAAGAAACGGTTCCATTAAATAGTAATGAGAATCAATGTTATTTTATAACAAAGTTTGATGAAATCAATAATAACTTAAGCCGATTCTGGCAATTGGAATCCATTGGAATTCAGCCCGATGATTTAAAACCAGTAGAGAAAGATCAAGCCCAACAAATTTTTGACAAAACTGCCAGGTTTGTGAACGATAGGTATGAAGTGCAGTTGCCTTGGAAAACGGATCCGAAACAGCTGCACAATAACTTTACTGTAGCGAAAAAGCGACTAGAATTTTTACAAAGGAAATTTTATCGGGATCCTGAACTCTTTCAAAATTATTCAAAAATTATAAATGAATATTTAAATGAAGGTATTATTGAGCAAGTTGAAAGTAGTGAGCCAATATTAGATAAGGGAATTTATTACTTACCCCATCATGCTGTCTGTAAGGAAGACAAGCTTACTACGAAAGTTCGCATAGTTTTTGATGCAAGCTCCCATGATACCAATCAATTTTCTTTAAATGACTGCTTGTGGCCTGGTAACAATTTAAACCCACTTCTCTTTGATATTTTAATTCATTTCCGACTTAACGAAATAGCCTTCTCTGCAGACATCGAGAAAGCATTTTTACAGATATCCCTTGCAGAGAAGGATCGTGATGTTGTGCGGTTTTTATGGTTTGAAAGGGATTTTAGATCTCTTGAAAATTTGAAAACATTAAGATTTAAACGTGTTCTTTTTGGTGTTAATGCATCTCCATTTCTCTTGTCAGCTACTATTAAAAAACATATATCTCAATTTAGTGATCGATATCCAAAAACTGTCCATCTTCTCGATAATTATATTTATGTTGACGACTTCATCTCTGGCGAAGATACTGTGGAAAAAGCTCTTGAAATTTCTCTTGAGGCTAAAGAAATTATGTCTCAGGCAGGAATGAGTTTAAGAAAGTGGATTACAAACGATGATGCGTTAATGAAATTCTGGCATAAAAAAGGTTTAAATACGCAATTAGAGCACTCTACAATCAGCTTAGGAAGTAATCTAGCAAAGGTCTTAGGCATGGCCTGGAAGACAGAAGAGGATTGTCTAACTTTAGAAGTAAAGAGTTTATTGGAATTTTTGTCCTCTAAGAAAAGTTCAAAACGTCTCCTTTTGCAAGCAGTTGGGAAGATATTTGACCCTCTGGGTCTGCTCACGCCTTTCACCATTAGAGTCAAGTGCCTATTTCAAGAATTATGGATGAAGAAAATACCCTGGGATGGACAGTTGCCAGCCGATGTCCAAGGAAAATGGGAAAAATGGTGTGAAGAGCTTCCTAGATTGTCTGAAGTAAAAATTCCTAGAAAAATCCTAAGTTGCTCGAACCAGGTACTTGCAGTGGAAATACACGCTTTTTCCGATGCCAGTAAGGCAGCGTATGGCACTGCTATTTATCTGCGTATACAGACAGAAAATAATATAGATGTCAACCTCATAACATCTAAGAGTCGTGTTGCTCCCTTAAAAGAAATTTCCTTACCTAGATTAGAGTTGCTTGGTGCCCTATTAAGTGCAAGACTGACCCACAAGATAAAACCTATCATCGATCAAAAAACAGTGTCCACAGTTTACTACTGGTCTGACTCCAAGATAACATTGTACTGGATAAATGGCTCGGCCAAACGTTGGAAACAATTTGTGGCGAATCGCGTAACAGAAATACAAACTTTAAGTAATCCGAATTCCTGGCACCATTGCTCCGGAAAGGACAAACCTGCAGATTTGTTAACCCGAGGTACTAGTGCAGATTCACTTTTAAACAGTTCCATGTGGTGGCACGGCCCACCTTTCTTGACTGATCCGGACTTTCAACCCTCAGACAAGGACCTTATAAATGTGACAAAAAGTGACTATTTTTCTGAAGCTAAAAAAGGTCTTAATGACCCTGAACTTAATTTTTCCCTTTATGTAACTACCCCACCTTTCAATTTTGTTGAGGACATTTTGACCATTAGTAATAGTTTTACTATTATAAAATTGTGCATGTTTTAGCGTTTATTTTCAGGTTCATCAACAATATAAGACATCCAGGGGAAAGAAAAACTGGATACATAAGTCCAGAAGAAAAGAGGGGTGCACTAAATTTTATACTAAAGAAAATACAGGAGGGAGAATTTGGGAATGAGCTAACAGGTATAAAATTTAATAACTGTATTTCTCCTAGCAGCAGGCTTCGCCCCCTGGCACCGATAATAGACTCAGATGGTTTATTAAGAATTGGAGGTAGGTTACATAATTCAGATTTGAATTATAGGAGAAAACATCCTATAATATTGCCAAAGGGTAAGTTCAGTGAGATAGTTATTAAACATTTTCATGAGAAATTTCACCATTCAGGTCCTCAGACATTACTTTATAACATTAGGCAAGAATATTGGCCCTTAAATGGTCGAAATGCATGTCGTAAAATTATCCATAATTGTGTCAGATGTTTTAGAGCTAACCCTAAGTTATGCTCTCAAAAAATGGGTGATCTGCCTAAAGAGAGGATAATTCCTGTCTTCGCATTCAATAGTACAGGCATAGATCTTTGTGGCCCCTTTTTTTATAAAAAATAAGCATCAAAGAAAAGGGGCTCCCATTAAAATTTATGTTGCTCTTTTCATTTGCCTTACGACTAAGGCAATACACCTAGAAATCGTCTCTGACTTAACTTCAGAGTCACTAATTGCTGCCTTGAAACGTTTTATCGGCAGACGAGGTAAGTGTGCTAAAATCTTTTCGGACAATGGGAGTAATCTTGTTCGAGCTAATAAAGACTTAAAGGAATTTTTTTAATTAGTTACCCAACAAGATGAAAATTTGGCAAGGTTCTCCTCAAATGAGAAAATAGAATGGAAATTTATACCTCCCAGGGCACCAAATTTTGGTGGCTTATGGGAAGCCGGGATTAAATCTTTCAAGTATTATTACAAGCGTATTATAGGTGATGCTAAACTGACGTACGAAGCCTTTCAAACCATCATGATTCAAATTGAATCCATGTTGAATTCACGGCCATTAACCCCTCTTTCGGCCGACATAGAGGATTTGGAAATTTTGACCCCTGGTCATTTTCTTATCGGTCGATCGTTAACGGCCATCCCCGAACCCTCACTGACCAACATTCAAACCAATAAATTAAATTTGTGGCAACAAACTTGTAAATTAACTCAAACATTTTGGAAATTTTGGTCTAACAATTACTTAAATAATCTACAGCAAAGGACTAAGTGGTACTTTGAAAAACAAAACGTAAAGGTAGGCGATATGGTCGTCATAAAGGAGGATAATTTGCCCCCTCTAAAATGGTTACTAGGGCGCATTACTAAAACCTATATTGGAAGGGATAATATTGTTAGAGTAGTAGATATTCGAACAAAAAATGGAATACTGAAAAGAGCTATTTCCAAATTAGCTATTTTGCCAATTAATGATTAAAAAATATATATGCATTTTTTTTTTTTTGTGTATCTTATTATATAACATTTAGTATTACTGTATGATGTGCCTTTATAATATTCTTCTGCATAATTGTATTTTTGTATTTCAATTTTCGTTTATTATTATATTGCATTGTGTAACATTTATTATTATATTGCTTCATCTAACTCGAACTTTGAATGTGCTGTGCACATTGCAACGCGGGGCGGCATGTTCGGACATCTGCGCATGTCGAACGAGCACCGCGGGGCTTTCGTGGTCATGTGACCATATCAAGAATCCAGTTGTTGTTTGGCTTTCGACTGATCTAGAAGCCGGAATGCCTAGCGGGTATATCCCCATTTTGTAACAGCGGGTTTTATCCCCAAATATATGTTTAAGCGGGTTTATCCCCACATTATAACTGCGGGCTTTGTCCCCTTCTATCTTTTTCGTCAAATATGTGTAGTGTGTGTTGTTTTGTGCTGTGTCGTCGATTAAAAAATATGAAAAAATAACTGAAGGTTATCATATATCAATTAACACACACCAATCTCCTACAGTGTTCACTCATACATACATCCATCACCATAAAAATAGCCAAAATGAACTCAGGGAACCTCAAAATGTACAGAAATAACAAAATCTGAAAGTCGAATTTTTGTAATGATTATAATACTTTCTTTACATATGTATGCTTAGAAAGAAAATAATCTGGTGTGTCACTCACACGACTTTCTCTTACTCTGAAATTTAATAGTATAAATACAGGTTGGAAATTAAGAGGTAAGATAACGAGCACTGTTATGTAAACCTATGTTAAACAATTCAAATTAGGCTTCGGAAGAGTTTTATATGATAATTAGCTGTGTGAGGGGGGGATGCCACCCCCCTCAACCCCCCGTTTCATTAATGCACCTACATTTATATAGAATTTAATTTGGTTATTTAAAAAAAATTCTGTTTTTAAAAAATAATTTATTAAAATTATTATTTATTTAAACAAATTATCTTTTATGATAATGCAGACGTTTTCAATATTAGAGAAGTAGTATAACACTAAATATCAAAAAAAAAAAAAAGTTGAATTTATTCTCAATATTACATTTTTTTTTTTTTTTTTTTTTTTTATATTTAGTGTTATACTACTTCTCTAATATTGAAAACGTCTGCATTATCATAAAAGATAATTTGTTTAAATAAATAATAATTTTAACAAATTATTTAAAAAAAAAAAAAAAAAAAGTTGAATTTATTCTCAATATTACATTTAATTTATTTATTTATTTATTTATTTATTTTTTAATGAAAAAAATCGATAACTTTATTTTAAATTATCGCAAACCGATGGTTCAACCATTTATTTTAAAGGTATTGGCGAGCTCTTTTGAAAGATACCCATCATTAAAATTTACTCCCCTCGATGGGGGACTTCCCCCCCCCCCCCAGGGAATAAGGCGAGGCTCCTACATACACAAAAAATTTTTCCCAGTTGACTATCTCTATTACAAAAAATATATATTCGTTTCACTTGGTTTAAAGCAGTCTATAGATGTTAAACTCTACTTACCTGCAATTTCCCCCATAGACGTAATGTATTTGAATACTTTTCAGTGTCCCTGTACACAAACCATTTGCTTCATCTCAATGAAAAGCTTACTGTAGCATCCCTATATGATACACATTTAGAATACCGAGTTTGGAATTTCTGCCATAATTTGTTTTTGAGATATGCTGATAACAGGCACACACACAAACAGAGACACACACACAGACCAACCGCTAAAAACATGATTTTCGTATTCAGGAGACCTGAAAACGTGTAAATATAACAAAATCTCGCTTTCGAAAATTTGACCCAAACTTTCCCTACCTTATGGGTAAGAGAAAGTAAAAATGAAAGTTCTGATTTATTTTGAGCTTGTGGCTCTGGGATCATTTTTTGTTACTAAAGCTAATTAGACTGGGACCTACGGCTCAAAGCAGATTCCAAATCATTATGTACATCCACGCCTGAAACAGGACTCTAATCCGATGCTTAGAAACTGGCAGCCCAAGTACTAACCATTCACCTACGAGGTGAGCTATTTGGCATGAAGGAGGAAAAAATTATTTTAAAAAAAGCACCACAGAACTTGCATTTAAAAATAATAAGTACAAAACTTTAAATAAACACCACAAATGCAAGAACTTGCAACAAATGTTTCATGTCCAAAGAAGACACAATCCTTCGTCAGGCAAACAAAGTAGGTCTGAGCGCTGCAAACAAAGCAGCAATGCATAAAACAGAGATTTTAGTGAAGAACAAAAACAAAGTTGAACGTAAATATAAATACTGGTGTGACCAGAATTATAAAAGTGAAAGAAGAAAATAAATAAATTAAAATTAAAATAAAAATAAAAGCTAAAAAATTTAAAACTAAACAAAAAACAAAGTTATGTGAGTAATTTTCTAACAGCAGACAAGAACTGAGTGGAAGAAATATCATTAACAAGATTTTTTGAATTTTTAAATATGTAAAAAGCCTCATGGATATGCAAATGGGATGAGGAGATAGGAGAAGAAATTATTTTAGTTTTAGACAAATTGAAACAATGACCATGAGCCCAGCAGTGGGAAGCAAGATTTGGAAATCTCTTCATTATGAACATTCTGACAGTGCTTATTTATTCTATATTTTAAATGCCTCCTAGTTTGACCAATATAACCTAAATTAAACGAGGCACAAGGAATGAAATAAATGCCAGATCAGTTTTCAGTAGGAATGGGACATTTAAGAGAAGATAATTTAATTTTGTTGACGGGTTTTGTGAATTATTTTAAAACCAAACAGTGAAAGAATTTTAGAAATTTTAAAATAAAGTGATGAATAAAAAGTAAAACTACTGGGATGAGACTGTGCCACAGTCCTCTAAAAATTAAGTCAAAACAAAAGTCATTTAAAAAAAATAAATCAATCCAGTAATTTCAAAAGCCGTGAATACTTTATTGAGATATTAAAACATATAAATAGAGGACAAACCCAGATCTTATCCATAAATTATGAATTCGTTAAAAATGGTGGTGGAGGAGTGAGAGATTTTATTTCACGAAAAATTTACATCTAGATAGTACCGTGATCTTAGTCGAAGTCTCAGAGCAATCATGACCGACTACCCACTTGTAATCCACCAGATTGTGGTAACATCACCGCATCCAGAAGCCAACGGCACCAATTAAGTTTTCTTTGTTTCAATGTTATTCTAATGGGAATTTTTAAATTTAGAAAAGACGGTTGAAAAAATGCAACCCTAACATGGCATACTTATCTGCACCAAAATAACGGTTAAGAGCAGGTGCACATTATTATAAATTACAGCGATGTGATGTCTGAAAGATGAGTCATTTAGATTATCCCAAACCGCAAATTCATTACATTATGTGTATATGGAGTTAAACAAAAAAATAAAATAAAAAATATAACAGAAATTGCTTAATGGATTTTTTATAGCTATAAATATAAATAGATTTATTGAAAATTGAAGTGAAATGAAAATGATTCTTTTCAGGGAATATAAAATTAAATTGTGTTTAAGATCTGAGACCATGATCATTCAATTTGGAAACAGAAGGTTTAGGATTCTTGAATTTATATAGAGCTTTATCAATGATAGAGGGATTATAGCCTCAAGAAAGAGCAAGAAATTTTAAATAATTTCTTTTGAGAGACTAGATGGATCAGAAAAAATGTGTAAGGCATGAAAAACATAAGTATGTATAGAACACAGACATTTTCCGTTGAGAGGTGTGGTTAAAGACAGCATGGGTTGGAAGAGAGACAGAGAAGGGATGATATATATGTTATGCTTCTTATAGATTCCAGTGCTGATGACAGTAAAAAAAATAGAATTAATTTTTGGAGGTCAAAAAGCTCAAGAAATTTCAAATATATGTAAAACAAAAACAAAATTAACAAAACAAGGTGAGAAGGATTCACATATGTGATAGCAAAATGTTTGCATAACTCTATGTCAAGTTCTTTCTGTATCAAAAACCTTAACACTGATAGTTTTAAATTTTCCCAAAAACTAAAAAGTTCATTCGCTACTAATTAAAAACTCCAAATTTCAGCCCTATACCTAACCTAATAAGTTTTTTGAGAAGAATAACAAAAGATTTTATAGTATTTATTACTGAGCCATTCTATATACAGTAAACTCCTGATTATCCACAAAATTGAGTTGCATTAAAGTTCAAATTGCTAGTAAACTGCAAAATGACTAAAAATAAGAAGTAAATGAGATGAAAAATATTCTAGCTCAAAAACATGATTGTATTGAATATAAAAATAATACAAACAGTAAAAAATTCACAATATAGTAATTCCATTCAATAGAAACCGATCATATTCCTGACTTCGATAATATAAAAATTCTAAATTCTGGTTTTGATAATATAAATCGCGTATTTTCCTTGAGAGCTGGCACACTGCCAAGCATCTCCACACTATCAATGAAGCATGAGCTCTGGCTCCTCAATATTCAGTACTCCTTTAAATTCCTTGAGTATTCATGTAATGTTTGCATATTATGTTGTAATTACTGATGAGGAAACCCGGACGGGTTTCAAAACATCTAGATTTTAATCGTTTTTATATGTATATTTTGTTTTAAATGTATTTTAACTTAAATTTTTGTCTCATAAATAAAACAGTTTTTGCTTTTAATATATATAATTGAGACGGTTTGATGTTTGTGCACGTTATAGTAAAAACATTTGTATTTTATGTGTGTGTGTGTGACTCTAAAGTAAGTAAAAACAATAAACAAAAAAGTGTATTTACTATTAAACCAAGATACAATCTGTACGCTAATTTCTGTACTAAATTAAACAGTACTACCATAATGTACTGTAAAAAATAAAAATAAAAATAATTCTTTAGATTTGCTTTAATCTTTTTTTTTTTTTGTGTGTGTGTGTGTGTGTGTGTGAAAATCAATCCTTTGTTTATATTTCTTCTTGAGAAAACACTTTTTCTTGATCCTGAGCTTTTATGATATTGCCCTTTTTCTACATCTACAAAAAATCTGCTTACAATAATCAGAAGTTTACTGAAGAACAAAACTGGCGATAAAACTAATTACAAAAATAAATAAATAAATAAGCGCAAATGAATACCTTATGTTTCCCATAGCACCATTTTGTTGTTAAAGATGTGCATGGTGGGCACTTTTCATCACTGTGGCACGTATGTTTAACCTCATGGTCACATGGATGACTTCTTGTGCACAGTTGAGAACATTCGGGAGGTTTGGTTCCACAGTGAATAGGAGGATATAAAACGGATGTACCACAATGACATCTAAGCTCATCAAAACCTAAAATTTTACACATCCATATCAACTATACAGCGTATTTGCGAATTATCATTGATTCTACTGTTTCAAAAGAATGAAAAATAAAGTAAAATAAAGATAGATATACATACTGTTTTAAAACACTTTGTCTCCAGTTTTATTTTTTAAATATCAATTTTAGACATATCTAACAAATTATAAAGATGTATAAGGAAAGAAAAAAAAAAAAAAAGAAAGAAAGGCACAGAAATTTACAAAACTGATAAAAATTTCCAGAATCATAATTTTTTAAATTTATTTTTATGCAATTCCCATAAAAACATACAGTGCGTGTCGAAATGATAGGTCCACCAGTAAAAACTAAAGTTATGTTGGTAAAAAAGGTTTTATTGTGTACAAAGTACTATTTTATAAACTACATTACTTCATTCAATGTAAAATAATACATGAATAATATACAAATAATAGGAATAATAAGGAAAACAAAAAATTACATGAAAAAGCTGTTTCAAAAAGATAGGTCCACTGAACCAAGCATCAAATTGATGTTTAATTAATAAGATTTATAAAATAATTTTTCCACCTTGTTACAGAATAAGCTCATAAATTCTATTCGGCATGGTTTCTACAAGTTTTTGCAAAAACTTTTTCTCTATTTTTGACCATTCGGAGGAAATAGCCTTTTTCAAGTCTGCAGTACTGTTGTATTGCCTTCCGCCTGCATACACCGCTCTTGCGAGTATACCCCACATGCTTTCTACCAGATTCAGGTCGGGGCTGCAAGGTGGCCAATCGATAACATGTACACCATTATCCAGAAACCATTCGAAAGTGGACTTTGCAGTGTGCACATGAGCATTGTCCTGTTGGAACATGAAGAATGGGCCCCCAATGTGCTCTGCTTGTGGAAGAAAATATTGTGCAAGCAGCTGTTGGTAGCCTGCAGCATTAAAACGATTGTCTACAAATGCTATATCAGTTTTTCCTGCACCTCCGGATCCGTCCCATACCGTAACGGAACCACCACCAGCTTGCCTCTTCGAAAATATCTGTCTATCGTTACGCAGATCATGCCAGTAGTACTGCCAGCCATCTGGACCATCCAGGTTGAATTTCTTTTCATCACTGAATATCACACGATGCCAGTCTTGTTTCCAGGACATCACTTCATGTGCGAAATTCAATCTCTTTTCTTTGTGCTTTTTAGTCAATTTCTGAGCCGCTTTCCTCTTCACATAAACTATATTGCCGAACTTCTTTACCACTCTATGGACAATAGATTTTGATATTGGAGGGTTTTGTTGTCTGCTCACAGTGGATAAGCTCATATTTCCAGATTTTAACTCCTTTACGATAGTCCTTCTTTGTCGGGATGTCACTTTTGATGGGCGGCCAGATGATTTTTTCCTGCCATAAGCATTTCTAAGTCGCAAATAATTGTTTAAAACATTATGTGATCTGTTTAAAAGTTTTCCTATTTCTCTATTCGATTTTCCACACGTTTTAAATGCATCAATTTCCCCCTTCTCAACCAGCGAAAGACTGCAACGGCGACCCATTTCGTTTGATTACAACGTGATGTTCAAATCTGTTTAAATACCTCCACAGCAGCCAGCATAATCCCGCAGTAAGACTAAGCAACGATATTTATGCAAATTTTTTGGAAATAAACGTGATTGGTGCAGAATTTCTGAAGGCGGACCTATCTTTTTGAAACGGTCTGAAAATGAAAATTTGCATAAAATAAAAAGGAATTATTTATTTTTAAGAAATTTCTTCATAAATAGTTATAACAGTTACTGATTAATTATCTCTACCAAAAAAGTGATTCTTATTCTAAATTAAGAGTCGAAATTTTGAAAATTGCGGGTGGACCTATCATTTCGATACGCACTGTATATATTCCAATTGTAAAAAGTGACCCTCAATCTAATAAGGTGATATAAAAAAAATCATCATTGTACCATAAAAAAATCCTAGAGATGATTAAAGTAAGTTGTTCCAGAATAATCACAAATTAAAGTGTAAAAGTGTTTTATTTATTTACATTATCTTTGTTTACCCTCGTAATTAACAGACATATGATCCCTAATCAATAACAATTTGTTGGCATGATTGCTTTTAAATGGGAGAACTTATACCAAGACATTTAAAAATAGTTTAAGAGCTGAAATTTTGTACATTAATTTATTGGTGTATGAGGCAAAGGCATATATACTTGAAAATGAATTCCATGAAATTTTTAATAACTTTTATAAAATTCTGTATGTACCTTTTTTATGCAAATTAGCAATTTATAATATATGACTAGGATTGATATTAAAAGTACATATATATTAATTTCTTATCACTAATAAAAATAGCAATGAGAAATACACAATACTTACTGACATTCCAGCAAGTAGGACACCTGCCCATGTGACAAGTTTCTTGACAATAATGTGAACCACAAGAAAGTTTTTTGTTACACACTAGCTCACATTTATGCTCACTACTGGTACAGCAAGTGTTCAAGCACTTGTGACGGCCACAATCTTTTCGGCGATTGCATCTTTTTTCACACTTATAAATAAAAGAGTCTGTAATTTCTACACAAGGAAATTCTTTAGTGAAGGCACCACAGTTACATTTTACAGATGTCATTAATGAACACGGAGGACAACTTTCTTCATGGCAGAGTGATTGACAAATATGACGGTTTTCTGAAATAAAAAATATTTTTCAATAAATTAAATATCGGCCAGGGTTTGAAAAATCTAAAAGTTTTAGGCAGTGATACTAGATTGGGGATTTTGTCCCCATTCTGGGGATTTTTGAGACTTCTGGGGACAATTTTGGGGACCAAATTTTTGTGGGGACTTTTTGGGGGAATTCTAAAATTTTTGGGTACAAATGTGGGGAGTTCTTCAATTTTCTGTCAATGTTGGCAACATAATGATTTTTCCCTACGACTAAGGAGTTTCAATAGCTTTATTGTTATTTGGGGATTTTTTTCAAAAATTGCCTTCATTTGGGGAAAAATCTGAGCTTAAATCTGATTGATAGATAAAGATTTTTTTTTTTTTTTGAAAACTTTTTTATTTTCCCTTTTTTTGTTGGGGAATTTTTCGAAAAAACCCCCTGATTTAGGGAAATTTGAAGA
Organism: Salticus scenicus; assembly: GCA_963930645.1. Taxonomy (NCBI): domain Eukaryota; kingdom Metazoa; phylum Arthropoda; class Arachnida; order Araneae; family Salticidae; genus Salticus; species Salticus scenicus. Next base: position 15,286,805 of record OZ005658.1, read on the forward strand.
CTTGTTTGGGGAAATAATTTTCGACAATCTGGCATCACTGGTTTTAGGTACGCTTTCAGGCGTGTCAGCTAGGGAATACTACAGGTCTGAATTAAACATTTATATGCCAAAATATCTCATTCAAATGCAGATACAGTCGAATCTCGTTAATGTGAACACGCTTAACATGAATTACTTTTAACATGAACTGTTTCCACAAATCCCGTCAAAAAGAAGATTAGTTATATGAAGATTAGTTACTGATAGCATGAACTACTGATAACATGAACACATTTTTTTACTCCCCTTAAGATTCACTTTAATGAGGTTCGACTGTATTAATAAAGAACATTCACGCAGATGTGTTGAAAAAGAATTTACCATATTATCCCTATATTCACATTTTTTAGTTCATTTTAATTCCATTAAAAGTCAGAGGCACTATATTATCAAACACAGGGTTCATACTCAAATACGGGGAAAAAATTCCCTGAGTTTCCAGACAATTTCCAAGAAAATATTAGTGACATATTACAAGAAATGCTTCTCTAGACAGGATAAAATACAACTACTTCTGCTGTATGATGTCATATTACTACCGATCATGCTAAAAATTCAGGTAGAAATCATTATTTGTATGCATATTCTCACAATACTTAATTATTTAAATTTTGATACGAAGCTAAAAAAGGAAAACATAACTTGAGAGAAAAAAAAAAATAGTTTTTCCAGGTTTTATAACTGATTTCCCCTGACTTTTAGTGAAAATTTTTATTTTCCCTGACTTTTTTTTAACAAATTCCAAATTCCCTGAGTATTCCCTGTTTTCCAGGTTTTCCCTGATGAGTATGAATCCTGAAATATTTTTAGAAAGGAATTTTTGATTAAATATTTCCATACCTGGTTGGGCATGTAAAAAAATAAAATACATGCCCTGGGCATGTCACATAATATTATTTTCTAGCCTTGATATCTGCTATAAACAGAGCATTTACTGAAATCATAGAAAGCATAAGTCAGAAATAAATCATTTTACACAATTTAAAATTCATATTAGGCCTATAATGAATACCTGTTTTAAACTGTTCATAATTATAAATAAATATTATATACATAGTTAACTCACAATTATCTGTGAAACTGTGTGACTTAGTAAATGCAAAGTCTTCTCATTTTCCTTTTTTTTTTTTTTTTTTAACATTTAATTGTAGACTGAATTATATAATTATTGTTTTTAATAAATATTGCAATTCATCATCACAAAAAAGAAAGAAAGAAAAAAAAAAAAAGACTGTGGATAATCAAGAATTTGTACATAATAACTTTGCGATAAACAGATTTGTGGCTTTATACAAAAAATAAAACCAAAAAGAGAAAGATTAGAAATAACGCAAGTCTACAAACAAAAAAAAAGTTTTTAGTGCATGATTTTCTTTTTCTTTCTTTCTTTTTTCTTTTTTTTTTTTTTTTTGAAAACTTTATGTTTTTGAGAATGCTGTATTCCAAAAGCGATCATTTCTGCCCCCCCAACGTACATTTTTTTTTTTTTTTTTTTTTTTTTTTTTTTTACAAAATAATAGATATTTGCAATAAAGAATCACTAATAAAATTACAATGGATTAAACATATTCTTTCCCATAATTAAACAAACAATTCTTTCATAATATACTTAACATTCTGTGTTCACATTTTCAGCCTTTATTTATTTATTTTTTTCTTTCTTTTCCAAACATGCTTTCGCTTTTACTCATTCCACTACCCCTCTCCCCAATCCTATCCCTCCTATTTTGTAATTTTGTAATTTTTTTTTAATTAACTCTTATAAATATTGTTTTATAGTAAAAAACAATTATTGAATATGTTTTTTTATAATCAACTATAAGATACCAGATGTCATGTTTTCAAGCAAAATTAAAATATGAGTGATGCATTTTTTTTTTCAGTTTTAGCGAATAAATATCTATAAGAAACAGTAAAAAAATTCTATGCATTTTTTTTACTTGCAAACCTGTGTAATTTTTTACACTGCTCTAGCTCTGCAAAAAGAAAAAAAATTTCGACCCTTGATATCATTCTTGCTGATTCTTATGTAAAATGACTTCTTGAATACGAATATGACTATCATTTGGCCCAGTCACCCACCGTTTTATAGGATACCACCCCCTCCCCCAATTTTTATCACTGTTCTGTCATTTTATGGCCATGAATTTGATCAAGAGAATGAAAAAGAATTAATTTAACACTTAAAAACAAAAAAATATAATGTTTAAGAAATAACATTAATAATAGATTAAAAAAAATATAAGAAATGTAATACAAAATTTCAGTGGCAAATCCCCCCTAAATTTTCCCCTTGCCGCAAATGTTAATGTTTTAAGAATTTAACTCTGTAGCCCCTTAGAAGATATTTAACAGTTAAAATAATCCTTCCCCTCTTCCCTAAATATAAAATTTATATTATTAAACTTTCATTTCACACGAAGACTTAACTAATTAAATATAAGAAAAAACCTTTAGATACTTCATGGTATGGTCAAAACGTGCTTTCATCGGGGTACCCCGACTTGGTCACCGGCACTTGTGGTGTCAAAAGATTTGCAGCTGTTTCTTCCTCTTTCAGTTCTTTTAAGCATGTTTCTCCACTCGCTATCAAGCCCTGCCACATCATTGCCATTGCACAAATTAATTGAATAAATAATTTCTACGGTTTTGAGGTATGCAGCATAGTTATGGTTGTTGTAGTTTGCAATTTTCGTGATGCTTTAAAATAAATAAATAATATAAATATCCACTTTGAAAACATCACGAAAACTGCAAACTACAACAACCATAATCATGCTGCATACTGCGAAGCCGTAGAAATTATTTATTCAATTAATTCATGCAATGGCAATGATGCGGCAGGGCTCGATAGCCAGTGGAGAAACATGCTTAAAAGAACTGAAAGAGGAAGAAACAGCTGCAAATCTTTTGACACCGCAAGTGCCGGTGACCAAGTTGGGGTACCCTGATGAAAACGTGTTTCAGCCATACCATGAAGTATGTAAAGGTTTTTTCTTATATTTAATTAATAAAATTTATAGCCATAAATTTACCGGAAAGTGATTAAAATAGGGGGCCTGTCCCTAAAAAACGGTGGGTGATAGGGCAAAATGGATGTCATATTTGAATTCTGGAGGTCATTTTATCTAAGAATTTGCCAAAATGGTAATGGGGAAATTTTCATGCTGAGCAGTGTTAATAAAACTCTTAATATTTACCTTTAGGACCACAAAATAACTTCTTGCCACATTTCAAGCCACACACTGGTACAGGATCAAGACAGGAAGTCCTTAGTTTAGTCTTTCCAGAAGACACCAACTGTTCTATGCTACTCTGACCACAACAGCAATATTTAACAGCTTGAACAGATAATTTACAAGATTCACAAGGCCCAGGATGACAAACTGAAGGACAAGTATGATGACTGCAACTCAACTCTTTATTGCACATATTTCCACAAGAGTAAACCAAACAGGCAGTAGTGTCTTTGGTACAAGCAACATTCTGTTCATTCTTACCACAATAACATTCTGAAAAAGGAAAAAATGTGCTGATGAAAAACATTAAATATATATATATATATATATATATATATATATATATATATATATTATACGTATTATTTCAGTGCTACTCATTTTATTTTGATTTTTTGTCATATCAACACTTAAATGAGTAAATTACATAACTTGATATGTTAATCATTAACTTTATGACAAACTTTTTTTATGCTTTCTGTGACAAACTTTGTTCTGCCACAGGCATCATTAATATTAACCCTTTAACGTTCAATAGATTATAAGACTTCTTCACACATCATAAATTTTAAGCCAGCACAACAGGTTTCGAAAGGACATAGCATTTCTTCATCAGGTGCAAAAAAACACATGCTACTGCCTTGGACGCAAAAGAAAGACTGAAAGCAGGGCAAAAACCAGAGGGGGAGGAGCAACACAAACAACCAATAGGAAGCATCATGCAGGACCAATCAGAGAGGAACACACATACACACACAAAAACAAAAGGAGGGGGGGGGAAGGAATAATCAATTTTTTTTAATTATTATTAATAATATAATACTATAGTACCCTCTGGTTTTTGCCCTGCTTTCAGTCTTGCTTTTGCCTCCAAGACAATAGCATGTGTTTTTTTTTTTTTTTTTTTTTCTTACCTGATGAAGAAAGGCTACATCCTTTCGAAACCGGTTGTGCTGGCTTAAAATTTATGGTGTGTGAAGAAGTCTTATAATCTATTTATAGATTATACACCAGTTTTGAATTTGGTTTTGCCTTTAACGTTCACTCCATTTTTTTTTTTTTTAAATTGCTAAACTAATTTCAAAAATGGGTATCAAATACATCGTTAATCATAGATAAAAAAAAAAAAAAACAGCATTTTCAATTTTTGGTTTGAAACATTTATATGTTAAATTGATTAAATCCAAATAATAATTAAATAAACAAATAAATAACTTTATACGTGAACACTATAAACTGGGGGACTTTCAACAATTATTTCAGATCAAATTAATAGCATGGCACTTCATCAAGCAAAAAAAAAACTAGGTACATAAGCATCATCAAAGCAGCAAGTGCCTACTAATAAATTTAAAGTGACTTCTTCATCTGGCTTCATCTAAAACATCATTTGTTAAATTTCGGAGTAGTGTTGCCATCTATCGAACACAGAAGGAAAAAAAGTTTTAAAAAACAATTAAAACAATGGGGAAAAACAATTAAAAATTTGTCAAAAAAAAAAGTTTGGATTTAGTGTGACATTAATAAACATTATAGAGTTAAAAGAAGACCTAATGCTTGATAAATTAACCACAAAACTTCAATGCATAAAATGCCAAAACATGAAAGTGAGAACGTCAACAACTATTTCAGTAACATTGAATATATCGTCATCAGTACACAAAAGACAAAATGGATATGAAACATATGTTGGAGCACATACTCTTTTTGTCTTTTATGTGCTAATGACTGTATACTGAATGCTACCAAAATAGCTATCTGCATTTACTTTACAAAGATGTTGAAGAAAGGATTATTAATATAATTTACGATAATATTTTTACCTTACATAAATCCTTACTAAGTCCGAGCTTCATATATATTTTGGCTACCTAACGGTGCCATCTTCAGATACACTCGGTAAAAAATGATTTGAAGGTGCTATTTGGATGACTTGTTTATCTTTTGTAGTTTCCTCTTCGATTTCTTCACTTCTCTTGTTTTTCTTATATAGCTGTTGCCACTCGGTAGGAATAATGCTATGTTCGATATCATTGATAATGTTATTATTGGTTAGTATTTCGATAGCTTCTCTTTTGAGAGCGTAATGGTGAGAGTTGTATGGGGCTATTTTTTGAAAGTATATATAACTTATAAGTATATAACTTGATAATTATAAGTATATAACTTGAGGGATATAACTTATATCCCTCAATCAATATTTCTGAAATTAACCCCAAAATCAACTCACTTATAATAAATCATTTCGGAAACAACAATATTAGTGACACCTTAATTCGCGTAAATAATCTTCTACTCAACCACTCTTATTTCTTTTTCAACGGATGCTATTACCAACAAGCACAAGGCGTGCCCATGGGGTCCCCCATATCGGGGATCATCGCTGAGCTCAAAATGCGAATATTCGAAAATTCTGTTAGCAACTTAATCAACCAATGTAAAATTTGGATACGCTATGTAGACGATATTTTTTCTGTCACCCCACCCACGATTAATCCCGACAACATTCTTGAAAAACTTAATAACACCGATCCGAATATCAAATTAACCCATGAAATAGAAAATAACCATTCTTTGAATTTCCTTGACGTCACTATTATCAAAAACAAAAATAATTCCATAGACACCACCGTCTTCCGAAAACCTACTAGTAACAACGAAATCATAAATAATAAATGTCACACACCCCTCTCTTATAAATACGCCGCTATTCGCTCCTACGTCAACCGCGCTATACTCATATGCTCAAATAAAAAATATCTAAAATCAGAAATAAAAATAATAAAAGATATCGCCAAGAAAGCTAATTATAATCCCTCCATAGTTGATAAATTTTATAAAAAACGTATTAAAACCCTAAACAATATTCCGAATGCTCAAAAATCTAAACAACTCTTTACCCCCGCGATCCCGTACTGCAAAGGTGCTGCCGTAAAAATTAAAAATGAAGCCACCAAACACAATATAAACATCCCAATAAAACCAAATAAAAATATATATCAACGAATTCGCAATGAAAAAGACCCCATAGACTTTAAACACACAGCCGGCATTTATAAAATCGATTTCCAATATCAAAATAAAAATAAAGCCTCATACATAGGAATGACTAAAAGGAAAATAAAAGAACGTATTTCAGAACACATAACCGACTTAAAATACAATAGACATTCCACAGCTTTCTCAAGAACTAACAATACTAACCCAATTAACATTGATTCCATTAACTTTCAAAAAATAGCCCCATACAACTCTCACCATTACGCTCTCAAAAGAGTAGCTATCGAAATACTAACCAATAATAACATTATCAATGATATCGAACATAGCATTATTCCTACCGAGTGGCAACAACTATATAAGAAAAACAAGAGAAGTGAAGAAATCGAAGAGGAAACTACAAAAGATAAACAAGTCATCCAAATAGCACCTTCAAATCATGTTTTACCGAGTGTATCTGAAGATGGCACCGTTAGGTAGCCGAAATATATATGAAGCTCGGACTTAGTAAGGATTTATGTAAGGTAAAAATATTATCGTAAATTAGCTATCTGCATTTTCACTTTCATGTTTTGACATTCTATACATTGAAGTCTATTCCTAGTTATTTACACAAATCATTAACCTTCACTAAAGCTTCAACAAAGCAACGATAACTGTTGCCAAGACATTCAACAAACTTAATAATTTTAGATTTTACATTGCAGAGAACTGACTTTGTGAAAGTACCGCTTTGCCGAAAATTGAATTTGTGAAAGTGCCTCCATGCGGCACTAAATTTGTTCTGGATTAACCTCTGGCAATAAATAAATGCAAAACATTAAATGAAATTAACCAGCAAGTAACTATTATACAAAAATAAAATAACTATATTATATTATATTAAAAACACTTTAAACACACATAAAATTAAATTTTATTTAAAAGATGTTAAGAAAATTTATCTGAAGCTTTTCGCTTTAATAGTAAAGCATCATCAGGGATTTTTATTACTCGTTTCCAATGAGCAGTTTTTAAATATTTTTTCTTTTCACAGTAACAGTTAAGTTAATTATTACAGCACCATCTACTATCCAAGAACTTTACATTTCCGAAGCTATTAATATAATGAAATGCAAAAATGCAATAAATTCCAAAGATGCTGCAATTTTGCCAATAATTTGGCACAATATTATAAAATAGATAATAGTTTATTTCTGCTAATTCATGATGGTTTTCCTCCTACAATAGCCTCGTGTGATGTTTCAATAGTTTGAGCTTCTCTTATTTTTCTTAGCTCCTTGATCCAACCTCTACCGGACTTCAAATTGACTTTGCTGATATTCACGTTATTAACACGTTAATCGCCACGATAATAACAGAAAAATTTTCACATGGGCCATGGTAACTTTATTAGACAATTTAGTTAAAAATGCATGTTAAAAATGCGTCAGGCATATATGACTGACATGGCGATTAACGTGTTAATAATTACTCGGCGTATATCATATTCCTTTTAGGGTTATTTCCTAGTAAAAAATGCATGTTAAAAATGCGTCAGACACATATGACTGACATGGCGATTAACGTGTTAAAAGAATTAAATGTTGACTGTGAAAAGGAAAAATATTTAAAAACTGCTCATTGGAAATGAATAATAAAAATCCCTGATGATGCTTTACTATTAAAGCGAAAAGCTTCGGATAAATTTTTTTAACATCTTTTAAATAAAATTTAATTTTACATGTGTTTAAAGTGTTTTTAATATAATTAACAAATGACACGTGTTCAATTTAACTATCTTTTTAGAGATTATTTATAATAAAATAACTATCAATAAAAACTACACTCACTCTGTACAACAATTTCTTCGCATGGAAGACAGTTTCCGTCATGACAAATACTATGACATCTGTGAGCACCACAATTTAAAATTTTATCACAAATAGATTCACATATGGATTCCATTGATTGATTACAAGGAAGGGTCTGAAAGCAAATAGGAAAAAATTAAACAAAAAACAATTATGGGGGGCGGATGGAACAGTGCTTATTTTAAAGACAGAAAGAAAGTAAAAAAAAAAGAAAACTATTTTTCCCCTATTACTAAATGTTTGGACAGTTAAATTAAGGTCACAAACGATCTCTAGTCTATAAAGCAACTACAAGAATGCTTTTAGAAAATGTAACTTATAAAGGATTCAGTGTGTCAATTGCACAAACAGGGGTTGATCCAGATTTTTATTTTTGGGGCCCATTTTTGTGAAAATCAAAATTATTTTTGTAAAAAACAACATATTTTCTTGTGAAATTCTTAAATTACTTTTGTGAAAAATTTATCACCTTCCTTTTTAGTAATCATTCTATTTGATGTTTAATATCAAGTTAATTGTGATTCATCCAAGTATAGGTGGAAATTGGAATTATAATGATTTCATTTGGAATTATAATGAAAACTTGGAAAGAGTCATTTTTATTAATGTGAATTTTGTGAATGGGCCGATTTTATGGATTTGAATTTTGTGAAGGACTCCATTTTATAGATTTGGATTTTATGAAAGGGTAACAAAAGGGCACCAATGTTTACCTGGATCAGCCCCTGACAAATAATAGAACTACCATTATTAAAAAAAAAAAAAAGGCTTTAAAAAAAAGTATTTTATTTAAAGTGTCAATTTTTAATAGTATATATTAAATATGCAGTTAAACAGGGTTCATATTCAAAATTAATAAATAAATAATCCTGAATTTTGAGGTGGTTGGTAATGGTAAAGACAGTCGGTTCTTTTCAAGATGCCTACTGCCCTTTGCAGAGTGAAATTAATCTTAGAAATAGTCTACATTTGGGGTGCACCACCTTTAACGAATGAAGGACATTCATACAGATAATTAGAGCATGAAGAGTCACAACCAAGGTTAATGTCTGTTTACAAGTACAGGGCAGCCTTTTAGGATTCAATGAGTGCTTTAGATGCCCTTTAAAGAGCAAAATAATAGCTTAGAAACTGCATTTATAAACATACCATAAAATATACTGCAGAAATCCCCCCCCCCCCTTCTTGCTTTTCACATGAATTCTGTATGTTTCGAAAATAGGGAATAAGCATTCCCTTACACTCAGTGGCAGACTCTATCCAAATAGGAGACAGTTTTTTATGTTATTCCTTTTATAAAACTCAGCTTTATAAATATGAATCTTCATTTGTTTTACAATAAATTGTACACTGTGGTTATTTGAAAATTGAAGATTCCTGAAATACTTACAAAACTTTTAAAAGAATTTATTGAAAGTGGAGAAAAAGAATTTTCTGAATTTTTTTGGTTAGTTGAATGCCAGTTAATGAGGAGTTTATTGTATTTATTTAATTTAATCACTGCAATTTACTTTTAGTAAAAAAATACATATCGATTTCTATATTTTTGTTGATTCTTATCATTTATCTACCCCTTCCTCGATTTTCCCTTGAAGATTAAGGGAATATTTGAACAGTATTTTATAGTAGTAAAATTGTTGCAGTACTGATGCTAATTTTTCGCAACATTAAATGCTTTTTTATTTATTTATTTATTGTAAAATTTGCTCCTTTTCCCCCCTACAAATGTGTCTTTTTTTTTTTTGTAGCACTTTGCTCTTTTTTTCTCTAGGTAGCAGCAGTCCACTCTTTTTTAAACCTAGGGAAAACTGTGCATGTTTTTATTAAATTTAAATTAAAAAATTAAGAAAATAAATCACCAATTTTTATAAGATTAAACTTATTTTAGATCATTATTAAACAAAATTAACTGAATAAATACAGTGAAAAAAAGCAATTACAGCTAATATTTATATGTACTTTCAGAGAACTAGCTTATTTAGCACACCCCTACATTGATAGGCTGACGCATCTGCCATTTTCTATTCCACAAGACTGGCTGACAATTTATTACTGGTGGTTTTTCGGCAATAAATTGCACGAATAACTCCAGAAAAACGCACCGCCTTAATATTTTCTTCTAATCCAGAAAGAAGGAAAAGGTGGATTATAAATTGTAGATGTAACTCGTGGATACCCGGAGAAGGAGCAAAACTTTGTAGCGTAAAATTTCCCTTATTTTTAACTTATTTCATTTTATTTTCAAAGTTGTTTGACAAATTTAAGATGAATGTACTTTTTTTAAAGTTATTGTTTTTAAATTCTTTTAAAATTAACTTTAAAATTACATTTCTTTTAACGTGAAGGGTTGCAGTTTTGAGAATGTTGGCAATATTCTTAAAATTGCCAACTTGCTTGCTTCATGATAAGAAGTTCTAGCTCACTTGATCTGTATACAAGTTTAAAGGCGATAACAATGGTAATCAAGTAACCTAGCTTTTTCTACCGCCAACACTTTCCCAGATGGGCTAGAAAATGGCAGACTCTGTGCCAGCTCTTATCATATAGGAGTCTTAGGCTACATATTGTCTACCACTAGTCTATAGTAACTTCTCATCTTTAGTTCCCTTTTAAATAACACATAATGAGTTTAATATTAGTGCTTTACTTTTATACTTTTTGCAAAATTATTAAAGACCATATGACATCGTATTATTCCTGATCAAATTAGAAATATTTCAATATATGCACATTTTTACAATATTTTATCGCTTTAATCAAACAAGAAAAATTTCAAATTGGATAAAGGGAAATTTCATTTTTTTTTTTTTTTTTTTTTTTTTTTTAGAATTTCAATGAAAAATTTTCACGAGCATTGAAACTGCAATATCAATTTTCTGAGTATTCCCCACTTTCTGTGTTTTTTCTGAGGTGTATGACCGGACCCTGATTAAAAGACGACTGTTATCACTTTTAATAGAACTTTAACAGCCTTGTACCGGATTCGAGAAGAGGTCACCAACTAGTGGTCCCCGAGAAAATTTTGCTGGTCTGCAGAAAAATCTAGTCATTGTTTCCATTTCTTTTTTTTTAATACATCTACAGTATAGTTGTTTATATAATTTTCAATTTTAGAATTTTCTGAATCACTTTTACTTGCACAACAGTTTTCACATTAATAAAATCAATTCTAAAAGCTTTATAAAATTTATTTTCACATTGCATATAATAGAAGATTCATAAACATTAAGAGCAAATAGATTTTTAATTTCTATTTTTATTTTGGATTATAAAATGCTAAAAACCTTTTATGAAAAACAAATAATGTATTACATAATAACTTGATTCAACAGCAAATGATCTCAAAAATAAGCAAAAACAAACACAGGAAAAACTACATCTGTTGATTACAGAGAAAAAAAAGACAGGGATCCGCACACAATATCGCGGAACAAAATCTTGCCGGACAAAATACCGCATGAAAAAAGTAATATGATCTATTTGAAAATTTGAATTTGAGTCACGTGTGATCTGTGGCAAGGGAAATAGGGTCTTATAAATATTAATTAATTAATTAAAATAAATAAATATGTCATAAAGTCGAATTTCATTATTTTATATATATTTAATTTTAAGTTATTTTATCATTTGCTTTTCACTATTGAAAATACATTTTAAAAATATTATACATCACTGCTGACATCAAAGCTGAACACTGCTAACAAACCTGAATTAAAAATTTTAAAATTGATAAGCACGATTGAATTCACTATGACTAATCTTGACAAAAGTTAATGAACTAGTCTTTAAACTCCTTTAAGCAAAGTTATGACAATTTTGGTGGTGGTGGGGGGGGGGGGGGGGGAGTTGTATGTATGTCAGTGCTCTGACTAAGGTATGTGCAGTCATGAAATTTTTTAACATTACTACCCTAATAATAATTACCTACACTCTTTTGCTTTCCATTCATTTATGTAGGCGATAAATTCCTGATAAACTAATGGTCATATCACACGGGACACTTTCGTTCAGCATTTTACTAAACTCAGCATTATACCCAACATACTCAGCCTGATTTTGTTCAAGGACACCCAGTTTTCGGATGATCAACTTTTACGAGACCGTTTAGAAAAAGTTGTGTATGTTGAGTGTGCTGATCAAAATTGACCAATAGGAGGAATAAACAGGATTTTTTCTTGGATTAGAAGGGAATACATCACGCTATCAATTCGGGGAGAACTCTACGGACAGCTGACCGGTTTCTCGTTCGCTCAGCTTCCTCAACTTTTTACGACGCTCAGTGAACATGTTGCGTATAATGTTGTGTTGAGTATATATGCTCCCGTGTGATATGGCCATAAGACGTAAGGCAGTTGCGACTTTCCGCCTATCTACAGGCCATGACTGCCTTGCCGCTCATTTGAAGCGCATAGGTATCTTAAACGACCCTACTTGCCCACTTTGTGATTCTGGAGAAGTTATGGACCGGGACCATCTGCCCTGATGTAGGGCTCTACGATGTTCTACAGAAGAGTCGACATATTGGGAGACAAGATCGCTCCTTAGGCAATGACTTCGGTCTTTTGTTCTACGTTATATTGTCTATAATTTGTTCCGTATCTTTATAGTTCTCTGTAACTTTTACCTAGCCATTGGAAATAAAAAAAATGAAGGCGATATTTTCTCCTCGTGATATATTGTCCTGTGAGATTTTGTCCCCAACCCGGAAAAGACATTAAAGTAATTTACCTGCTTTGTTTTTCCACAAGGACATGATTTCTGAACAAAAACAGCACAGGGTGGACATGGGCCAGGATGACACAGTTCTTTACAATGATGTGAACAGTCAGATCGAGTGCGATCACAGATTTCACCACAGGTGTGAGGGGTTAAATGATAATTTACCTCTGGATTTTTATTTTTACCACAGAAACAGAAATAATTCAAGGGAACATCCCCATAAAGATTCTGGCAGGCTGGACATCTCCAACTACCACCTGCAATTCATACAATAGAAGAAAATTAGGTGTAACATATTATTATATGAATTCAGATACAGCCAGTGGCCCATAGAATAAATAAATACAGTAGGGAACCAATTAACCGGAATGGTTCGGACAAGACTATTCTGGATAACTGGTTGTTCACTGTTAGTAACCCTCATTAATCACTTTTAGAATGCTGGTTTTGATTTTTTATTCTAAAATTAATATTTTTAATAATTAATAAGATTAATTATTTAGTTAAACTAAAAAAAATAAATTAAAATTTTTAAAATAATTTTCAATTAAAATACATTATTAATCAGAATTTGAAGTTGATAGAAAATATCTCTGAAACTTGTTAAATTTACATAAAAGTCAAAATTTGCCCAAATCCAAATGCTTTTAACCAAGATTGGCCTATGATTTTAAAACATTAAATATTATTTAATAAGAATTAGAAAATTAAGACCTTTCTTTTTCTTTTAAATTATTATTCTTTTATGAAAATTCAAGGTTTTTTATATCCATGAAATTGCAAAATATTCATGCATTTTTAAAGATGTGATTTTATTTATCACCTTTCTCCACCCCCCCCCCCCCCCCCTCCACCAAAAAAAAAAAATTCATTACAGGACCAACAGTGGCGTTGCGTGAGTGACGTTTCGGTCATCTTCATATGTGTGGTTAGAAACAGTCTGTTATCATGGAAAATTCATTCATCTAATTGACTGTTGGAACGCTGTCATACTTACGTTGCTCTATAAAAAAGGCGAATCAACCAATAAGATAAATACATATTCCATTACAATGCACTGTTTCCAGCCACTCGCATAGAGATGACCAAAAACGTCATTCACACATCGCCACTGAGGACCAATTATCCAGAATCCATTTTACCCAACCCTTTCAAGATAACTTAAATTACTGTCATATGATATCATGTAATGGCACCATCTATTAACATTTTCGAAAACAAAAAACTATCAGTGCAAGCTACATTATAATACTGAACTATAGCAATAAAAATATGTTATGACAGATAATTATGCATTATATTTACATTCACAAACCACGTAATGAAAAAAAAAAAAAGAAAAATAAATACATTCATTATCCGTATTTGTTATAATATAGAAATAATTTAACATTTAGAATTTGAAAAAATGATCTTTCAACTTATACTCCTTACCACTACTTTTAAAATATAGTAAAATTAAATGGACTTTTATTATTATTATTAAATATTTTGTCTACTTTTAATTGTTTTAAATTACAATGCTAGATCATTTATTGCTTTTTAAAAAATAATACATAATACCTAAAAAAATAACCTCTAAGTTTCCTTCCCCCCGTGTCTTAATATAAATATCAGAAATTAACTGTCTAAAAATATAATTCCAGATAACTGGTTTTCCGGATAACTGGATTCTGGAGAAGCGGTTCCATAATGTAATACTTAAAAATAAATATATGCATATTTGAATAAAATAAAGTCATGTACAATAGCTAATATATATCCACCAATCAAAATTGTAAGTTATGTACATATAGGGTAAGTGCACCAGTGATTGACACCTTTAGGGCAATCTCTGATGTTTTTAATGTTCTAGTCATCAGAAAATATTTTTAGAAATCTTAACTTAGTACATATGGCATGAAAGACATTCAGAACCATATATATGTTAAAATATATACATTTAATAAAAATTATATATATTTTTTTTTATGAATTTTTATTTGACACCCACTCAATGTTCCAGTCATTGACACTGCCAGTTTTTCATTTTATCAGTTATTGGCACCCTATGTTCGAGTGTTTGACACTGCTAGTTATTTCTTTTACCATTAGCACCCTATGTTCCAGTGTTTGACATAAAATGTTAAAATTCTTATATGTAAAATATATGATTTTATTATTTTTCTTATTTATTAATTATTTCTGGATATATGTCAATTACTGGAGCATGCCAATCACTGGAGCACCTACCCTACATTTATTTATAAATCTAATAAATATTCCTCTTTTTTTTTTTCTACATGGGAGCGAGTGTATTTACCTTCAACAGCAGCAGCAGGAGACCTAGCCCATTTCTTTATGCAACGCAGATGAAAAACATGGTAGCAACTTAAACAGTGCCATACTTGATCTTTAGTTCGGATAAATTCACAACACACTAAACATTCACATTCACCTTTATTTAATCGACTAATCAATAATTCTGAAACAAAAAAAAAGAATGATTAAATTAGAACTTATAAATAAAATTGTCAAGATAAATAAAAACAAACACTACTGAGTATTTAAAATAAGATTGTTATGTAATGTAGGACATATTAATTTAGTAGTACTTTCAGTTTATATAATAATACACTTTACTTAAACCTATGTAAAAAGTTCCTATTTTCAATAATCAGTTTCTACTTCTTCCAACAGGGTTCATACTCAAATATGGGAAAAAATTCCCGAAGTTTTCCAGACAATTTTCAAGAAAATATAATTAGCGACATATTACAAGAAACACTCTCTAGAAAGAAGAAAATACATCTACTTCTACTGTATGATGTCATGTTACTGCCGATCATGATAGAAATTCAGGTAGAAATCATTCTTTACATGCGTATTTTCATGATACTTAATCATTTGAATCTTGATATGAAGCTAAACAAGAAAAATATAATTTGAGAGAAAAGAAATATTTGTTTTTCCAGGTTTTATAATCAATTTTCCCTGAGTTTTCCTTGACTTTTTTTTAACAAAATCCAAATTCCCTGAGTATTCCAGGTTATCCCTGATGAGTATAAACCCTGTCCAAGGCAATAACCAGAAAAAAAAAAAAAAAAAAAATAGGAGAGAGTTCAAACTTTAATACATGTCTGAACCCGCAATCCCCCTTTCCTGGCTATAGACTTGACATCTACAATACTAAAATCTCCGATTAAGACGTTTTTACCCACATTATTAAGTTTTCTTACATTGTCAGTTTTCCTTTCAAAAATGTCTCTTTTTTTTTTTTTTTTTTTTTTTTGGGGGGGGGGGGGTTCTCTTTTGTGTAATCTGAAAAAATATCTCTTATTTTTTTCCCCATCAAACCTGTTTTACTAATAAACATGCAAGCAAACACAAAGAGGATGAATTTGTTTTTACGGGAACAAGGGTGATTGATAGGGATATAGAAGAACTTTAGCTATGGTACACATTTCTAAGAGTAAAAGTACAGAAAAGGTTTGCTAAGTTGCCAGTTATTTCTTTTACAACAGAATCTTTATTTCCTTTGAAAGTTCTTTTTTTGCAGTGTGAAAGTTAAATTCAGTTCTTCCTGATTAGTGAAAACTGGTAATCTAAAACAGGATTTCTTTTTAAAATATCCAATAATGGAATTAAAATTCAGTGACAACATTCATTAGTAATGTTGCTAAATGAATAGTCAACATAAACACTTTTGGTCAACACCAAAAATAAATAAAAGCTCTGGAGTGACTCCACTCGACTTAATGGTAATAAATGGTTGTTAAAAAAAAAAAAAAAAAAGAGAGGAATTGTTAAATAAACAAAAGAGAAAATTATAATAGAGTGTTTCCCCCCACCCCAATAATAGCATAACTTTTAATTTAACACTATGGCACTTCAAATAATTTGAGCTCATAAGTGATACTGCCGAAGAATTTTCCATTGTGTCCCTGTAAAAATCTATAAGTACTAGATTCACCAAAATTTATGCAGTACATGTGATGGTGACATACAGCATATATTAAATTTTACTTCATTCGAATAAGGTGTTTAGAAGCTATCACCACACTTTAAATAATTTGAACACCAACCCCCCCCCCCCCTAATAGCATAACTTTTAATTTAACACTATGGCACTTCAAATAATTTGAGCTCATAAGTGATACTGACGAAGAATTTTCCATTGTGTCCCTGTAAAAATCTATAAGTACTAGATTCACCAAAATTTATGCAGTACATGTGATGGTGACGTACAACATATATTAAATTTTACTTCATTCGAATAAGGTGTTTAGAAGCTATCACCACACTTTAAATAATTTGAACACCAAAATCTCAAAGCAAAATTTTCTGTCTTAATTGTAATACTTTCCTTACATATGTATGTTCAGACAGTAAAAAAAAAAAAATAAATAAATAAATGTAGGGAAATATAAGAATCAGGCATGCAAATACCAATCTGCCGAAAAGTCTGAATTTGCATGTGACACAAATTTATCACATTATAATGCAAAAACATTTATTTTGAGAATTAGACACAAAAATTTACAGTTAATAATTTACAGTAAACTAATCGATTAATTAGTAAATTAATTGAATCCAGAAAAAAAAAAAAAAAAGAAAAGGAAGAGATTCAGCAATTTCTGCACAATTGTTAATCATACATTTAAAAAAAGCAGAAAGCATAATTATATATCTCAGACACACATGCATAGAAAATAATCCTGAAATTTAACACTATAAATACAGGTTGGAGATTAAGAGGTAAGATAGCGGGTACTGTTATGTAAACCTATGTTAAAACAATTCAAATTAGGCTTCGGAAGAGTTTTATATGAT
This sequence comes from Salticus scenicus, assembly GCA_963930645.1. Classification (NCBI taxonomy): domain Eukaryota; kingdom Metazoa; phylum Arthropoda; class Arachnida; order Araneae; family Salticidae; genus Salticus; species Salticus scenicus. The sequence goes on from OZ005658.1 coordinate 15,304,467, forward strand.
AATTAGTTTTGTGTGAGGGGAGCTACCATCCCCCTCAACCCCCCAATTCATTACTGCACCTACATTTATGTAGAATTTAAATCTGGCATAAAAATTAAAAGTTCACTTAAAATTATACAAATTTCCCATGCAACATCCGTCGAAATTTATCAGTCTTGATCAAACTTTTCCAGCAATAACTTATATTAACTTGAAAATACAACTTTTGGATCTCCTGAAATTATTTGTTTTTAAGTTACTCTAAGAGACAAAGATCAAACGTTAAAATACTTGACTTTGGTAATCAGGAAACCTCAAAACGTGTAAATATACAAAAAACATACAACATTTACCATATGTCTATGAGGAATTTGTTTCAATTTCTGAGCAGCTTTCCTGGAAATGTTTAAATATTGTAGTAAAGAACTTCCACTAACAATAAAAAAGAATGTTATCACTTGAATATTTGCAGCCCTGTATATCATTTGAAGATTATATACAGACCACATGGTGCACCTAAATATAATCCTATAGTAATTAGTAATAATACATGGCACAACCTGAAATATACTTCCATCAATTTTCAGCTATTGTCGCATTATAATCTAGTTCTTTTGTGTAGCCCTGTAAATGAATACTGAATGATTTCTTTCCCATATTCTACATGCGACATGCTTTTATGCATATAAAAAATACCTATTCATTTTATTTGGTTTAGTTTAGTGCAGTCTATAGATGTTAAACTCTACTTACCTGCAATTTGCCCATAGATGTAATATATCTGAATTCTCTTGTGTGTCCCTGTACATGAATCACATGCTTCATCTCAACGAAAAGCTTAGCGTAGCATCCCTATGTCATACACATTTAGAATACCAAGTTTGGACTTTCTGCTATTTTTTTCTTGAAATACGCTGATAACAGACAGACACACACACAGACCAACTGTTAAAAACATGACTTTCGGATTCAGGGGACCTAAAAACGTGTAAATATAACAAAAACTCACATTCGAAAATTTGACCTTAAAACAATACTTTCTCAACCTTATGGGGAAGAGAAAGTAAAAAGTTCTATTCTAGGTAGTGCCAAAATATTCATTATTTTGGAAATTGGCAGCAAAAATTCTCTCTAATTTCAGCATTTAAGTAGCTGTAAATAAATGTATTTTAATTTTTTTTTTTTTCATATTTCAGAAGCTTGCTACTAAAAAAGCAGGAATTATATTTTACAGAAAATAATTCTTTATTACTGGAATCAATTTTAAAAACAGTACAAAATTTTGTTACAATTAACAGCAAAATAATCTTGTTATTTCAGGAATTTTCAGCAAAATAAAATTTAAAAAATAAATAAAGCAACAATTTTGTTGATTTCTCAGAGCAAAATAATCGCATACTTTGGGAAGTTAACAAAATTTGCTGACCCCCCCTCCTCCCATAAATTTTGGTTATGGTTCCTCTTTGGATTTGCATTGATCACAGAAACAGCCAAGATGGCCTTCAAAAGGGAGGATTTCAGACTAAAGTGTGAAAGCTTTCATGCCTGAAGAATGTAGAAGAAAAAATGACGGTTTGTTTTAAACAATCGAGATCCATCATTTACCACTTATGAATATTTCATACTTTTTTTTTTTTGCTTAAGAGGTTTTTTTTCTTCTACTTCCTTGAAAAAATTCTGTGAATTTCACACTATATATTTAAACCTATTGCTTAACTGACTACTAATTAAATCAAATGTCTCAACTTTTATCTTAAAAAAATGTGTATAATAAAACAATTTACTGAAAGAAAGTACAATCAAATACTAAACAAACTAATTCAAAATCCAATAAAATTCAAATTCAAAATATACTTTAAATAATATAAGATAAATTAAACCAAACTTACCTCTTTGAGTAGCTTTATCTTCATCATTCTTTTGAGGCTTTTGTTGAGATGACCTCTGTTTAAAAAACTTGTTTGTTTTGTAATTTCCAGCTTCCTCAGATGAACTGTAATTATGATATTTAAATGAATGAGAATCTGCATATCTTTTTTTAAACTCTCTCGACTGATATGGAGCATCATTATATTGAATATCACATTTATTGGGACTTTCATGTTTGTTACACATTTCTTCTTTTCTAGAATGCCTATCTGTTTCAGCATGATAATTATTACTACTTTTATGCTTATATGAAGAATTAGATTGATATCGCGTATTGTAGCTCCTTTCACTTTCATGACTATTTTCAGACTGAAAATCTCTATAAGTTTTTGAGCTATTTAAATGAGGTTGATTAGACTGTTTTCTAATATATCGTCCACCAACAATTTCACCTCGTTGAGAAAAATTTGGCACATTACTTGCAGATGAGCTTTCAGGCGTATCTTGTTCAGCAGTGTAAGATGTACGATTAAAAAAACCTCTATTATAATCTTTTGGTATAGTTCTATGGTCAGTCTGTCTGGAAGAATTAAATTGAGGCCTACTAAAAGATTGTTTGCTAGAGCTTCGAAAATTATTAGATTTATGAATATTTAAAGCACTGAATTCATTTGTTACATTATCGGATGCACTATTATAATTTGTATTATTATTAGTTTCAAGCTGCTCGTTGAAAGAGCTGTTATTTGCCCTTTGATGACTAGGGTATTTATAACGGTTAAAATTACCTCTTCTTTGAGCGCCTCTAAAATAATTTGATCTTTTACTACTTTCACCTCCTGTTTTCTTTGAGCTGGATGATTCTGTGTCTACTTCCATGCTAAAATTAAATAAAATTTAAACAAAATTAATATTTATTTTTGAAATGTCTAAATTTAAATTAAGGATACAGTTTTTCAATCCAATTTATCGCAATTACTTAAGAAAAATTACAAATGTTGATTCTAGAATAAAAATATCTCTGGGAGGAACTTAGTAAAAGGGCTACTAGTTCCTAAAGTGTCTTTTAAAAAAAAGGGGAGGAGCTGTTGGGTGTTGCATCTTGCCAAATTAGCCTAGATTCAGAACTATTATATTTAATAAAAATGGATAATTAAAAATAATCAGTATTTAAAAAATAATAATTCTTATATGATAGGGGTGCACAACCTTTTTGGCTGGTGGGCCACTCTTGCTGTTGAGTGGGCCATAAAGGGCCACAAACGAGATAATATAAAAGAATTAGACTATGTACATATATTCACTGTTTTTATTAAACAGTGTATATATATATATATATATATATATATGAAAGGATTAAAATAATTCAGATTCTAAAATTATTATTATAAATTAATATTAAGTGATATCTTAATAATATTATCTCAGACTAAATCTTAATTTTAAGAACAACTTTGTATGAATTCTATTTTAGAGCCCCAGTAAAGTTAGTTTTTCAAGAAAACACGTCGTAGAGCGGGAATCGGAGTTAGAATAAGTTTCGTAATCAAAATTATGCAATAGTCGAAATAAGTGGCAAAGCATTGAAAAATACTAAATCCTAGATGTCTGGGTTAACTAATGATAAAATGTGGGTGAGATTTTAGCTTAATTATCCAATAAGAATTCATATTAGGAGTTTGGCCTTGCCCCAAAATATCCATATTTAAGCGGAAGCACACAAAAATCGGAACCTTTTCCATGGAAGCTTTTGCTTAATTATAAAAAGTTAACTTAACGGCCCCAGGAGGGGAATCGGTTACAGTTCCGCTGCTAACGGGACGGTTTCTGCCCGACTCGTCTATGGATGTGCATGTCAGCGTGCTCAGACTGATTGACTATTAATAACATGTAGAATGCCTAAGTGTCTTCAATAAAACGACTGCATAAACTATTTCGGAATATTTATTGAGTGAACTATCTTGATATGAAGTGACAGTAGCTAAATACCTTCTAAAGAAACAATACGTTACATATATATACATATATACCAGGTGATTCAAAATAGATGTATCAGTGATTATCTCTTAAACTAACAGTCATAGAAACATATTTCCAATTTCAAAGGTACCAAAATAAGCAGTTTTAAATGTAGGTATATAGGTATAAAAACATCGCTCTGAGGTATTAGATGGTAATGCGAAATACGTAAGTGAAAATGCTTCTATGGTTGTAATTGTTTTCTGCATGGATTTTCAGTTCTATTTATATAAAATTCCAGGTCACAAATTTGGTTCACGACATAAAAAAATAACTCACGACAAAAGATAATATAGCTCGTGATATAAAGGATAATATAGTAAATTTTAAATTGTATGAATAAAAAGCATTTTCAAGATTTTTGGGTAACCCTGATAAACCCCCCCCCTCCCATTTTCATCCCCTTCTTCCCAAAAAAAGTTCTTGTAAATGAAAGTTTTACAGTTGCAACAAATAAAATATTTTTTCTTTCTTTCTTATTTTTCTTTACAAAAAGAGAAAAGAATCTCTCCTGCTGATGATTAATGTGGTCTAAAATGTCAATCCTTCCGCAGGCCGCAAATTGATAGCTCCTAGGCGGGCCGCAGGTTGTGCACTTCTATTATATGATGAATTTCTATAAATCTTGCATAAAATTATAATTTAAACAATAATAAATAATTCATCCACGAGGTATGTACTGTTACATGAATATATTTACATTAAATTTTAATCAAATTAAAAATTGTAGTTTTTGGCACATTATTTCATCAATATTAGTATTAAAATAACAGAAATTTTAAAAATATGAAAAAGGTTGGAGGTGATTTAAGAAATAATAATAATAATCACCAACGGTGACCTGGTGAAAATATTTGTTAGCACTTTTGCGACTAGCATACTTTTGCCTTTTCTAAAACTGATTGCCAGGGAATATTGAAGTAAACTAAAGCTAGTTGCCACAAACTTTTGATGTTTAAACATGGATAAAAGTTTAATGTAATGTTTTAAAATGTTATGCTTGTAATTACCTAAACCTTGGAATGAATATTAGTTATATAATATTAGAAAAAGCCTATAATACTGTCAAATAATTGATACTCTAATAATACAATCGAAATAATACTGAAGTATCATAAATGCGGTGCACTTGGTGCCTTTTCTGGGTTGTTTTTCTTTCTCTTTCTGGTGAGAAAGAGAAAGGAAAACAGCCCAGAGTTGGCAGTGTCACCAAGTGCACCGATGATGAGTGCGACAGTGTTTGAAATATATATGCACACTAAAAAGGATGATTTTAAGGTAGTTGTTTTTACTTAAAGTTAAGACACTATATTCATTTAGAAAGATTGGAGTGTAAGGTTGATTTTTTACGTTTATATACCAACTATGTGAAAAATACCCGATCTGGGAATCGAACCTGGGCACTCTGCTTAACGTGCGGATGCTCTGCAACTGAGCTACCCTGGCTGATAACCAGCCCAGCATTTCTCACAGGCCTGGTATTCCTGGCTCTGGTATTTTTCACATAGACAGTATAAAAAATCAACCTTAGACTCCAATCTTTCTAAATGAGAATATTCATAGTTGATGTGTTAGTGAATATAATTTCTAATAAGACACTATATTTCAATACACTTTATTTTTGGAAAGGTGTTATTGATTAAATATTTGTAAGCCCAGTAGGGTAAAGGGCAAAATTAACGGTCGCCACCGGCCACATGGCGACTAAATAAAAAAAGATGGCGATTAAAAATTATGCATCGATCGCCACTAAAGTCGCCACTTTTTGTGATCATTAAAAGATTCTAAAAATCGAGCGACGATAGGCAATCGAAGCCTTGTGATTTCCAATCTTTTTCCATCCATGACATAAATGTCAATGTTCACTTTAAACTTGCTTTATTATATTCTACAACCTATAAAGAAGTAAAATTGTTTAATATATCTCACTCATATAATTGTTTGGACCCCCTTTTCTCTCCCCCTAATGATCTGTGATCACACAGCTTATAGAAAGCTTTATAACTTCTAATCATTCTCCATTTGCCGCACAAAAAAAAAAAAAAAAAAAAAAAAAAATCAATTTAAAACTTACTTTATTCGATTCTAGAATCTGTAAAGAAGAATTGTTTAATATCTCTTACTCATAATTCTTGTAATCGCCCCCCCCCCCCCTCCAACGATTGGCAATCACATGCTCCATTGAAGCCTTGCGATTTACAATTTTTCTCAATCCATAACATAAATGTAAATATTCATTTTAAACTTTCTTGATTAGATTCTAGAACCTATAAAGAAGTATATAGATGTATTTCCCCCCCCCCCCCACAGCCCACACACATGTGCGCTCCATTTCAACTAGCAGTTAATAATCAAATGTCCTGCAAAGCACAATCTTTTTCCATTATTTTCTCCATAGTATTTAGTGTATATTTAACCCATTTAAGTTAAGATATTTGACAAATGAGTGTATCAAAATTTGATTTGGCTTAAATGTCTATTTTTCAAAAAATTTTGTATTTGCTTTCTTTTGAGTAGAAATCTTCCTTTTTCCTTCCCATTTTAAAGTAGAAATCGTCCTATTTTTAAAGCTTCAAATTTGGCAGCTGAGTAAATTATTTTTAATGAAGCAGTTAAGTTTCCATATCTATACTTTTTAAGAGGAAACATTTTAACTCTATTGAAATAAAATCATTTAAAAAAGTGTGTCTTTAGAAATAAGAAAAAATAATAAAACTGCTAACTGTATTTACACATGACCATGTAAAAGGTTGTGTTGATGATGAATCAGCTGATTCATTTACTAGAGAATATCAATATGAACTGTGAATGATAACAGCTTATTTCACTTAAATAAATTGAAAAAAAAAAAAAAAAGTACTACTGAATTATCTGAAAGATAAAAGCTTTTGCTGTTATTATTACAATTACAGCCGTAAGCAGATTTTAATTTAGGATGTGCAACTTAGGATTTTTTAAAAGAGCGTAATTACAAATTACAATTTCAGTGTCCCTGTGTTAATTTTATTATTATATGTATTTCTTATTTTCATATTTTTCTTGTGGTGATTATACCGCAAAATGGTGACAATGCTTTTTGCAGTATGAAAGAAATAGTCTTATTTGTAAAGTGGCCACTAACTTAAAAAAGTGGCTACTAATGAAACTGACAGTACCGGCCACTGGCCACTAATGAATTTTCCCAGTTTTGCCCTTTATAGTAGGGCATGCAAGAGGGAAAAATACACACCCAATTTGAATTTTTACATGCCCCGTGCATGTCGGGCAATATAATTTTCGAACCCTGTCTCTGAACAATACTATTATATTACTGCATTAGAAACTATCAATGCAATAATATATTACTGACAGTACCCTATTAACTCTTTATTTGGGCAGTTGCTCAGAATGCAACGTGTGTTTTCATTAGTTCTCATGGGATATTTACAATTCCGAATGACTTATTTGGCATTGTTACTGCCATTAAACATCAAGTTAGAAAGTAGACAACAGATATTACCATATTAACACTAGATGGCAATCATATGCAAATTTTCAAAACAACTCTGCACCATTTAACAATTAAAGAGTTAAACAGTAAAAGACAATGCCAACTATTTCCTCGCCCTACCCCATGCTGATGGGAACAGAATTTAAACTTAAACAGCACCAGAAGTGTCACTATTTATCTCAGCAACTTTGAAAGCCATAAATTTTTGAAGATATTCATTCCTTCAATAAATTAATATGTTTTTGTTTTAATTTACTAAAAAATATATTTTCTTTTCAGAACGTAAATTGCACACAACTTAAAGGACTCATAGCAATATATTTTTGTACACTCTTCGATTTTTCCAACAACTACATTAAAAAACAGTTGTCAACATTTAACTCAAACTTTTTTTTTACTGCAAATTAGTATTACAATACTTCCTTATACAGTATAGGATTCGTTATCCAGAAAGCTTGGGACCTGGGGTATTCTGGATAAGGGGTTTTTCCGTAATTCGGAACACTTACTGAGTGAATGTATAAAAATGGTATGAAATAATTTAATAAATAGCAGTGATATACATGAATAATATATATAAACACATTACTTATAGATTTCTTCATTTAATAAACTAATTACACACACACACACCAAAAAAAATAATAATTTAAATTATAAATAGTAATAAAAAATAAATAAACATACATAAAATTTAATTTTGGGACTTTTAAGTAAAATTCTTTCATTTGGATTTTGCAAACATTTCTATGATAGTTTTTTGTGTATAGTGTGCCTCTTGTACTAATTGTTCATAAATGTTTCAAATATTTTTAGCACATAATGCTGAATATTTTATGAAATGGATTCTAAAAATAATGGAAATTAATAAAAATTATTTAAAATTTTTATAACAGTTGAGATTTTATGCATAAGGTCAAGGATAAAATTTGTCTGCTAATGGGTGAATAAGGGGTATGTGTCATTAATGTTTATTTATTAAATAATACCATAAAAATTAATTTTCTAACCTAAATTTGCAAAATTATCAAATAATTATTTGGACAGTTTTGCTCTTACCATATTTCCCCAGAATAACACCGTAGCATTAACGAAAGTCGAATTCTATTTTCGTAGAATTATAAAAATGTAATTCTAAAAAGTAGAATTATAAAAATATAATTCTGATTGACTTTCAATCTTATTTTTCACGACAATTACAAATTTTGATAGTTTGCATTTTGCATTCTGGTTTTAGGAACATTCTGGATAACGGGATTCCAGATAGCGGATCCCGTCCTGTACTTTGTATAAGGAAAGTATTGTAATGCCAATTTGTGAAATAGATTTTGTATCTCATATAGCTCAAAAACAAATGGTTCTAAAATGCAGCAAATTTACATTTGTGACTTCATAACATCTAAATATACACACACCTCCAACTCTGGTCTTGATATCAGCTCCCCTTTTATCTATGATTTTACGTGAATTTTTGTGATGCCTATATGTACATATATGCGGGATTCTCAGCAGGTCAGCAGAAGAAAAAATTGAATAAGAATTTCTTACCCTTACTCAGAAAAAAAAGTAAGACTTTTAAAAATAAAGTGAGAACTGAAATATACTTCAGGAGAAAATTATTTTCTGAATTTTCATAAATTGCTAACAAAGTCTATTTTCGTAACTCATTGGTGAAATATGTGATTAATGGCATTTAATTGGTTAAATATACAATTTTTTTCTTTCAATCAATTAAAATAAAAAAAAAAACGATTCAATCAATCCATACTTTTCCAATCAAAATAAGCAATTATTACAGCACTAATTGACTAAATTTGTATTTTATACTTTTTAAGTTTTGATTTCTGAAATACACCATTATTTACCTAAAAATCGGTATATTCTCTGTTTTTCTGGTGTTTCACAGTTGAAATATACAGTAGGTGATCAAATTATTAGATTTTTTTTTTTAATTTTTATATTTTTTCGATTTTCTAAAAAATTACTGGACTAAATGGTCCAGGACTTCAGACATGCAAAGAACATTTCAAAACTCACATTTTCCACAATCGGTTTAGTTCAGAGTGCAATTAGGAGACCAACAACAAATTAAAGAAAAGCACAAATACTTCCAATCACCCTCTATGTCATAAAAAGCTATAAATGACTCATAACCAGAGATATTGCTAGGATTTTTTCCTAGAAGTGAAAATACTCCTTGATCTTTTTTGAAGGAGTGAATTTGGCATAATTAAGAGTAAAAAAAAAAAAAAATGTGGAAGAGAAAAAAGTTGATCTTTCATGAAATCATGCTAAGTTTTACTACATTCTCAAAAAGTTACGAAAATATATATATACGTATATGAACTCACATTATGAGTTTCAGTTATGAGTTCAAGTTATATTGTATGGACTGGCCAATTGTAAGAATATTCCTTTCAGCATAATTTGCATAATATAATATCAGAACTCAGAATATGAATATAATGTGACTCAGTTTATAAATTACAATGAATATTGGAAGATGATAAGGTCATACATGAATCTAAGAAATTCTATTATTGATGCAAATGTTCAGTTTTACTCAAAATAATTTTAATTATAAAAACATTTTATCCATTGTAAGAGAAGATATTAATTGATTAAAAAAAAAAAGGAGAAAGTATGCAGAGCATTGAATTATAAAAAGAATATACACTTTTTCAGACATATTTAACAAAATACACTAAATTTACCCAAAAAATACAAAGCATAAAAAATACTCATGAGTAAAATTTTAAGTAGTATTTTTAGATTTTAATGTATAAAATACACTTGTGGAGGAGTTAAAAATATCTCTGCTCATAACTTTAAGCACATTGTTGCATATGTATAACATTTATATGTTTTGTTGTGGAAATTGTGCAATTATTAAAGAAGATATAATTTTTTTATAAACGAAAATATAAACAAATGAAGTATAAACTATTAATTAAATAAATTAGAAAAACCTTAACATCACTTCGTGCTTTGTCGTTAACATTTTCAGCTAGGCGCAAAGCTCTCTTCAGATGATGACTTCTGTAGTGGAGACTACTCATCGATGAAACTACTCAAGACCATTATTCAAGACCTCCACTACAGAAGTCGTCGTCTAAAGAGAGCTGAGCGCCCAGCTGAAAATGTTAACGACAAAGCATGAAGTAATGTTAAGGTCTAAAAGCTCTAAACATGTTTATTTAAAACAACTTAAAAATCTCTATAAATAAATCTCCAAATTCAAACTGTAAACATAAAATAACAAATTTTACAACAACAAAAAAAGAGGGAGCTGAAAACAAAATAAAATCTATAGTTAACTTGATACTTTTAAATTTTTTAGAATATTTCTAACATAACATACAAGCATATAGTCTTTAAAACAATAATATTATTAAAAATTATTACTTTTGATTTTCATAATGTATAAAATAAAACTTTCGAAATAATAATAGAAAACTTAGTTACTTTTGTATAATTTATAAATATTTAATATAAAATTTAACAATAAAATAAAATAAATAGCAACTTATGCCTTTTAATAGCAGATAAATTAATACAACACTAAAAATAATAATTTAATCTTTAAAAAATATATTACTTATATTAATTAGTTTAAAAAAAAAAAAAAGGAAGAATCTGCCAATTTAAAATTGGAAATATTCAAAAGGAAATATATAATATAATATAATATAATATATATAGTAACAATAATTGTAGAGTGCAAGAAATATATAACTACATATGCATGCGTATGTGTTTTTATATAATACGCCGATCAGGTATACATGTAAACAGTAAAATAATAAATCATATTTAAAAAGCCTTTGCGAATATACATTATATTTTAGTTTCTAAATAGGTAGAGAAAAAGGTAAATGTAGTATAGCAAACATAGCAATTTAAACTGAAAAACTTTGAAATATTTTATATCACTATACATACCTACAAGCAACAGTTAAGATCTTCTTTCGATACAAATAAAAAAGATAATAACTTAAAGACGCAATGTATTTAAATAGACGAAAGAAAAGCAATTTTACAAAACGTTGTGCAACAACAAAACACTGCTGGCAGAAAACATATGTCAGGAAAAAGTTGCCAAAACCACTTTAGTAAAAAAAGAATTAAAAGGTATGAAACAAGCGATCGAAACAGTATGAAATTTAATTGATTTCTAGAAAATTAATTAATTATAGCAAATTTTCTGCTTTTTATTTATTGTAAAATTGTGATGGAAATGATGTGAAAGAAAACATTTTTATTTTCAGGAAAGTGACACCTCATCTTTATTTCTGACTTTTTGTTTATATTATTTTTTCTGTTTTGTGTTTGTTTGCTTTTTCCATGAAGGTAGAGAGAGACGAGAGAGACCCTCTAATACCATGGCTTTTTCTTCTTTCCCATTTTGTGTTTTGTTTCGTAGGTTTACGTTGAGAAAAAATTTTTGAATGCTCAAACTCATATATTTATGTATGTATTTATGTATAGTGTTAAAATTTTGCTCTTATTTTGAAAAAAAATGTAAGTAAATTGTTACAGTCACATGAGTTATTGTGATTAACTTATTTATAATTTTATTGAATTAATTCTTATTATTGTGTTTTAAGAAAACAGCAGATCCGAAATGAGCGAATTTCAACCTGCTGGTCCTGCTGAAATTCTACGATCATCTCAAAAAGATGAAGAATACATGCGTGTATTGCGGAACTTGATTTCAGATGTTTTCCAGAGTTGCATAGGTTATATAAAAAATGTTTTATCCATTTCAAATTTGCTATATTTTTATATCTTATTAGAAAATTAATTTTGCTTTTTAATTTTTGCATTTATTTCAGGAATTAAAATTGAGTAGTTTGCATCATTGATGCATTTTTAATTTTCACTTCATAATGAAATATTTAATGTATATAATATATTTAGTGCTTTAGTTATGGGACATCCTTGGAGATTTTTACAGTTTGGCGCTGAAGTAGCTGAGACATTTTTCGCATAAGAAGTTCATCTCCATGACTACGATAGTCATTTTAATTCTAGCCGCACATTAAAAATTTAGAAAGATTATAAATTACACCAATGATGACTATAAAACATTCACAATAATTATCAATTTTTAATGTGTCTAACAACATCATATTGTAAAAAAAAATGCAATTTTACTTCTCCAAGTGCCATTTTAAACCATGCTATATATTAGAAATATAAATGAATATTTTTAAAAAACAGATATACTAGCTCAACAGTACCATTGTGCATTAATTTATCAACATGTTCATCTTTTTTTTTTTTTTTTTCATGTTACCAAATGTTTTATAATTACGTTCACACAAACTTATTAAAACAACATTCAAAGTTCTGATTAACAACCACAGATCTCTTGTGTTAAAATAACCTTCTTCTCGAGCAATTTGCTTAAATCATATCTGGTAGCTTTCTATCTAAATAATGTCTTTAATCAAAAATGTTTGATTTTCATACTAAATTTGGCATTGCTGTGACTAATGAAAGAAAAGTTTAAATATGCCATGTAAAAAATTTACTGAAAAAATTGCTTTTTGGACTTTGAAAATTTTCTGGAAAAACATAGAAGAAAATTTTCCAACCCACATCACTAAAGATGTGTATAAATGTGTAGTTCAGTTGAATATGGCGTTTAGACGCTATTGCACTTTAAAAAATTTGGGCTTAAAGGACATAATGATAAAGAATGTTTCTTTGTGTCCCTTTTAAAATACTATAAGTGCTAAATTCACTAAATTCTATACATTTTGTTGGGCTGTGACCTATAATATATGTACAAATTTTCACCTCCCTCAGTTGTTGAATAAAAAATTTAAATGCTATCGTAATTTAAAGCATTTGGGTTCATATACCGCAATGATAAAGAACCTTTCTTTGTGTCCGTGTAAAATAGTTATAAGAGCTAGTGCTAGATTCACCAAAATTTATGGAATTTGTGCAACGGTGATCTATAGCATGTGTATAAATTTTCAGCTCAGACGAATGAAGTGTTTTGACGCTATTGCACTTTAAAATATTTGGGCCCATAGACCATAATGATAAAGAATTTTTATTTATGTCCCTGTAAAAATAACTATAAGTTCTAAATTTACCAAAATCAATAGGGTTCGTGCTATGGTGACCTGTAACATTCATACCAACTTTCAGCTCATTCAAACAGAGCGTTTACGCTCTATCATATTCACTCACACACATACATACATCATCGTAAAAATAGTAAAAAGGAACTCAGGGGATCTCAAAACATATAAAAATGCAAAAATCTCAAAGTCGGATTTTTGACATGATTACAATACTTTCCTTACATATGTATGTTTGGAAATTAAAAATATAAATTTTAATTTTTTTACTTTTACTTCTTACTAATGTATGAATGAATGCTGATCGCCATATTCAATATTTATATTTATAGCAGTTGTTTTCAGTTTGAAGATTATTTTGTGCAAAAAGCAGTAAGAGGGCCCTTTTTTTTAGATGAGGAGCAGGAAGGATATAATTTTTTTTAAATAGAAGCAAGAAGGGTCTATTTTTTCAACCAAAGGGCAGGCAGGCACCCACTTGAAACTGTTTGGGGAAAACTCTGTATAGATATCTCTAAAAGGGAAGCTAGTGTCTAGACCAATGTTGGAGGTGTATAACTAGACATCAGGACAGTCACAAATATAAATTTGTGACATTCTACGACCATTAATTTTTGAGTTATGCAAAATATAAAATTCATTTCGTAAATCATTGTTATAATACTTTATATACTGTGTCTCGAACTAAAAATAAGTTAAAGCACATTTCTAGAGTTTAAAGGAGAAATTTTTTACTTCATTAGAAATATTAAATACCTTATTTAGTTCTTCTGTTTGAAGTTTGTTTGGTCAAGTCCCTGACCATTCTTAGAAACTTTCTCAGTCTGACTGCCCTAGTAGCAGAAATTTTTCTGTCAATCTGCGACAACTATTTACGCATTAGAAAATAATCTGCAGTATAATTTCATAATGAGTTATAGAGAAAAAAAAAAATACCGGATTCAGTAAGCATATTTTTATCACAAGTTTCCATTTATATAATGTTATTAATCTGTCAGATATGTCAAAGCATTGTAGTTATAGAATTTCCGTTACATATAGCTATATAAAGAGTTAGCATTAGCAATTATCTTTCATACTGTATAAGAACTACTATTTTGTTTATGATTTTGTTAATACTGACTCTAGTAAAATACTTGCAGGAGACTCTAAACCTTGAAATTAATGCAACTTTCTAAAATTTTCTGGTTCCTGTGTAACCAGATGGAGGGACATTAAGACGCATAAACTTTCTCTTATCAACGCAATTACAGTTTGTTCGTCATTGCCATCTGTACATCTTAATTGCATTTTGCTCACCTTCTCAATGGCCGAGCCCCAACTTTCACAGAAAACTTGTAATACTGGGATTGAAACTGTATTTAACCCATTAGGCGCCAAAAATCCCGCTGCAGAAACATTTAATTACGAATTTTTTTTTCTCTACAATAATTAAGATAAATATATATTTTTATTTTTTACACTGAACATTGGAGTGCCTAGCTTCGCTGGTAATTTTTTAAAAAAGTTTGTAATGCAAATTGTATTTTTATTTATTTATTTAATTATTCAAACAAAATCATCTGTTTCTACTGCATAAGAAGAGAAAATCGCTGAAAATATAACTTATTATTCAAGTGCAGGGGTTTAAAATGATGGATATTAATTAAAAAATTCATTTCTTATATTATAACAAACAGGGATCAAGAAAATTTAAAAGAGTTATGCAGTTTATCAACATCTATTCTACCTCCATTAGGTGCCATGTCTCCTATTTTGAAACTATATCATATCTTTGAACAAAATAACTGTTTTTTTTTTTTTTTTTTTAATTATTTAAATTATATATGATTAGGAATGCATTTTGTTACCAAAGCGTATGAAAATGCAAAATTTTTGAGTGAGATTCATATAGCGGGGTTAAGTAACTTAATGGGTTATGTAACATCAATGAGTTAAGTAACTTAATAAGCACGGGTATTTTCTTTAACAGCTCAATAAAAGACTTTCAAATAAAACATGTGATCCTTTCAGATCCAGTTTCTTTTTTTATAGTGCTAGCGATCCATTTATAAAAATACTGGTATTCAAACAAAAGTGTGTCAAGATCATCAAATTTTGAAGTCTATACACAATCTAGTATATATTCAAAGGTGCAATAACAAAAATTACATGAGTAGTGAGTGATATTAGACAATTCTACCTCTAAATAGGTTCTGCAATTTAATGAAGCAAATAACAGAATATTGACAGTTATGCTGCATATGAGAAAGAATGGGAATCTTCTGCAGGGAACTTCATTACCGATCGATAGCAAATGCTAAAGGGGGGGGGGGGTTCCAGGAGGGGCACTTGCCCCCTCCTGGAAAATTCTAATAAATAAATAATTATTTAAAAAAATTACAATTAAAGCTTTAAAGCTGTCATCAAAATTCAAATAACCAAATAAAATTTATGTCACAGAGCCAATTTGAGTCAATCCCACTCGACTTGTATTTATAGGTTATCTCTAACTTTCCCCTGCAAACAGATTATAAATCGACTCGACAGTACATTTTCAGGATTGGTTTAGAATAAGTTGTATAATTTCTATATGTAAAATGTTGTAGCTTAAATTGCATGTATAAAAAATTGTTGCAGAAGATGCTTACAAACTGGCTTACTTAATCACCTCAATCAGCTAACCAATTATTTGAATCTAATTGAATTTGTAAAAACCTGCAGAAATTTTGCAATTTGAAGTTTGCCCCCTCCTAAAAATTTTTCTGGCGACACCACTGAATGAGTGTTGAATCTTTGTTAACCTTCCTTTCAAAAATTCTATTATTTTCAAAGTCAACTGTATAATCTATCTGCTTCACCTGAATATTACCATTTTTATAAGTATGTTTGTATACTTTAATGTGGATAAGGAGAACATCTTGTTTCTCAAACATCTTCAAAATTTTTGCAAGAAATTAAAAAAATATGCAATAATGGTACAAATAATAATAATTTTTGTCAAAACATTTTTTATTATTCATGTGTCTATTTATCTAGTGCCAAGTTTCCTGTAAATAATATCAGTAATATTTTTAATTAAAGTAAGCACCTTACTTGCTTCATTTTGGGCCAGAGTGGTTTTTGTGGGGCATCAGCATCGGGCAAAACATCAAGCACAGTTGCACGACTTCTACATTGTTGCTGCTGATGATGACAGCTGGGTGTCTTGCAGAAAGTACTGCAGCCCAAAATGAAGCTAGTAATGTGTTTTCTTTAATTAAAGTTTTTAATTTAATGCTTTGAGTTATTTCATCTTTTATATCGCTAATGTTATTAGTATTATTGGTTTGGTTTGATTCTTTAAAAAATAGACATATCTATTTAAGTTAACAAGAAATTTGTTATTTAGTTTTCATTTCTTTGACATGTTAAAAGACATTAGTACTTATTTATTTTTTAGGTATACCTCATCGCATAAAGTGGCAAAATGGCATAAATACATTTTCAGATCTGTTATTTTACAGTCTTACAACATTATCAGGTAATTTGTGATAATTATATATATATATAAATATGTATTATTTTTTTAATTGCTTGTTTGTGCTGAATGCTTGAACTGAATTTAATTGTTTAAATTATATTACTTTACTCAATAGAAAACTCCTTCATTGCTAATTTTCTATTGACTTGAAAGAATTAAAACTACAGAAATTATTTTAAGTAAATTGGAGTGTAAAGGTTGATATTTTTAATAATAAAAAATATTAACCCTTACACTCCAATTTACTTAAAATGAATATTCACGGTTGATGAATTTATGAATAAAAAATTTCTACAGAAATTAGTTTACATTGTACTTAATTATGTTTTATAATAAAAAGTCTACTTCTACTGACTCCATGGTCCATTTGACCGTGCACCCGGTCATCTTCAGGGAACTGTCATAATCTGTCTCTTCCTTCTTTTATTTTCTTCAAGGATAGCCATTTGTCGTCTAAATCAGGGCTGGCCAACCCGCAGGCCACATGTGGCCCCTTGTGCAAGTTTCTGTGGCCCCCAACAGAATTCAGGAAATTTCTAATTTGACATCTTCAGTTAAAACATCTAAAATTAATAGTTTCCCAATTTTTAAATGAAAAATACCAATTAAGGTAACTAAAGAAACACATATCGCGCTCATTGATGTTAATAAAATATTATCTGATCAATAACAGAATCTTATTACGCTTATGAATGTTTAATCAGAAGTTTTGATTATTTTATATTTATTTAATAAATGAAAATGTATTTAATATACATATTTTCTGTTTTAAATCCTCACGAGTCCATCAAAAAATAATGATTATGCATAAGGTTCATGCATTTATACAATGCGGCCTACCTGTGTAAAATAGATTTCCATTGTGGCCCGCGAAGAGTTTTAAGTTGGACAGGTCTGGTCTAAATGCTCATTGGCCTGTCGGTCATTGCTGCTTTGCTCGAAGAAAATAAGGGAAAGAAGAGGCAAATCATGACATTTCCCTGAAGGTGACCGAGTGCATGGTCAAATGGACCACAGAGTGAATAGAAGTAGGCTTTTTATTATAAAACTTAAGTAAATTTTTGCTCGAATTTAATATTTAAGGTGTACTTAATTCATTGGCAAATTTTTAGCTGCTGAGTCACAATAGAAAAGCCACAGAAAAAAAAAAAAAAATGTTAATTTTTACATTTTGGCCACATATTTTTGCATTTTGAAATATGAAAAAGACTTATAGCTAAATTACATTGACTCTTGTTCATTAATGTCAAGGGACTAAAATATATATTTAGCAACTTTTATTCTTAAAATGTGATGCCATGTCTTTATATTAGCTGACCCCAACCTCTTGGACTTTATGCACCACATAATTCACAGTTTAAAGTCCTACAGACCACCAAATTTATAATTTAAAATTCTGCTGACTTGATTAAGATACGTAAATATTTATCTAGGATAAAAATCAGAGAATACCCATTTATAAATATGAAATAAACCCATTTAATATAAAACTTTACAAATTTTTGTTTTCTTATAAGAAAACTTAAATAGACATAAGTACAAAGCTTAAAGTTTGTTGGTTTTAATGAAACACTTATAGACAGAGTATATGAATATCTTTCATTGTTTGCATATTATAAGAAACTCAAATGAAAGGTTTAACGACAATGATAAATTGCTATTTCCATGTATAAAACTGTATTAATTAAAATTACTAATATGTATATTATATTGTTAGATTATTAAAATCAAATGGGGGATTAAATTTTTTTAAGTACATTTAGAACATTAGAAGAATTTGAATATTCTAATAAATTTAGAACAATTCCTAGCTAAATGTAGATCAGAACTTCAAAGCCATAACTATGCCTGATACTTAAAATTCAAATTTTCATGTTAAAAGAATTTTCCATCTGTACATCATCAATATCCATATTCTAAATATTCCACCCTCTCTCTCATCCAGAAAATTCTGAAGTCTGTTGTTGTGAATATGAGTGGCTAAGAAGATCCTGAAGTTAAAATTAATATCACTATAATTTCTAAAAAAAACATTAAAAAATACAAATAATTTAAAAAAATTTCGATGGTTCACCAAAATTTTCTCACAGACAACTAATGGTCTATGGACCATCATTGGCGACCATTGCTTTATATATTATATCTAAAATTGTCATTTAATTTATGTAATTTCAATATTTAATTGATATAAAATGCCAATTATTTTTTAGTTGTATTTCTTATGTTACATTATATTTACATTATGATAAATTTACTCTGCATACAGAGTTAGAAATTAGAGTATGAAAGCCAGACATCAAAATGGCACCTAACTATTGTGTTTCTTAATGAGGAATTTGCACACATGAGGGATTTAAACAAAATCCTATTTTTCTGGTAGATTTAGGCCTATAAATTGCAAAGAGTTTATTAAAATTGCAAAAAAAAGTTCTCATTAATTAAAAAAAAAATTTAAATTAACCAAAAATCACGCGACTTCAAAACACTGCCTGACGTCACACTTTATGATACTTCAATGTTTACATTTTGTTAGCCTGGTTAGTAAGCAGCAATTTGTTGTAACTTTCGTAATTATCAATTGTTTATTTGATTTCTGAGCATTTCATTTTCATCTTATAATCATTTAATACCATTATCACCATTTTCCATTATCATTATTTTTAATTGTTTTCTTTCATGGTGGTTGTCCAATGTTTTCCTTTAATATGATCCTGTGGAACGCTAAAGAAAAACTTTTGAGGAGTATTAGCTGTTGTATTAGTTCAAATTGGTACAATACAATATTTATACTACAATATTTTAATATCCGTCATTATTATAACATACAAAACCTATTTCACTGATTCAAGAAGCAAAGCAAAGCACGAAATCGAATGTAAAGAATGATTACTTCCGTTTGTTGTCATAAAGAGTGACGCCTTGATATATTATACTGCGTTTTCTCAATAGAGTAAATAGTGCAATGTTAAAATTGTTATAAATCAGTCATTAGATTTCAAATATAAAAAATGTATGTATCTATTTTCTTATCTTTTCATTTTCTATTATATAAGAATAAAATCAGAAAACGTGCAAATTGTCTATTGCCAAAATGGTCTACTTAGGTGTATTTTTACTTTCTTCTATATGTATATACAGAGAAAGTATTGGATTCGGGAAAATTTTCGAACTCCGGTTTTCGATGGATTTACATGTTTTGTGATGTCCTGAACACGATTTGATAGTTTTTAGAAAATGTCTGTCTGTGTGTGTATCACAAATTTTGTGGATGCTGTATCTCATGAACCAATGAATGAAATTTAACCAAACTCGGATTTAGTTGGACCTTGACATAAACTAGGCACGAGTGCTGCAGTCAAAGTGGCAAAGCACCCACTTCGTGCGTTGCCGCTTTGATTGCAACACTCGTGCCTACTTTATTCGTCGTGTGTTGTTTTGATCCAAAACAATTATTGCGAGTTTATTGCATTTCATGGTGTTTATCCAAAGTTCTGTAAGTATTACTCTAAAATGCCAGTTCTATGGTGCTTTATTATTATAACTATGTTTATTGTTAGTTCTAAATGTTACTGCAATTTTAGAATCATCTCTCAATTTCAATATATATATTTTTTTTTTCATAGAGAAATCACTCATTTTCATACTTTAAGAATGTTTTTTAAAATCTTAATTTCAGTTTGTCATATCTGTTGTAATTTAAGGTTTTTTTTTTAAACTTTAGTCGTGATAATGAATCTATATGTATATATTGCTAGTTCAAATAAATTAAAATTATTTTAAATAAATTTATAACCCTTTAATGTAACTATTCAAGCTTAAAACTGGTGTTTATGCACTTTATGTCTTTAAATCTTTCAAAAATAAATGTTTGAGGAAAATAGAAAATTGGAAAAAATGTAAGTTTTATTTGGATTTTACTTTGAAATTAAAACTTATGTTTTTATAAATTGATTATTCCTAAATTTTTATCATTGATGTACATTTGTTTGATATATATATATAATCATTCTTATAGGTCTGCAAACACTTGGTGAGGAATATGTAAACATTATACAGGTTGATGGTTCTTTAAAGAGGATACCTTCCAGATGGGTAATTTATTTATATATTTTATTAAAAAATTTTATAATGAACTGTGTTACATTATCTATATTTTTCTTATATAAGAGTCCTTCATAAAAAATATATCTATATGCTATAAAATAAGCAAAATATAATATTTTATTTATTTTTTTATTGGAACTTCTTATACAGTAAAACCTCAATTTTATGTTTTAGTGCTGACTCTAGAGTAAAAGAGCCGCCAGGGAGAGTTCAATAAAAAAGGCAGCCTATTTTTAAAAAAGGCATAATTTTCTGTCTTTCATGTTGTGATTTTTGTACATGACAAAAGTAAATTACTAATTTTAGGTGTATATATGTAGAACCTGTCTGAGTGAGTAATATACAAGAACCTGCCTGAGTGAGTAATGCCGACCGGTAGTCGGCCTGGATAGCTCAATTGGTAGAGCCTTACATTGTAAGTCAAAGGTCCGAGGTTCGACTCCCGGTACAGGCATTATTTTCACTCAGTCGGAAAAATAAAAAAAATTTCAATAAGTATATATGTAGGTTACATGCATTTGTTCTCGTAGGAATACTGTAAAACTATTCCTAGAAGGCGACATCTCAGGAAGAAGAGTAACGAAAGGCCTCTGGACATTTAAAATGTTAGAAAAGAGCACTTGTCAATAAACTATTTTTTAAAGGGCTGCTGAGTGCTAAAATGGATTTAAAAAAGGGCCACCAGGTGCTGTAATGTGTGAAAAAGGACCTTCATGGGGGAAGTGCAGGGACTGGGTAGAGCTCTCTGCCAAATTATCCTAGAGTCAGCAGTATGTTTTTTATTGAAACTGTTTGGGGGGAAACATGAAACAGAAAATCGTAAAATTGAGATTTAATAAAAATCAACACACTTTAAGAAAAAGGTAATATTATAATAAAATTAAACATAATTTATATGTCTCATTAATATATTAAAACCAATGTAACATTTAAAATAGGATAATAAATACAAAAATTTTAAAACTTTAAAAATGCACTTTAATTAAAAACACTAAAATACTCGACAGACATTTAGGGTAGAACACTAGCCATCCTCAGTGTGAAGAAGTTTTTAAGTTTAAATAAATGATTAGATTGATTAAGGACTGCAGCTAGAGGGGGCCAAAATAGACTATGTTCAACTTGAAAATATTTTTGCCTGTTCGAGAGTGACTGACTCAGCACTGTCATTAGAACAACTATAAATTTTCAAGATTTTTCACATAAATATTTTTTTTCTCTGCTCCTAAACAATATATAGAATTGTCTTGGAGATTGCATCAGTGTATTTCTTGCATTGAATATTTTTCTACCTATTCTAAGGATTGAAATAGTTAGTATTGGTAATATAATAATTTCCTGGAAAATTATTTTACTGTAAGCTGACACGGTTGGTTTAAAACAGATATTTGAAATCAAAATGAAATTGCTTGCAATATTATATGTCCAATTTCAATTTACTATAGCTCTATATTAATATCACTGCCATAAAAATAATAAGTATCATATTCTATTGCACCCCCAGTTATAACATTCATTCATGGCTTTATTCACCAAACCAGTGTTAACCCATGATTCACATAACACTTGTGCTAGGTTAGAGTTAACACTCTCTTAACCCTGGGGTAGAAAGTTTTCGTATTCACCAACCGGGAATTAGTTGACCCCAGAGTTATCTGGAGAAATTTGTAAGAGTCTCGCTGATTGGTCAATAAAAAAGCAATGTATTAACAAAAGTAAACAAGTGTCTTTTCGCTGTAACTGTAACACGTTCATGTAACACCAGAGTTAACCCAACAATTTCTGAGAATTAACAAGAGAGAGTTAACTCGAGTATTAAATTGCTGATTTTGCATGGTGAATACCGATTTTGAGATAACCCAGCATATTCTTGGGTTAACCCCAGTGTTAAAAATTTGGTGAATAAGGCTGTCATTGTTTTCCTAATTTAACACTTTGGAGGAATACTATTCAACTTTATCATTTAAACAAATTCATTTTTAAAATATTGCATTGGATAAAAACTCGAAAGTTTTTGCACTTTGTGTCCAGAAAATATAAATAATCTATTATTCAATAATTTATTTGTTAGCCCTTTTTCTGTAGCTTTTTTTTTTTTTTTTTTTATGTATTTTAAAGAAATAGAACATCATGTGTGTATGTGTATGTATGGATGAAGAGTCAGAGTTGGACTCTTTAAAATTTTAGAAGTCAGTCAATCAGTTTTCCTGCTAATTCTGCAGCCCTCCATCTAGGAAAAATAGTTATTTCATTTGCTTTTTCTTTTTAGTTGATCTTCTTTTGATATTCTCAATTTTAGCCATTTATTAAAAAGTATTGTCTGAAACATTTTCAGTTGATTACAAATTTTTCTAATTAACCCATTTATGCCTTCTATTCCATTTTTGGAACAGCAGTCGAGTGAAAGTTATTTTAACCTAAGAGTTCAAGGTCACATGCGTGGTTGGATTTGTGACGTCAGCCTGCTTCGTAGGGACATAACAGTTTCGCTTAAAACATTCAGTTAGTCACTCCTGCAAATATTTGCCTGCAATGAGGTTGTGAAAGTTGTTTTATATTTTCCTGAAGATTTTTGAAAAATCATCTATAAACAGGTAATGCAGCAATGGTTTTGCCTAATGTTCCAAAGATGGAACTCCATATTATTCATACATGGCATGAAATGAAAAAAAAAACTTTCAACAAATTGTTGTTTTTTACATTTTTCTACCTAACATATATGAATTTCATGCAAAAATTCAAAACTTTCAACCTCTGGCATAAATGGGTTAATTACCATCATATATCACAGATTTCCTACAGTGTTATAGTGCTAACTGAAAGAAGTGAAACCTTCTATTATTGTGGCCCCCATCAGTGGCTGACAGGTTCTACTCTCAAAGCTGGTAGATTGGAAGTGCCTCAATTCAAATCCAGGTCATGCTCATCGGCCCAGTCATTCAGAATTTTCTGGTGTTTTCTCTGACACTTGAGTAAATAAAGGATAGGACTCATTAGAATGATCCCCCATGGAGGGCATCCCATTTAGGCCTTGGTCTCAGATATACACAGTTGACCTTAAATCCAGCAATACAAATATTATATTATTACACCCTTTCCAGTTAAAATATTTGAATTAAGATTTTGGAAAATAACTTCTTTAAGGAAAATAAACTGTGAAAAAAAAAAAAAAAAAGTAAAATTTTTTATTATCACCCTATTAATGACTGAACTATACATATAGAGCAATATCTAACTTTATAGACCTTAAACAAAGGTTCTTTTTGTACTAGTAAGAAATCCATCAAGGCTGTTTTAACCAAAGTTCACTGTGGTAACTGAATATTTATATTTTTTTTTATAGGTATTTCATATTAATACTTTTTAATGTATATAATTTTTTTTATATTTATTTTTAAAGAAAAGGTTGATGGACATCCTGTTACAAACATTTGGCAGTTACTTTGTTCTGCGCTTCCAGCGTATGATTGAAAATCAAGTTAATTTATTTGCAGCTGTAGCTGAAAAATTTGGAAACAACTCGCCAGAAGCAGCATTGGTTGCATATTTACCATATTTCTTCAGATTTATTACAGTGATACAGCGCCTACATCTCATTCTCTTCTACTTCTATGGTTCATATTATACTATACCAAAAAGACTTACTGGTATAAGATATGTAAGTTTTATTATTATTATGCCTTCACAGGCTAAGCCCTAATTGTGTTTTATTATTAAAAATAATTAATTAATTTTAAAAAGAAAGCAAAACTAGCAAATGTCTGCTTCAGAATTTCTAAAGTTCCTTCATCAGTACTTATGGAAATGATAAAATAAAAAGAACCAGAAGGATGAAAATTAAAAACCCTGGAGTTTGTGAAAACATGATCCAGTTTGCCTATTAAAATTACATCGTTCTGGTTCTTTTTATTTTATAATATTTTAAGTTTGATTTCAATTTCTCACTAGCACTGAAGAAGAGACTTTACAGGTTCCGAAACAGCCATTTGCTAATTTTTAAATTTTGTATAATTTGTGTTCTTTTAGCATTGTTTTTGCTTTCTTTTTAGTATTACCAGAACCAAGGAAGGGGAATTTTTAGGCAAGGATTTTTTTATGACTGAGCAACTTGCACCGCCATTTTGTTTCCAAGTGGCGGCCAATTCATTTGTGAGCACGATAACTTTTCAAATGCTGAATTAATTCCAACTAAATTTGTAGAATAGTCTTATCTCAGAAATGCATTTGATATGTTTGTTTGCCAACTTGATTCGCCATCTTTTTTTGCAAGGACTGGCCATTTGAAAATTTCAAATTGACATAAAAAAGTTATTTATGAACCCATTTTCTTAAAATTACATATGTACATTGCCACATCAATATTTTCACAAAGTCCACTGATAAATTGTAGCTGCCATTTTGTTTTAAAATGGCAGCTACTTTTGATAAGGGGAAAAAAATCAACCTACCCTTCCGAATGAGCCGAAAAGACTTGTTAAAATAAGTAATAACAGTGTATGTATTGTATGAATAAATTATTTTAAAAGGTTAATTAATGATTGTAAATAAAATTAGTTTATTTTGTTAACCATTTCTATTAAAAACTTAACCTTTTTTTTTTCTTTGTAAATTAACACTAGAATTACGGAAGGTGTCATTTTGAGCCCAAGCAAACTTTTTCTTCAATATTTATTCTATTTTTTCACAAATATCTTAATCCTTTCTTGACTTTTCTTAAATCGTTGTGCTTTAAAAAAAAAATAAAGTTTCGAAGAAAACCTTATTTAACTTTTAGTCTTAACAAAGGCTTATACCTAGAAATACGGGCAGATGTCATTTTGACCCCTGTGAGAAAGAAAGGTATCTGAATATTTTTTCTGCAGCAAACTATTTTTGTTTTCAACGGCTAAACAAAAAACAAATAAAAGAAAAAAAAATGTGTTTGTGTAATCTCTCACCTGCCAGTCACGTGATTTAAATTTTCGAAATGCATTTACTTGTGAAATGAGAACCGATAAAAGAGCTGATGTTCCATAAAACGTTTTGTTTGTTACATATAATAACAATTTTTGATAAATTATTTTGTTATATTTATTATGTAAGTTTATTATATACTAATGGCTCGTACAAGAGGACTAATGCAAGAAGAAACAGTTAAATTGATGCAAGAACTATCTGATTGCGATTCTGGTTTTGAAATGGATAACAATTCTTCAAATAGAGATGAAAATGGAACCTCTAGTGATTCAGAATTTGTTATATTGAGAGATCATGTGATATCATCTTCTAGCTTATGTGAAAGTGAAAATAAATAAGTTCCCAATAATTCAAATTCTGACATAACTAAGAATGCCAAAGCAGGAACTTGTACTATAATCTCGAAAGGGAGTAATAAGAAATTCAACATTATTCAGCCAGCTATTTGCCCATACCCTTTAAAATATACTTTAATTATTGTAATTTAGTTTATTAGATTTTTAAAAATATATAATATTATGAAGGGGAAAATGCAGATTTTATTTCCAGGGGTCAAAATGACCCCCGCCGTATTTCTAGGTATACGAAGATCTACGTAATTCTAGTGTTAATCAATTAAAATTACATATTTTCCTTTTCTGTAATGTTTTACAAGTAAGGATATTTTCCTTCTGAAAGTAAATGATTTTTACTTCCATTACCCAACATTTGTAGGTAATAGAAGCAGCGGCGTCGCCAGATAATTTTTCAGGAGGGGGCAAACTTCAAATTGCAAAATTTCACCATGTTTTTACAAATTCAATAGAGTTCTAACAGATGACGTCACGAGCATGTTTGCTGAGGGACAGTTGACCTCAGCAAATGTTTTAGTTTACTGCTACAGCAAATGTTTTAGTTTACTTATGTTTTAGTTTACTGCTACAGAAAAATTGTTTGGTGTTTGATTTATTAACACTCTGTCGGGTGTGCTGCGAATATTACACCATCGGGCACGTTGTATCTGACAGATGCATTTTGCGATATGAAGTCATTCATAAATTTAATTAGCTTTAAACAAATTATATTTTTGGTTTTGGTACTAGGATACTCTTAATCTACATCTGGACCTTACTTCTCTTTTATTTCAATGAGAAATACAATGAAAATATTAAAATACAATACAGAGAATTACAAGTAAAAAATGAAATGAAAAATAATACATAAATATAAATTTGACGAGCATCTCTTTCTTTCTCTTTTTATTTTTATTTATTTTTTTTTTATTAGGCTGGAACACTTATTAGTGTAGTTTAAACTAATATTTAATATTTCATCTGTAAAAAAAAAAAAAAAAAGCAGTTACGTGAACCGTGAATAATTCTCTTTTCCATAACAGATAAAATTATTCTAGATAATTTTGTTTT
The DNA here is from genome assembly GCA_963930645.1 of Salticus scenicus. NCBI lineage: Eukaryota > Metazoa > Arthropoda > Arachnida > Araneae > Salticidae > Salticus > Salticus scenicus. Next base: position 15,331,887 of record OZ005658.1, read on the forward strand.
GATATTGTAATACATTTTTTCCCCCAATACTAGTTTCACTCATTTTGTTGAGTAATTTTTTCTTATATATAGTAATCTGCTAAGCATGCAGTATTGTGAAAATTACTAGGATCACTTACACTATAGTTTTCAGAAATATACCTCGTCGAATATTCTTCACCTTCAACACATTCATCAAAATTTTCTGCCTAAATCTTCATTTGTTTCACAAAACAAAAATTTATGTAATCTTTCAAAAACTTTTAATCATTTAAATCTAATAAAACATTTTTTACCCATTAAAAAAAATCTATCCAAAAATGGAAAAATTCAGAGCAAAACAAGCAACAGATATTATCAAGAACAAATTTACCTCAAAAACAGAAAAAAATATACACTAAACCCTACTCTGGTGACATTTTAGGTGATCACATGACCGGAAGGGCAGATATTATTCTGCTCAAGGTCATATGTTTCCCCCTTTTATTCAAAAGAAAGGAATTTCAGAGCTCTGTGTCCGAACAAGGGACAGTCCCCGCTCATCGCTCTTGGAGCGATGGCAACAAGTGTCCGAGACAGAGGGAACTGCTCCGAACGTTTATTGAGAATTCAACAAGCGTTTACAAAATTCCCCAGGCATTGAGCCTCAACCGACAGAGGGTGATAATTTATTTATAGCAGGTGTGCCGAGATTAAACCCCACGTGACAGAGGGCACAAGGAGGAATAAATAGCTTTGTTAAGACTTTGCAATGAGTTTTAATCTTTAATTTCATTAGCTGAGTCCATAATTAAGTATTTCAGTTCATTCGTTTTAGTCTTTGAGTTGGTTTAGGAGCATTGATAAAAGTCTTTTTGACATTTGCATGTTGTTGCCAGGCTTTCGCCCCACGCGACAAGGGGCAACAGTGGTTAATTTGGTAATGTTGCTGTACTAGTTTGGAGTTGTGCTGCAGAACCGAATGGCTTGGGATGATCACAATTGTAGGTTGCAGCCTGAGCCAGTAGGAAGAAGCTTGGAGCTTAATCTGTTAAATTAGTAATATCTTCTAAAAGTGTATAGATTTTATTTAGTTTTTGGATTAGGGAGGGTCTGGTGATGATATTATCTAACCAGTTTACTGGTCTGGGGGGGGTAAGTGAAAATCAATCGTTGCATGTTCTGTGGCAGTGTTTGCTAAATGCTCTGCCATTTCGTTCCCGATGACACCCCTGTGGGCAGAAGCGTGTGCCAGGGAGATGATGGATTTTAGGTTATAGAGTTTAAGTTTTATTTTCAATATTAAGGGGTGCCTGCTCCTGTAGCAGGCAATGGCTTTCAGGTCCGAAAGGCTGTCGCTAAAGATTTTAATACTTGGGTAAGAGGGAGCATTTTCCTCAGCCCATTCGACAGCCTTAAGGATGGCAAATAATTCCGCCTGAAAGACTGAATTGTGGTTTTTGAGCCTGCAGGACCACTGGAAGATGGTTTCATTGTTGTTAAGGACACAGAGTGCAACTGCTATTCCGTGTTCAGTCTTGGAGCCATCTGTGAAGATCGCCACAGGAGCTAGGGGTGAAAAGCTATTAATGTTACTGTTGGTGACAGAAGATGCAACATCCTTTGCTGGATGGATATTCCAGCTGTTTGTAAGGGATTGTATATTTAGATTAGGGAAAAGAGAGTTTGCAAGCTGAGTATTATTTAATTGAAGAATATTAGTTTTTTGATAGCAGTATTGAAGTTGTAGGTGGGCATGAGGAATTCCTGTGACAACGGTCAGGGCATCAGTGGAGATAGTTTTATAACCTCGGGTGATTTGAAGGATGAAAGGTCTTTGTACTGAGTCGAGTTTGGTTTTATTTGCCGCCAACAGGTGATCTCCCCAGACGTCCGCGCAGATGATTTTTACTTATTTATTTTTTTCAAATCCATATTTTCGAAAAAGAATAGATCAAAAATTGCCTTTTAAATTTTTTTCCTAATGCATTAATTATATTTTGAAATTGTTTCACTCATTGAATCTATTTGGAAAAGTTTCATTGAATTTAACAGAATAATGAAATCTACATTACTTTTAAAATAAGTATTTTTTTTACATGGTCTGTTTTTGAAATTTTTAGAGATATTTCTAAAATCTTATTATAATGACTCTTCTGATAATAAACAGATTATATGAAGAATAAAAACTTTTGTAAGCAAATATCATAAATTGCAAAAGCATACAGTGAAGATTGTAATTTATTTACTTAAGTAAAGGATTAAATTTAAAACTTGAAAAATAAGTAAAATACCTTACTGTAAAATTCTTTCCTATTTGTGCATATAAATTTAGGTACTCTATTGCGTTCATCCTCAGTGCACACTGTTTACTCTGGAGGTTTTCATCTTTTCCTTCCACTTGTTCTTCGCTTCGCTTCCATCTGAGTGGCAACCTATCCTAATGAAGGTGAAATGAAGTGTAGTGAAGAACAAGTGGAAAGAAAGGATTAAAACCTCCAGAGTAAACAGAGGTCATAGTATGCACTGAGGATGGATGCGACAGTGTACCTAAATTTATATGCACAAATAGGAGAGGATTTTGCTGTAAGGTATTTTGCTTATTTTTTGAGTTATACAATGATTGCTTTGATTTAGGACAATTAAACGCATCCTTTCATAAAGGGAAAAGAGATAGGCATGAGTACAGCATGAAAACAGGAATTTATGGTATTAATATATATACATTCATCATATTAGGTCTATCTTACAACCATCTCTCTCTTTTTACACAAACAACTACTGACTCTATTTATATATATATATAATGATGATGATCTTTTAAGCATAGTAGAAGCCAAGCAACAGATACAAGATCACTGAAACACCAATGACCAATAAGATTTAAAAAAATGTTTATCAGTGCATTAAACCAGATATATTAACTAACAGCCTGCAAAACAAACGAATCAGTAAAGTAACACAACAAATCTTAACTTAAAACCATAAACTTTATCAAAATTTATGAAAAAATAATTTAAGAAACATAAGATAGGAAGGAAGGAGGCAGGCGACAAGACTTATGACTTGCCTGTGGGGTTAAACTAGTTTCATGCCGGCAACACTCACCCAACCTGCCACGTCCAGAATAGGAGTCATATGGATTTAAAAAAGCAAAATTTCAAAGCAGATGAATAACAATGAAACCACGAAGCAACAATGAAATTCACTGTTTGATTACATTGTGTTTAATAGTATAATTAGAATTTTAAGAATAGTTGACAACTCAAAAAAGAAGAAACTGAAATTTTATTGGAAAAAAAAAGTTTGCATAGTAATTCAAAGTAAATGCAACAAGCCTTCTGCATTTTTTTTTTTTTTTTTTTTTTCACAAATCCACCCAACCATCCAGCCTTACAACACCACCCCACCTCTGTAATCAAACATCTGCCCACCCAACCACCACCTTTTTTATTGTCTTTTGTTATTTTATAATTATTAGGCCTCGCAGCGCTCCTATATTTCCTGTATTTCCTATATATTTATGAAACCTTCTATTTTTCCTATATTTTTTTAATGTCTCAGTATTTCCTATATTTTAGTTTTGACTACTTCTGAACGTCTGATTGAATGCACAGTATATGAAATTTAACTCTAAATCTTGGCCAAGAGCAAGGCCGGCACAATGGTACATGTCGCCCCTAGGCAAAGAAAAATTTTGGTGCCTTTTATTAATATATTTTATTAACGATTCCTATGTTGTCATAAAAAAAAAGGAGCGTTATTAAAATGTACTTAGATACACATAAACATTGCCAAACAAGACATAAATAAATATTTAAAAAAATTTTTGAGAGAAAAATAAAAACCATGCTTTGCGATTAGATTATGAAACAGTTTCCAATGCGAAAAAAATGTTATGCAGTCTTTATACTTTGGCACGATCAAAGAAAAGTTGTAAAAAAACATATTGCAGGGATGAAACTTTTCACGGGATACCCCTGAATTCAGGGTTTTTGAAGAATTTGCTGTGTCTGAATTTCATGATAAATTATTTTGTTTTTGTAGAAATTTCTAATTTTAAATGTTTAATTTGCCTTATAATGTATTAAAAACTCTCAAAATACCATTTACTATAGATAGCCATATGGTACATCATTAATAAGTCTTCTTTATCTACATGCAAGTAACAGTTTTCAGGGTTTTTGCATGTTAGGAAGTTTCACCCCTGATATCGGTTAGTGCTTATGTCATCTTCAGATTTTTGTACTATTAAAGAAATTTAGTTCTGCATATAAATTTTTAGCATCACAAATAAGGATTTAAAATATTTATCGTCATGAGGTACTTTTGCATTCAAATTATTTTGTGCCATCTTATATCAGAATAACAGTTAATACATGCATCATATAAAATACTAAGTGTATATATAACCGAAAAATGAATATCACTGAAAATACATTTCAAGAAATATTTACTGTAATATTATACAGTACTATGAGGTAAAATAAACTATAAAGAATCTGTGTAATATAAATTCAAATTAGTTTGTGTGTCTCTGTTTAAGAATTATACACAAAAGTTTAGCAAAATTATTTCTAATGCATACCAATTATGTAAAACAAAGAAAAAAAATTATGAAACATATCGATATTAATAAAACAAGATAACTGTACTATGTGCATATGTTTATACCATAATGAGCTTATTTTACAATACACTGCACATGATCTACAAAAATTGGCAGTTTTATATGTTAGAGAGTTCGCTGTTTCTCATTATACAAGCAACTCCTAGAAGTTGAGCCAGTATCTAATACTCAGAAGTGTAAGGTGCCTCTTAAAAGGATATTCCCTATTTAAAATACTAAGGTTTTTCTAATGTTATTCCTGTTGAATTTATAAAGTTTTTGAGGCTTAATATTAGCACAGCCATGATTGAGCTTTTTTTAATTGCTTGTTTCTTAAATATTACGCCAATTTGTGTACAGATTTATAGATACTACTAATAAAAGAAGATCAGGAGCCAATCTAAGATTTCAAACTTAATACCTATTTTTGTGAAAAATCTTAACTATATTTTATTTTTGTGAAAAATTGTAGTGCACTCTTTTTCTTTCTCTCTGTGTGTATGGGGGAGGGGGGGAGTTTGAACAAAGTAGAATAATAAAATTAACTCTCAGCAGCTAGTGTGAGGCTTATAGCAGAACAGGAACCAAAATCCAAAACTTATTTCACTCTGAAGTAAACAGTTCAGTAGAGATAGTGTAAGTAGAAGTTGTTTTTATTTGTGTTAGTATCACTGCAGTATACATGAATTATACCAGGGAGGATAGACACATCACCATACAGTCACCAAAATGTTAAACCACCTGACGAATCAGCAAACAGTACACTATGGCCACAACTTCAGAGCGTGTCTGTACCGATACACACAAGGATCGTTTTGTTTACATATGCTGCACTGTTTCTCGCCCATAACAAACGCTTGTGTGTAGATTAAAACCAACATTCTGTATGATTCTTGCTTCGCAAATCGCATCAACAGAAATGCACGAATTACTTTCCTTTGAAAATGTGCTAATTAAAAATGTTGGATTTTTCTGGGAGGACTAAGATTTTTGTGAAAGTACCGATTTTAGCTGAATGATTTTTGTGAAGATACTTTTTTTGCCAGGTCGATTTTTGTGAAGGTACCCATAAACGGTAATAAACTCGACCTGTATTAACCCCTGATGTCTGTCAAAAATGTTTGAAAAATTTCATTTGATGATTTTAGTTGATACAAATGTTTTTTCAGTGTGTTGAAATTGAAAATGAAGCTAATTTTTATCTATCACGTATAGATTTTTGGTCAATGCACCACCTACACATTTTTTTTCCTTTTCGATAGTTTATGGTATGTTTCCATGATTAATTATAATTAACATAGTATAAAAATTACCGTATAACAATATTGGTAGAAAAAGCGCAGATGAAATTATATCAGAACACACCCTGTATTGACAAAAATCTATACTTGATAGAGAAAAACTGCTACAGATTTGTTTCAGCTCACTAAAAAACATTAACTTCATCGGAAAAGCCTCAGTTTTTTATAACAATTACACACATTTCTTTGAAAAATACAGACCTTTGGTACTGTACAGGGCTGTCAGAGAGAGAAATTTAGACACTACTATTTTTAAATACAGATATTTTTAAAAAAGCTATTAACAAATGTTCAAATATAAAATAATTATATTAAAATATAAAAATTTCCCCTTGTGAGAACCCTGATTCTGTATACATAATTTTAATACTTCATACATAATTTTTGTGTGCATAAATATATCTCCTTCCTAAATTAATTCCTATAAAATTCCTATATTTTGAAAAGTCAATTCCTATATTTCCTATAATATTTATTAAAAATGTCACTTCTAGGCCTGAATTTTTTTGTTAATATACACAAAAGTGTACACAGCTTTATATATATATATTCATCTTATTAGGTCTGTCTTGCAACCATCTCTCTCTTTTTACACAACCTACCACTCACTCTTATGTGAATGAGAGAAATTATTTTTAGAAGTCGTGTTTTGGCACTAAGCCAGTGTGGTAGGATGCATGAGATGCATAGCATGCTACTGTAATGTTTTGATTTTGAATAATAAATTATTAGAATGGTATAACCCTGTATTAATGTGCATATTTAATAACTGCATATAGCTTACCATTTTTCATGGTGTCAATGTACTTATAAACTTTAATATTCAAAATGAGTATAATTTATTCTTAAGCCTTAATCACAGGGCCCGACTTAGCCTAATTGGGGCCTGGGGCAAAAATGTCTTAGAGGGCCCCGCTCTGCCTCACTACTTGGGCATAAACTTCTTTGGGGGCCCCCCTTTGCTTCACTACTTTAGTAATGAAGAACAAAACTTTATCGAGGTATTTAAATGTTTCACCTCATTATAAATATATAACAAGAAAATTGACTAGAACCTAAAATAGCTATAAAGCCCCCCCCCCTTCCAATGGTCAGACACAATATCGTTCTATCCATTTTATTTCTAAATTTCAATTCCTATCCATGCCGACATTAAAGCAGAATTCAGCTAAATTTTCGCAATTATGATGGCTCAGTTAAGCCGGATTTTAAACTGACAAATTTTACACTGTACTGATATTTTGTTTTAAAAAAGCTCATTAAAGAAGGAAACGTGAAATGAACTTTCTATTCGATTTGGAGGCCCCCTCTGATGTGGGGGCCATGGGCAACTGCCCGTATGCCCCTGCCTTATTCAGGCTCTGCTTAATCAGTCGTATTTCAATGCAAATTTCTTTACAAAAATTATCTATTAATTTTTGATTGGACAAACATATATTAATGCCTTAATTATAGATATATATTTTATATTATATAAGTTTATAATTCAAATGTGTGAATCTATATTTTTATAGTATATAAATCACTTAACCATAGTACATATTGTCAAATATATTTGTTAATACTTTCCTTTCAGGTTGTAATCCGTAGATGGTTAGCTCAGTCTTCTTACCAAACACCTTTTAAAATATTGGGTTATATTGCATTGTCTCAACTTTGCCTTAGCCTGACTGTAGCTTTCTACTCCATGAAGCTATCAAATACTATTACAAATATCATTCATGAAACACAAAAGTAAGTTTGTTCATTTAATAAGTAATATATTTTTTATAGGAAGGATTTATTATTTAAATTGTTGTTTTAATTAGTACGGAATTTTATTTCATAGAAACTTTATTGAATTATATTCATGATCAAGGCTTCTGGATTTAAAAAAAAAACTGGTCGCCAGCAAAAATTTCTGGTAGTCAGTAAAAGAATATCCCCTCCAATTATTTTTTTCAATTTTGAAATCTGCTTGAATATAGAAATGGAATGTCTATGCATAAAAACCAAATATTTACTAGGACAGAATGATACACCAGGAAACACTTGTTTAAATTTAGTATCATAAAGCCAGTTTTAATTTTTTCACTAAACCGACACATGATCAGCATCGATACATCAGTACACCAGTACAACGACTCAGCACCTGGTCACAAAGTATGCACAAACAGAAGCAGTGTAAACCAATTCCCTAAAATATGCACTAATTTAATACTGAGTTGTGAAACTTGCACATAGAAAAGTGGTGTAAATCCCCTAATTCTGTATTGATTCAACACAGTGTCTCAAAACATGGGGAGAGGAGCAGGAATCAAAATGGTGAGAGTTAGCCTACATCGAGAGTGGAATCAGATCCCAATTCTTCTACCATTTTTTTTAACAAAATATTAAAATTTAAAAAAAAATGTTGGGTTTCTTTAAAGTCGAACACATAGTCGCCAGTTAAAATATCTTGGTCACAATGACTAACAGGCTTTTGTCAGTATTTCACAAGCTCTGTTCATGGTATATCTTAATTACCCTGGTCTGATAAATCAGAGGTGCCAAGTTGCATGGGCGGGTAAAAATATCCCATTGGTGATCAGTTATTGCAGACTGAAGAAATTGTTTCATGTATTTATAATATTTTTGACTGAATATTTCATTTGTTCATTGTAAAATAATAAATGAATGAAATGTGTTAACTATAGAACAATGAAATATTGTCCATAGCCTCTCTACATTTTACCATCAGTGCTGTCAATAGAAATAGTTCACTATCTCTGGCTCCTAGAAATATTTCCTGGCTCCTGAGATATTAGAGCTTTTGTCAGTCCCTGTTAATTACTAATAATAAAATATGCACATTGCATGTTAGTTTCTATGGCTTTTATATATCATTAAAAACTTCCTGGAAATAATGCATTATTTTTATTTCATTAAGATTCAATTTTTTTTTCTTTTAATCTACAATTAAAACTATAAATATAATATTTATTGAAGAGTTTACTTGCATTATTATTACTTTCTTCTATATGTAATATAGAGAAAGTATTGGATTCGTGAAAATTTTTTACCTCCGTTTTTTGATGGATTTACATGTTTTGGGATGTTCTGAACACGAATTGATAGTTTTTAGAAAATGTCTGTATGTCTGTCTGTGTGTATCACGTTTTTTGTGGATACTGTATCTCACGAACCAATGAATGAAATTTAACCAAACTTGGTGTTTAGTTGGACCCTAACATAAACTGGTGCTGATTAGATTTGGGGATCAATCGCTCAACAGGTGGCGCTGTGATCGCATTTTTTGTAAACTTTTAACATGGCAGTATTAGGACAACATTTTGTATAAATGTACATAAGGAGAGTTATTTTAAACTCGTGATTGTAAAATTAATATGAATTAGAATTATTGATAATAGTAGTAGTTAACTATGAAAAACTTTTGTGCATGTGGGGGCATCGGTTTGTGCCTGGCGGGGGGGGGGGGGGAGTTTCAAGATGGGTATCTTTCGAAAGGTCTCGTCAATACCTTTAAAAGGAATGGTTGAACTATAAATCTGTGATAATTTAAAAGAAAGTTATAGATTTTTTTTTTAAATCGTAATTTTTTTTTTTTTTTTTTGTTATTGCGTGAATTTGTATAGGAAAATATAGAAGAAAGTCTTGTGGTGCCACAACATACTAGTTTTAACTTTTGGGAATATGAAAAAAGTATGTAAAATACATAATCATTTTTCAATGTATTATGATTATTTTTCTCAACTTTTAACTTTGTCTTACTATTAGTTATTCAATTCCTCCTTCTCTATTGAAAAATAAAATTCCCTTCATGTACATGAGTCATCTCATTTTTACACCAAAAGTTGATGGGCACTTTTGTTGTTAAGGTCCAACTATATATAAATTTATGTGAAATTCTGTGTATTAGTCCTTGGGCTAAAGCTGCTACAAAATGTTTGTCAGACATTTTCTAAAAATGGTCAAATCATTTTCTAGTTCTCACAAAAAGTGCAATTCTATCAAAAACTGGGAGTTGAAAATTTTTATGAACCCAATATGTACTTCCTTCTATTTAATATAGAAGAAAGTAATAATTCAAACCAATTTTATATTTTTGTATTCTGTACAGATAAGAAAGAAAATTTTATATTATTTGTTATATAATTACTAAGTAAATATTAAGTTTTTCTAATGCACAAAACCCAAAAACTTTAAATAATTGAAAACAAAGGATTTTTTTTTTTTTTTTTTTTTCTGTTTTAACAATCTGAAAATAAAAAGTACAGACTTTCTAAAAATTTAAATATGTACTTTTAAAGTTATTTTATTTTACCGTAAAATTCCCGATAGTAACCCCCCCCCCTTTTTTTTCAAGGGGAAATCTGTCAAAACTGGGGGAGGGGTTATAATCGGAAGTTTCCGGAAAAGTACAACGACATCGGAAGTGTGTGTGTGTGTGTGGGGGGGGGGGGGGGGTTATAATTGGAAGTTTCACAATCTTTTTTTTAAAGTATTAATATTATAATATATATTAATGGTTACTAAATTGTATTAACAATATAATAATACTGATTATTATTTATTAAATTTTATTAATAATAAACAATTTTTATTAATCAGTTTAAATTTTTATTTTAACAACAAAAAGAAAAGGTATACAGTTAATTGCACTGCTATTATTAAAGATATATGCAAGTACTATTACGGAGTTATTACGCTATTTAATGATTTAAAATTAAAAAGAGAATTTAAAATTTAGAAAAGAGTTGTGATCGCAAAAACAGAGTTGCATAAGCAAGATTGCAAAAACCACGGCCGCTTGTGGATAGCAGTTAACGTTTTGGGGTTTAAAGAATGTAAACAACAACGCATTCTTTTATTTAGAGTTATTAAACTTTTAAAAGATGAGTAAAAATAACACTTGGATACGTTTACATGTAAATTAAAGTTTCTAATAAACATATAAGACTTCAGAAGTAAAAAAAAAAAAGTATGTTTGCAACGCTCATGGGAAAAACGAATGGTGAATTTAGCCGCCAAAGGTAAGGGAGGAGGGGTTATAAACGGAATTTTCCAAAAAAGTAAAGTACGTCAAATTTCAGAGGGGGGGTTATAATCGGGAGGGGGGGTTACTATTGGAATTTTACGGTATTTATTTATTTATTTATTTTTAATATATTCTGGGCAATGGGGAGTTTGTTCTAATCAATAAATGCATAGTATTTGACTCATTCTTGAAACAATCTAATGAAACTTTTTCTCATTAAACAAAAGTTGTGCAAACAAAATTATATGCAAGGGAGCATGAATATCATTTGTTCGGGAACAACAATTAATGGGTCTTTTTATTGTCATGGAAAAGGTTAGGGGAATGTTATAGAATAGATCATTTTGAAGAAACCTAGCTAACTCTGTACAAAATTAAAATGGAGCTTCTATATTTCTTACACCTGTAACTACTACTTTTAGCCAATTTTTTTTGCTAAAGTGGCCAAATTTGACTTTCATTGTGGCCAGTTTTTTCTTTTTTTTTTCTTTTGACCTTTACAAGCTACAATTGATCTAAAAAAGTAAAATCCAGAGTGCTGATAATCCGGTACCCTGTCGGATATTTAAAATTAGCCAGATACCAGATGTTTACTGGATATCTGTTTCATCCCTACATTTTGCATCCATACTTTCATTTTATATTGTGATCTTCATTTATGTAATTACAAATGTAAAGCATTTTATATTTGATTGGTTGGTTGGGTTTAACATCGCGCTAGTGCTGCACAGATGGGCAATTGACGACAGTCTGGGACTCACTCCTAGAGGTGGTCCGGAGGCATGCCATTGCAATTTTGATCCTCCACTGAAGGGATGGCTCTCCCTCTTCGGTGACCCCCAAAGGTATAATTTTTGATGGGAATATGGAGGACATTGCGGCCATGACAGATTTTACGTGCACCAGCCACCATTAGTGTACACGACAGTCTTTGGCCAGCTCGTGTATCGAACCCGCAATCTTCCAATTACAAGGCCGGCGCTCTACTGACTGGGCTACTGCGACCCCATTTTTATATTTGAATACTCGAAATAATTCATTTCCTTCCTTATTTTATTTATTTATTTTTATTTTAATACAAAAAAGCTCAAAATGGCCAATCTGTATTCAATAAGATAAAATTAATCCATATATATATTTTTTTAATTGAGTTGAAAGAAAAGAGGTATGATGATCATATGATTTTGATTAGGTTTTGGCTTTGAAAAAAAAAAGACTGAAAATTCTAATAAATACCAAAATAACCAGATATTTATTTATTTATTAATGCATATAATAATTATTAAAAAAAGTAAAAAACAAAAATTGTTTTATAAATTTTCGATGAAATGTAATTTGTTTTATTTTACTTCCAACTGTCTAACAGGAGTTGGAATCAGCATGTTTTTAAAGGCCTTTTGTTTTGTTATACAACCAACCACTCTCCTCTTCATTTTTACTCACTCAGGCAATATTTCATGCAGATGTGAGAGAAGGTGTTTTGGCAATTAGTAACTAAAAGCTCAACTAATTATTAGTTGAGCTTTGGCTCTCAGTCTATGAAGTAGGATGTGGAGGTGACACGTCTGAGTTAACATAATTTCTGTTTCTTTTTCCTTTAATATAACTTCTGCAAGTGTCTCATCTATACATACTCATTTGATATCATATGATAATTAATTAAAGAATCATGAAATGTTGTCTGAGTGAGTAAAAATTGAGAGGAAAGTAGTTGGTTGTATGACAAAACAAAAGTCATTTAAAAACATGCAGACTCTAACTCTTGTTAAACAGTTTGAAGTAAAATAAAACAAATTACATTTTATTTTTAATTTATAAAACAGTTTTTTTTTTTTTTTTTAAATAATTACTATGTGCATTAATAAATATCTGATTATTTTAGAGTTTATTGGAATTTTCAGTCTTTTTCCTTTCAAAGCGAAAATCTAATGAATTAATATGATAATTAATTAAAGAGCAAATCTTCATATGAGTGAAAATTACAGTCTGAAGTTTTAACCCTCAGGTCATTATAATAAGGTTCCGATTCCTTTTTACTCAACAATCTACCAGACTCCAGCTCTACAGCCCTGTCTATAACTTTAAATATGAAGACTTTTTTTTTTTTAAACTCCAATTTTGTCTGATGAAAATAAAAATTGCACCCATTGATAAATGTAACTCAACTGACACAACTGTCTAAAATGTTGTAATATTATGCGTAGGGTTCATGTCAACATGGCTGCAAAGCGATAGTTGTAGCCAAATGATCAACAAATGTTGTCAAAATTACGTAGAGGGATGACAAATTTTTCACTTAAAGGGTTTGTATAAACTTGTTTTTCTATTTGTATATAATGATTAAAAAAAGGAAAACAAATATATTTCAATGTTAATAAAATATCGGTAAAAAAATATTTTTAAAATGAAAATCCACATATTTAAAACAAACTTTTTTCAATATCTCTTTAACACGTTGAGCGTCGCGCAAATTCTTAAAATCCATTAAAATTCCATAAGGATTTCTCCTGTAATAAATAAAAATTAAAGAAATTGTTAATAATTTATCAATCATTAAATGCAATATTTTTAGTTTTATATCCTATTTTATATCCACCACCAATGGTTGACAGGGCGCTCAACGTTTTAATTTTTTTATTGGTACTGCTTTTACTTTCGGGGTAAAACTTTCACTGAAATGTTTGAAGTATAACATGTTCTGCACACTCCTAAAGTTGCAAGATGATTCCTCCAGTACTTAGAGATATATGACAAAATGTCTAGAATCTAGAACAGCTGACATGGCGCTCACCGTGTTAACCTAATAGCTCAATAGCCAATTTAGAGTTTTTTCTGTCTTTAAGGTTTGGTATCAATGTTACTTTTCATTTGCATGTGTTGTCTCTATACTGTACTATACTCTATTTCCTTTATGCAGTCGCCTCAAGGCCACGCTCAGATGAACTGTGATTTCACTTTCCCCGTCCATTGCTAGGTTACTGAAGAAACAATGATATCTCACTGGATGGAATTGAACTCGTGATCTCCCTCTCTGAATTCCGTGGCCTTGAATTGCCTCTGATGAGGAAATGGACTATAGTAACTTTTTTTTTTTGTGTTAGAAGGATTATTTATAATTACACTACCTTTCCGTAAATGAGAGGAAACTTTTGATTTCAGACGTTTTTTGAAATATCTCAAAAACTGCTAAACGAACAATCTTGAAACTTCAGGAATGTGAAGAACATACATTTTAGTGAAAATTTTGCACCAAAAGTGAGAGGGAAATCAGTAAAAGATGAAAGAAAAATGAAAACATTTGGCATCACCCTGTAAAAAGTAATGTTTGAAATGCAATCTGGCTGTAGCATGTGATTATGGGGCTCTTTCTTATTATCTATATAAATTTTCATGCCTGTACTGCATGTATTCAGGGAGATATAAGGGTTTCTTTAAAAAATTGCAAAAAACTTTGTGTTTTTTTAGCTTTAACATGCAAGGTATTCAACCCACTGCAAAGCTATTTTCAAGAAACTTCACATACAATATTAGACACAGCATACTGCAATCAGAATGAAAAAATATTAAATATTTAATGAAATATGAGTGTTTTTACTAAATAATTTTTTATTGCACATGTGCAGGATTTAGCAAAATTTCATTTTCATCATTTAATAGCCAAATGTTTTTGAGCTGCTTATATAAAAACCCCACCCCAAACAAGTATCGTGTAAACCCAAAAAGTTATACGCAATAGAATGAAATTAATTTCAGCTGTTCCCAAAATTAAGAAAATAAGGGTGTTTTCTCAATTGTATTTATTTCCAGTCATCGAAGATTGTATTGCCATTCATTGAATCAAAAATGTGAGTAAAATCCCTTATAGTTTAGCTTTTTTTTTTTCAAAAGAAACTGAATAGCAGTTATTTCTGTCACAACTTTTTGAGTTTATACGATACATTTTTTGGGGTTTCATAGAAGTAGCTCAATACATTTTACTATTAAATTATGCAAATGAAATTTTGCTGAATTTCATGAATGCACAGTTAAAAATTATTTAGTAAAAATACTCATATTTCATTAGATATTTATTATTTTTACTTTCTTCTATATTCAATAGAAGAAAGTATTGGATTCGTAAAAATTTTCAACCTCGGGATTTTGATGGATTTACACGTTTTGAGAGCTTTAGAACACGATTTGACCATTTTTAGAAAATGTCTGTGTGTGTGTGTGTGACAAAATATTGTGGCAACTGTATCTCAGGAACTACTGCACAGAATTTCATACAAATTGGTATGTAGTTGTACCTTGACATAAATTAGTGCCTGTCAACTTTTGGTAAAAATTGTATTACAGGTTGCGTTGCCATCCCGCGTTTTCTAAATTTTTAACATGGTGATATAGGACAAAATTTTGTAAAAATGTGCATAAAGAGAATTATTTTTTAGTAATCATTATGCAATTTACGAGAATTATTTATAATAGAGATAGTCAACTGGGAAAAAATTTTTGTATGTGTAGGAGCCTCGCCTTCTCCCCCCTCGAGGGGAGTAAATTTTCAAGATGGGTATCTTTTGAAAGGTCTCGTCAATACCTTTAAAACAAATGTTGAACTATAAATCTGCGATAATTTAAAACAAAGTTATCGATTTTTTTTACTTTTAACAAAAAAAATCTTTTTTTTTTTTTTTTTAATATTGTTACTGAGTGAATTTGTATAGGAAAATATAGAAGAAAGTCTTGTGGTGGCCACAACATACTAGTTTCATTTTGATTGCAGTATGCTGCGTCTAATATTGTATGTCAAGTTTCCTGAAAATGTCTTTGCACTGTGTTTAATACCTTGCGTGTTATAGCTAAAAAAGTGATCATTTTCTTGCAATTTTTTAATGAAACCTTTATACTCCCTGATTACACATGGTGGAGACATAAAAAGTTATACAGATAATAAGAAAGAGCCCTATAATCACATGCTGCAGCCAGATCACATTTCAAGCATTACTTTTTACAGGGTGATGACAAACACTTTCAGTTTTCTTTAATTTTTTACTGGTCCCCTTTTTACTTTTGGGGCAAAACTTTAATTGAAATGTATGTTCTTCACACTCCTGAAGTTTCAAGATAGTTTTAGTAGTTTTTAAGATATTTGAAAAAACGTCTGAAATTGAAAGTGTCCAGTCATTTATGGAAAGGTAGTGTATTTTAACTTGAAACAATTGTATGTTTTTCAATTTATAATATTTGCTTAATTTCTGACTCTTTAAATACCAATTTTCCGGTGCATTTTCTAACAGTTGTTAAAAAGTAAGTCTTGTATAAGTTTCAATTAATTTTAGAATTTAAACTATTCTGCTTTTGCAAGAATAAGTATTAATAAAACAGAAAAATACAGTCAGTTTGTATTTTAAAAAGTTAAAATTAAATTTTGCATTAAAGTATTGTTATATAGATAGTAAAAATGTGTATAAAAAATACATATCTGTACATGTTTGTCTACCATTATATATTTTTGGGCCACCAAATTATAACCTAAGGGGCTTTTTAAATTGAAATTCTCATTATTTATAATGAGTGGTTCATTTTAATAGCATTAAAATGTTTTTTTTTTTTCCCACTTTCTTTTCTGTTTTCTTCTCAGAGAAAATATTCAATTTTTACCCCTATGAGGTTAAATTTCATCCTCAACCTTGTTTGTGTGATTGGACCTAATCTGCATCCTGCAACACTTGTATAGTTTTAATTGCATCATGAAGTTAAATAAGTCCTTTTTTTCCCCATTTTCACTGTAAAATTTCAATTAAATATGCATATTTATTTCTTTTAGGGATAATGCTTCATCTTCAACAAGTGTCACTTCTAGAAATCAGTGTGCTTTGTGCCTCGAAAAAAGGAACTGCAGCACTGCTACTCCTTGTGGACATCTCTTTTGTTGGTCCTGCATAACATCTTGGATGCAGAATAAGGTATGCTACAATTTTTCAGATATATCTTTAAATGATATGATTATTCAGATATATCTTAAGATCCATGATGTTTATCAGGAATGTAATTCATTTGTACCCCAAAAGGGAAAAATAATTGTATCTCGTACAACCAAAAATCCAGATACTTTAATATGTGAATTACGTACTCCTAATGTTGCTTTTGTAGCGACTACCCCTCCTGATAGGATTCTTGTTCCTGTTGTGAATACCACTCCCATGGTTTGTACACTTTTAAAAATCCTTGAAAAGTGTTTGAAAAAAAAAGTTTCATTTTCAAGTGCTTGAAAATTGCTGTAATATGTTAAAAAGTACTTGAATTTCAATTTTTAAAAAGTTATAAGCATTAGAAAAAATAGTTACTAGATTTTTTTAAACAAACAGTTATCAAAAAAGTCATCGTCAAATAGTGAAAAAAAATTAAAAGTTGCCAAACGGGGTCATATATTAAATCTGTAGTAGAAAGTGGTCTAGACATAACGAATTTTCTTCTATTCTGAAAAAATACGTTACTGATTTTTAACATATTTTATTTTATTTTATTTATTTATTTATTTTTTAAATGCAATTAAATGATATGTAGTTCAATCCGGCATTGAATATGGGGATTTCTACAATATTTTTCTGTTTGTGTTTTATAAAATGCACTATTTATATTCCTATCTATTGCATAGGAAACAGCGAACAGGTAGGAAGAGCCCTGCAGGGGTTTAAAAAAAAGCAAGGTGAGTCGGGGGTTGGGTGTGCGAACGAGCAGGAGGCAGAGCCCCTTAGTTATGTTAATAAATAAAATAAATACATTTGATACGGAGTATTTATGTAGGTAATCCCCCCCCACACACACACACACACACCAAAAAAAGGTGTGTGTGTGGACGCATCTAAAATCCTGGTTGAAAGTGCTTGAAAATTTCCTGGAAAGTGCTTGAAAAGTACTTAAAAAGTACTTGAATTTTTTTTACCATTAAGTGTATGAACCATGACTCCTAATGTAACTCCTGTTCCAGTTGTGACTACCACTTCTAATGTAACTCTTGTTTTAGTTGTGACTAGGGGGCGTCCATTAATTACATGAGGTGGTTTTGGCGATTTTTTGACACCCCCTCCGCTCCTCCCTGGTGAGATTTGGCTTAATCTCACGTGAGATTTTTCAAAATTTGTACTGTTACTCTAAATGCATTTGATTTATTTCAAAATACACAATTTGCTTTATTATTTTTATTAAAGACTAGTTAAGACTAGCTTTTAAGATTCCATAGACCGTAGTTTATAATCACAGTAATAAAATTGAACAATAAAATACTTAAATAGAATTTAACTCAATTTTCTCGCAATTTTACACTGTTTTTTGCGTGGAAAAAAATTACGTGATATTTGCTGAGGACCCCCCCCCCCTTTCCCCACATGAGATTGGGTGAGATTCGGCTTGGTCCCCTCCCCTCCCCCCCCTGAACACCTCACATAATTAATGGACGCCCCCCTATCAATCCTAATATGACTCCAGTTCCAATTGTGGCTGCTATTCCAACTCTTACGGCTGTTTTTTTCATCTGTTCCTACAATGATATGACCCTTTAAGCATACATTTAATTATATATTTTGGTGTGATGAGATGTTTTTTTTTTTTTTTTTAAACAGTATCCAATAAAGTTGAAAAATGTATCTTTATACTGGATGAAACGTAAAAAAAACTTATATACATTTTTCACATGCATAAAAGCATGTTTTTTCCAGAATTAAGGTATGGTTTACATTCATGATCAGGGCCACACAAAAAAATTCTGATACATTTTAAGATATTAAGTGAAAAGCTTGAAGTTTATTTTTGATTTCATTGTGTATTTTTAATACTCTTTGATAAAGTCGTGAATTAAACAATATAATAGATAAATAGAATTCGGAAATATGTTACAATATATGCAAATTATATTATCTTTCTTTCTTGTTAATATTAATATGCAGATTTGCCTTTCCTCCTTGAATAATACTAATATAGATACAGTAGAGTCGCGGTTATTTGAGCCATGATTAACAGAGATAGTCTTGAAAAGGCCATACCCCAGAGGAGACATGGCTTTTGACAGATGGCACAAATAACTTTGACATATTTTACTATACAATACTGTATTTTATGATTTGCATATGTATGGTATTGTATTACATTAATAACTGACTACATTTAAATATGTAATATATGTATTATTTTACTTCATGGACTATGTTTTTATCGATCTTAACTTTTGCCGTATGTTTCACACTCTATTCATAACAGAGTCCATGTTATCTGAGTTTTCAGTTACCCGGGGTACCCTCAGTCAACATTACCTTGCATAAACAAGGTTCATCTGTACCATTTTGTTTAGGGACTCTCCTCAAATATTTCATTCTTCTATAGTATTTATATAATTAAATATCGTTATACTTAAAAACATAGATAAAAAACCTTAAACATTACTTTGTGCGTCGTTGTTGTTTAATTTTTTTTTCCCCGGATAAAATTGTTAATAAACTAATTTAAAATAAAATTTAAAATCTTGATAATATCCCTAGCTTTCAAAAACAACCTCTTAATTTTACCTCTTCTATACCATACGATCGCGGGGCATCCAATAAAATAAAAAAATTTGCAAATAAATATGCCGTAAATATCCCCATCAAACCTAATAGAAATATTTTCTAATCAGAAGCGATAAAGAACCCATCCCCCCTTTAGAAACTGCAGGAATTTATAAAATACCGTTTACCAATGAAGAAAATAAACCAAGATCTTATATAGGAGTTACAAAACGAAAAATTAAAACAAGAATTAATGAACATAAAATTGATTTAAAAACAGGAAAGTATAATACAACGTTAGCTAAAACTTTCAATAAACAAGACATTAAAATAGATTTTGATAAAACCACTAAAATAGCCAATTACGATGATTACTATTACACAATGTTTAGAGAATCGATAGAAATTTCAACCAATAGTGATGCATGCAATGACAGCGGTGCAGTAGTCCCAGACCGTGTATGGCGCCAGCTTTTGGCAAAACACGTTAAGATGTCTTCTGAAGAGGACCAGGTACCCGGTTGAAAAATTTAAACCACAACGACGCACAAAGTAATGTTTAAGGTTTTTTATCTATGTTTTTAATTAATGTTTATACTTCGTTTTTATCTATATACTTATCGTTATACTTTTCACTTAGCAATGCTGATGAACAATCATGTAGATTCATATATGATTATATCTCTAGCTCATTACCTTAAAAAGAAAAAAAAAATGCACTTTTCAATTTTTAAATGCTTTTCAATTTTATTACCTTTTAGATTCAATTAAGATATAACATTCTAGTTAATTTGTTATTCTGTATTCTAATTGCCCACAATAATTTAGACAACGCTGTATAAATTTTCTGAATGCCACTGTAGGCTACAAAACTTTACTGGGTGTAGCATATGGTTTGGCCACCCCTGATATATTATGTAACATAAATTTAAAGTTTTTCTTTTGATTCAATCAATAGAACTAGACTTGTTGGCTTTTAAATACTGGTAGGTTTTTAATCAACCTGTAGATACATATGTGATTATATCTGTAGCTCATTACCTTAAAAATTAACAAATATATATACTTTTAAAATTTTAAATGCTTTTCAATTTTATTAATTACCTTTTAGATTCAATTAAGGTGTAACATTCTAGTTAATTTGTCATTCTGTATTCTAATTAACTAAAAATTTTATCCATTGCTGAATATTTTTAATTGCTTTATTGAAATTTAAAATAATTTTTACAATTATTCATCAAAAAAAGAGTAGATTACATTTTAAAAATTATCAAAATACCTTAAAAACATTCCTTTGTTGTGAGCATATATATTTAAAACCATATCTGGTTCATCCTCAGTGCTCGAATGACTAGTAGTTGCCTGCTTCTGATTTCCTCTTTCACTGTTTTTGCTCTGCCGAACTTCTTCACTTCGCTTCAGATTTTTAACCATGAAATATATATACTCACAACAAAGGAATGTTTTTAAGGTATTTTGATAATTTTTAATAATTTTTTTCCGAATGTGTAATTATTAACCAATGTTAAAATTTTAAATATATTATGTTTTGATAATTATTGTATAGTCATATTAATTATATAACTAATTTATTTTTATTATTATTATTTCTTTCTTTTGTGTGTGTGTGTGTGTTACTCTTTTCTAATCTAAATTTAACATATTGTAAAAATATTTTTTGTCAAACAGACGATAATATGACAGTTGTAATGTAAGGTAGTATTTTTAATAAGGGAAAATTTTTAGTTAATTATCTCTGATGCAAGTTTTTGTAAAATTGCATCTTTACTTAGGTACACAAATAACTTACATTTATTTATTATTTATTTATTAGGAAGAATGCCCCTTGTGCAGAGAGACATTTCCAGCATCAAAATTAGTATTTTTGCACAATTATTGATTGAACTGTTAAGTAATAAATTACATATAATCATTATACTATTGTAATTATTGATATATTTTGTAATTTTTTTACTCATAAAAATAAAGTTTATTTATTTTTAATTGAATTGTTATTATTGCAGATAAAGAACATAAATATATATTAGTATATATGAAAGGATAAAATAAGCAAGATTCTAAATTAATATTTAAATTAATATTAAATGATATCTTAATAGTATTAGCTCAGAATAAATCTTAATTTTAAGAACAACTTTGTGAGAATTCTATTTTAGCGCCCCAGTAAAGTTAGTTTTTCAGCAAAACACATCGTAGCGTGGGGCCGAAACTATTCTTATGAATGCTTATTGGATAATTAGGTCAGCTAAAATCCAGCCCACATTCTTTCATTGGTTGACCCGGATATCATGGACGTCGGCAGAATGGGGCAAGGGGGGGCACTTGCCCCCCTCTGGAAAATTCTAATAAGCATTTTTTTTGTTAACTTTAAAACTATGCTATCAGAATTTTATTTAAAAAAAAATATTTTTTTAGGTTGTGCCCCTGAAATTTTTTCTGGCGACGCCACTGCCGGATATCCAGGATTTCGTATTTCGCAATGCATTGCCGCTTATTTCAACTATTGCATAATTTTGATTATGAAACTTCTTCTAACTACGATTCCCGCACTACGATGTGTTTTGCTGAAAAACTAACTTTACTGGGGCGCTAAAATAGAATTCTCACAAAGTTGTTCTTAAAATTAAGATTTATTCTGAGCTAATACTATTAAGATATCATTTAATATTAATTTAAATATTAATTTAGAATCTTGCTTATTTTATCCTTTCATATATATTAATTTTAAAATTAAATGGGTTTTTAGCTGAATAATTGAATGCATTCATGTATTACAAGTGCAAAAATTGTAGAAAAATTTTTTTTCAGGGTTCCCACTTGTCACTTTTTTGGGCACCGGAAATTTTTAATAGTATTTTCTTTAAATATTTTTTCATGATTAATTTAGGATAGAAATCTTTAAAGAAAATGCTCTCTGAAATTTACGGTGGCCAAAAAAGTGACCAGTGGGAACCCTGAAATTAGACAATTCTTATATTATTTCCAAAATAAATAAATAAATAAATTGCCATTGACATATAATGTGACTTTTTAATTATTTATATTCAAGCCAGGCCTCTAAACTAGCCTAGCTGGACAGCACCTTTTAATGCAACAAATGGAGCAAGTAAAATAAATGACATCATAACTTTACTGAAAGTATAACTCACTGGTTATCAAACTTTTTTATGATGGGGTGCATTTTGAAATCTACGAATAAGTGTAGATACACCATATATAATGTAATATTTCAGTTAAATACTTATAAGGTAAGCTCTCATTTCTCAGTTAGTACATACAAAAATTCTGTCTTTACACTTAATTGTGGTGTGTGTGTAAAAAAAAAAAAAAAAAAAAAACCTAATTCACATAAATACAACATTGAAAGCAACTCATTCTATTTGGTGTGAAAATAGTACAAGATAATTAACTGAAAATAGTGTCTTTCAGTAGCTACAATCTTTTGCCACTATTCAGATAACAAATTGATTTCGCTATTAAAAAAAAAAAATTCTATTGAGGTTCTATTGAGGTGGTCCACTCATGAAGTCAGTTTTTGATTTTTTTAAAACATGTGAAGTGTTAATAGCAGGAGACTTGGCGTTGGAATATTAAAACAGGAATAAACTACTACGTCAGAAACGCCAAAGAAAAATTATTGAGGTGCATACAGCTGTTTCGGTAGCCTAAAGCGTACCGTCATCAGTGCAAAGAGAATTCTGAAACTTGAGAAGTGCTCGTATATATAGGAGAGGGACCGGATTTAGTTCAACCAATAGGATTACGGAAGAGGTGGGGAGTGTGGCCAATAGGAATTAAGGAATGTGTAGCTGTGTAAACAGTAGAAAAATTAAGGAAATGTGGACTGAATGTAAAATTTCCAACAATCAGACAAATAGGGAACAGCGAAATCACAATTTACAAGGTTTTTAAAATTTTTATAAATATGAAAAGCTTCAAAGAAATCGAGTTCATGAATGGATTTAGGTTTGCAAATTATTTTAGCTGAATTAAATTTAAAATTATGATTTTCCTCCCAGCAATGTTTAGAAATAGCCGATTTATTGGTTTCTTGTTTGCGGACGTAATTCATATGTTCTTTTAGACGAAATTTAAGACTGCGTTTAGTTTGGCCAATATATGATAAACCACACTGACAGGAAATACTATAAATGCCCCAAGAATTATGCATATCAATAGGATCTTTTAACTGAGAAAAGGTGAGTTTATTGGAAGGCGAAAATATTATTTTAAAATCATATTGTTTGAGAATTTTAGCTATTATTTAAATTTTCTTGCCCCTAAAAAATAAATCTTGCCCCTTGTTATTGAACTCGACTAAATCCCATCTTATCCCTTCTATTGCTAATTGTGCCAGATTTTATGCTTTACCAAAAGTTCACAAACCCAATATTCCATTTCGTCCAATAGTCTCTAATATCGGTACTGCTTCCTATAATCTAGCTAAATTTCTCACCACAATTTTTGCTCCACTTCTTGCTGCTAATAGTTATACTGTTAAGAATTCCATAAATTTTGCAAAAAATATTCAAAACTGCCCTCATACTCATCTCACTATGGTTTCTTTTGATGTAAAATCACTTTTCACTAATGTTCCAATAAGTGGCGCCCTCTGCTGTCTCGAAAATAGATTAAAAGAGTTTCATTTCACCTCTTTCGAAATACAAGAATTAATTTCTCTTACCCGCATTTGTTTATCACAAACCACTTTTTCTTTCCAAAATAAATTCTATCGTCAGTCTGAAGGTTTAGCCATGGGTTCCCCTCTCTCCCCAATTCTCGCAGACATTTACATGCACTATTTCGAAAGCAAGCTTTTTAAGAAAATATCTTTTCCTTTTTGGACCCGTTACGTTGACGACACCTTCACGCTTATCGACATATCTCATCACAATATTGACCATGTCTTAGAAACCTTAAATTCAATTGACAGTAATATCCAGTTTACATATGAAATAGAAAATAATGGCTCCCTAAATCTTCGTCATTTAATCCTTAATAATGCCAATTTCAACTCTAAAAATTTTAAATCAAATCTCAGCCCTGCAGAAAAAAACGCCTTGAAGGAATTAAAATCTAATGAAAATATCATCATTACTAAAGCTGATAAAGGTGGTCAGATTGTTATTTTGGATAAAAAACAATACATCGAAAGTGTTACCGAACTAATTAATGATGGCCCATATATTCCTCTGCCCCGTGACCCCTCTCCTCAAGAATTAAATAAAATTAAATCTGCTATAAAATCTTGCCCCTTGTTATTGAACTCGACTAAATCCCATCTTATCCCTTCTATTGCTAATTGTGCCAGATTTTATGCTTTACCAAAAGTTCACAAACCCAATATTCCATTTCGTCCAATAGTCTCTAATATCGGTACTGCTTCCTATAATCTAGCTAAATTTCTCACCACAATTTTTGCTCCACTTCTTGCTGCTAATAGTTATACTGTTAAGAATTCCATAAATTTTGCAAAAAATATTCAAAACTGCCCTCATACTCATCTCACTATGGTTTCTTTTGATGTAAAATCACTTTTCACTAATGTTCCAATAAGTGGCGCCCTCTGCTGTCTCGAAAATAGATTAAAAGAGTTTCATTTCACCTCTTTCGAAATACAAGAATTAATTTCTCTTACCCGCATTTGTTTATCACAAACCACTTTTTCTTTCCAAAATAAATTCTATCGTCAGTCTGAAGGTTTAGCCATGGGTTCCCCTCTCTCCCCAATTCTCGCAGACATTTACATGCACTATTTCGAAAGCAAGCTTTTTAAGAAAATATCTTTTCCTTTTTGGACCCGTTACGTTGACGACACCTTCACGCTTATCGACATATCTCATCACAATATTGACCATGTCTTAGAAACCTTAAATTCAATTGACAGTAATATCCAGTTTACATATGAAATAGAAAATAATGGCTCCCTTCCATTTCTTGATACCCTCGTCTCTCGCACTGTAAATGGATTTTCAACCACTGTCTATCGTAAAAATTTTGCAGTCTCCCTTCCTCCCCATGCACGTTCATGTCACCCACCTAACCAAAAAATGGCTGCTTTCTATACTTTTGTAAACCGTGCCCTTAATATTTGTTCAAATCCTATTTTATTGAAATCTGAAATTAAATACCTGAAAGCCATCGCAATTGACAGAGGTTATGACCCTTCCATTATAGACAAAGCTATCCAAAAATTACAACTCCCTCGTATTTCGTCTACTAAATCAGTCACATCTAATATCAGTATTGTTTTACCCTATTTTTCTAAAACCAGTCAAACCATAGCTAAAATTCTCAAACAATATGATTTTAAAATAATATTTTCGCCTTCCAATAAACTCACCTTTTCTCAGTTAAAAGATCCTATTGATATGCATAATTCTTGGGGCATTTATAGT
Organism: Salticus scenicus; assembly: GCA_963930645.1. Lineage (NCBI taxonomy): Eukaryota > Metazoa > Arthropoda > Arachnida > Araneae > Salticidae > Salticus > Salticus scenicus. The sequence continues at coordinate 15,357,710 of OZ005658.1, forward strand.
ATTTCCTGTCAGTGTGGTTTATCATATATTGGCCAAACTAAACGCAGTCTTAAATTTCGTCTAAAAGAACATATGAATTACGTCCGCAAACAAGAAACCAATAAATCGGCTATTTCTAAACATTGCTGGGAGGAAAATCATAATTTTAAATTTAATTCAGCTAAAATAATTTGCAAACCTAAATCCATTCATGAACTCGATTTCTTTGAAGCTTTTCATATTTATAAAAATTTTAAAAACCTTGTAAATTGTGATTTCGCTGTTCCCTATTTGTCTGATTGTTGGAAATTTTACATTCAGTCCACATTTCCTTAATTTTTCTACTGTTTACACAGCTACACATTCCTTAATTCCTATTGGCCACACTCCCCACCTCTTCCGTAATCCTATTGGTTGAACTAAATCCGGTCCCTCTCCTATATATACGAGCACTTCTCAAGTTTCAGAATTCTCTTTGCACTGATGACGGTACGCTTTAGGCTACCGAAACAGCTGTATGCACCTCAATAATTTTTCTTTGGCGTTTCTGACGTAGTAGTTTATTCCTGTTTTAATGTGAAGTGTTGTTCAGAAAGGTTATGCTGCATGGACCAAAACAAAAGATAATCGGAAGGAGCAATGTCTGGTGAATATAGTAGGTGGAGTAAAAGACATTTCATCAAAGACCTTTCAATGTTTCCTTCACTCTGTTTGCAGCATATTATTTAGCATTTTTATGAAGCAAAATGACTGTCATACCTCTGAGTATATTGTGGGTGTTTGCTGTTAACTGCAAAATTCAAATTTAGTAATTTTGCATTGTAGCATTCAGTATCCACTAATTGACTCTGTTGTAGCAGCTCATAGTATACCACCCCGATTTAATCCCACTAAATTTCCAGCATAATCTACTTGCCATAAATATCCAATTTTGAAGTTGATGTTGTTTCAGCATGACACCTCTTATGATATTTTGCATTTTAAGAATCCATTTTTCATGTCAAAGTGCAATAAAAAAAAATTACTTGTATTTTTGTCTATATGTTTACTAACAAGGTTACTACAGTATCTGAAAAACAGGGAAAACCTGGAAAACTCAGAGAATTTGAAGATCTATTAAAAAACAGGGAAAACTCAGGGAATTTCAAATTTTATTACAAAAACAGGGAAATTTGAAGTTTTTTTTTTTTTTTTGGAAAACATTGGAAAATCTTTTCATAATCAAATCTTTTTGATCTATTATTTTTAATCTATAAGATCTATTAAAAAATAGGGAAAACTCGGGGAATTTCAAATTTTATTACAAAAACAGGGAAAATTCAGGGAAATTTGAAGTTTTTTGGAAAAACATTGGACAATCTTTTCATAATCAAATATTTTTTTTTATTTTAGTGCTTTATAATGAGTCAATTATGGTTTTTTTCCCCAACTATAGTAAGTTAATAAAATTAATATACCCTAAATATGTTCAACTGTCTTGTAAACATGTTAGATTCTAATGTTGCATGATTGGGTGTCATCTATTTTACTTCTAAAAGACACAGGGAAAACTCAGGGAATTTTTTCTCCTGATTTATGTAGCAACCCTGACTAATAGATGATGCTTCTACATTCAGTGTTTGAATCTACTGTATAAGCACTTAAGAGATGAATCTTCCGTGGAAATACTTCTAACTGTGTATTATCAAAAATTTTTGGTTAACCGTGACCAGGATGCATTTTGTCACTCACCTCAAAATCATCAAAACCAATCTCTGCATGTTTTTTTTTCGAAGAGGGTAATAGCCAAACAGAAGTCGTTGAATGAAAAAAAAATCCAAAAGGGAAAGTTAAATAAGGTAATTTAGACAGACAATATGCACTAAAAATATACAATAAAAACACAAAACACAAATGTAAACGTTTTGAGCCTTTTACAGGCTCCTCATCAGTAAAAAACATCAAGTGTAAATGCAGAGAAGAACAACAGACTTTCATTAAGTGAGTACAATGTATTCATCGGGAACTGTGCATGCCTCATTAAGGGGTGAAAAATGTTGATTTGTGTACCAGCCCTCCAGGAAAATTCTTGAATGATAATTTAAACAATTAGATATGATTATTTTAGTACTGTTAAAATCAGGTAAATGGTCAAATTCTATGGCATGCTGTACAATTTTCGAACGTATATCACTGTTTTTGAAATTTGTTTTATGTTCCTTAATTCGAGTATGAAGAGAATGGCCAGTTTGACCAGTATAAACTGAACTACGAGATTTACAAGGGATGTTATAAATAACACCTGGGCTTTAATTTAACTACGAGACGTAATGATTTTTAAATATTTTAAAATAAGGTATCTGAGTATTTTGCCCAAAATTTAAGTGTGAATATAATGGAATTTGAATTTTTTATTCCCTGTAATGAAACAATAACTGGTAAGCAAATGCGTAGAAGCATTTCTTTATTTTGCTTTTCTGCATTTTTCATTTCAAATTTTGTTTGTTTTAGCTTGTCTGGATAAATTGCTATTGTGCTCTTCAGTACTGCAAAATATTGCAAAAGCGCCCTTCTTTGCTTTACTCCTGAATTTTGTTTGTTCTAAAAATACCAAAAAAGCACTGTTACGTATAATAACAATATCTTTATTTTAAAAATACTTCTTGTTAACTTAAATCTCTAAATATAAACTTTATTTCTTATATAAATCTCCTTTTAAAACTTACCTTTATCAATTTAATCAGTTAAATAAGTTTTTAATAGAAGTTCAATATCTTAAAGTAATTTTCCTCATTTGTTTACTTTTTAAAGTTGATCACGCTTATTAGAGCTATACTTAGCCTGGAATGCTTCGTTGTTCACGTTTTCTCAGAGCTATACTTTAGCCTGGAATGTTTAGTTGATCCCATTTCTCAGAGCTATACTTTAGCCTGGAATGCTTGGTTGATCACTCTTCTTAGAGCTATACTTTAGTATGGATATTTAATTACTGGAATTTTCAGCAGATGGTGAACTCGTTCCGGCGTTCTTTCTATCATCCTCGCATAAGATTATTGATTCCCGGATGTTAGGCGTTGTCTTTGCCGGTTGTTGTTTTACTATAAATATCGGGGATTGTGCATGTGGTGCTCACATTTAGTTTTGTGTCACGTCAGCTTTTGAACGATGTAAATCATTGTCTTTTAATATGATTTTACGCTGCCGGTGTTTATTTTTCGTTTATGTTAAATGTTACTAATGCCTTCCTCAGTGCTACATTTTTATTTTTGGTTTTTCTGGGCCATAGTAAAATGTTTTATCGTTTTATAAAAAACACTTGAGCTGGGTTGAATAAGTTGTAATTTAATATACTGTTAACTTTATTACTGTTGTTGTTAAATTTATATTTTGTTTAAAGTTTTTAATAAAACTGAAATTATAACGTAAATTTAACTTGTCTTCAATTGTGTCATACACTTAAATTTTCATTCAAGTCAAATTCAAATCATACTTTCCACTGTAAGTTTTTTTTAAATGGAAAATGGTTTTTTTAAACCTCTGCTAACTTTAGATATCCAGTAAGTTTGGATAACAAGGGGTTATGGGCCATGCCCAGCCTATAGTTTTATTGACTTGGAGATTTAATCTGTTTTTGTAATCTGAGCATTTTTTTTTTTTTTACGCGTATCTGATTCGGAGGGGCTATTGTTTTTTTTGTAGTTTTTCATTATGGCTCAATCTGCTTATACTATTGAAAAACTTAATGCCACCAATTATAGCAGTTGGTCTGCTGATATTAAATATCTGTTAATTAGTTACGGACTTTGGGATATAATAGATCAACGTAAGTCAATTCCGAAAGAGTCTGAAAAAATTTCAGATGAGGAAATAGCCAAATTTAAAACCCGATCAGATAACGTGTTAGCTACATTATATTTAAATATTCAACCCGAATTCCGGAAATTGGTAGAAAATTATGATGATCCGATCAAAGCTTGGGATGCACTTAAATTAAACTACTTGCCGGATTCGAGGTCATTTCATATGAAAATATTTTCTGAATTATTTGAATGTAAAATTAAACAAAATGAAAATATTTCACTTTATGCTGCCAGATTACTTAGACTTTCAAACCAGCTCAAGGATTTAAATGAAAAATTTGATGACAATACTTATACTTCTTTCCAGTTGCTTAGATATTTACCTAGCAGTTTTGATAGTATTGTCCAAAATATACTGCGTTGGCCAAAAGAAAAATTTAAATTCAGTGATATTGTTAATGAATTGTCCGCTGAGGAGGCACGTTTAAATCTTCGTGATAGTGACAAAGTAAAAACGCCAGGTTTAGTAAATATAGTAACTTCTCGACAAAACTGCACCTTTTGTGGGAAATTTGGCCACCATCAGGCTATTTGCAGACATAAAAGTAGTCAAGATAATGGTTTCACCGATCATCGCCAAGGTAGTGAAAGACAGTTCCAACCCAGGGATTCCAGGAGTGCCTATAGGAGAGGCTTTAGTCCAAGTTATAAACATAGAAATTTCAAGTCACCAGATCGTTTTAGTACTGATAGACCTCATCATGACGCAAGTTACAGCCCCAACAGACCTCAATATGATACTAGACAGTCTGGTTTTTCTGGAGGAAGAGCTCGTCGAAATAGACGTAAGTCTAAAAATGTTTTATTTATTATGCATTCTAACTCTACTGAATCTGAAGAGGGATGTTCTTGGATTTTTGATACAGGAGCATCTCATCACTGTTGTTCCAGAAGGGACTTATTTTTTAAATATAAACCTTTAATTAACGAAAACATGACTGTAGCTGTTAAAGATGTAAATTTTGAAATTGAGGGAATGGGGAAAATAAAATTGAGGTTTGGTCAGAGAATATTCACTTTAGAAAATGTTATGTACTCTCCTAAATTGAGGAGAAATATAATATCTGGTCCTGCTTTGGATAAAAATGGTTGTATATATGAAGGCGGTGGGGGTGAGGTTAAAATATATCATGACAATGAATTTTTGTTTAAAGCCTACTTAAAGAATAAAATCTATTATCTATATCCTAAAATTCCTAAAGTTAATAACAGACATGTAAAATTTGAAAATTTGAATTTAGAAAAAGGGAATAAAATGCAACTTTGGCATAGACGTTTTGGCCATATCAGTCCTGATATTTTGACTCATACTTGTAAAGAAAATGGTGTAAAAGGTGTTTCTGGTCTAAATGATAAAAATTTTGAATGTGAAGTTTGTAAATTAAATAAGTTTAGACACATTTCTCATAAGTCTACTGGTTTTATCAGATCAACACAGCCACTTGAGTTAATTTTTGCTGATTTATGGGGTCCTTCTCATGTTGAGGGGAAACATGGAGAAAAATATTTCTTGTCCATAGTTGACGATTTTTCTAGAAAGGTTGCTCTTTACCCAATTAAGTTAAAATCAGATGCCGCTGATATTATCATTAGACATATTACGCGTGCTGAAAATTTGATTGGAAGTAGAGTGAAATCTTTTCGTAGTGATAATGGACAGGAATTCATGTCAAATACCCTTGAAGATTTCTTTGCGTCTAAAGGAATTAAACATGAATTGACAAATTTGTATACTCCACAGCAAAATGGCGTTGTTGAACGCTATAACCAAACTGTAGCCGATGGTATCAGAACTTTACTACAAGAAAGTAATTTAGGACAGAATTTTTGGCCAGAAGCAGCAACTTATTTTGTTTACACTTGGAATAGGACCTGTAACACAAACTCCACTAAAACTCCCTTAGAACTATATACTGGAAACAAACCCTCAGTCCGGCATTTAAAGCCATTTGGTGTTTTAGCCTATGTAGGTATCCCACGACAAAAACGTTATAAATTAGACCCTAAAGCAACAAAGGGTGTTATGGTGGGTTATGCTTTTAGGACTAGAGGATACAGAATATGGCTACCTGAATCAGACAAAATAATTGAAACACTTAATGTTAGATTTAATGAGAAAGCCAAGTATATAGATCTGAATAGTAGCAGTGGAGCAGTGCTGGAGCCCCAAACTCAGTTCTTTGTCCCACTTTTCCCGAATTCTGTTTCGGAGGAAAATACTGTAGAAGATGTGAGAAGTGCGACCTCTTTCCCTTCTGATATTCAGGACAAAGACAGTTTAGAGGAGGGGTGTGATGGTTTAAAGGTTGTTAACTGGTATAGAAAAGCTGTTCCTAGACAAACAGGAGATAGGACAGATATTTACTACTATGAAGAAGGAAAAACGCAGCGTCTTAGATCCCAAAATGAAGTTCAGGACTATTGTAAAAAAAACAAAATTGTATATGATCCTAAAACATTTAATTTCAGTGGTAGTGACAATTATACTGGTATTGTATCTGAACAGGGTCCAAGTAATAATGTAGTTTTTAGTAATAGTTGACTAGAAGAAATTGTTGTTCCTAAAACGTACAAGCAAGCAATGAAATCTCCCCAGAAAGAAAAATGGCTTGAGGCAATGGAAAACGAGTTAAAAGTAATGAAAGAAAGGGAAGTTTGGGAGCTTACTAGTTTGCCACAGAACTGTAATCCTGTAGGTAACAGATGGGTTTTTGCGATTAAGCGTGATGAAAAAGGTAATATCATTCGTTATAAAGCCAGACTTGTTGCCCAGGGCTATAGTCAAATCAAAGGGGAAACCTACGACGAGACTTTTAGTCCTGTGGTCAATTTTGCTGTGATTAGATTCTTTTTCTCATTGCTCGTAAGTTTTTTAAATTGGACCCATATTCAATGTGATATAACTAGTGCGTATCTATATGCCCCTTTAACTGAAAATATTTTTATGTCTCAGCCAGCAGGATTTATTCAACCAGGAAAGGAAAATTTATATTGTAAATTAAATAAAGCTTTGTAGGGTTTACATCAATCAGGTCGCGAGTGGTTCTTTGAAATCCATAAAGTTTTGATAAAAATAGGTTTTGTTAAATTTAATTCATGTAATTGTGTTTATCTATATAATTATGAAGTTATTCTTTTATTATATGTTGACGATATTGTCATTTTCAGTAAATATAGTAAAACAATTGATAAAGTTTTGAATTTGCTTAAAAGTCATTTTGACCTTAAAATTATGGGAAAAACCAAGAAGTTGTTAGGAGTCGAGTTTGAAGAAATAAACGGTCAACTTGAAATTCATCAACATCAGTATATTGAAGAAGTTTGTGACCGATTTAAAAGTTTTAAATACCCTATTTCAACTCTTCCCATAAGTAAAGGCGTAGTTTATTCTAAGTCAAATTGTCCTAAAAATGATTATGAAATTCAAGAAATGTCAACAATTCCTTACAGAAGTTTACTTGGATGTTTAGCTTTTATTGCAAATAGAACTCGCCCTGATATTTGTTACTCTGTGAATATTTATAGTCAGTTTCAATCTAATCCTGGAAAAACACATTGGTATGGCTTACTAAGATTATTGGGATATGTTCATTATACCAGTCATTTTAAATTAAAATTAAATTGTAAAAGACCACAACTTATAGTTTATTCAGACTCTGATTTCGCTGCAAATAAAGATGACCGTACTTCTATGGGCGGTCAAATTGTTTTGTTGGATGAATCCCCTATAGATTGGAGAACTTTCAAAGAAAAATCTGTCTGCCTCTCAACAATGGAGGCAGAATTTGTGGCTATGACGGAGGCTGCGAAAAATTTAATGTGGTTTGATCGTATTTTAAATGAGTGTGTTGATGGTAACATAATTCCTAAAGTTGAATGTAAAGCTGTTTTATATATGGATAGTCAATCTGCCATAGATTTTGTCAAATCTCCAATTGAAAATTACAGATCTAAACATATTGATATAAAATTATTTTTTGTAAGGGATCTTGTTCGTGATAATCTTTTTGATCTTAAATTTATTAGAAGTAAACTTAATCTGTCCGATGTTTTTACCAAACCCCTCACTCGCCAAGATCTTGAAAATTTTATATTAAACATATTTAATAAATTAAAATAAACTTAAATTTTGTAATTGTATAATTAATATAATATATATCTTGGAATTGTATTTTGTGTTTTTGCAATTATGTATATTTTTCCGTTTTTCCTAAGGTTACCATTATTGAAAGTCCTGGCCAGGCAAATTTTAAGATTGGTTACTTGGGTTATTTCCTGAAATTTTGCATAATTGTAACGTTTAATACATTTCCGTATAAGTTTTTTTAACATGTTTTTTTTTATGAATTAACATGTATCTAGTTTTTTTTAGGTGCCGTTTAGTGGCTTAGATGTAAAGGTTTTTTTTTTCAGGTGCCATATACTGGCTTAAATGTAGCGGTTTTTTTTCAGGTGCCTATAATGGCTTAGATGTAGAGAATTCTTTTCCAGGTGCCGTAGTTGGCTTGTGTGTAGTTAACGATTTAAATTTTTGTACATATTCATGAATTGTTTAAGAAAAATGTATTTGTAATTCGATAATTTTTATAATGAACCCCCTTTTTGAACTGTATTGAAATAGCCATTGTTAGTGGTGGTCGTAATTATTTAAAGTTTCATCTGTGATTGATACGTCGTCTGTACTGACCTGTGGATAATGAAATTTATGTGTAAATTTTTTTTTTGTTTCATGTTAAAAGTGAGTTAACCTTTTTGTGATTTTTTTTTAATTTTATTGTTGAAGTATGTATATGTATGTGTTAAAGATGCTTTTAAAGATTTGAATATTGATTGTTATACTTAACGAAAAAAATTTGTTTTTTTTTAACCTAGCTCAAAGTTGTTTAAATTTATACCTGTGCTTGTTTGGTGTTATGTCAAGTTAACAAGAGGAGGGGCTTTTGTTACGTATAATAACAATATCTTTATTTTAAAAATACTTCTTGTTAACTTAAATCTCTAAATATAAACTTTATTTCTTATATAAATCTCCTTTTAAAACTTACCTTTATCAATTTAATCAGTTAAATAAGTTTTTAATAGAAGTTCAATATCTTAAAGTAATTTTCCTCATTTGTTTACTTTTTAAAGTTGATCACGCTTATTAGAGCTATACTTAGCCTGGAATGCTTCGTTGTTCACGTTTTCTCAGAGCTATACTTTAGCCTGGAATGTTTAGTTGATCCCATTTCTCAGAGCTATACTTTAGCCTGGAATGCTTGGTTGATCACTCTTCTTAGAGCTATACTTTAGTATGGATATTTAATTACTGGAATTTTCAGCAGATGGTGAACTCGTTCCGGCGTTCTTTCTATCATCCTCGCATAAGATTATTGATTCCCGGATGTTAGGCGTTGTCTTTGCCGGTTGTTGTTTTACTATAAATATCGGGGATTGTGCATGTGGTGCTCACATTTAGTTTTGTGTCACGTCAGCTTTTGAACGATGTAAATCATTGTCTTTTAATATGATTTTACGCTGCCGGTGTTTATTTTTCGTTTATGTTAAATGTTACTAATGCCTTCCTCAGTGCTACATTTTTATTTTTGGTTTTTCTGGGCCATAGTAAAATGTTTTATCGTTTTATAAAAAACACTTGAGCTGGGTTGAATAAGTTGTAATTTAATATACTGTTAACTTTATTACTGTTGTTGTTAAATTTATATTTTGTTTAAAGTTTTTAATAAAACTGAAATTATAACGTAAATTTAACTTGTCTTCAATTGTGTCATACACTTAAATTTTCATTCAAGTCAAATTCAAATCATACTTTCCACTGTAAGTTTTTTTTAAATGGAAAATGGTTTTTTTAAACCTCTGCTAACTTTAGATATCCAGTAAGTTTGGATAACAAGCACCCCTTTCGGTCTGTGGAAAACTCTATCTGAATAGAAGACAGTTTTTTTACATTATTTCTTTTTTAAATTTGTTGTTACAAATATGAACATTGATTTGTTTTATAATAAATCGGACACTGATTGTTTTAAGGAAAAACGCAAGCTTCCTAAAAGCAGGAAAATTTTAAAAAAAAAATTTCGGATGGAAGATAAAAGTTTTCCAGAATTTTTTCGGTTAGCTGAATGCCAGTTAACTGTATTTATTCATTTATTAATTTTTTTTTTTTTATCACTTTAACTTAATACAAATGTAAATACATGTTTTATTTGAAAATCATTTTTTATGCTACTTAATTTTAGCAGGAAAATACTTGTCAATTTCTTTTTTTTTTTTTTTTTTTCTTTTTCTTTTTCTTTTCTGATTTTTACTGTTTATGTGCCCCCTTCCCAAATTTATCCTGATTTTCCTGGAAGACCGAGGGGGGTGCTTGAATGGTATTTTACAATATTTCAACTGTGCTTTTGACTGCATTGTTATTAGAGCAATGTAATTTAAGTTGTAGAAATTAAATGATAACTGGTTTTGCTTTGTAACTCCAATTTTTTGTTCTGTGATAATCACTTATACTTACTTTGATAATCATATTTACATTTCTAATAAACATGAATTAATAAAAGATATTTGTGTCTATATTAGATTTTTCAAATTTTTTTAATTTATCAGCATGGAAAAAATAGGTGTATGTCAAAAGAATGACTAAAAACTTTCAGAAAAAGAAATCAACCAAAGAATAACCTGTTTGAATTTCTAAAATAGACTTAAAATTTAATACTTTCAGAACAATTTATATATATATATATAGATCATCTTTATTATATATATATATATATATATATATATATATATATATTAGAATAATTTGTTCTATAATAATTTGATTAATGTGTATTTCTTTGTAAACCAACATATCAGATTTTATGACCTTTTCAACTGCATAAACATTTTTCATTTGAATGAATTGTATGAAATGAATTTGTAGCATGATAGCAGATAGTTTTAGACATTGTAGATTATTTTAGCAACTTAAAAAGAAATACTGGTCTTTAAAAAAAAAAAAAAAAAAAAAAAAAAAAAATTAAAATGCATTTTATGTCTCTAGATTAGTATAATTGTGTATTTTTCATTGTAAATACAAATTTTGCTTATTTCACAAGTTGCTATTATTTACTACAGCAGTAAATCTGGACCAGCATTTTTAATCTTAGTTAAATTTCAGTTTTCTGCAGCTAGGTCTGTTATGTACATCATGTAGACATAACTTTTGTTCTGTTATAAACAGGAGTAAAACTTTTCAGGGGCTATCCCCGAATTCAGGATTTTTTAAATTTCTGCTCTCTGAATTTAATCATTATTATTTTTTATTTTTTTTTCTCTCATTTTGAATATTTAATCTGCCTTAAAATGAATTAAAAACTCTCAAAGTATTACTTATTATAGGTAGCCACATGGTATATCATTAATGAATCTTCCCTACCTGCATGCAAGTAGCAATTTTTCGGATTTTTGCATGTTAGGAGGTTTCACCCCTGCATAAACAAAGTGTCCAGTCATCTATAGATTTGGCAAATATAATGGAAAAATGTAGATAACATAAGTAATTGAATATATATATAATCATATTTTAAAATATCAACTTTTTAATATAATTTTTTATTTCCTTCTATATATATAAGAAGAAAGTATTTGATTCGTGAAAATTTTTGACCTCCGGTTTTTGATAAATTTACACATTTTCAGATGTTGTGAACACGATTTGACCATTTTTAGAAAATGTCTGTGAGTGAGTAAAATGTCGTAAATTTTGTGTACGTTGTATCTCGCAAGCCAATAAATGATATTTAACCAAATTTGGTATTTAGTTGAACCTTGACCTAAACTAGTACTAATTAATTTTTTGGGATTAATTGCTCAACAGGTGGCACTATCATCCTGTTTGTTTAATAATTTTTTATTGTGGCAGTATAGGACAAAATTTCACACAAATTATATAATGATTGCATGTGAGTAAATTCATAGTAACAAAGCATGTGTAAAAATGCTTTTTATCAATTTTAAATAATAACCAGCACTAGAGGTCAAAAGTAAGATTATGTTGCTTTATTTTCTTTTAATATTTTTGTATTTTTAGAGAGAATTTTTTTTTCTTAGGCTTAAAAATGCTGATATTTTAAACTTATTTCAAAAGGAGTATGTCAAGTGGATTATTACAAATGAATACATGAAAGAGTCAAAAAATAGGCTTTTTATTTTGAAGAATAATATGTTTGGGGGGGGGGGGGGGGTATTCAGGGGCAGTTTATCATCCTGACGAAAAAAATGTATTATTGATATTTGCAGTTTAAATATATAGCCATATTTGAAACATGTTTCGAAGGATGTATTTACTTAATCTGAAGACATTTGTGGCTTTTTGTTATGGCTGTGTCTAAAGATTTTATAATAATACCGTAAAATTTCGATAGTAACCTCCCCCCCCCCCCTTTTTTTTCAAGGGGAAATCTGTTAAAACTGGGGGAGGGGTTATAATCGGAAGTTTCTGGAAAAGTATGACGACTTCGGAAGGGGGGGTGGTTATAATCGGAAGTTTCACAATCTTTTTTTTTTTTAAGTATAAATTTATTAATATTATAATATATATTAATGGTTACTAAATTGTATTAACAATATAATAATACTGATTATTATTTATTAAATTTTATTAATAATAAACAACTTTTTTTATTAATCAGTTTAAATTTTTATTTTAACAACAAAAAGAAAACATATTCGGAATAACAGAAACAGACACGAACATGAGATAAACAAATCGTGATCGCGAAGCAAAGCAGTCTAGAAGATTCGCTAGCAGTTAAAAAAACAGTCAATTGCACTGCTATTAACTGATATGAAAGAACAAAACAGGGTGAACAATAACTATTAAAGTTAAATATACAAGTACTGTTACGGAGTCATTATGCTATTTAATGATCTAAAATTAAATAGAGAATTTAAAATTTAGAAAAGAGTTGTGATTTCAAAAACAGAGTTGCATAAGCAAGATTGCGAAAGCCACGGCCGCTTGCGGATAGCAGTTAACGTTTTGGAGTTTAAAGAATGTAAACAACGCCACATTTTTTTATTTAGAGTTATTTTACTTTTAAAAGATGAGTATAAATAGCACTTGAATACATTTACATGCAAATTAAAGTTTCTAAATAAACATATAAGACTTCAGAAGTAAAAAAAAAAGTATGCTTGCAACGCTCATGGGAAAAACGAAAGCTTAGCCACCAAAGGTAAGGGAGGAGGGGTTATAAACGGAATTTTCCGAAAAAGTAAAGTATGTCAAATTTCAGAGAGGGGGGGGGGTTTATAATCGGGAGGGGGTTACTATTGGAATTTTACAGTATATATCTGTATAACTTTTATAAATTAGTAAAAATATATGTAATTTTTATAATTTGGTTTAAATAATCTAATAAAGTGTTATTGCTTGTAATATAAAAATCAATTTGCTTAAAAAAATCCACATGGCAATTATGTAGAATTCAGAGTCAATAAATATGCTTTTTTATTTAAAAAAAGTATTGGGAGGAGGGGGTTCATGGAGCAGTCCCCCTCCTCCCTCACCAGGGCTCCAGAATTTGAAAAAGACTAGTTGTCAGCAAAAATGTCTAGTAACCAGTAATTCTAGTAGCCCAATTTTCAATAGAGAAAATTTGATAGTGAATTTGAATAACATACATCAGTTTCAAGGATTTCCATGAATATTTACAAAATCTAGAGCATGGACAGACAGACGGACAAACCAAAGTCAAAAACACTTAACTTACAAGGGATTCCTATTCCTATTCAAACAAATCGAACCTTAAATTAAAGAACATGGTTGAAAATTTAGGGTAGAGTACAAATTTGCTGGTTAGTGAGAAAGATCATGAGATCAAACCTTGATGACTACTCTGTTTATTATTATTATTATATATAAATTAAATAAAACAAAATATTAAAATAAATGAATAAATTTAACTAATGAAATAAAACAAAATATTAAAATAAGTGAATAACTTAAGAGAAAAAATTACTAAATTTAATTAAGGAATTAAAGATACTTTCTATAAAGATACTATTAAGAAATATAAGGGTAACTTTACCTCTTTATGAGGAAAAAAATTATGTTTAAATTTATGAATTAATTTTCAAGTTAATAATGACTATGGTTAGAAGTAAGAAAATGATCAAAGCACATAAGCACTTTTCACAATCAGAACATCATATTAAAGAAAATTTATCACAAAACAATCTTGTTCAATGTTGAAACACGCATCACGAACATTTTGGAAATTATTGGGATTTTCTTTGAGATCACCAACATTGTAAAATGCATACATAACTAGATTTTTAAATTTTGGAGATGTACACATATGCAAGGGCCAACAGAACAACAAGTAATTTTTTTTTTTTTCCTTTTATGTATGAATAATAACGTGATTAAAAGCAGCTGAAAAAAAAAGTGCAATATAAATATTATTTTCTACTCTGTGTTTTCGACTATGCTTTTTAATTTAAGCTTGGTTTGGTTTAAGTAGGAATTTTACCGATTCATACTTCCCTTGTAAGGGATCCAGACTTTTTACAAATATAAAATATATGTACCAAAGGGTTTGTACTGTTACAGTATAACTTTATTTTTATTTTATTAAATCATCATATTGGTCAAATTTCACATAGTATTTTTGGCACCACAAGAAAAAATGGTTCTTGTATAAGTTAAGAACCCCTAGTAAGATTATTGCCAAAAGACAATTTTTTTTTAATAAAAATTGGTTTTTTGGCTTAAGCTAAATTTATAAATCTGTGATAAATATGTTATACATATTATAATTAATTAATTCCATTTCTCCAATATATGTAGAAAAAGATAAAGAAAAAAAAAACACAGCTAGCAGAACAGAATAAAGAAAAGTGTTTAATTTTAGAACCAGTACAATAACAGGGTTGCTACAGCACCTGGAAAACCTGGAAGACTCAGGGAATTTGAAAATCTATTAAAAAACAGGGAAAACTCAGGGAATTTTAAAAATTTATTGGAAAATTCAGGGAAATTTGAAATTTTTTGGAAAAACATAGAAATAATTTTTCATAATCAAATATTTTTTTTTAATTTTAATGCTTTATAATGAGTCAATTATGTTTTTTTTTTTTCCCGAACCATAGTAAGTTAATAAACTTAATATACCCTAAATATGTTCAATTGACTTGTAAACATGTTAGATTCTAATGCTGCATGATTGCTTGTCATCTATTTTACTTCCAAAAGGGACAGGGAAAACTCAGGGATTTTTTTCTCCTGATTTGTGTAGCAACCCTGAATAATCAAATGAAATAATTAGAGTAATTTAATGAAGAAAAATATTTATTTTTATAGATAAAAATGTGTAACTATTTATTAAGTACATTAAAAAAAAAAAAGAAAGAAAGAAAGAACAGTTTTCAAGCGTGTTTAGTGCCTAATCAATTTTTGAGCTTTGGATAAATCAATCCAAATGATGAAAATACGTGTTGTATGCTTGCTAAAGATGCTTTAGCAAAGTGAAAAACATAAGTAATCTTCATAAAATATAAACAAAATAGACACTAGTGGAAAGAACAGAAATAAATAAAAAAAAGCAGAGTATCTTTTGTGTTTGACAAAAACAATATATTAGTAGATTATTTAATGCATCTTTTTTTGACAAGCAAATGTATTTAAACTCTGCTTGATTAAAAATAAACATGTACAAACATACATATATTTAGCATTATGTGTATAAAAATGAACATTGTGTAAGAACAAAATAAAAGAAAATCTGAAAATTGTTTCTTTTGGAAAGAAAAAAAAAAACACTAAGTGGTGGGGGAAAAAAAAAAAAAAAAAAAATGTGGTTTAAACTGCTGAAGCCTGTAATAAAATAAAGTAGAAATTTTTGATTTATGTAAGACTTATTTGTATTTTTTAGTTAATTTACAAAATTTAATTATCATATTTGTCTTGTAAATTTATTTTGTTTGACAAATATATAAGTATTAAAAAAAAAAAAAATGTTAAAACTGGTGAATGGACCAGTGACTTAATTTTAACCCCCACTTTGTATTACAAGAGTAGTTTTGTTGGAACCCCGAAAACTCTACACGTTGGATGCATGAGTTTTTTTAAATATATATAGTAGGGCTGTGCCGATTAATCGGTTCGGTTAATCGATCAATGCTTAGTCCCGATCAATTTTTTTAATCGAGTTAATCGGATCGATTAATTCGATTAAAAATTTTCAAAATTCGATTAAAATTTTCAAACTACGAATTAAAGTAAAAATGTTGTTCTTCCTACAAAATATTTTTTCACATATTTTGCTAACGAATATTCTAAGAAAAATCCATCAAATAATGAAAAAGCAAAAAATAAAAAAATAAAATAAAATAAAACTAATAAATAAATAAAAATAAAACCTCTCAAAAAAAGTTGTTGCACTTTTGTTGATAGAGAAAATGGGGAGGACAGTTATTAAACAAAATGCTGCTTAGCAACACCACCTGTCTGTAACCTTCTACAGAAAATGTTGGCTAGGGTAATAGTACTCTCAGAAACAAGAAGCTTTAAAAAAATAGAAATGCAAAGATAAAAAAAAGAGAGAGAGAGAGAGATTGAGATTTCTATTATTCCTCTGATGGGGGAAATGTCAACAGAGTTTCACAGTATCTTCAAGCGTTTATTGTCTGTTTAGAATTGCTGATAGTAACTATTGAAGTAGAAACAGAAAATAACATTCTGTGTTCTAGTCCGAAGTGACAAAGAAGAACTAAAATGTACGAATTTGAGATTTTTATGATAATGATATGGAATTTTGAGAATTCATTTAAAAATAGTGACAAGCGAGATGGACAAGGCCTGCAAATATAAAACTAAAATATGTGTAAATTCATTAATGTTTCTTTCAAAATGAATCGAAAAATTAATTCATTAAAAAAAAAAAATGAATAAGTTAAAATATTTATATAAAATGAACACTTAAAGTTACCAATTATTATTCTGAAAATGGATTTAAATTTCAGTTATGAAACAGAATTTCAGTTATGAATTGATTAGACAATTTTTTTTTCAGTCAAACTTAGGAATAATATATATATATATATATACAATATAAGAGTTTTATTCATCATTGCAATAAAATTATATAAAGAAAAATGAAAACCGATTAAAAATCCGATTAATCGACCGATTAATCGATTAATGAACTACGATTAACCCAGTTAAGACTCTTAATCGATTCCCACCCCTAATATATAGGTTTAGAGGTAAGGCTGGTTGACTGTGTTTAGATCCTAGACCTGGGTGAAATGCCATCTGTAGATTCTTCTTAAAGGATCCTATCCTTAAGCCTTTATGCAAATTTCAGAAAAACAGGCTCAAAACCAGATTAATCATTTTCACAACCTTATATGCTATCTGAGAAATATAATGCTTAATGACAATTAGCATCTGTAGTTTAGAATGGTGACTGATTATGTTCTGTGTTGACAGTAAAATACTGAATTTTCTTTGTATAAATATTTAATATGAAAAGATACTGTTTAATATAAATTTTCTTCAGACGGGGCATAGGCTGAACCTTCCTAGGATTTATTTATAGATATTCTGCTAAAAACTGTGACACTCTTAGAATAGTTTTATTAGCTTTTACTTAGTTTTAGATAGATTCCAGAACTGTATTTATTAGATCTAAGTTTAGACAAAAATAAAAATGACAGGTTTTTTTTTTTTTTTTTAATGCTGTTTTTGATTATTGGTTGTCTAAAAACTGAATGAATTGAAAAACAGATTTTTTATGAGAAAATAACAAATAGCCTCCTCTAGTTTATACTAGAAATCCTTCAGTAAACTAGAGATACGACAATGCTGGCAATGAATCCTGATTCGTCCAAAGCTACTTTCGACCGCCTGAGGGAAGGCTGCAGCACCAACATAGACTTGGCGGCCACTGCACTAGAACACCTTCAAACAAAACCACTTATGAAACATACAAATAAATAGCCCATACTGTGCTTATGCGCCGTGGTTAGGAATCCAGGTTGCCATAGTTTGGACGAAATTTAATCAGCCCACCATTTTTTTCCGTCCACTGTGCAAGCGCACTAAGCTCTTGTCTTATCTCTGGTTTACTAAAGGATTTCTAGTTTACACAGATGTTATAAAAATCATTTGAAAATTAGAAAGAGTATTAAGTTTAGATTACTACTTGGCATATTTTTTCAAAATTTGGCAAGAGGACCGTGCACTGTAAATATCAAGCAACATTTTAAAAAATATTTTAGTTTTTTGATATTATTGAGATTATAAGAAGTCTAGTGCTAGCATATTTTGGCAACAATGTCAATTGGTTCCCTGTTAATGGAAAAGTATCTAAATTTCCAAATTGAGGTTAGAAGATCAAAGAGATGAATTAAATGTCTTACATTTGAATTCTGTGCAGTAGGGGGGGGGGGACTAAAAATTGGATATTTTAAGTAAGCGACTTCTAGTAGCAAAAAAAAAAAAAAGTACTTTGGCATCCTTAATTTGGCATCCTTGAAAAAAAAAGATCAAATTTCAAAAAAAAATTTCACAAATATTATTAATTTTTGTTCTTCCAAAAATTTTTTGAAATTTGACCTTTGGTATGGTATTAGAACAAAAATTACTAACATTTGTATTTTAATAAACAATTTTGAAATTTGACCTTTTTTCAAACTTTGAAGATCATGTGCTAACTAAAGATATAAATATATATACCATAAAATCCCAAAGTAACCCCCCCTTTTCCAAAAACGTAGTGATGCTGATCTTGAAGGCTTGAAGATTGAAAAAGGGTTTGAATGGAATGGTGAAAGACAGATTTACCAGCGCTTTATATGTATGCCCGGTGATAGGATGGATAAAAAGGGTGAAGAGGTTATATTTAAGAAAATAGAATAATTTTACTTTTGGCAAGAAAGACGGGCTTTCGTTCGAGGGAGGGGTGACTTCCAGAATTTTACAGCATATATATTTTCTTATTTTTCCCGAACAGAGGATGCTAAAGTACAACTTTTATTTTATTTATTTTTTGCTATTAGAAAGTCGCCTATATAAAATATCCTTTTTTTTATTTAGCCCATCCTACTGTACAGTTTGTATTGCAACCCTAAAAACTGGTTCAAATGAAATGTAGCCTAAACTTTGAGAGTAGCCTAATCTTCCAATGGAAAATTATCATGCTCTTTGACCATGGACAGAAGTTTGGATTACATTTAACGATTTAATTTTGAGCGATAATGGATTCACACTGCACACCTTGTTTCAAGATTGTTGCCATCTCTGTAATCTTCTAACCCCTTTCATAAAACTTTAAAAAACGTATAATTTCCGAAACGGCGTTGTTAGCCTGTTTGTTCCATAATAGTCAATTAAACTGCTGAATTTCATACCTCTACATACAGTAGATTTCTCTGTCTATTGCATGTTCATATGCACTTCTTTCATTTCAATATCAGAAACTGTAGCATAGCAATGAATATTATAGATTATTTAAACATTTTAAAAAAATTAAAAATTAAAATGTTTTGTTTCAATATTCAGACAATGAAATCTCTCTTGGGTTTTCACTAGCCTTGTGCAATCTGCTTATTATTATTATTATTATTATTATTTTTTTTTTTTACAAATGACTGTCATAGATGTATATAAATTTGTATACATATTATATACAAACAAATTGAAGTTAGGTATATTAAAATTTCTTAAACATTATAAATATATGTATATAATTTTTTTGAAAAATGTTTATTAAAATGCTTTCTGCTAACTAATTTTAACCCCTTCCCTCATTTTTACATTATTATAGTTTAACAAATTTGGATATTATTTTATGGGTTTATTGTTGAAATAATACCCAATTATTCTTTTTAAAATATGTTTATATACTGAAACTGAATACTAATTTTTAAACATTCAAACATGAAAAATTATTAAAAAAAAAAAAAAAAACACCTTAATACTGAATCTATAAAATAAATAATACAAAAATGTTTTGAATATATTTTTAAACTATAACAATATAAAACTGAGGAGAAAGGGTGGGGGTTAGCAAAGAGCATTTTAAAAATTTGAATTTTATTTTGTTAAATTTAAATAGTTTTTGAGAAATTTTAGTATACTTATTATTGTTACTATTCAAAAAACATACAGTGGGTGATAAAATTATTAAAATATTTTTTTGATTTTGACATATTTTTTATTTTGTAGAGGAAAAAAAAAACGGGATGAAATGATCTAAGACTTCAGATTTAGGAGAGACTGGGGCACGGTGGACCATTTTTTCACTCTTAATTTTTTTTCACAAAAGACAGAAAAGCTATGTACTAGAAAAAAATAGAAAACTATCTCTAAACCCTTCTTGACATGTCTTAATTTTTTTATAACAATATTTCCAATATGTTATGAATGAAAAAATAAATTGTGAGCACGAGCAAAGTGGACCACTGTGCCCCATCACCGGGGTACAGTGGACCATCCTCTTTTGTTTGTATTAAATTTATAAATTACTATTTTTCTCTCTCTAAAATTAGTTTCTTATACTATTCTAGTCTAAAGAGCATAATTCAAGCATTTTCATGAAATAAAATAAACAAATAAGAAATCAAATCTCAGTAAGAAAATTGATTAAGTTAAAATAGATACTCTTTTTTATTCTTTTATTAATATTATATGAATAAAATATTTTTTTTAATTCAGATATTAATAAATATTATACTACTATTCAAATATTTAATATTTTAAAAATTATTTTAAGATATAATTAATTTACATTATATTTATAGGATAAATTTAACTAAAATAGATTAAGCTACTTCTTTTGCTTTTCACATGTGATATCTAAAAACAACAATAATAATAAATTATTCCTACTATTTATTAAATTAGATATTTTTTCTTCTATTAATGCTATATAAATCAAATAGTTAATATATTTAGATATTAATTATTATTATATTACTAATTTAATTTAGAAATTTATTCATCAACCTTGAAAGTTCATTTCAGAAAATTTTGGAGTGAAAGGCTGATTTTTTATACCAACTATGTGAAAAATACCAGAGCCGGGAATCAAACAAGGGCCTTTCGCTTTACGTGCAGATGCTCAAACCAAGTTGTGCCATGAATATTAATGTCACTTGATATAGCTGTGTTTACATACTCGGTGACTTTGCCAACGAATGTTATGTGAGAAATGCCTAGCTGGTAATCAGCCTGGGTAGCTCAATGGTTTGAGCATTGGCACGTAAAGCGGAAGGTCCGGGTTCGATTCCCGGCTCTGGTATTTTTCATATAGTTGGTTTAAAAAATCAACCTTCCACTCCAAAATTTTCTGAAAATTATATTACTATTCAAATATTTATTATTTTCAAAAATTTATTATATTTTTTTATTTTATTATAATATTAAGATATTTATCATTTTGAGATATTAATACTTTACATTATATTTGTATCTATAAATTTAACTTAAACAAATATAAGTATTAAATCTAATTTGTACTTTTAGGCACATTGGAACCCAGACAGCACATCGCCTCTCCAGGATATCTTCAGGATGTCTTCTGGATGAAAAGGCATCCCAGAAACGTCCTTAAGATGTACTGTGGATATGTTAAGCCTAACTGTGCTGTTAGGGAAGGTGGTCCACTGTGCCCCATATAGAGGCGGTCCACTGTGCTCCAGGCCAGAGTAAAACAAATAATATATAGACTACAAATATGCTAATAATTTTTAGGAATTTAAAAACAACAATATCTTGCTTTCTTTTAACAGCTATATAGTATTTATAGTCACTAGTTCAATCTTTATAAAATTTAAAAAACTTCAATGTGGAAAAATTATTTTGAGCAGCTCAAAACATAAAAACTGCTCAAAATGGTTACCTTACTATTTACCATGTGGTTTTTTTTGGCTGCATACAACTAGTACCATGCTGCCATACATGAGTACCTATATGAACTAAAAGAGTTGAATATTATTAGATTTAAATAGGGGTAGTCCACTGTGCCCTGCCCTCCCCTACAAAGAACATTTAAAAACTCACATTTTCTACTATCAGTGTAGTCCATAGTGTAAATAGGGGAACAACCACAAATTGAAGAAAAGCACAAATACTTTAGATCACCTTGTATCATAAAAAGCTGCAAGTGGCTTGTAACTTTAACTTGCACATACTATACAATACAATATTTCTGCGTTTTGTTTCGAGAATTGCACAATTATTTAGGCAGATATAAAAAAAATTTCAAAAATTATTAATTTTTTTAGCAAGTTTTTTGCTTATAACTAGAACGGATTTCCATAAAATTTTACAAAACTTGCAGAAAAATTTTCAAAACTTTACAGAAACATTTTTCTAAAGCATAAAATTCACACGTGTAATATTTGCTGACATATGAGCATTTATAATAAATATTTTTTTTACTGTGAATGCGTGAAAGATAGAAAAATTTTTACTGCATAGGTTGAAAGCTAGATGCGAGGGTTGTAAATTAAATAATGGCAACTTAACCTTGAAACTCGCAGAAGGGCGGGCATGCGCAAATAGGATATGGGAGCGGTGAGGTGGTGCTGTTGTCGATGTGTAGCGTGCAAAAAACAGTCGATCTGCTAAGAAGGGTAGTTGTTGTGTGGCGTTAAAGTGAAGAGTTTCGTTTCCATCGCTCTAAAGCATGTTTTCAAAAGGTGATCAGCGGTCGTGGCTTAAAATCGAAGTTGCCCCAAGGCAAAAATGCAACAGAATGCTATCGAGGATTAGTGGAAGCCTGTGGAACAAATGCTTTACCGTATAGGACAGTAGCACGATGGGTTCAAGCATTTCGTTCGGGTCGGAATGAGACTGCGGATTTGCAACAACAAACATGCTTTAGAGCGATGGAAACGAAACTCCTCACTTTAACGCCACACAACAACTACCCTTCTTAGCAGATCAACTGTTTTTTGCACGCTACACATCGACAACAGCGCCACCTCACTGCTCCCATATCCTATTTGCACATGCCCGCCCTTCTGCGAGTTTCAAGGTTAAGTTGCCACTATTTAATTTACAACCCTCGTATATTGGGCAACTTTTGTCGAAAGTTTATTTGAATTGAGTAAAAATTAAGATAATTGTTAGCAAAAAAAAAAAAAAAGCTAGATTTTAGGTATTTTTCAGAGTTGAAATTTCATGAGAGTTTTTTCACATACTACATAATTAATCTAATGATCCAATTATTTCAAACATGTTACAAAAGTTCTTTTTTGTGAAAAACCCCTTATAAACTCACAAATCTGAGTAAATAAATATGTTAGAGATACAAACCTTTAAGGGGTTTTTCACAAAACAAAAGAACTTTTACAACGTGATTGGAATAATTGGATCTTCAAGTTAATTACACGTCATGGGAAAAACCAATTAGGAAATTTCAACTCTGGAAAATACCTAAAATTTATTAACATTAAAAATATATACATCCTTTAAATAACTTCATGTCTTCTTCGGCTGA
Source organism: Salticus scenicus (assembly GCA_963930645.1). NCBI lineage: Eukaryota > Metazoa > Arthropoda > Arachnida > Araneae > Salticidae > Salticus > Salticus scenicus. Next base: position 15,381,018 of record OZ005658.1, read on the forward strand.
AAAAGACATGAAGTTATTTAAAGGTTGTATATATTTTAATGTTAATAATAGTGCTTCATGATATCTTTTTGAAAGTTCCTAAAATTTTTCTTTTGTCAACAATTTGCATAATTTTTACTCTATTCAAATGAACTTTTGGCAAAAGTTGCCCAATATATCTAGCTTTCAACGTATGCAATAAATTTTTTTCTATCTTGTGCGTTTGCACAGTAAAAAATTATTTACTGTAAATGCACATATCTCAGTGAATATTACACGTGTGAATTTTATGTTTCAGAATTATGTTTTTCTATTGTTTTGCCAATTGTTCTGGAAGTTTTGTAAAATTTTATGGAAATCCATTCCAGTTATAAGCAAAAACTTTCCAAAAAAAATTAATAAATTTTGAAATTTTTTTTATATCTGCCTAAATAATTATGTAATTCTCGAAACAAGGCATAGAAATATTGTATATAGTATGTGCAACAAAGTATTAAAGTTACAAGTCATTTTAAAAGTTGCTTAGTTTGATATATAAAATACAGTGAACATTTTTACTATGACATTTATATATTCTATAATATTAAAAGTTGATATATATATATATATATATATTTTTTTTTTTTGTAATTAAGATTATTGCTTTTAATGTTTCGTGAAATAGTAAGCAAAGAATATAATTCATTAATTACAAAAAGAAATCGTATTTATAGTGGTAAATTTGTTCAGGATTTAAAAGAAAAAAAAAAAGGTAATATTTAATGTTTTTGATATTTTATTAAAATTAAAAATAGCATGCTTCCGATGTCTGATAAAACATTTTAATTTATGGTAATAAGCTTATATTGAAAATGAAGATGAAACATACACATTATGTATGTACGTATATACATACATAATGTGTATAAAAATTGCACACATATGTATGAAATAATATTCCAGAAAATTTGATTGGAGTTCAGAAGATTTTGTTTCACTCAGAAATCACCCCTGTATATTTATTACAAGAAACTGAGTTGCATTTTTCATTTTCTATAAAAGTAAAAGATATTTTATAAAAATACCTTTGAGGTTGGCATTTTCAACCTACATTTGACGCATAATAAATTGGTGACTTTAAGTAGTAGAATGATTTAATGATTCTTTATTTCTTTAATTTATTAGTATTGTAGGATATTTGTTATATTTTTTCATGTACAATATTGAATTAATGTTTCGTTAATATTTGGTCACTATCTGATAACCAACTATGTTTATAGAAATACATCATTGTGATGCAGAAGCTTAACTTCATATATTGCTTTCATTCATTTCAGTGAACATTAAATTGAATATCTAAGTGTGAAAACAATGGACTATAATATATGCTGTTATAAATCTCAGTGGATTCATTATAGACAAATAGAAATGAAAAGTTTCAAATGTCTAGCTAGTCGGGAAGTTAGTTAAAAGTCGATTGAAAGATTTGTACTGGACAAACTCAATAAAAACATGGTAAAAAGAGATGACAAAATATGCCATGCACAAAGAGTTTCATAAATTTGTTTTAGGAAAAATTGAATAAATGAGAAACGAATCTGTGAGAAACGACTTTTTAGATATATTTGATTACAACTCAACTCTTGTGTTTTGCTGTGATTTTTCTACCATATGCATGAACAAGCATCTATGATGTCAAAGAAAAATTTTTCCTAAAACAAATTTATGAAACTCTTTGTGCATGGCATATTTTGTCATCTCTTTTTACCATGTTTTTATTGAGTTTGTTTGTCCAGTACAAATCTTGCAATCGATTTTTAACTAACTTTCCAACTAGCTAGACATTTGAAACTTTCAGGACAGCTCAGATCACGGTGACAATACATTTTTTAATACTTTTAGTCAACTGTTTCAGGTTTCTACTGCCTTCGGCAGCATTTATATGATTCGACAAAAAATTAATTTAGCTAACTTCCCGACTAGCTAGACATTTGAAACTTTCAGAATAGTTCAGAACACAGGGAAAATGCATTTTTAAAATATTTTTAGCCAATTGTTTTGGGTTCCTGATGCCTTCGGCAGTGTTACCAGTACAAGGCTTGGCTTGCAATCGATTATTCATTAACTTCCTGACTAGCTAGGCATTTGAAACTTTCAGGATAGCTCAGAACACGGTGACAATACATATTTTTAATATTTTTAGTCAACTGTTTCAGGTCCTTACTGCCTTTAGCAGTGTTTATATGATTTGACAGAAAATTTATTTAACTATCTTCCCGACTAGCTAGGCATTTGAAACTTTCAGAATAGTTCAGAACACGGTGAAAATGCATTTTTTAAATATTTTTAACTAACTGATTCGGGATACTGCTGCCTTAGGCAGCATTACCAGTACAAAGCTTGTAATCGATTTTATAATAGCTCAAAACACAATAGCAATGAATTTTTTTAATACTTTTAGCCAATTGTTCTGGATTCCCACTGCCTTCGGTAGCATTTATATGATTCAACAGAAAATTTAAAAACATGGTATATAAAAAGTTCTTTTTATCTTGTAATTATTCATGTTTCAGCAACAATCTTCTATTTACTTTTACCAGTAGCACTGAGAACTCATTTTACTCTTTGCTTTTATAAAGTTTCAAGCATCAACAGCTGGTACTATTTCCTAAGGATTTTGTATTGATATGAAAGAAATTGAAAGAGAAATATTAATAAGATTTGGATTGGATTGTATACATATTGACAGTATACAAGGAATGAATGGCTATACTTTCAAATTCACATTACTTTGTTATATAAAAACTGTGTCAGGGATTTCCTTGTGTTTTAATATCAAATTGCAGTGATCAGTCAGTGTTATCAATATTTTTTTCTACTGTTAAAACAAAAACTGGATAGAGAAAACCTAATGTGCTCTTGTTAGACATGACTGAAGCATTTTTACTTGAAATTTAATTAATATTATTAATACTGTAATTTATATTCTAGTAGTATTAATACTTGGAATTTAATAATGGTTAAGTCAAAAATGTGACTTCTCTGTGCAAGGCATGTTGGCAGAGGTTGGAGGAAATTTTTTTAAAAAATAAAGGGTCAGAAAAATCAAACAAGTGCAGTGCATATAAAATCTCACACGAACTTTTACAAGAGAGAGATAGAAAGACTTAATAATTTGGTGAGATCAGCATATCAGCAATAAAAATTTTCAAGTAAGATTCTGATATGATTTGTTTTGCTAATTATTTTTAAACTTACTGATTATTTTCAAAAATACATCATCCAAGGTTTATTCTCTTAGATTTCACAGTGGTGTTGATAAAAACATGCACTCAGAACATATACATGGAACACTAAAATACGCCTATCTTACAGAAAAAATATTAAAATATTAGATAAAGCTATACATGGTATTATGAGATTTGTAAGAAATAAAATGTTGAATAAATGAAATAAGAGATAAAAGAGACACATTTAAAAAAAAGAAAGAAAAGAATCATTCTTGGAAATTACTGCTAAAGAAATTGGGTGGTCATTCTTATCACCAAACAACATAGAATTCTATGAAATTAAAGATAATAATAAAGATTCCTCTTGTCAATTAAGGTGATATGACAGCAATATCTGTATATATATATATATAAATTACGTGTCACGATGTTTGTCCGAGGTAAACTCCTAAACTAAGGAACCGATTTTAATGAAATTTTGCACACTGTGTGCAGTTTGGTCCAACTTGAGAGATAGGATAGTTTTTATCTCAATTTATTGTCACAATATTGTTTTATTGCAATTATTTGTTAATTATAGACCTTTATTAAAGTTGCTCCAAAATATCTGTGAGTTCCATTAATTTAATTGTTGCCAAAAAAAAAAAAAAAATACGAGTTCATTTTCTTTCGACATAAAAATAAATACATTTAATCAAACGTGAACGTTAAAAAATTATAAAAAGTTAAATTATGCATCTCACGAAAATTGACGTCATAATCAATTTAAAGATTTTATACACATTGATAAAGTGCTAATGTAGTTCTATCATAGATATAGTAATATATATAGATCTCTCATCCCCATGTTATCGTACAAAGGTTTTTGATGCCGAAAAAAAAAAAAAAAAAAAAAAAAAGCTTTGGAAACAGCCATTAAGTGGTATTGAAAAAAAAAAAGAAAGAAAAGAAAGAAAGAAATATGAATTTGAAACTGTATCTGGAGTCTTCCATTCCCCTTTAGCAAATAAATTATTCATAAATTTTATTTGCTAAAATATTAGTATGTATTCCCGTGTGTATTCACTCGGGGAAAGACGGCCATATTTTGGTAAAAACGTCGTCTTTCCCAAATGAAAAGGAATAACTTTTTTCTCCCTAATAATCACTCTATTCTATATATGCTATACTATATCTATGAGTTCTATACGCAAGCGAAGTGTGACTCACTGGCCGTCTGTGCAGCCAAGAAAAAGATTTCCTATGTTAATTGCCCACTGGATTTTTTGTAAGAAATTATTAAAAATCGAGGAAATTTATTTCATGATTTTAATCCTTGTATTTGGGTATAGATATGTATTAGTTATCGAGGGAGTTAGATTGAATTATTTTGCTGTCAAATTGACAAAATTTTAAATTTAAATTTCAAAACTCTGTCGCCCTTGGTTTTTATTATTATTATTATTATTATTTGGCGATCAAAAGCGTAACACGAAAATATACATGCCAGATGTATGCATTGTACTAAATGTAATATGTGTTATTCATTGTACGTATGTATGACATGAAATATGTATTGTACGAAATATTGTTTCATATTATTCATTACTGTTTTAATATAAGTTGTTAAAATAACCATGATTTTTGAAAGGAATTAAATATTTTCGCCAGATAATTTGGCGATATTCTTTTTTTTTTCGCCAAGGATGACAGAAATGAAATCTATTCCGCTGTAAAATATTAGTATCTTACATCAGATATTTTATTTAGACATTTGAAAACAAATTTGACTTCAAACTATGATCCGCGATTGTAATGAAATGCTCGCCCTCTCGCGGGCTAAGGTGAAATTATCACACCACTGATAGCTTTCACGCTGAAACAATGATAGAACAACAAGAAAGAACAATAATAAATGCACGTGGCTATTATAATTTACTAACAACTGCAGTTGAGAAAGTGCCATCTATCGATCATTACAAACGCGGATAGAATATTTATCATTTTCCTTTTAATTAGTATATTATTAGTATATTAAAATTTAAAAGCATGGTATATAAAAAGTTTTTTTTTTTTTTTTTTTTTTTTATAATTATTCTTATCTTAATCCTCAATGTTTCCCATCTTTATTAACTTGAATTTACTATTAAAATTTTAACATACTCAAAAACTTCTCATCACTTCGTTAAAATACACTAAACTTTTCCAAAATCTTTTTCTATTTAAAATGATACATGTATTTACTTTAAATGTCCAATATTTCATAAGATTTCCAATTTTAAAGTTTTAAAATATTTATCAAATTTACTTATTTTTCTGTTTTAGCCTTATTGTTTTCCTTTTTATAACTACAGCTGTTGCCCTCTTTAAAATATTTAAAATGATGAGGTCATTTTATAGTAAAATTATCCATTATAGCATATATTATATTTCACTCCTCCATAAAAATTGATTTTAAAATCGTCTGTTTCTTTTATACTTTTATTTTAATAGAATTTTAATAGAATTTAATTTATATATTAGTCATTTTAGCAATTTTATCCAAAGTAGCATTAGAAATAATATATATCACTTCTCCATTAAAATTTATAGGACCCTACAATAAAATTAATTTGTGCTTAATATCAACACTACGAAAATTTTTATCAATTGCTTCCAAATTTTGACCTAAGTTTCAAATCTCAACCCTGTGGATTTTTTCATCGGCTACAACGTTTTCGTCTTCGTTCGTAAATAATAATTTGACTGTACTAAATAGTTTACAGCCGTATAATTCAACGTATAACTTAGTCACAGCAACGCGTGGCCGGGTCTGCCAGTTTCCATATATAAATATATATGCAATTGTGTGGATTCTTCAATTAAATATAATCTGTGTAAACATATTATTTGCAGAAAGGAAGTCCATCTTTTAATATAGCTGCTTCTACATCTAATCAATTTCCCCTTGTAATTGATAAAAATTAATTAATCCTTAATGAAATAGCCAAGACAGTCCCCCAAAAATCTTAGCTTGTCACTAAAACATGGAATTCATTTACACATTGTCTGCATTCACTGTTAAGATAACACTGCTCGGCATAAAAATTGCCTCTGACACCATTTCAGCATATTTTTATATAAAATGACCTCCTGAATCCGAATAGGACGCCCATTTTGCCTTATCACCCACCATTTTGTAGGGATGGCCCCCTATTTTTATCATCATTTTTTGGTGATTTTATGGCTATAAATTTGATTTTTAGGAGGGGGAGGATTATTTTAACCGTTAAATATCTTCTGAGGGGCTACAGAGTTGGAAAATTCTAAATAATCGACATTTGCAACAAGGGAAAAAATTTGGGGGGGGGGGGGGAGATTTACCACTGAAATTATGCATTATATATCTTATATTTTTTTAATCTGTTATTAATGTTATTTTTTAAACTTCATTTTTTTTTTTTGTTGTTTTTTTTGTTTTTAGGCGTCAAATTAATTATTTTCCATTCTTCAAATCAAATTCTTGGTCCTAAAATTATCGAACGGGGAAAAAAATTGAAGGACGGGTGGTGTATCTAGAAAATGGTGGGTGACTGGGCAAAATGGGAGTCATTTTCGGATTTAGGAGGTCATTTTACATAAGAATCAGCAAAAATGGTATCAGATCTCGATTTTTTTTTTTTTTTTTTTTTTTTTTGCAGAGCAGTGTAATCAGTGCATTTTGTAGTAATTTTTAAAATCATAAATTTAACAATGTTTATTTTTTGGATGACAAGATTGTTTCTTTATTATTTAAAAGCATTGTCGCCATTTGTGGCATATTGCCAGAAGAAAAAAACAATAAAGAAATAAACACATGGACAAAGTCAAAATACACTGTAGGACTAAATAAATATAAGTAATAAATAAAAAACTTTGTATGTAAACACTATAAATTTGAAAAAACTTACAAGAGTTGTTTCATGTCTAAATAATAGTAAGACCCTTCATCAGGGCCCGACTAACAAATTTTTGTGCCCAGGGCACTTTCAATTTTCCATGCCCCCATTGAAGATCTAAACTTCCCCACTCCCACTCCTCCTCCTATAAAAAAAAAATCTGTTATTGTACTTTTACTATGATTTATAACAGATAAAAAAGCAGACTGACTGGAAAAAGTATTTGGACAAAAAATTAATCTCTTTTTGTATTTGGCTGTAATAAACTTACTCCACTCAGCCAAACGATATATTTTATTTTTAAATTTTATTCATAAGAATAAAACGCAGTTAGAAAATGGAAAAAAAAAAAACTGGGAGGATTCCGATCAGATATTTTTAACCATTAGAAAAATTTTGGGCACGAGCCCCGGATGCCCGTGCGATAGTCAGGCCCTGCCCTTTATCAGGCAAAACAATGCAAGCTCGAGTGCAGCGATGCAATTTATGGTGTTTACATTCAAAGTTTTTTTATTTATGGACATACATTCATTACACATATTTTAAAACCAGCCCTCTTGTTCTAAATTAAATTCATACTTGCCAACCATCTCATTATGAACCGTACAATTTTTAGTACTCACCTTTTTTTTCACACCAATAATTTTTTAGAGTAATTTTAGTCTTATTTAATCGTAACAACATTTGGAGAGAATAACTCTAAAAATATAGTGGTGTGAGAAAAGGGGCGTTTTTTCAGGGGGGCATTAACAATTGTACCGTTATTAATGAGATGGTTGGCAAGTATGTAAATTCTGTTTAAGACAGAAATAATAAAAGTTTATAATAATTTTTATTTATATATTTTTTAGTTTAACATGTTTCGAACTTACGATCTACAAACATATTTATTAACTAATATATTTTAGTTCATTTATGAATATAAGCAAATGTCACATTTTTTTTAGCTCAGTGCTAATTAGTATAGGGGAAGGTAGGGAGGGGCCACCTTAGGACACTTTTTAGATAATGATTTTAAGAAAATTTATTTTTTATTCAATCAGTTTGACATAAAGTTTAAACATTCCTGTTTCAGTAAAATTTATTCCAATGCAGTATTCCATCAAATTTAACTTCAGTAAAAATTTTTAAAAATCTCTACAATGTCCCAACCTGCCCCATTAGGTGGGGCAGCTGACAATAAAACTTTAATGCATAAAAAATATTAAGCCTAATTGTTTAATAAATTTTTATTTATAGACTTACAGCCTTATAAATGACAATGTATAGTACACTGTGTACAAAAAGTAGAAGGACACTAGATATTTTTAAAAATGAAGGGTATCTTTTATTTTTAATGAAATTATTTTTACGTGTAACGTTTTGCCGACCATTTAGCAAAAAAAAAATATCAGTATCATTACCACAATTTCCAAAAATAAATTATTAATGACAACAAAAATAGTTTCTACTTCTTTTAACTCTGCAAAAAAAGTAGAAGGACAGTAACATAAAATATAAAATACAAGGAATTTTAATAAGGAATACTCTTCCCATTGGCTTTTATGACTTCAAATATTCTATTTGGTAGTGAATCATACAAAGATTGGATTCCTGTTTGGCAAAAATTAGCCTATGAGCTGTTCAAAGCTCAGTAAGGAATTTAAACATTTTCCCACTAGCATATACTTGACAAGCAAGCATTGATCAGATGTTTTCCACTTTGTTAAGAGCTGGGCTTTTAGCTGACTTAGGTAGAACCTGCACATTATTTGCAGCAAACCAATTTTTAACTCTATGGGGATGTAAATAGCCGCTTCATCTTGTTGAAACATCCACTCTTCTCCTCCTAATTCAGAGCCATAAGGAAGAAGCTCAGAATTCAGCACTTAATTCAGCCTGTATGTTTCTGCATACCACTAAAAAAGATCAGACTTGTTCTTCTTCCATATCCAATTGATTATTAGATCATCACCCCCCCCCCCCCCTCCTGATTTATGGAGTTGAATAAAATTCTTCTACATTCTTCAGACAATGCCAGTATTATTGGTAACCATCTAAATCGTCTATATTAAACTTCTTTTGGTCTGAAAATATTATAAAAGTCCCATCTGAGGTCTATGATACATGTTTTTTAACCCATGATAACAGTAATCAATCTGTGTTTTTTTCTCCACTTTGGATGATGCTTCCGCTATTTGAAAATGCATTATTTGGATCTTGTTATGTAATTGTAAACTGTTTGCCTTGACACATGAGTAAGTCCTGCTTGATTTGGGACCTTTGCGATACTACCGCTGCTCTTTTTAAGCTCATGAGCAAGTTTTCTTTAATCGCAAAGCATTAGCTTTTTAGGCCTACCAGTCATCTTTCTTTTCCTATTTCTATCTGACTTTCTGATAATGTTAGAAAGTGTATTGGGGCTGACGTACAGTATACGAACAACCTGTCTAACACCTTTAACATTAATTTTATGTGCAACAATTTGCCCCTTCTGTAAATAATTTTAAAGTAGTCTTCTAGGCAGTCTGAAAAGAAAATAACAATACAATTTTTAACAAAATACGTTTTCCTCATCAAAAGCACTCAAAGAAAATTCAATATTTACTTTTTTACTTGTGCACAATCCACCAAATAACAAATTTTGGAAAGTGTCCTAATTTTTTTACACTCTTAAAATCATGGACGCTAGTTTTTTTACAATCCATTAATTAGCATAAGTAGTAGAAATTTCATTTATACGTGAAATTAAAGAAAACTTTGTTACACAAAATCTGTATAAAAATCTAAAAGCCAGGATAAAAATACAGAAAATAATCTACAAAAATTGACTGTCCTTCTACTTTTTTTACGCAGTGTAATGTACTAGTATATTAAATTAATGAACATTGTATTTTATATTCAAAAATTGCTCTCGTCTAAAACTCTAAAGAAAGAACAATTTCCTTAACAGTCATTTTTCAATTTTAACTCATTTAAAGTCTCAATAAATATATAGGTATAGTACACACAAATACAGTGGAACCTGTAAAAGTGACCACCTTGGTAAAGTGACCATCTGAGTAAAGTGACCATTTTCCTGACTAATGTGACCATCTTCCAATTTTAAAGAGACTTTATAAAGTGACCACCTGCGTATAGTGACCATTTTAGCCGGTCCCTAGGGTGGTCACTTTAGACAGGTTCCACTGCATTGCATAGTGGTGGGACAGGTTGAGAGAGTCCCAACCTACCCCACTTGGATTATTATCATAATGTAACTCTCAAAAAGTTATACTTACCAGTACAATGCATTTTTTAACATTAAAATTATTATGAAAGTTCATTTTTTAATTCTTGTATGCTCAGATTTAAATATTTTATTTTTTGTACAATAAATTTGTTTATGAAATCACCCATTAATGTAACTTTGAATCTTTCAAAACAAAGAAAATTCAATTAATCTTTACCTGCTAAGGTGAGAAATTCCAAATTACGCTGAAGTATAAACTGTGCTGCCCACTATGATGTCCTAAGAAAGCTAATTCTATTTACAAAATCAAAGCTGAAATTTAAGGTGTCCCAATGTGAACTATGTCCCAAGGTGCCCCATTCTCCCAATACATGAATAAATATATATGTATTTAATTTAATAAAATTATTTTAGATTTAAAAATCATATTTTATATTTTAGAAAACACCTTTCTATTATAGTAGTATAGGGAATAAGCATTAGAAAAAAGAATAAGCATATACATAATGCTTTCTGGAGTTTAGATTAGAGTCCTGCATCGGGTCGGGTAACCCGATTTTACTCGAACCCAGGATTCCCACTTATAAAAAAGAAAAAAATTCAAGGACTTTTCAAGGTCTATTTGAAATTTTTCAAGGGCTAGGGGAAAATCGCAGAACGCTAGGCCTATACACAAAACTTTAGTAACTACTTTCATTAGTAATATTTTTTTTATAATTAGAATAACTTTGCCTGTTTTCACAATACATTTTTTGATGGATTGACCAAATTAACTTTTACAAGAGTCAAAAAACGATTAGTTCAAGATTTGGAATCATTATGATTATTCCAAAGTTTTTAGGTTTGAGTCCTGGTCTAGTCACTTCTGTTCAAAATTAATGACCAGTCCATCAAACAGGTATGAGACTGGCAAAAAAAAATAATAATAATAATAATTTGATACTATATGCAAAAGCAAGACAATGAAATACGAATTTTATGACAAAATCATTATATTAGACAATGGAGTGCGCATGTGGAGATGGAGATAGTTTAGCCTTGACAGAATTTGCACTAAGCCCGTCTATTGGACTGGAAAATTCAAGGATTTTCAAGGACTTTGCACAAAATTCAAGTACTTTCAAGGGCCCTTGAAAAAGAAAATGAAATTCAAGTACTTCTTAAGGACCTTCAAGGACCGTGGGAACCCTGCGAACCTGACGTTCAGGTTGGGTGGACTGGATTTTTTTTACTTCGGGTCGGGTTTACTTTTCAACGAATTGGATCGACTTGAAAACATCTTTCAAAAAAATTTTATCTTAATAAATCAGAAAATTGTTTGCTCTATACATCCAAGGTGAATACATGCTTACCCAAATTATCATAGTAAAATAAACATCTATATCTGACTAAAGCAATGAACAAAAGGAAAAAAAGCAATTAACATTTAGAATATAAGCCACTGAAAGCAGGCTACTTCTCTTACAGTAACCAGATGTATGATTCATCTATTTTGATTACTTACATCCTTGTGAAACAGAATGTGATTTTAAACTGATAATTAGTATTAATTTTTACTTTCTTCTATATTCGATGGAAGAAAGTATTGGATTCGTAAAAATTTTCGACCTCGGGTTTTTGATGGATTTACACGTTTTGAGAGCTGTAGAACACAATTTGACCATTTTTAGAAAATGTCTGTCTGTGTGTGTGTGTGTGTGTGACAAAATTTTGTGGCAACTGTATCTCAGGAACTACTGCACAGAATTTTATACAAGTTGGTATGTAGTTGCACCTTGACATAAATTAGTGCCTATCAACTTTTGGCAAAAATTGTCTCACAGGTTGTGTTGCCATCCCGCTTTTTCTAAATTTTTAACAGGGTGATATAAGACAAAATTTTGTATAAATGTGCATAAAGAGAATTATTTTTTAGTAATCATTATGAAATTTACAAGAATTATTTATAATAGAGATAGTCAACTGGGAAAAAAATTTTGTATGTGTAGGAGCCTCGCCACCTCCCCCCCTGGGGGGAAGTTCCCTCTCGAGGGGAGTAAATTTTCAAGATGGGTATCTTTCGAAAGGTCTCGTCAATGCCTTTAAAACGAATGGTTGAACTATAAATCTGTGATAATTTAAAAGAAAGTTATCGATTTTTTTTTTTTTTTTACTTTTAACGAAAAAATAGTTGGAAAAAATCGTATATATATATACTATTTTTAATTGTTGTTGAGTGAATTTGTATAGGAAAATATAAAAGAAAGTCTTGTGGTGGCCACAACATACTAGTTTCTCTTGCAGATGTTTTTAAGAAGTTATAGGAATGTAGATGATTTTAGCGGATGTTTAGCTGGCGTCTGTAACATTGTGTTATTTTAATATTATTCTATGTGTGATAAGCACTAAACAATAAAACTACAAACACTAAGCTTGAAACCCATTTTTGTACACCTGAAGTTCACAACACACATAAATAGTTAAAAATTATTATTAATCCATTTTTCAGATTTCTTAATTTTTAACTTAGTTATAACTTAGTTTAATTACATTTTTAATTGTTTTTAAAATGATTTACCACACACACACACAACAGTGTGACAGTTAAAATTTACTTTGTTTTATAAATTAAAAATGTTTTCTATGATTTTTAGATGAATTATTAATTTTCATTTAGATTCGGGTCGAGTTCAGGTAAAAGAAATCGGGTTCGGGTTGCCGAAAATTCCTTAGTGTGGGTTCAGGTTGAATAAACTTTATTTGTTGACTCTAGTTTAGATTACATCATATTAGAGATGAGTAACTTCACTCTTTTCCAAAATTGTTTACAGCATTTGATTAGTTAGGTACCCAGGGTTTAACCTGGCAAAAAAATTACTTTAGCATTTTAGCGAAAATAGGCAAGCACTATTTTAGCTTTTTCGAAAGTTAATTCTTTGGATACCATTGATTTCTTTTTACTTAGCTTTGTTATCCTCGGTTTTGTTTTCTATTCCTTTTGTTCATTGATGATTTTAACCAAGCATCCATATTTGTGACTTTAAAAATAGGAATCAGGGAAACTATGTTTTGATTTTAACAATAGAAAAAGAGGTACTCATATGTGTAAAATGAAAAAGCAATTGAAAAATTAAGTAAAGTGTAGTGGTAGATAATCGTGAAATACTAGTGCTAAGAATGCTTCTAAGAATCAAATTCTGACATACTTTTAAATATTTTTGCATTTAAATTCAAATCATTAAAAATTAAGAATAAATCCAAATTACTACATAAATAATCATTCCCAAAAATTTCAGTACTTTCGTAGTTTTTGCCTGCAAATATTACAAAAAAAAAAAAAAAAAAAATCTGAGTTATTATAGAGATATTTTATACAGTTATCCAGTTTTAGTTTTTTAGCGAAATTCTGACCAACATGTTTTAGCAAAATATGATACCTTTTAGCAAAATGCTAAAAAAAACTAATGGCAGTTTAAACCCTGTAGGTACCACTAGTTTGTGTATGTGTACACTTAAAACAGATTCACTGGTGGAACATTAAGCTAATGACTGGTGTCAGTAAAATGCATCTGGAAAATTGATCATGCAATTAAATGGCAATTTTAGATATATTATATTAATCCTAAAGGAAACCAGTAAGTTGTGGCCACCACAAGACTTTCTTTTATATTTTTTCATACAATACAAATTATTCATTAATATTATTTTCTATGATGAATGTCGACAATTTTTATCTCAAAGAAGTATAATACTAAATGCTAAAAAAATGTAAATTTTGTGCTGACATCACTTTTTCTTTTTTTTTTTTTTTTTTTTTTTTCCCCATTAAAAATGGAAAAAAAATTGATATCTTTGTTTTAAATTATCTGTGGTTCAACAGGGTGGCGACAATCAAGGAAAGCAGGAAAATCACGGAAAAATCAGGGTACTTTAAAAATCTGCAAATATCAGGAAATTTTGTAAAAACACCCAAAAATCATGGAAATTTTCATTTTTGCCCCGCAAGTATAACTGTAAGATTGACAAACAAATGTTATCTTGACAATGATTACACAGGATTAGCTGCTTTCTAATTGAATCTCACCAAGTTAACATTAAAAAGAAAAATTTCTGCAACATGAGGAATAATTTTATGATCTGATGTTAATATGTTATGCAATTAAAATGAGTCATATTTTTATAATTTTGCTAATTTCTCCAAAATTTTGAATTTTTCATTTTGTTTTCCTTTTTAAGTGAACAAAGAAAAAAATAAAAAGACTGAGATATTTTTGCCCATCAGTATAAATTTTGAATTGCAGTGGTTTAGTGAGTATGTTACACAAGAGCTTGATATGCACGAAATTATGAAATGTATAAAAACAGATAACGGAATCATGGAAATTTGTCAGAATTAGTCATGAAAAATCAGGGAAATTTTTTTTGAATTTCTGTAGCCACCCTGTTCAACCATTCATTTTAAAGATATTGACAAATTTATATGAAAGATACCTATATTGAAAATTTACATCTTTGTGGGGGTGTGGCTTTCTTTACGATCCAAAAAATTAAAAAACACTTAAAACTACAGTTACCAAACATTTTCAAGAAATATTTAAGGCAAACAATATAAAAAAAAAACGAAAGACACAAATTGAAAGCACTAAATTACAAATAAAAATCTATATTATTTTAAAATCTCTTTATACTATGGACCTTTATCAAATATATTTACGTTTTTACCTAGTTTATTAATTACAAAAGATATTTCTTCAAAGTTTAGAGGTTATCTTTTTTCTAGTTTTTAGAATTTTTTCTACTTTTGCACGCATAAAATCTACATGACTGCCATATCCACATTGATAGAGCACTTTTCTGTCGGAAACCAGAAAAAATTTGATAGGATTTCATTTACATTTTATTATTTGTTCATTTGATAAAGACAACTTAAAGAACTCCTATCTAAAACTGCATATAATAGAGCTTCAAAATGTAATAAAATAGATGATATTTTATGAGAAAGAACACTTTTTTTCATGATCACTCTTCTAACCTTATAGCCACAACTTTAGCGAAAGAAATCACGGATTAAAAGAGATAAGAGATAAAAGAGATAATAAAGATTTATCGTAATCCGTGAAAGAAATTGTTGTTGTTGTTGTTGGGGGGGTTTCTTTGAGACCTATAGCTGCTGGGGCTGTTGTCTCAACTGATCCATGGCCTATCGCAGAACGACGAGAGGACAAGCCACAACGATCTATAGCTTACATGCACATTTTTTAAAAACGATTAATAGAATGCAAGAACCCAAGAGTGCAGTGACGAAAGTTACTTAATGAGCAGAATTTTTGCAGGAAAACAGGAAAGGACCTAAAATTATCACTATTTAGCAGCGCACCGAAATACTGAATGCGAATCTGCTGGTAGCGACTACAAGATAAAAGAATATGTTCAATAGAGTCCATTATGTGACAGCGATCACAAATGCCATTGTCAATAAGGTGGAAGCGATGCAAAAGAGCTGGGGTAACGATCATCTTGCAAAGAAGCCTGGAGATCAGCACATCGTCCCTTCTGTTGGAAGACCAGGAACTGGTCATATTGACCGGAGGAATGTCACCATGAGAGAGCGCATATTTACTCTGACAATAAGTATAAGAAATCGATTCTTTGAAACAATTGGTAGCGTAATTGATAAGGTCCTCAGGAGAAATCCAATCCAAGAGCACGTCCGAGGGACCAGTATTCTTTGCGATTCTGTCGGCTTTTTCATTTAGAGAGATACCTCTGTGACCAGGGACCCATACCAGCCGAATACTACAAGCAAAAGATGAGGCACGGCAAATTTTATTGTGGAGCCAAAGTATGACTCGGGGAGATTTGATGGAGATTGATTGAAGAGCAGATAGGACCGATAGGCTATCCGTAAGGATTATGAAGGAAGAGCTTGAGGAAGCCAGTTCATCAATCGCTGTACCGATGGCAAGGGCTTCAGCGGTAAAGATCGAATTTATATGAGAAATCCTATACTTGAATTGAGAATCAGAGGAGCAGCCGGCAATAGCCGTTAAGGTATGAGTTTTGGTCGCATCGGTAGCAAAGATATCGTGACTCGACGAGAACTCTGAGATAAAGGCCGAGAAAAAGGACTGGATGATAATATCATTCAAAGTTGTGTTCTGGAAAGGAAGGTCAGAAAGATAAAAGAAAACTTTCCCATGAGCCATGGGTTGAGGAAACTGGAAAATTACTAAACTCTCCAAGCAGGAACTAATATCATCAAGTCCATCTATGCCATACGGTAAAAAGTCGAGCTGTAGTTCTTTGTCATAGTCATCAGCTTCATTCAGAAAACTCCAAAGAGGGGACCAGGTACCCAGACAGAGCTGACGGATCCAGAATCTGAATGATTGCAAACGAATTCTGTAACCTATAGATAGGACATCAGCATGTTTATGAAGGAGGGCTATGGGAACCCAAGAGGGAAGACCGAGAGCAGCTCGAAGGCCACAATTCTGGAAGACTTCAAGCCTCTTGATTAGAGAGGCACCCGCCGAAGACAGAGTAGCAGCACCATAATCGACTAAGCTCCCGACAGAGGACGTGAAGAGCGTAACTAAGTGATGTGACCTAGCACCATAACTCTTTTGAGAGAGGGCCTTGAGAAAGTTAATTCTTTTAAAGGCTTTTACACGCAGGTAGTCAACGTGCTTCTTAAAACCACCCCGACGAGAGAAGAAAAATCCTAGAAATTTTACATCATCCGACCAATTGATGGGGCTGCCGTTAATGCTAAAATTAGAATCACAAGCGCCATTTCTGCGGGAAAAATTAATCGCATGGCATTTATCCGGCCGAATGGAAAGTTTCCAGTAAGAACACCACCGGGAAATATTCTGTAGGACAGCCTGTAGCTTCTCGTGGCAATAGCTCAAGGAGTCACCAAAGCAATAAATGAAAATATCATCGGCATAAACTAAACACCTGGTATTAAAATTCAAGACTTCAAAGAAGTCAGATAGAAAGATTGTAAACAAAATAGGGCTGAGGACCGCACCTTGCGGAACCCCGCGCCAAGAAGGATGAGGAGACGAAACCACGCCCCTCCAAGCAACTTTAATATACCGGTTTGACAAAAATTTATGGATCCAACGGAGCACATTGCCCGTGATACCGACTTGGGCGCACTTCTGGATAAGGCCATCAATATAAATGGAATCATACGCAGACTGCAGGTCTAAGGAGATGCCAAGAATAAACTTTTTGTTTCTTTTTGCCCTCACAATATCCTGGTGCAGCATCATGACAGCCGTTTGGCTGTCCCGAAAGGGAGTAAAACCCAAATGTCTGTAATCAAGAGACTTATTTTTGAGAAGAAAGGTATTTATTCGTTGGGCAATCATACGCTCACAAATCTTGCAAATAACAGGGGTGAGAGCAATAGGACGGTAGGAAGAGGCCGAGCACTTAGGCTTGTCAGGTTTTGCAATGGGCAGGATCAGAGCAGAGGTCCAATCAGGTGGGATAATCCCCGTAAGAAGAGATTCATTATAGATTTTTAGTAATAGCTCAAGAGAGTGGGAACCAAGATTCTTGAAGAAACAGGCAGGAATCCTGTCCTCACCAGGAGAGGTAGATCTTGTACGTTGAATAGCAGAAGTCAGTTCGGACATGGAGAATGGTTTGTTGAGACTCTCATCATGATCAGTCCCATAAGTAAGAGGAAGAGGAGGAAGGTCAACCCCACCGCAATAAAACTCCGCGAAAATCTCAGATTGATCGCCCGCGTCAGACACAAGGGAACCGTTGTGCGAAAGGCAAAAGTTAGAATCAGGAGAGGACGAAGGACGATTTTTTAATTTATGGAACACCTTGAACAGTAAACGGGGGTCACTAGCATGCCTGCAAGCAGAGTCCCAGAAGCGCCTTTTGGCGTCCTTGATGGCCTGACGAAGTAAAGCGGAGGACTTTTTGTATTTGATCCAAAAGTCAACAGAGGCCAGCTGAGTAGCTTTCTTGAGGAAAAACTTCTTCTGGGAGAGAAGGGCCTTACAACGAAGGGACCACCAAGTAGGAAAAGCTTTCTGACGAGAATGTACAACCCGGGAGTTTCTAGCCATCGCCCGCTGGACGGAATCCGAAAAAGACTCATAGCAAACAGAGGGGACAGACAGCAAAGAAGCGTCAACTTCCTGGCAGATACGAGACCAAAAATACCGTACACAGACGGGCTGAGGGACAGGAGCCGACTCAACAACAAGAGACACAGGAAAATGGTCACTGCCGACAGGATCATCCAAAACCTGAAAAGAGATCTGAGGAAGGATTTCAGCCGAACACAGAGAGAGATCTAACAGTGAAAGAGAACCATTGGGAGACATATGGGTAGGGCGTGAAGAATTGATCAGGCAAAAGGAACTGTCAGCAAGCCACTCCACAAACGCCTCACTGTAACGAGAAGCATGGGAAGCACCCCAGAAGGGGTGATGGAGGTTGAAATCTCCCAAAATGAGGGAGGGACCAATAAGACCAAGACAGAAGGAACGGAGATCCTCAGTGACTGAACCAGAGCGCGAGTAGACATTAGTAATGTTCAAAGAACCAGAACCCGTAAAGATTCGAACGCACATAATCTCATTCTCCAAGGAGGACAAATGAGTTGGACCTAGGGACGAGGAAAGAGATTGATTAACCGCAATTAGGAGGCCCCCGCCAGAACGGGAAGGCCTGTCCAAGCGATACACGACCTTGCCAGGAATAAAGAGGGACTTCTCAGGACGAAGGAAAGTCTCTTGAAGCACCAAGATATCAAAGGATGGAAATAGGGTGTGGACCAGCAAGTCTAGCTTGTTTAAGATGCCTCTACAATTCCATTGAAGTAACTTGAGGGAACCCATAAAAGAAATACAAACAAGAAAAGACCAGACAAACAAAAGGTCTGACAGGCTACACCCTGCAGCTCAACAGAAGAATAAAAACATGGTACAGGAGCAGCGAAAACATTATCCCTTGGAAGTCGCCGGAGAACTCCGGCGTTTACGCTTATCAGGCGAAAGGTCCCCAATGGATTCTTGGAAGCTTTTGATTAAATCGCTTAAGGCAGAGATAGCATTAGACAGAGAGTCCGAGTTTTTTCTAATAATTTCATTTAGCACTTTCACCATAGCATTCGTGCGATTCTCTATATAGTTTTGGATAGTTGTTACGTCGACGTTTTTTGCGCTACCTGTAACAGTAGCGTATGATGACTCTTTTGGAGTTTTTTTTACAAATGTTCTGCGAGCTTCTATGAAGGATAAAAAGTTTTTGCATTTAAAGTTCAAAAGCTCAATTTCCTTAAGTCGGGCTGGACACTGGTTGTAATCAGCACGATGCTCGCCCGCGCAGTTAACGCAGGATAAAGAGCCCGTACAAGGCCCCTCATGTGAAGTACCACAAGTCGCACATATTTGGGCTAATTTACACTTGGCAGAAGTATGGTTGAATTTATGACATTTTACACATTGCCGGGGTCTATCTATGAACTGGCGTATGGGTTGGATGGAGAACCACAGTCTAATTTCTGATGGGAGGGCTGTCCCGAGAGTGGTAATGAGAACAGGAGAAGATTCACGAGTACATCCTCTTTTCACAAACCTACGTAATTCCAAAATGTGCAACGGATTGCTATTTTCTATTTCTTGAGCAAGCTCGCTCAAAGAAATGTTTACAGGAATGTTGAAAATTAAAAACCGGTTGGTGATGTTCTCCCATATTACCCGAGAAGAAACAGTCACCCCTGCGAAATTGGACAAATTACAAATCTCCTGGGCACAACCAACATCAGAAGTGCTAATAATTAGGCTTCCCGCTCTTGTGTGACGTATGTTCACAATTTTCCCATATGACTTAATTTTCAATTTTATTTCCGCCTGAGTTGAGCGCGGATCTCGTTTAGGAATACATCCAGACTCTGTACTGTTTATAAAAATATTGTAGTTTGTACCACCATTATTACCAGCCTTTAACAACATATCACTAATAGGAGCAGACGAGCGCAAAAAATTCTGATTAATATTCTCAATAGAATGGCTCTCGCCATCTGCAATAGACATTTCCACATTATTCGTTACAATATTTGACATTTCCGAGGACTCCACAATTTTAAACCAAGAGTGGGCCATGCCACCAGAGTTACGACAAACTCATCATAAACAAACCAATACAAAATAACTTAATTGAATAGCCAGAAAGCAATAAAACAAAACAGCGCTTACCTTGCTTTCAAAAGATAAGAGAGATAGAAACACAAACCGTTTAAGAATACCACAGAAGAGAAACGAACCGAAATTAACAAAACCACACAGCAGCTAGAGGACATAAAGCCAATTTCCCGTGAAAGAAATGTAACAAAGGTAAATAAAAACAAAATAGAGATGGTTAGTTGGTTTTGTTGGTTGACTAACTTAGTAATGCCACACGAAGAAAAAACGCAAATGAGGCGTGTTCACTGAACAGGCAGCGCTAAATCGAGGCTAAACTAGACCCGACGCCCCTCCACTACAGCCGCGATGGATCGACCATAGATATAGTAATTTATATAGATTTATCATTAGCCATTAGAGAGTTAAAACTCGTAAATAGTAATAGAATAGAATGTTAATGAATTTTGAAAATGCCGAAATATTGCGCAGCTTTTAAGTGTTCTAATCACGGAGTAATATTAATAGGAGTTGAAGGTCCAATGGGAGAAAGCTACGAAACTGTGATCTAAATTTTTGGTAAATATTGAGGGCGCCACTTGTCATTCCTCCCTACTTCGGCGCGGATATACTGTTGTTTTCAATAGAATTTTGCTGAAGTACATTTAAAATTTTTTATTTTAAGCAATTTAATTTGTTTGTAAGTTCTTAAAACTGCATAATTCAGATGTTTCAAATAAATGCTTCGTTCCTAGTTGTAAAACAGGCTATGATAGTGATAAGAAAAACAAAAAAAAGCCCTAGGAGAAAAATAAAGTCCGAGTTCGTGTTTTCTGCACCTAAAGTAAGTTTATTTTTTTTCTTTACAAAATTTCATCCATTCTCCTTCCTCCCAATTGTCTGTTTTAGCTAGCTTCGGTTCATAAGAATCGTCATTTTTTAAAAGCTTTCTTTCAAAGTAAAATTAGTATAAAATGGCTCTTAAAAAAAAAACATGTTGGTTAGAATACTCTATTTAATGAAATTTGCTTTCAATCGAAATTTTTTCAGCTTGATATCATTTTAAAAAAATAATTAAAACAAGACATTTCCCCATTGAATAACATTGCAGGAGCTGGAAAGAAGGAAGGATTGCACGCTGGCGCCATCTGTAAACATTAGAAAACAGCATCACAAAATTTCAGCGTTACCTTCTTCTCCTGTCTTTTTACTCCGTGGTTCTAATAAATATATGAAAAGAAATGGGATAAGTTTTCATAAATAAGGGAGGCATACTATTGTAACAATCGCAGCTATCGTAGATCACAAGTCGGATCGTACACTCCGCAGCAAAAGTATCCGAGCACTAGCAATAATCCCTGTCTAAAAAAAGTACACTTAGTACGGCTTTGTTAAATAAATCCTTGTCGAATCATGTTCTTAGACAGACTAAGAGCATGATTCGACAAGGATTTATTTAACAAAGCAGTAGTAAGTGTACTTTTTTAACACGGGGATTATTGCTAGTGCTCGGATACTTTTGCTGCGGAGTGTACGATCCGACTTGTGATCTACGATAGCTCCGATTGTTACAATAGTATGCCTCCCTAAGTTATATTCAAGTAATTTATGTAAAATATAATTTTTATAATCAGTTGCTTTATTATTATTATGAAATAATTACTGTCTTCATATTTAATGGAATACATTTTTAAATTTTAAAAATTTTTAAAGTTTTTGTATTAGTAAGTAATATGGAATTTTCAAAATTCTTTTGAATGTAGTTAGCAGCCGCGAAAGTTTTAATATATAACTAGTATGTTGTGGCCATCACAAGACTCTCTTCTATATATAACCCTATACAAATTTACGCAATAAAAATTATTTATTAAATTATAACTTATTAAAAAAAATTTCCATGATGAATGCAGACGATTTTTATCTAAAAGTATAATAATAAATGCCTAAATAAAGTTTGTTTTGAGCAGATATGAGTATACTAGAGTATAGTAAAAAAAGAAAAAAAATGGATATCTGGAGTTGTTTATTCTCTTTTAGTACCTAAATTATTCATAAATTTTATTTGCTAAATTATCTATATTATATGTATTCCCGTGCATGTTCACTCGGGAAAAAACATCCATAAAAGAGTAAAATGGCTGTCTTATCCCAAATGAAAAGACATCCCTTTTTCCCCGTCAACGATCAATCTATGTCTTATTACTATATCTATGGGATCGATCCAAGGAGCGCATAGATATAGTAATAAGATATAGATTGATCATTGAGGGGGGGAGTGATACCTATTTTACTCGGGAAAAGACGGCCATTTTACTCTCTTATGGATGTATTTTGCGGAGTGAATATACTCCGGAATACACACAGGTAATTTAGCAAATAAAATTTATGCACTAAAAGAGAATGAAAAACTCCAGACTACCCATTTGCTTTCTTTCTTTTCGTTTTCCTTTCCTTTCTTTATTTTTTTCTTTCTTTTTTTTTACTATAGTTTAGTATACTCATGTATCTTCACAAAACTGACTTTCTTTCGGCATTTATTATTATTATACTTCTTTGAGATAAAAACCGTCTGCATTTATCATGAAAAATAATTTTAATAAATTATTTGTATTGCGACAAAGATTAATTGTATTGCTATGTAGACGAACTGCAAGTTCGCAATAGATAGTTCGTCCATAATGATGGAATAATTGCTTGTGATTGGACGCAGGAAAGCAAAGTAGGAGCAAATCAACTGTTAGGAAACACAATAAGTTTTTTTTTTTTTTTTTTTTTTTTTAATGAATTGCACAAAATACCTCATCTTTTGAAATCAATCTGAATGTATTAAGAAAAAAATTAGATTACTTAAATTTAGTGCGAGTTAAGAGCGGGGTTAGAATTTGGAGATAAGTTAAAATTATGAATACTTTAAATACGAGTGTACATTCATTATTTGTTTTTGTTTTACTTACAGAACATAAAAAGTTTTTTTTTTTTTTTTTTTTTTTTTTAATCCTATTAAAATTTAGAGAAAGAAAGTTATTTAAAAGTTAATATTTGCGTATAACACATTTTAGCTTTCAATGTCAAAATCTCTAATATGCATTGTCACCTTTATTAATGAAATTGCATTTAAAAAATTAACCTCATTCTCTATGTATTAAATCCCTACAATGTTTCCCTCAAATAATATTTATTTGCACCTAAGACTTTCTTAAAGCACAATAAATAAATAAATAAACAAAATAAAATAGAATAAAAATAAATAGAATATCCTCCTCCCCCCCCCAGGCCCTGACTAACGGCAGGGCATACGGGGCAAATGCCCTGGGCCCCCCTTCTGGAAGGAGCCCCCCTACAGACGTATACAGAAATTCTGCAACCTAAAGACCTCTTATGCCACTGCAAGGGGGCCCCCCAGAATAGGCTTGCCCCGGGGCTCCAGGCAGTCTAAGTCGGGCCCTGCCCCCCCCATACACATTTTTTGTTGACAGCAAGCTAGTAGTACACTTGCTACATATTTAAATTTGAAAAATGATTTCTCTTTTCTTCCTAGATTTCTTTTCATTAATAAAAACAGTCGATTAAATCAATATACCTTTAGTAATTCAAAAACAAATGTTAGTGGATCTTTAAATGTTAGTTTATCTATTATTGTTTAATATATTGATGTAGTCAAATCGAACTAACACTTTACAATATAATAAACAGATAGGGTATTACATTTAAAAAATTTAATTTAAAAAGATATATATATATTTAATTAGAAATTATCAATGTGTTACACACAACACAAATGTTAACTTTTAAAGATATATCATTGTTTCTCTAACATATAATTTTTCTAAAGTTATATCTGGATAGATTTTAATCGAATAACATAAAAAAGGAAGAAAGATAGATTTTAATACTATCTATCTTTATACATTTAAATAGAACTAATAATGAATGTACACTCATATTTGAAGCATTCGAATACCATCTCTAATTAATTTCAGTCAACTTATCTCCAAATTCAACCCCCTCTTTTTATGATTTTAATATGTGTTACTCGCACTAAATTTAAGCAGTCTAATTTCTTTCTTTTCTTATCACTTTTTGACTGATTTTAAAAAATGAGGAATTTTTTGTACTATTAAACAAATATGTATATTATTATTATTTTACATTAGTTTTCATTTTTCCTTTATCATTATCTGATAGCTTGCCACATATTTAATTTAAAAAATATTGCTACCCCCAATTCTTAAAAGAAAAAAAAAAAAAAAAGCATACGTATTTTTTCAATTTCATGTTTATAATTCACAACCGTCACAGTAGATGGCGACACCAAACATACATTTATCTTCTGTTTCTGATATTTAGATTGCTCCGTGATTTAGATCTTTTTTCTGATAAAATAAAATTTTAAAAATTCTGACAATTTTACATATTTTAATCTTAAAAATATTTACTCCTATATATTAATAATAATAAATAAAATAAAATCACTAATTTTTTAAGTGCGGGATGAAAAAAAAAATGCATGTTATCTTAAAATATGAACAAATAGCAACTAAAAGATTTTGATCATTAACCATTTTGTGCAGATGATCTATAATACTAAAAATGTACATCGGCAAAATATTTTCGCTAAAATTTAGTTCAAAAATCGGCAAAAATATTATTCGGATGCCTAATGTTGATTTGCTGCTGCGTCGCATCCTCGCGTCCAATCAGAAGGGATTAGTCCATCATTATGGAGAGCGGCCGGGGCTAGAGCCCCTATAAAGATAGGTGCCTTAGCCGGGGCTACGAAATTAATGTTTCGATACCTTCAAATCGTGTCCCGAATCGATACTTTTCATAATGGATGCCCTATACTTGAAGCTTAACCAAACGTTACTTGGCACTTTCTTGCCTCTACCGGGGTCTGATTATCGCAGGGATACGTGATTCTGGCAATAAAATCCATTTATTGTAGTTTTATTTAACAAATTATGCTTTTAATGCATATACATTGTAACAGAAAATTTTGTTTAAATACGAGGAGGGTGTAGGCGGGGCCCCAAAAAAGTATGTGCCTCTTGGGCCTCACATGAAGTTAATTGGGTGCTGGCCTCTACCTCCACTCACCTATTTGTGGGCATATTTTTTTTTAATTATATGCCCTAACTGCGAAATTGCATAAAATAAAATTGAGGGCAAGGCCGTAGCAATTCAAAAATCATGTGAGGGGCTTAAAAAATTTCATTTTAAAAATTACTTAAAATTAATCTTAACAAAATTAATAATTAGATGTTTATTAGTATTCACTAATTATAAGTATTAATATAAAATATTACCAATTATGAGCCTTTATAACGCATTAATTTTGGTTTTAATTTGGTGATTCTTTTAATTGGCATTAAAAGGAAATTTCATAATAATCAATAGGGGGTGCTTGAGACACTCCCTTTCCTACGCCCGTGATTGAGGGCTGTACACGTCTCGTGGTACGTTTAGGCAGATTATTAATTATATCTTTCTATTTATTTAAGTGCATTTAAGTATTTTTTTTTTTTTTATATATACACGTTGTCGTATTTTTTATCTAAAAATTTCCAACGTCAATTATATATGATCTCTATTTTCACCCAAGAAACGGTCTTTTAAATGATACGGAAAATAACATAATTCAGATTTTATATTACAGTTATTATTATTATTATTATTTTCCTAGTGAAAAATGAAAAAAATTCTAATTGGCCAAATTTGTCAAAAGAGACCGTATATAAATTTAAGATGTAACTTTTTAAAAATTAAGGGGCGATTTTATTTCTTAACGTAGTCTTATTTTCATTTATCTGATAAATAAAGATTTCAGTTCATCAATAAATAAATAAAAACGATTAATCTTTCTAATTGACATGCAAAGCCAAGACTTTATGATTCAGAACTTTAAGGGCCAATAAATAAACTTATCTTATTTTATTTATATACAAATTTTCAATGTTGAAGTCTGTTAATTTTTGTGATACTGATGTTGTTAAAAAGTTGCAAAATATTTCATAAGGGGTTGCGTGCAAACTTGAATTGTGCTCTGGATGAAAAGTAGGAAAATAATAGCATTTAACTAATAACTATCATCTTTATCATTAATTCGAAATATTTTATTAATAAAGATTTTAAATATTTACAATTTTTTTACTTTTTTCTTGTTTTATATAAAGGTTTTCTGGGAGTTCCTTTTTCTTTTAAAATTTATATACATAACTATTAGATAATGTTTGATAACATATATATTTTTAATATTTTACTAATTTTGTAATTTCATTCGCATTATGCAAATTTTTAAATCGAAACTGGTAAAGAGTCCTCTTGCGGCGAGATTAAATACCATTCGACTGCTTGTGTAATTTCTTATCAAAATTGGCCATCTACGGTAGTTCCTCTCATCTCGTTGCTGAGCGTTTTTGGGCGGTGCATTCGGCACGGTTTTCATATTTTATAATTAAAAAATGTCTTGGCAAGCCTATGTAGATAACCAGATTTGTGCTCAAGTATCCTGTAGGTTAGCTGCAATTGCAGGTTTACAGGATGGAGCTATATGGGCCAAATACGAAAAAGATTCTAGTGTAACGCCGGTAAGCAGCGTGCTTCTTGGTATTTAACCCTAACGCCGATTTTCCAATCTTTCATCTTGTTACTACCCATATGATTACATAAGTGCCAGTATCTGAATTCTCTCTTATAATAATCTCTTATTATTGCTTCATTTTTAACAAATCAGTCATTTTTTAAATCTGAGTATGAATGTTTATTGTCGCTAATATAAATTTTGATTTAAAATTTTCTTTTAAAACTGAAAATTGCTTAAAAAAATTTACACAAATTAAAAAAAATTTAAATGTCATAAATCTGTCATGACTGCCATCTCTTTGCTGTCTCTTAATCTTGCGGCTTTTTAACTGCTCACAACTACTTAAAAATAACTTATTGTGGTTATGTAATCCCCCTTTTTATAAAAGAAAATATTTAATTTGTCTTCCATATTAGTTAGCAACATGTAGTTTTTGTTAAACAATTTTCACTTTTTCCTGTATTTGATAATGTTAGTGTGGTATATATGGTTAAAAAGTACATATTAAGCATCGGTTTTGCAATTTAGTTTTTTCTTTCGCCTCTTCTCATTCCACCCCCACCCCCCTCCCCACTTCAATAGTCTAGCCGATAATACTAGTTTTCTTATTTCTCTTATACGATTTTTGTGACTAATTTTAAACTCTCCAGTCCCCCCCCCCCGCCCTTTTTTTTTTTTTTTTTTTTTAAAATAATATATATATTTAGTTTATTTTTAATACAACACTTCAATAACAAAAAAAATTTGGTCGGTATATTGTGTATACTCTCCCTTCTTAATTTCTGTCAGTTCTTTAATTTCACTCTTGTTTATAGAATTAAATGGAATTATTTGTATGTATGTCATTTTTAAATTTATAAAATTTAAGTTTAACAGATGTCCAAATTCTTTAACTTTTTTTTTTATTAATGTATGCCTCACTTAAAGAAAGCTTTCTACTTTGACATTTTGTAGGTATTTAATGTATCTTTCTGTGTTATTGAAGAACTTTTGTTTCTTGAGTACTAATTAAAATGCTTTTTTAAATGTGAAAAGAAATTTTGTGTATTTTGCACTCCCCTTTTTTTTCTCCTACAAAATGCTTAAATGACAATCACTTATAACAAAAGTAATTATTTTATAACTTTTGCTGCATATGAAACTATACTTTTTAAATGTATTAAAAACACTTTAAATACACGTAAATTTAAATTTTTATTTAAAAGATGTTATCAATTTTTTATCCAAAGCTTTTCGTTTTAATAGTAAAGCACCGTCAGGGATTTTTAATTATTCTTTTTTAATGAGATGTTTTTGACTGCTCATTAAAAACGAATAATTAAAAATCCCTGACGATGCTTTACTATTAAAGTGAAAAGCTTTGTATAAAAAATTAATCTTTTTTAAATAAAAACTTAAATTTACGTGTATTTAAAGTGGTTTTTTTTAAATATATTTAACAAGTGACACATGTTCAATTTAACTCTTTTTTTTTTTTTCTTGGAGATTATTTATGTACTTTTTAAATGAAGAATAAAATATATTTGACTTAATAGGTAACTTTAAGCTATTTAAAGATTTACATCATACGTCAAAGGTTTTAAATATTGGTTCTCGTACGAAAATTAAAGCCTGGATCAATTTTATTTGTTTTTAATTATTCAAGGTAATTTTTTCAAAGTCAAGCCAGTTATTATTACAGAGTAATATGTTGTATAAATAATACTGTCATCTCATACCTTTTTTGTTCATCATGGCTTAAATAATGCTCTTGATTGGCAAATTGCTTTTTTTTTTTTCTCCTATGATCAATCTTTCATTTTTCTTAATTTTTTAAACTTTACTCATTTTAATATTGAAATTTTGCAAAACTTTCTAAAAATTGCAGTTTTTAATTAAATCAGGCTTAACTTGTAAATTTTATTATATGCAGTAGAGAAAGAGAACAAATTATCTGAAATAGTTGGGACTTGGTACAAGGCTATTCTGGATAGCTGAAGGTTCGTCTGGAGGTTGCTCATTAAAACAACCTCCGTTAATCAAGCTTGTAGAATGCATATGGTTTAATAAATAATTTAAGTCTATTATTAGTAAAATTAATTTTTAATCACGATAAATTATTAATCAAAATTTGAAATGTATTTAACAAAGGTGTTTGTGTTCAGGGCTTACCCCTGATTTCAGGGTTTTTACTGTAACACGTGTGTATTTTATTTGGGTCATTCCATGTACACCGGTCGCGCTCATCGACCTAGCCGTTCGGAGTTTTCCGTGGTTTCCTCCGAAACTCGCGTAAATACGGGCTAGGACCCCTTAGAAAGACCCCCACGGAGGGCATTCCCCCTGTAGGCCTAGGACACTTAAGGAGTCAATCGGCCTTAATCCTACAACCAACCAACCATTCCATGTCAAATCAACCAAAAAAAAGATGATTTGACACCCATAGTCTCAGAATTTGACGAAACTTAGTGTATTTGTTCCTTTCATGGATTTAAATGAGGAAAAGAAATATTTTTGCTCTATCTTAAATAGTTTAGGTTTTACAGCTAGTTAAAGATTTGGGAATTTCAGGTTTTTTTTTTGATCAGGCAAAGGAAACGCAATTTGTTCTTTCATAAAGAATAATTTTTATCTCCCTTATTTACCAACTAATGTTGATGAAATTTTTTATGAGTATGCTTTAATATATAAGAAATACAGAAAAAAATAAATTAAACTAGCAAGTATTTGCAGATGACCAGGAAAAAATCCTGAAATATTATTTTGAAATTTTTTTTAATGAAATACAGAGTTCCACTCCAAATGGATTATCATTATGAGGGAAAAGGATAATCAAACAATTTTTTTTGTATTCTTGTTCTAAAGGATGTATTCTACAACATGAAAAAATAAAATAAATGGCTTTTTGCATCCTTCATTATTTTTTCTGACTTCAAACTTAAAATTTCCAATTCCCTCATTTTTTTGAAATCGCCAAATTAGAAGTTCCAATTTTAGTAAAATTATACAAAAATTTGAACTAAAATGTTATTTATCAACTAATTTCAGTTTAAAGGTTTTTGAAATAAAATAAAAAATTGAATTACATAATTAGGTGGTGTATGATTAAAACAACAGAGTAGTTTTTTAAGAATGTTAATTCAACATGTACAGAAAGATACATAAATGCTATTAAATTGAATCAACAAAATTATATCTAAACTGAAATTTCAAAACAAAGTTTCTAAATTAATATTAAATGTTCTAATTAATAGAAATTTGCATTAAAATTTAATTTTGTTTTAAAAACAAGATCTAAATTCTAATCATTTTACTACTCACTGCTATTTCAAATTTTAATCTTATTGTAAACAATCAAACCATTCTAGTTGGAACAAGACAATTAAGTGATGTTCTGTCTACTGTGTAGGTACATGTTTAGATGTCTGAATAAATCAAATTTTGTTTGACATGTTTAAACAAGTGAGCTTGCTCACTTGCAGAGACAAAACTTGGCATCTTATAATTAGTCAGTCACAAGCTATTGCATGTGTAACATGCATTATTGAGGCTATTACTATTTTGAAAAGAATTATTGTTAATTATTTTTTGAATGTTATAGCATATTAGAAAAATGGAGAAGTGCAGTGTGGGGGAAATGACTCAAAGTGATTGTCATTTATTATACCATGTTAGGAAAAAAAACCTTGCAAACTCTTGATAAACTATCTGAAACTGATTTAACTCTCTTAAAATTGAGGACAGAATTAAGTTGTGAATTAAAACTATTTGTCTTCATCACCAAAGTGTGTTTTTGAAAAAGTATAAATCATTGCAAAACCAACAAATTATGTACAGTCGGTAACAAAAATGTCCGAACACTAGCAAAAATCCTATGTAAAAAAAGTACACTTCATACTGTTCTGTTAAACAAATCCTTATCGAATCATGTTCTTAGACTGACTAAGAGGAGTATTCGACAAGGATTATTTATATAACAAAACCGTATGAAGTGTACTTTTTTACATAGGAATTTTTGATACTGTTCGGACACTTTTGTTACTCTCTCTCTTCGTTGCAGTGCTTGTGCATACTTTGTTTTCCTGACAAAGGATTGTGTTTGTCTTTTTTAACTTGAAACAATTGCTGAAAATTCTTGTATTTCATTATGTTTCCTCAAAATTTGTACTTATTAAATAACATTTTGGTTCAAATATTTGTATAATTTTAAAAATTGGAACTTCTAATTTAGCGATTTTAAGAAAATGCGGGAATTTTAAATTTGAAGTCAGAAAAAATAATGAAGGATGCAAAAAGCCATTTATTTTATTTTTTCATGTTGTAGAATAAATCCTTTAGAGCAAGAATAAAAAAAAATTTTTTTAATCCTTTTCCCTCATGATGATATTCCATTTGGAGTGTAACTCTGTATTTCACTCAAAAAATTTTCAAAATAATATTTCAGGACTTTTTCCTGGCCATGTGCAAATACTTGCTGGTTTAATTTTTTTCTGTATTCCTTACATATTAAAGCATACTCATAAAAAAAATTTCATCAACATTGGCTGGTAAATAAGGGAGAAAAAAATTTTTCTTTATAAAAGAACAAATTGCAATTCTTCCGCCTGATCGAAAAATAACGTGAAATTCCCAAATCTTTAACAAGCTGTAAAACCTAAACCATTTAAGATAAAGCAAAAAAAATTTGTTTCCTTATTTAAACCCATAAAAGGAACAAATCCACCAAGTTTCATCAAAATCTGAGACTATGGGTGTCATGGTGTGGTTGAATTGACATGGAATGACCCTCCTATAAAGTTATTTCTAGTTTTAATTGGTGGTTCATTTGTCATCCAGGTGATATGTGAATGAAATGTAAAAAGATTGAGGGCTTCTGCCCTAAATAGTTTGAGTATTTGATATTTTAGGTTTTTCTAAATTGAGGCTCTAAATTTCAAGGTTTTTGACTTTGAGTCACAATCACACCTGTGAAAAAAAAAAAAAAAAAAAAAATTCTTGCAAACTTAATAATCCTACATTAAAATGAAATAAACCTGAAGAATAAATCAAAATGCTTCATACTGGTTAGCCAATGATTTTAACTCTAAAAATTTACTTACTAACAATTAGAAAATTAAGACTTAAAAGTTGCTTTTCTTTTACTATTCCTTATCAAAAATTAATGTTTTGTCTATATCCGTAAAAACACTAAATATTTATACATTTATAAAGATTGTATATTTTATTTCACAAAATAAACATTTATTTGCAAGATTTTTATTTTCTTTAAATAAATCAGTGTGATATATATTGAGATACTTTAATTTATTTTTTTTAACTCATAATTTTAACATTTTTAAATTAATTTCTGTAAGAATTAACTTTCTAAAATTATTCTAATGATTTTTTTTAGTGTTAATGTGATGAAAGTTGGGTTGAAAACTTGGATTATTAATTTTGATTTTTTAAAAGTAGACAATTAAGAATGCCCTGTAGTATTGATGTTTACTTTGTAAGCAAACAGCCCAAATTGTAAAAAACTAGCTGTTAATATTAATAACTCAATTCTTCATCAAATGAAGTAGACAAAGCATCAAAACAATCTTTTATTTAAGAGGTTTGGGTGAGGGATTAAAAAAAAAACAAAAAAAACTTTTGATATTCTTCTTTAATGTAGTTGGTCTTTTCGGTGTATTTACTAAAATTAAATTTTAAAAGTGTGGGGGGGGGGGGGGGAGCAATTTTTATTTTTGCATATTTTCTATTTTAACAACTATAAAATTTCTTTTTAATGCTTAGGTTTTATTGGTATTTCTTAAAGGCTGTGCCCCCTGGCTCCGTAGCTTGTGCCACCCCTGCCACTGTTAAGTACCCCCCCCCCCCTGCTGATAATGAAAGCTACAAAATTATCTTTGCTTCATATCTTCCTCCCATGACAGAAATCTGTCAAATTATATTTGGTGGCACCAGTGTTGCCAGATCTGGTGGATTTTTTTTATTCAATAATTGGCAATAATTTAGAGATGTGATATTTGATATAAATAAGACTATCATCTTTAGAAATGATTAGGCAAATGTTAAACTATTGGTGATTATTGAATAAAAAAAAAAAAAATCTGGCAGCATTGGCTGGCACTTAATGATGCATTAGCACATCATTTTACATGTGCTACTGCCTTGGAAATTGTTTTACAGTTAATCACAAAATTTTTGTCTGACATATGTAACATAAAATCAAATATTTGAAAACTACTCTATTAAATGTGGGAAAAAAAAGTAGATTTGCATTTTGATGAAAACAAAGTAAACTAATTTAAAAATCAGTTTTTTTATAAATTCAAAAATTAAGATTTGATTTTAAATGAGAACTTAATTCTTAACCCTGTGGCAGAATTTAGGTAACACAGCGACATTGTTACGGAGAAGAAATTATAACTTGCAGAAACATTTATTCATAAGATTCCTAAATTTCAGTAGAGGAAAAACTAGTCTTAAATTTAAGAATTCTTCAGCAGTCTACTTAATAGATTTCTTTAGTTATATGTACTACATATTATGGGAAACAAGAAAATACGTCAATATTGTCTTTCAGAAAAGGTTTGCAGAAACAAGGCTTGTTGCAGAAGGTATAAAAATATTCTGTCACAGGGACTCTTAAATTTAAAAATGTATAATTTTTAAAGTGTGTAAACTTAAATTTTCATTCTGAAAGATCGATGAAATGAAAGTTTTTATAGTAGAATTGTCAGATTTTTTGAGCCAAAACTATGAATATTTTAAATCTTGTCTTGCATTTTCTAAGAAATATGTATAGTAATTTAATTATTAATTATGAAGTTCTAATTAAATTTTTCTAGGTGTCACAACAAGAACTGAAAGTAATTGCAGACACTATGCGAACCAATCCTGGCTCTTTCACAGAATCTGGAATCCACTTGGGTGGTGACAAATATTTTTGCTTGTCAGCTGAAAATACCTTAATTAGAGGCAGGAAAGGAAGTTCAGCACTATGTATTGTTGCTACCAATACTTGTAAGTTCTGTTTATATTAGATTTTGATCATGTGAAAAAAATCTGTTAAAATAAAAAATTTTATAGTTAATTTTTTTTTTTTTTTTTTTTTTTTTTTTAAAGTGTGAAAATAGTACATTTTCTCTAAAAATTTACTTTTGTCATCTCCAGTAAAACTGAAAAAATTTTGAAGTATTTTGATCATTAAGTACAGAAAAAAAGCCTCCTAAATATTGTGGACCCAGCTGGTTTTTTTTTTAGAAAAGTGTTGGCTTTTTCAGGGTTTTAGAATTAAAGCCCTAAAAAACCGTTTTATTTGGGGGAAGGGGGTTAGTTGTAGATTTTTTAGTTACGATTTTTTTTTAATTTTTTTTTTAGTGATAAATGACTGAAAATATCTAAAACAACAAAATAGAAGTTTTTCTTCTATATTTTTTAGATAAATTTACTGTTGATGGTTATGTTCATCAGTTTTATAATGGTATCCTGTATGATGTAAAAATTATCGCAACCTGTTATTCTTATCTTTGTTAACCAAAATTAGATATGCAGTTGATACAAAACTAAACTAATTAGCAGCTTTTTTGAAGGGGGGAAAAAGCAACCCCCCCCCCCCCCCCCCCAAAAGAAGAAAAGAATCAAGAATTGTTTTCTAAATTTGTTATGTGACAATGTTCTTAAATTCCTTTATTCAGGGCTGATTATGACTTTATTTTGGAAATTCTGAAATTACATGAAGAAAAAAGGCCACTTACATTTTTGCAATTGTAACCAGTAAAATGTATATTAAGTTTTAAAGAAAATACAACTTAATTACAAAAGATTTCTAAATTTCCATTTTAAATATTGCCAAAAAGTGAAAAGAAAAAATGTTTAAAAGTACGAAACAAAAATCACTGAAATCATTGAGCAGTTCATTTTTGACATGATTCATGAATATCCAACCTTTCTATCTGCAAATCTTCAAATTAAGTTCTTAAGTTAAAGCAATGTTTGGCTTTTGATATAAAGGGTTTGAATTATATCCTGACAAATTTTAAATTTATGTACTTTTTTTTTTTTTTATAGAATGGAGTAGAAGGCTGATTTTTACCAACTATGTGAAAAATACCAGAGCTGGGAATCCAACCCCGGGCCTTCCGCTTAATGCGCGTATGCTCTAACCACTGAGCTACCCTGGCTGATAACTAGCTTGGCACTTCTCACATAATTTACGTTGGCAAGGTCACAGAGTCTGCATTAAAGCAGCTATATCAAGTGATGAATTAAATTTCTGAATTGATATTTCGTGGCCGTTTGGGGTTGTGCCATATTAAAATTTGTCACTTGATATAGCTGCTTTAATGCAGACTCGGTGACCTTGCCAATGTAAATTATGTGAGAAGTGCCGAGCTAGTTATCAGCCAGGGTAGCTCAGTGGTTAGAGCATCCAGGCATTAAGCAGAAGGCCCGTGGTCAGATTCCCGGCTCTAGTATTTTTCACATAGTTGGTAAAAATCAGCCTTCTACTCTATTCTATCAAATTAAATTTCCAGGTTGATGAATTAAATTTCTGAATTATTTTTGTACTCATGTTAAAAAAGAAACAAATTAAAGTGTAACATCTATCGGTGTTTTCATACTAACATCAGGGTCATTCAAAGTTGAATCAATGAAAAAATAAAGATAATTTTAACTTGACCCTCTTAAATTTTTTTTGATATTGGGCTCAGATATTAGGTTTATATAGAAATGAATTAATACTGAATAAAAACAGGGTGATGTCAATTGGGGGAAATCATTAAAAAAATCAGGGTACTTTGTCTATCTGGAAAAATCAGGGGAATTTTGTAAAAACGCCAAAAATCAGGCAAGTTTTCATTTTTGCCTTGTAAACATGACTGAAAGATTGTCAAACAGGTGTTATCTTAGCCATGATTACACAGAATTGGCTGCTTTCTAGTTGAATTTCGTCAAGTTAACATTAAAAAAAAGAAAATAAAAATTTTTTAGTGACACAACTTGAGGAATAATTTTGTTATAATATTAATATGTTCAATTAAAATGTTTCATATTTCTATAATCTTGTTAATTTCTCCCAAATTTTGAATTTTATTTTCCTTTTTGTATATGTGAACAAAAAAAAAGTATAAAGATGGAGATATTTTGTCCATCAGTATAGTTTAACTGCTGTGGTTTAACGGGAATCGTTGAAATCTGTCAAAATTAGTCAAGGAAATCATGGAAAAATCAGGGAACACTTTTTCTGAGCTTCTGTAGCTACCTTGAAAACGTCCATCTATTTTGGTTTCTTAGATATTTGACTTCAAAGATGAGCAAAATGTTTTTGCATTGTTTCCCCCCCCCCCCCCCCATAGAGAACTCACTTAAGGGAAAGTTTTGTTCAGTGAATTTATAGTTTCTTCTTTTTCTGGCAGTGTTCGAAATAAGAATTTTGAAACTAGGCGTCAAAATGACGCCTGGATTAAATTTTTGGGGCGTCAAAATGAAAAATCTAGGTGCCATCTATAATTAAATATGTATATTAAAATAATAATAATACAGCATCAATTTGTAAATAATACATGCAAGATTATATAAAATATATTTATGTAATGAATGTAATTAAATTGACAATATTAAATGTACATATTTAAAATCGCAAATTCATTCTTCACCCAGAAGATACATCATTCCACCACAATTTAATAGTCTTTTCTGGGCAGAAATCTTCCAATTTAGGGCTGTTTAATTTAATCATTAACAAATTGTCAACTACTTTGATAGAGATATGATTTCTTAAATCAGTTTTTATTAGGTTCAGTTGACTGAAATAGACTTGTTTACAGTCTGATGGGACTGAGAAAATTATTAGGTATGATGAGGAAAAAATCCAGGCGTCAAATATGGCACCTAAGATTGGAATTCTAGGCGTCAAAATGAAAAAACTGGTCGCAAAATAAGACTGACGACCGCTTATTTCTAACCCTGTTTTCTGGGGTACACAAAGGATCAGTTTGTTCAAATTCATCATCGAAACTAGATTCTAATTTTTTTTCTTTTTAACTAGCAATTGCGTTTTAGTACATGCTTTTAACTCTTCACAGCAAGTATCACAAATTTTGTGATTGTAATCTTGTTTGAGAAAAGTGAACTTTTTCACAAAGTTCTTACTTACATGTAAGTTTTTCTTACAGCAGTTGCGACTTGACTTTTCAAATGGGTTACAACAGTACCTTTTACATGAAACTGTAAAAGTTGAGTTCTATGTCTAAATTTTCCATTTCATTGAAGTTGTGATTTAAATGAAATGTAAAACTTCAAAATTTGT
Organism: Salticus scenicus; assembly: GCA_963930645.1. Taxonomy (NCBI): domain Eukaryota; kingdom Metazoa; phylum Arthropoda; class Arachnida; order Araneae; family Salticidae; genus Salticus; species Salticus scenicus. Next base: position 15,418,314 of record OZ005658.1, read on the forward strand.
AATCAGAAGATAAAAACATCTTCTTGAGCAATAGTTTACTTGTTCACTAACTTCTTCAAAATATGATCACAGAAAAAATGCCTTATATGTTCTATGCTTATCACACTTAAAGTGCAGGGGAAGTGACTCATTCATGTCAGTTTAATGTCTACATGACCCTACATAATTTAACTGTTTGAGAAACTGCATATTTAAAAGATACAGCATATAGTCCTGCAATGATCATGCAGCATGATTTAAAAATGTGAAAAGGAATATTAAGATAAATGAAAATAAAAGTGAAACTGCAAACTGCCATGCAACTTCTCGTAGCAAAATTAGATTTTAATAGAATATTTTTGTCAAAGTACCTCATGACATTTTTTTTTTTTTTCCTTTTATGAACAATTTTTTTCTACTTTTTAAATTTATGCAAATTAAATGAATAGATATTAATTGCAATATTTTATTACTAAATATTATGTTGTAATAAGACTACAGTGAAAATTTTTCATTTTAGATAAGTTTTTTAAAATTTATTTTAAAGGTGAGACACAAATTAACATTTTTAATTCAGAATCCCATGGCAATCCTAAATTAATATCTGATATTTTTCAATATATATATGTAAGAATATAGTTTATTTCTTAAAAAAAAAAAAAAAAAAAAAAAAAAAAAAATTTTGAAATATGGAAAGTCAGTCTTTGACCTTGAAATTAAAAATTCAAGAAATATATGCATGTTTTATATCAAATGAAAGGCCTATTCAAGCACTTTCTAACACCAAAAGTAAGGTCCAGTGGCAATTAGGGAACGTATGATTCCCAGTGGCAGAAACATGGCGACATAGTTGTGGACACCGAAAAACAACTTGCGGACAGTTTTTGTCTGCACTGATTTTAAGATTGTCCAACTTTCAGATAGCAATTCACTTAAAAAAATTTCTGTATCAAAACTAATACTTTTATTTATATTATGTTGTGTCAGACATTGCTATAAAATATTTAATTGAATGAGATGAATAAAATTGTTTATACTATATTGTTCTGTAGTAAGATTGTATTCATGTATTGTTGAATGAAATAACCACTGATGTCAAGACCCCCCCCCCCCCCCAATCAGCTTTCATTCTTTTTTGAGTAAGCCATTTTCACCCCTGATTACACGCAAATTTTACAGATTATGAAATTTTAAAAGCCTGTTGCAGACAACTACAAAACTTTCTGCCACTGGGTTATGATTTATTATGCAATATGCATAATGTAAAAACTAACATATTTTGCCCATCTTTGAAGTAGATTATCTCGGAAACCAAAATAGATGCAGACTTTTTATTCAGTATTACTTCATTCCTATATAAACCTAATATCTGAGCCCAATATAAATAAATTACGAGGGTCAGATTAAAAATGTTCCCCATTAATTTGACTTGGAATGACTCTGTTAGTATGAAAACACTGATAGATGTTACATTTTAATTTATAGCTTAGCATCCCATGGCAATCCCATTCTGAAAATCATAATTATAAACAATAAATGCAGGAACAACATATATTTTTTAAGAGAAAATACAAATGCACTTTTTGAGTTATTAAAGGTTAAAAGTAAAGTTTGACATTGAAATGAAAAATGTAAAACATATGCATGTTATATATCATTTGAAAAACTGTATTATGAGCTTTCTAATGATACCAAATTTATATATCTAAGTCAATTAGGGAAGGCCATATGAACACATTTGTAAAACAAGGATTGTGAAAATTTGCATTTTTGCAGTCACGTATATCAAAAACTATGAGATAGGGACTTATTAATTGGTACAGATTAATTTCTCTGTAGAACAAATAAGAGCCCAAATTCATAGAAATCAGAGGAGTCAGGTTTTTGCTGCATTGATTTGACTTGAATTGACCCTAGAATAAAAATTAAGTGAATTGTCAGCAAAAGAACAACCTAGAGTTTTAGGTATTTTCTGGAGTTGAAATTTCATAAGGGGTTTTGCACATGCTGTGTATTTAATTTGAAGTTTCAATTATTTCAATCATGTTGCAAAACTTTTTTGTGAAACCCTTTATAGGCTTGTAACTTTAACACATTTTTCTGTTTACAATGTTTCTTTTTTGAGAGTTCATAAAGGGTTTTTACACAACTTTTGCAATGTGATTGAAATAACTGATCTTCAAATTGAAATACGCAATAACTAGTCATCCCTTCTGCAAATAATTAAAATTTTGATGGCATGTCTCTATCGCTCAAATTTCAGATAGCCACAAACTACCCACTATCTGTTAAAAGCCATTAAGCTCAAATTGTGGCATTTTATAATACTTATGAAAGTAGAAATTGCAGGATTTTTATGGGAAGGGAGAGGGTGTAATTTTATTTCATTGATGAAATCTTTGGAAAATATTAAAATTTTTAATTTATAGGGCTTCAGTTGGTGGTCCTACATATTAAACCCTTCTGTTGCTAATATTTTAGTCTTATTCTTGCATATAATTTCTGCTCTGTCATTGCCAGTCTCGCCTTATATCTTAATCCCCCCCCCCCCCCCCCAAAAAAAAAAAAAAAAAAAAAAAAAAAAAAAAAGAGAAATATCTTGTAAATATAGTTTGTCTTCAGTGTATCAGAAATTGAATGGCTTGTACATTTATACTTTTGATATCTGATAAATTCAGATAGAATAATTTTTTAATTTTGAGTCCTCAATAAAATTGAATTTAAGATTTAATTACATTTATTACAAGACACAGCTACTTTTTGTTAAAAATTCAACATAGTGATCCAAGATTTTATAACGGGGTAAGACCTAGAGTCACTTTTCTTTTTTTTTTTTTTTTTTTTGAAATTGAGTAAGAATTCTGCTAACTGTTTTCTGTTAAACAGTAATTGAAACAAGTGACAAATTTGAAGCAAGGCTTTTTTAATAAGAATTATTTAGATTGTTTAAGATTTGTAACTATGGGTGTAGTAGTTATTCATAATTGCAATAAAGATGTATTGAAAATTGCTTGGTTTTGTAGTGAAACCAAACATTTAATTTTACATGCAGCAGTTCCCCCTGCTCCTAGTTTTAAGGGGATTTGACATCTACTGACTTGGCACCACTAAAGTAGGTTTCATATAAAAGCTTATACAGCATAGGATCAGTTATCCAGATTATGTTCCGAAAACCAGAATATGCAAAATCTTAAGAATGAAAGGATGGAAAATAGAGCAGTTAAAAATATATTTTTTCGACCTACTTTCTTTAATGCTACATTATTATGGAGAAATATGAACAGAAGACGGTCCAAATGAATCCATTATTTGCAAATTATAGTATAGAACCATTTATCTGGAATCAAATTATCCGGAATTATAAACAACTTCTAACGCATTTTAAGACTTTTTTGTAATAATGGTTTAACATTCTAATCTGAAACAATTAAGTTAGATATTTAATAAATTCCATTTAATTTTGTCATATTTATTTATAAGTTGAAGGTCATAATGTACAATGCTAACTGAAAAGATAGCTTTTAGTTTTGAAAAGTGTGGATAGATGGCACCACTACACAGTATCATAAAGGTGACAATTTTTTATTTATCTGGAAAGGATTGGGCAATATGAGGATAATTGATCCTGTACTGGATTTTACTTTTTAATTTATTGGGAGGGAAGCGATAATTAAAATCAAATAACCTTTAAAATATTATGAATATTTTGCACTTTCATGGACATTAAAAAAACAAATTTTCATAAGAAATGAAAAGCATGTAAAATCAGGTCATAATTTTTTTAATCTTTAGTAATATTCAATGTTTTTAAAATTGCTGGCTAATCATGTTTAAAAACACTTGGATTTGGGCACGGCACACAGTGGATCGAACAATGTTAAAATACGAACATAGGCCCAAAAACTAGTCTCTAAATAACTGATATTTTGCAGTGAAATAACTTAAGAGTCTAAAAAATACAAATATATGGTTATTTCTTAAATTACATGAAGTTTTATTATATATAAATAAGTTCAAAATGAAAACTTTCAGAAATAAGATTTTTCGATTAATTTCAGTGACTTTATTTGAATAGCCATCAAGTGGCACTTAAGACAACTATGAAAAAATACGAAATAAAAATACTTTTAATAATTTTCCTAATGAAAGTTTAAGGTACTTCTGCCAACATTTTGTCGGTTTTTATGTTGTGATTCACTCATGAAATGTGAATATAAAATAAATAACAAAATTAAATTTATAAGTTGTGTAACTTTTTTGTCCAAAATTTCGAACACATTTTACTACTCCTAAAAGTATACATTTTAATCTGTGAAAAGGATTTCCGCCACTTTTAGAGAAAAATAAATTTTTATTCTTTACCCCGAAATTATCAATCTAGAAATTTACCTGAATAACTGTATTCATTAATGACAGAAAATATTTTTATAGTGAAAATATTATAGAATTTAGATGGTTAAAATTTAATAAATCAGAAATTACTTCTTATTATTTTTATTTAATAAAATAATTAATTTTACTTTAATGGTACTGAAAAGTACCGTTGGACCCCAAAAAAGGGGGGAAATGTAAATGGTTGCCGTGATATGTCATAAAATGTTAAAATTAAGTAAATGTTTAACGTTAAATAATTTAATGTTAAAACTAAATAGTGTAATTACATATTAGGATTTAAAGTAAAAGTTCCTGTGTTTCTGGAAAATGTTCCTTCATTTGCACATTTCTTTTTCTTTCTCATGCTTGAAATCGGGGGGTAAGATATTAATAACAGTGATGTAGGAAATCTTCGTTACACTTTTCAATTTATTTTTCTAGTGTGGTATTCTCTGTATTTACGAAACTCTTTATTATTTCGGGCTTCGCTAGCTTCTTCTGACAGTTGTCCAATTGGAATAGAAAAATTTCTATTATGTCTTTTCCCTGAATCAATAGTTTGTGAGCTGAAGCTGGCATATAGTACCACACATATTTTGAGACATTGTTTCACTGTTTCAGTAAAAAAAATTTCCAAATTTGTCTCCTAAATTTGCCTTCCAAAATTGTCCTAAAAATAACAGAACTTAGAAACGTTTTTTAAAATTTTTTCGATAAGACTTCACTTTATTTGCTTATTTGTTTAAAAATTATTTCTGATAGCAAAATAAAACAAATAAGAAATCCAGTTTAATAAAAAAAAAATTCATAAATTTATTGATCGCCTACCTTCCATAAGTCTTTAGTAAAATAATGACAAAAGTGATTGTTTTCATAGTTTGTCAGTAAATGCCTGCATGAGTTTTCTATTGAAAAACTACATAAAAAAAAAAAAAAGCAGTAACCTAATGATATATTTATCATTGTGTGCTAAATTGTGTTACAAATATAGATTTTCTTCACGAAATTTTTATTTTCTTTCATTCTCTTTTTTTTAATATAACATTTGTTTCTTTACCAGGTATGTTTCTAAATACCCATTTGCAGCAGAAAAGTAAGATACCGCTTAACCCCTTTTATTAAACCATTTTTTTCTCAAATGGCACATTAAACAACTTTCATGAATAAAAATTGATGTAAAGTAAAAAAAATTCATTTAGCCTATTAGAAATAATTAATTTTACTTTTTGCACCTTATTCTTAGTCATTTGCATACTTCTCACAACTCATTGTATTAGTATAAGCAGGATTGTCACAAACAACTACTTTTTAATTTTTTTTCCCACTAGAATTATCAAAATAATATTCATACTGATGTTTTCCCAGAAAAATGATACACAGGAATCAATATTTTAAAGAATTGGTGCCAGGTGAATAAAACAATAACGAATTTGGTGGGGAAAATATTCCTGCGGCCTTATAAAGGGTTAAAAAAAAAAACCATGGAATCGCTTTAACTGACATACATATTTAAATCGAAATGTGACAAACATCATACATAGATAATACCATAACATTCCTATGTTCGCCTCTGCCTATACTTCGATCCACTGTGCGGCAGATTGTTTTTTATGGAAAGTTGTCTTTTTTTTTTTTTAGTATTTTGATTAATTTATATTGTAAAATATTTTTAATACTTTTTTTAATAATAATGAAAGGTTAAGTATTTAAATTTGATTAATTCATAAATATATTTTTGATTTAAAATAGTATTTTAAATGCAATAATTCTGATTAATAAGGCCTGCTTAATGAACTAGTTATCTGGAAAATCCAGTTATCCAGAAGAATCGTGTAAAAACAATTTCGGATAATTGGTTCCCTACTGTATATTAGAAAATAATTTTTTATGGTATTTTCAAAGGTAAATATTAATAACACATACTGCTTTCAAGCAGTGTTGGGCATAATTGATTGAACAGTAGTTGAATTACAATTTTTTTTTTGGTCAGTCGATTAAAAAGAAATAAATTGAATTATTACAAATAAATTGAATAAGTTATTAAATTTATTTGTAATTACATGTTAATTTATTGGCAGTAAAATAACTGTAATTTAATTGTAATTCAGTTACTTTTTAATCAATTATGCCCAACACTGTTTTCAAGTGCACAACAGCAGATGAGTTTATCCTTGAACTCGGGTTGCATGCAAAAAGTCCTGATTGACATAAAAATTTTAAATTTCTATTAATTTCCATTATTTTTAGAATTTATTTTGTCATATTTAGCATTATGTGCTAAAAATATTTGAAAGATTTACGAACAATTAGTACAATAGACATGCTATAAGCAAAAAAACATCAAAATGTTATCAAAATCAAAGGATTCTGCTGCGAAGTCCCAAAATTAAATTTTATTTATGTTTGTTTTTAACTTATTACTATTTCTAATTCAGTAATGTATTTATATTAAAATTTATCACTTCTATTTATGAAAATACAAGTTTTTTATACTTATAGCTAAGAGCAGAGCCTCCTTAAGTAGATGCCTTCCACGCGCGACGAATCCCAATGTTAAATTAGGCAACATTTAAAAAGCAAAACTAACGCTAGGTGACAGCACCTACGCAGAGCAACAATTTTCTTCTGTTTCATAGATAAGTTCTCTTTTTCATCTAAAAATCTAGCTATTAATTTCAATTTAAAGTACAAAATTAATTTTTTTTTCTTTTAATTTGAAAAAATAATGTGAAAGTGCTTTATTGTAAATATTTTCAATAAAATATTCAAATATTTATATTTAAAAAAGTATAGGGTTTATTTTTCTTCGAAAGTGGACAAGACCTATTTTAGCTTTTCAACTAATTGAATTACAACGTACCAAATAAATAACACCTTTTTTTTTTTTTCTTATATATGTATATATTATTAATTAAAAAACGAAATTTAAAATTAAATAAGCAAAAACGTGGCATGTCTATGACGCTATTAAATTATTTTTTATATATTTATTCAATAAAAGTTTCAATGTTTTTTCTTTTTTTTTTTTTTTTTTTTTCAAATTTAGATATCAGATGAAAGTTTCGTTTATATGAATTGAAATCTCTAAATTTTAAATGAGTGTCAGTTTAGAATGAATAATTTATAATGATAAATTATTAAAATCATGTCTTTTTTTTTTTTTTTTTTTTTGGCATATCCCTTACGTTACATTTTTACCTTATTAGGTGTGAATTATTTTTCTTAAATTGAAAATTTTATATTATTTATAAGAAAAATAGACCAGCACATTAACGAAAGTAGTTAACATTCAGTAATAAAAATTGGACAAGAAAACAATCTGTTGTCTAGTCCGTCACAAAAAATAAATAATTAATTAATTAACCATTAAGATTTAAATTTTTTAAATTAAGGATTTCTTGAGTATAAGTTTTCTCTCTCACCAAGTTTTTTTTTTTTTTTTTTAATTCAAGATTTTATTAGCTCCACCAGTTCCGAGAGGGTATGCTTTCGAAACTGATAGACATTTTCGAAATAAAGTTGTGTTATATTTACATTTTTTGAGGTCTCCTGAAACGAAAAATAATGTTTTTAGCAGTTGCTCTGTGCGCGTCGGTTTGTCTATCTCGGATATACTTGGAAAATGCTGAAAGTGTATTTCATTTTGTGTTAGGTGTTTTTCATATAAGACTAAATTTAAATGCACAATCTGATGTACAAATACTTTATGGAAAACATACAGGGCTATCCAAAATTAAGCTAAACGTTTTTTTTCTGTAGAATGTAATTGACGGAAGTGCTTTGCTACACTTTATATGTCGACGAATACTGTTGAAAAAGGAAAATTAATATTTCGAACCCATAATGTACAAAAAGTTTTTTTTTTTTTTTTAGTTCTATTTTCAACTTAGGGTTTTGAATAAAGTCCCGTTTTAAGGTTCCCTGAATACAAAAGACATTTTTTTTAGTTTGTAGCGATTGATTTATATGCATATTTATTATCAGAATAACTTAAAAACAAATAAATGCAGGAAATTCACAATTGTAATTTGTATTTTAAAACTCGAATTAGTTTTCAATTTGAAAAACTTGATAAAGATTGGCAATTTTAAGGACAAATTAATATCCTTGAAATATTTTTACTTCCATTACTTCCATTTACTTCCATTATTTTTACTTCCATAACATAAGCATAACTATTTTATTTATTAAATCTAACTTACTAACAGAGCTGTCAACTCTTCGAATTTTTATATCATAATTTCTTTTAAATTATCTTCGTCTTAATCACAGAATTTACGATAATAAATAAAAAGAATGTTTTTGTGAAAAATATTATTGATATTCAAAAATCCGGATGGTTGGTAATTTTGCAGTAATTATTTATGCAGTTTACATCCCTTGTCTTGAAATATTTGCAAGGCATTTTTTACGCTGAATTGCATTGCTTGGTATTTCGTGAAAACTTATATTTTCACGGCGACTGTCCGATTTACAAAATGGAACGACGCAATACACCATATTATTAAAAAAAAAAAAAAAAAAAAAAAAACCTCCCACATTTGTTAAATTAATAAAACATAAACCATAAAGAACTCAGTTGAAACTCAATTGAACGGCGGGAAATAAACAGAAATTTATGTTCGGTATCAAGCGCCATCTACTGGCTATGTTCTTCTTTTACTATTGCCAAGTTTTCGAGCGACTCGCCAGGCATCTACTTAAGGAGGCTCTGCTAAGAGTATGAAATAATGGGAAAAACCACTTATCCTAGGTCCCAAGCTTTCTGGATAACTGATCCTATACTGTATTATCATTTAATATTTATGAATTGAACTGTATTGGGGTTCTTCAATAAAATAACTCTTATGGTTTTGATGTATTTTACGAATTTTTAAATCTTTTTTTTGAATTGGATTTGCTCAGTTTGCATTTTTTCATGAATTCATGATTGTCAAAATACTTAAATTTCTACAGATATTACTATTTAGGAAGTTTAATGGAACCTGATACTTAAAATTTACTTAGGGAATGGATTTCACAATATCTCTAAAGGAGAGGGTGGGGGAGTTATAATCCATGTTTTACAATTTTTCTAGACATGCACCTTTTTTATTATCAAACTAATAAAACCCATTCCTTATTCTTTTAAGTAGGTTCTACTAAAGAACCTCTTAACTTACCATTGTTGGAAGCCCAAGCCCATGTTATTCCATGGAAAATTTTGTTTACTTATTAATACATCAGGGGTCGATCCAGGCAAAATTTGGGTCCCTTTTTGCGGCCCCTTCACAAAATTCCACATAGTAAAAAGGGACCCTTCACAAAATTCCACATAGTAAAAAGGGACCCTTCACAAAATTCCACATAGTAAAAAGGGACCCTTCACAAAATTCAAATCCATAAAAAGGGACCCTTGACAAAATTCAAATTTATAAAGTGAGTCCCTTCACAAGATTTTGTTTTATAAAAATGATCCTTTTATTAAATGTTTTCATATTTTCAGTATTTTTAATTTATGCCTTAATTTGGCTCAACGAAACTCTAACTTGATATTAAACATTACATAAAGTGATTGTAAAAACGGAAGATTTTACACAATATTTTACTTTTTCACAAAAATATTTTATATTTCCCAAAAATAAATAAAAATTTCACAAATTTTTTGTTTTTCACAAAAAAGGGACCCAAAAATTAAAACCTGGATCGACCCCTGTACATATTTAATTCTGGTTTCACACTCTGAAAATTCAAACTGTTCAATTGACACACATTTTTTAAAAACTGATATTTTAAATGCTTTATTTTGAAGCTGTGAAGTAAGAATTTTCAATATGTGAAATTTTTCATTCTATACTTTAAGAAATTTTAAAATCTGTTTTAAAAGTCTGTCTATTGTGAATTTTAAAGAGATTGATTAAAGTTTTCTGTGATTGAAACTTAAAAATGTATATTATGAGGATTACTTCTGAATAAATTTAACATTTTTGGTTGAGCTTGACACTAGGATGCATCCTTTTGAAAGAGTTGAATCAGATTTTTCTTAGCAGCCATTATTTATACAGAAAGTCATTGTAATTTTACCGTAATAGTTAGATTAAATAGATAACAATCAGGGGTCGATCCAGGTTTTAATTTTTGGGTCCCTTTTTTGTGAAAAACAAAATATTTTTGTGAAATTTTTATTTATTTTTGTGAAATGTAAAATATTTTTGTGAAAAAGTAAAATATTGTGTAAAATCTTCCGTTTTTACAATCACTTTATGTAATGTTTAATATCAAGTTAATAGAGTTTCGTTGAGCCAAATTAAGGCATTAATTAAAAATAATACTGAAAATATGAAAACATCTAATAAAAGGATCATTTTTATAAAACAAAATCTTGTGAAGGGACTCATTTTATAAATTTGAATTTTGTGAAGGTTCCCTTTTTATGGATTTGAATTTTGTGAAGGGTCCCTTTTTATTGAATTTGAATTTTGTGAAGGGTCCCTTTTTACTATGTGGAATTTTGTGAAGGGGCCGCAAAAGGGACCCAAATTTTGCCTGCATCGACCCCTGACAATGTAATTAAGAAATTTATTAATCAAGCCTGAAAGTTAATTTCAGAAAGTTTTGGAGTGGAAGGCTGATTTTTTTATACAAACTATGTGAAAAATACCAGCCGGGAATCAAACCTGGGCCTTCTGCTTTACGTGCAGATGCTCAAACCATTGAGCTACCCTGGCTGATTATCAGCCAGGCATTTCTCGCATAACATTCGTTGGCAAAGTCAGTCTGCAAACACAGCTGTATCAAGTGGCATTATTAATCATTGCACAACTCAAATAGACCATGAAATTTTTAATTTAATTTAGAAATTTATTCATCAAGCCTCTCAATGGTTTGAGTACCTGCACATAAAGCGGAAGGCCTGGGTTCGATTCTCGGCTCTGGTATTTTTCGCAGTTGGTATAAAAAATCAGCTTTCCACTCAAATTTTTTGAAGATAACAATGTATTACGACTTCATTGCTGTTATTTGAAGCCCACCAACAACCAAGTGATTTTGCACTCAAAGCTAGTAGATGTGAGGAGCTGGGTTCGATCTCAGGTCGCACGTCAGCCTAGTTGTTGGAAGTTTTTAATGGTTTCTCACTTATGTAAATACAGGTTAGAACCCCTTAGAAAGACCCCCCCCCCCCTCCCCATCAGGCTTTGGATCCTAGTGCAGTCAATCAGCCTTAATCCCCGCAACCCTGTTATCTGAAATTTTAAATATTTTTATTGGATTGTGAATTTTTTTCTTAAATAAAATATAACTAAATGTGTGAAAATGCTTCATTGAAGGTCTGTTAGTTGCTGCAACTACCGACGGATTTCCACCTGGACAATTGAACACAGTTGTTGAGAAACTAGGTGATTATCTTCGATCCAATAACTACTAGGTAAGTTTTCAGCTTAATTGCAATAATTTAAGTTTTTGTTTGTAGAAGTATAAAAATATGCTAATAAAATAGTAAGCTACAATACTGGGTGGCCATACTTTAACTGACAGTGTTTAGTTTTCTGTAGCATTATCTTTTAGCAAGAATTGCATGAAAGTTTGTAGACAGAACAAGATAAGGGATAAAAAAAATTCTGCAAAAAATTTACTGTTAAAGGAATATGCAGTGTTTTAAGTAAAGCTTTTGTTTAAATTTATAATTGAAAATTGATAGAGCACTTTTTAAAGCATTGCTTTTGTCCTATATTTTGAACATGTCAGTTTGTCTGTGACAAAAGCTTTGTTTGGGAAAAACAGTGCCACTTATTCTACTACTGGTTACTTTTTTATTTTTTTTTAATCCTTTGTTTGCCAGTCTTGTTCCTGCAAAGTTTGGGGCTGTTTTTTTTTAATTAGATTGTAAACACTGTCAGTTTGATTATGGCCACCTTGTGTGTACTGATCAACCATTTTTTAAAGGTATGAAGAAAGTTTGTTTTGAAACATATTTATGCTATGAAACAAGTGCATATATTGAATACTAGTACCTAATTCTAGACTTTTTTTTTTTTTTTTTACTATTTTAAAGCTTTGTGAAAAATTAAAGAAATCATTAGAATTGCCTAATGAGGTGATTTATCTCAAATTAACCATAGTATGTATCAAAAGCTGATAAACAATATATACAACAGATGTTAATCCAGGAATATATTTTTGAAACAAATTACTGTGACATTTAAAAGTATTGTCAGACTAAAAAACCTTGGTTTCTAATTTAAAAATAAAATCAAAGGGCAACAAATGATTTCAGTTTTTTATAAAATCTGATTTTAAGCATTCATTTTTAAAAATGTTATCGAGGCTTACCCATTAAGGATTTCACTTATCACCCAAAGCCAATTTTGTTCTATAGAGAATTTTGTTCTATTAGAACTCATTAATGCTAGGGGAGAAGGGGGCTAGTGTGGACAACTTGAAAAATTCTGTTATTTTTTCAGTTTCTGCAATTTTTTGCAGATCGCTAACACTGATATGAACTTCCACGTGCAGTTGCATGTAAATACATTTTATGGTTAATTCTGTACTGATAAGTATAAAGGATTTAAGTCTAAAAATGTTGATTTTGAGTTAAGTACATAGTCAGACTCAGAAAAAAATTCTCTATCGATTGGTATAAAGGATTTAAATCCATGTCATTTAGTCTTTGAGAAAATCCATTGGTAAAAAAAGGTTCAATTCAGAAATTTACCATTCATGTATGGTATAAAATATTTAATTCAATTTTTTCCCGTTATTAAATGAAGGTTGACAACCACTGAATGGTATAAAGGGTATAAGTCAACGAAATCACTTTTTCCAAATAGATTCTTCTGCTTTGTTTTTAGTTAGTTTAACTTTATTTTTAGTCTCCTGAAAAATCAAGAATATGGACTTAAATCCTTTATACTTATCAGTACAGAATTAGCAATTTGTAAAAAAAGTTTTTTATGGTGCAAAAGTAAGTTCATGGATATTTTTTTTTACACTACTAAGTCATAGTACTTTAATTTGTGAACATGTCCATACTAGTCCCAATTAGCTTCCAGTCGTAAAAACATTATCTTATGCTAAATAAGATGCATTTAGTAATTTAACTGTAGTGTAGAACATACACATAGAACACATAAATTAATTTTGATAAACCTTTTTATTTAAATTACTAATGGCAGTATCTACCATAATAGGTATGTTCAGTACTCACAATTTTTAAATTTAAGTCTTCATGGTTTGCTTATACGAATGTATTAGGTGAGACATTGCAAACCCTCAATGATAGCTTCAGGGCCTCGAGCTTTCATAACTTTCTAGTTTATTTTCTTTTTATATTACTGCCGGTGTTAGCCCCCCCCCCCCCCCCTTTTTTTTTTTTTTTCTCTCCCACATTTTTTTTTTTTTTTTTTTTTCTGTAGTGTATAAAATTTTATCTTGGATATGTTAAGAATCTCTTAATGGAAATTTAATTTTATTAGGGTTTTACATAAACTTTTAGGAGTTGTATTATATTGTCTAGATCAGTACTCTAGTGTGGACAAAAATGACCATATTTTAAAAAATTAATACTTAAAAACTATTGCCTAATAACTAAATATATCAATCAAATTAAAGGTAAAAGTAGAAATTCCTGTAAAGAAAAATACTTGATTTGTTAAAAATATTTAGTACACTTTTTTTTGCAAAATTTATGAAAATAGTCCGCACAGCCCCCTTCTCCCCTATATTTTTTAATTCAGTTTTCACATTTACAAAATTCGCAACTCTTAAACAGGTTATTGCTTTCTAAATATTGATTTAATATTTTATTTTGAAATTGTCACAATATGAAATCTTTCATTTTTTAGCATTAAAAATAAAAAGTGATTATCTATTTGACAGTTGTGAATTTTCTGAATGTGAAAATAGAATTATGTATTAACAAGAAATAACTTGGCAAAATTGCCCTGTAGATTGACATTAGCTTCAGCTTTCATAGGCAATAAGTTGAGTCCCCTTAAATCCAAAAGCTGACAGAAACATTGTAGATTGCCTGTTCCAAAGATTTTCTTTATATACATCATGCCATTAACATGCAAAACCAAAAAGCCACCTGTCACTAAGCCTTGTAATTTTGGGCCTACTTCAATCATTTTGACAGGGCCCCCTTAAAGAGATTTTATTAATGCTCTTCTAAGAGTTATGTAGACCATTTTTATCATTCTATAAACTTTTTTGAATCTTTAGATATCTTTGAATATATTAAAAAAAAATTAAACTATTTACCATATGGCCAGATTTAGGTAAAATGAATAATTTTATTAAAACATAACTTTAATGTTTTTTGCAAAGAGGCATGACAGGAAAAAATGAAGAAACCCATGAAACAAAACATGTAAAGCAAGCATTAAATAAAAATAACTGAAAAGGATGTCTTTTATTTCAGATTTTTTTTTTTTTTTTTTTGTATGTGTTATTATACTTATGTTTTTAAAATCAGTAGTGAAAAATAATTTCACAAAGAGTGATAAAATTGTGTATTTTGGAAAATTAATGGAAATTAAGTGAACTAGCTGAGAAAGAATCTTAGCAGTTTGCTGCAAAACTCATTAGTAATAAAACAAATATTTGACATGTATTTTAGAAATTAAATTTGAAAGGGCATATTTTATTAGTAGTAAAATTAAATCATCAACGATGGAATCTGTAGAAAATGAAAGGAAGTTTGTTGATAACTTATAAAGAATTCTGTTTATCAAAGTATGCAGATGCACCCATATTGGCTATAAACTTTTGTCATTTAAGTGGCAGGTTGTTTAAGCCAGTGGTTGCAAAACCCTGGTAGATGAGTCAATAAATTCCTGGAAGGCCAGTTTATACAGCTTATTCAGAATTGTCTTCCTATTAAAACAATTTCCAAATTGTTTAAGAAACGGTCAATGAGGGCTAGGTCTGCAAAGTATGGAGGGTGGTGAAAAAGTTTACACTGAATCCTGTAGTTTTGCCACAATCATTTGTGCAGTGTGATCTTATCATTCAATAAGAGTAAGAAACAGCTTAGATTGGTCAGCAGATAAAGGTGTTTGCATTTTCTCATCCAGTTGCTTGCAGTATATTTCTGCTGTGATCAGTAAACTAGGTTTCATGGAATCATAATGGCTCTGACCTGTGTTTATAAACTGTTAACACTCACCATGAACTTCTTTCGATGCACTTTGGAGTGTTTTGGTGATTTATCTTTGTCCAACCACTGTGCAATTGTCATATCAAACACTGTTGTTTTTCATTCCATAATTCATGTCACTTTGAGATGTTTTAGACTCAACTCAAGGTGACCTTTAGTTTATCACTGATCTTTGATTCTGGGCAACTACTGAGTTGTTCATAATATATTTTTTAAGCTTACAATGGTTTTCTTTAAACAGGCAATATGTAACTTTCAAAGAAGAAGAAGAAAAAAAAAAAAAAGAGCGGTAACATAAGCCAATGTCAAATAAGCTGTTAATTGTGGTAATATTAACAAGTTTCAATTTTGAGGGCTAGTTAATTTATGCGTTCAATGCAACCTTCCTAACAGAATTGGGGATGGTTTTTGGCAATACCTTTTTTTTTGAAAAAAAAAAAAAAAAAAAAACGGGGAAAATGGTGAAATATACAGGGATGAAATTTTTCAGCTTTTTTGTACACTCAACTTCCAACTTTTTTGTTTCTGGTGTGTATTTGTTCTGTTTTATATGTTAAAGATTAAAATATTTATTACTCTAATTGATTTTGTCATTAAAATTCAGTATTTCATTTCAGTGTCTTGCCTTGTGTACAGTTTCAGCTTTTTTGTAGTTTTGCTAATCTCATCCCTGAAAATAGTTAAGAAATTTAGGAAGTTTTAATGTTAGTCAGTTTGATAAGCTTTATGAAACCCGCTTAAATACTGCTAGTAATAGTGCCAAGTCCTCTTTTTTAAAGGGATGTTATTTTTGCTTTATATTCTCTGAAGTCGGTCATGCCATGAGATTGGTTATTTTTTTTATACATGTAAGTACTTCAAATTATAAAAAGTTGTTGTTTTAGAGAAGTAAAATGCCTCTTATGGAGGAAAATACAAAGTCCCCCAATTTCAGAATGCTCTGTGCTATTTTAAGAGGTACGATCTCCCAGTACTTTTTGAAATTCTGGAAGTTGATGCAATTGCACGCACAGATAAATTATCAACTGAAGCCTTTTTAATAACATTCTATCATCACGTAACATTGTTTTCTTTGGTCTTCAGACTCAATTTAGAAGTATCATGTTCCACCTGATCTCAAAACTCTATAAATACTGCTCAAGGATCTCTTTATTCTTCTCTATCTGTAAAAGATTTTGTCCTTGCGCTTTTAACTGTAAAATCTTAATTTCATCTTTAGAAATTTCTTTAGAATGTGGCATTTTTATCAGAATATGCAGGTAACATCTTTTCCAAATCGCAAACAAAACAGTACATTGAACTTGTATGCTAAAAATATAGCTGACAAGCTAATAAGTTTAAAATTATTTTACCAAAACTTGGACTTTGATAAAGTAAAATATATATTAAGAAAAGTAAGATTTTTAGACCCAGTATAATCACTGGTAGTCTTGCTAGATTTCTATAAATTAATACTGAATTTTGTTTATAGAACTTATTTTACACCCAATAAGCCTTTTGAAGTTAAATTATTGTTTGTTTGGCATACTGCTGCTAACTTTTTTATTCCTATGGAGGCAGTGAAATAGCACAAGATAAAATAAAGTGTGAAATATTTTCAGGGATATTGTATGCTTAATTGCAGTAGAAAAATCTTTTTATTTTTCTCAAGTACTGTATTTGGTATTTCTAAGATTTTAAGTAAGTGTTACGGAAATTTCTAACTCTTGTACCCTTGACCACACCTGTCTCAAACATTCACATCTCTATTTTTATCTGTAATTATCATTCATGTATAAAGTTACTGTACAAATAGGATAGATATTGATAAATTGAAGAATTGGATTGAGACTGAAATTCTTGCATCCTTCATTTTGATGTTAATTTCGGTTAATCCTATTTTTGTCATTTTACAAACTAATGTGAATATAATGCAAAAAAGTAAATCTGAATTTGGACTCTACAATATTGAGGTAGCTTTATAAATTTAATTTTCTATACCAGTAGCATTAATTGAAACTTAAAGGATAGTTTTCTGGCTATTTTACTATTTTTAATTTCGGAGGCTTATAACCAGGTTTGTCAGGGTGGCAACAATCGGGGGGAAAATCATGGGAAAAATCAGGGTACTTTATCAATCGGGAAAAATCGGGGGGGGGGGGGGAATTTTGTAAAAACACCCAAAAATCATGGAAATTGTCATTTTTGCCCAGCAAGTATGACTGAAAGACTGCCAAGCAGGTGTTATCTTAAACACAATTGCAGAGGACTGGCTGCTTTCTTCTTGAATCTTACAAAGTTAATAATAAAATAAAAAAAATAATGCAACAACTTGAGGAATAATTTTATGTCTTGATGTTAATATGTTGTGCAATTAAAATGAGTCATATATTTTTTTTAATTTTAATTTCTTTTTAAAATTTAAAATTTTTTCCTTTTGTACGTGAACAAAGAAAAAGATTTTTGCTCGTCAGTATAGTTTTTGAATTGCAGTGGTTTAGCAAGCATGTTACACAAGAGTGTGATATACACAAAATTATGGAAAGTATATAATAGGTAATGGGAATCATGGAAATTTGTCAATTAGTCGGGGAAAAATTGGAACTTTTTTCTAAATTTCTGTAGACACCCTGTATTGTCCAAATTTTTTCAGACAGGGTTCTGTTTTGTGAAATGTACACAATTTTGTGAGGGGAAAGTCAGGTAAAATCAATTATAAAACCAGGAAAAACAAATTACAGGGGTGAAACTTTTAAAGTGCTAACCCTGAATTTAGGATTTTTGAAAATTTTGCTTTCTCTGAATTTAATGTTATATTGCTTTTATAGAAATTTCTCATTTTTGAATGTTTAATTTGCCACTTAATGTAATTAAAAACTATATTATTTATTATAGGTAGCCATAAGATATCATTGATAAGTCTCCTCATCGGCCTGCGTGTAACAGTTTTCAGGGTTTTTGCATGTTAGGTAGTTTCACCTCTGCAAATATTTCTTTGCTTCATATCAAAATGCAAATGATCAAGTATCGTGAAAATTCTTGTGTAAACAATGGTTTCTACCTAAATTTCTATCTTGATCGTCATTAATAGAACATCATACAGTGGAAGTAGATGTATTTTCTCCTCTCTAGAGCAGGGTTTAAGCTAAGTAAAAATTTTCTTTAGCAAAAAAAGCTTTAGCAAAATGCAAAAATGCCAGAAGCAGTAGAAAAAGATGAATATCAGTTTACACATTATTCTAAAAGCCTCGACATGTTAGATTTTCATTTATAAATTAAACTTAGAAGTTTTTAATCAGGTCTTTAAAGAGTTACAGAAGATAAATTTTTTTTTTAATTTGAAATAAAAACAAAGTAATAAATAATTAAACTTACCACTGTAACCAGATCAGTTAGAATATAGTACAAGCATATATTTTAACACATTTATTGGCAGACATGAAAAATATTAACTTTTTAGATTATTACTTTATTTTGTAAACCTTTTTTAAAGCAATATGAACATCTTGTATACGGATTATATACTTACAAAAATAAAAAGTAATAAGTGAAATTTGTGTATTACTATTGAAAGCTTTTTGGCTTACAATTTAATAATTTTTTCTTTCTTTCATATTGGACCACTTTACAAATGCCTCATGCTTATTTACAAATTGATTTCCAGTATGTGATTCTTATGCGTAGTTCAGCATTTGATTTTCCTTGATCAATGTTGCAATTTTTTTCCCATGAAAGATTTGTTGTAATATTTTCAAAGATTTTTTTTTCTTTCAATTTGTCGTTAGTAAGATGCTTTAGCAAAAAAGCAAAAACATGTTATTTCATTTTCGCATTTTGAATAAGTCTTTTTAGCATTTCTCGAAAAATGCTACCGTAACGGAAACACTGCTGTAGAGGAACGTTTCTTGTAGTGTTGCTAATATTTTCTTGAAAATTGTCTGGGGAAAACTCGGATTTTTTTCCCCTATATTTTAGTACGAACCTTAACTAAGTAAAAAAAAAATTTGATTGCTGTATTTATATTTTTCTCAATAAAATATTGTAAACTTTACTCACTAATATACTGAAACAATCTATTTTATTTTCAGGTTGATGGCCATTCACCCCCTTTGTCAGAAAGTATCTTCCACTTCTGAGAAGAACTTCCAGCTTGTGGCACTGTATGTGTGTTTGAGAAGGGTCCAAAGTACCTGTACACGGCTGGTTTTTTACAATCCCTTCTCTCACAACTACAAATATTCTTCACCCCAATCTGGAAATCATTACAAATGAAGAAGAGAAAAAAATTTCTAAATGACTTTTCCATTTTTGTACTTAATTCCTTTTTATATATACACATATATATATTTGCCAATACCTGCTTGCATACAGTTTGTCTGTGGAAGGAAGCTAGTCAACTGGCGTTTTAAAACTTGTGTGGAGAAATTCCTGATTTTTTCGATGAATGGATTTTTTTTTTCTTTTTTCAAATGGGGGGTGAAAGCAGGTGAATCTTTATATATAGTGAAACTGTGCTATTGTTTTTTTCAAAAGTAATTAGTGTTAGTACTGAAGCATAAAAAACAATACAAAAAAAAAATCATACCTGTTTAGTAAAATTTTGCATTGCTAATGAAGAAAAAAAAAAAAACAAAAATCAATGTTCGTGTTAGTGCTGGATACTACATTTTTTATAGTTTATGTTCATGCATATAGAAATTTGTTTCATATTTTTTGTTCAATTTGAGAAAAAAAAAAAAAAATTTTAATGATTCTTTAAGATTGTATAAACTAGTAATTTTTTTTATTATATAATTGTTTAGGAATGATTTTTATACATATAAATCTTGATCCAAAAAGTGAATGATTTTTGATTGGCCTGCTGTCTATTATTAGGTGTTTTTTAACATTCCATATGAATTTTTACTGCTTTACTCTTTTTGCCTGTATAATTTTAAATGCATTCTGATACTCAATATCCCTAAACCTGCTTTTTGTAAAATTCGGTGCACCCTCTGGGTTCCCAATAAAAGATGTCATTCCATGTCTTGCATTTTTTCATTCTATCACATCGCATTACAAACTCAGATGAGAGGGCAGGGGGTGAAACTTTTCAGGGGCTACACCTGAATTCAGGGTTATTGAAAAATTTTCTGTCACTCAATTTAATGATAAATTATTTTGCTTTAATAGAAATTTCACATTTTGAATGTTTAATTTGCCTTATAATGTTATAAGATTTCTTCAGATATTACTTATTATAGGTAGCCATATAGTATATCATTAATATGTCTTCCATATCTACGTGTAAGTTGCAGTTTTCAGGATTTTTGCAAGTTAAGCAGTTTCACCCATGGAGGAGGGTATTATGGAATACCATTTACATTTTTAAAAATAATTTTACTTGTAGAAAATTTAGAGTGGAAGGATGATTTATATACCAACTAAGTGAAAAATATCACACCAGGAATCTAACCCGGGCCTTCCGTTTAATGCGCAGATGCTCTACCACTGAGCTACCCTGGGTGATAACCAGCTAGGCATTTCTCGCGTAATATTCATTGGCAAGGTCAGTCTGCAAACACAGCTATATCAAGTGACATAATTAATCGTGGCACAACTCCCAATAGACCATGAAATTTTGTCTTTATTTTGAAGTTGTGCCACGATTAATTATGTCACTTAATATAGCTGCGTTTGCATACTCGGTGACCTTGCCAATGAATATTATGTGAGAAATGTCTAGCTGGTTATCACCCAGGGTAGCTCGGTGGTAGAGCATCTGCACGTTAAGTGGAAGGCTCAGGTTCAATTCCCGGCTCTGGTATTTTTCATAGTTGGTATAAAACTCATCCTTCCACTTCAAATTTTCTAAAATTTAATGTTGATAAATACTTTCTAACTTTACTTGTTTTTAATAATCTCCAAAATCATGAGTGTATTTGTAATGAATTGTCACTTAAAAATTTGTTATAAAAAGTTTACTTAACAAAAAAGTTGCAAATGGAGGGAAATATTAAATAGTCAAGTAATATGGAATAGGTGGTTTAAACTATAGAAAACTAATTAGACTTCATAAAAATATACTTATTTTTAACTATAAAAACCATATTTTTAAGATGTGAAAGCCATTTCATCTATATACAAAAGTCGGATATAATCTTTGTTCTCTGCTCCGGTATAGTCAAGGTGAGCCCAGAGAACAACTGAAACACTTAATCCAAATTTCTCCTCGTTCATCTTGAGAATTTTCCACGACAGAAGATATTAAGCATCTTTATTTTCTGGTTCTTTAGTTGAATACATGAAGTCAGTTCCAGATGATACTATGAAATACAAAATAGTCATAATACCCGACAAGAGATCTTTGAAAATGAACTTTTAAATTGATAGACAAAATATTTTCAGCTAAAAAAGACCAAAGTATAACAAAATAAAATTCTTTGAGCATACATTATGCTTAACATTAATGTTCAGATCACATGTGTACTAGTAGTTCAAATATTTGCAAACTTACCTGCATAAACTTTAATCACAAAACATACTTTGTTCTATAGAGAATGGTACGTTAACAACAAGTAGTCTCTTCTTATTGTATTGCTTCATGGGAATCCTCAAGTAATTATGGTATTTTGATGAGATAGCAGCACCAATCAGCTGAAACCTCGGTATTCCATATTTCCTGACTATTCCATAATACCCTCCTCTACTTATTTATCTCTAGATTTCATATCCTAGAGCATATATTTGACTAGAAAGTGTATTAAAAAGTTTCTATTTAAATGGTAATGAAGATTAATTTAATTTTATCAGACTTTCTATTAGCTCGATTCACACCAAAAGGTATGAAAAAATTAAATGGAGTGTTGCCACCTAAATTTCATACTTTAGTTAATTAAAAAAAAAAAAATGCAAATGTCATGTTAAAAAACTTTTTGCACCCCTGGATTCAGAAAAATTGCTCTTTCATTTGGTACCGAATTCGTAATAGGTCTGATATTCTAATTTTCCCCCTTTTTCTGTTTTTAACCTGAATTTGACAGAAGGTTTCACAAAGAAAGTAAGCTGAAAAAGTCTTTAAAAATTATTTTCATCGGTTATATGATGAGTGAAATGCCCAATCAGTCTAATCGGATAACATAACGAAAAATCTGACGCCCCTTATCTGAAAGTGAGTTGAAATGTGAGAGAAGTGTCCTTCATCGATTAAAACTTAAAAAGCATTTGTCATTAAGTTTGATACATTAAAACAGGAATAAACTACTACGTCAGAAACGCCAAAGAAAAATTAATAATTTTTCAATAATTTTTCTTTGGCGTTTCTGACGTAGTAGTTTATTCCTGTTTTAATATTCCAACGCCAAGTCTGCTGCTATTATAAGTTTGATACATTCTTTGAATGATGTTCTTTCTAATCAAATATGTTCTGGACTCGTATGCCCCAGAGGAGGGGGGGGGGGAATAATCTCAAATCCCAATGATGTTGGATATAATACACCATTACAATTCTCAAGTCAGTTGTAAAAAAGAACCTGGTTTAACTAGGACTGAAGACTCAATACTAAAAGTATAAAGTGAAATCTTAAGTGGAGAAAATCACTTCAAAAATTTTTTATAATAATAAAAAAAAAAAAAAAAAAAACCTCAATTAAAATAATAGTATTTCCCCCCCCCCCCCCAAAAAAAAAAAAAAAAAAAAAAAAACTTTTACAAAATATAATAAAAGTACTTGTAAAAACTGATCATGTATTGGAAAGAAAACAAACTAAACTTTTTATATTTTGAGTTATTTAGAATTGCCCTGTAGAATAACATAACTGTCACCAAAGATAAGTATGGTATGCTCATGCTTCAACAGCTATTGATCTTGAAATGGAAAAAATCAAATGTGGATTTGTTAGACTTAACCATAATTTATGAACTTTATCAGCACTTAAATTTATCATACTGAGAAAAGGGGTCTGAGATTTTCAGACCGTGGTACTCATAGGCATGAAAAGCAGCCAGTTTATGACCAGCATAATAATTGGTTTCCTAGACATTTTTTTTTCTTTATAAACTTTTTATACAAAATCTTTAGTGATTAAAACATAGAGGTAATCTATTAAAAATGGTTATCTTGGGGGGGGGGGAAATGTAGAAAAAATTAAGGATAGATTGAATATAAAATTTCTAACAATCGGATAAAGGAAGGTACAGCAAAATCTCAATGAAGTTTTTAAGGTTCTTATGAAATGTTAAGATTTCAAATGAAGTTCAAATGTAGATCCGAGCTGCAAAATTATTTTAGTGTCAATACTGTTAAAATACTTTAAAGTTACAATTTAGCTGTTAAAATATTTATTTTATCAAAATTTTAAATTTGATACAGCTAAAATTTGCAGCACCAAATCTACACTTGAACTTCATTTCTTTGAAACCTCCAATTATATTAGTTCATTAAACAGATTTAATGTTGATTCCTTTCTTTTTATATAGCAGCTCTCCATTTCTTTACATACTTATGATGGTACACTAAATGCTGCCAAAACAGTTGACTTAGTCTATTTTTCTTTATCATTCAAGATGATTTTTTCTGTGGTTTCTTATCAAGGGTGAAGTCTGCCTTTAATATAACATCTAGCATCTTGCTTTCGTGTATCATTTGCTTTGGTAATTCCTAAAATTTTTCCCTTCTATAGCTTTCTCTAAAATACTGTAAAAATCATTTGAAAATAGAAACAAATATGTTAGGATAAAGTTTATTGAGAGAAGTGCAAGAAATTTAATACAGCAGCATAACTTTTTTACATCAGTTTAGAAAAAGTGAAAGGAACAAATACAGTCTTTGCAACAGTTAGCTTCATCCATTGGCTGGTTTTCTGGCATCAAAACCATGGAGATGAGCAACTGAATTCATCTAAAAAAGAAAATTAATATAGATAAGAAATTTTCAACTCAAAATTAATGTTATTTTTTGTATGTTACACCTTGCTATTTTCTTCAATTTGACTCTTTATAACAATGAGCGATAACGGAGGGTTTGTTGAACTTTAATTTCTTTTTCTATTTAAAAAAAAAAAAAAAAAAATCTCAATGTAAATAAAAAAAAAATTTTTAGTGTGCATAAATGATAGTTTTGGCTGCTGAGGATATTTTTGAGTTTATTAAGCGGCAGCTTTAAAAGCAGTTTGTATTGATTCGATTCCAGTCCTGGTGATTTGATCAGATTAAGCGGCTGATTTTATTAACCAGTAATTTTATTAAGCGGAGGCTACTGTATAAAATTGTAAATATCTATAAAATATTTATATATGTAAAGTAGTTCAGTCCTAAGAATTTAGTATTAATCTAAACATTAACTTAAAATTTTATTACTTATTCTCATTAAAAATCTGTTTTTAACTCATTGAAAAGTTTATTACATTTTTCAAATACTTTATTAGCTAATAAATATAAGTTTTTTTTTTTTTCAAAATATACTTGCATTAGAGAATTAACAGAAAAAAAGTTTTGGTGGATTACTTTTACTTTTTATTCTCTCAAGTTGGTCTATTTTTTAAAAGTTTAGTCAGTATTTTTCCAATTTTGGTCAGTAAAATCAGTATTTTTAGACCTGACTTACTTTCATCCCTGATAATGATACTCTTACATAATATCTTATCACAACTATAATTAAAAGAATATTTTGTAATATATATACACTTTTCTTTACTCCTTTTCTATTCAAATACTCATTGCAGAGGAACTAGCAAATGTCGTGCCACTCTACCGATATAAAGTTTTCAAAGTTGACTTTTTTAAATTTCACTTTTCACATACAATAGTACTAGTAGTTGATTCCTCTCTCCCCTCCACTTTTTGTAAAGGAAAGTTGAACCTTTTCAGAAGATTTTGGAATTGAAGAAAAGAGAGAAAAAGAAAAACAGAGGGAGGCAGAGATTTTAACTATCAATTATTTGAATATATTTATTTTGTTAAAAAATTTCGGTATCTTCAAACTATTGGTTCTTTTTAAACTTTGGTTTTGTGATTCACCAGATAGAATTAAAAATAGTAGAAAACAAAATTTGACTTTTCAAAAAAGTTTGTAGTTACCAGACTTTGCAACTTTTTTATTCAATCGCCAATAATTTCGAGAAGTGATATTTGATATACATAATAGACTCAAAGAATAATCAGTT
Source organism: Salticus scenicus (assembly GCA_963930645.1). NCBI lineage: Eukaryota > Metazoa > Arthropoda > Arachnida > Araneae > Salticidae > Salticus > Salticus scenicus. The sequence goes on from OZ005658.1 coordinate 15,443,925, forward strand.
AGTGATATTAAACATCACTTCTGAAAATTTATTGGTGACTAATTGAAGAAAAATGTTGAAAAGTCTGGCAACACTATTTGCAGGATAGCCATTGGTCAGGGAAGTTAAGAGTCAGGAAAAGTCAGGAAATTTTGTAAAAATAAGCCATATTTGAAAGCTTATTATCGTAAATTATTAAGTTCACTAATGTTGTGAAATTTTTGTGGGAAATGAAACAGCATAAGTCATGGGAAAATGGTGAAAAATAATCAGGAATTTGGAAAAGTTCTAATGTTAACCAACTTGGGTTTGCCATTGCTATTATATTCTATTAAATTCCCAATGTAATTTTAGCTGCTGAGTTGCAACAGAGGAAACAGGCATAAAAAATTTACATTTTTTGTCCTGACCTCTATTTTAACCTTCATTAAATCCTCATTAGTTACTATGATGCGATATTATTGCTTATTTCTTTAACACGTTAATCGCCACGATAATATCAGAAATATTTTCACATGGGCCATGGTAACTTTATTAGACAATTTAGTTAAAAATGTGTGTTAAAAATGCGTCGGGCACATATGACTGACATGACGATTAACGTGTTAATAATTACTCGGCGTATATCATATTCCTTTTAGGGTTATTTCCTAGTTAAAAATGCGTCAGACACATATGACTGACATGGCGATTAATGTGTTAAAAATAACTTTTTGCCAGTCCTATTTAAAACGATAATGGTCACCTAATCACTTCAAAGGTTATTTGTCTGTTATGTATATAAAATATCAGTCCTCATAATTATTGGTGGTAGTTGAATAAAACAGTGTCTAAATTTGGCTATACTGTTTAGAGCATTAGGGCTAGGGTTGGAAAAAACTGGAATTTTATCAGGGCTTTTTGGGTTTAATCAGGGTTTTTTTCAGGTTTTATCAGAATTATCAGGAATATTTTCTTCCTTTTTCTTTTTTTTTTTCTTTGCACATTAAATATATCATTCATAAGATAATTTAAATAATCTGGTGTGTCACTCACACGACTTTCTCTTACCCTGAAATTTAATACAATAAATACAGGTTGCAGATTAATAGGTAAGATAACGAGTACTGTTATGTAAACCTATGTTAAAGGATTCAAATTAGGCTTCGGAAGAGTTTTATATGATAATTAGTTCTGTGTGAGGGGGCTACCGCCCCCCTCAACCCCCCCGTTTCCTTAATGCACCTGCATTTATATAGAATTTATTTTGGTTATTAAAAAATAAGTCTGTTTTTAAAAAATAATTTATTAAAATTATTATTAAAAAAAATTATCTTTCATGATAATGCAGACGATTTCCATAGTAGAGAAGTAGTATAACACCAAATATCCAAAAAAAAAGTCCATTTTATTCTCAAAATTTGAAAAAAAAATTGTACTTTTTTTTTTTAAAGTTTTTTTTTTCGTTAAAAGTTTTAAAAAAATCTAACTTTGTTTTAAATTATCGCAGATCGATGGTTCAACCATTCGTTTTAAAGGTATTGGTGAGCTCCTTTGAAAGATACCCATCATGTAAATTTACTCCCCTCGAGGGGGGACTTCCCCCCCCCCCCCAGGGAGGGAGGTGAGGCTCCTACATACACAAAAAAATTTTTCCCAGTTAACTATCTCTATTACAAAATATATATATATTCGTTTCATTTGGTTTATTGCAGTCTATAGACGTTAAACTCTACTTTTCTGCAATTTCCCCCATAGAGATATGCTGATAACAGACAGACGCACACACAGACCATTTGCTAAAAACATGATTTTCGTATTCAGGGGACCTCAAAACGTCTAAATATAACAAAATCTCTCATTCAAAAATTTGACCCAAAAACAATACTTTCTCTACCTTATGGGTAAGAGAAAGTAAAAATTAATTATTCATTAAAATTAAAAATTTCTAAAGTCTTAATATCATTAATAGTAGTTCTTTAACTATTCTAAAATTCTGTTTATCTGCCCTTTACTACAAAAAGCTGGATTTTAATAATTATTAAGAGTGTTGCTTTATTAAATTTTCCATAATCATTTGATTCTCATAATTTTATTTGTCCCTCTACATTATTTAACAGTGTTCACTGTTAGTTTTCAGAATTTTTTTTTTTTTTTTTTAATTTAATTTTTATTTTGAGTCCCTCTTTTTCCTATGCCTTTGTTTGCATTTCAAAGAATTTCTTAGCCTTACTGGATAAATGAACTATCCTTTTTGCTTGTGAATTTCTAACTGACCAAATATAGTCCATGATTTGTTGAGGAAAAGACATAACTTTTAAGTACAGAAAGTGCACAAAGAATCCAACTGCAGTTTTTGGCTTAAGATTCCTCTTTCCCTCTAATTTCTCCATATAGGGTAAATGTGGGTAAGAGTATGCAGTGTTTTTTTTCCCTGTTGGCAACAGTGTAAGCAGAAGCGAGTGTGATTAATCAACGTATGCATGTTCTCTTCTCTCTAAAGAGACCGTCATTATTATTTTCATCCTTGCTATCTTTTATATATCGAGTAAGATATGATTTTGTTGTGTTAGCATGTAAGTTTTCTGGGAAGAAATCGTAATTTTTTTGTAAATAATGATAAAATTCCTGCTTTTTAAATAAATATTATTATGAAGTTTGTTTCCTCCCGAACAACATGGCTATGTTAGAATTTAACTGTAGTGAATACTACTGCCATCTATGGATGATTTAGAGAAGCAATACATGAGCGGCTAAGAGTACGCACAGACCATTTATGCATACTCTTATCTGCTCTGTAATTTGAAGCAGCTTTAAAAAAAGCAAAACTTTAAAATTTCATTTTATCATTATTATAAAAAGAAGTAAGAACTATAAAAAGCCTGTTCCCTCAACAATTTTTGCAAATGATGAAGGGACAATGTGCCCTGGCTGTGAACAGTCATATGATGAAGATTGGATCCAGTGGGGATTACGCAGGGAGTTGTGGCATGAGGAGTGTTCCAGTTATGAAAGCACTGGAGCATTTGTATGAGATTACTGCTAAATTTTCTAAGTGTGTACTCTTACCCGACGTGGCAGGTAAGAAGAGTACACAGTCGGGATTTATATGTATTTTCATTAAGCTGTAATTTTTATTTTTTTTCACACCTTTCTAAAGTTAATAAACTATGTTTCTGTATATTTTTGAGACTCTATCTTTTCATTTCTTATACTTATAACGAAGTATCTACTAGGTGCGTACTCTTACCCACCTTTCCCCTATGGTCGTGAAATTCCATGTAACTCTATGGGTAAATTTGTTTGTAGGATGATTCATTAACTGATTTTTTAGTATTACATTTTTGGGTTTAAGAATGCAATAAATTATAAGCTAAATACATTCTTCTCATTTTTACTTTCCGAACATACGAATGTAAGGAAAGTATTGCAATCATGTCAAAAATCCGAATTTGAGATTTTGATGTTTCTATACGTTTTGAGGTACAATGAGTCCGTTTTCACTATTTTTACAATGATGTATGTATGTGAGTGAACGCTCTTGTGTCTAAACGCTTCGCTCAAATGAGCTGAAAGTTGGTATGTATGTTGTAAGTCACCATAGCACGAACCCTATTGATTATGGTGAATCTAGCACTTATAGTTTTTTTTAATAGGGACACCAAGAATAATTCTTTATCATTATGGCCTATGGGGCCAAATTTTTAAAAGTGTCATAGCGTCTAATTGCTTTATTAAACTGAGCAAAAAAAATTTTGTACTTATTATAGTTCAGGTGCACGAACTGTATAGATTGTGGTGAATTTAGCACTTACAATTTTTTTACAGGAACAAAGATAAAAATTCTTTATCATTATGGCCTATGGGACCCAATTTTTAAAAGTGTGATAGCGTCTAAACGCCTTATTCAATTGAGCTGAAAATTTATATGAATATTGTAAGTTACTGTTGCAGTAACTATAAGCATTTTGGCGAATCTAGCATGTATCGGTTTTTACAGGGACACACCGAAAAATTCTTTATCATTATGATCTATGGGCTCAGAGTTCAATAGCATTAAATTAAACATCGTGTACTAGTATTTGGAGAAAAATACTCAAACACTCTATTATAATTTTCTCCCTTTTGTTTATTAACAACTACTCTTACTTTACTTTATCTACAAGACCGTTAATTACTCAATGTTCAGAGGAGGAGTCACTCCAGATTTTTTTTTTTTTTTTACTGTATAAAATGGTGCATAAAAATTTCAACAATGAATTTTTGTAAAATGTGTACTAATTTAATGGTTGTAATTCTTGTGAAAACTGAATTTCATTACCCTTTTTTTTTTTTTTTTTTTTTTTTTTTAAAAAAGTCATTCTACTAACAAATTTCTCCATACAGTTATGTTGGATATGGTGACTAGAGATGAGGAAATTGTGAAAGAAAGAGGAGCTTTACGGCTGTACATCAATCAGATTAGCTCTTTCTTTGTGTGCATGTGGAGCTGTTAACATTTTAATTTATCCCATAACATTGTAATATCTGTCTTTTTCTTATGTTACTTTTTTTTTTTTTCCTTTTTTGAAAAATAATTTTCTTTTCATTTAAATGTAATTACGTATTTGGGAAAATTACTCTACAAAGAAAGTGATATTGGGGGGGGAAAAAAAAAAAAAAAAAAAAAAAAGTTTTAACAATGCTACAGAATAAATGATGTATTCGAACTTTATTTCTTTTCTTATTTACCTTTAAAATTTGAAACTCATAAATGTTATGCCCATTTCACCACCTAATTAAAATTTTAATTTACCAAAAGCCAAATTATTAATAAAACCAAATTAATATTCTACAATAGTGAAACCACAATCATTCGAAGGAAGGTTTCCAAATAAAATTATGGTTCACGACCCAATTTTCATACTTCCACAGGCAGTACAGTTTTAATATAGGACTCCCACGACGCCTTTTAAATTTTTGTCGCCATGTTGATGATGACTTTTTATTATTATTTTTATTTTATTTTATTTTTTAAATAAATAAATAAAATAAAATAATTCCTATTTTGATTATATTTTTTATGATTGTGTTTTTTAGTCAATTTATGACACAAAAGTTCCTATTCTGTATATATCTTTCAAATAATGCTAGGTTTAAAATGACGGAAAGATTCTGAAGAAACAGCTGTTAAAAATACATTTTTTTCGTAAAATAATCTCATCAGACAAATGTCGTCATTTTTTCTTATTAGTCCATTGAGCTAAGTCTGTGTGCTTAAATATTGTTCATTTATGAATATTATTTTTTTATCCTCTTGTATTGTTTTGACAAAAAATAATTGAAACTGGTCTACGTTAGAGAAATATTATATAGATGATATTTTTGTTGCTTCGAAGTACAAGGATATTTCTTTCAAATATATTTAGAGAATACCATTTTTTGCATAGGGTGCCTTTTCATCTTAGTGAGCAATATTAAAATATTAAATAAATAAATTTCGTTGTTTTATTTTACAATTTTCAATCACAAAAAGAAATATTTAAATATTTTTTTTTTTTTTTTTAACTTTCTCATAAAGGCAAAAGGTGACATGTTCAATGAGTGGAATTCAAAATACAGAATTTTAAAAAAACTTCATTTTTGAATGAGATATCCTTATAAGAAGAAGCAATAAAAATCCTATAAGATTACACGGGAAAGAGGGCTAAGCTGATCAATATCTGTCCGATATAAATCACACAATCTGAAAATTAAAATCTACTCTGCAAATACCATAATTTAGTGTATATAAGCCACACTAGTAGATAAGCCGGAGCTTATTAAAATGTTGCGGGGGGAAAAAAAAAAAAAAAATGCTCTTAGATAAACCGCACCAGAAGGTGGCTTATGCAAGCATTGTTACGATGATGTGACAGATAAATAAGGAAAAAAGATAAGTCTTCTGACATCTACACAAGTTAATAAAAATAATAAATTTTTTAATTATAAATGAAAATAATAAATTATTTAAGAAATAATTAGGTATAAAGAAAATAAAATCAAACTATACCAGTATGCAAATGTAATGCAACAAGTATGAGAAACACGTGAACAAGATGGTGGAATCCAGGCATATATACAAAGTCATAAAAATAATTAATTATAAATGAAAGTAATAAATTATTTTAAAAGGCATAAAAAAAGGTATTAAAGGTTTTAAAAGGTATAAAGAAAAAATTTAAAAAACAAAACAAAACAGCCAGTATACAAATACAATACAAAAAATCAAAAACAAGGGAAAAAGATGGCGAACTCCAGACGTATATGCATATTAATCAAGATAAGAGATTATAAGCGTGAATCAGTGCTCGAGAAACTCTAATACTAAACTTCCGTTTTCGGGGAAGATCGACTGTTCCAAGCAGTATGGACGATGGAATTGGGCATTATTAGATAGCCCACACTGATAGATAAGCCGCAGTCTCCAAAAATCAATATTTTTTTAAAGATAGCCCACGGCTTATCTTCACTAAATTACAGTAATAATTGTCTTGCAGATGGAATTTTTTTTATTTCAAGGGACTCCATTATTACTGACTATGATGTATAATTCTGAAATTTTAAGTGTAACCAAAGTTATTTTGAGTTAAGGTTGAATTATTTTATTTTTAACAAGTGCAAATTGTGACTAGGGCAGAAATTTAGTCTGAATCTTTGGCTTAATGTGCTAATTGTTTTCCTGTTCGACTACACTAAGCATTTGGAAAAGCAATGCACCCTTTTCCCTTATTTAAAAAAATATTAAATTTACATCCGTAATATTTACACATGTAAATATGTATATACAGTGCAGCCACATATCCTAAAACTAGCAGTGAGGACGCATCCAAAATGTTGGAGGGATGCCAGGTTGACCTACAGTTTGAAATTTGGAAAACATCCACTAATTCCGTGCTCTGTTATTGTTCATTTTCTCTGAGTCAGATGACTGTCACCCCTATTTTAGCATTGGACTTGTTGAGTTAGCACTTGCGCAGATGCTTCCATGGTGTTAGGAAATGTGGTCGAAGAATAGATGAAGTTTCTCTAATATGGAACATTTACATTTAAATTTTATCAAAACAATACAATAGTGACATGATGGGAGGACAAACTTTTTAGTCATAGTGTAAACTAAATAAAAAAAGAGAAATGCACTGTGGATAATAATAATTTTCATAAATAAATTTAAATTACAGTTTGTTACTCGAATTTTATAATTTTTTATAAAAAAAACAATTAAATTTTAAGTCACTGTTTTTTCTTTTTTGGTTATTTATTTGATATTAAAATATAATTTAGCATGTTAGAATAACATTACTTTCAAAAAATCTTCCAAAATGAAGTGCTTTGTAAATTATATTTCTTAGAGGTCATTCGATGGGAAACGTGCATTTTCATAGAGAAAATTTCGTGACAAAAACAAGTTTTTTTTTCTTGAAACAACAACTTTTCTTTTTGTAAGAATGTTGCCATTCCAGGGTTATGTTTTAAGATATGTCTCAAAGATAAATAACACTAGTCGACAAAAAATTTTTTTTTGGTGGATAACAGAAATGAAATTAATTATTTTCAACTAATTTTGTATTGCAGAATTAAAAAATAATAGTGAAAAATCTGTGACAAAAATCATAAAAAAAAAAAAAATAGTGAAATTTGCCATTTTCTGATACTTTTACAAATAAAAAAAAAAAAAAAAAAAAAAAAAAATGGAACAAACATGGTTGCCGGGACTCTGAGTTGCCAGGACTCTGGGTTGCCAGCAGGAAGGGTTACCACCTGTGATACTGTGAAAATGATAAAAAAAAATCGTGAAAATTGCCATTTTGTGATACCCTAACATAAAAATGTGACGTGGTGACTTTTTTACTTGCAGATATTTAAATAAACATTGGAATTAATAATAAAAATAATAATTTGACCATTGTTACCAAACCACTGTAGACAGTGTAATTTGTAGCAAACAATAACTGTTCATATTTTCCAAATAACTAGACCGTGAGTTACAATCTGGGTTTGAACCTGACACATCTCATCTACCAGTTTAGAGAGCAGAATGTTTTAATAAATGAAAAAAATATTCAAATAATTGTTTCAACATGTATTGTACATAGTTTATCTTACCTTTTTTTTTTCTTTTTACATAGTTTTGTATAGATCTATGGATGAACCGTTATTTCATCCAGGGAAGGTTTTCTCTTCTCCAAGACCTGCGACAATTCATCGATTACTGCTTGGGGCATCACAAAAACCGTGTCTAGAAAGAAAAAAAAAAAATGTTTTTAAAAATGGAGAATGATTTTCTTTATATTGCATACACATCAATAAAATGTACTTTATGAATCAATCAAACAACCATTTGAATTGATGCCGTTGTAATACATTTACCGTAATTTCGTGTATATAACCTGCGGGTAATCTAAAAAAAAAAACCCTAACTTTGTATGTCCTGCGGACTATCATCCGGTGCGGGGTATCTATAGCGAAAGAGGAGAAAATCAACACCAATCTCATTTTTGTTTCGGAAGTCTCAATTATTAACGTATAATGATGATGAAATTGAGGACAGGGAAAAGTAACTTGATGAGGAGGATAATAAGGATTAAGATGATGAACTGTCCCAGGGTTCATACTCATCAGGGAATACTCAGGGAATTTGTTAAAAAAAATCAGGGTAAATAAAAATTTTTGTTAAAAGTCAGGGAAAATTAGTTATAAAACCTGGAAAAACAAATATTTTGTTTCTCTCAAGTTAGATTTTGTTTAGCTTCATATCAAAATTCAATTGATTAAGTATTGTGAAAATATGCATGTAAACAATGATTTCTACCTGAATTTCTATCATGGTCGACAGTAATATGACACCATACAGTGGAAGTAGCTGTGTATTTTGTCCTGTCTAGAGGAGCATTTCTTGTAATATGTCGCTAATATTATCTTGAAAATGATCTGGGAACTCAGGGAATTTTTTTCCCATATATGAGTATGAACCCTGTGTCCCAAATAATATTGAAACATTTTAATTCTAATACGGAAGAATCCGATTTCGATGAATCTGAATGAATTTTGTAAATAAATTTATTATTAATCTATAATTTTCTTATAAATTGAATAAAGGTGTTAATCACGAGAAGTTACTCCAGTGTATAGTAATTTATATATAGAGAAAGATCAATACTAAATTATAATTATTTGCTTTTTCATTACAGGCATGTAAATTTTTTTGTTTATTATTTATATTCAATTGCATATTTGTTTATTATTTGTATCTTTTCCTACTTATTATTAAAATAATAGCAATTAGTATTGAAATTATAAACAGCGATTGCCGACCATGTCATTTTAGAAGTGCGGGGTATCTTTCAGTTATCATTATTTTTATATAAATTTTTTATGCTGCAGGTTACTTTTTGCCGCGGTTCATATACACAAAATTACGGTAAATGTTTTGGCATGCTTTTGTAAAATGATCATTTAAAGCTAGTATATTGCAGCCAAATATTTCCTCTATTTTTTCCTGTACAAATTCACTTAATTTAGACAAAAAACTCAATCATCCATTGTTATGCATTAAGTGTGGGCTCACATTTTTTAAAAACATTGTGTGGCAATTTTTATCTTTGGGGAAAGTATAAGCCTAAATATTGACTGAAAGTCATTTTTTTTACTGGGCAGGTGGCATTTTAGAAAATTAATTTACTTTGCAGTTTTTTCTTTTTCTTTTTTTTTTTTTGGTTATAAAAATTAAGAGATCTATAATGTTTCAACCATCTTTTGAAAAATACACTCGTATTTAGGGGAGATCCGTGTAATATGGACCCCCTAAGCAAAAATGCTCATGAAACTAAAATTATTAAAATAAAAAGATTTTATTTGTTAGCTGCTCATTACAATTGTATAGTTGCATGGTTAAATCTCGGTAAAGCACTCTGGGAACTATTAGTAATTGCAGGAAATAATTATTTTATTTATGTATCGCTGGTCCATATTACACATACGTTTGTGTAATATACACCAAATGGTCCATAGTGGTCCTTCCCGAACAGTTGATACACTTGGAATTGTGAAACGAACTGTCCAGCATGTTCCCTCATACACTTGTCCATCTCTTGGGAATAGTAGAAGTGGAAGAAAAAAATAATAGTTAATGGACGTAAAAACGGGAGGTCCAAAGGCTATATCCAATAGGTAGTATGCGAAGGAAGTGATAGCTTGATTACCCCTGCTTCTCTGGCCTATTTTATAGCCTCAAGGTTTTAACCTCTCTGTTTTTAACATGGACCACTGGTCCATATTACACAACAGAGCGTGCTTCATATTACACGCATAAACAGAGCAACGTTGTTTCCAATCACATATTGCTATGCAAATTGGCACCCATGACACACATGTCTAAATTGTTCAGAAAATAAGTATATTTGCTACTATTAAAGCGAAAATTGTATAACAATTATCTAACAGAAAGTAATACTTTCATTTTAACATACTTGTTACATCAATGATCATATAAACAGAAACTCAATTTCATAATCGTCGAAATACAGGCACGCATGTACAAGTCACTTCCTGCTTTGTATAGCAATAATATTCACCAAAGGCAATGAAATGGTTTCACCATCTAGTGTTGAACATATAAATTTCCTCATAGTCCGTATTACACGATTTTCCCCTAAAATTTATGCTTCCGAAATTGGAAGGGGGTTACTTTTCTTCAAGGAATGGTAAATGATACTTTTACCTATACAAAATTTTCCTCCAGCTTGACTATTACTATTATATTATATATATATATTAATTTAAAAATGATTGATTAAAAATAATCTTCATTGTGTACATTTACACAAAATTTTCTCATATTACCGTAGTCAAAATTGTGAAATTAAAAAAAAAAAAAAAAAATAGGATAACACCATTTATTGAGCAATATGGTCGAAAGGTTGATAGACATTATGATGCAACTAAAAATAAACTTATTAAATTCTGTGCATTAGATTGACATCAAAAGTTGTCAGAATTTTTTTTTTTTTTTACATATAGACAGATCCTTCCAAAAATGGTTAAAGGGCTTTCAAGACCTTTTAATGCTTTCGCTGCAACAGACGAGTTATCTTGTCTTCTGAGATTATTCGCTGTGACCTAGGAACAATGTAACATGTCCTCTATACCATGTTTATCTAAATGGTTTCTGCATGTATTCTTCGACCACATTTCATGAAACCATGGAAGTATCTGCGCAAGTGCTAATTCAATGAGTCCAATGCTAAAATAGGGGTGACAGTCATCTGACTCAGAGAAAATGAGCAATAACAGGGCACGGAATTATTGGATGTTTTCCAAATTTCAAACTGTCGGTCAAGCTGGCATCCCTCCAACATTTTGGATGCGTCCTCACTGCTAGTTTTAGGATATGTGGCTGCACTGTTTTTCAGTACGTGGCAGTTACAATAAATACTGATTTCGGACACTTAACATTGTTTTGTCACATTCACTTATTTACTAAATGAACTTATTTTAATTAAATATTTATTATCTTAATGAATTAACTTATTTAATTGGATGAATGTGTGTCATTGCCGGGATGAATAATGTGTTAAAAGATATCAAAAATCAGAAGTTGAAAGTTTTTATGAATAAAATTCTATTGTATGCAAAAGTAATTAAAACAAATAGTCATTTATAACTAAAATAAATTCTAGTTTTGAACCAATTAATTTATTGAAGAAGTAAATATTGTGCAACCATGTTTCATATGCATAGCCTTAGCATAGTGGATGATTCTAGATTCTTGGAAAAATGTCTAGTTGACCCACAGGCTAGGATTTCAGAATTGTGACTAGTGTTCATTCTGCGTTCACTTATCATATCCCTTATTTTTGCAGACATAAGGATTACACTAGTCAACAACAACAACAAAATATTCTGTCCTAGACATGTTGGGTTGATCCTAGAGGTATTTTTCGTGCTGATTCCGAATCTGGGCTCAGATTTTTTTCGATCACGTCTAGTTTCATTAGGATAACCGGATTAAATGGGGGTTCAAGGTGGATTTCAGCAAATAAATCGGGAATTAAAAATCCTAGAGATGTTGTTGGGTGATCCTAGAGGTATTTTTCGCGCTGATTCTGAATCTGGGCTCAGATTTTTTTCTATCACGTTTAGTTTCCTTAGGACAACCGGATTAAACGGTGGTTTCAGCAAATAAATCGTGAATTAAAAAAATGGGTACTTACTTAGGATTTTCTTGCATATTTAGCATCTGGCAAGTCCTGGTGGACTTTTTTCCACCAAACCTTGGCGCCGTTAGTGATGAACACGGTGAGCGTTTCCAGCAGGATATTTTACACATGGAAAAATGGTATTAAGGAAAGTTTAGTAACATGTCAACATATTACTGCTGGACACTGAAAAGGGACTTGCCAGATGCTAAATATTCGAGAAAATCCTAAGTAAGTACCCATTTTTTCACATTTTTTTAATTGACGATTTATTTGCTGAAACCCCATTTAATCTGGTTGTCCTAAGGAAACTAAACCTGATAGAAAAAATCTTAGGCCAGATTCGAAATTAGCACGAAAAATACCTCTAGGATCACCCAACAACATGTCCAGGACAAAAAAAAATTTTTTTTTTAATTCACGATTTATTTGCTGAAACCCTCTTGAACCCCCCATTTAATCCGGTTGTCCTAAGGAAACTAGACGTGATAGAAAAGATCTGAGCCCAGATTCGGAATCAGCACGAAAAATACGTCTAAAGGTGCTATCAGACGGAAGACGATATATTCTAAAATATAAGCTATTGCTGCTCAAAAGCGACCAAACGACTTCAGTGGGGTTGTTTTTAAGCATAAACGGAAAAACGAAATCCAGAAATGTAAACAACGGACCCAACATTTGGCTATTATTCCCCCTCCAATGATGTTTAAAAGAGAAAAGAATAGAGGGTGGTCTGTAATCGCGATTCTCTGATTGGAGGATTTTGTTCTAAAGACTACCGTATGCGATTTAAACAGTCGAAAATGTCTGATTGAAAAACATACGTTCGGCAATTTGTATCAAACGGCATATTTGATCGTTTCCCGCATGAGAAACCTGTTTATGAGGTATTTTGTGCTAAAGACTATCGTATGGTTCTTCATTTGATAGCGGCTTAAGATCACCCAACAACGTCTCTAGGACAAAATCTTCGTTGACCAGTATTCTTGTTATCACCCCTATTTTAATGATGAATTCGTCTAGCTAGCACATGCGCAGAGGCTCCTATGGTCGCGAGCGAGAAATATGATCGAACTATAGAGTTATATTAAAATTTTTGTTCGGTTTCTATGAATAAAAAATCTTATAAGATAAAACTGCTCTATTAAATTGATTTTTGAAAGTCTCTATGTTTACTTTTAAAGTTATTCTGTAATTATGTTTTCTCTACTTTAATATAAATGTGTTTAAGATAACACCTTTTTTCCTTCCATATTCATAAGAGAAGAATATTTAATTCATGAAAATTTCTTACCATCAGTTTTAATGTATTTTATACTTAAATACACTATAACACTTAAAATATTTGTATTAATATAATCACTATAAAATTTGGAGTTTTCATTTAGTTCTGAAGACCAATATGCACTAAGAAGGAAATTAAAAAAAATGTCTGAACATATTTAAATTTTAATAGCAGGAGACTTGGCGTTGGGATATTAAAATAGGAATGAACTACTACGTCAGAAACGCCAAAGAAAAATTATTGAGGTGCATACAGCTGTTTCGGTAGCCTAAAGCGTACCGTCATCAGTGCAAAAAAGAATTCTTTTTTGCACTGATGACGGTACGCTTTAGGCTACCGAAACAGCTGTATGCACCTCAATAATTTTTCTTTGGCGTTTCTGACGTAGTAGTTCATTCCTATTTTAATATTTAAATTTTATTAAATGAATGTCTCATATTCACATCTGCACTCTGATTTTGTAAATGCTGGTTGAGAGAAAGAATAACTTCGAATTGTAGATTGTATAAAAATATATACTTTGATTGTCTACATTGACTACATTCATTAATTATGAGTTGTTTTGAACCAGTTCTTTTCATTATAATGATGGTTTAGAATGGTATATTTTGCACTAAAATTTGCATATCTACAATAAAACAGAAGTAATTTTTTTTTCAAACTTGTTACAACTAAATCAAACATATTCAAAAAAGACTATTAATTTAACAGTAAATAAGAAATTAATAAAAATAAAACATCATGTGATTTATTCAAATTTAATCAAATAAAAATATGTACCGATCTTTCCTTGTTTACTTTTGTTTATTTCATAATAATAATAATTAAAATTAAATTAAATTAAAAAAAAAAAAAAAAAAATCCCTCCTACGCCAAAAACAGAGCTGAAAATCTACATCTCACTACACTAGTGGATCTGCAGATCTGGAGCCTCAACGTCCTATTTGCATCAGACATTATTGAATAGGTTTATTTTTATTTATTCCTTTTTATATAATAGTATATATTGATTCGATCGACTTGTTACCATAATCAGATACATTCCTGAGAGGGGTGACAGCCCCTCCTCAATCCCCCCCCCCCGCTGTATCTCTCTTTGTATACCTATCTGTATATATCATATATATGTATTCTTAATAAACGACGGTCTTGTATTATTTCCCTGAAATTCATAAATGCCAAATTTCATGCAAAAACAAATTACATAGCATATCGGAAAATATTTTGTGTAACCCTGTAAACTAATTACCAATTCTATGCCCACAATTTTCAACAGGAAAACATGCTTTTAAAATTCTAATAAATTTTCATTATATTTAATGGGGTGTAACCATGATAAAATACATTTTTAAGAAATACCGACTATAGACCGTAATAGTACGAAATTCTTTTACGTATCCCGGAAAAGTAGCCACAGTTATTATAAACGCCAATAATAAGAATACGCCTAATTAATTAAAACTCATTAATTTTTCAAACTAATTTGACATCATTTGGATGATTACAGTACTTCCTCGGAATTATTTTGTGTGGTCCCACAAATTATTTAGTCTATACACACCTTTTTTTAGAGTAAACATGATTTTAAGCATCTTTATAATGTACGCTAATTCTATTAAGTTCAATGCAGCATAAACGCATTAAAGTGCGGGCTTAACTAAAAATTTGTCCATAGGCTCTAATGTTACGAAATTCTTTTGCGTGTCTCTGTAAACGAACCATAAACATTGTATACACCAGTAAAAACTATTCAGCTTATTTTGCGTTTAAAATTAATATTTGTGCCAAATTTAACATTGTTTGGATGACTATGTGACATTGTCAGAACACTTTTGTAAGTTCCTGTACATTAATTAGAAAGCTTAAAAGCACATATTTTCTTCAAGTAACATAAGTTTAAGCATCTTACTCACATACGCTAGTTTCATTTTCTTGATTGCAAAGTAATGATGTTAAAATGCGTTTAAACGAAATTCACCCCATACGCCGTAAAGTTAAGTATTTTGGCGTGTCTCGTACACAATCCATAAAAAGTATAGACATAAAAAATTATATAGCTATATCTATACCGAGCCTGAATGTGTATGTCAATTTGCAAGACAATTGGAGAATTTTTGCTGTACATACAAATTCTTCCCATAGGCCGAAATGATAAGAAAAACTTTGGCATGTCCCTGTACACGAACTACAAATGGAATGCACCTATACAGCTAATTTCGTGGGGATCACGAACATGTGTACCAAATTTCAAGTCAATTGCAGGATTTTACCGGCCGCTATCGTGTGACAAACACACAGACAAACAGATTGAACCCAAACCCGTTTTCAGTTTCAACAGAGGGCCTCCAGCTCCACTGACGTTTCGGCAATTGTACCTGCCTTTGCTTGCTATCACATCGGAAGCAAACAAACTATCTATCATATACCAATTTGCAATATCATGGAATAGCGATGTACTCGAAAATTTATTAATAATAAACTAAAAAGATTTCACGGTGTCAGTACAGTAATTTAATTACTCTATTTTTAATAGATACACAGCCAGTGTTGTGCAAGTTCACGGAAAAAAACAAGCTAGTTCAAACTCAAGTTCATCGTGCAAAAAACGAGCTAGTTCGCGCTCAAACTCATGTCTGAAAAAAATGAACGCGCTCAACTCAAGTTCATTTTTAAAAAAGAGCGAAACTCATTAAAAGTTCATTTTTAAGTGTTTTTTTTTTTTTTTTTTGTCTTTTCTTTTCTAAATAGATCTCTGTGAACACTTTCATAGGTAATTTACATTTTTTTAAATTACCAATTACATGAAGATTATTTTTAATTTAATGCTTAATTAAACTTATTTATAACTTATTAATTTAATTGTAGTAAAAAATTATTTACGGACACTTCTGAATAGTGGACCCACTCAGTGCCTGATTTAAGGCAGGGCATTCGGGGCATGTGCCCTGGGCCCTCACTCTGAGGGGGCCTCCAAGAAATTACATCATACATTAAAAAAAAATAGTTAAAATGAAAAATTTCCAAATTTTGCTATAATGATAGTTGTTTTTTGTTTTTTCGTCAATGGAGGGAGGTATCACTGTGCACTGTTTTATAAATCGGCAGTATGATCTTTCAAGGAAACTATAAGTTCGTCGAAAAAATTTCAACATTTTTGCTAAACGCAAACACAACTGCATACTACACATACTGCATTTCAAACTCATACTAAGGCTAACTAAATCCGAAGCACACACCGCAGTGCAGATACACAGACGTGATGTACGTTGATACGATAGACAAGCATCGGATCTAGTTAAGCCTTACTCTTACCAATAAAATTAAAAGTGAAGAGAATTTTTGACGCGTGAATAAAAAATATGTGGTTTGTTTTATTTGTTGTAATATTAAAGTACGGAGAAAAAAGGGGCCCATTGAACATGAGTGCCCTGGGCCTCCAAGTGAGTAAATCGGTCCCTGGACCCACTGTTTTTGTGTGGTTTTTTATTCTCAAATTTCCAATAGGTTTGATTATGCACATGAGAAAACTTATCAATAGGAGACAAATTCCATCATTTGGAGATTCAGGTTCCGTTGTTTTGAAGTATAATACTATTTTTAAAATAGTGTAATGGTTTGATTTAATTAATATTTATTTGATTACGCCACAGTCAATGTCGGATTTGAGTTCTTGGCTAAATCATTAGAAAGTTTCGCTTGCTATTTAGCTTACTATAACGGAATAAGCATGAGCGTCAACTTGTTAATTTACGTACAAATTATCTCAAGAACAAATGATCTCAGATGTCAACCCAGTTTTAAAAAAATATCATTCATGACTCAAAACTTGTAAAGATAGTGAAATCTTATTTTCGAAAATTCAGCAAATAGCAATACTTTTGAATAACAGCAAGTGACTATTATACAAAGTTTCATTAAAATCAACAAGAAAGTGATATAAAAACAATTATTCTCTTTCAATCTGCTCCTAGACCCCCCCCCCTTCTCTCAGGTATATACTAAGTGAAAGTGGTACCAATTTAATTGATTAAAATTTCTAAAAATGTATTATGAAAAATCATTCTTTAAATTCATTATTTGATGTTTATTGTTTTTGCGATTTGCAAATTGCAAAAGTGCCCTTTGTTCCGGGTGCCCTTTTTCCTGGTGCCCTTTTTTTCCGGGATCCATTTTGCGCAGTTATTCTCTTTTCTGTCCTTTTCTTCTTCTACTTTCCTTTTCATATTCCAGACAGAAATATTTAATATGAGTTTGAGTTTGAATTGCTTTTTCACGCTCAAGTTCGTGTAATAAATGAACTGCGCTCAACTGAAGTTCATAATTTAAAAAACGAACTAACTTCAGCTCAAAACTCAAAATTTTTGAGCTAAGCTCATGAACGCGTTCAAATGCAGGAAACATATGCAGGATGATTCCATAGTACACCGACTAACTCAGAGGGAGGAGGGTGGGGGTGATAAATAAAACTTATATGGAGGATAAAAATGTACATCAAGAACGTTCTACCTCAAACCGTTTTCAAGCCAAGGCATGATAAAACTAAAAATCCTAAAATATTTGATATTTTTGAAGTTTCTAAACTTGTTGCACGAAAATCAAGAAAATATTTTGAAAGAGCCGGAAAAAACTGTCTACAAAGAACATGAATTCTGTTAGAATATCTAGAATTTAATGATTTAATGACGATTTGCAAGTGCTGAAACAGTGAAAAAATGCAAAACAAACAGTCGTCAAAATAATACGCAATTCCGCAAAAACAGTTCTAGTTACAAACGATAAAACTTTCTAAAAATTGGTCCATTCCAATAAGCTTACAGCGAACCCTATCAGTTCACTAGTGCCGGAGAAATTTGGCTGTTTGTTTTCACATTTTCAAAAAGCGAGACTCCTCCCATTGTGTTTTGAAACGCCCCTTCCCAACTTCCATCAGTCATTCACATTTGAATATATTTATATGCATTAGTTTACAGTTTATCTATAACATAGACAATAATTTATGTTTATTTGTATTATAATGTTATTATATGCATTCATTTGTATTTTGATTAAAAAAAAAGTTATTATAGAAATTATTGTAATTGATAACACTACCCTGCAAAAAAAAAAAAAAATCAAAGCAGTGTTTGGGGACTGCCGATAGAAGTAAAAACTAAGTAACTTGTGAATTGTGTCGTCGAGCTATTAGATTATTATTTTCGAATTATTTTTGGTTCGTAAAGAAGTGTTTATGATCTGTATTATATGATTCGGCACAATATTTGTAGCTACCCAAATTAAATGAACTAAGCCTCATATTAGGTAAAAATATTGATTACTTATGAAATTATTTTAATTAGTAGCTAAGATACAAAAGAAAACTGATTCAGGACACCCCAAAACGTATAAATCAGGTGAAATTTCGAATTCCACTTTCGATAATATAAAAGAACTTTAAAATATTTTTCGAATGATGTATTAAAAATAATTTAATCATAATTAGAATTTGAAATATTGAAATTTTAAAATATTACAGCGCCATCTGGTGGTAGAAATTTCTGTAAGTTACTGTTTGATTCCAAATCAACAAAGCTTTCTAATGATGTATTAATTATGAAATTATTTTAATTAGTAGCTGAGATACAAAAGAAAACCCATTCAGGAAACTCCAAAACGTCATGGATCAGAAATGTACGTTATTTCACGTAATAAGATAAATATTATTATTATTGCATTGTAACCTATTTGCAATGTAATATAATACTAAAAATATAAATAAATAATTCAGTCAACTTTAAATTTCGACGAGAAACATGCGAGAAAAGTCCGGCGATTTGCCTAAAGAATACCGATAGATAACTACATACTTGCCATCATACTAATTAATATTCTGCAGTTCTTTTAGCTCCCCCCTTTTTTTTCACACCAGTATCTTTTTTGGGGTATTTTTCTTCTTATTTACTAGTAATTGTATTTGGAGAATATTACTCTAAAAATTTACTGGTGTGAAAAAATAGGTGGGGTTAACAACACTACGGAATATTAATTAAGATGTTGGCAAGTATGTAACTAGAATATTTTTTAGTCGCAGAGTAAAAAATATTTTATTTGGTGAACTGTTCTATTCAGTGATATTATCAGTCACAGCAATTTCTCTCCAGCGTTGAACAAGTTAAAAAAATAATACCCCAGTCACATAATACGCTCAAATAGTACTTTCGATTGTCACACAGCTGACCTCTCTAGTATTTTCTTGAATGTACTAACCGAATATTATTGGAGAAATATTAATGTAAATAATTTTAATAACCAAGTGGATTTTGATGTCAGACATAAATAGTATTATTGGGATAATATTAAAACCGTCGATATTAGCTTAGAAATGTTTATTTGGTGTTGATTATTTTTCATGGATGAATAAAATTGTTTGTGTAATGATTTATTGAGTTTCGCTTGTTTGACAAGAATGCGTAGGAGAGGGGGGGGGGGGGGGAATGACGGGAGTGTTTATATTTACGGGTTAGGATGATTTTTAATTAATGCAGCGCTTATCTGCCTGGTAGGATATTTATGTTTATATTTGAAAGTGATGATAGCAGCTGCGATTGAAATTACGTAGTAGCATGTGACGCGTGTGACTGTGCTTGAAAATATTTTACATCTTCCTGTGTTTTTATATGGCGACAACTTTGATAAGAGGATGGTATTTGTATTTCACTTTTTATTTTTTTAGTTTCTTTATCTGATTTTTTTACAGAGACATTTTTATGACGAGTAAAATAATAAAAACCAGTTATTTATGGTCGTATAAGACCGTTAAAGATCCTGTTGGAAAAATTGCAGCATGAGATCTTTGCGGACAAAATTTAAATTTTCGAACGTCGGAACGACTGCTTCAAATTAAAAAAAAAAAAAAAAAAAAAAAGTTTTCAAAGATGTTATCCCACCGTGCATTTGTGAAATGTGAATGAGAAAAGAAATGAGAAAGATTAATTAATTAAAAATGTTTTTTTTTCCAGAAAATAACGAGAGACACTTATCCATGTCTTCTACAGATCATGATGAAAGTACTAAAATAACAAATTCTTCATCAAAAATTAATTCTGGCGCAAGTAAGAATTTACACCAATCAAGTAAAGTATGAATTCCTTTTAACCCCAATCCAAAAAACTAAGTGCTTCAATGAAAAATAAACAAAAATCTAACGATATATAAAAATTAGAAAATATACTATCTTTTATAACGTTAATGAGAATGATTCCCAGAATTTCTGTTGAAATCTTTAAGGTTGAAAATTTAAAATTTTGTTTGATTTGACATGGAAAGTAATTCAAATAGTTATATTCGCCATCAGATGGTAGCACTACCAAAGAAGGTCTTGGATGAAAAATGGGAAATAAGCACATCAAATAAACATAAATAATATTCAGCGCCGAGATACGACGCATGCGTGAAATCTGCAGGAAAGTGTGCAAGTTGCTTATCACCGGATAGACGATAGCACGTGAAACTACGTCAGCCGTCGCGAAAATGTTAACCCATTTTATCCCATTGTCCTATTTAAAGGACAGCTAAAAAACAGTATATAGAAATTAGAATTTGCTTGGTGCGAATATTTTGTCAGTTGGAATATATAATGGTATACCGGGTGATCCAAAAGTCAGGACAAACTTTAAAAATGAATAATTCGAAAACGAATCAAGATACAAAGATACGGTTTGCCCCAAACGGATGGAAAAGAAGCCGGGTTTTGTGTGGCAAAGAAAAAAAAATAATTCTGTTGGCGACCAACAGATGGCGCTGTCGTATTTCTGATGCAGGATTATGCAAAGCAACAAACGATATAAAAAGGGACAACTATAGCAGGTAATGGTAGTCGAAGCTTATATGCATCGAAATATGGCATTCTCAGTCGCTACTTTAATCACGCGTGGCCTCCAAGATCTCCCGATCTGACACCCTGTGACTTTTGGCTGTGGGGATTCTTGGAAGTCAAAAGTGTACCGTGACCAACCGGCATCCCTAGCAGCACTGAAAGATGCCATCCGCCAAAATGTGTCTGCCATAACGCAAGAAATGCTACTAAATGCTGTGAACGATGTGGTGAATCGTCTCACAGCTGTACTTCTGAATGATGGACATTGAACAGTTACTGTAGTAGTACTAATTAACTTTAATTAAGCTGACTTGTAAGTTGTCAACATTTTTTTTTTCATTTGTAAATCATCTTTTGGTGAAATAAAACACTATAGCGCCATCTGTTGGTCGCCAACAGAACTAATTTTTTTCCTTTGCCATAGAAAACCCGGTTTCTTTTTCATCCGTTTGGTGCAAACCGTATCTTTGTATCTTGATTCGTTTTCGAATTATTCATTTTTAAAGTTTGTCCTGACTTTTGGATCACCCGGTATATAAGCTTCTGCTAGCGTGTTATGTGTTTCACCTCCTCCATCTGGAATCTTTGTTTAATCATTACATTAGGGAGCGTGGTTTATCTTCTCTTTGCGGTTGAAAATTCTTTCTGGAGAACTATCATGTAAATAAGAAAGTATTATACAGATAAAGCAAAACTTTATACTCGGAAAGCACTTTGCACTATTGAAGAGAACACTAAAACGTATAAGTGCAAATTTCATCCTCTTTATTTCAATGTCCTGCGTACAAGGTGGATAAGATTTCTTATACAGAATGTAATTTTTTTTCGAATTTTGTTGTATTTAGTTTATTTAGGTTTAATTAACCTTAAAAAATACATTTTTTCTCAATTTAAGCAAAATAAATAAATTGGGATAATGCTAAAACTTTCATTCGCTCGCTATCTACAAGGATACAAACGAATCACCAAGAACAGCAAAACAACATGTTTCAAAGTGATAATTTAAACCGTTTGATTAGAAAATTTATAAACAATAAACTTAAAAGAATTTACGGTGTCAGTGCAATAATTTGTTTTATCTATTTACAGAAAACTCGCATGGAACATAAATGTGCATAACTTGTACTTACCTCAAACCGTTTTCAAGCTAACGCAAATGGAATGAAAAAGCTAAAAAGTCTTAAAAAATCAATCATTTTTTAAGTTTCTGAACTTGCTACACAAAAATCAAGAACATATTTAGAAAGAGCAGAAAAAATTCTACAAAACGAATCAATAGTGTTAGAATATCTAGATTTAATGACGATTTGCAAATGTCAAAACAGTGAAAAAAATGCAAAACAAATATCCGCCAAAATATTTAATCGACAATTCCACAAAAATCGTTCTAGCTACAATTGGTAAAATTTATTAAAAATTGGTGCATTTCAATAGCTTAAGAATACGCTTACAATGAACCGGACAAATTTATCTGTTTTTTGTTATACATCGTTCCTTTTCATGTTTTCAAAAGGAAGACTCCTCCCATTGCATTTTTAACCGCCTCTTACCAACTTCCACCAGTAATTCACATTTGAGCATATTTCTATGCATTAATTTACAGTTTATTCATAACATAGGCAATAGCATGTTTACCTATACAGGTAAATTCATAATGTATCCATAATGTTAACAAATGCATTCATTTGTGTTTTGATTAAAAAAAAAAAAAAAAAGACTTATTATTGTAATTAAATGCAGGGGGAGTTCATCCTTTAAATAGGTAAAACAGAGTAGTTACAGATCCGCCTTTTTTTCTGATAAACATCATATTTAAAAACAATATTTTACTTAATTAATCGCGAAATTCTACTCTTAAAAATTTCAAAAGAAAAGTACTGGTGGAAGAATCAGGAAAAAAAAGTGGTCTGTGACCACCCTGAAAAACACCCGTATAAAATGTGTTAATTTTACATAGCAATGGGAACAAAAGGAGCATTATAAAATAACAAACATGTTCATCAAGGAGAAAGTTTCCTAATAGATACATGTTTTAACCTATGGTTCAACGTGAGAAATGTGACATGAACTATGTATGGCTTCTTAAAAACCCGGATAAACTACTACGTCAGAAACGCCAAAGAAAAATATTTGAGATGCATACAGCTGTTTCGGTAGCCTTAAGCGTACCGTGTTCAGTGCAAAAAAGAATTCTGAATCTGGAGAAGGGCTCGTATATATAGGACAGGGACCGAATTTAGTTCAACCAATAGGATTACGGGAAAGGTGGGGAGTGTGGCCAATAGGAATTGTTAGATGTGTAAACAGTAGAAAATTTAAGAAAATGTGGACTGAATGTGAAATTTCCAACAACCAGACAAATAGGGAACAGCGAAATCACAATTTACAAAGTTTTTAAAATTTTTATAAATACGAAAAGCTTCAAAGAAATCGAGTTCGTGAATGGATTTAGGTCTGCAAATTACGTTTGCGGACGTAATTCATATGTTCGTTTAGACGAAATTTAAGACTGTTTTCAGTTTGGCCAATATATGATAAACCACACTGACAGGAAATACTATAAATGCCCCAAGAATTATGCACATCAATGGGATCTTTTAACTGAGAGAAGGTCAGTTTATTGGAAGGCGAAAATATTATTTTAAAATCATATTGTTTGAGAATTTTAGCTATGGTTTGACTGGATTTAGAAAAAGAGGGTAAAACAGTACTAATATTATTAGAAGAGACTGATTTAGTAGACGAAACACGAGGGAGTTGTAATTTTTGGATAGCTTTGTCTATAATGGAAGGGTCATAACCTCTGTCAATTGCAGTGACTTTCAGGTATTTAATTTCCGATTTTAATAAAATAGGATTTGAACAGATATTAAGGGCACGGTTTACAAAAATATAGAAAACGGCCATTTTTAAACCGTGCCCTTAATATTTGTTCAAATCCTATTTTTTATAGGATATAATGTTAGTTATAATGTTAGCTGCGTAAACAGTAGAAAAATTAAGAAAATGCGGACTGAATGTAAAATTTCCAACAACCAGACAAATAGGGAACAGCGAAATCACAATTTACAAGGTTTTTAAATTTTTTATAATTATGAAAAGCTTCAAAGAAGTCGAGTTCATGAATGGATTTAGGTCTGCAAATTATTTTAGCTGAATTAAATTTAAAATTATGATTTTCCTCACAGCAATGTTTAGAAATAGCCGATTTATTGGTTTCTTGTTTGCGGACGTAATTCATATATTCTTTTAGACGAAATTTAAGACTGCGTTTAGTTAAATTTCGTTTAAAAGAACATATGAATTACGTCCGCAAACAAGAAACCAATAAATCGGCTATTTCTAAACATTGCTGGGAGGAAAATCATAATTTTAAATTTAATTCAGCTAAAATAATTTCCAGGCCTAAATCCATTCATGAACTCGATTTCTTTGAATTTCTTTATTATTAAACCTTTGCTTTAAATCATCACAGATTACAAGGTTCAACTGTTCGTTTTAAAGGTTCTGAAGTAAGGCCCGAGTAGTTCTGAAAAATACTCGGGCCGCGATAGCCCAGTCGGTAAAGCGCCGAGCTCGTATGGTGTAACCCCGTTTTCTAATGGCCTTATTCACCTTTTATTTCAACTCCCGGTTCAATGTAAAAACTTGAAAAGCGCGTAAAGGCAGAGTATAGCTTTCCAAGAAAATTTGCCATCTGCTTCTGCCATCTAGCGCCAAAATTTTCTTATAATTTATGATTGGTCATTTTCAGTTAAAAAAATCTGAAAATATCATTGCCGCTAGATGGCAGATGCAATGCGTCAAACTTTGCTAAGAAGTTCAACCCTGACTTTATAGGCTTTTCAAGATTTCGTGTTGAACCGGGAGTTAGAGTTATTGGTGAATACAGCCGTAAGACTAGCAGTGAGGATGAGTCCAAAGGCTAGGACTGACTGTTGGAAACTGACCGACAGTTGGAATTTACTAAAAATCTAGCCATTCCACGCTCTCTTATTGCTTATTTTGTCTGAATTCGATGACTATCCCCCCTATTTTAATACTGGACTCGTTGAGAAAGCGCGCAGACGCTTCCATGATTTCAAGAAATGTAGTTGAAGAATAATTGAAAGATTGAGGGTTCGATATTCAAGTCGGTCAAAGACCGGTCGTGTACACTGATGGTGGCTGGTGAACGTAAATCCAACGTGGTCGCAATGTCCTCCATGTTCCCAGCCAAATTGTACTTTTGGGGGGTGTTGATTAATTATAACTAGATTCATGCATAAAGAATTGACCTGCATCAAAAACATTTTACTAAAACGAAATAAGTTTCAGCATGCATAATATTAAGAAAAGCTAACTCACCTCTCTCCTGCATTCCTGTAGTCGTTTGAAAAAACATTTTTAGGCCATACAAGTCAATAAAGATGAAATCCGATTGCTTACTATAGTTGTTTTTAATCAGAGATTTTCTTTCAGAATTTTATGAATAAAAACAGAATCTTTCACAAACTTTAGCACAGGTTTAAACATTCAGAATACGTATAAAGGCATTTTTTTTATGCCTTGAATGAGTTATAAAGAATAAACAGAAGAATACTTATTGTTTTAATAATATAACAATTAATGGATTACTTGGCTGTACGAATGCAGCCTGAATATTAGAATGTCAATTCAAGAATAATGTTACTTCAGTTTTTCGAATAGTTCAGAGAGAAAAACAGAATCAATAATAAAAAAAGAAAAAGAATGAGTTTTGTTTCACTTTCTGGTCACATGACTGTCTACTTCTGATCGGCTGTCGCCTTTACCGCTTCCCATGAATCAACAGGCTGGGCGGGGCGGGAAGGCACCGGAGCAGGAGTCGAAATACTTGGAAAAGGGATCACCTGCGTAACCGGTCGAATCAGAGTTCCAGCAGAAGAGGTCTTAAGTTGCAGGACCCTGGCGATTCTGTCAGGTCCGGGAATCAACTTGATGATTCTGGCGAGATCCCAATGGAGTGGAGGTGATACTTTATTTTTCAGGATGACGAGTTCCCCTGGAGAAAAGTTGTGACGGTGGCTGTTGGTTCTTTTGGATCTATACAGCAATGTTGGCAGGTATTGTGCTTTCCACCTCTTCCAAAACGTTTCCTTCATCTGCAATAAGAGCTTATACCTAGAAGAAAGACTAAGAGAATTGTTTGTTAATGGCAGTTCTGGCAATTCTAATAATGCAGTTCCAATCAAGAAATGTCCTGGTGTTAAAGCTGCGATATCATTAGGAGCATTGGACAATGGTGTTAGAGGCCGCGAATTTATAACAGCCTCTATTTGACATAGAAGAGTGGACAGTTCCGCAAAATTTAAAATTGCGCCTTGTGTGATTTTTACCAAATGATGTTTGGCTAATTTTATCGACGCTTCCCAGAGTCCCCCAAAATTTGGAGCATACGGGGGAATAAAGTGCCAGGTTATTTGGTGTTGGGAAGCAAAATTTTGTAATTTTTCTTCTTTGAATAAAGAAAATAGCTGTTTTAGGTAAGAATGGGCTCCGACAAAATTTCTGCCATTGTCCGAAAATATGTCAGAGGGGTATCCACGCCTACCTATGAAGCGTTTCAAGGAATTAAACTACCTATGAAGCGAGAAAGGCTTCTGTAGAAAGATTTGAAACACATTCAAGATGCACTGCCTTTGTCGCCATACAGATGAAAAGGGCAATATATGATTTAAAGGTTGTCGCTTTTCGTTTATGTTGACATTTTGTCATTACTGGTCCCGCGAAATCGACACCAACCTTCGAAAAGGGCTGAATGGGTGTGATTCTTTCTGAGGGTAGATCCCCCATCTTTGGAATTATTGGCTTAGCTGACAGTCGAAAACAGAGTATACACTGTCTTAATACTGATTTTACGGTGGAGCGTCCGTGGGGAATCCAAAATTTGTTTCTAAGGAGTGAAAGTACTAAATTGGGACCAGCATGGGAGCTTAAGTTATGATAATATGTTATTATCAAGGAAGTAACGTGATTTGCTTTGGGAAGTAATATGGGGTGTTTTTCTTGAAATCGTAAGGATGGGTGGTTCCGCAGGCGTCCTCCAACACGAAGAATGCCTGCTTCATCCAGAAAAGGATCAAGACAGAATAGATGGTGTGAAGGTTTTAAAAGTTTGCCTTTCCTTAGTAAGGCAATTTCATCACTAAATTCTGCATTTTGAATAATTTTTACAAGCCACATTTCCGCTTGATTTAGCTCTATGGCCTTTAAAGGACCACTTTCCTTTGATTTGGTTTTAATTTTATTGATAAATCTCAAAACATAAGCTAGAATTCTTAAAAGTTTTAGATAGTTAGAGTATTTCGTGATATGTGATATGAAAGTGTTATTAGAAAGTGTAGGCTTAGAACTTGAATCTGTCGAATGTTGATGAGTTTGTTTCTGAACGGAAACTGAATGTAATGTGCACATTGGTGGTAGCTCAAAACTATGGAGCCATTTTGGCCCTTCCCACCACTCAGTTCTAGCTTTCAACTTAGCCGGGGACAATCCGCGTGTGGCACAATCGGCCGGGTTTTCTTTTCCTGGGATATGTCTCCAGGATTTTAGTTGAGTAAGAGCTCTGATTTTGGTAGCTCTATGGGCCACGAAACTATTTCCTTTGTTTGAAGGGTTATTTATCCAGTTTAATACAATAGAAGAGTCAGTGTACCAGTATGTCGAATGAGTAAATTTAAGGGATTTTTGAATGTTGCAAATTAACTCAGCTACGAGTACAGCCCCACACAATTCTAATTTCGGTAAAGTGAGTACTTTTATGGGTGCGACTCTAGTTTTAGCAGCAATTAAATATACCTGAATCGTGTTCGTTATGATCTTTAAATATGCGACTGCCGCATACGCCCTCGGAGAGGCATCACAAAAGCCATGCAGTTCAACTGTACAATCTTTAGTATTTGAACCTACATAGCGTGGAATGGACATAGATTTAAACTCATTAATTTCATTATAAAAAGTTTTCCATTCTTGCAAAATATCTGGAGGTATAGGCTCATCCCACGTTGATTGCAACTTCCACAATTTTTGTAGAATGATTTTTAAGATAATAGTAGATGGCGAAATAATTCCGAGGGGATCATAAATTTGCGCAATTACGGACAGCAACTGTCTTTTTGTATTAATTTGTTGATCAGCTAAGGTTCTAACTTGAAGAGTATCTTCACTTAAATCCCAGAACATTCCTAGTACTCTTTGATTTATTTTTTCTTTATCCTCAAAAAAATGAATGACCGAATTAGCCTTATCTTCCTCTGGAATATCAGAGAGCGCTTCTGGATGGCTACAAGCCCATTTCCTAAGTTTAAACCCTCCAGCTTGCATTAGAGCCTGCAGCTCCATTATTCTATCTTTTGCTAATTGAAGGGATTGTGCCCCTGACAATAAGTCGTCGATGTAAAAATCTTCCTTGGCAATTTCTGCTGCCAATGGAAAATTTTGTCCCTCATCCTCACATAATTGCTTAAGGGTGCGTAACGCTAAATAGGGTGCACAAGCTGTTCCGTAGGTGACAGTATTCAATTCGTAAAAAGATAATTGGTCATTGGGAGATTCTCTCCAAACAATTCTTTGGTAGATTCTATGTTTCCTTTCAATTAAGATTTGCCGATACATTTTAGCTATGTCTGCACTGAACGCTACAGGGTTGGCTCGAAATTTTACTAAATTGTCAAAAATATTCGACTGCAGTTTAGGACCAATACATAGAATGTCATTTAAAGATTTGTTATTTGTTGTTTTAAACGAGGCGTCAAATACTACACGTAATTTTGTTGTTTCAGAGTTTTCATTTACCACCGCATGATGCGGTAAATAATAATGTGGCGTTTCATTAATTTCAGCTGGATTTAATTTTGTCATATGACCCAAATTTATATATTCGTTCATGAAATTCGAATACTCCATTTTTAATTGTGGGTTCTTTTTAATTTTATTTTCAATGGAAAGAAATCTTGAAATAGCACCTGACTTACTGTCACCTAGTGCCTTATCTGGCTTAAAGGGCAGATGAACGACATATCTTCCCTGACTATTTCTTTTAGTTGTGGTCACATAAATATTTTCCACAGGATCATTTTCTATCTTTTTTGATTCTACATTTGGAATTGATTCTGTATCAAAAAATTGTTTTAAAGTGTTGTTGATATCATCATCAATAGTTATATGACACGTTAAACTGATATTTGTACATTGAAAACTGTTTATTCGTCCTGAAAGGAGGTAACCCAGCTTTGTGGGGAATGCTGTAGGAGTTCCTGCTGGCCCTTGAATTGGACTGCCATTGCAGATTGAGGCGACTATTTCTGCCCCAAGAAGAATATCGATTGGACCACTGACGTCATAATTGGGATCAGCTAGTTGTAATCCATTTATGTGTGGCCAATCATGTTGCGGTAGTTGGAAATTAGGGAGAGGTGAGGTAACCCTATCAACTATAAAAGCGCTGACTGAAAATGACTCCGACGAAAAATGCGGAGTGAATTTAAATTCTGTTTCGTTGAGAGCAGTTTCTGCTAAAACGCAATTAATCCCTATTATACTATGCGACGTGCTCCGTAAGGGCAAATTTAGTCGCTTAGCACATTCCTTAGTAATTAATGAATTTTGACTAGCATTATCTATCAAAGCTTTACAATGCACAATTTTTCCTTGATTTGATTTAACCTTAATTAGTGCTGTAGATAACAAAACATTACTAGAATAAAACTGAGCACTATTAGAGACTGATATATCTGGCGATACATGATTCGCCCTTTCAGAATTTATATTTCTACCATAAACATGTAGCAATGTATGATGGTTTTCTGCACAATTTTTACAATTAATGTTTATCCTACAATTCTCCAGCCTATGATTTTGGCGTAAGCAATTTTGACATAACTTATTTAATTCAACAAATTTCCATCTTTCTTTAACCGGTTTTGAATTAAATGTCGGCCATTTAAATAGCGCGTGACGCTCATTACAAAGAATGCACGTATTTTCCTTTTTCACAATTGTACTCAATACGTTTGATTTCTTCGAATTAGTGAATTTTATTATAATTAAGTCGCTTAACGCATTAGAATCTAAACCCAAAGTTTTTAAGTTTCTGACGGCTTCGTTACAAGTATCTAATAACTCAAGTAAAGTTTTAGCATTGTTTGCTTTTACAATTTTCATAGAAAATATTTTGTTAATTTGACTCAATGCTAATTGTCTTTTATTTTCATATCTTTCATTTAATATTTCCCAACATTGATCTAAATTTTCCTCTTTTAGAGCGAATCCTCGAATTAATTTAGCTGCGTTTCCGCGCACTGAAGAATGTAAATATTGCAGTTTTTCAATTTTGGATAATTGATTATTTTGTAGAATTGTCGAATTAAAAATTTCTTTAAAAGAAATCCAATTTTCGGTTTCACCAAAAAATTTTGGAAGATCAAATTTAGGTAATTTAATAAGAGACGATTTACCATTTTTCTCATCTTTATTTTCCGCGTGAGTATCTGAATCGCACGCATTTACTTCTGTTTTGTCCTCTAACTCCACCAGTAAATCAAAACCCACTCCCTTATATCTCAAATACATATCCATATAATCCTCATTCTCTTTAGCGGATAAATTTTTAAATATTTCCACGATTTCATGATCATACGATTGAACTTTAGTTTTTAATAATTTAACCTTAGATTGTTCATCTTTACTACACCCCTTTACTCTATCTCTAAAACTATCGATTTCTTTACATAAATTTTCAAATAATAAAACTTGCTTAGATAATTTCGACATTTTAGAATATATAAGTTTAAATACACATAACTATATAGGCCTTCGAATTACAGAACAAACATTCAAGAACAAAAATAAATCATTTTAAGAATAAATGATTACGAATAAGAATAAGAATATCAAATACATATTAAATATATATAGTTTTTTTTAATATATCTATATAAATCATCGATAGACTCATGGCTCTAGGACGGACCAAAAACTCATGTTGATTAATTATAACTAGATTCATGCATAAAGAATTGACCTGCATCAAAAACATTTTACTAAAACGAAATAAGTTTCAGCATGCATAATATTAAGAAAAGCTAACTCACCTCTCTCCTGCATTCCTGTAGTCGTTTGAAAAAACATTTTTAGGCCATACAAGTCAATAAAGATGAAATCCGATTGCTTACTATAGTTGTTTTTAATCAGAGATTTTCTTTCAGAATTTTATGAATAAAAACAGAATCTTTCACAAACTTTAGCACAGGTTTAAACATTCAGAATACGTATAAAGGCATTTTTTTTATGCCTTGAATGAGTTATAAAGAATAAACAGAAGAATACTTATTGTTTTAATAATATAACAATTAATGGATTACTTGGCTGTACGAATGCAGCCTGAATATTAGAATGTCAATTCAAGAATAATGTTACTTCAGTTTTTCGAATAGTTCAGAGAGAAAAACAGAATCAATAATAAAAAAAGAAAAAGAATGAGTTTTGTTTCACTTTCTGGTCACATGACTGTCTACTTCTGATCGGCTGTCGCCTTTACCGCTTCCCATGAATCAACAGGGGGTCACCAAAGCGGGGGGAGCTATCCCCTCCATAGAGGATCAAAATTGTGATGGCATGTTTCCGGACCACCCTCTGAGGTTGTGTTGCAAAAAACCCACAGTTTTGAAAAAGAAGGGTATAAACCCGGAACTTTGGGTAATATTGGGAATTTTAAAAGTAAACAAAACCAGTCACTTTCATAATGGAAGTTAGGGCTAACGCATTGATCATACTATACATAATACTTAAAATGTCAATGAGTATTGCATAAACTAGTTTTAAATGCAGGAGCAATTTTATTTTAGGGCAATACTGCATCTGTTCATTGCAACCATTACATAGTACAGTCGGTAACAAAAGTGTCCGAACACTAGCAAAAATTCCTATGTAAAAGAAGTACACTTCATACGGTTTTGTTAAATAAATCCTTATCGGATCATGTTCTTGGACTGACTAAGAACAGGATTCGTCAAGGATTTATTTAACAAAACCGTATGAAGTGTGCTTTTTTAACATAGGAATTTTTGCTAGTGTTCGGACACTTTTGTTACCGACTGTACTTTTTAATATATTTCCAAAAGGGAAACAAACTGACAAATTTTTAAAAATTGGCCTTTTTTTTAAAAAAAAATTATTTCTAGCAAAGAAAATAAATTTAAATTATGTATGTTCTGTTTTAAACTTAAAAATATGGTTTAAGTAATATTACTTGATGAGAAAGGTCTTTTAAAGAGTACTTAACTAAAATTATCATTTTAACTGCAATGATTTTGAGTGATTCTTTTCTTCTTTTTTTTTTTTAAACAGGTTTTTAATAAATTTTCATTTTAAATGTTTCACATACAAGTACAGCCAACTCTCTTTAATCTGCAATTGAATTTTCTATGTAAAGGGAAAAAAAAAAATAATAATAATACAATAAAATAAAAAAATAATCTGGTGTGTAACAGCCACACGACTTCCATTACCCAGTACTACACACTTTATACACATTTTTGATTTAAATAAGTAACAAAATAAATGGCGAGTTTGAAAAAAATCCGTACAACCGTTTTTAAAGGAACGCCTTTGCGAGGCCTGAAATTGAGCTATTTATACAGGACGCCTATCAATTTTCCTGAACTAACCAACTATATCATTCGAAAGGACATCTAATAGAGTGTTTATATAGCAAGTTTGAAGAAAATCGTTAGAGCCGTTTTTGGGATACGGACTTACGGTCCCACTTCCGGTTTCCGATGTCCCACTTCCGGTTTTTCAATTTTCACCAAAATTTGGAAATTTCATCTGTACACCAGACGTATTTGAATTCTAAAGTTTTGTAGCTCTATCTTTATTAGTTTCTGAGCTATAATAGCCAGAAGATTCTCCACATACATACATACACACACACACACACACACACACACACACTGACCAATTGCCAAAAACCACTTTTTTGGACTCAGGGGACCTTAAAACGTGTAAATCAGGTGAAAACCCGATATCGAATTTTCAGACCGAATACAATACTTCCATTACCTACGGTAGTAGGGTAATGGAAGTAAAAAATCAAGACAAACTACTATTACATCAGTATTTAACAGAAATAAAAATATACAATGATGAATATTCATTTCTGATCTTAAAAAATACTTTCCTTTGTATTTTTAAAATAAATATTTATATTTTATTGCTATGTATTATTTGAGTACGCTTAAGTTATTTACCTTATGAATGCACAATTTTATTAACACTGGAGAAATATTTCATTCTGAAATTTATTAAAAAATCTGGTGTGTAACAGCCACACGACTTCCATTACCCAGTACTACACACATTATAAACATTTTATATACATTTTTGATTTAAATAAGTAACAAAATTGCTCAATCCGTCCAATAAGTTATTTAAAATAATAATTAGAAAAATAATAATGGGCGGACCTGAAATTGAGCTATTTATACAGGACGCCTATCAATTTTCCTGAACCAACTATATCATTCGAAAGGACATCTAATAGAGTGTTTATATAGCAAATTTGAAGAAAATCGTTAGAGCCGTTTTTGAGATACGGACTTCCGGTCCCACTTCCGGTTTCCGATGTCCCACTTCCGGTTAAACTCAATTATTGACAGGAAAACAATAATTACATACAAAAGCATATTTAAAAGTGAGTTAAAATGGCGAGTTTGAAAAAAAATCCGTACAACCGTTTTTAAAGGAACGCCTTTGCGAGGCCTGAAATTGAGCTATTTATACAGGACGCCTATCAATTTTCCTGAACTAACCAACTATATCATTCGAAAGGACATCTAATAGAGTGTTTATATAGCAAGTTTGAAGAAAATCGTTAGAGCCGTTTTTGAGATACGGACTTACGGTCCCACTTCCGGTTTCCGATGTCCCACTTCCGGTTTTTCAATTTTCACCAAAATTTGGAAATTTCATCTGTACACCAGACGTATTTGAATTCTAAAGTTTTGTAGCTCTATCTTTATTAGTTTCTGAGCTATAATAGCCAGAAGATTCTCCACATACATACATACACACACACACACACACACACACACACACACACACACACACATACATACACACTGACCAATTGCCAAAAACCACTTTTTTGGACTCAGGGGACCTTAAAACGTGTAAATCAGATGAAAACCCGATATCGAATTTTCAGACCGAATACAATACTGCCATTACCTACGGTAGTAGGTAATGGAAGTAAAAAATCAAGACAAACTACTATTACATCAGTATTTAACAGAAATAAAAATATACAATGATGAATATTCATTTCTGCTCTTAAAAAATACTTTCCTTTGTATTTTTAAAATAAATATTTATATTTTATTGCTATGTATTATTTGAGTACGCTTAAGTTATTTACCTTATGAATGCACAATTTTATTAACACTGGAGAAATATTTCATTCTGAAATTTATTAAAAAATCTGGTGTGTAACAGCCACACGACTTCCATTACCCAGTACTACACACATTATAAACATTTTATATACATTTTTGATTTAAATAAGTAACAAAATTGCTCTATCCGTCCAATAAGTTATTTAAAATAATAATTAGAAAAATAATAATGGGCGGACCTGAAATTGAGCTATTTATACAGGACGCCTATCAATTTTCCTGAACCAACTATATCATTCGAAAGGACATCTAATAGAGTGTTTATATAGCAAATTTGAAGAAAATCGTTAGAGCCGTTTTTGAGATAAGGACTTACGGTCCCACTTCCGGTTTCCGATGTCCCACTTCCGGTTAAACTCAATTATTGACAGGAAAACAATAATTACATACAAAAGCATATTTAAAAGTGAGTTAAAATGGCGAGTTTGAAAAAAAATCCGTACAACCGTTTTTAAAGGAACGCCTTTGCGAGGCCTGAAATTGAGCTATTTATACAGGACGCCTATCAATTTTCCTGAACTAACCAACTATATCATTCGAAAGGACATCTAATAGAGTGTTTATATAGCAAGTTTGAAGAAAATCGTTAGAGCCGTTTTTGAGATACGGACTTACGGTCCCACTTCCGGTTTCCGATGTCCCACTTCCGGTTTTTCAATTTTCACCAAAATTTGGAAATTTCATCTGTACACCAGACGTATTTGAATTCTAAAGTTTTGTAGCTCTATCTTTATTAGTTTCTGAGCTATAATAGCCAGAAGATTCTCCACATACATACATACACACACACACACACACACACACACACACACACACATACATACACACTGACCAATTGCCAAAAACCACTTTTTTGGACTCAGGGGACCTTAAAACGTGTAAATCAGGTGAAAACCCGATATCGAATTTTCAGACCGAATACAATACTTCCATTACCTACGGTAGTAGGTAATGGAAGTAAAAAATCAAGACAAACTACTATTACATCAGTATTTAACAGAAATAAAAATATACAATGATGAATATTCATTTCTGCTCTTAAAAAATACTTTCCTTTGTATTTTTAAAATAAATATTTATATTTTATTGCTATGTATTATTTGAGTACGCTTAAGTTATTTACCTTATGAATGCACAATTTTATTAACACTGGAGAAATATTTCATTCTGAAATTTATTAAAAAATCTGGTGTGTAACAGCCACACGACTTCCATTACCCAGTACTACACACATTATAAACATTTTATATACATTTTTGATTTAAATAAGTAACAAAATTGCTCTATCCGTCCAATAAGTTATTTAAAATAATAATTAGAAAAATAATAATGGGCGGACCTGAAATTGAGCTATTTATACAGGACGCCTATCAATTTTCCTGAACCAACTATATCATTCGAAAGGACATCTAATAGAGTGTTTATATAGCAAATTTGAAGAAAATCGTTAGAGCCGTTTTTGAGATAAGGACTTACGGTCCCACTTCCGGTTTCCGATGTCCCACTTCCGGTTAAACTCAATTATTGACAGGAAAACAATAATTACATACAAAAGCATATTTAAAAGTGAGTTAAAATGGCGAGTTTGAAAAAAAATCCGTACAACCGTTTTTAAAGGAACGCCTTTGCGAGGCCTGAAATTGAGCTATTTATACAGGACGCCTATCAATTTTCCTGAACTAACCAACTATATCATTCGAAAGGACATCTAATAGAGTGTTTATATAGCAAGTTTGAAGAAAATCGTTAGAGCCGTTTTTGAGATACGGACTTACGGTCCCACTTCCGGTTTCCGATGTCCCACTTCCGGTTTTTCAATTTTCACCAAAATTTGGAAATTTCATCTGTACACCAGACGTATTTGAATTCTAAAGTTTTGTAGCTCTATCTTTATTAGTTTCTGAGCTATAATAGCCAGAAGATTCTCCACATACATACATACACACACACACACACACACACACACACACACACACACACATACATACACACTGACCAATTGCCAAAAACCACTTTTTTGGACTCAGGGGACCTTAAAACGTGTAAATCAGGTGAAAACCCGATATCGAATTTTCAGACCGAATACAATACTTCCATTACCTACGGTAGTAGGTAATGGAAGTAAAAAATCAAGACAAACTACTATTACATCAGTATTTAACAGAAATAAAAATATACAATGATGAATATTCATTTCTGCTCTTAAAAAATACTTTCCTTTGTATTTTTAAAATAAATATTTATATTTTATTGCTATGTATTATTTGAGTACGCTTAAGTTATTTACCTTATGAATGCACAATTTTATTAACACTGGAGAAATATTTCATTCTGAAATTTATTAAAAAATCTGGTGTGTAACAGCCACACGACTTCCATTACCCAGTACTACACACATTATAAACATTTTATATACATTTTTGATTTAAATAAGTAACAAAATTGCTCTATCCGTCCAATAAGTTATTTAAAATAATAATTAGAAAAATAATAATGGGCGGACCTAAAATTGAGCTATTTATACAGGACGCCTATCAATTTTCCTGAACCAACTATATCATTCGAAAGGACATCTAATAGAGTGTTTATATAGCAAATTTGAAGAAAATCGTTAGAGCCGTTTTTGAGATAAGGACTTACGGTCCCACTTCCGGTTTCCGATGTCCCACTTCCGGTTAAACTCAATTATTGACAGGAAAACAATAATTACATACAAAAGCATATTTAAAAGTGAGTTAAAATGGCGAGTTTGAAAAAAAATCCGTACAACCGTTTTTAAAGGAACGCCTTTGCGAGGCCTGAAATTGAGCTATTTATACAGGACGCCTATCAATTTTCCTGAACTAACCAACTATATCATTCGAAAGGACATCTAATAGAGTGTTTATATAGCAAGTTTGAAGAAAATCGTTAGAGCCGTTTTTGAGATACGGACTTACGGTCCCACTTCCGGTTTCCGATGTCCCACTTCCGGTTAAACTCAATTATTGACAGGAAAACAATAATTACATACAAAAGCATATTTAAAAGTGAGTTAAAATGGCGAGTTTGAAAAAAATCCGTACAACCATTTTTAAAGGAACGCCTTTGCGAGGCCTGAAATTGAGCTATTTATACAGGACGCCTATCAATTTTCCTGAACTAACCAACTATATAATTCGAAAGGACATCTAATAGAGTGTTTATATACCAAGTTTGAAGAAAATCGTTAGAGCCGTTTTTGGGATACGGACTTACGGTCCCACTTCCGGTTTCCGATGTCCCACTTCCGGTTTTTCAATTCTAACCAAAATTTGGAAATTTCATCTGTACACCAGACGTATTTCAATTCTAAAGTTTCGTAGCTCTGTCTTTATTAGTTTCTGAGCTATAATAGCCAGAAAATTCTCCACATACACACACACATACATACACACTGACCAATTGCCAAAAACCACTTTTTTCGACTCAGGGGACCTTAAAACGTGTAAATCAGGTGAAAACCCGATATCGAATTTTCAGACCGAATACAATACTTCCATTACCTACGGTAGTAGGGTAATGGAAGTAAAAATAGTCTTTTCATTTTAATGTATATTTATGAAATAATAATAAGATCTGACATTGTACCTGCAAAAGAAAGAAAAGTTGAGCTGCTTTTCCCAGTTACAGTTAAAAATGCTAAATAGGAAATCATTAAAAATAATAAAAATGAAAGAAAAATGTGTGCATGCATCAAATTATTTCAAAACTCCCAGAAATTTTCAAAATTCCGAGGAATTTTCCAAAATTTCCTTCCCAAAAAACCTGGTTTATTTCCAGGGAAGAAACGGGTTTTTTCCAGCCTTTGCAACACTACTTAGAGGTGAGTCCCAGGCCGTCGCCAGTCGACCATTGCACAGAACTAGTGCGACGGAAAACTTAACCAACCACCTGAAAAATACTCATTTAAAATTACTCCCCGGAATTATTCGTCGGAAAGGGGATGGTGATGGTGCTCCTACATACACAAAACATATACAGTCAACAGCAACAGTATTCGAGCACTAGCAATAATCCCTGTCTAAAAAAAGTACACTTAATACTGCTTTGTAAAATGAATCCTTGCCGAGTCATGTTCTTAGTCAGTCTAACAACAAGATTTAACAAGGATTTATTGAACAAAACAGTATTAAATGTACTTTTTTGATATCGGAATTATCGGCTAATGCTCAGGTACTTTTGCTGCCGACTGTACATTGTTTTTCCAGTACAGTCGGTAACAAAAGTCTCCGAACACTAGCGAAAATTCCTATATTAAAAAAGTACACTCAATACAGTTTTGTTCAATAAATCCTTGTCGAATCCTGTTTTCAAACTGACTAAGAACAAGATTCGACAAGGGTTTATTTAACAAAACTGTATTAAGTGCACTTTTTTAACATAGGAATTTTTGCTAGTGTTCGGAGACTTTTGTTACTGACTGTACTATCATAAATAAATATATTTTTGAGTTTAGAGAGATTAGTTTAAAATAGTCCTTATTTTGTATATTTATACGAAATTTTGTTTTATACTGCCGTATTAATGGTTATTAAAAAAAAAAAAAGAAAAAAAAGGGAAGGCAGCGCCTTTTGCTGAGGCCATATGCACAAAAAGTTTACAGACACAAATTTGTGTCAAGGGGCAACTAAATATAAGTTTTTATAAAATTCAGTGCATTAGTTCTTGATTTAGGGCTATTACATTTTTGTCTCGCGCACTCAGGTTGAGGTTGAGTGGATTTAACGTCGCACTAGAGCTACGCAATGGGTAAATGGTGGCGCATACAGACATAGATATTTTCAAAAAATGGTCAAATCGTGTTCTGGCCCTCCCAGAACGTGCAAATTCCTCGAAAACCAAAAGTCAAAAATCTTTGTTTGAGTCCCGTAAAAATTTTTGATTTATAAAACTTATTTTTGTATAAATATAGGGAAAAAAAATAATAAGAAAAGGAAGAAAAGAAAGATAAAAAATAATGTAAACTCTTTCTATTTAGTTTTTACTAAAAAATAAATTATCAATAGATAATTATTATTATTTATTTATTTCATCAAAATAGATATTAGGTAAAGAACAATATAAGCACTTCCCCGAAGAGTATATATTATCGCTGAGAAAACTATTTTTTTCATGATTGGTGATTTTACAGAGCATTTCTAATAATACCAATCATTCCGGAATAAAACCCCTCTTTGGTGAAATTGTTTTGCTCAAAATACTTTTTACAATAACCTCTCTTCTTGGAAAAGTCTCAGAGAATTTGTCTTTTTTTTCTTTCTTTCTTCGTTGTTAGGCGCTGCAAAGTAGGGCAGGTCGGGCGTGAAAGAGGATCGGGCCAGTGGCACAACGACCACTGGGAGAAGAAAGTGGACTTTCACCCACCTGTGGTCATGCTCGTGGAACTTATTCGAGGGGAAGAGCATGTTCTTTCATTTGAATTCAGGAAGAGTGGAATACATATATATATGTACGTCTAAATTCAATTAAGGGCCCTCTTCACTCATCGCCGCCGGTAGCGGAAGTTAATGTTATTCTATGGGAAATTTTTCTTTACAAATAACTTATTAACTAATGCATATTTTTAAATTCTGTTTTCACATTCTGAAAATTCTCAGCTGTTAAATTGACGGACCTTTTTTAAAAATATATTTTTTTGATTTTTTTTATATTTTTTTTTGAACCTGCAAAATACGAATTTTCATTATGTGAATTTTTTTTTCATTTTGCAATTTTAAAATAAAATATTAAAAATATGCATTTTCAAAAAAGGTCCGTCAATTTAACAGTTGGGAATTTTCTGAATGTGAAAACAGAATTTAAAAATATGTATTTGTTAATACGTTATTTGTAAAGAAAATTTCCCCACAGAATAACATTGACTCGGGCTTCCGGCGACGGTAAGTGAAGAGGGCCGTTAAGATAGAAGTTGTTATGGCATGTTATAAGTCCTTATCGCAAGCAATATAGATTGGGCTTTATTATTATTATGTAAAGCACTTTATTATTATTATTATTATTATTTTACAGAGTTGCAAAGTAGAGTTCTGATACATTGCTGTCTATATAGATGCAAACTATTTAAAGTTCAATTTAACAATCTAAAATTGTTTAAAATATAAAATATTGACAAATGTTTGCTATTCCATGGCTTTTACAGGGGTGCACGAAAAATTTCGGATATACTATGGTTCGTAGTACGACGTGCAACTTGGGCAGAAATGCTTAAACATTCTATTATAATTTTCTCCTCTGTTCATTTACCGACTTCTCTAATAAAAAATTATTTAATCAACTTTTAATTGCTAAATGTTTGAAACTCGAGTGGAGTCACTCCAGATATTTTATTTAAAGAGTCCACAAAATTTATGTAACATATAAAACCAATAGTCACATTTTAGAAAAAAATCTTTTAACAACCTTGAAAATTCATTTTTTGATATAATGGAGTAGAAGGCTGATTTTTTTTTTTTTTTATCAATTATGTGAAAAATACCAGAGCTGGGAATCGATCCCGGGCCTTCCGCTCGACGCGCGGATGCTCTAAACCACTAAGTTACCCTGGCTGATAACCAGCTCGGCACTTCTCACGTAATATACGTTGGCAAGGTCACCGAGTATGCATTAGAGCAACTATATCAAGTGACAAATTTAAACATGGCACAACTCCAACAGGCCACGAAATTTCAATTTAGAAATTTTTTTTAACAACCTTGAAAATTCATTTTTTTTTTTTTTTTTTTTTTTGAAAAGGAATTTGAAAATTCATTTTTTTTTTTTTCTTTTTTTTCTGAAAATGAATTTTGAAAAAAAAAAAAAAAAAAAAAAAATGAATTTTCAAAATTATTTTATTTCAAAATTTTCATTTTCAAATGAATTTTGGAAACCTTGAAAATGAATTTTCAAGGTTGTTAAAAAAATTTTCTAAATTGAAATTTCGTGACCTATTGGAGTTGTGCCATGTTTAAATTTGTCACTTGATATAGTTGCTCTAATGCATACTCAGTGACCTTGGCAACGTATATTATGGGAGAAGTGCCGATCTGGTTATCAGCCAGGGTAGCTCAGTGGTTTAGAGCATCCGCGTGTCAAGCAGAAGGCCCAGGTTCGATTCCCGGCTCTCGTACTTTTCACAAAGTTGGTAAAAATCAGTCTTCTACTCCATTACATAAAATAAATAAATAAATAAACAATACTCACATGTCTAAAAATAGTCAAATCATGCCACCAGTTCTGGAAAAACTTTCCTAAATTCAATGCTTTCTCCGAAGAAAGAAAAACTGTCCTTCTTCGTATTTTTTTTTTTTTTTTTTTTAAATTAGTTTACGAAATGTCTGAATACAAACCAATGCAAGACAGTCTTTAAACGAAATCTTTAATTTGAATGTTATTTTGAAAAGAGCCATCAAGTGTGGTAAGTCACGAAAACTCACTGACCGTATCATCACGTCCACTTACTTATTCTGGGTGTTATAAGAAGTAGGGCTTTGTCTTTTCGCGACCTATTTTGGATTGTTTTTGAAATATTTAAAATATCATCAAAAGAAATCTCACCATGAAAGTGATTTTCACATTTTGTCTCGCAGTAGAATATGGGTAAATGTCGACATGTAATTTTACCCCCCCCCCCCCCCCAAAAAAAAAAAAAAAAAAAAAAAAAAAAAAAAAAAAAAAGTGTTCGACAGATTTTAGTTTAGTGACATAGGCCTATGTTCATTTAAAAAAAATAATAAAAAAAAAAAAACTTTTTATATACCATGCTTTTAATTTTTCTGATGAATCATTAATAAAATACGCGATTATAAAAAAAAAATAATATATAAGCAATATTTAGGCACGCGGACTCAGTTCAGTGAACAAATAGTAATAATGAAAAAAAAAAAGTTGGTTTTAAAAATAAAATATTATTCCTTTTAGAACAACGTATATTATTAGCATCATGAACTACATTAGCCCTTATCAATGTGTATAAAATTTTTAAACTGATATAATGACGTCAATTTTTGTGAAATGCATCATTTAACTTTTTATAATTTTTTAACGTTCACGTTTCATTAAATGTATTTATTTTTATGTCGGAAGAAAATGAACTCGTATTTTTTTTTTTTTTTTGGCAACAATTAAATTATAGCTAATATTTTAATGGCTGTTTTTATTGCTATTAGGAGCTTATTATTTTCATATTTTAATTAATTAGAAGAAAACTATTCGAAAATTCGAAAATCTGACTTCGAAGTATTGCGTTGTCACTGGGTTCAGAGCTACTGTGAA
Organism: Salticus scenicus; assembly: GCA_963930645.1. Classification (NCBI taxonomy): domain Eukaryota; kingdom Metazoa; phylum Arthropoda; class Arachnida; order Araneae; family Salticidae; genus Salticus; species Salticus scenicus. Next base: position 15,486,978 of record OZ005658.1, read on the forward strand.
AGTTTCAAATGTCTAGCTAGTAGTGAAGTTAGTTAAAAATAGATTGCAAGATTTGAAACGGGCAAACAAATAAACACACAAACAAACAAAAATAGAAGGTAATAAAAACATGGTAACATGGTAATAACTTTTTATGTAAACACCATAAAAAAAAAAAAAAAAAAAAAATTAAAAATTCGCAACAATTGTTTTAGGTCAAAATAATAGCACGACCCTTCCTCAGGCGAATAAAGCAGGCACGAATGCAGCAAACAAAACGGCAACGCAATAATCTTCTCAGAACTAATTTATTTTAAGGTCTATTTAAACGTCTTGTTTTAAAATGCGCGTTAGATTTTGTTTTTCGAGCTATAGAACCCACAAAATTTCAATATCACATAAACAGACTTTTTCAAAAAGTAATGAAAATGAATTTAGGACATACGAAAACGTGCAAACCTGTCAAAGAGCCGGAATGAGAAATTATCACATATCCAATATTTCGATATATGCAAAAGAAAATAAAAAGGATGAAAATCATGGACTCTCCCCACCTGACGTCAGAGGTTACATGACAGAGGAAAAACAAATAGCAGACGAAGTCTGGTTTATCTAGAGCGATTGCTGAAATAACATATTTTCTATTCTTATTTTTGATCAATCGTATTTAATCAGTGTTATTTCTATTTTTAATCCATTTTATATCATTATTCATCATCTTTTGTTTCCTGTATACATTTACAATCATCATTTAGTTTATACCTGTTATTGATGTTCATGAAGACCATGTTTAAATACTCTGATTTTTGGTACTTAAATCAGTGACAGTGCAATATCGTACTACGTAAATCCATTTAGACCACTAACTAAGTTAATTAACTTGTTGTAACACCTTTATGCAGTTAAATTAAATGAAAATATTTTAAAATTTCAATTTATAATCCGTAAACATTCCACAAGAACAAGCTATTACTTATTGCTAGATCAGTTAATGTTACAGTTACACCACAATATACAAAAATCGATTCTTATAGGTAAAAATAAATAAACAGATAAAAATGTTTTTTAAAAATTATTAAATTTACAAATACAATTATTCCACTGTTTACAAATGCACAATATTACTTTTATTTTATTTTATATTAAATATTAAAATTTTTGTTCTTAAGAACAATATTTAATTGAATTCGATTATTCGTTTTCCTCTATCACGTGATTGAGCAGACGACGGTGGGAAGAGCCCATAGAATTAACACGGGAATTATAAAGTGGTATAGTCATAGTGAAAAGGTAAAGTAAAGCTAGGAGAGATTGCGCACATAGGAGATCGGGAGGAAGAAGTACAATGGGCGTTTCGAAACTCCAGGTAGTTCTACAATATCGATAGCCGAGTGCCCAATTAAACGTGCATGCTCATTGCTCGAACAGTCTAAGAATAAACGTGGTTATTTTGTCTCGTTTTCAAAAATGTTTCCTTACATTTACAAAATCCTTTCTAGGAATTTTTATAGAATAGCAGTATTACAAAATATTTTCAAATTAAACGATTTCCCATGGACTCGTTTATAAATTTTACTTGTGGGCTTGTGGCAGGTGGTTGCATGAAAGTTGCATCATTTATAACAACGAGTGCAACGATTATAGACAACGACAGATTTGGTCAACAAACAAGAAACCATTCAAACTGAAAAGGAAATTTATTAATTTTAAGTTAAATATATTATCTAGTAACTAAGTGTTACTTTTTATTATATAGTCTTTTTTTTTTTTTTTTTTATCTGCTTCTTTAGTTTATTTTCTTTAAATAAAAATTTTTATTCCTTTGTAATTTTTTTATTAATTTTCTGTTTTTAATTTTTTAATTTTTATTTAATTTTTTAATTATTAAACTGAAATACCTACATGTAATACAAAAATATTTGTTTAGAAAAACCTTATACAATCGTCATTTAACTGCAATTATCATTGTTAACAATTTAATTGTAATTAAAATTAAGCGCAATCTCTCCTACCCTATAAGCAAAATAGCTCTCTTGTTTTCATTACAGCTGTTGTTTAAATCCTAGTTTAACAACAAAATAGTAATGGAAATGCGTAGAAGAAGGATCATTTCAAAGCTATTCGCCAACAGTTTAGCAAAGAATTAAAATTTAGATTTTTAATAACGTTTTGTTGAATTGTGAGCAAACTCTCCTAGGTTTACCCACGGCCCTACTAGATCACTTCTCGGCGCCAACGCGCCAACGTCTTGAAAGCGGCCATAACAATCGACAATTTTTCCGGAATCAAATGCATTGGAAGTTAGGGTTGGCGCACAGCGCCGCTACGGCAGAACTAACTTAGTTTTGTATATGAAGCTGCATAAGTTTTTTCCGTTTGCAAAGCATTTAAATTGATTTAATTAAATTTAAAATGCAGTCTTCCGATACGCAAAAATATATGAATCATAAAAATATTTGTGGCAATAATTTTAAACCAATTCATTGAAAAATAATAAATGATATTTGTCGTTTTCTCCTAAATAAAATAAACTCTTCGTCAAATTTTTATTTTGCATGAAAGAAATGAAATAAGGACTAGAAAGAAAGAAAAAAAAAAAACCCCAATCATTTAGGATTTTTTTTAAAGGAAAAAAAAAAAAAAAAGAGATAATAAATAATAATAAATAAGATCCCTACCCCTTCTTGATGAATAGCAAGGTACACAATAGTACACCATTTTACAAGATACAATGCTTATTTTCACATTTGTTTACAATTGGAACCGATAACACAAACTGATTTTCAGGGTTGGCAGCGAGCGCCATCTACTTGATTCCGCGGCATGCATTGATCTTTACAGTTTTGTTATGGCCGCTTACGACGTTGGCGCCGAAGAGTGATCTAGTAAGGCCGTGGTTTACCTTATAAAGAAATATACTTTTCTCAGACAGCAATTATACTGGCCACTTTGAAAAATAATTTTCATGGAAAAAAAAAAAAAAAAAAAGAAAAGAAGCATGCTTACCTTTCTTTCTTGATTTGTGATTTTTTTTGCAATGTGATCGATCTTTGGACCGCCGCTCTCTTGAACGCCCTCTGATGGCGGGCAATGCTGTTACCATTTCTACTTGTTGAAGGCTGCGGGGTGGCACGCTGATGGACCTCAACCTCTGGTGATCCCCTGACTGAGGGAGCACCCACCCCTCTGAGGGGGGTCCTGAGCATAAAAAAGTCACCGATATTTGCTGTTGGTCAGTTTTTGATGGTTCTGGAATAACTTCTGATTTTTTGGTAGCACAAAGGCTTTTGAAGCCTTTTTCTTGCTTTGCAATGGTCAACACAAAACTTTTTTTAACTACAAACTGGGTTGGGGATTCATCACTTTGTACTTCCTGGGGTGAGGGAGATGGATTGTGAACTAAGACGTTTACTGTCGTACTGTTCGTACAGTTATTTTCATTTGAGTTTTTTTCCGTACTTTGTGTATTCTCTTCCGGTTGACATTCACTTTCCGTAGAATCGACGTTATTACTGTTGACATCTAAAATGTCTTTGCTGTCTGAGTTGGATTCGCTCACTGATGTATCGGAATCGTCTTCGATATCCATGAAATTTTCCGCTTTACTTTTTTTGTATTTTTCTATAAGATCTAGTTTTTCAAAACGAACTGTCTTTTTTGGCTCTGATTCTTTGTTTTCATTGGATGAGTCTCTTAATATACTGGACAGAGAAACTTCTTGATTAGATTTTGAGGTTTCTGAAATAATTACTGGCAACAACACTTCATGAGAATTGGATTGAGTTTCATCACAGTCTGTGTTACAATTGATTATGTCATCTTTCAGCAAATTTATGTCCTCCGTTGATAAACTGTGACTGTTACAGTTAACTGAATCTAGTGTGGAATAGTCTGGAGTATCAATATAAAATGGTAAAGATTCATCCTTTTCTGTCGATTCAGTCTGCTTCGGCTCCTGTAAAGATTCTTTATTTTGTGAGGTTTTATTTACATTATTCATGTCATTATTTTTCACAATTTCTTTATCGTTATCTACATTTTTATTCTTATTATTCATACTTAAAGGTATAGCTTCTTTATGTATTTCTGCTACAGCTACTACCGACTGCGCATTAATGCTGTTTTTTGTTTTAATTAAAGCTTTTTCGTGGTTTTTCAAATTATTTATTTTTACAGAATGTATAGCACGGTTTTCTAACTTTTTATCTGGGTTACGACCATTGTATGTTTGGTTCTTTCTAGGTGGCTTGCGGTTTACCGCTAATACCTCATTGACTGAATTAAAACTTTCGCATAATTTCTCACCGCTAGGATTAAGATTTATTACATCTGCGTTTGTGTCTTTGAACAATCCATTTGTTATCTGGGGTTTTGGCGCCATGCCTTTCTTTCTTATGACTTTGGTTGGAGCTTTGAACACCTCTTTATTTTCTTCCATTAATTTACCGCGCATATTATTATTATCAGTGTTGATTTCACAATACAGTTCTTCTTCGATAATGTCTTCCTCATTACCTTTTTTACTCGTTTTACTCTTGCGAGGTTCCAGAGAGCCTCTCGTTGAGCACAATTTATTCTTATGTTTACCATCCGATCCATCAACAATTGTTCTAAAATCGCCATTTCGCGTTTTGGAACCCGTTCGTTTGCTGTTGCTTCCAGTAACAACTGTTTTCCCAAACACATCTTCGTTGTTTTTCACAGGATTCCTTGACTCTCTTTCTCTTTTCCTACCTCTAAGCCAGCCTGACTTGCTGGGCGGACTAGAACTTCTGGTTTTTCCATTTTCAAAATGGTTTCCAGGAGCTGTGTGGTACCCGACAGTCAGGCGGTCGCAGCTGACTCCTCTTATTTCAGAACGACTGCGACGAGGTTCAGTGCTGATGAGGTCCAAGTTACTGAGGTTAGTTTCACTGCGCTGCCGGGTAAGGCCCAAAATACTCTTTAAGTTGATGCATTCGGTGGCTACAATTGAAGGTATTCTTACTAAACTAGATTCCTGGAAAAGAAAGAAGAAAATATGTATCAGAAATTCATAAAGATGATGAAACAATATACTGTAACTCATCTATGCATCATGGAAAAACATGAGAATTTTATATTACATGTATAAATTTGCTTAGAATATTACATGTATAAATGTATCAAATCAGATGAAGGAGGACAATTTTTTACCTGTTGTGCTCAACGTTAATCTAAATGTAAGACTGCCATGTTCAAGTTATGATTATTACAAATAGCGATATTTATGAATACACACTGTAGATGCATCCAATGCTGTCGAAATAATTGACAGAAAAACAACAATCTCTATTTAAATTCCGCAAAATCATCACATTTAGGGAAAAATAGGGGCTCTAAATTGCATTTATATCACTGTCTGAATATAAACGGTGAAAAGAGACCCAATTATACAACAATCACTTTTAGGTTATAGGACATAAATGAATGAAGCGTATACACATACATTTACAATGCAATAATTTGGTATAACATACACAATTCCAGGCAGTTTGCATTTTGATGCCAATATCATGCGAATTTAATTGTGCACTTTTTCACAAATTCTAACGACTTACAATTTTTATTTAACCCTTTGCCTGCCCCAAACCTTTAAAACGTTTGCAAAATTTATTCAAATATCACCAACAATCTTGAGGAGTAATATTTAATATACATAGTGGACGAATAACAATTGAAGTGATTATGCAATCGATACACTTAAAATGTAGTGGTGGATATTCAGTAAAAAAGTCCTTACATTTAGTAACACTTACCCATAGCCTCCTAAACTAGATGCCTGCCGCGTGGCTCGGAAACTTGGCAACAGTTGAAGCGGTAGACAACGCCACCTGGTATAGACTGCGCAACTTTTTTATTCAACAGCCACCAAAAATTTTTAAAAGTGGGATATGCTATACATAAAACGGAAATAGAGTAGAAGAAACGTGGATTATACATATCATATATCACTTCTTAAAATTATTGGTGAGAGTTGAATAAAAAAGTTATACAATCCGTACTAGGTAGCGCTGTCTACCGCTTCAACTGTTGCCAAGTTTCCGAGTCACGCGACAGGCATCTAGTTTAGGAGGCTATGCACTTACCGCAGGAGTGAAGATAAATAGGACCGGCAAAGCGTTAATGACAAAGTGATATATTTTCCAAGCTGTCAGTGCCCCCCCCCCCCCCAATCGGACTGTGCTTCCCTTCAGTTGGTAGTTTAATTGGGCCCTGACTCAAATATTGTGATATCAGCATCATTTTTTTAATTATTTTATATTTTTACACTTCATAATGTCATATCATTCGGAAATTGAAAGTAAAACGATTGTCACAAGTTTTAGATCATTTAGTTTGCAAAAAAATATTTCTTCTTCAATAATTAAACTACTTATTAAAAATCGATGCTACAATCAATGTTTTGTAAAGATTTACATATTTTCCTTTTTCTACTAGTCACAATCAAAAATAAAAACTTTAAATCTAAGTTAATTTAGGGTAAAAGAGAGATATGGCCAGCGCAGGGATGGAACACGGGCGCAGAATTCATACCGGAATCCGTTTAAGAAATTTCTCTATCTATAATATCGTTGATTTAAGAAGTAGAAAATTTTCTTACATTGATAGTGGTATGAATTCTGCGCCCGTGTTCCATCCCTGCCAGCGTAAATGAGAACCCGCGTAATAAAGAACATGGCGTAGCTAGCGCAAAAGAGCTAGTTACTTAAATTACATACCAGCCAACATTTAAAAAAATTTCGGAGTATTTTTTAGCTCCACCTTTATTTCGTACTACGTTTTTTTAAAGAATATTTTTTTCTTATTTTATCGAAGTTATGTATTGGAGAGAATTATACTATAAATAAAGTAGGGCGAAATACAGGCGGGGCTAAAAATATTCTGAAATAAATTAAAATGAGGCAAGCTGTGATATTATGCTGGACCACTTTTACACTAGCTATCTTGTATATTGCAGCCTTAAAAATAAGAACTATTTATTTATTTTATTATTATTATTATTATTTACTTATTTATTTATTTATTTATTTATTTTTATTTTTTTGCTGGTCAGTTTATTAAGCGACAGAGCAAAATTTTGTTAATTATCAATTAACCAAATGAAAGAATGAAAATAATGCATATTAAAAATCATTACTTACATTATCGCCTTTCCCCTTTGTTTGATACTACAATGATTTCTTATTTCTTTAGGATTACAGTAAAATGAAAATTACTTTATTTATTTTTCCTATATATACTGCAAAGCTAAGAGTTTTATTTTTAACTAGCCGTCTTCGGCGGACCAGCTGGTTCACGATTCTTCAAAAATCAAACACTATTCAACACCCACATGGTGCAGTGGCGGATCCAGAACCTAACTTTTTTTTTTTTTTTTTTGGGGGGGGGGGGGGGCTAAGAGTTTTCAAGATGTTATTCCATTCCGGGTTAATGAAAAATTTACAATAGTAACATTCAATTGTGAATGTTAGTGCTTACAACATCCTGTCAGCATTTTTTAAATGAATCACTATATTTTATAAGTCAGAATAAATAAGTTAGTTAAAAAAAAAACATTTAATACTAGGAAAAATTCGCTTCGGGTTTCCACTATTTTTAATTGTTAAATGTAAAATATAAATCAGTTCATGAATGAATATGTCCTTTTCCAATATAAAAATAGCTTGGTCAAATAAATATATTATCATTTTCATTATGTATAACAACCTCTTCATGACTTTAAAGATTGATTTCGCATTTATAATAGCTGTCTCATCTTAAAATATGAAGATTTGTAGAGCATATAATTCAAAATTCAACATAATTTTATGCGTACTTTTTGGCATTTATTACCACAGTCATATAGAAGTAAACAAACCCAGCATATCATGTTTATTGCGAAACGTTTCTGTTTCCATGTCGTTGTTGACGTCTGATTCTACTCGTTTAGAAATGAACCAACGAGTGGTTTGTAATATTAACCTGTTCTCGATTCCATGCTAATTGTCCGAAATGCAATCCCAAGATTATCTGAACATGTACGATATAAATAAGGGTATATCTTTGTATTATGTCATAGCCTCCTAAACTAGATGCCTTCCGCGTGGGTCGGAAACTTGGCAACAGTTCAAGCGGTAGACAGCACCATCTGGTACAGATTAAGCGGCTTTTTTATTCAACTGTCACCAAGAATTTTAAGAAGTGATATATAATATACATAATCAGCGTTTCTTCGATCTATTCGTCTTTTATATATATAAAATCCCACTTCTTAAAATTATTGGTGACAGTTGAATAAAAAGTCGTTTAATCTGAACCAGGTGGCGCTGTCTACCACTTGAACTGTTGCCAAGTTTCCGTGTGACATAATATATATAATCGGCGTATCTTGGATTCTATTCGTCTTTTATGTGTATGAAATCCCACTTTTAATAACTTTTGATGGCTGTTGAATAAAAAGTCGTGCAGTCTGTACCAGGTGGCGCTGTCTACCGCTTGAACTGTTGCCAAGTTTCCGAGCCACGCGGAAGGCATCTTGTTTAAGAGGCTATGATTATATACAGCAGTTTCCCAAACTAAAAACAAGGATTATTCTCTATTCTGTATACATTATCTCATATCTAGGTTAACAACAACTTCACAATATAACAAAAATTTATTATACAGACTCATACCACTATTTTTAATTGCAAAAGTGTGACAGTTAATCACTACGATGTCTTGTCTAGGAGTTATGAAAAAAAAAGAAAAAAAAAAAAGTCTATACGCAACATATTCAAGCTCCATGCGTTCTGTTTACACTCTACTGTACCGAGTGTCTGTTTTGATGGCACCCTCATAAATGCTCGACCTTGCTTCTTCTAATGTGCACGGAGCTGTGATTTTGAATATATCAAGTAGCATGATGCTCTAAGAAATCGAGTCTCAGTTCGTGTCTCCCTCTAATTAACGATTAATTTGAAGAACATTTCCAGAGAATTAATTTTTTTTAAAAACCTTTTTAAAATAATAAAATCTCAAACTCAGAGTTATTTTATTTTATTTTAAATGTTATTTTCTATTAATAATGATAATAAAAAAAGGTGGTGTGTGTATGTGTGGGGAGGGGGGGGTTAAGAAACAGATTCAAATCCATATTTAAAAATTCAATAGGCTCTTCATTAATAAAAATATTCATGGATTATCAAAAAATTTTTTTGCAGGAATTTTATTTCAACAATACTTTAAAAAGCTTATTTGAACTGATATGTATATTGTATAAAGTTCTCTACAAATATAATTAACATTATTTCAAGATACATTTGTAAAATAAACAGAAACGTAAATATATAATAAATCAAAATGGGTTGGGGACAAAATATCGCGGGACAAAATATCGCGAGGACAAAATATCGCCGACGTAAATGAATACAGAGCAAAAATGAGTTGGTAATTATTAGTAATGCTGTATAAAATTCATGACAACACACACCTAGGTCAGAGCACTGACATTCTGACAAACCTAGAACAATTTTTATTTTTTTTTTTTTTTTTTTTTTTAATTTACTTAAAATAGTTTAAAGACTATATTTATTAAATTTTGTCAAGATGAGTCATAATGAATTCAATCGTGCTTATCAATTTTAAAAATTTTAATTTAAGTTTGTGAATAGTGTTCAGCTTTAATGTCAGCAGTGATGTACAGGATTTTTAAAATGTATTTTGAATAGTGAAAAGCAAAAGATAAAATAACTTAAAAATAAACATAGATAAAATAATGAAATTCAACTCTATGATTTAATTAATTAATCAATATTTATAAGGCCATGTGGCCCCCGCCAGAGATCACGCGTGACACAAAATCAGATTTTCAAATAGATCATACTATTTTTTTGATGCGATATTTTGTCCGGCGAGAATTTGGCCCGCGATATTATGTCCGGATCCCATTCAAAATCAAGTTCATTAGACCCTTGAGATTTTACCCATGTGTGTGTGTGCTTCTATATTCAATAAAAAAAAAGTTTTAGACTCCTAGAAATTTTTAGGCTTCGGGTTTTTGATGGATTTACACGTTTTGAGAGGCCTAGAACACGATTAGACTATTTTTAGAAAATATCTATCTGTGTGTGTGTATGACAAAATTTTGTGGCAATTGTATATCAGGAACTATTGCCCGGAATTCATAAAATTTGGCATGTAGTTGCACCTTAAAATAAATTAATGCCTATTAACTTTTGGTGGAAATCGTCCAACAGGTGGTGTTGCCATCCCGCTTTTTCTAAATTTTTATCATTTTGATATAGAACGAAATTTCGTATAAATGTGTATTAAGAGAATTAGTTTTTAACAATCATTATGAAATTAAAAATGAATTATTTATGATAGTGACAGTCAACTGGGAAAATTTTTTCCTACATACAGGAGCATCGCTTTCCAGCTGGAGGAAAATCACCCACGAGGGGGTAAAATTTTCATTAAGGGTATCTTTCAAAAGAGCTCGTCAATGTTTTTGAAACGAATGGTTGAACCGTGATATTTCATTTATACTACTTCCCTAGAATGGAAATCGTCTGCATTCATTTGGAAGATAATTTTGATAAATTATTTTTACTGAGTAAAATTGTATATTAAAATATAGAAGAAAATCATATGAGGGCCACAGCATATTAGTTTTATAGTATTTTTTTTCTTTTATTTTTATGTCAAATGTCTTGCATGAAAGCTTCAAATTGAAACAAATTAAGTAGAAAATTGATTTTATTTTAAATTATGCACACTGTTTCCTATATTTCTTATAATATTGTTTATAACTATTTATATTTAATTTTTAACATTAAAGGGGAAAAAAATAGGTACAAATTATATTACATTATCTTCAGTAAATTTTACTGAAGGTAAATTTGAATTGCATGCAAAAATTTATAAGAGGTAGCCCCCTAAGCCTTTTCGAGAGAAAAATGTATCTGTATCCCATATCTAATAACTGGAATGAGCTACAAATTTACATACTTATATTTTTAAGCACCGGCATTCATTTTATGTAAAAAAGAATAAAGTTTATAACACACATTTTTTTTGAACATATGTTTATTAATATTTTTAGCAGTTTAAAACATATTTCCCATATTTTTAAGCATAAGAATTCATTTATGTAAAAATGAATAAAGTTTATAACGCATATTTTTTTTTTTCAGAATTTATTAATATTTTTAGTTATTCGTAATATTTCCTAATACATATGCACACACACACACATATTAATAAAATGATTTTTGGGGAAGTTATAAATAAATTTAATAGTATACTTTTAACATAGCATCTTCCAAATTTGCACACTTAAAACACTGCAAAAATATAAGTGAAATAAACATCTATTATAATTTTTCGCATCGCTGTGACTGCAGGAAATCAAATACATGCTTGCCAACCTAACCTGGAAGATTATTACTTCCCACCCCTTTTTGCGCACCACTTAATTTTTGGAGTAATTCTCTTCAAATATATTTACGATTAAATAAGACGAAAAGCTCTCTCTAAAGAAATAAAAAAAAAAGGACTGCTGTGAAAAAATAGGAGGAAAGGGGCGTTACTAACAATGTACCGTGTTAGGTTGGCAAGCATGCAAACATAAAATCAAAATGGGGTATTACCGTTCGAAATAAATGAATAATCAAATAAATAAAGTTTGAGCAGATTTTACTATGAAAGCGGCACCGAATTCAAAATTTCATTTCATTTTCTAAAAGCACACACAATTCCTCGTCGAATGATACCTATTGCTTTTCTCTGCAGCAATTAATAACGAAATAATATTTGGTGTCGCACTTTGTAGGAACACTTACCACAAGATTCAAGCTAAATAGGATTCGCATTGCGTTAATAGCAAAGTGATATATTTTCAGCTGTCAGTGCCCCCCTACGATCGGATTGTGCATCCCTTGAATTGGTAGTTTAATTGGGCCCTGGCCCAAATATTGTGATATAAGCATAATTTTCTTCATTAGTTCATGTTTTTACACTTCATATTATGTCATATCATTTGGAAATTGAAAGTAAACGATTTTCATAAGATTTAGCTTATTTAGTTTGCAAAAAATATTTCTTCTTCAATAATTAAATTACTTATTATTATTTTTTATCAGTTTTAGAAAATTTATTTTACAAAAATTATGTTTTCTTCAATAATCAAATTATTTACTATAAATCGATGCTATAATCAAATATACAATCAATGCTTTGCAAAGATTTACATATTTTCCTTTCTACTAGTCACAATCAAAAATAACAAATTTAAATCTATGTTAATATAGGGTAAAAGGGAGAAATCGCTAGCATAAAAGAGAACTTGCGTAATAAAAAACAAGGCGTGGCTAGCGCAAAAGCGCTATGTACTTATAATTATAATATATACCAGGCAACATTTTTTTTTTTTTTTTTTTTTTTTTTTTCTGAGAATTTTTTGCCCCACCTTTATTTCGTACTTCATTTTTTTAAGAATACTTTTTTCACACTTTATCGAAGTTATGTATTGGAGAATTATTCTATAAATAAAGTGGGGCGAAATACAGGCGGGGCTAAAAATATTTTGAAATAAATTAAAATCATGGCAGCTATGATATTATGCTGGACCACTTTTAAGCTGGCTATCTTGTATATTACAGCCTTAAAAGTAAGAAATATTTATTTATTTATTTATTTTTACTGGACAGTTTAATTAGCGACAGAGCAAAATGTTGTTAATTATCAATAAACCAAATGAAAGAATGAAAATAACGTATATTAAAATTCATTACTTATATATGGTATATCGACTTTCCCCTTTGTTTGATACTACAATCATTTCTTATTTCTTTAGAATTATAGTAAAATAAAAATTACTTTATTTATTTTTCTATATATACTGCAAAGCTAACAGTTTTATTTTTAACTAGCCGTCTTCGGCGATCAGCTGGTTCACGATTCTTGAGAAAGCAAACTGTATTCAACTCTCACATTCTGTAGAAACCCTACAGGATTCCCTATAACTATTCAGGTTCCCTACCATGGTGGCACGTATGGCGCCCTCTCTCTGTTTCAGAACCTGCAACATCTTGTCAGCAATTTTAAATGAATCACTATTTTTTATAAGTCAGAATAAATAACAATTAGTTTTAAAAAACCATTTATTATTGGGAAAAATTCGCTTCGGCTTTCCACTGTTTTTAATTGTTAAATGTAAAATATAAATTAGTTCATGAATGAATATGTCTTTTTTCAATATAAAAACAGCTTGGTCAAATAAATATATTAGCATTATGTATAACAAACCTCTTCATCATTTTAAAGATTGATTTCGCATTTATAATAGCTGCCTCATCTTAAAATATGTAGATTTTTAGAGCATATAATTCAAATTTCAACATAACTTTATGCGTACTTTTGGCATTGATTACCACAGTCATATAGAAGTAAACAAACCCAGCATATCATTGTTTATTGCGAAACGTTTCTGTTTCCATGTCGTTGTTGACATCTAATTCTGCTCGTTTAGAAATCAGCCAACGAGTGGTTAGTAATATTAACCTGTTCTCGATTCCATGGTAATTGTCCGAAATGCAATCCCAAGATTATCTTAACATGTACGACATAAATAAGGGTATATCTATGTATTATATACAGCAGTCCCCGCCCCCCCCCCCCCTCAATAAAAAAGGATTATTCTCTATTCTGTATATATTATATCATATCTAGGTTAACCATAATTGTCAACATCCGAATTAATATTCCGTAGTATTGTTAGCCACGCCTATTTTTTCACACTAGTATAATTTTAGAGTATTTTTCTTCTTTTTTAATGGAAATTACATTTGAGGAATATTACTCTAAAAAATCATTGGTGGGTAAAAAAGGGCGTGACTAACAACACTATGGAGTATTACTTAGGACGTTGGCAGGTAAGAGGTTAACCACAATTTCACAATCAAACACAAATTTATTTTATAGACTCACACCACTAGTTCTAATTGCAAAAATGTGACTGTTAATCAATACGTTGTTTCCAACAACGTTAATGGTGTTAAGTTTATCTGTTCATCACACTGCTGCAGAGTAAAATCTTGCGGTTGAGGACCTATAAAAATAGAAAAAAAAGTATATACGTAACGTATTCACGCGTTCTGTTCAGACCCTATTGTATTGAGTGTCTGTTTAGATGGCACCCCCTCATAAATGCTCAACCTTTCTCCTTATAATGAGCATGCGCGGGATATTGGATATATCACGTAGCATGATGGTCTAAGAAATCGAGTCGCATTTCGTGTCTCCCTTTATAAACAATTAATTTGAAGAAACATTTCCAGAAACTTAATTTTTTTAAAAAGCCTTTCATAAAATAATAAAAAATCTCAAACTCAGAGTTCTTTTATTATATTATAAATGTTATTTTCTATTAATAAAAAAAAAAAAAAAGGTGGTTTGGGGGGGGGGGGTTAGAAACAGATTCAAATCCATACTTAAAAATTCAGTAGGCTCTTCATTAATAAAAATATTCATGGATTATCAAAATTTTTTTTTGCAGGAATTCTATTTCAACAATAGTTTAAAAGCTTTATTTGATCTAATATGTGTTTTGTATAAAGTTTCTCTACAAATATTTTTATCATTAATTAAAGATACATTTGTAAAACAACAGAAACGTATGAGATATAATAATTCAAAATCAAGTTTATTAGACTCATGGGCGTCGGCAGAATGGGGCAAGGGGGGGCACTTGCCCTCTCCTGGAAAATTCTACTAAGCATTTTTTTCTTTAAATTTAAAACTATGCTATCAGAATTTTATTTGAAAAAAAATATTTTTTCAGGTTGTGCCCTCCCCTGAATTTTTTTCTGGCGACACCACTGATTAGACTCTTGAGATTTTACCCTTGTTTGTGTGTGTGCTTCTATATTCAATAGAAGAAAGTGTTAGGTTCCTAAAAATTTTTGGACATCGGGTTTTTGATGGATTTACACGTTTTGAGAGAGCTAGAATACGATTAGACTATTTTTTGAAAATATGTGTGTACGTGAGAAAAAATCTTGTGGCAATTGTATGTCAGGAACTATTACCCGGAATTCATAAAATTTGGCATATAGTTGCACCTTAACATAAATTAATGCCTATTAACTTTTGGTTGAAATCGTCCAACAGGTGGCGTTGCCATCCCGCTTTTTCTAAATTTTTATCATGGTGATATAGGACGAAATTTTGTATAAATGTGTATTAAGAGAATTAGTGTTTAATAATCATTATGAAATTAAAAATGAATTACTTATGATAGTGATAGTCAACTGGGAAATTTTTTTCGTATATACAGGAGCATTGCTTTCCAGCTGGAGGAAAGTCAGACATGAGGGGGTCAAATTTTCATTATGGGTATCTTTCAAAAGAGCTCGTCAATGTTTTTGAAACGAATGTTTGAATCGTGATACTTCATTTATACTACTTCCCTAGAATGGAAATCGTCTGCATTCATCATGGAAGATAATTTTGATAAATTATTTTTACTGAGGGAAATTGTATAGGAAAATATAGAAGAAAATCATATGAGGGCCACAGCATATTAGTTTTATAGTACCTTGCATGAAAGCTTCAAATTGATACAAATTAAGTAGGAAATTGATTTTATTTTAAATTATGTACACTGTTTCCTATACTTCTTATAATATTGTTTATTACTATTTATAATTAATTTTTAACATTAAGGGAAAAAAAATCAGTTATAAATTATCTTCAGTAAATTTCACAGAAGGTAAATTTTAACTGCACGCAAAAATTTATAGGAGGTAGCCCTCTAAGCCCTTTTTGAGGGAAAAATGTATCTACATTCCAAATCTAGTAAGTGGAATGAGCTACAAATTTTATATACTTATATTTGTAAGCATGGAAATTCATTTTATGTAAAAAAGAATAAAGTTTATAACGCAGATTTTTTAAAACAAGAATTTAGTAATATTTTTAGCTGTTTAAAACATATTTCCCATATTTTTAAGCATAAGAATTAATTTATGTAAAAATTAATAAAGTTTATAACGCATACTTTTTTATTTTCAGAATTTATTAATATTTTTAGTAAATTCGTAAGATCTCCTAATACTTATGCACAAACGCACACTCATATTAATAAATTTATTTTCTGGGAAGATGTAAATAAAATTTAGTAGTATATTTTTAACATAGCATCTACCAAATTTTTACATTAAAAACATTACAAAAATATGAGTGAAATAAACAACTATTATAGTCTTTTGCATTTCTGTCACCTCAGGAATTCAAATACATACTTGCCAACCGAACCGGGAAGAGTGTTAGTTCCCACCTTTTTTTGCATACCACTTAATTTTTAGAGTGATTCTCTTCAAATATATTTAGTATTGAATAAGAAGAAAAGTTCTCTAAAAAAAGACTGCTGTGAAAAAATAGGCGGAAAGGGGCGTGACTAACAACCTTTCAGGTTAAGTTGGTAAGCATACAAATACAAAATAGAAAATGAGGTTTTACCGTTGAAAATAAATGAATAAATAAATCAATAAAGTTTGAGCAGATTTTACTATGATAACGACTCCTAATTCAAAATTTCACAAAGCACACATAATTCTTCGTCTAAAAGCACACGTAATTCTTCGTCGCGTGATACCTATTGCTTTTTTCTGTAGCAATTAATACTGAAATAATATTTGGTGTCGTACTTTGTAGCAACATCTACCATACGAGTCAAGCTAAATAGGACTGGCAAAGCGTTAATAGCAGAGTGATATATTTTCCAAGCTGTCAGTGCCCCCTTCAATCGGATTGTTCTTTCCTTCATTTGGTAGTTTAATTGGGCCCTAGCCCAAATATTGTGATATAAGCAAAATTTTTTTCACTTGTTCCTGTTTTTACACTTCATAATGTCATATCATTTGAAAATTGAAAGTAAACGATTTTTATAAGTTTCAGCACATTTATTTTACAAAAAATATTTTTTCTTCAATAATTAAATTACTTATTATAAATCGATGCTATAATCAAATATACATACAATCGATGCTTTGTAACGACTTACATATTTTCCTTTTTCTGCTAGTCACAATCAAAAATAACAAATTTAAATATAGGGTAAAAGAGAGAAATGGCTAACGTAAAAGGGAACCCGCGTAATAAGAAACAAGGCGTGGCTCACGCAACAGTGCTATGTATTTATAGTTATATTACACACCAGCCAACATATTTAATTTTTTTCGGAGTACTTTTAGCCCCAACTGTATTTCGTATTACATTTTTTTAAGAATATTTTTTTCTTATTTTATCGAAGTTTTGTACTGGAGAGAATTATTCTATAAATAAAGTGGGGCGATATATAGACGGGGCTAAAAATATTCTGCAATAAATTAAAATTATGGAAGTTACGATATTATGCTAGACCACTTTTACGCTGGCTATCTTGTATATTACAGCCTTAAAAATAAGAAATTATTATTATTATTATTATTATTATTATTATTATTATTATTATTTCTTTTGCTGTACAGTTTATTAAGCGACAGAGCAAAGTTTTGTTAATTATCAATTAACCAAATGAAAGAATGAAATAATGTATATTAACAATCATTACTTACGTATGGTATACCGCCTTTCCCGTTTGTTTGATACTACAACAACAACGATTTCTTATTTCTTTAGGATTATAGTAAAATGAAAATTACTTTATTTATTTTCCTGTATATACTGCAAAGCTAACAGTTTGATTTTTAACTAGCCGTCTTCGGCGACCAGCTGGTTCGCGATTCTTGAAAAATCAAACCGTATTCACCTCCCACGAGATGTAGAAATCTCACATGGTTCCCTAACTATTCAGGTTTCCTAACATGGTGGCACGTATGGCGTTCTCTTTCTGTTTCAGAACCTACAACATCCTGTCAGCAATTTTAAATGAATCACTACTTTTTATAAGTCAGAATAAATAACAATTAGCTTTAAAAAGTTATTTATTATTGGGAAACATTCGCTTCGGGTTTACACTATTTTTGATTGTTAAATCTAAAATGTAAATCAGTTCATGAATGAATATGTCTTTTTCCAATATAAAAACAGCTTGGTCAAATAAATATATTAGCATTATGTATAACAACCTGTTCATCACTTTAAAAATTTATTTCGCATTTATAATAGCTGCCTCATCTTAAAATATGTAGATTTGAAGAGCATATAATTCAAAATTCAACATAATTTTATGCGTACTTTTGGCATTGATTACCACACTCATATAGAAGTAAACAAACCCAGCATATCATTGTTTATTGCGAAACGTTTCTGTTTCCATGTCGTTGTTGACGTCTGATTCTGCTCGTTTAGAAATGAGCCAATGAGTGGTTAGTAATATTAACCTGTTCTCGATTCCATGGTAATTGTCCGAAATGCAATCCCAAGATTTTCTTAACCCTTTGAGTGCTATGGACGCACATATGCGTCCACCGAAAGTCATTAATATAGACCATGGACGCAAACACGCGCTTAGCAGATGTTATCAGTATGGACTATGGACGTAAATACGCCGTCCGTATGGACCGCATACGCCGCGAGTATTCACCACACAAAGGGTTAACATGTACGACAAAAATAAGGGTATATCTATGTATTATATACAGCAGTCCCCCCCCCCCCCCAAAAAAAAAAGGATTATTCTCTATTCTGTATATATCATATCTAGGTTAACTATACTTGCCAACATCATAATTAATATTCCGTAGTATTGTTAGCCACGCCTATTTTTTTACACCAGTATAATTTTAGAGTATTTTTCTTCTTTTTTAATCGAATTTGCATATAAAGAATATTACTGTAAAAAATGATTTGTGTGTAAAAATGGGCGTGACTAACAACACTATGGAATATTAATTAGGACGTTGGCAGGTATGAGGTTAACCACAACTTCACATTCAAACAAAGATTTATTTTATAGACTCACACCACTAGTTTTAATTACAAAATTGTGACTGTTAATCAATACGTTGTCTCCATCAACGAATATTAACATCAAGGGTGTTCGCTCCAGATCACTCTGCTGCAGAGTAAAATCTTGCGGTCGAGGAACTATAAAAGTGTTAAAAATATTTGTACGTAACGTATTCACGCTCTACGCGTTCTGTTTGTACTGAGTGTCTATTTAAATGGCACCCTCATAAATGCACCTTGCTCGCTTGCTCCTTATAATGTGCATTCGCGGGAATTTTGAATATATCAAGTAGCATGATACTCTAAGAAATCCAGTCGCCGTTCGTGTCTCCGTCTATTAAGGATTAATTCTAAGAACATTTCAAGAGAATTAATTTTTTTTAAAAGATTTTTTTAAATAATAGAAATCTCAAACTCTGAGTTAATAATAATAATAATAATAAAAAAAAAAAAAAAAAAAAAAAAAAAAAGTGGTGGTGTGTAGGAGGGGGGGGGGGAAGTTAGAAACAGATTCAAATTCTATATTTAAAAATGCAGTAGGCTCTTCATTAATAAAAATATTCATGGATTATCAATTTTTTTTTGCAGGAATTTTATTTCAACAGTAGTTTATAAAGCTCTATTTGAACTGATAAGTATTTTGTATAAAGTTTCTCTGCAAATATAACTATCATTATTTCAAGATACATTTATAAAATAACATAAACGTATGAGATATAATAATTCAAAATCAAGTTTATTAGACCGTTGAGATTTTACCCTTGTGTGTGTGTGCGTGTGTGTGTGTGCTTCTATATACAATAGAAGAAAGTTTTAGATTCCTAAAAATTTTTGGACTTCGGGTTTTTGGTGGATTTACACGCCTAGAACACGATTAGACTATTTTTAGAAAATATCTGTCTCTGTGTGTGTGTGAAAAAATTTTGTGGCAATTGAATATCAGGAACTATTACCCGGAATTCATAAAATTTTGCATGTACAGTAAAACCTCTCTAAGTTGGACACCTACGGTTCCAAGAAAAAGTGTCCAACTTAGAGAGGTGTCCAACTTATAGGGGTTAGATATAATGTTAATGGATACATTACGTTCCGAGAGAAAGCGTCCAACTTAGAGGGGTGTTCAACTTATCAGGGGTGTCAAACTTGAGAGGTTTCACTGTAATTGCACATTAATATAAATTAATGCCTATTAACTTTTGGTGGAAATCGTCAAACAGGTGGCGTTGCCATCCCGCTTTTTCTAAATTTTTATCATGGTGATATAGGACGAAATTTCGTATAAATGTGTATTAAGAGAATTAGTTTTTAATAATCATTATGAAATTAAAAATGAATTATTTGTGATAGTGATAGTCAACTAGGAAAGTTTTTCGTATATACAGGAGCATCGCTTTCCAGCTGGAGGAAAGTCACCCATGAGGGGGTCAAATTTTCATTATGGGTATCTTTCAAAAGAGCTCGTCAATGTTTTTGAAACGAATGGTTGAATCGTGATACTTCTTTCATACTACTTCCCTAGAATGGAAATCGGCTGCATTCATCATGGAAGATAATTTTGATAAATTATTTTTACTGAGTAAAACTGTATAGGAAAATATGGAAGAAAATCATATGAGGGCCACAGCATATTAGTTTTATAGTATTTTTTTTCTTTTTCTTTCTTTCTTTTTTTTTTTTTTTTTTTTTTTTTTAATGTCAAATGTCTCGCATGAAAGCTTCAAATTGAAACAAATTAAGTAGAAAATTGATTTTATTTTAAATTATGTACACTGTTTCCTATACTTCTTATAATATTGTTTATTACTATTTATAATTAATTTTTAACATTAAGGAAAAAAAATCAATTTTAAATTATCTTCAGTAAATTTCGTAGAAGGTAAATTTTAACTGCACGCAAAAATTTATAAGAGGTAGCCCCCTGAAAAAAATGTATCTATATCCCAAATCTAATAAGTGGAATGAGCTACAAATTTACATACTTATATTTTTAAGCATCGGGATTCATTTTATGTAAAGAAGAATAAAGTTTATAACACACATTTTTTTTAACATGAATTTTTTAATATTTTTAGCAGTTTATAGCATATTTCCCATATTTTTAAGCATAACAATTAATTTTATGTAAAAATGAATAAAGTTTATAACACATATTTTTTTCAACATGCATTTATTAATATTTTTAGTAATTCGTAATATCTCCTAATACATACGCACACACACACACTCATATTAATAAAGATATTTTTTGGGAAGATGTAAATAAAATTTAGTAGTATACTTTTAACATAGCAACTACCAAATTTGTACATTTAAAACACTACAAAAACATAAGTGAAATAAAAAATTATTACAATATTTCGTATCGCTGTCACCCCAGGAATTCAAATACATACTAACCGAACTCGGGTTAGTTCCCGCCCCTTTTTGCACACTACTTAATTTTTAGAGTAATTCTCTTCAAATATATTTAGGATTAAATAAGAAGAAAAGTTCTCTAAAAAAGACTGCTGTGAAAAAATAGGCGGAAAGGGGCATGACTAACAATGTACCGTGTTAGGTTGGCAAGCATACAAATATAAAATCAAAATTGGGTATTACCGTTGAAAATAAATGAATAAATAAAGTTTGAGCAGATCTTACCATGAAAACGACACCTAATTCAAAATTTCACTACATTTTCTAAAAGCACACACAATTCCTCGTCGAATGATACCTATAGCTTTTTTCTGCAGCAATTAATAACGAAATAATGTTTGGTGTCACACTTTGTAGTAATACTTACCACAGGATTCAAGTTAATAGGAAAGTTAATAGGATTGGCATAGCGGTTATTAGCAAAGTGATATATTTTCCGAGCTGTCAGTGCCCCCCTACAATCGGATTGTGCTTCCCTTCAATTGGTAGTTTAATTGGGCCCAGGCACAAATATTGTGATATAAGCATAATTTTTTTCATTAGTTCATGTTTTTACACTTCATATTATGTAATACCATTTGAAAATTGAAATAAAAGGATTTTTATCAGTTTTAGCACACTTATTTTACAAAAAATATTTTTTTTTTTTTTTTCAATAATTAAATAACTTATTATAAATCGATGCTGTAATCAAATATACAATCAATAATTTGTAAAGATTTACATATTTTCCTTTTTCTGCCTGTCACAATCAAAAATAACAAATTTAAATCTATGTTAATATAGGTTAAAAGAGAGAAATGACTAGCGTAAATGAGAACCCGCGTAATATGAAACAAGGCGTGGCTAGCGCAAAAGCGCTATGTACTTATATTACATACCAGCCAACATTTTAATTTTTTTCGGGTATTTTTTAGCCCCACCTTTATTTCGTACTACTTTTTTTTTAGAATATTTTTTTATTATTTTGTCGAAGTTATGTTTTGGAGAGAATTATTCTATAAATAAAGTGGGGCGAAATACAGGCGGGGCTAAAAATATTCTGAAATAATTTAAAATGAGGGAAGCTATGATATTATGCTTGACCACTTTTACGCTGGCTATCTTATATATTACAGCCTTAAAAATAAGAAATATTTATTTATTTATTATTATTAATATTATTATTTATTTATTTATTTATTTATTTTTTTTTTTTTTGCTGGACAGTTTATTAAGCGACAGAGCAAAATTTTGTTAATTATCAATTAACCAAATGAAAGAAAAAAAAATAATGTATATTAAAAATCATTACTTACGTATGGTATATCGCCTTTCCCCTTTGTTTGATACTGCAATGATTTCTTATTTCTTTAGGTTTGTAGTAAAATGAAAGTTACATTATTTATTTTCCTATATATACTGCAAAGATAACGGTTTTATTTTTAACTAGCTGTCTTCGGCGACCAGCTGGTTCACGATTCTTGAAAAATCAAACCGTATTCAACTCCCACATGGTGTAGAAGCCCTACATGGTTCCCTAACTATTCAGGATCCTAACATGGTGGCATGCATGGCGCCCTCTCTCTGTTTTAGAACCTACAACATCCTGTCAGCACTTTTTAAATGAATCACTTTTTTTTATAAGTCAGAATAAATAACAGTTAGTTTTAAAAAACCATTTAATATTGGGAAAAATTCGCTTCGGGTTTCCAACATTTTTAATTGTTAAATGTAAAATATAAATCAGTTCATGAATGAATATGTCCTTTTTCAATATAAAAATAGCTTGGTCAAATAAATATATTATCATTATGTATAAGAACCCCTTCATGACCTTAAAGATTTATTTCGCATTTATAACAGCTGAGTCATCCTAAAATATGTAGATTTGTAGAGAGCATATAATTGAAAATTCAACATAATTTTATGTGTACTTTTGGCGTTCATTACCACAGACATATAGAAGTAAACAAACCCAGCATATCATTGTTTATTGCAAAACGTTTCTGTTTCCATGTCTTTGTTGACGTCTGATTCTGCTCGTTTATGAATGAGCCAACGAGTGGTTAGTAATATTAACCTGTTCTCGATTCCATGGTAATTGCCCGAAATGCAATCCCAAGATTATCTGAACATGTACGATATAAATAAGGATATATCTATATATTATATACAGCAGTTTCCCAAACTAAAAAAAAAAAAAAAAAAAAAAAAAGGATTATTCTCTATTCTGTATATATTACATCATACCTTTTATTATAGAACAGCTTCACAATATACAATATTTATTACTAGCAGGCTACGCCCGCTTCGCTGGTCACTATATTTAAATGAATTTTCCAAAGAATCGAATTAATATTTATTTTTTTACACCGCATTATAGACAAAAATTAAAAAAATAAAAATAAAATAAAATAAACTGAAATTGCTCCAAACCTCGCTTTGGGTACCCGCTGTCTACGGCATCTCTTTTCCCGCCCGCATTGCATCAGGTCTAGGTTTCCCGGGCACTTCAATCTGGATATTTATCGACGACAGGTGGGATCTGCTATTATTTAAGAACTATGATTTTAAAGATCACTGTATCTCAGCATCTATTAAATATTTTAGTTTTGAACCATTTATTTTATAGCCCATGCTATTTACACTATATTACGATTTGATTCCGACCAATGTAATAAAATAAAATAAAATAAAAAGTAGATTTAATATATATATAAACAAATAAATTTTAATAAAATTAATCCTTTTTACTATGTATATACTACCATTTTTCCCGATAAATACAGTAAATAAAAAAAAAAAATGAATAAATAAAAGTTTTTTCTTTTAAAGGAATTTACTAAAAAATGAAAAATAAGAAGTTGTTCTACTATAAAATATTAAACATAACTGTTATAAATACGTTTTTAAATTTAAAACTAATTATACTTAATTTTTTCTTCTGCATTACGATTTTATTTTCAATAAATATAACAAAAAAAAAAAAAAAAAAAAAAAAAAAAATCGCCTTCAAATGAATGAATTAAATAAAAATAAGTTGCGTAATAGCCGTTGCTAAGATACGCAGACGATTGAAGCAAAATAATTAAATTTATGAAAAATGAAGCATTAAAGGCAATATTTAAAATCGAAAAAACATTAATTTAAAAAATTCAAATTCGAAATTCGAAAAATATAGATATAGACTCACACCACTATTTTTAATTGCAAAAATGTGACTGTTAATCATTACGTTGTCTCAAAGGTGTGCATTTCTTTATCTAAAATTATCATTTCTGATCACTCGTCTGCAGAAGAAAATCTTGCGGCCGAGGAGCTATAAAAATGGAAAAAAATGTTAATCACGATGCGACATATTCACGCTCCATGCCTTCTGTTTAGACTCTATTGTACTGAGTGTCTGTTTAGATGGCACTCCTCATAATTGCTCCCACCTTACTCTTTCTAATGTGCATGCGCTGTGATTTAGAATACATCAAGTAGCATAATGCTCTTAAGAAATCGAGTCGCAGTTCTTGTCTCAAAAATCTCAAACCTCAGTGTTATATATTTTTTATCATTATTTCAAGACACATTTGTAAAATAAGAGAGGTGTGTGAGATATAATAATTCAAAATCAAGTTTTTTAGGCTCCTGTGATTTTTTTTATATTTATTTTTTACATCAAATGTCCTGTATGAATGCTTCAAATAGGCACAAATTTAGTAGAAAACTCATTTTACATTAAATTATGTACACTGTTTCCTGTCCTTCATGTAAATATTGTTAATTTTAATTTTTAACATTAAGAAAAAAATAAATAAAATCAGTTATAAATTGCACTACATTATCTTCAGTAAATTATTAGGAAAGCAAATTTGAATCGCAAGCAAAAATTTATGAGATTCATTTTATGTAAAATATATTCATTTGTAATATTCGTAAATAATATTTCTTTATAATATTCGTAAGTAAATTCGCAAAGTAAAAAGTGTTCATTTATAATATATTAATAGTTATATGTTCATTTTATGTAAAATGAATAAAGTAGAAAAACATATTTTTTTCAATATAAACTTATTTTTTTTATTAATTTAAAATATATGTCTGAGTCAAAAGTTACCACGGATTATGTCTGGGTTTCTTTATAATATCTTCTAATATATATATATTTCATATTTTATTTCATTTCTCATTCAGAATGATTTTGCTGCTCGATTGGGGCATGAACAATATATATTTGCTATTTTTAGCTATATTGTTTTACGAAATCGTTGCAGCTTTCACAGCTTTTATGAAGTACATGCTCCCTGAAGAGATAATACTTCTATTTTTAAGTATTTTTTATTCCGATTTTTCATCCATTTTTATTTCAATTATTATTTCTGTGGTCCTTTATTACTCAAGTGGGCGTAAGTAATTTAAATCGTCTTTGTCTTTTATTGGATCTTTAACATTTCGTACCGTAACATTTCGTATCGTAACATTTCTGTGCTAGGTATAGCCCTGTGTTACAATCAGTTTTAATTTTGTTGTGTTGGTATTGACATGTATCTATTAAATGCTAAAATATTAAGGTTAAATTTTATTATGTTATCTATCATTTATATATATATGTATACCGGGTGTCCTATAAGAATGTAGATATTTTAAAAAATCATAAAAATTGAAGGAATTGATAGAATCGAACGCGGTTTGCGAAAAGGTTATTCTCATTAAAGAAGTTTTTTTTTTTTTTTTTTTTTTGTAAAGGAAAAAAGAAAAAAAAAATTCATCGATAGAGGGCACTGCATGGAGGAGTAACGAGAAATATGCAAATCGAAGTCCTATAAATTGCACAGTTTACGATTAACACACCTTATTTCCTAAATTGCTTCTTAATTGTGCATACATGAAGTTTTAATTGGGATGTTGAATATCTATATCTATATCTATATATACTCAGTACGCGTTATTGGTTGATATATGATAACGCGTTATTGATGAAGATGTTTTCCGTTAGCTAAGAACCGGGGACTCTAGCTATAATTAGCGGTGTTGTAACTCGTTCGCAAACTGTAATTTGTAGTGGGGGTGAACACATAGAATAGTATTTATATGCCTGTAAACATTTACATGGAAATAAATACATTTTTCTTATGGAAAGTCGTGATGTGCTCACGCACAGCGCCTTCAATCACCAAAAAATTTAACTAAAATTTTTCTTGACCAAAAAAAAAAAAAAAAAAAACTTTCACGAGAATAACTTTTTTTTTTTTTTTTTTTTTTTTTTTTGCAAACTGTGTTCAAATCTACCAATTCTTTCAATAGTTGTGAATTTTTAAAATGCCCACAGATTATGGGGCACTCGGTATATATGAATAAAGTTATTTTTGTGAATATCTAAATAAAATTTATTAGTATAAATTTAACATAGCATCTTTCAAATTTGTATGCTTGAAGCACTACAAAAACATAACTGAAATAAACAACCAATATGCTTTTTCACATTGCTGTTACCCCAGGAACTCAAATATAAAATAAAAATAGTGTATTACAATTGAAAATAATAATAACAACTAGTAAATAAAGTTTGTGCAGATTTTATTATGTAAACGACTTCTAATCCAAAATTTCACTTCATTTTCAAAACGCACGCACAATTTTCCGTCGCTATTGCTTTTTTCAGCATCAGTTTGTAACGAAATAATGTCTGGTGTAGCGTCCCTCTCTCCCCTCCCCTTCCGCGATTATTCAAAGAAAATGGTGTACAAGTAAATCGCATACTGACGCTGCATAATTGAAAAATGGTACAATTTTCAGATACCAGTATGGTTATGTTAAAGAAATTTCTTCCGTATTTATTCATAGAAAATTGTTTTAAAGATCATATATATATATATTTCTGTAAAAAAAATACCGATATCCAAAAACTGGAGCGTGAACTCTGCTTTTAATATTTATAAAGTGGGATATTAAATTTAGTTGATTGATCCAATTTTTTAACTGTTAAATATGTAAATAGGGCATGCACTTTATTAAAGTGTTAAATTAAATAAGTTGAAAAATTTACAGGTCTGATTTTGCATCAGTATCAAATAAGAACATAAATCTGCTGGGAGTCATTCTTAATTTGCGACGCTTGCGAAAAAAATAAGCACATTTATAACAGGTTTCTTCACAATAATGTGATCCTTAAGGGTTTAATTATTCTGATTTTAAAAATGTTCTCAAGTTTAAACTAAAAAATTTGAGTTTTTTTTATTTTTTATTTTATTGGAATGAAATAAAACATACTTGTGCACTGATTTTTATAAAATACACTGCTATGCATTTACATTTTAAGGATACTTAGCAAAATATAGGTTGTTATACTACTTGCTATTAAAATTTAATTAAAGAAATTTGTAAATAATGCAATTTGTAAATAATTGACAGCAGGACTTATCCTTTTCAGAAATTTATTGAACGTTATGGGCGGAGCTATAAATAAATGTGAAACGATGAATCGTTAAACATGTGTCTGCTTTTAGGGTTTTCATAGATGGCTGAAAAACTTTGCGTGATATAAGCACAAATTGCATTCATACTTCATGTTTTTACTTTTCATAATGTTATATCTTCAAGTTATATCTTAAGCATACACTTAAGAAATATGTGCAGGGGGTAGTACTCTCCGCCCTTTTTTCCAGAACACTCTCAGGAATTAGAAATTTTCAAATATATTGCGCTATCGCTAATTTTATACACTAATCTCTATCCCGTATAATCAAATCGTAGCACATTACTATAAATATACCAAAGGTATTTCTGCTTGAAATTAGTGGTTGCAATGAAGACGAAAATTTCTTATTTCTTAGTAGGTCCTGAAAAAAGGGCGGGGAGTACGATCCTGTAAGTGGTATGCAATAAAGGCGGAGCTAAAAATGATCCGGAATAAATTAATACTTTCGCTTTCGCGACCGCATGATTTTGTCTTTTTGAAAGTAAGGTCCGTCTGTGGACTTAATCTCCGAAGTTATAATATTTCGGAATAAAATTTTCTGTATTCACAACTATATTAAAAATGGATAATGTTCTTTCTAATCAAAGTATTTGTATCCATAGTATATTTCATTGTAAAAAATCGAATATTGGTTATATACTTATGAAATAAATGCATACAAATTGCGAAAGAAACGCCTACTGGCGGAGTTACAGATTTTCAAATGACGTGAATCTAGACCAGCAGTCGCGAAAGTGTAAAAATGTTGGCAACTCTGTATCTTAAAAATTCCCCATGAAAGAGAATTTTCCATATTATACCCCTTTTTGACGGAAAGAAGGCTAAAATTTCGCTACTGTAGAGGAAATTCCTTACGTCTGTCCAACGAGATATATAAAGTTGAGTGATAAATGGTAACCCTTGAGAAGGTCCAAGATGAGTCATGTGACATGCTCCCCTTGCACCAGCGTATTTGGTGGTTTCCTTGGTACCTTGGTGGTTTCCTTCTGACTAGCTTATTTCCAAACATTCTATGGAAGAATACAGTTTTTAAAGTTGTGAAACTCTTTCGAAAAGAATTCCTTTTGTTATAAAAATAAATGGGTAGGCGCTGACTAGTAACTTTTCACAGATAAATTATAATTGTTTTATTTTGTATGTTTTAATACATAATATTTGTTATTTTTCTTTCAACTATTCGACGAAGGCTATGGAAGTAAATCATGTGCTGAAAATAATGCCTTTTATGAAATATCGTACACTTTAATTATTTATTTATTGCTTAAATGATATTTTTATTATTCATTCGAAACAATTTTTCTGACTATTTGCATTCATGGTAGCATATTTCGCCTAGTTCGAGATAATATTGCAAATGGTGCCGCTTGGCAAACCCAGCCAGCCATTGTCGCCAAAGCTTTTCTTTGTTTACGTTCTATGATTTTTACGCATGCTTATTTTCAAGTTCCTTGTGTCCTTATTTTATGTTGTTTTTAAATTGTGCGTAGCAATTATATCACATATTTATTATAGTCACATACTTGCCAACATCCTAATTAATATTCCGCAGTACTGTTAGCCACGCCTATTTTTTCACACCAGTATAATTTTAGAGTATTTTTCTTCTTTTTTAATCGAAATTGCATTTAAATTAAGAATATTACTCTAAAAAATTATTGGTGTGTAAAAAAGGGCGTGACTAAGAACACTACGGAATATTAATTAGGACGTTGGCAGGTATGTAGTCATCATATCAATTTCAAACCATTCTGTAGTTAGATAAATTAGTCTTTCGCGGACAGTCGCCAAAATAGCGATAAACTGCCAAACATAGCAACCTATTGGAGCAGGTCACGTGATTCATCTTGATTCTTGAACCACGGAAGCTAATCCTTCATCCATTGAATCAGCACTCTAATTTATATATCCCGTTGTGTCTGGCAGCATTAGTCTATAGCAGAAGTAGCGATAAACAAAATAACTAATTTTAAGAAACATATCTTTAGAACAAATTTTCATATTTTAAAATTCATAGTTACTTTTAGTGCTTTCACTAACAGTTATTAAATTCTTTTTAATTTTAACTTATTTATTTACTAGCAGGCTACGCCCGCTTCGCTGGTCACTATATTTAAATGAATTTTCAAAAGAATTGGATCAGTATTAATTTTTACATCACATTACAAATAAAAACTAAAAAAAAAAAAAAAAAAAAAAAAAAAACACTGAAATTGCTTTCTCGCTTCTGCGGGTACCCGTTGCCTAAGGCAGCTCTTTTTTTTTACCCGTACTGCATCGGGTCCAGTTTCCCATTGTCTACAGAAAGGTCTTTCCCGGGCATTTCAATCTAGGTATTTATCGACGACTTGTGGATTTTCTGTTATTTAAGAACTACGATTTTAAAGATGACTGTATCTCAGCATCTATTATATATTTTGGTTTTTGAACCACGTTTTTTATAGCCCCCGTTATTTACACTATATTACGATTTGATTCCGACCAGTGCAATAAAATAAAATAAAGTAGATTTTCTTTTAAAAGGAATTAAATACATGAAAAACGAATTTTAA
The DNA here is from genome assembly GCA_963930645.1 of Salticus scenicus. NCBI lineage: Eukaryota > Metazoa > Arthropoda > Arachnida > Araneae > Salticidae > Salticus > Salticus scenicus. The sequence goes on from OZ005658.1 coordinate 15,517,305, forward strand.
TCAGTTTATCCTTTCTTCTATAAACTACAATTTTTTCACCCAATAAATATTATAAATAATAATAATAATAATAATAATAATAAAAAGATTTTTCTTTTAAAGGAATTAATTAAAGAAATGAAAAATAAAAAGTTGCTATAGTATAAAATTTATACATAAACGTAACAATTTATTTCTATTGCATTACCATTTGATTTTCAATAAATAATAATAATAATAATAATAATAATAATAATAATAAAAGAAAATGGCCTTCAAATGAATGTATTAAATAAAAAATGAATTGCATAATAGCCGTTGCTAAGATACGCAGACGATCACAATGGAAGAATAAATTCATGAAAAATGAAACATTAAAGTCTATATTTAAAATCGAAAAAACATTAATTTAAAAAATTCAAATTCGAAATTCGAAAAAATCTCGATGAGGTGCACACCTGCAGGGGCCCAGGTACCTTTATGCCAAATTTGGAAGCTCTGCGATCAGTAGTGTGAGCACCAGAGCGCAGACAGACACACAGATAGACAGACACTTCTCTTTATTTATATAGATTTATTTTTTAACGAGGAAAATCACTAAGTCACGAAAGAAAAGGGAAAAAAGTACACTATACCGTATGTATTTGTGACTTACTTAATGACTTACCTTCATAAATATAGTGTGTACGAAAATGACATAATCTATAAAATACAAAATAGTTTTATTTACAATAAGATAAAACACAAACAATCATAATGCGAAACAAACAAAATCCTTTATAATTGCGATACGAAATGCAAAATTATAGATGACGAGATATTTATTCCAATTACAGCGAATAAATTTTTGAAGATACGGAATTTTAGAAAAAAATGCTTTTAACACAATTTTTAAATTCCAGCGTATTTTCCTATCAATTTCAAAACTCTGCTATTTATTAATTAGAATTAAAAAAAAAAAAAAAAAGAATGAAAGAAAGAAAGAAGAATGTTAAATTACAACAATAATATTGGTATTGTAATAATATTGGTATTGTAAATTAGTATTTATTATCACAGGATGCAGATAATATACATTAATATTCTGCTAGTCTAGGAAGTCAGTGTCTTATGAAAACAGGAGTTTCCGCACAGGTTAAATTTTATCGACCGGAATCCGATAAAATAAGTTTCAACTAATTAAAAATCGAGAAATTTGAATCCAGGAACAACTCTCATTCAAAATAATTAAACTCGAAAGCTGATATTTAAGAAAAAATTAATTTGTTTTAGCTATCACAAGACATTTTGAATATCATTCTACATAACAGCACTACACACCGGTTAACATGGGGAAAAAAAAAAATGGGGGGGGGGGAATGATCGTTTCTGATTATTATTGACTAGAACCTGCCTGTTTCCTTACGTATTACTTTGGACACTGTATTACAGTTAAAATGGAAAGAGGTGGCAGATTTCACCTTTACGAAGGTGGGAGTTAATGGCAGACTTTACGACTTGTCGTCAAATTAGGAAATTTGATGACAAATTTTAGCGAAAATTGGTAATTTTGGGTTGCTACAATTCGGAAGCTCTAATATCAATAAAAGCCGAGATTTGGAATTTTCTGTTTCAACCCATTGGTTTCTACAGCAGAACGACCTGGAAAATTCTATAAATCATTAGTAAGGCTATGGATGTGTCCAGTTTCTATTTGGACAGTGAGCTGAGTGCAGATGTCTAAGAAATTTTGCTTTAAGCATTTGATCATTGTTGCTAAATTAACCCTTTGCCGGTCCTATTTAAGTTTACTCCTCTGGTCAGTGTTGCCAAAATTTACGGAATTTTTTTATTCACTATCCACCACGAAGTTTTAATTGTAACGATTGCCTAATTATTTCGAAGGTTATTCGTCCATTATGTATATCAAATATCTCACCGCAAAATTCCTGGTGGTAGTTGAATACAAGAGTCCCTAAATTTGGAGTATATTAGTGCCGGCAAAGGGTTAATAAAATTCCTGTTCTGTCGTGTATGTAAGACGGGACAATGCATACTGCAAAGTAGAGGTCTGCACGGGCCGGGTTCGGGTCGAATTTTTCAATTAGCTCTCGGGCCGGGCCGGGCCTGGAGGAAATTTTAAGCCCGAACCCGGCCCAGCCCAAATCTTTCTGTAAATTCCTCGTTAATCAACGAAAAAGGAAAATGATAAAATACTTTTTCAGTCATTTATTTTACATAATTTTACAGTCTGGTATGTCACATAAAACTTTATTTTTTTAAAAGGTGCTTGTAACTACAATTTAATTGTCTATCAGCTTGACTGTTCGCGATCTGATTTTCAGCAAATATTAAACATGTCTCGAAATTAATATATTTTATTTAAAGTAATATTAGATGGTTTCTAATTCAAAATAATATGCATGTTACTACCAGTTTGCGTACATGTAACAAACAAAAGAAATTAGATACGTTACTGTATATAAGGCTTTTTTTTCTATGGTCTGTAGTGTTTAGGTGGCATGAAGGCTATAAAAATCCTTCCTCTGTAACTTTTCCTCTGAGGCTTCTTTTTCTTTTCTCCGGAGCACTGGATGAAAGTAGCATCAATTTTAGCATGTGCAAAAGCCTCTTTTCTATTGAATATGGTTGGATTAGCATTAAAGTTTTGTTTACCAGATCACATGAAAGATTCGGATACATTACGGTATATAACAGGAAGTGGTTGAAAGTGTATTTTTAGTACTATTAACCATTTTAAATATCTTCCTTTGTTTGAGGAATGCTAATATTTTCGATTTGACTTTCTGTCCGTCTTTGTGCCTCCTGTACGTCTGTAATAATGAAATACCGCTTATATATAAATATCTTGTAAACATTCAGCAGTTTTGTTAAAGAACATTTTATTGCTTAGCTATATAAAACCTCTGCAAAATACATACTAAAAATATTTTTCGTAGAAAAGCATGTTTTTTTTTTTTTTTTTTTTTTTTTGTAATTTTACATATTTTTGAATCGAGCCGGGCCTGATTTTATAGCTTTTAATCCGGGCCAGGCCACGCCGTACACTAGTAAAAAAGAAACGGGCCGGGCTGGGCCTCTGCCGAATTTTTCGATTTCATACCGGGCCGGGCCGGGTAAGCAAACCTTTCCAACGGGCCGGGCCCGGGCCTGAAAATTTCGGCTCGTGCAGACCTTTACTGCAAAGGCCCACGGGAAAATTTGTTTCCACAACGACTTATTACCAAATGTATTTATTTATTTAAATTCCGTTTTCACGTTCAGAAAATTCATAAGCGTTAAAGTGGTACTCATTTTTGAGAAACTGATGTTTTTAAATTTCTAAATTATAATTTTGAGTTTAAAAATGCGAATTTTCACTAAGGATATTTTTCTCATTTTTTATTAGCCGCAAAATGAAATACTACAAATTAAAAAATTTTTGGAAAATGAATACTAATTTATCGATGATGAATTTTTCGAATGTGAAAACGGATTAATGAAAAAGAAGAAGAAGAAAAAAAAATAAGTAATGAGTAATTATGGAAACAAATTTCCCCATGGAATAACATCCATGACTGTCGGCAAATTAGGTATTGTCCGTTCTTAACGGCCCTCTTCACTCACCGTCGCGGGAAGCCCGAGCCAATGTTATTCTATGGGGAAATTTTCTTTACAAATAACTTATTAAGTAGCACATATTTTTAAATTCTGTTTTCACATTCTGAAAATTACCAACTGTTAAATTGACTGACCTTTCTTACAAATGCATTTTTTTTAATTTTTAATATTTTATTTTGAAATTGCAAAAGGAAAAAAATTCACATATTGAAAATTCGTATTTTGCAGCTTCAAAATAAAATAAAATATAAAAATAAAATAAAATAATATTTTTTTGTAAAAGGTCCGTCAATTTAACAGCTGGGAATTTTCAGAATGTGAAAACAGAATTCAAATATATACATTAGTTAATAAGTTATTTGTAAAGAAAAATTTCCCATAGAATAACATTAGATTCGGCTTCCAGCAACGGTGAGCGAAGCGGGGATGATAGATCTATATGAATTTAACAGGGAAGAGGTGCTAGGAGCTCTAGGAGCAGTGTCGAGCGATTCCAACTATACTAGGTTCCGGAGTTTATTTAAACTGAAAAAAAAAGAAGCACAACCAGACAGCACATCGCCTCCCTAGGATATCTTCAAGATGTCTTCTGGATGAAAAGACATCCCAGAAACGTCCTTAAGATGTACTGTGGATAAGTTAAGCCTAACTGTGCTGTTAGGGCAAAGGCCGCCAGAGACATCTATGATTGTAACAGTTAAAATTTAGTGGTGGTTACTGAATAAAAAAAGTCCCTAAATTTCGCAACATTCACTAGAAGAGTAATATTACCAGACTTTAGGACTTTTTTAATTCAACAGTCACCAATAATTATGGGAAGTAATATTTGATACAGATAATACACAAATCGAATCGAAAAATCGTCTGTTATATATATTAAATATCATTTCTCAAAATTATTGGTGACTATTGAATAAAAAAGTCGAAAAGTCTGGCAACACTACATTCGACGGAAATTAAATAGGAAAGGGTAAAAAATTGAAAAACTGCTATATACTTGTTTATTATCTTAAATATTAATAATGCAAATGTATACAAACTTTTGATTTTAAATATTTATTTAATAATGTAAAATTGACTGAACTTGTCATAAATTTATTATTCATTTCATATAAAAATCAGTTATAAATTTCAAATAATATTGATTTGAATTGCTTTCACAAACTTACTAATTTTATAATTAATGATCATTTCCTTTTTTAAAATAGCCAATTTTATAATAATAAGAAAGCACCACAGTACTGGCGTTTAAAAGTAATAAGTATGAAACTTTGAATGAACACCATAAAATGCAATAAATTCGCAATAATTGTTTCGAGTCTGAAGAACACATGACTCTTCATCAGGAGAACGAAGTAGGCAATAGTGCTTCAAACATGCAGCACTCGTGCCTACTTTAAAGAATTGTGTGTTCTTTCGACTCGAAACAATTGTTGCGTGTTTATTGCATTTTATGGTGTTTATTCAAAGTTGTATACTTATTGGCCAATTTTATGTTAAAAAATTTCGGCATTCCACAAGAGGGCAGTAGTTTCCGTATCTTAGCTGATCTCGATCTTTATTACTATGAATGTAATTTTAACTTTAACAATATACAATTTTATTGATATATTATTAATATAACAGTAATATTTATAGATAATGAAAATATTACTGACCTATTTAACTATCCTCCTAATTTGACATTAACTAAAAATTGTCTAATTAATAATGCTATAATCTTTCTCGGTTTAAAGATTAAATTAAAAAATAAGACAATATTTACTGATTTATATGAAAAATGTAAAGATTTTAGTTTTAAAGTTAACATATATTACACATTTTAAATCGTGTCTTCAGACATCTTTTTTTAAAAAATAAAATTTTTAACCATCTACGCAGAATAAAGAAAATTGTGTTTATCAAAATTTAAAAATAAATCATCAACAAAATTCTTTATAGCACACTCTGGCTTTCTCAATAAATTCGTTTATTTATTAATTTTCCGTAAGATTATTTGTTATTGTTAAATAATAATAATGATAAAATAAAAAAACCTTTTTATATACCATGTTTTAAATTTTCTGATGAATCATAGAAGAATGTGCATAAAATTTTTAAAGTGATAATGACGTCCATTTTTGTGAGATGCAACATTTAACTTTTTATAATTTTTTAATGTTCACGTTTAATTAAATGTATTTATTTTTATGTCGAAGGAAAATTAACTCGTAAATTTTTTTTTGGCAACAACTAAATTATAGCTAATATTTTAATGGGTATTTTAACGCTATTTGGATGTTATTATTTTCATATTTTAATTAATTATAAAGAAAACTAATCAAAATTTCAAAAATCGGACTTCAAAGTATTGTGTTGTCATCGGGTTCTGAACTACTGTAAAAGTTTCAAATGTCTAGCTAGTAGAGAAGTTAGTTAAAATTCAATTGCAAGATTGGTACCGGACAAACAAACAAACAAACAAGAATAGAAGTTAATAAAAACATGATAATAAGAATAATTATTTAAAAAAAAAAAAAAAAAAAAAAAAAGTGGAGGATAGGAGAAAAATGTTTAGATAAGGAGATAGGGTGGTGGTGTTTGACCTAGTCAGTTGGGTGAGTTATGGAATTTAATAATTGGAAGAAAAAAAAAAAAGAAACAGAAAAAATGTTATTGAATTTCAAATATCTACTAATTTTTGATCCTATGTGTTTCATTTTGCATATTTATTTCATTTGAAGTATATTATAGCAATTTTATTATTAATAATTACTGTTTGTAAGTAACATTTACGGATTTAAATGACTTTTTCAACTTTCGAATGGAGGTTATAAACGTATGTAGTTGATAAATGATAAAGGTTTAAATTAACATCACAACAATTGTATACTTAAAAAAAAAGTTATTTATAAAGGTGTTTAAGATAATTATTTACATTAAATGGGAATTAATTTTAATTAGTATATTTAAATAACATGAGAGGGTGAATAACCTAAGGGTGATTTTCGAATTAATTGTCCATGTTATGTAATAATTTTTAAATTTGAATATCATCCGTTAAATATATTATTTTGGCTATATAAAATTATGAAAAGGTACACTGTTAAAAAAATGCAATTTTGCTGCCAGAAATTCTCTGTAATTAGAGAGAAATACGTTTTGTCAACGTAATTTTTCCGTAATTTACTACTTTTTTTCTCAAATTACAGAGAATTTCTGGCAACAAACTTGCATTTTTTTAAACAGTGACATGATTTTATATTTAATTCGGTGCACTCATTACATTGCTTCAGAGTTGTAAAATAATAATCTTCTCCTATTACTTTACATAGCAAATACTAATGATAATTCCATTGTCCCGAACAAGAAATCCATAAAACTCCAGTCTTTTTTTATATTTCACAACAGCTTGTTATTTTAAATATGAATTAAAAAATAAAGTAATATGTGTCAATTAAACAAAAATACAAACGAATTTACTAAAATGCTAACGTAGTAATTTAAAATTTAATTATAATTTGTGCCTTCACATGCAGTTCAAGAGTGCTACCCCAGAAAAATTATTATTATTATTTATTTATTTATTTATTTATTTATTGTTATTATTGTTGTTGTTGTAAAGTATTTGTATATTACAGTCGGCAACAGTAGTAAGAAAGTGATATTGTTCCTTCTTAGAATGTGCATGATTAGAAATGGATATTTTTTTCTTTAATTGTTTCATATTGGATTGTGATTTCCATTATGGTGAGTATTTTTGTTATCTTTCACGAGTGTTACCCACTTTTTGTACATTATTGTTTAAAGTATAAAAATGTGCTGTTACACAATACTGTATATTTTGTTTAGGAACCAATATGCCTTAGAATTTATTCTAGTAAAAAAAGCTTTAATAAATCGCATGAGTGTTACTTAGAAAAGGTAACACTCTTGAGATAAGAGTAACAATCATGATTTGAAGTAACCAAATTATAAATAAATGTACAATTATAGATATTGCAATATCTTTAACCCATTATATTAGTTCATAATTCAGAAGTACATTTATTTTTTTATATTTATTAATTTATTTAAAAATTAACTAATACAAAATTCTAACGTCAAAATAAAACAGTTTAGTGTATATTACTTATTACGCACAATTTAACTCTGAAAAATTTAGGAGGGGTGATCAGAAAAAAAGGTTACAAGCTGCAGCATTTGAAAACTATATATTGTGGAGAACTTTTGTTTCCCTAGAGTGGAGACAGATGGTGCTACTTGTCATACAGCTGGTGTGTGGGTACGTAGTGAAAGTTCCCAGACGGTTCAGGACGATTGAAATGTCAAGACGCTTAGAAAATTGGTCTCGTATGGAAGTGCGAGCCGTGATTCGATTTTTATGGGCAAAGAATGTGTCCGCGAAGCATCTGACGCAAACGGCTGGGCATGTTGAGTGAAGGTTTCATCCTCCTGCATGACAATGCCAGGCCCCATACTGCTCAAGCAACGCAGGAATTGATGCGACGTTTCAGGTGGGAAATCTGGAGTCACTCCCATACAGCCCATATTTGGCACCCAGTGACTATTTCCTGTTTCCGAGGTTGAAGGAGCACCTATCCGGCACACAGTTCTCTTCAGACAGTGCTGTGAAAACATCCGCCGAGACCTGGCTCAATGGACAGGGACCTGATTTCTACCAAAACAGGTTAAACATGTTGGTTTTGCGTTCTGATAAATGCCTAAATAGACTTGGTGATTATGCCGAAAAGTGATAGGCACGTATGCCTCTTAACCCCTTAACGCGCTCTGTCCTCGCTGCGAGGACGCAAAATTTAATATCCAGCTGCTAAAATTCACCCCGGAAATTTTTTTAGCAAAAATTTACGTTTATAACATAGCAGAAAAGGCTGGGTTTTTTTAACCTTAAAATTTAAAATTTCTTTTAGTTTAATTTAGTTCATGAATTCCGGTGGCAGTATAATTTAAATGATCCGAATTGTCTTGCGCCGCAAAGGGTTAATTCTCTTTTGTATTTTCTGTCTATTGTTAATAAATATTTCTTTATTCGACTTGTAACCTTTTTTTTTTATCACCCCTCGTATTTCCAAAACACTTTGAACTTTTTAATTTGCTTTTAAATACCTACAATATTTTTATTTATTTTAATTATTACATAATGCTTTTATAAACTTTAAATAAATCATTTGCCCACTTCCACAGCCTAAATTAAAAATAAACGCGAATCGTGTTTTCTATAAGTTACACCAAGAAATAGATATTCTTGAACAAAATCTAAAAAAGTAAATGATGATATTGTAATCTATTATGCGAACCATATTGTAATTTATTTTAATCTATTGCAGTCGATTGCATTTTTTAATGTAACATGATAATTAATTTGCAATAAATTTTGAATTTTGATCTATGTCTTTCTATATAGTTTTTTTTTTTTTTTTTTTTTTTTTCGCTACATAATTACAAAGAATTGTTGGTTTATCTCATAGCTGTTACTACCTCTTATTAGTGTTACTATAACTAAATATCAGTTTTGTATTAATAGATTAGATTTCCTAGTACGTGTACAAAAATTATTTTGCCAATTAAAACTTTTTCATTGTTCATTGTAACTGCAGTGAAAAGTAATTTTTCATTAAATACATTTTTATTAGATATTAAAACCTTTGTTTACAAAATAAAGTAAAACTCATGAAATAAATATTTGTTTAAATACCAACAGTTATTAAAATAAATAAATATTGATACCATTTTAACATAAACTAAGTAATTAAAATAAACTAAACTAACAAAGGAGGGTCACCAACTGTTCAAAAGGTATTTATACATGTTATATATCCTCTTAAAGCTCTAACTGAGCTGATAATAAAAATATCCATCTTATTGGCAAATGCGCCCCCTAGCGTGAGTTATTCGCAATTAAAATTCGTAAATTGCAGGATCTTCAGTAATGTACTTTGAAGAATTTCTATCGTTAGAATAAATTTTTTTAACAGATTCTCGTGCTAATTATGACTATTTATATTGGGAGTAAAGTATTTTATTATGTGTTTAATAATTATTTTGTGACAGCATTAAATTTATAAATCCAATACTTTATGTATGTAGCCATGTGTAAAATATTTACAGTCAGAAAGATTTTCCTGTACATCGACATAATCGATATTTTGGATATTGACATTGCATGGGGGAACAATAAAAAAAATTTAATGCGCTAACACTAGGAGAAGAATAAGCAGAAAACTAAATTTCTACTTTTAAAAAATTAATAATTATATTATTACCTACAATATAATATTTTAATGAAAATGAATATATGAAGTAATAGTTTTCTTCGTTACTATAAAAATTACAATAGCTTCTTTTTTACTTTAATTGCTTTTTTTTTTTTTAAATACTTTTCAGACGGTTTAGCATGTATAAATTTATTGTTGACACAAAGTAATTATTAAACAGTAAAATACTTTACATGTAATAATATATATATGTATATATTATTACATGTAAAGTATAATATATATGTTAAAATACAAGCAAATATAAAGTATAATATACGTGTTATAATATATATATATATATATACTATATATTATAATCTGTATATTTATTTATTTTTGAATGGCGCGGTACATGCAAATAAGTATTGACTGTTTTTTTTTTTCAGACTTGTGTATAAAGTTTGATGTATATTTTAGCACTTTTATAAAAAATTAGGAATTTAAGACAAAGTTTTATAATTTTGGCAAAGGAAAATTTAAAAATTCAGAATATGTAATTTTAGTTGAATGTTAATAAAATAAATAAATAAATAATGAAATATTTTTTTTATCGTTTTCAGTAATAAAATTTTTCTAGTAATTGCTTACATATATATATATATATATATATATCTCACTGTATAATAAATTGCATCCTTTAAAAATATTTTCTTTATTTTTTTACTTTTTATATTATAGATTATTACAAAATTTTGTTGCCATATCTGTTTAACAGTTCAGATTTATAGTTTATAGAATACTTATTCGTGATTTATAAAATTATTAAAAATTAATACCTTTATCAATATATTAATTTCGATAAGTCTGTATATTTATACAGAAGAAATAAGTTTTCAAAACTAAATTTCCATTTTTGAAACATTGCAATATTAAACAACTAAATAAATAATGACAACAAAATAAAAAAAATATTGATTACTTAATGGTTTTTTAATGCTATGCAATGGTGAATGCATATATTATTTAATGCCGCATTTGTTTTTGATTTAATATAATTTTTGAAAAATATATTTTTCCGAATTATTTTTAATTATATACATTATTTTTACTGATAATCGTTGCTCACTTTAGAAAATAGTCTCTTGTTTTTATTTTATGTATATTTATATTTATTATTATGCAAACCTTTCTAATTTTTAAATCAGATTTACCACCACCATTTTTAAAGAGGAATCTGACAGATATATTTTCGACGATTAAGAGGGTCCGGGACACCAAATTTATGTTTTTATTATTTATTGATGAATTGCTGTAATTATTTTTGTTCTGAAATTGGAGCTTTTTTGACGATGAAGTTGAGCAAGAAAGAATCTTAAAAAAATTTTAATAAAATTTTAATAAAATTAAAAAAAAAAAAAAAAATTTTTTTTTTTGATAAATTTAAAATTTGTTATATCTCATGAACTAATGGTTCAATTTACACACTTTTTTTCACCTTTATATACAGAAAAAATTTATCTTCAATTTGTCTTCAGGATTTCAGATTATAATAATAAATTTTTTAAATATTAATTTTAATTTGAAAAAAGTACTTATTTCATGCATAACTTTGGGATTACCAAAGAAGTTTTGCTCCTAATTAAAAATCCCGAAGACAAATTGTAGATAAATCTTATCTGTATATAAGAGGGAAAAAAGTTCGTAAATTGAACCATTAGTTCATGAGATATAACAAATTTTAAATTTATCAAATTTTTTTAATTTTTTAAATTTTATTTAAATTTTTTTTTAAGATTCTTTCTTGCTCAACTTCATCGTCAAAAAAGCTCCAATTTCAGAAAAAATAATTACAAAAATTTATCAATAAATAATAATAATAATAAAAAAAAAAAATTGTAAAAATTTTGTTGTAAATTGAAAACTTTTATAAAAACTTTTCGCATGAAGTCTCCCATGAAAAATGAGTGACTTGATACCTATGTTTTGGATTAGTGATTCCCTTTGAGAAGAAAAGAAAGAGATTTACTCTGAGCGAAGTTCACACATTTTCAACAAAAGACAAATTAACGTGAGAGGAGTTCATTTCCAGACGATTATAATTAAGGAGAATTGTGAACTATTTACAACAGGTTTCTACCGTTTAATATTTATTTATTTATTTTTAATTTTTCATCATAATTATTCTATTCTTATAATAGTCGACATTACTATGCTAGTGTGTTTCTCTTTGAATCTTCTATATTGCCATTTTAGTCCAAAGAAGAAACGGAAAAAAATGAGTTAGCTTATTTGACTATATGATGAAAACAAAAATCTCCGCCCGGAGTATAAAATCGTACAATTCTGTACTGATGGAAAAACTGTACTGTTCTGTAAATATAAAGGATTTAAGTCCAAAAATGTCGATTTTGAGTTAACTACATAGTCAGACCCAGAAAAACATTCTCTATCGATTGGTATAAAGGATTTAAATCCATATCATTTAGTCTTTGAGAAAATCCATTGGTAAAAAAAGATTCAAGTCAGAAATTTAGCATTAATCTTTGTATAAAATATTTAATTCAATTTTTCCCCTTTATTAAATGAAGGTGGACAACCACTGAACGGTATAAAGGGTATAAATCAACATAATTCCTTTTTCCTAATCGATTCTTCTGATTCGTTTTTAGTCAGTTTAACTTTATTTTCCGTCTCCTGAAAAATCAAGAATATGGACTTAAATTCTTTATACTCATCAGAACAGAATTTATCACTATCGTTTTAACTTTTTATGTATAATTAAAACTTATTTACTTATTTTTTTAAGTCTACATTGTTATTAAAATATAAGAGCAAAAAAAAAATCAAATTTTCTCTATTATCGTTCAAATAGTTGTTTGTTTAAATATATTTCTACGCTAATGGTAAAAATTGTTAACTATTCATCAACTAATTAATATTAATTATTATTAAAACACATTACCTTATTTGGAATCCTGAAATGAATCATAGAACTCCGTAAAATAGAACGTCTTGCCATGCCACACTAGCACTAATACCATATTTTCTCGCACTGAAATGTCTAATTGCAAACAGAAGTCTTCAAATGCTAAAACTTTAAACGAATGATAATTTATGAAATCTTCCTCGTCTGTTGGTGTTGCCGTTGCCACTCTCCATTTTGATTATTCAGCTTTCGTCTGCGCGCGATGGGTTCGGTCCAGTAGCTATCGAGATTAATTACTCCCCATAAGGTTATTTTTCGCATTAAACATGAGGAGTGTAATGATTAAAAAGGGGTTGATTTTTCTTATCGTTCCACTCATTGTAATTCCATATGATTCTTTTATTGTTAGATGTGTTCAGGTTGAACAAATTTATTCAATAATAAATCGTGGTAAAATTATAGAGTAACTTGCAAGAAAGTCATTTAATCATCTTTAATTCACGGATTGTTTAGGTGTTCATAAATGGACGTCATTATCAAAAAATTATATGAAATGAATTCATTTAACCCTATGAATTATAGTTAAATAAATCTTACTATTATGAAATAGCAATTTGTGCCTAATTTAGAACATATATAGGAAAAAGGACAACTGATAATTTGAGAATAATTTCTTTGATATCAGTAATACCATACATGACATTAAATTAAATACAGTAGGCTTATAAGGATATTAATCGTGCTCTCTCAGAGTTAGGTTCAATTGATTAATATGTTCTTAAAATAGAATCTTTTATGTAACAGTCAGGAAGGCAGCGTTCGGAGCAGGTCCCACAATGTTTGGGTAAAATTTTTATGCACCTTCAATTATTATAATATGCACAAGATGAATCCAACGCACTAAGCCAAAAAAAAAAAAAAAAAAAAATCTGTAACTAACATCAAGAAAATAAATTATGGCTGTAGTAAAAATAGTTCCATGACACCTTTATAAATTCTAGTTCCCTTTACTAGCGAGTTCTGGTAACCCCCTATTAAAATTCCAGAACGTTTTTCTGTACTATCTATAGATATAGTAATATGACATAGATTGATCAGCGAGAGGGGAAAAGTGATCCTTTTTTTTTTTTTTTTTTTCGGGAAAAGTCACTCTAATGGCTGCCTTTCCCCGAGTAAATCACACACAGGAATACACACGGATAATTGAGTAAATAAAATTTATGAATAATTTATTTACTAAAGGTGAATGAAAAACTCCAGATACAGTTTCAAATTCATTTTTCTTTTTATTCTTTTTTTCAATACTCACTAATGGCTGATTTTAGAACTTTTTTTTCGGCATCAAAATTTTTTGCTCGATAACATGGGGATGGTAGTCTATGTCTATATATATTACTATGTATGTGGTATTATCACGGTCAAAATTATTTAAAAAATCTCTGAAAATAAATGCGTATACAAAAGGCGAGTTTTAGTAATTAGAATTCTAGTTTATAAATCAATTCTAGAAATGAAGAGAAAATTTCTCACAGTACAAGGGATTCATAATATAATGTATCGCTTTACCATCTAGAAAAGTACAGTCGGCAGCAAAAAGCACTAGCAATAATTCCTACTGAAAAGGTGGGCAGCTAATACTGTTTTGTTAAGTAAATATTTGTCGAGTCATGATCTTAGTCTTATAAAAAATCTCTTTATAAAAAAGAAAGTTGATTATAAAAATTAGCGATCAAACTAAAAAAATATATATATATATATATATATGAAAAATGTGGATGTGTGCTTCAATCATTTTGCTGCCGACTGCATACACTGGAAATTCTAAATAATTTCTTCTATTCAGTTTGTTTGTTTACTTCATATGCATAAAGCAGAAATCTATATTTATCGTTTAGGGATTCAGCAAATGACTACTTATTTAATCTAGATGAAAGCGGCATATAATCTTTTTTTCCTGAGTGTAACCTTCTCGTTAGTATATAAAATTCTTAGCGGATTTTTCAAATATGAAACGTATTATTGTAGGTTTAGTTAAATAAGAATTTAATATCCATTTGACATTTAAAAAAAAAAAAAAAAAAAAACAATATATAAAAATTATGGAAAATCTTTTGAAAGAATTTTCTTTCCAATTTTCTGATTTTACAAAAATAATGTATTAATGCATCTGCTGAGATCGACAAAAGGTACTAAGGTAAAAAAGGTAGCTAAAGGTACTGATATGGATTAAACAGAATTAGACGTAGTAAATAGCCAAAAACTATATTATTTTAGAATTTAAAGCAGATCATAATGATGATTTTAACAAGTTTTGGAATTTACTTCATAAAGATAATCGTCCTTAAAATAATGTGAATTTAATATAATGCACATTTTTAATTTGCATAGGCTGACCAGATCAGAGTACCTTATAATAGAGAAGCGGTAAAAATTGCTGCAATTATCCAATTACGAATGTATTTTTTTTATTCTTAATAAATAAGGACTAAAAATAAAGTATTATTGATTAATAATTTACTTTCTACAATTATTTAAAACTTAGAATAATGCCTTCAAAATAAAGGCTGTCCTAACATTTGGTCAGTGTAAATATGCAACAAACGATATTATAATCGGTAGTTTCTTCTATTCAGTTTGTTTGTTTACTTCATATGCATAAAGCAGAAATCTATATTTATCGTTTAGGGATTCAGCAAATGACTACTTATTTAATCTAGATGAAAGCGGCATATAATCTTTTTTTCCTGAGTGTAACCTTCTCGTTAGTATATAAAATTCTTAGCGGATTTTTCAAATATGAAACGTATTATTGTAGGTTTAGTTAAATAAGAATTTAATATCCATTTGACATTAAAAAAAAAAAAAAAAAAAAAAAAACAATATATAAAAATTATGGAAAATCTTTTGAAAGAATTTTCTTTCCAATTTTCTGATTTTACAAAAATAATGTATTAATGCATCTGCTGAGATCGACAAAAGGTACTAAGGTAAAAAAGGTAGCTAAAGGTACTGATATGGATTAAACAGAATTAGACGTAGTAAATAGCCAAAAACTATATTATTTTAGAATTTAAAGCAGGTCATAATGATGATTTTAACAAGTTTTGGAATTTACTTCATAAAGATAATCGTCCTTAAAATAATGTGAATTTAATATAATGCACATTTTTAATTTGCATAGGCTGACCAGATCAGAGTACCTTATAATAGAGAAGCGGTAAAAATTGCTGCAATTATCCAATTACGAATGTATTTTTTTTATTCTTAATAAATAAGGACTAAAAATAAAGTATTATTGATTAATAATTTACTTTCTACAATTATTTAAAACTTAGAATAATGCCTTCAAAATAAAGGCTGTCCTAACATTTGGTCAGTGTAAATATGCAACAAACGATATTATAATCGGTATATACACGCATTACATGCATTATTATAGTACACATATTATTATAATGTGCGTATTGTAATGCATATTAGAATAATGCACATTAAAATAATGCACATGCTTATAATATGTGCAACCAATGTTTATTCATCTGTTGCAACTAAGTATAATTAGAAATTATAATTTCCAAATATATATTTAACCCTTCTTTCAATTGAGTCCTGTACTTTTTTTTTAGTTCCTTTATTTTAAAATTCTGTTGTGATTCCACTCGAATTTCTGAATATTAAGTAATTAACGATTGTTTAAATAAATTAAAGTAGCAGAAGTCTAACGCTATTACATTTCAAATATTTGGACCCATAGACCATAATGATTAAGAATTTTTCGTTGTGTCCCTGTAAAAACCTAAGTGCTAGATTCACAAAAATCTATACAGCTCGTACGACAATGATTTAGAATGAGAAAAAAAATATACAGCCTTCATCTAGAATGAATAAGTGGAGATTTTCTAAACCCTTTAACTAGAAATATAGATTTCCGAGCTATGTGCATAAGGCACGCAAATAAACTGAACAGACAAAATGATCGAGAATTTCTAGTCTACACATTTCTAGATGGTGAAACAATATTCTGAATCTTTCGTATTGCGAGAAATTCTCGCTTCATTATCTAGAACTGGGTCATAAACCAAGATTATAGTGGCTGAAACCCGCTTCTTGTATCCGCATTTATTTGTAGAAATTTTTAAATAACTTTGTTCTCGAGAATATAGGCAAACGCTCTACAATTCTAATACGGGTTTCTAGCACTCGCTTCCAAAGGGGATTGGATGACATGGAACTATTTTTTCTAGAGCCATAATTTAGATTCTAGATGTCAGTTACAGAATTTTTTCTTAGTGCATAATATGTATATACATTTTCAGCTCAATCGGATAAAGAATTTAGACGCTGTCGCACTTTAAATAAATTGAACTCATAGACCATAATGTTAAATGACTTTTCTCTGGGTGTCTGCAAAATTGTGTATACAAAATACTGTATAATCGCGTAAAATCGTAAAAACTCGTGTATCACAAAATATCGTGTAATACCTATATTACGAAAAATCGTGTAAAATCGTAAATATCTCTAAAAGAAGAGCTTGTGTCTACAGCAAAGTTGAGGGTGTACAACTAGACGTCATGACAGTCACAAATATAAATTCGAAACACTCGACGACCATTCGGTTTTGAGCTATGCGCGATACAAAATCCAATATGTAAATCATGATTACAATACTTGCCTTACATAGTATGTTTGAGAAGAAAGAATCAGAAAGTAGATATTTTTATGAAAATTCCTGAATTTGTTGTTAATTGCTATAAATATGAATTAATTGATTAAATTAAAGTAACATTAGGTTAAAAAAAGTATAAAATTGAATTTATGAAAGGGAGGGCAAAAGCATAGATATCTTAATATATATAAATCTCGTGTCACAATGTTTGTCCTCAATGGACTCCTAAACCACTTAACCGATTATAATAAAATTCGCACACCATGTGCAGTTCGATCCAACTTGAGAGATAGGATAGTTTAAATCTCAAATTATAGTCGCAATTTTAATTTATTGCTAATTATTTGTCTGTTATTATTTGACAGTCACAATTATCTGTTAACTCCAAATGATTCTAACAGATGTCGATACCTTTCGACTGGGTTGAAATGAAAGCTGAAATATATTTGGTGCTGCCATCTACACAAAGAATCTTCAACTTTTTAACCTATTAATAAATTTCGTGTAATTCAATTATTTCCACTTTTTAAATTTTTGGTGTTAGCATAGCCGGCCACGTGTTACTTAGACTGAAGTGTAAATTGAATTCATATTATAATGAAGATAATACAGTGAAATTAATCCTGTTTTTTACTTATTTGTGCTTCATTGATCAAAACTTTATAATTTAATATCTTAATATATATAAATCTCGTGTCACAATGTTTGTCCTCAATGGACTCCTAAACCACTTAACCGATTATAATAAAATTCGCACACCATGTGCAGTTCGATCCAACTTGAGAGATAGGATAGTTTAAATCTCAAATTATAGTCGCAATTTTAATTTATTGCTAATTATTTGTCTGTTATTATTTGACAGTCACAATTATCTGTTAACTCCAAATGATTCTAACAGATGTCGATACCTTTCGACTGGGTTGAAATGAAAGCTGAAATATATTTGGTGCTGCCATCTACACAAAGAATCTTCAACTTTTTAACCTATTAATAAATTTCGTATAATTCAATTATTTCCACTTTTTAAATTTTTGGTGTTAGCATAGCCGGCCACGTGTTACTTAGACTGAAGTGTAAATTGAATTCATATTATAATGAAGATAATACAGTGAAATTAATCCTGTTTTTTACTTATTTGTGCTTCATTGATCAAAACTTTATAATTTAATCTGTATATATATATAAATTACGTGTCACGATGTTTGTCCGGGGTAAACTCCTAAACTAAGGAACTGATTTTGATGAAATTTTGCACACTGTGTGCAGTTTGATCCAACTTGAGAGATAGGATAGTTTTTATCTCAATTTATTGTCACAATATTGTTTTATTGCAATTATTTGTTAATTATAGACCTTTATTAAAGTTGCTCCAAAATATCTGTGAGTTCCATTAATTTAATTGTTGCCAAAAAAAAAAAAAAAAAAAAATACGAGTTCATTTTCTTTCGACATAAAAATAAATACATTTAATCAAACGTGAACGTTAAAAAATTATAAAAAGTTAAATTATGCATCTCACGAAAATTGACGTCATAATCAATTTAAAGATTTTATACACATTGATAAAGTGCTAATGTAGTTCTATCATAGATATAGTAATATATATAGATCTCTCATCCCCATGTTATCGTAGAAAGATTTTTGATGCCGAAAAAAGATAAAAAATAAAAGCTTTGGAAACAGCCATTAAGTGGTATTGAAAAAAAAAAAAAAAAAAAAAGAAAAGAAAGAAAGAAATATGAATTTGAAACTGTATCTGGAGTCTTCCATTCCCCTTTAGCAAATAAATTATTCATAAATTTTATTTGCTAAAATATTAGTATGTATTCCCGTGTGTATTCACTCGGGGAAAGACGGCCATATTTTGGTAAAAACGTCGTCTTTTCCCAAATGAAAAGGAATAACTTTTTTCTCCCCAATGATCACTCTATTCTATATATGCTATACTATATCTATGAGTTCTATACGCAAGCGAAGTGTGACTCACTGACCGTCTGTGCAGCCAAGAAAAAGATTTCCTATGTTAATTGCCCACTGGATTTTTTGTAAGAAATTATTAAAAATCGAGGAAATTTATTTCCCGATTTTAATCCTTATATTTGGGTATAGATATGTATTAGTTATCGCGGGTGTTAGATTGAATTATTTTGCTGTCAAATTGACAAAATTTTAATTTTAAATTTTTAAACTCTGTCGCCCTTGGCTTTTTTTATTATTATTATTATTATTTGGCGATCAAAAGCGTAACACGAAAATATACATGCCAGATGTATGCATTGTACGAAATGTAATATGTATTATTCATTGTACGTATGTATGACATGTAATATGTATTGTACGAAATATTGTTTCATATTATTCATTACTCTTTTAATATAAGTTGTTAAAATAACCATGATTTTTGAAAGGAATTAAATATTTTCGCCAGATAATTTGGCGATATTCTTTTTTTTTCGCCAAGGATGACAGAAATGAAATCTATTCCGCTGCAAAATATTAGTATCTTACATCAGATATTTTATTTAGACATTTGAAAACAAATTTGACTTCAAACTATGATAGAATATTTATCATTTTCCTTTTAATTTGTATATTATTAGTATATTAAAATTTAAAAGCATGGTATATAAAAAGTTTTTTTTTTTTTTTTTTTTTTTTAAATCTTATAATTATTCTTATCTTAATCCTCAATGTTTCCCATCTTTATTGACTTGAATTTACTATTAAAATTTTAACATACTCAAAAACTTCTCATCACTTCGTTAAAATACACTAAACTTTTCCAAAATCTTTTTGTATTTAAAATGATACATGTATTTACTTTAAATGTCCAATATTTCATAAGATTTCCAATTTTAAAGTTTTAAAATATTTATCAAATTTACTTATTTTTCTGGTTTAGCCTTATTGTTTTCCCTTTTATAACTACAGCTGTTGCCCTCTTTAAAATATTTAAAATGATGAGGTCATTTAATAGTAAAATTATCCATTATAGCATATATTATATTTCACTCCTCCATAAAAATTGATTTTAAAATCGTCTGTTTCTTTTATACTTTTATTTTAATAGAATTTTAATAGAATTTAATTTATATATTAGTCATTTTAGCAATTTTATCCAAAGTAGCATTAGAAATAATATATATCACTTCTCCATTAAAATTTATAGGACCCTACAATAAAATTAATTTGTGCTTAATATCAACACTACGAAAATTTTTATCAATCGCTTCCAAATTTTGACCTAAGTTTCAAATCTCAACCCTGTGGGTTTTTACATCGGCTACAACGTTTTCGTCTTTGTTCGTAAATAATAATTTAACTGTACTAAATAGTTTACAGCCGTATAATTCAACGTATAACTTAGTCACAGCAACGCGTGGCCGGGTCTGCTAGTAGTAATTTATATAGATCTATCATCTTCATGTTAAGGAGCAAAGTTTTTTCATGCCGAAAAAGTTTTTTGGCATCAGCCATGAGAGAGTTAAAACTCGTAAACAGTAACAGAATAGAATGTTCATAAATTTTAAAAATGAAATATTGCGTGGCTTTTTACGTATTCTAATAAATATATGAAAAGAAATGGGATAAGTTTTCATAAATAAGTTATATTCAAGTAATTTATGAAAAATATAATTTTTATAATCAGTTGCTTTGTTATTATTATGAAACAATTACTGTCTTCATATTTAGTGGAATGCTTTTTTAAATTTTAATATTTTTTAAAGATTTTATGTTAATAAGTAATATGTTCTTTTAAATGCAGTTAGCATCTGCGGAAGTTTTAATATATAACTAGTATGTTGTGACCACCACAAGACTCTCTTCCATGTATAATCCTATACAAATTTACGCCATACAAATAATTTATTAAATTATAATTTATTAAAATTATTTTTCATGATGAATGCAGACGATTTTTATCTCAAAGAAGTATAATAATAAATACCGAAAGAAAGTCAGTCAGTTTTATGCAGACATGAGTGTAGAGTATAGTAAAAAAAAAAAAAAAAAAAAAGAGAAAGAGAAAGGGAAAAGAAAAGAAAGAAAAATGGGTATCTGGGGTTTTCCATTCTCTTTTAGTACATAAACTTTATTTACTAAATCATCTTTGTCTAGAACGTACATAGCTCTCTTTAATGTCAATGCATGGTACTAGAGACTACATGTAGCCGTTTTTGTTAAGCAATGAATTTATAGAGTACTGTTGCTGTTTTTGTTTGACATATTTTACGATTTTCAGGCGCGTTACAACTAATTTATATATTACTCCAAGAATCTACCACCAGTCTAAAAATACAGTGCTCGCCGCTTATTAAAATCACATTCGTCCTCAGGCAAAGTGATTTTATTAAGCAGCTGACTTTTATATCCGCCGAACGTTCCTGCACACAAGAATAATCTATTTAAAAAAACTTTTAAAACATAAAATTCTTAATGTATCATATCACATAAGTATTTTCGAAGTTATGATTTGCAATTTTTTTTTTTGTATTAAGGTGAAATGATAAATTTCCTCGGAAAATAATTTGTACTCTTTTATAAACCACGGAAGTCTAGGCAGTAAGTCAGTCGAGGATTCGATACACGCCTGCTTAAGCGTTTCTGAGGCATTTGATCCATTGACCGATGTATTGCTATGATTGGCCAATAGTTATTGCTCCTGTTGTGCTATCTATCGGTCATTACGAACATAAATATGCATAAAAACTTTTTTTTTGTAAATAACTGCATAATTGTTTTTGAATTATAAAAATATGCATACAATGTTGCTCCCTGCAAACAATTTTTTAATTTTGAGTTTTAAAAAATATTTTAAATATGTTTGTGTATTACCTTTTGAATTTATCGATGAGTTAATTTTTATAAAACATTTTTATGTTTAAATACTAAATTTTTGCCTTAAACTTCAGCATTCGAACATAAAAAAACGGCTTCCTAAAAAAACTCTCCAAAAATTCTTAGGATACTGTGTAGTCAACGACAAATTTTCTTTTATCAATTGACATCTTTTCTACTAATTATCTGCAAAAATTAACACTATACATTACATTCTATGGATAATATTCTTTTTCAGTAGATTCTTAACATCGTTATGCTACATTCAACATAAAGTAATTGACACACACAGTAAAATGCTTAAAAGCATGGCTTCTGTAAAAATCGATGCGCATAGAATTAATAATTAGTTTACAAATGTACGAAAAAGAATTCCAATGCATTATGTATTATTTTCTATAGTGTTATAGACATATCAGTTAAAGAAAAGTTTAAAGGAGTTTTTTAAAAATTAAAGAAGAAATTGGTCAAAAGGGCATTGGATATTAAAAATATCATTTGTAAATTGCCGAATTATAAATTAGAAATTTTGAATACATGTGCATTAAAATATAACAGTACTGAATATTTTAAACATTCTTCAAAAATATTTAAATTGAAAAAGTGAAACTCAATATTTTATTATTATTATTACTCTTAAAAAAATTAAAATACTCCTTGTTCATTAATTTTTAAATTCCCTGCTCAATTTTATATAATTATTGTTCAAATATCTATTCTCAATGTATTTAGGTATTGCTTTGTGGACCTACTAGCAAGTTAATTTTTAAGCAATGTTTGAATGGCGAAATTTCGTGCGAATTTCGGATTTTTCAAAATTTAAAATTGCGTTTATTCTAAGATAGAAATCAAAATAGATATATTTAAATATACAGATGTGTTTGAATGTCTGCAAGGTATCTTCACTATAATTTTTATGACATTTGCCAAAAATTAACGTGGCTGGAACATAAAAAATTTCCAAAACACATTTTATTTTATTTTATTTAAGGTGCCTGCCTACCTTTAAAATGCAATTTTCGGACAAAAATCCGATTTTCTATTTTTGGGTTGGTATTAAAGCCTGACATTTTAGCTTTCTAAATCAGTTTGAATTTTGTTTCTATCTTGCTTCGAACCTGAGTTACACACATTTTAATATTAGTCGCCAGTTTTTGAAACCGGAAGTGATCGGAAATGACCCGTAAATGTTTGTTTACATAAATGTTTTACTGAATAAAAGCATCAAAATTTCAATTGAATATAAAATGAATTTTAAAAAGATAATAAAAAAACTTTGAAATAAATCAGGAACTTATTAAAATTACTTTTTATTTAATAGGTAAAATCTGGTTTTTAAATATGTTTTCTGCTTTTTCTCAAAATGAGATTTTTAACATTTTGCTTTATCCCAAAACATCATATAATTGAAACGTTATGAAACTTTGACAAAATACTCTAGAGGAGTTGTTTTAGGGATTGAGCAACGATAATGAATCTAGTTATTATTATTATTATTATTATTATTATTATTATTATTTTTTTTTTTTTTTTTTTTTTTTTTGTCGATAGAAGTTATGAACTGTCATGTATATTCATGATTTTTTTCAGCATGCAAAAATGTTATCGTCTCTAAAATATTAAATAACATTGTTACAGTTTTGAGAGTAATTCATTCCCTTAAGGACCTTTCAATAATCTAAATAAAATATACACAATAAAAATATCTTTATTTAAATTTGACTTATGATGTTTTGTAAAAGTGATTTTTTTTTCACAAATTTTATGCATATTTTGAGCCTAAATTTCAAAATATTTTAAAATTTGCATATTGTTTTCAGGTTATTCACTGTTTTTTACTATATTTTATCATATAATGCACATAAATAGGCAATTTTTCAATTAATAAAAAAATTCACCTTCGGCAACAGGCAGGCACCTTGAAAGTATTTCGAAAAAGTTTCAACATACTTAATATTATTATATTTTAATACCTATGTATGCAAATTATCTTAATTTTAAGACTGTAATTCACAACAAAGCTTACTGTTTTTACTCTGCAACACCGTATTTCTTTTTACCTGATGAAGAGTTATTTTTATTTATTTATATCCGAAACAATATTTGCTAATTTTTTGTAAGTTACGAAGTTTAGTACTTAGAAAGTATTTATTCTTAACCTATTCAAATAGCTTCCAATTTTGCAATCAGAATTTGTTATTCAAGAGTAAATTATAGCAATAAATTTCAAAGCAAAGTTGAGTGGCAACTATAAATAACGATTGAAGTACAACTGTAATTTTATAACGGTGAGGATAACATATTTTATGTTAATTTTAGCTGGAAATTTACTATTTTATATTTAAACTGAAAATTATTGCAATAATTTCTTCTAACCTGAATGGCAACAGTAAGTAGAAACAAGAGAACGATTTTATTATTCTTTTGCGACGGAATGAGATCTGGGGGCAAAAACGCAGCACCGGAACTGATAAAGTTAAAAACTTTGGAAACGTTTTGAGCAATTTTATGCTCCAAGAAACAGAGGTGACGCATTTTTAAGCAAACGGTTTTTTTTTTTCGTTGAGCACGAAATGTAGACGAAATTCGGGAGAAAATTGAAATATAGTCTCAAAAAACTATCGTAAATAAAGTTAAGGCTAAGGTTAGAGTAATTATTGTTGACATATAAATAAAATTTGAATAAACTTAGACAACTGTTCTAGATTCCCTCTATCAGCTATATGTTGAAGTGCGTCATTACTTTAAATGCACTTAATGTTAGTATGAATTATTAGGAAAACGTTATTTTCAAGCATTTTTAAAGGGTAATTTTGAAACTTTTTATGTAATTACTATTAAGTAAATTATGCAGACAGATATAGATTGGTTTATATATGTCCCGTGTACGTATAGTGTTTTGTATTATTTAAATAACATTTTTGAAGTTTACTGTGAAAAACAATATGTTGTCGCACTTTGTTTTGTATTATTCAAATAACATTTTTGAAGTTTACTGTGAAAAACAATATGTTGTGGCACGTGTTTACTTTACTGATTGATTTTTACATTGATTTTTTAATTTTAGGAATAATTTTGTACAGCTAACCATAACAAATTGTTTCGATTTACGAACAGAATAGGGTTGAAAAAAGAATAATTGTCATTAGATAGTTCGAAAATTACGTCACAAATCTCTCTGTAAACAACCAATAAATGAGCGATGTGCTGAATGAACAAAATTTACTTGTTGATATAAATATGCATTGGTTGAACCAAGAAAAGTCAAGAATTTGGTTAAAACAACAAAATAATTTGGATTCTGGTAAAAAAAAAAAATTATTGAGGCTATATCTACAAAACAATTTAGCAGATTTAACAAAATTTTTGGTGTCCTAGCAAACCATTTTTTCTGTGCATTTCTATAAAAACCGATTATTATATTTTAAGGTGTAAGATAACAGTTACTGAGTTTCATACTTTCACAAATACTTTAAAAACGTTTAAAAATAGTTTTATTTGATACACATTTTTCTTTCTTTTTTTTTTTTTTTTTTTTTTTTGGTAAAGGCAGGATATCCGTTGTTACTTTTTTCTTTCTCCCCCCTCCTCTCTCTTATATACACACACACACATGCACATACATATACTATGAATTCCCTTTCAGACATTGCATAAAATGAAATGATATCACCTTATATGAATTCATAAATACGTCTTTTGCCTATTTTAGGTACAATTAATTCTTTATTATATATATATATATATATATATTGGGTGGTATACACATACTCCCTGATGATAAATCTTTACAGTTTGAGTTTATTTCTAATTTTGAATCTAAAATTTCCTTTTAAATGAACTTTTTTTTGTTATTAAATTCTCAATGCTTGCTTTTGACTTTTTTATGTTCGGTTCGCTCTCATTTTATGGTCATTTTAAGACAATAATTAAGGATTAGTGTTATGATAAGTATATGTATGTAATTTGAATAATTTAATTCCTTTACAACACTCAGAAAATGAAAGATAGATGAAAATACCAACATATGAAAAAAAAAGGGGGGGGGGGGAGGGAGGGAATGTCCTTCGATACAAAATCCTTCTGCTTAAATTCTCTGTTAAATACCATTTTTAAAAATATATGTACCCACGATTTAAAAAGCGTGTTTATATATATATATGCATACAAACACTTAAATACAAAATTCTTTTGCATAAACTTGCTCTTAAATGGCAATCTTTTTAGTTTCAATTTTTAAAATGCAGAAAATCATCTACCTTGATGAAAAAAGTTCAGCATCTTTTATTTATTCTTTTAGTTGAGAAAAGGAAAATAAAGTTAATGTTTTAAAATACATTTAAAAAAGTGTGACACTTTGACATAGCTATTTTTCTTTTAAACTTTCTCTTCATATAGAATTATTAAAAATACACCATTTTTAAAATGCATGTACTGACATTTTAAAAATGGTAAAAAACCGTTTATTTGATGCAGAAATTCTTTTGTTTAAACTTTCTTTTTAAGCAGCATAATTTAAAAGTACATGCATTAAATTTTTAATAATGTATAAAAAATCCCCCACATTAATCACAATTGTTCAACATATTTCTTTCTTTCTTTTTTTTTTATCTAAAAAAAAAAATTTAAATGTTTTAAAACAGTTTTAATAATAATAATAAAATACGTGCTTGATTTATAAAAATTCTAGAAAGTCATATTCTTCGGTAAATTAAAAAAAAAAAAAAAAAGCTTTAATCAAGTTTTCTTTTCATTTTTTTTTTAAATATACGTATTTAACTTCAAAAAATGCAAATAATAATAATAATAATAATAATTTTTTTTATGACACAATTAATGTTCAAAACTGACCACAATGTGATAGTTCAAATACAAACTTAAACTTTTTGACACAGTTTTTTAAATTTTTAACTTTCTCTTTATATAAAATTACTGAATATATGGGTATTCCATTATTTTGAAAGTGTAGAAAATCACCTTCTTTTGGATGTCAATTTCTTTTGCTTAAACTTTCTTTTAAAATAATAGTTAAAAGAAAGAAAAAAAAAATATTTAGTTTTAAAGAGAGAGAGGGGGGGGGGGAGATCAAATTGATTAAGTGTTATTTAACATAAAGTTTCTGTAATAATAATAATAATAATAACTTATCTTGATTTTTATTGTGCGTGCGTTTACTAACAACACAAAAATATAAAATGAATCAAATTCATCGTACCGTTCTTAAAATAAGAATAAAGGAAATTATCGTTTCGCGCTGTCTATCGATTATTAGTACAACTTTTTTTCGGTGTAAAAACACTTCAAAATAACCATAAGTGTTCGTGATTAAGGAAATTATGTGATAGCAGATGAAATGCTCTGGATACAGTTCACTGGCGTAATTTTTGCTTTGCGTTCTTGTTAAGATGAAATGTTTTTGTCATATACTATATATTTTTTCTTTCATTGAAAAAATAAAAGCCATTTTTGATAAGGAAAAAGTGAACCTTATGGGTCGATAATTGCTATTGTTTGATAATTTTCTTTTCGATAAAAAGAAAAAGTTACCTTGTTTGTTTTAGTTTTTTTTTTTTTTTTTTTTTTTTTGATTAATCAATTTTGTTTTATCAGTTAATTTCCTTTCTTATTACTTCTCCTCTTGCTGCAATTCGATGAAATTCCAATAGCGATTATTTATTAGGTCTAACCCTTTATCTACCGACGGTATTTTAACCCTTAAGTGCGTGAATTTTTATTTTTTATAAATAACATTTGAAATTAACCGGGAAATAGATGTAATCAATGGAGGGAAAAAAAAAAAAAAAAGAAATCTTGCATACTTTTATTTTCTTGCATAAACATACTAAAACGTTTTTTAAATGATAAAAATAATAATAAATAAATAGATAAAAAATAAAAAAGGCTGAAGAAATGGAACAACTTTCGTATAGAACCCCTTGCTGAAATTTGAAGTTTGACACCAAAGTAGCTCGAACGTTTTTCGCAAGGATTTTAATTACAGAATTGCGATAGCCATTTTAATTCATCGCCAAAATGGCAATAAAAATTTAAAAGTCGCCAAGGGGCTCCTAAGCTAAAGAAATTTTGAGAAATGAATATAGTAACCGATGCTAGGGAATGAAAAACAGTTATTGCATGCCTTTATATGAAAAGATACTTTAAGGGGGTCCGGGACACCAAATTTTTGTTTTTATTATTTATTGATGAATTGCTGTAATTATTTTTTCTGTAATTGGAGCTTTTTTGACGATGAAGTTGAGCAAGAAAGAATCTTAAAAAGCTTTAAATAAAATTTAAAAAATTAAACATTTTAATTTTTTTTTAAAAAGAATTTAAAATTTGTTGTATCTCATGAACTAATGGTTCAATTTACAAACTTTTTTCACTCTTATATATAGAAAAGATTTATCTTCAATTTGTCTTCGGGATTTTTAATTAGGAGCAAAACTTTTTTGGTAATCCAAAAATTATGCATGAAATAAGTACTTTTTTCAAATTAAAATTAGTATTTAAAAATGGTATTATTATAATCAGAAATCCTGAAGTCAAACTGAAGATAAATCCTTTCTGTATATAAAGATAAAAAAAAGTTTGTAAATTGAACCATTAGTTCATGAGATATAACAAATTTTAAATTTATCAAAAATTTAAAAATTTAAAAATTTTATTTTAATTAAAAAAAAAAAAAAAAAAAAAAAAAAAAATAAGATTCTTTCTTGCTGAACTTCATCGTCAAAAAAGCTTCAATTTCAGAAAAAATAATTACAGCATTTCATCAATAAATAATAAAAACAATAACTTGGTGTCCCGGACCCCCTTAAATTAAGTTCTGTTGTACTACATTAAATTCGGTTTTGTACAGAATTTTATGTCTATTATTTAGAGAACAAAAATAGGCGTAAGTTTTTATTTATTTATTTTTTTTTTTATGTGAATTTTGGCTTTTTCTCGTTAACTAATAAAGATCTTTAATAATGCATAATCAGTTTATTTTCAAAAATAGTTATGTGATACTTATAATGAAATGACTCACCCTTTGCCGGTTTGTTTCTTTGACTGCCGAACTGTTATTATCCTGCTTATTTTCCTCTCCAGAGCTGCAGTTATTATTGTTGGTGTCACTGTTATTATTCGTGCTTGCATTGTTATTACTGCTGACGTTATTCTGCTGCTGTGGTATGTCATTCTTAAGGCATTCCAAAGATCGACTGTAAAGAAAAGAATATAAACACTTAATTATCTGGAAAAGTTTAATAAAGGGGGAAAAAAAAAAAAGAGAGAGAGAGAGAGAGAGAGAGAGAGAGAGAGAGAGAACGATTTTAAGGGTTTTTTATATATATATACTAGCAGGCAACGCCCGCTTCGCTGGTCCCTATTTTTAAATGAATCGCTATAATTACTTAATTCTCAAAATTGCATTAATTTTTATCACGTGAAAAAAAAAAACAGAAAAAAAAATCTTATTGGGAAAAATGTCGCACCGGGTTCTCACTGCCTTCGGTAAAAATTCCCCAAATGCTCTAACTCTTATTTCTATTATTTTCCCCCTTCGCCCCCCCTCCCGTCTATCCTAAAAATTTTAAAAATTCGAAAATATCCGCAATCGATTTGTAGGTATCGAAAACCTCTATATACCAATTTTGAATGCTGTAACTCTATTCTATTTTTTTGCCCCTCCGCCCCCCCCCTTCCCGGCTCTCCTAATAACTATACACTTTCGAAAATATCCCCATTCGACTTGCTGGCCTCTAAAACCTATCTGTACCAATTTTGAACGACCTAACTGTATTTCTATTTGTTTTTGCCCCCCCCCCTTCCCACCCCTCCTAATAATTTTAAAAATTCGAAAATATCCGCAATCGATTCGTAAGTATCGAAAACCTCTATATACCAATTTTGAACGATCTAACTCTATTTTTAATTTTTTGCCCCTCCTCTCCCCTCCCCCCTTCTCGCCCATCCTAATAACTTTACACTTTCGAAAATATCCCCATTCGACTTGCAGCCCTTTAAAACCTATCTGTACCAATTTTTGAACGGCCTAACTGTATTTCTATTTGTTTTTGCCCATAGCCCCCCATACTGCCCCCCTTTCCCACCCCTTCTAATAATTTTACAAGTTCGAAAATATTTGCAATCGATTTGTAACTATCTAAAACCTCTATGTACCAATTTTGAACGATCTGACACTATTTTTATTTTTTTGCCCCCCCCCTCCCCCCCCCCAAAAAAAAAAAAAAAAAAAAAAAAAAAAAAAAAATCGGAAAAAATAAAAAAATGAGTTTTTGGAAATATTTTCAAGAAGACACTTGGCGATTTTTTTTTTTTTTTTTTTTACATCTTTGAGCTATTAATTTTACTCGAAAATCCGTATTTTTCTAAATCATTTATACCCCTTCTCCCGTTAAAAATCCAAAATTCCAAAATCGCAGGAAATGATTTTTTCGTATTCAAGTCTAGTCTCCCCATCTGCAATTTCTTCACTGTGAAGTTATTTGGAGCCGAGTTATACGTATAAATGTGTTTTTGCCTTATGCGCCTCCGAAAATCATTTATACCCCCTTCCCCCCTTAAAAATCCAAAATTCCAAAATCGCAGAAAATAATTTTTTTGTTTTCAAGTTTAGTCTCTCCCTCTGCAATTTCTTCACCTTGAAGCAATTTGGAGCCGAGTTGTGCTTATAAAGGTGGTTTTTGCCTTCTGCACCTTCGAAAATCTTTTTCAGCCCCTCTCCCCCCTTAAAAATCCAAAATTCCAAAATCGCAGAAAATGATTTTTTTGTATTCAAGTCTAGTCTCCCCATCTGCAATATCTTCCTCGTGAAGCAATTTGGAGCCGAATTATGCTTATAAAGTTGTTTTTGCCTCCTGCACCTCCGAAAATCATTTTCACCCCCTTTCCCCCTTACAAATCAAAAATTCCAAAATCGCAGAAAATCATTTTTTCGTATTCAATTCTAGTCTCCCCATCTGCAATTTCTTCACTGTGAAGTAATTTGGTGCCGAGTTATACTTATAAATGTGATTTTGCCTTATGCGCCCCCGAAAATCTCATTTTTACCCCCTACCCCCCTTAAAAATAAAAAATTCCAAAATCGCAGAAAATGATTTTTTTGTATTCAAGTCTAGTCTCCTCATCTGCAATTTCTTCACCGTGAAGCTATTTGGAGCCGAGTTATGCTTATAAAGGTGGTTTTTGCCTTCTGCCCCCCCCGGGGGGGGGGAACGGGGGGTATTTCGCAAAATCCCGTCTTAGTGAGCGTCAGGGTCCTAAAATCAACTTGCTCACCAAGAATTGTAACTCTATCTCTCATAGGATCGCCACAACCGTGTTGAGTCAGTGAATCAGTGAATCAGTCAGTGAATCAGTCAGTTTACTCTTTTATATATATAGATTATACTATAAGCTTTACCATTACGATGATATTAGTTAAGAAGTTATGATAATATAAAACATAAACTTATCGTTATCATTATTCTTATAATAATTAATATAGTTATTATATAAATTTAAAAGAATGTTTAGAGTTTTCTCTCTTTGTCTCTCTGTATATATACACAATACTTTGCCAAAATTAGAAGCATTTTCAGTAAAAATAATTTCAATTAAAAACGTATGGCAGTAAAAAAAAAAAAAAAAAAAAAAAAGTTATAATTACTATAGTTATTGTGTAAATACAGAAGATTATTTAGAATTCTTTATATATACATATATATATTATACTATGTTAGAATTAGAAGCATTTTTAGTTAGAATAATTTCAATTAAGACAGTTATAAAACAAAATACAAAAAGTGTTATAATTATTATAGTTATTGTATAAATGTGGAATATTATTTACGATACTCTTTAAATACATCATGCTACATTAAAATTAAAAGCCTTTTCTATTACAATTATTTCAATTAAGAAAGCATGACAATATAAGGCATAAAATTATTATTATTGTTACATAAATATAAAAGATTATTAACTGTTTTCTTTTTATATATCATACTATATTAGAATTGGACGCCTATTCCATTAGAATCAGTTCAATCCAGAACGTATGACAGTATGAAACATAAAATTATTATTGTAGTTATTATTCAGCAAGCTTTTTCACTTACAGTTATTAAACTTTGCTCATACATATTCGAAATTCAAAAACATTAAACAAAAATCCTGTTGCTATCCCGCGATTTAATTAACGCTGAGAAAAAAATTCTGTAACTGACATCTAGAATCTAAATTGTGGTTCTAGAAAAAAAAAAATAGTTCCATGTCATCCTTACAGATTCTAGTCCCCTTCGAAAGCGAGTTCTAGAAACTCCTATTAGAATTCTAGAAAGTTTGTTTATATTAACTCTCACTCTCTCCCCATATATATATATATATTAGTTATAAATTTTATATATACCAAACAATGTACGTAAACTTAGCACAGCACAAAAAAAATGATAGAACTTGAAATTCACTTCAAGCTTTTTCCAAACACTGCATTGTCACACCATTGTTCTGCGCTCAAAACTGGAAGACGGAAAATTCGATCCCAAGTCACGCTTGTCGACATAGCCGTTCGGAGTTTTCTGTGATTTTCTCCGAACGTCGAGTACATACGGGTTAGGACCCTTTATAAAGATCTCCCATGGAGGGCGTTCCACCCATAGACCTAGGACCCTAGTGTAGTCAATCGGTCGTAACCCCCACAACTAACCAACCAAACACAGCATTACACTGAGAAAAAATTCTGTAACTGACATCTAGAATCTAAATTGTGGCTCTAGAAAAAATAGTTCCATGTCATCCTTACAAATTCTAGTTCCTTTGAAAGTGAGTTCTAGAAATCCCTATTAGAATTTTAGAGCGTTTGCCTATATTATCGAGGGCAAAGTTATTTAAAAATCTATGCAAATAAATGTGAATATAAGAGGCAATCTTGGTTTATGACCCAATTCCTGAAAATCAAGCGAGAATTTCTCACAATACAAAATATTCAGAATATACAGAATATAGTTTCACCATCTAGAAATGTGTAGACTAGAAATTCTCGACCATTTCGTCTATTCAGTTTATTGGCGTGCCTTATGCGCATAGCACGGAAATCTGTATTTCTAACTTAGAGATTTAGAAAATGATCACTTATTCATTCTTTATGAAGGCGGTATATACATATATTTTTCAGTGTATCATTTTTTAAGACAATATCAAACAATAATTTTTATTCTCTCATTTTAGTGATATTAGTTGAAGAAAATGTAATATTTGTATAACAATTAGGATGTTCGAAAAACAATACCTTTTCCCTGTGAATTTAACTAATAATAATAATAATAATAACACAAAAGCCGAAATGAAAATATCAGCAAATAAAAAGAAAATTAGCATTCTTTCTAAATGCCACCCATTGAGGGCCACATTCGCCAACCACCGCTGAATTACGGATTAGAAGGTTACTGATTTTCTCGGTTGGTTGGGTTTTACGTCGCACTAGTGCTGCGCAGATAGACAATTGGCGACGGTCTGGGACACACCCCTAGAGGTGGTCCGGTGACATGCCATCACAATTTTGATCCTCCACGGAAGGGATGGCTCTCCCGCTTCGGTGACCCCCAGAGGTATAATTTTTGATGGGAACATGGAGGACATTGCGGCCACGACAGATTTTACGTGCACCAGCCACCATTAGTGTACACGACGGTCTTTGGCCGGCTCGAGTACCGAACCCGCAATCTTCCAATTACGAGGCCGGCGATCTACCGACTGGGCTACCGCGGCTCTTGATTTTCTCGGACATGGTAGGAGTAAGAAGAAATAACTGGTATTCGTAGTTAATTTTCTTTTTTCTTTTTTTCTTTCACTTTTGGTCAACCCGTACTGGTCCTTTTTCCTTCGGAATGAATTTCTTTCTATGACGAATGTAAAAATGAAAATGTTATCTTTCGCTTATAAAACTAAATAAAAAATTTAAAATTTTTTGATGAAATAAGTCTTGAATGAAATGAATATGTTTGTCTATAGTCTATGAAAATTTTTGAGAACTATTTCATTTACTTTTCAAAATTAAAGTATTTTAAAGTGAAAACTAGACCTGATGTTACCTATGTGCGTGTTGATAATAACAATAATAATAATAAATAGAAAAATTTGTCAAAATCAAATACTGGTTAGACGCTGCACAGCACAATATATTGAAGTAAACGCTAGGAAACTATAATTAAGTTGCTATGCGTAGTTTTTAATTTCATAAAACTTTTGTAACAAAATTATTTCTGTCGAATTCAACTTTAAATTAACTTTCTTTTAGAATAGAGACATAATGAAAATAGAGGATACATTTTTCACTTGTAATATTACAATTTCCCCGTTTCCGGTCACCAAATCCTATGTAACTTCACGGGGAAATTTGTTCATATAATAACTCACTAGTTATTCTTTCGTTCTTTTTTTTTTTTTTTTTTTTTTTTTTTTTTTTTAATTCCTTTTTCACATTCGGAAAATTTACAACCGCTAAAAGAAAACTTGTTTCAGAAAAATTTATTGTTTAAACTTTTTATATTTCCTTTTACAGATATAAAATGAAAAAGAAAGCACTTAGTTTTTCGCATTTTTAAATTCAAAATTAAGATATTAAAAAAAAAAATGTTTTTTTTAGAAAATAAGTACTCTAATGTTTGTTGATTTTCAGAATGCGAAAACGGGATTATAAAACGGTTGAGTGAGTTTTACATAGTACTAGTGCCAGGGCCCGACTAACAAATTTTTGTGTTCAGGGCACTTTTAAATTGTCCGTGCCCCCCCTCCCCCCCCCCAAAAAAAAAAATAAATAAATTAAAAAAATAAAACAAAATTTAAATAAAAATAACGTACTACAATTTATAGGCGGCGAAAAAACAGACCGGAAAGAGTTATTTGGTCAAAAAATATTATCTGCCTCTGTTTTGGGATCTAAAGACAAATAAAATTACCTCCAGTCAACCTAACGACAGACTTTATTTTAAAATTTTATTCATGTAAGTGAAACACAGTTGAGCAAGTTGGTTTTCACAGTTGAGTGAAACACAGTTGACAACAAACAAAGGAAAAAAAAAAAAAAAAAAAAAGAAAAAGGGAGATTTAGAACATATATTTTAACTTTAACTATTAGTAAAATTTTGTGCCAATCAGAAATTTCGTGCCCAGGGCACGAGCCCCAGGTGACCGTGCAATAGTCAGGCCCTGACTAGTGCTACACTGTGGGCAGTTGGTGGCAGTCTGTGACTCACCTAAGGGAGGCCCAGAGACTAGCCGGCACGATTTTGATCCTTCACGAAGGGGATGGCTGCCCCGCTTTGGTGACATCCAAAGGTATAATTTGGATGGGAACATGGAGTACGACGGATTTTACGTGCACCTGTTACCATTAGTGTACACGACGATTTTCGTTCGACTCGAGTATCGAACCTACAATCTTCCAATTACGAGTTCGGTGCTTTACCGACCACCCAACCGCGGCTCCGGAAGTTTTAAAAAATACAGTAGGTAATGCTATTAGTCATTCTATGAACAATTTTCCCCATTGAGTTACGTAGGATTTGGTGATCGGAAACGGAAAAATTGTAAGAGGAAGTAGGAGTTTTCTTAGGGCTAACAAAAGAAGCGTTTTTGGTCCACTGTCCTGTTCTATTAACGATTTCTTTTCTTCCACTTCGATCTTTTTACTTTCCGAACAGTGAGGAAAGTATTGTAATCATGTCAAAAATCCGAATTCGAGATTTTGATGTTTCTATACGTTTTGAGGTCCCCTGAGTCCGTTTTCACTATTTTTACGATGATGTATGTATGTGTGTGTGTATGTGTGTATGTGTGTATGTGTGTATGTTTGTGAACACGCTAGCGTCTAAAGGCTTTGTTCGATTAACCTGAAAGTTGGTACGTATATTGTAAGTCACCATAGTACGAACCCTATAGATTTTGGTGAATCTAGCACTTATATTTTTTTTTACAGGGACACAAAGAAAAATTCTTTATCATTATGGCCTATGGGACCAAAATCTTAAAAGTGCGATAGCATCTAAACGCCTTATTCAATTGAGCAAAAATTTTATACCCATATTATAGGTCACAGATACTCAATCTGTATAGATTTTGGAGAATCTAGCACTTATAGTTTTTTTACAGGGACACAAAGAAAAATTCTTTATCATTAAGGCCAATGGGGCCAAATTTTTAAAAGTGTGATAGCGTCTAAACGCCTTATTAATCTGAGCAAAAAAATTGTACACATGTTATAGGTCGCATTTGCACCAACTGTATAGATTTTGGTGAATCTAGCACTACAGTTTTTTTACAGGGATACAAAGAAATATTCTTTATCATTATGGCCTATGAGACCAAATTTTTAAAAGTGCGATAGCATCTAAACGCCTTATTCAATTGAGCTGAAAATTTGTATGAATATTATAGGTCGCATTTGCACCAACTGTATAGATTTTGGTGAATCTAGCACTACAGTTTTTTTACAGGGATACAAAGAAATATTCTTTATCATTATGGCCTATGAGACCAAATTTTTAAAAGTGCGATAGCATCTAAACGTCTTATTCAATTGAGCTGAAAATTTGTATGAATATTATAAATCACTGTTGCACTAACTATAAGCATTTTGGTGAATCTAGCATCTATAGATTTTTACAGGGACAAAACGAAAAATTCTTTATCCTTATGATCTAAGGGCTCAAAGTTCAGTAGCGTTAAATAAAACCTCGTGTGATATATGGAGAAAAAAACACTCTATTATGGTTTTCTCTCTTTTGTTTGTTTAGCAATTCCTCTTTCTTTATTTTATCTACAAAACTGTTAGTTACTCAATGTTCGGAAAGTCGAGTGGAGTCACTCCAGATTTTTTTTTTTTTTTTTTTTTCAAATATGATTTAGGATCAGCACATCACTTCTATTTTCGAACGTTACATTTGCCATATATTAAATAGGAGAAGGTTTTAAGTAATAAAATTGTAAAACTTCTTAAAAAAAAAAGAAAGAAAGAAAGATTTATTTATTTTATTTTTATTTTTTTTTTTCAATTCCTAAAAATCTAAAGAAGTGTCTCTTTTATGTCCAATTCTTGTCCAAATTTCAACATAGTTTATTTTCCTAACACATACTATGTAAGAAAATTATTGTAATCATGACCAAAAATAAATAAATAAATAAATAAATAAATCCAACTCTGAAAGTTTGGTGTATTTACAGAATAGATTGGCAATATCCTGAATTAATTTTGACTATTTTTGCGGTGATGTATATATATATATATATATGTGTGTGCATATGAATGTGTGTATGAATGTGAGTGAATACGATAGAATTTAAACGCTTAATTTGACTGAACTCTAGTTCTGTTAATATGTTCTAGGTCGCTGTCGCACAAACTATGTAGATTTTTCCCGAGTGCACGACTTATTAAACAGGGACACAAGTAACAATCCTTATTCCTTTACGGCCTATATATAGACTGAAATTATTTAAACCTAGCCTCCAAACCTTACATTTAATTGATATCATATAGGGTAGGCATGTTATAAGTGACCGTCGTAAGAAAGAAATTTTCATGAGTGTAGAAATGTATTTTTACAGAGATACAAAGTGGAGTTATTGTATATTATGGTCTATGGACTCAATTATTTTTTAAGTTCATTTTAGTAATGTCAAATTAATTAAAAGGAATACAGTAACCGCCGCTTAATAAAATCGCTGGTTAATAAAATCAGCCGCTTAATCTGATCAAATCGCCAGGATCGGAATCAAATCAATACAAACTACTTTTAAAGCCTCCGCTTAATAAAATCATCATCGCCGGTTAATAAACTCAAAAATATCTTCTCAGCAGCCAAAAATATCATTTGTGCACACTAATTTTTTTTTTTTTAATTTACATTGTGATTTTTTTTTTAATAGAAAAAGAAATTAAAGCTCAACAATTCCTCCGTTATTGCTCATTGTTCAAGATTTATATTTGCAGCACAGTTACAAATTAAATACGCCCCGCAACTTATCTCCATAACAATTTCAAGGAACGTATTTTTCAAAGCGCAGTAATAAAATACAAAGTTGATTTGAAATGATTTTTTTTTTGTCTAATTATTAGAAGATAACTTCTAGTTCTTATTTTGAAATTACTATCATTCATGAGGTTTAAACGTAAAGAGTTTAAATTTATAAGAACAGCGTGAACTTTTGGTAAAGTAATGACGATTTTCCTCTAACGAAAGTGCACGGGAACTTGCAATGCGTTTAATTTACTTATATCGAAGAAACAACTAGTTAATTATCTACCAAAAGTTAATTAATATTGTTTACTAATTATATTATTTGTTACTTTTTGAAGTTTCTTTCGAAATTCAGGGAAGTAATACCTTTTCTTTAAGGGCAGGAACGTTCGCCGGATATAAAAATCAGCCGCTTAGTAAAATCACTTTGGTTCAGAACGAATGTGATTTTAATAAGCGGCGGGAACTGTATATGCATAGATTTGCTAAAATATGAGTGTTATGTTAAATGATGTGCGTACATATAATTCTTTTAC
Source organism: Salticus scenicus (assembly GCA_963930645.1). NCBI lineage: Eukaryota > Metazoa > Arthropoda > Arachnida > Araneae > Salticidae > Salticus > Salticus scenicus. The sequence goes on from OZ005658.1 coordinate 15,556,058, forward strand.
AAGAAAGCACGGGAAAAAAAAAATAATAAGAAGAAGAATACACATATCACATTTTACGGTGGCTAATTATCTATTGTGTGATAAATTATTTAAAAGACAAGGAAATTAATATATGTTTTAGAATTTTGTTACAGCAGTGTTGTTACAAGAAATTCCATTCCACAAAGACATTCTACAAGTATTTGGGGGGAAATATCAAATTCCCTATTATAGTTTCCATTTTGTTTATTTAATTAACTTATTCTTTAATTTAAATTCATTTAACCCTTTGTGGCGCAAGACAATTCGGATCATTTAAATTATACTGCCACCGAAATTCATGAAAGAAATTTCAAATTTTAAGGTTAAAAAAACCGGCCGTTTCTGTTATGTTATAAACGTAGATTTTTGCTAAAAAATTTCCGGGATGAATTTTTTCAGCTGGATCTTAAATTTTGCGTCCTCGCAGCGAGGACAGCGAGCGTTAAGGGGTTAAAAGACCTTTAATAACTAAATATTCAGAAAGTCGACTACTCCACACTGAGAAAAAAAAATATATACCGCGTTTCTCTAGAATGAATAAGTGGCCCTTTTCTAGATTCCTTAAATAGAAATGTAGATAGCTGCCAACATTTTTAACTTTTAAATCAGAATTGACACCAGTATTTTTAAATGGAAATAAGTTATGTATTATTTCGATGATTAGTATTACCGAAAACAGCTATAAAAATTTTCCGGTTTGAAGTCTCCCGCCAAAAACAGTAGACTGGGCACCTATGCAAAATGTTCAAGAATTTCTAGTTTATACATTTCTAGAGGGTGAAACAATATTCTGAATATTTTGAATCTTTTGTATTGGGGGAAATTCTCGCTTGATTTTCTAGAATTGGGTCACAAACCAAGATAACAGTTGCTGAAACTCGCCTCTTGTAGTCGCATTTATTTGCAAAGATTTTTAAATAACTTTGCCCTCGATAATATAGGCAAACGCTCTATTTCATAAGGGCTTCTAGAAATAGCTTTCCAAGGGGACTAGAATTTATAAGGATGACATGGAACTATTTTTTCTAGAGCCACAATTTAGATTCTAGATGTCAGTTACTGAAATTTTTCGCAGTGCAGAATCCATTTTTTTTTTTTTTTTTTTTTTTTTATTTAATGCAAACAAGACCATTAAAATAGACAATTAAAAATGAAAACAACAATATACATATTTTTTCTTTTTATTCGGTTGGATGGTTGGGTTTAACGTCGCACTAGTGCAGCGCAGATGGGCAATTGGCGACGGTCTGGGACACACCCCTAGAGGTGGTCCGGAGACATGCCATCACAATTTTGATCCTCCACGGAAGAGATGGCTCTCCCGCTTCGGTGACCCCCAGAGGTATAATTTTTCATGGGAACATGGAGGACATTGCGGCCACGACAGATTTTACGTGCAACAGCCACCGTTAGTGTACACGACGGTCTTTGACCGGCTCGAGTACCAAACCCGCAACCTTTCAATTACGAGGCCGGCGCTCTACCGACTGGGCTACCGCGGCCCTTCTTTTTATTCGGAGAGGGATTTTTCACTAAACTCTCAACTCCGTTCGATTACCTGTTACATATCATATTATGATTATACCGATGGTTGGTTTTATCTTTTTATCTGAATCCTTTCAAACATTCGGAACTAAACGGAATATCGTTCCAATTTTTTCGATAATAGCGGCTTGTTTCAAAATTAAAAAAGAGAAAAAAAAAAAGAGATTGACGAACGGCAGGGAGTCAATTCTTTTAGCTCGATCCATGTGAGCCTGAGGGATGTTTTCTCGTTCATCCGTCAGAGAGAAACGAAAGATGTGCTCTGTTAATTTGTTTAAAATCCTCCTCGCATGGATCGGTTGGTTTGTCAGCGATAGATACGTTACGTTCAGATCTCCTGTTTAGCTGATGGGAAACTGATAAAACAGAGGCCGACTCTTTTAGTACTTAGATCTGTTTTCTGAAACGGATGCGCCAGCGTATTGTTCGAGTGTAAAAGTGGAGTGAAGATTCACACCTTTGTAAGAAGACAGTGATATGTAATTATGTTTAAAAATGTAGGACTGATGTTAAATGCCCCTTCTTTCTACTGGGTAAAAAAAAAAAAAAAAAAAAAAAAAAAGGAAAAGAAAAGGAAGAAAAGAAATCACAAAACTTTCTTCTATATTTTCCTATAAGAATTCGCTCAGTACAAATAATTTATTAAATTATTATTTATTAATATTTATTAATCTTTCATGATGAATACATACGATTTTCATCTCAGAGAAGTAAAATTTTAAATAAACAAAGTCAGCCAATTTTATGCTCTATAAAATGTCACTTTAAAACATAGGGTGAGTGCACCAGTGATTAACACTTTTAGAGCAATCTCTGATGTTTTTTATGTTCTAGTCACCAGAAAATATTTTTAGAAATCTTAAGTTAATACATATGGCATGAAAGACATTCAGAATCACATATACAATGTAAAAATATTTACGTTTCATAACAAATATTTTTTTTATGAATTTTTATTTGACACCCACTCAATGTTCCAGTAATTGACACTGCCAGTTTTTCCTTTTATTAGTAATTTGCACCCCATGTTCCAGTGTTTGACATTGCTAGTTATTCATTTTACCAGTTATTAGCACCCTATACTCCAGTGTTTGGCATAAAATGTTAAAATTCTTATATATAAATTATATAATTTTATGATTTTTCTTATTTATTAATTATTTCGGAATAGATGTCATTTACTGGAGCATGCCAATTACTGTAGCACCTACCCTACGTGTTTTTTTTTTTTTTTTTTTTTTTTTTTTTTTGTCTTTTTTAATGACAAAAAAAAATGATAGCATTATTTTGAATTATCACATATCGGTGGTTCAGTCATTCGTTTTAAAGGTATTGACGAGTTCTTTACAAAGACATCCATATTGAAAATTTTCTCTTCTCGGGGGAGGGATTGGGGGGTGGGGAGCGATGCTGATACATAAAACCCGTTCAATCGCCTCCTCAATCTTCAAGGAGAATCGGCATATATTTGGGGAGGGGCGGATAAACAGCAAAAATATGCAAAAAAATACAGAAAATGACATGTATTCTACTGCTAAAATAATTGGCATAAAAATGATTTTTAAACAAAACCTATATATTTTTTTAAGCTACAATAATAATAATAACAGTAAAATTAAATGCATAAAACTCATGCTTAACCGGCATTCAACTAATTGGAAAAATTCGGAAAACTTTTTTCTCATTCCAGTAAACTGTTTCAAATATTTGTCGCTGTTTTAACAAGCTTACAGTTTCCATTTTCAAATAACCGATTTAATAGACCGTATTTTAGTGAAGATAAGCCATGGGCTATCTTAAAAAAAATATTGATTTTTGGAGACTGCGGCTTATCTATCAGTGCGGGCTATCTAATGATAATGCCAAATTCCGTCGTCCATACTTCTTGGAATAGTCGATCTTCCCCGAAAACGGAAGTTTAGTATTCGAGTTTCTCGAGCACTGATTCACATTTATAATCTCTTATTTATTAACTAATAATCTCTAATTTTGACTAATTTGCATATACATCTGGAGTTCGCCATCTTGTTCCCTTGTTTTTGATTTTTTGCATCGTATTTGTATACTAGGTTTAATTTTTGTTTTAATTTTTTTTTTAATACAGTGCCTTTTAAAATAATTTATTAATTTTATATATAATTAATAATTTTTATGACTTTGTATATATGCCCGAATTCCACCATCTTGTTCCCGTGTTCCTCACATTGGTTGCATTACGTCTGCATACTGGTATAGTTTTATTTTATATTCTTTATACCTAATTATTTTTTAAATAATTTATTATTTTCATTTATAATTAATAATTTACTACTATTATTAACTTGCGTAAATGTCAGAAAACTGATATCTTTTTCCCTTATTTACTTGTCACATCATCGTAACAATGCTTGCATAAGCCGCGGCTTACCTTCCGGTGCGGTTTATCTAAGAGCAATTTTTTTCCCCGCAACATTTTAATAAGCTGTGGCTTATCTAACAGTGCGGCTTATATACACTAAATTACGGTAATAAAATCAATGTATATATCTGCAGTGTTATAAAAGAAATAACTTAAACTGTCACCTATTTCGATACCGTCTACCACTGAGCATAAAAGGCCTATTTATCCCGTACTTTCAGAAGAAAGGAAATTCGTGTCAAAAGTAGAAGAGGCATTCAATCAAGGCAAGGCGATATTCCGGTATTTTACAGTACACCCCCCCCCCCAGTTGACTATTACTATTATGAATCATTCTTTTTTATTTCATACTGATTCGTTAAAAAAAAAAATAATTTGGTGTTACTTTGAACCAAAACTTGGTAACTGCTGAAGTAGCTGCAACTACCCGATGGTTTAACTTTTTACCATGATTTGGTAATGTTATGTTCAACCAAATATTGGTATTAGGTTTAAAATAATAATAATAAAAAAAAAAAAAATCAAAATTCGTCCGAGACGTGGATTGAACTGAAGACCTTGTCTCAACTCAAACACTCTGGCGCAGTATTGCCAAACTTTGTGACATTTTTATTCAACAGTCATCAATAACTTTGAGAAGTGATACTTGATATATATAACAGACAATTTTCATTCCGCATTCGTTCATTACGCATATGAAATCTCACTTTTCAAAATTATTGATGACTGTTGAATAAAAATGTCACAAAGACTGGAAACACTGCTCTGGCACTGAGCTACGCTTTCTTTTCCGGTAATTATGTGTGTTTCGTTGATTTTGATAAAAGGGTCTAAATTTTCTAGGGTGTTATCTTGGCCCTTGGGTTAGTTGTTGCACAAAATTTGTACTTTACCCTATGTTTTCGACCACGCTTTTTAATTTAAGCTTGGTTTGGTTTCAGTAAGAAATTTACTGATTCCTACTTCCCTTGTGAGTGGATGTAGGGTAGTTTCAAGTTTTGGTGAAACCTAAATTTAATCGCAAGAAGTAGAAAACTTAAAAGTGAGGTTGAACCACATTATGGTGTTGCTTATAACTTTACTTACTATAGTGGTTTAAGTTTGAACTGAAAATTTTAACAGTGATTTATTTTTGATTGGGCGTTTGTAAAATCCATATGTATTAAAAATTAGAGAGGAATTGCTGAAAGGGTCAAAATTTTTTTTGTTGTTGAATGAGAAGTAATAAAATTAAATAAACATTTTTATTTTTGTTAAAAAAGCACAACTCTACGAACTGTTAAAAAGAAATTGCAGAAAATATAGAAAAAAAAAAAAAAAAAAATGTGAAATTGTCACTTTCTGCATCAGAGTAAAAACCTGTAATTATATTGGGAAAGAAGAATCTGTAGACATTCTTGGGTGAGAAAATTGTCTGCTTTAGAAGGCAGAAATCGGGCGGAACTAAATGAGGTTCAACCGCGCAATGTTTTTGACTCGCTCTGGGTGCAACAGATAATTACATTTTTTTCTTTTTCTTTCTTTCCCCTTCTGTCGCGTACCCTTTAATTGCAAAAGTATATATATATAAAAAAAAAGTTTAAAATATTTTTTTACCGTTATTTGAGAGAATGTTAAATGTATAAGCAATAAAAATTACTCTTATCACATGATCACGATGATTAATAAGGATTTAATTAGGTGGTATATTAAAGTACCGTTGTTATACATAAAAATCGAAACACGATTAGGACTTAAATTTAAGATTAGCAATATATATATATATATATAAATGATAGATAACGTAATAAAATTTAATCTTAAAATTTAGCAATTAATAGAACTAAAACAATAACAACACACAAAAGTATAGAACTGAATTTAACTCAGAGGAAAGACTGACACAAAATTTTTGCGATTTAGATTAAGAACCAATAAGAGACAATAATAACTTAAAATACTTACGCCGACATGAATGATAATAAAAAAGGACCATTAAACTAATGACAGAGAAAACAAATAATTAACCACAGAAATAATTGGATAAAAATGCTTAAAATTAGAAGTATATTCATCAGGGGGCGAGTACTTCATAAAGCTGTGAACGCTGCATCGATTTCGTAATATATATGTACATTTTCCTTTCATCTTTATATATGCATATACTATATATTAAGAGTGATATTATTAGAGTGATATATAAATTAATTATTAACAGTTGATTATCACGAAAAATGGCTGCCATAGTCATAAATAGCGACAAAACGTTACAAAATCCTTTCTTGAACTTTAATGTCCTTATAGAAAGTCTAGTGCTATGTGGTGAGATTCAACATATACAGGGTGAAGGGAGGTAAGTGCAACCTTGGCTTATAACTCAGCTGAGATCTAATTGTCACCATACCTGTTTGTTTCAACATTTATTTGTTATATTTAGCCTTGGGAAACCAAATGTAATATGAGTCATTGATTTAGAAGTTTAAAACATTTCTCACATGTCTTTCTCCGTCAGAGTGTTCATCTCAAAGTTCGAAGATTTGCCATTTTTGTATTTGCGGATTAAATGTCACATTTTTTGGCTAGGGAACTAAAATTACGATAGTCATACTATAGCAGTTTAAAGTGTGCCATAGAGTGCAATATACCTGAAATTTTCTAGTACATTTTAAACAACAGTTGAAAACAATTTTATTTGACAAAAAGTTTTACGAAAGAATGTGCTACCACCTTCTCAACATCTTGTCCCTGTTTGATAATTGCAACAACATTCAAATAATTAAGGCTTTTTAAGTCCTTTTTAAGGCTAAAATATTTACGTCTTTTCTTAATTTTTTTAATTTATTTCAAATGATTCAAAAAATTGGTGCCTACATTGCTATCTGAAACTTGTAGGACTAATCATAGTAGCAAAACTAAATTCAAAACTGGTGTACAATCAATATTGAAACTTCAAAACTTCTTCACACACCATAAAATTTAAGCCAGCACAACCGGTTTCGAAAGGACGAGGCCTTTCATCTTCAGGTGCAAAAACACATGCTACTGCCTTGGAAGCAAAAGCAAGACTGAAAGCAGGGTGAAAACCAGAGAGGGAGGAGCAACACAACTAACCAATAATAAGCAACCAGCAAGGTCAATCAGAGAGGGATATAACCAATCAAACAGAAAAACAAAACAAAAAGCAAACAAACAAACAAAAAAAAAAAAAAGTGAGAGAGAGAAGGAATAATTTATTTATTTATTTATTTTATTATTTTTTATTGTATTTTTAATTATATATATTATTTTATTTTATTTTATCTATTTTATTTTATTATTATTTATATATTAATATTTAATTATTATTATTATTGTTATTATTTTAATCAGTTTTGTTCCATTTTTATTTATATTGTTGTTATTAATATATTAAGGAAACTATTTAATTGAACTAAACAAATTTTTCCAATCTGTAGACAGCAAAGTGGAATCAGTTTTTTCATTGACAGTTTTATCACGATTAAGGTAAATAGATAAATTTTACGAAAAAAAAAAAAAAAAAAACAGTTCAGCAACGCGTTTGACGTAAAAGATAATTTTGGCACGCTGAAAATTAAAACTATGATCAAATTTCCAGTTATGCTTCGCGGTTGAAGATTTAGATAGTTCGTGTTTAATAACATACCGAGAATGTTCTTGTAAACGGCATTCAAGATTTCTTTTTGTTTGACCAATGTAAGATAAATCGCAACTATTACAAGGGACATTGTAAATACCCCACTTTTTATGTTCAGGAACAGGGGTTTTAGTTGAAGGAAATTGAAATTTATTGACAGGTTTAAAAATAACATGAAAATTAAAATGTTTCAAAACTTTGGCTAATTTAAAACTTAAGGGAGGATAAAAATGGGTTTAAAACATAAGGGGGGCTAATTTAAAACATAAAAGGGGGATAAGGGGATACTTTTAGTCTTGCTTTTGCCTCCAAGGCAGCAGCACGTGTTTTTGCACCTGAAGAAGAAAGGCCTCGTCTTTTAGAAACCGGTTGTGCTGGCTTAAATTTTATGATGTTTGAAGAAGTTTTGAAGTTTTAATATTAATTATAGTAGCCCTGTATATTGGATAATAAACATTTCTCTCTCTCTCTCCCTTTATATATATATATATATATATATATATAAGTTATAAATTTTATACATACCAAACAATGCACGTAAACTTAGCACAGCCAATAAAAAAAGCATGATAGAACTTGAAATTCACTTCAAGCTTTTTCCAAACACAGCATTGTCACACCGTTGTTCTGTGCTCAAAGCTTGAAGACGGAAAGTTCGATACCAAGTCACGCTTGTCCACATAGCCGTTCGGAATTTTCTGCGATTTTTCTCCGAAAGTCGCGTAAATACGGGTTAGGACCCTTTAGAAGGATCCTCCAATTCCACCCGTAGACCGAGGACCCTAGCGTAGTTAATAGGTCTTAACTCCCACAACTAACCAACCAAACACAGCATTATAATCAAATTTTTCTGTGTAAACAAATGATAAAAATATTTTTCATACCATGTTCTACGCGAAACATACTTTTACGCGTATGATGAAATTATGTCGATTTAATTTTGTTTAGTGCAGTCTAAAAGTGTAAAGCTATCAGAAATTTTACCTATATACGTAATGTGTTTGAATAGATTTTTCCTGTCCATGTACTGTACACGAACCATTATTCTACAGTCATTTGCAAAAGTTTAAGACCAGTAGCCGATTTTCAGTATTTTAACACATTGCATCATTTGCGCAGACTATTGCGTCATCGCATCTGCTGATTGCATCAGACGCATTCTACTGCTGTAAATAAAGGTGCCCGGCTCGTTTATCGCCAGTTGTTTATTGGATTTTTGTCGTAGACAGTGTTGTTGTGTAATTATTGTCATGGGTAAAAAACCTTCACTTAATGTTACATAAAGGTCAGAAATATTGACCCTGAATAAAATTGGATTTTCTGAACGTCAAATAAGTTCGAGGGTAAATGTGAGCAAGACAGCCGTGCATCAAGCTATTAGTAAATTTAAAATTTCGGGAAAATTTGTAGACTTTAAGAGAAGCGGTCGCCCTAGAAAAACGAGTGCACGTGATGATCATGTGATAAGGATGGTCGCACGAGATCCAAGAACATCCTGGAATACGATTAGACATTCTCTGGCTGCAAAAGACACCAATCAGTTTGAGTACTATTTCAAGACGTTTGGCCAAAGATTTTGGTTTACCATCCCATAAACCTGCAAGGAAACCTCGACTTACACCAAGTATGAAAAAGAGACGACTGTTAAGGTCCACACATTTTCCTGAAATTTTAAATTTACTAATAGCTTGATGCACAGCTGTCTTGCTCACATTTACCCTCGAACTTATTTGATGTTCAGAAAATCTAATTTTACACAGGGTCAATATTTCTGACCTTTTTGTAACACTAAATGAAGGTTTTTTACCCATTACAATAATTACACAACAGCACTGTCTACGACAAAATCCAACAAACAACTGGCGATAAACGTGCCGGGCACCTTTATTTACAGCAGTAGAATGCGTCTGATGCAATCAGCACATGAGATGACGCAATAGTCTGCGCAAATGATGCAATACTGAAAATCGGCTACTGGTCTTAAACTATTGTAAATAACTGTAATTTAAAAAAAAAAAAAAAAAAAAAAAAAAAAAAAATTCAAACGCATCCCTGTAAGATAAAGATATAGGATACCGAGTTTGATTTTTCTGCTTATAATTTTTCTTGAGTTATGCAAATAACAGTCTCATAGACTAATAGCTAAAAATCTGATTTTTCAATCTTGGTATTTAAAAACATGTAAATATAGCAGAAATTCAATTTCGAAAATTTGAATCCAATACTATACTTCTTTCTTTGCCATTATATTAGGTAGGAGAAAATAATAACTGTTTTCTGAGTTTGACTTTTCTGTGTTAACATTTATTACAATTTTATGCAATTCGGGGGAAATTTAATCTGTAAAGATATTTACAGACTCTTTTAAACATCGTATTAAATACACTGGCGATCAAAATTAAAGAAATAACTTCTTTTCCCATTTTCTTCTATTATTGCACATAAATTTTAAACAACGAAACATATGGACATAAAATTTGGATAGCATGTTTGTCATCATATCATTAATCGAATTTTATATAAATTTAGCATAAGAAACGATTTTTAAAGTAATAGTTATTTAATTTTTTTCAAAAGTAAGCTTTGGAAAAAATGGAAAATTTAAACAGGGTGGTAAGGATGCATTACAGATAGGAGAAGAAGCACAATAGAAAAGTGAATACAGGAAGAAAAATCTGGTTTTATTCTAACATATGCATGCATGTGCATCTTTACCTGTTTGTAATGCATCCTCATGACCATTTTTCACGACATTTTCTTTTCTAAAATTGTTGAAATTTTCCATTTTTTCCAAAGCTCACTTAAAATAATAATAATAATTATTATTATTATTAGTTTAAAAATTATTACTTGTGCTAAAGTTATACAGTTGAACCTCGAAAATCCGGACATCCAAAACCTGAAATCTCTAAAATCTGGACATTTTTCCGATTTTAGTTTTACTTTTAAAATAAGATTTTGTTGTACCTGTTCTACATTTCTTGTGAAATGCAGTTTAAAATACTTTTAGTTGAACACTAAATACAAAAATATAGTCATAATCTTACATATTTTTATACTACTTGATTGTTATTTATTTTTTTAAAAACAGGTAAGTTAGAAAAAAGGAAAAAACAAAAAAATTTCATTTGAGTGAAACATTTTTAAATTGCTGAAATATTTTTTAAAAATCAACATAGAAATTACTTTCTTTCTATAGTTTTATTTGAGTATATTTTTAATGAATATGTAAATAGTTTATTAGCTGTTATTCAACAGTTGTCTACATCATTTAATTTAATGTATTTATATTTCAATTCTAAATTCTAAATTATTTTAATGGACAAATTGTACACATGGGGGATTTGAACAAAATCCTATTTTTCTGGTAGTTTTAGGCCCATAAGTTTCAAAAAGTTGATTAAAAATGCAAAAAAAGTTCTCATTAATTTCAAAAATAACCAAAAATCACGTGACTTCAAAACGCTGCCTGACGTCACACTTTATGATGCTTCAATGTTTACATTTTGTTAGCCTCGTTAGCAAGCAGCAATTCGTTTTAACTTTCGTAATAATTATTAATCGTTTATGTGATTTCTGAGCAGCATTTCTTTTTCATCTTATAATCATATAATGTACTTATCATCATATTCCATTATCATTATTTTCAATTGTTTTCTTTTCAGGGCGGTTGTCCAATGTTTTCGTTTAATAGGATCCTGTGGAACGCTAAAGAATAGCTTTTGAGAAGCATTTAGCCGTTGTATTAAAGCAGAATGGTATACTACAATATTTATACTAGGATTTTTTAATGTCCGTCATTATTATAAAATACAAAACCTATTTCCCTGATTCAAGAAGCAAAGCAAAGCGCAAAATCGAATGTAAACAACGATTACTCCCGTTTGTTGTCATAAAGAGTGACGTCACGATATATTATACTGCGTTTTCTCGATAGAGTAAATAATGCAAGTTTAAAATTGTTATAAATCTGTAATTAGATTTCAAATAAAGAAAATGCATGTATTTATTTTCTTACCTTTTCATATTCTATTATATAAGAATAAAATCAGAAAACGTACAAATTACCCATTCTAAATTAAGTCTATTATATTTGTATTTTATAATTTAATTTGCCAATTTGATCGTCGTTTATTTTCGCTAGCATAAAAATTGCATTTTGTATGTTTTTATAATATCATAAAAAAAATAGTTTTTAATAAATATCTAAAATCTGGAATCGCCACAGTCCCGCAACGAAAGGTGAACGGAATGCAACGAAATTTGGTATATAGACTATACATACACGAGATGCGCTAACGGAATTTCGAAAAAAAAAAAAAAAATACATTTTAGTTTCAAAATGTTCATCAGAGGGCGCCTTTTCCGGAAAAACATTAAATTTAACATAATAAACGACCAAAACGGAATACAGAAACAATATTAACATTTATTGACTAGTTTCTGGCCACCTTGTCATCGCAAACGTTTGTCGTCTGCAAACGTTTTATACCCTAACCCGTTTTGCATAAAGCTTCCTCTTCTTCACAAGCATGCAAATCTCGACATTTTTTTCCCTAGAACTGACAGCTTTTCTCGGTTTCACATTTCATTACTCATAATTCTTGTTCTGGATTGTTAATATTGTTTCTGTATTCCATTTTGGTCGTTTATTGTGCTAAATTTAATGTTTTCCCGGAAAAAGCGTCCTCTGGTGGACATTTTGGAACTAAAACTGTTTTTTCGAAATTCCATGAGCGCCTCTCGTGTGTAATCTAATATATACCAAATTTCGTTGCATTTCATTCACCCGTTTGCGCTGTACTACACCCCGCGACAAAAAGATAGGAACAAAGGGTTTTTTAAAATTTTTCATAAAATAACATTATCTGAATTATGCTGATCATTTATTATTATCATAAAATAACACTATTCCCGGGCTAATTTTTTCTTTAAGACTAATTTAGAAAAGTTTTAAGACTAAAATTTTTCTAATTTAAGACTACACTCCGCGACAAAAAGATAGGAACAAAGGGTTCTTTTTTAAATTTTTCCTAAAATAACATTATCCAAATTGTGCTGATCATTTATTATCATAACAAAATATTATCATATATATATAAATTAAATATTCGAATCATATTCAAAATAATCATATTCAAAAATTAAAAAAAAAAAAAAAAAAAAAAAAAAAAAAACCTTTGTTCCTACCTTTTTGTCGCGGTGTGTAGTCTTAAATTAGAAAAATTTTAGTCTTAAAAGTTTTCTAAATGAGTCTTAAAACAAAAATGAGTCCGGGAATAGTGTTATTTTATGAAAATAATAAATGATAAGCACAATTTAGATAATGTTATTTTATGAAAAATTTAAAAAAAACCTTTGTTCCTATCTTTTTGTCGCGGAGTGTACTCTTAAATTAGAAAAATTTTAGTCTTAAATTTTTTCTAAATTAGTCTTAAAACAAAAATTAGTCCGGGAATAGTGTTATTTTATGATAATAATAAATGATAAGCACAAAGTAGATAATGTTATTTTATGAAAAATCAAAGAAAAAAACCCTTTGTACCTATCATTTTGTTGCGGGGTGTATGCTGTTTATAGGGGAAGTTTAATTACAATCACCCTGTATATCAGTTTCAAGGAATTCCATGATTATTTACGAAATTTAGAGCGCGGATAGACAGACAGACAAATGGAAGAGTCAAAAACACTATTCAATTTAGTCAGAAGGAAAATGTTAAAAATGAAAATGTGCAACAATTTGTAATAATGCGACAAAAAAAAAAAAAAAAAAAAAAAGTGTTGTATAACAGATTTAGTTTTTTTCTCTTTTCTAATTTTAACAAGATATATTACTTAAGTCCGAATGTAGCACATTTTTTTTCCTCATTCGAATCATTTCTTCACTTAAAATTTATTACGAAAGCGAAGATACAATAGTTGGATCACCATTGTTAGAGGATTTTAACGCGGAACTGAAAAAAAGAGAAGAGACTATCAATAAATTTTTCTGACACCCGTTTAAAAGTCTGCCATAAAAATCCACAAGATGTTTTACAACGTATCGGCAAAAACGAGGACACCAGACATAAATGTCTCGTAAAATTATTCCGAGGAGGAAAATTTCATTCATAAATTAAGCGTTAAAGAAGAAAGAATATGGTTCTTTTTTTCGTAACTGAAGATGTCAACTCGTGTCAAACAAGCAAAGGGGAAAGTTGTTAATAATTAAAACAAGTTAAAAACCTACATTAAAAACAGGTTGGTGTTTATGGGGAACATTGCAAAATGAATGGTTTCTTCTCACTGATATCTTCCGGATTCTAATTTCCGCGTGAATTTGTGACTTATTTTCTAGAGAATGTGAAGTTCAGAGAAGGCATAGTTGGATACTGTTTAGTTCTATATCATGTTCTGGTAAATATCCACTATAGGGCACACGTATTAGAGTTCTGAGATATAAATTTAGTGGACAACTCGACATAATTGCAGGCTAAAATGCCCAGCCCGTTAGGCTATTCCTCCTATGATTCAATATATCTATTTTATTATAATTTGCTCAATAATTTTATCAGGATTAGTTTTGTATTTTAATTTTCATGCAATCCTATACTATTTTAATGCAATAATTCCCGTAATAAATGTGTATGTGAAATATTGTCCTGTTATGCCATGTTAAGAAAAATCATAGTCATATTAATAATTGATCCTTTCGAATTTTTAGGTAAAACTAGTATGTTGTGGCCACCACATGACTTTCTTCTATATTTTCCTATACAAATTCACTCAGTAAAAATAATTTATTAAAATTGTTATTTGAAAAAAATATCTTCCATGATAATGCAGACGATTTCCATGTTAGAGAAGTAGTAAACCACTAAATATCCAAAAAAAAGGGCAATTTTATTGTCAATATTACATTAAAAAAAAAATAAAAAATTTTTGTTAAAAATGAAAAAAATCGATAACTTTATTTTAAATTATCGCAGATCGATGGTCCAACCATTCGTTTTAAAGGTATTGGCGAACTCTTTTGATAGATAACCCATCATGAAAATTTACTCCCCTCGAGATGGGGGGGGGGGAGGCTCCTACACATACAAAAAAATTTTCCCAGTTGACTATCTCTATTATAAATAATTCTTGCAAATTTCATAATGATTACTAAAAAATAATTCTCTTTATTCACATTTATACAAAATTTTGTCCTATACCACCATGTTAAAAATTTAGAAAAAGCGAGATGACAACGCAACCTGTAAGACAATTTTTATCAAAAGTTGATAGGCACTAATTTATGTCAAGGTGCAACTACATACCAATTTGTATGAAATTCTGTGCAGCAGTTCCTGAGATACAGTTGCCACAAAATTTTGTCACACACACACAGACAGATATTTTCTAAAAATTGTCAAATCGTGTTCTACAGCTCTCAAAACGTGTAAATGCATCAAATACCCGAGGTCAAAAATTTTTACGAATCAAATACTTTCTTCTATTGAATATAGAAGAAAGTAAAAATTTCTGAACTTAAAAGCTCTAGGTAAAAATATACATTTAATAGTTTTTAATGTAACTATTAAAATACATTAATATACTATTAATTAACGTTATTTGATTTACTAATCAACCCCCTCCCTACAGCAAACTAATTCCTCCTTGGATGATTTTGACCAAAAATGACTCCAACTTTTTCCTAAACCACTTGGATCCAAATGCACTATCAAAGCTGAAGTTAGAATCTTTGGGAGCTCAGAAATCCGCTTCGGAAACATTAATGAGGCATCTCACATATTTAGTAATTAACCATATTAGTCAATTACTGCAAAAAAAAAAAAAAAAAAAAAAACTATTTTTTTTTAGTTCCTCATCATACTATAGGTATGGGGAACTTGGGTAATTGTGAAAATTTTTGACCATGGCTTTTTTTTTTTTTTTTTTTTTTTTTTTTTTTAGATTTCATGAACGTAATTTGTAAAGAGCTTCTGGTCGTTACGTAATTCAGTACATATATGGAGAATTAGATAGTTAAACCAAAATTAAAAGAAAATATTTATCGGCTGGAAAGGAAAAAAGAAAAAGAAGCAAAACAAGAAGGAAAAGATATATTTTCTGAAGGAATAAAAACCATGTTTCACAAGTTGAAGCAGATGTTAACAATAGTCGTAAATTAAACATACGGTTAACCTACATAAAAATATTTCAATGGCTCTTTTTTTTTTCTTTAAGCTTATTTTAGCTTTGGGCTTTTTTTCACTTTTTACTGACTTCTATATACATAAGAAGACAGTATTATACTCGTAAAAATTATCGATCTCCGGTTTTTGGAAAGTTTACAACGCTTTCAGATGTCCTGAACACGATTTGGCTTTTTTTATAAAAATGTTTCTTTTTCTGTGTGTATTCAAAACTTTGTGAACACTGTATCTCACGAACTATTGGATGAAATTAGATCAAGGTTTATATTTGTTGGGAGCTGGATTTAAATTTGTGATGATTAGTGTTTCGTGAAAATCGTCCAGCAGGTGACGTTGCCATCCCGTTTTTTTCGTAATTTTTAATATAACAGTACGGGAAAAAAACTCACAAATATACATATATGCGTTGGTAAAACAGAGAAAAAGAAAAAAAAAACCTTTTCATTGAAAAGATGTAAGTTAGTTTTTGTATTACTGTAGTTTACATATTCGAAAATCGTATTTTGTATGAATGTTTCACATTAAAAAATTGATTTCCTAGTATAATATTTGATTATGAATTTTTTCCCCCAACCACTAATCTTTATCATCACATATATTTATTTCAGGCACAGGGGAGAGAAAAAAAAAAAACAGGCTTTGTAGGATTAAAAAATAATGAAATTTATTAAAAGTTCAGAAAAGAAAAATAAATAACGTACCGTAAAAATTGGAGTTGAATACAGAAGAGTAAGTGGTGTAGTGGTGATGTATGGATTAAGGGTAGGGAACACGAGGGTCTGAGGTCAGGGTGCGATGCCCTCCTTGGGGGTCTATTTAATAGATATTATATCGCATATATCTATAGTATCGCATATTTACGCGAGTTTTGGAGAAAACCACTGAAAACTTAAGCCGATGAATGTGGCATGGGTTCGACTCTTAGCATCCTGTCTACCAGCTACGATAACAGATATTCTCAACCACTGATGGTGTAAAAGAATAATAGGAACTTAAATATACTGATGAGTATTTTAAGTATTTTTATCCAATTATTTCTATGGTCATTTATTTGTTTTCTCTGTCATTAAGTTTAATGGTCCTTTTTTTATTATTATCATTCATGTCGGCGTAAGTAATTTAAATTGTTTTTGTCTCTTATTGGTTCTTAATCTGTATCACACCAGTGTCAGTCTTTCCTATTAGTTAAAATCAGTTCTATTATTTTGTGTTGGTATTGTTTTGTATGTACTAATTGCTAAATTTTAAGATTAAATTTTTACGATATCTATCATATATATATATATATATATATATATATATATCTGTACTGATAAGTATAAAGGATTTAAGTCCATATTCTTGATTTTTCAGGAGACGAAAAATAAAGTTAATCTAACTAAAATCTAATAAGAAGAATCGATTAGGAAAAAGGGATTAGGTTGATTTATACCCTTTATACCATTCAGTGATTGTCAATCTTCATTTAATAAAGGGAAAAATTGAAGTAAATATTTTATACTAAAGATTAATGCTAAATTTCTAACTTGAATCATTTTTTAGCAATGGATTTTCTCAAAGACTAAATGACATGGATTTAAATCCTTTATACCAATCGATAGAGAATTTTTTTCCGAGTCTGAGTCTGACTATGTACTTAACTCAAAATCGACCTTTTTGGACTTAAATCCTTTATACTTATCAGTACAGATATATATATATATATATATATATATATATATATATATATAGTTAAAAAAAAAAAAGAAATTGAAAATTGTTTCGATTGCAAGTAATTATGAACGACCTTGTATAGTACTGTTTTCACATTGCACTCGTACTTAACTTCCTACAGATAAAGAACCGTGCTCAACTTCTTTGACTCGAAACAACTGTTACGTGTTTTTACTGTCTATGGTGTTTGTCTACAAAATTCTTATACTTCTTTAAAATAAATATTATTTCAATTTTTAATCAAGTATTTTGAACATTTTTCTGTTTTCCAAAGTAGATTTAAGATTTTTTTGTAGTATTTTTCGTTCTTTTTAATTCTAACATTTGCTGAGCATGAAACTATTACGCACACATCCACAAATAGATATTATTAATAGCATTTTCTTACATTAATGACTTAACCTTAGTTAAACTTTCGAACTAATTCCATCTTTTCGCCATAGTTAAACAAGAACTAACACATCTCTAATTTCTTCCACACAAAATGCAAGAACTTTTTCCTAAACTATTTAAATTATCTTAATTGCGAGAGAGAGATTAACTTTTTAGAAAAAGAAAAAATCACCATAATTTTAACAATAATCGTCGACAAACTGTGCATTCAAAAGGGAAAAAAAAATAATTCTACTTTTTTACTTTTTAGTCAATTTGTTTCTTATTATAGTCATTTTTCTGGGAGCGCATGACGTGAGTATAGGGATTCACTGTCCATAGAGTTAGTTGTAGAGCTTCCCTGGACCTTCTAACCAGCGCAACCTTTCGTTCAGGTAAAAAAAATGACAGAATTGGGAGGGGAGGGTGAGAACCAAAACCTTGTTGATTTTATCAGGAAGCAAGTGGACTAGAGCACGATTAGCTTTTAAAAGCTTACTGGATTGGTAAAATAGAAGGGTATTAAGTTTATTTTTTGTGATCTATATGTATTTTTTTTTTTTCCATTAGATAAGCAATTTCGTGTTAGGTTGCGTGTACTTTATTTGTTTCAAATTTGTTATAAAATAAAAAATATTATATTAAAAAAAAATTGCACTATATCGCATATGAAGCTAAAAATTATCCGAAAAGCTCACAAATAACATAAAAAAAAAAAAAAAAAAAGTTATTCCTCTTTCCACTATCATTTGTAAATAATTCAAATAATTTCGTATACTTGATATTTTTCAGTGCTTTAGTTCCTCATTATATTACTGTCGACAGCAAAATTATTCGAGCGCTAGCAATGATTCCTATGTAAAAAAAGTACACTTTATACAGTTTTGTTAAATAAATCCATGTCAAGTCATGCTCTTAGTCAGTCTAAGAACATGATTCGACAAGGATTATTTAACAAAACAGTATAAAGTGTACTTTTTTTTACATAGGAATTACTGTTAGCGCTCGAATAATTTTGCTGCCGATTGAAAATGTGGAAAACTTGGGTAATCGTGAAAAGTTTTGACCGAAAGATTCAAAGATTTTTATTTTTATTTCTATTTATTTATTTATTTATTATTTTTACGTGTTTTGAGGTATGAGGAATCCGAAAATCACAAAATTGGTATGATGTCCTTCTATAGGGTGTCAGTATGTTAGTCTTATTAGCCTGCGTACGGTCAGCAGCAAACTTATTCGAGCGCTAGCGAAGATTCCTGTATAAAAAATGTACATTTAATGCTGCTTTGTTAAATAAATCCCTGTCAAATCATGTACTCAGACATGATTCGACAAGGATTTATTAACAACACTGTATTAAGTGTAATTTTTTTACATAGGAATTTTTGCTAGTGTTCGGAGACTTTTGTTACCGACTGTACGTGTCCATAATTTTTTCCTAGTTACCTATTACTAATAGAAATTAGTTTATATATATATATATATATTATAATGATTCGTTTAAAGTAGTTTTCATCGTGTACATTTACAGTAAATTTTGTCTTATACCGCCATGTTAAAAATTTTGACATAACGAGATGCCCCTGTTAGGCAGTTTTCATTGAAAATTGATAAGCACTCATTTATATCAAAATGCAACTAGATATCAATTGGTATGAGATCATGAGCAACAGTCTTGGGGTGTACAGTCGGTAACAAAAGTGTCCGAACACTAGCAAAAATTCCTATGTAAAAAAAGTACACTTCATACGGTTCTGTTAAATAAATCCTTATCGAATCATGTTCTTAGACTGACTAAGAAGAGGATTCGACAAGGATTTATTTAACTAAACCGTATGAAGTGTACTTTTTTTACATAGGAATTTTTTCTAGTGTTCGGACACTTTTGTTACCGACTGTAGTTGCCACAAAGCTTTTGTCCCACACACAGACAGACAGACATTTTCTAAAAATGGTCAAATCGTGTTCTGAAACTCTCAAAACATAAATGCAAAACCGGAAGACAAAAATTTTATGAATCCGTTCTTCTAATGAATATAGAAGGGAGTAAAAATACGTTCGGTAATGAGTGATTGTAGAAACAAATTGTCCCATAAGGAAAAAGGGTTTTGGTTGTCGGCCAAATTAGATATTGTCCGCTATTAATAACGAACTTTAAACGATTCGTCAGACTAACTGAACAAAGAATAACGATTTATTTAGAATTAGATAGAACAAGTACATTGATAATTTATTGAGTAATTAAATTTAAGAAATTTATTTTCACGAAAAACATTGAGAGAAGGAAGTTGTGATTGTGTGGGATAAGGCCGATTGACTATGCTCGGTTTCTAAGACTGAGCGGAATTTCTTCAGTAGGGGTCTTACTAAGGGGTCGTAGACTGTATCGATGCGAGTATCGGAGAAAACCACGGAAGATTCAAAACGGCTAGGCTGACAAGCGTTAATTGAGGTCGAATCTGACACCCCCTGTCTTCCAACTTTCAACGCCGAACTTCCCGTCCTCTGGTGGGGCTAAAAGAAAGAGGACTTTAAATATGACGGAATTTTTACGATGCAGTTTCAGGTGGGTGCTGCACCCTGCACGTCCTTTGGTTGAAGAAATAGCACCCTTCTTCTCCCTTATTAAATAAATAAATAAATAAATAAATAAAAGCTTTAATGTAGGACTCCTTTGGCGAAATTTGAAATTTCGCCCTGAAGTAACTGGGACGTTTCTCGCAAAGGTCAATTATGATACAAGCATTTTAATTTATTAAAAACAATTTACAACAAAAAGTTACTATATCAATGGCATCCTTAAATTAACAACTCAAATTCAAACTTAATTATCTTGTTTCTTTTTTTCATTTCATTTTGCACGCACGCTTTTTATTTTCTAATATAAAATTATTAAAAAAAAAAAAAAAAAACTTTTTCGATAGTGTTTATTTCGATACTGATTACTATTAATTTTATTTTTCTTGAAAAAAAAAAAAAAAAAAAAATGATTTTAATGAAATTTTTGCAAAAGCAGAATTTAGTTTAGTACGGAGAACTATTATTATTTTTTTCTTTTTTAATTATAACATCGCTTTCAAATTATTCAATTATATTTTCGATAAATTTTCGATTTCGACAAATGTAGAAGTATTGTAAAAATCTGCAGATTGAGACTAATAGTCCTCAGTCCTAAAAAAAAAAGAAAAAGAAAAAAAAAAAATGCATTCTAGGAGCACAAATTTAGGAGAAAACAGCCCACAAACTTAAAAATAATGGTATACTGAAGACAAAGATAAACATAATAAGTAAAACTACCATGTATGATCATCAACATTTATTTATTTATTAGCAACAAGAAAAAGTAAAAGAAAGTGAAAAAAAAAAAAAAAAAAAAAAAATATTCGTTATAGGCATGCTTATAACAGAAGAAGTAATTTTATATAAAAATCCAGAAACTCAAACGCGTATTTAATTATTTTTAAGAACAAAACCAGCACAAAAACAAAAATCTACCATGGAAAGAAATAAAAAGTAAACAATACTCATATTAAACAAAAAAGAAAACAATAATAAACCCATCACAATGCATCATTTCCCTTATTTAAAATTGTGGGGTCATTTCCTCCGAAACCACCCGTTTCAACATCTAATTCTTCATCATCTTTTATTGTCGGGCCATGTGCAGGAACCATGGTCGTACGCATGTCGTAAGATCCCAACAATAGCGATGCTCAATTAATTCCAAAGGTTACTTTTGTCATTTAGACACGCACTTTCACTTATTAAGAGAGAAAACGAACAAAAAATGGCCGACATTAAAATAAAGCACACGTTTTGTTCGCCAAAAAGCAATTAGCACGCGTTTCCCTGCTAGATGATTCATGTTGATGTCTGTCTTGGAACAGAATTAAATATTTTTTTTTCCTTTAATAATTCGGGGCGCGGTAGCCCAGTCGGTAGAGCGCCGGCCTCGTAATTGGAAGATTGCGGGTTCGGTACTCGAGCCGGCCAAAGACCGCCGTGTACACTAATGGTGGCTGGTGCACGTAAAATCTGTCGTGGCCGCAATGTCCTCCATGTTCCCATCAAAAATCATACCTCTGGGGGGTCACCGAAGCGGAAGAGCCATATCTTCCGTGGAGGATCAAAATTGCGATGGCATGTCTCCGGACCACCTCTAAGGGTGAGTCCCAGACCGTCGCCAATTGCCCATCTGCGCAGCACTAGTGCGACGTAAAACCCAACCAATCAACCTTGCTTTAATAATTCTTTTCTATACGTCATAAATACATATAAAAAGGAAAGATTTATCCTTGAAAACTTTTAATTTAGTACCCGAGACCTACATGTTTAACTATTGCACATAAAATCCGCCGTGGCCACAGTGTCCTACACGTTCCCATCCAAATTATACCTCTGAGGATCACCTTAGCGGAGGAGCCATCCCCTCCATGGAAGATAAATTTGTGATGATTTGTATCCAGACCATCCTTAGGGGTGTGTCCCAGACCGTCGCCAGTTACCCATGGCACAGTACAGTCGGTAACAAAAGTGTCCGAACACTAACAAAAATTCCTATGTAAAAAAAGTACACTTCATACGGTTTAGTTAAATAAATCCTTATCGAATCATGTTCCTACACTGACTAAGAACAGGATTCGATAAGGATTTATTTAACAAAACCGTATGAAGTGTACATTTTTAACATAGGAATTTTTGCTAGTGTTCGGACACTTTTGTTGTCGACTGTACTAGTGAGACGTTAAACCCAAATAACCTACATGTTTAATGTTATAATGAATGTTATTGGCGATTCGTATAGAACAAGAGTCTGCAAGCATTTCACCAAAATGCAGTAACATTAAAAATTTAAATAATAAGAAAAATTTAAACAATTTTAGAAAATAAAATAAAATAAAAGATAAAGAGAAATGGTGAAAAGGGTGCTTAACAGATAGATGAAAATACATATGCCTCCAAATGTTAAATTTAAAACTCTGTTTTTTTCTACATTCACTTTTCTTTTACTTCAATAGCGGACATTTTGAAAAAAATATAATTATTGTTTTTTTAAACTGTGAACGTTGCCAGAATAATAAAAACATGATTAACACTTTCGCGACCACTGACGTAGATTCACGTCATTTGAAAATCTCTAACTCCACCAGTGGGCGTTTCTTCCGCAATTTGTATGTTATTTATTTTTCAAAAATATACCCAATATTCATATTTGTACTATCAATATACTATGGATTTAAAAGCTTTGATTAGAAAGAATATAACTATAAGGTATATCCATTTGTAATATCATAGCCTTCTAAACTAGATGCCTTCCGCGTGGCTTGGAAACTTGGTAACAGTTGAAGCGGTAGACAGCGCCACCTGGTACAGATTGTGTGTCTTTTTTATTCAACTGTCACCAATAATTTTAAGAAGTGATATATGATGCATATAATCGATGTTTCTTTGATTCTATACGCATTTTATGTATATCAAATCCCACTTAAAAATTTTTTTGGTGGCTGTTAAAAAAAAAAAAAAAAAAAAAAAAACGCGCAATCTGTACCAGGTGGTGCTGTCTACCGCTTGAACTGTTACCAAGTTTCCGAGCCACGCGGAAGGCATCTAATTTAGGAGGCTATGGTAATACAAATGTGAATACAGAAAATCTTGTTCTGAAATATTGTAACTAGAGAGAATAATGCCCATAGGTGGACCTTACTGTGAAAAAGACAAAAACATGCGGTCAAGAAAGTGTTAAATAATTTTATAACACACGCGCATCTCATCGAATTTTCATGTTCGTATGCATACTTTTTAAAAAGTTATTCACACACGCACACATACACACAAAAAAAAAAAGGAAAATGAATGCAGGAAAAATTGCCTTGTTTTAATCTAACATTTCAAGGCATGCGTACTTTCACATATCTATAATCCATCCTTTCCCTACTTGCCTACTTTTACACTTTTGGTCTACTGGAAAATTTTTATAGAAATTTTTATTTTATTTAATCAGTGAAAACTTTTGCAAAATTATATAATATGTAAACACCCTTGCTTATTTAGTTTTTTTTTTTTTTTTTTTTTTTTTTTTGATATACCGTAATTTAGTGAAGATAAACCGCGGGCTATCTAATGATAATTCCAAATTCCGTCGTCCATACTTCTTGGAACAGTGGATCTTCCCCAAAAACGGAAGTTTAGTATTCGAGTTTCTCGAGCACTGATTCACGCTTATCATCTCTTATATATTAACTAATAATCTCTTATTTTGATTGATTTGCTTATACGTCTGGAGTTCGCCATCTTGTTCCCTTGTTTTTGATTTTTTGCATCGTATTTGTATGCTGGTTTTAATTTTGGTTTAATTTAATTTTAATTTTAATTTTATACAGTGCTTTTTAAAATAATTTATTACTTTTATTTATAATTAATTATTTTTATGCCTTTGTATATATGCCCGGATTCCACCATCTTGTTCACGTGTTTCTCATATTTGTAGCATTACATCTGCATACTGGTACAGTTTGATTTTATTTTCTTTACACAAAATTATTTTTTAAATAATTTATTATTTTCATGTATAATTAAAAATTTATTATTGCTATTAACCTGCGTAGATGTGAGAAGACTGATATCTTTTTTCCTTATTTATCTGTCACATCATCGTAACAATGCTTGCATAAACCGCGGCTTACCTTCCGGTGCGGTTTACCTAAGAGCATTGTTTTTTTTCCACAACATTTTAATAAGATGCGGCTTATATACACTAAATTACGGCAGTTGAAATTTTTCGTTTCTTCCAAAGCTTACTTTTGGAGAAAAATTGAATTAATATCAGTTTCAAAATTATTGTTTTTGATAAAGTTATTTAAAATTCAATTAATGGTTTGATAATGAACGCTTGATCCAAATTTTATGGTGAAATTTTGTAAAATTTATGCTGTAAAATTAAGTGAATCTTTTTATAGTACTCTTTAAAAATTCAATCACGTGTTTTTTAAAACACATTTGAAATTTTACCGCACAAACAGTGGTCGAATTTTTTACCCACATGTTCTGTATAGTCTAGCATTTTAATTAATTAATTAATTTATTTTTTTTAAGAGTGTGGATTTAAACCCCACTTTGCACAATTATTATTTACCGAATCTCTACTTTGTGTTATTTTATTTATTTATTTATTACCGATAACATTCCTGCGATGTAAATTATACGAGGGTTAAATATATGCGAGACCCAATGCTCAAATGAGGAGATAAATAAGAATTGTGGGATGAAACTTTCATTAAATTGAGCTAGAAAAGTTTAAGCTCCTTACATATTAGGTTTTGTACAATTTCATTACATAGAAATTGAGATATAGCTGCCGAGTACTATGAAAATTGTACACTACCATTAGGAATGCCATTTGTTATACGAATCCTAGCATCTATAAAATTTTCGTCACACAGAGACAGACAAACAAGCATATATAGTATATATATATATATATTTATATTTAGAAATTAATAGATACAAAACAATACCAACACAATAAAAATAGAACTGATTGTAACATATAGGTAAGACTGACACAAAAATGTTGCGATACAGATTAAGAACCAATAAGAGACAAAAACAATTTGAATTACTTACGCCGACATGAACAATAATAATAAAAAAAAGACCATTAAACTTAATGACGGAGAAAGTAAAAACAGGACCACAGAAATAATAATTGGATAAAAATGCTTAAAAATTGAAGTATAAACTCTTCATGGGCCATGTACTTCATAAAGCTGAGAGAGCTGCATCGATTTCGTAAACAATATAGCTAATCATAGCAATTTATATTGTTTCAGCCCCGATCGAGGCAGTAAGACCATTTTGAATGAGAAATTAAATAATTTATTAAATCAAATCATCAAGGAATCCAGAGAGAAAGCTAGAAAAAAGCAGAGTAGCTACATGTAAAACTTTTACGCAAACTGGAGAATAGGAAGAAGCCAACAACATTGCAAACAACGATTAATCGATAAAGAATTAACGTCGGAGCATTTTCATTAACGATAAAATTCACAGAGTAATTATTTATTGAGTTAGTTAAATTATAATTTCAAGTTAGTTAAATTATAACTTAAATTGTACGTAAATCAATGAACATTAAAACTTTCATAGAAAGGAAATTAATGATAGCAAAACTTTAAGACAGCAGTGAGCAAGCGCCATCTAGCGTTTAGCTAGATAAACAATAAGTCAATTAAATTATTGCAGGTTCAAACAAACCATTGCTATAAGGTGTATATTTTTAAGAAGTTTTAAGTTCATATATATATATATATACAGGGTGTCCCATAAGTCTATAGACATTTTAAAAATTCATAACTATTGAAAGAATTGATAGAATTGAACGCTGTTTGCGAAAAGACCAATCTCGTAAAGCTTTTTTTTTTTTTTTTTTTTTTTTTTTTTTGGTAACGAAAATATAACAATTAAGCTATTTGCGGATAGAGGGCGCTGCGCGTGACCAGATCACACATTTTCATGAAAAACTGTACTTATTCGCATGCAAATGTTTACAGGCATATGAATCCTATTCTATGTGCCCGTCGTCACCACAAATTACAGTTTGTAAACGAGTTATAACACTGCTAACACTAAGAAAAAATTCTGTAACTGACATCTAGAATCTAAATTGTGGCTCTAGAAAAAATAGTTCCATGTCATCCTTATAAATTCTAGTCCCCTTGGAAAGCGAGTTCTAGAAGCCCCTATTATAATTCTAGAGCATTTGCCTATATTCTCGAGGGCAAAGTTATTTAAAAATCTCTGCAAATAAATGAGACTACAAGAGGCGGGTTTCTGCAACTATAATCTTGGTTTATGACCCAATTCTAGAAAATCAAGCGAGAATTTCTCGCAATATAAATAATTCAGAATATTTAGAGTATTCAGATTATTGTTTCACCATGTAGAAATGTGTACACTAGAAATTTTCGATCATTTCGTCTATTCAGTTTATTGGCGTGCCATATGCGCATAGCTCGGAAATCTATATTTCTATTTAAGGGATTTAGAAAATGGCCATTTATTCATTCTAGAGAAAGGCGGTATATTTTTTTTTCTCAGTGAACTGCAACTTCAGTCGGCGTTTCTTACTGAGGGTAAATATCTTCACCCATAACTCCACCAAGTCAGCATCGTAATTAAAACTTCCTGTATGCACAAGTGGGAGGCAAAATAAGAAATAAACTGTTCTAATCGTAAAATTGTGCAATTTATGCGACTTTCATTGGCATATTTTTCTTTCACATCCGTGCGAAAAATTTAACTATTTGTCTAATTATCGTCGACAAAAAAATTAACTATATTTTTTTCTTTACACACACAAACAAACAAACAAACAAAAAAACTTCACGAGAATGATTTTTTCGTAAACCGCGTTCAATTCTATCAATTCATTCAAAAATTATGAATTTTAAAAGTGTTTACAGACTTATGAGATGCCTTGTATATATTATTTTTCAAATGAAATTGTATATAAATCCATTTAAAGAACTTGAAGTCTAAAATTTTCACAATGCAAAATTTCTCTGTATTTAGATTGATACAGGAGAAATAATTAAATTATAAGAAGTAAAAGAATGGATATAAACACATTATCTCTGACTCAAACTCAACTCATGAAAAAAAAAAAAAAAAAAAAGCACTTTAGAAGACAAAGATAAAAAAAAAAAAAAAAAAAGTAAATATATTCCTTTAAGCGTATTATTATTTTTATATTAATGATCTTAATTTATTAAAAATTCATTCCAATTTAAAAAGTCTAATTTTGTTATTTTCTAAAAGTCCGTTTTCTAAATCCTTGCGTTTTCCTTTAGAACTCGCAATTAAAAAGGAAAAAATAAAAAATAAAAAATGCAGGGCATACTGTAGGAAAAGAAAAAATATATACTACAAACATTCCCACATTACGATGTAAATTAACGGGGAATTACTTTCATTTTCACACCGTTGAATTCATTACGATACAAATTTGAATGCGTGAAAAAAACGAAAGTTCTATTAACATGAAACTTTTCTCAGGGGTATTATTTTTCAATTATTT
Organism: Salticus scenicus; assembly: GCA_963930645.1. Taxonomy (NCBI): domain Eukaryota; kingdom Metazoa; phylum Arthropoda; class Arachnida; order Araneae; family Salticidae; genus Salticus; species Salticus scenicus. Next base: position 15,583,993 of record OZ005658.1, read on the forward strand.
AACGATTGGAGAAAGTAAACAAGTTTTGGAACGAAAAGATGAAAGCGATCCCTTATCATTTAAATTACTGGAATAATTTAATGGTAATATTATACGAGCAAAATATGTATATCGCGGCCATTCGTAAAGAGAAAAACAAATAAGGAAAACACAGTGTGATATGAAAAGAAAGAGTTTTTGCAGTAACAACAATTTGATTTAGTTTAGTCAGAAATAAAAGGACATTCTCTAAAATAATATATATACATATATATATATATATATATATACTATGGCTATTTTTACTTTCTTCTATACCCAATAGAAGAAAGTATTGGATTCGTAAAAATTTTCGACGTCGGGCTTTTGATGGATTTACACGTTTTGAGAGCTGTAGAACATGATTTGACCGTTTTTAGAAAATGTCTGTCTGTCTGTCTCTGTGTGTGTGTGTGTGACAAAATTTTGTGGCAACTGTATCTCAGGAACTACTGCACAGAATTTCATAAAAATTGGTACCTTTAAAACGAATGGTTGAACTATAAATCTGTGATAATTTAAAACAAAGTTATCATTTTTTTTTTTTTTTACTTTTTACGACAAAAAAAAAAAAAAAAAAAAAAAAAAAAATCGTAAAAAATAAATAAATAAATAAATAAATAAATAAAAATAAAAAAATTAACAACATTTAACCAAACTTGGTATTTAGTTGGCCCCTGCCATAAACTGGTGCTGATTATATTTGGGGATCAATCACACATCAGGAGGCGCTGTGATCGTATTTTTTCTAAATTTTTAACATGGCAGTATAGGACAAAATTTCGTATAAATGTACATAATGAGAGTTATTCTTAACCTGGGATTGTAAAATTAATATGAATTATTATTAATAGTAGTAGTTAATTAGGAAAAAAAATTTGTGCATTTGGGGGCATCGCTTCCAAATTTCCAAGATGGGTATCTTTCGAAAGGTCCCGTCAATACCTTTAAAACGAATGGTTGAACTATAAATATGTGATAATTTAAAACAAAGTTATCGATTTTTTTTTTACTTTTAACGAAAAAAAAACTTGGAATTTTTTTTTTTTTTAATATTGTTACTGAGGAAATTTGTATAGGAAAATATAGAAGAAAGTCTTGCGGTGGCCACAACATACTAGTTTTATTGTAAATTTTTGAATATATATACCCTAATTAAAACTATATTTTATCTATTGTACATAGTGATCGTAATTTAGAATTTGGAGGCCCTAAGGCTTTAAAGTATTGCACTGAGAAAAAATTCTGTAACTGACATCTAGAATCTCTAGAAAAAATAGTTCCATGCCATCCTTATAAATTCTAGTCCCCCTTATAGAGCGAGTTCTAGAAATCCCTATTAGAATTCTAGAGCGTTTGCCTATATTCTCAAAGGCAAAGTTATTTACAAATCTCTGCAAATAAATGCGAATACAAGAGGCGGGTTTCAGCAACTATAATCTTGGTTTATGACCCAATTCTAGAAAATGAAGCGAAAATTTCTCGAAAATATAAATGATTCAGAATATTTAGAGTATTCAGAATATTGTTTCGCCATCTAGAAATGTGTACACAAGAAATTCTCGATCATTTCATCTATTCACTTTATTGGCGTGCCTTATGCGCATAGTTCGGAAATCTATATTTCTAGTTTAGGATTTAGAAAGTGACCACGTATTCATTCTAGATGAAGGTGGTATATTATTTTTGTCAGTGTGCCAAATTTCGGGACTGTTTTATTTAACTATCACCAATAATTTTGAGGAGCGATATTTGACATATATAAAAGACGAAAAACCTTCGGAGTGATTAGGCAACAGTTACAGTTAAAGTTTAGTGATGGTTATTGAATAAAAAAGTCTCGAAATTTGTCAACACTGATAAGAAGAGTGACATTAACTAGGTCCGGCAAACTTGGGGTTAAACTTGGTCTAGAATGGATTTTGCTCTCAAACAAATTTCCCCCCTTTCCCTCCCTTCAAATCTACTTTCCCCCTTTCCCCCCCATTTAAAATTGAAAATTTCGAAATCGAAGATATTGATTTTTTAGTATTCAAGTCTAGTCCCCCATGTACAATTTCTTCACCGTGAAGTAATTTGGAGCTGAGTTAAGCTCGTAAACGTGTTTTTAACCCCTGCCCCCCAGGGGGGATCAGTTCGACTTTTTATATTTTTCTCTTCCATAACACATCTGCAGACCAAGACCTTTTTTTAGACACCTCAACCAAATTTTTACACCTAGCCGTTCTCTCAATTTAGTGGAGACAGACAAAAACACGTTTCAAATTAATGTATAGATAAATGTGGTCATTTAAATCTAATGTAATTCTCACCTTGCACAATGCTGCCCTATACAAAGAGATTTTTGTGACAATTTTTAGAAAAAATTCTTTAACAAAAATCTCTTTTCTGGTTCAAATTATACTTGCTAAAATACGCTAGTTAATCGTCACTACAATATGCCCTCTTCCACTTATTGATTGTAAAACAGAAATATTTTAATTTCAGAATGGTTTAAGATTAATTCTTCAGATGTTGTTTTGATAAACGAGTAGGAAAAAAAATATTTAGGTTAATAATTTCAATTTTAGAATTAATTAAGATTAATTCTTCTCTTGTTTAATTTATTAAACCGACAGAAAAAGATAATCGAAATCAACACTAAAGTATTTATGCAATTTTTAAAAATTCTTTTCCATTTGCAGATTTATAACGGAAGCATCGAAGCAAAGATTAAGCTGCAGACGATTTTCACAGACGATTATTTGTACTTGGATGGCAGTTCGAAAAGAATGGATTTCATTTTTTTTAAAAACAGCAGGTACGCAGAAAAAGTGTTTATCAAGTAATCTGAAGAGGCATTCGTTAATTGCTTTTAGCATAATCCTCATGTTTTTTTTCTGCGAAATCGATAGAATCCATTCGAATTTGTCAAAATCAAAGATAAAAGATGTTGAACTTAATCGGAGAGGAAGAAAGAAAGAAAAAGTTTGATGGAATGAAAACTGGATTTTTGTAAGTTATCTGTCATGAATAAGAAAACCAACAAATACGATGTGAAACAAATAAGGAAAAAGAACTCTTTGCTTATAAGGATAATGATCTGAAATTGATATGTTGTGGCCATCACAAAACTTTCTTCTATACCATTCTACAATCCCCCAGGAAAATTTCCAAACAAAATGTCCCCTCAACTTTTTTTTTTTTTTTAAGATTCTTATAAACATTATGAAGTTCTTCTTTTTCCCCCCTTGCAACTGTCCTTTTAGCAACACTTTTTTTTTAAACTTATCTTGGGGGGGGAGGGGGGTAGCTTTTACAATTAACAGACATTAAAAACAAACTGTTCTTTTTACTTTAAAAATATTATAATTTATTTACTTTACAATAATAATAATTAAAAAAAAAAGCAAGAAAGAAAATATTGTTATTTAAAAAAAAAAAAAAAAAAAAATTAAACAACTATTTTTTTTTCCTAATCACTCTTTTTCGAAACCCTCATCTAAAAAAGACTGTTTCTATTTGAGAAACACATAGTTATTTTATAGGACTTAAAATTTATGTTTATATTTAAAACACATACATTTAAATCTAAACCTTTTTTAGTCCTTTTCAAAAATGTAATAATAAATGACTACATTATTATTATTATCTTATTTTTTTAAATTTGTTATTTTTTTTTAAAGATAAGTAAAAAAAAAGTGCTGCTAAAATGACAGTTGCAATAATAATAATAATAATAATAATAATAATAATAATAATAAAACTACATAAGGTTTATAAGAATCTTTTTTTTCTCCTACGAATTGAGAGATTATTTTGTTTGGAACCTTTCTTGATGGACTGTACATAACAGCGCCACATACATACATGCAGAAAAGTTTAATCAAATGTTTAATCTACAAAACATGCATAAAAGCTTAGTCATAGCTTCTCATAATAAAGATTTTACATCAGAAGCTTCATGCAGTTTTAATGAACACATGCATTATTTAGCCACCTGGAAAATCAGAGAAGGTGAATAATAGCAACGCCATCGGTTGGCCGATATGCATCAAAATTAAATCAGCATAGTGTTTTATAATGGCTCTTTAACATAAAAGTTTTGTATAATTATACATAATGTAATCTGAAACACATACTTTTCGTCTACGAGGAAAATTGTAGCATAGCAGCGCCACCTATAACTCGATATGTATCCAAATTGAATTAGCAAAATATTTCATAATGGTTCTCTTAGATATCGAGTTTTGTTAAACCATGCACAATAGAACCTGAGATATAGCCTTCCTTTAACTTAAAGTGTACTACCTCTACCTATTGAGCAATTTGCACCAAAAGTCGATAGACACTATTTTATGCAACTACATATAAATTTATATAAAATTCTGCACATTAGTTCTGGAGCTAGAGTTACTACAGAATTTTTGCCACAAACACGGACAGACATTTCATAAAAATGGTCAGATCATGTTCTGGACTTCTCAGAACGTGTAAATCCATCGGAAAATGGAATTTGAAAACTTTTACGTATCTAATACTTTTTTCTGTTGCATATAAGAATATAATTATCATAAAAATGAAGATAGTTTAGATTTTAAAAATATTTGAACATCAGTTTTTTTTTTTTTTTTTTAATATCTTCCGTTAACAAAAAACGTTAACGGAACTGATTTTTTAACTTTGAAATGTAATTCACATACACCAATATACAGCCTTGTTCAGAACATTTTTTAATATTGAAATATAATAAATACATTATGTTCAATATAATAATTATATTAAAAGTTGTTTATACTGTACAATTCAACATATTAATTTCACTATAAAAGTATCTGTTTTAATATGCAAATTCGTTAATCTATACTAATAAAAGAAAGTGTTGGTTTATCTGTTTACGACATGCAGAACAGTAGAAATTTTCTCTGTGGATTTTTAGTGATTTTTAAAAGTGTTCGCACATGGGTCAAGCATTAATTGTTTTAAAATAACATTAATATTATCCTAAAGCTTAATTTAAATCACCATTGACTCTATTTTGTTTGAGTTTTACATACGATTTCATGTGTGAAATATACACATAGAGTTTATACAGAATAAATAAAAAATAAATTCAAAGTTGAATAAATTAAATTGTTTAAAGTTGTTTAAATTTTCAAATACATGTTTCATAAGTGCTAACTTGTACGGGTTTTTTTAACACCACTATTTCTTTGTAAAAAAATTCATCAAGTTTAACCGCAGAAAACTGCTAAAAAATATATTAAGAATTTCCAGTTAAAAAAAAAAAAAAATCTACTCTGGGGCGGGGGGGGGGGGGGAGGGGGGATAAAATAAAACAAAATAATAATATTCCGGAGGTTTTTATTTTCCTCTAAGATAAGTAAAATGAAAACTTTTAAAACTTTTTTTAAATTTATTTTTATGTATTAAATTTTGATTTTTGTTAAACCTGAATTTTACAAGCTCAAGAGAATTCTGTGTCGAGGCACGGAAGTCTGTCCTGAAAAATATCATTATGTAATTCCCAACCTCTTTTGTTAAAAAAAAAAAAAAAAAAAAACTTTAGCGTTATAATGACGTCAATTTTACTCTGCAAGTTTAATTTTTCACAAAGTTTTATATCAATTTTAATATTTACGCGTGCATTTCTTTTCATAAAAAAAAAAAAAAAAAAAAAAAGTAAGATCAACGCGTAAACTTTTTTGGCATCAATTAAAAATTAAAATAAATTATGTATTTTTGTCTAAAAAAGGGCTTCTTCAACTTTTCCAGTACTGTCCGTTTCGATACTGATTATTACTAATTAAAAAAAAAAAAAAAAAGAAAGAAAGATTTTGATGAAATTCTAGCAAAAACAGAATTTAGTTTAGCACGGAGGACTATTAGTTTTCTTTTTTTTTTCCCCATATTATAACATCGTTTTCAAATTATTCAATTATATTTTCGATAAATTTTCGATTTCGATAAATGTCCAACTATCGTAAAACTGGCGACAACGTTTTATCCGTATATTGAGACTAATAGTCTTCTGTCTTCAAAAAAATAAATAAATAAATAAAAGTTGGCAAATATAATGTTTGTACACCATAAAGTTTGTACTTCAGTGTCCTGTAAAGGAGATTTTTGCGCAAAACTGAGCCTTCTCAAAATAAATGGACCTAAACAATTTATGACAAATTTCAGAATTCAAAAATTGCTCTACCACAATGGATAATTTTCTAAGTCTCTGAAGATAGGACAATTTTTTTTTTTTTAATAATAATATTTGCATAAATTTTATAAAAAAATATTTCAATAATTTATTTTAAGCATTTTAAAATTTTTGTAAAATTTTATAAGAATAATTAGTATAATTCTCAAAAACAATACCGTCATGGAAAATTCGCATTTTAATAATTTATAAATATAAATTCACAAATATAAGTTAATATAATGTTTCTACATCTCTAAATAGTTTAAAATTTTGTAATTTAAAGTTTTCATATGACATTCTGAACATAAATAAACACAAAGTCTACATTAATTCACAAATATAAATTAATATAACTTTTCTACATCTCTAAATAGTTTAAAATTTTGTAATTTAAAATTTTGCATGTGACATTTTGCTCATAAATAAATGAAAAGCCTGCATCAATGGCAATTGTATATTTTTTTTTGTAAATGTAACCCGTTTAAAAATATTCAGTCATGAATGTTTCACTCTGCTTTTTAAACATGTATCAGCAAAATCTAGTTTAATAATAAAGAAATTAAATACTTTTTATATTAATTTTTCTTTATTATATTTTATTATATTACATAAACGCATTTTAATATAACATATACACCCGTTTTTTCTCTTAAACATTTTCATGACCTAAGTGTTTCAACAATAAATATAAGGGTTAAATACTATATTCTTACAATTTCAGGAAATGTGCTTAATGACATATTAAATAGACACTGAAAAGTAATTACAACTATATTAAACAGATTTATATTTTAAGTAACTTTAAATGCAAAAATTCTTCATGAAAATAATTTTTCGCCATAAAAAAAGTATTTTTATTCCTCGGTCTAGATACCTACAAACATATTTTCTCACCATACTAACATCCCGCTCAGTATGCCAGGTCCAAGGTCCCACTGCTTGTGGCAGCGTCTTACCTGAGTGTGCTGCGCGTGTACAGAAAGCTTACGAATTCGCATATGAATGTTGATTGAGATTTTCATTGCCTTTGGTAGCGTCTTCGGTTTTTTCAAAGCTCTAAATTCATTTAACAATTTTTACATATCTTTACCAGAATTTCCCCCACATCAAATTTACAGATTTGAAAGTATGCGCATTTGATTACTCATCCCGCAAAACCTAATAACACAGTGTTTGTAGCGCCTCTAGCTTTATATTAAAATTCTAAAATACCAACCTTTCTCCTTAAAAACTTTTTATAGAAAATATATTGTGGAAGCTTATAAAACAGTGATATTTTTACTTCTTCCATATGTGCGGAATTGAAAATATCGGATGAATAATGCATAAGTCGTATACAGGTAGAAAAATTATTCCGTTGGAAACACACACACACACACACTAATCTTAATATATATAAATCTCGTGTCACAATGTTTGTCCTCAATGGACTCCTAAACCACTTAACCGATTATAATAAAATTCGCACACCATGTGCAGTTCGATCCAACTTGAGAGATAGGATAGTTTAAATCTCAAATTATAGTCGCAATTTTAATTTATTGCTAATTATTTGTCTGTTATTATTTGACAGTCACAATTATCTGTTAACTCCAAATGATTCTAACAGATGTCGATACCTTTCGACTGGGTTTAAATGAAAGCTGAAATATATTTGGTGCTGCCATCTACACAAAGAATCTTCAACTTTTTAACCTATTAATAAATTTCGTATAATTCAATTATTTCCACTTTTTAAATTTTTGGTGTTAGCATAGCCGGCCACGTGTTACTTAGACTGAAGTGTAAATTGAATTCATATTATAATGAAGATAATACAGTGAAATTAATCCTGTTTTTTACTTATTTGTGCTTCATTGATCAAAACTTTATAATTTAATCTGTATATATATATAAATTACGTGTCACGATGTTTGTCCGGGGTAAACTCCTAAACTAAGGAACTGATTTTGATGAAATTTTGCACACTGTGTGCAGTTTGATCCAACTTGAGAGATAGGATAGTTTTTATCTCAATTTATTGTCACAATATTGTTTTATTGCAATTATTTGTTAATTATAGACCTTTATTAAAGTTGCTCCAAAATATCTGTGAGTTCCATTAATTTAATTGTTGCCAAAAAAAAAAAAAAAAAAAAAAAAATACGAGTTCATTTTCTTTCGACATAAAAATAAATACATTTAATCAAACGTGAACGTTAAAAAATTATAAAAAGTTAAATTATGCATCTCACGAAAATTGACGTCATAATCAATTTAAAGATTTTATACACATTGATAAAGTGCTAATGTAGTTCTATCATAGATATAGTAATATATATAGATCTCTCATCCCCATGTTATCGTAGAAAGATTTTTGATGCCGAAAAAAGATAAAAAATAAAAGCTTTGGAAACAGCCATTAAGTGGTATTGAAAAAAAAAAAAAAAAAAAAAAAAGAAAAAGAAAAAGAAAAGAAAGAAAGAAATATGAATTTGAAACTGTATCTGGAGTCTTCCATTCCCCTTTAGCAAATAAATTATTCATAAATTTTATTTGCTAAAATATTAGTATGTATTCCCGTGTGTATTCACTCGGGGAAAGACGGCCATATTTTGGTAAAAACGTCGTCTTTTCCCAAATGAAAAGGAATAACTTTTTTCTCCCCAATGATCACTCTATTCTATATATGCTATACTATATCTATGAGTTCTATACGCAAGCGAAGTGTGACTCACTGACCGTCTGTGCAGCCAAGAAAAAGATTTCCTATGTTAATTGCCCACTGGATTTTTTGTAAGAAATTATTAAAAATCGAGGAAATTTATTTCCCGATTTTAATCCTTATATTTGGGTATAGATATGTATTAGTTATCGCGGGTGTTAGATTGAATTATTTTGCTGTCGAATTGACAAAATTTTAATTTTAAATTTTTAAACTCTGTCGCCCTTGGCTTTTATTATTATTATTATTATTATTTGGCGATCAAAAGCGTAACACGAAAATATACATGCCAGATGTATGCATTGTACGAAATGTAATATGTATTATTCATTGTACGTATGTATGACATGTAATATGTATTGTACGAAATATTGTTTCATATTATTCATTACTCTTTTAATATAAGTTGTTAAAATAACCATGATTTTTGAAAGGAATTAAATATTTTCGCCAGATAATTTGGCGATATTCTTTTTTTTTCGCCAAGGATGACAGAAATGAAATCTATTCCGCTGCAAAATATTAGTATCTTACATCAGATATTTTATTTAGACATTTGAAAACAAATTTGACTTCAAACTATGATAGAATATTTATCATTTTCCTTTTAATTTGTATATTATTAGTATATTAAAATTTAAAAGCATGGTATATAAAAAGTTTTTTTTTTTTTTTTTTTTTTTAAATCTTATAATTATTCTTATCTTAATTCCTCAATGTTTCCCATCTTTATTGACTTGAATTTACTATTAAAATTTTAACATACTCAAAAACTTCTCATCACTTCGTTAAAATACACTAAACTTTTCCAAAATCTTTTTGTATTTAAAATGATACATGTATTTACTTTAAATGTCCAATATTTCATAAGATTTCCAATTTTAAAGTTTTAAAATATTTATCAAATTTACTTATTTTTCTGGTTTAGCCTTATTGTTTTCCCTTTTATAACTACAGCTGTTGCCCTCTTTAAAATATTTAAAATGATGAGGTCATTTAATAGTAAAATTATCCATTATAGCATATATTATATTTCACTCCTCCATAAAAATTGATTTTAAAATCGTCTGTTTCTTTTATACTTTTATTTTAATAGAATTTTAATAGAATTTAATTTATATATTAGTCATTTTAGCAATTTTATCCAAAGTAGCATTAGAAATAATATATATCACTTCTCCATTAAAATTTATAGGACCCTACAATAAAATTAATTTGTGCTTAATATCAACACTACGAAAATTTTTATCAATCGCTTCCAAATTTTGACCTAAGTTTCAAATCTCAACCCTGTGGGTTTTTACATCGGCTACAACGTTTTCGTCTTTGTTCGTAAATAATAATTTAACTGTACTAAATAGTTTACAGCCGTATAATTCAACGTATAACTTAGTCACAGCAACGCGTGGCCGGGTCTGCTAGTAATAATAATAATAAGAAGAAGAAGAAGAGATCGCAAAATTTTTAAGTTATTTTTTATAATACTTTGTAAAAATATTTTGACTATTGTAAAAATAATAAATAAATAAATAAATAAAAATAAAAAGATTACGACTGATTTTATACAGCGAAAATTTTTTGAGATATAAAATGTTTAATATGAGAAAACAATGTTGAGATTTTTTTTTTTTTTTCAACAATCAAATCGAAAATACACATTTTTTTTTTTTTTTTTTTCTTTTAAGAAGTACTGTTGTAAGACAGAAAGGAGGCTTTTCCAACGATGCCTCTTAAAACGTGTCACAGAGTTAGCTACTGCTACAGGGCATTCAAAAAACTCACGCAAACGAAAACCAGAAATTTTGTACCATAGGGCATAAAATCCATAAAAAAATATTAAGAATGAATCCAATAATAATAATAATAATCTATTTTTATGAATATAATAGATCTTTAGCATTAATTATTAAATTAAAATTTAGTATTAAATTAAAATCTATGAAAGATAAATTTGCTAGAAACGGAGAACTACTTCTTTCTGACAGCAAAAAAGCGCCGTCATTCTTTTACGGTAGAATACCTCACATAAAACAGAATGTACTGCAATTTCGAATTATAAAAAAAGGGAAAAGGGGGGGGAGGCCTCTAATCCAAAATTAAATTTTGTTTAGGACAAAATTTTATTCATTTGTTTATTTTAATAACATTTCATGAAAAAATGCATTTAAAAGTATAATTTAATCTTTTACAGGCCAGTGTTCCCAACTGGTAACATCAAATTAAAACTTATTTAAAAAATTAAATTGCGCCAATATTGACTTGAAAAAACTAGCAAACATATTTTTAAAGATGACTTGATTTTTAGAATAGAAACAACATTCCTATCATTAGTTGATAACTGCACAAAAAATCTAAAATGATCATTTTCATATATATATATATATATATATATATATATATATATATATATTACAGACTACAACTAAAAGAAATGCATAAAAGTTTGAGAGTATCCGATGCTTCTGAAAAATAGTTGGTATATTTTAAACAACTCTTATTATCAAAAAGGACGTCAAATTTGATAATATTAAACGGATGATATATTAATAATCTATAATATTAATATTAATAATCTAATAATATTAATAATTATTATTAATGATAATTAATATTTATGTATATATATATATATATTTTTTTTTTCATTTAAATGATTAATATACCTTAACTAAAGCATTATAAGGAAAAATATGCAATAAACTAAAGAAAAATATACCTAGATCTAAATTCGGCCTGTAAAAGGTTAATTAAAAAAAAAAAAAAAAACTCTTGCAAACTAAAAAGCTATTTGGTTGTATATTTTTTTGTTTCTAAGAGATTTATAATTATTTTATAAATAAAATTTGAAAGTTTCATTTCATATACACAAATCTCATTTCATTATGCGTTAACAGTGAAAGTTTCAAAAGATAATTAATCATACTTCGATTTAAGGAAATTACTTTGACAATTAATGGAAAATGCATATTTACTATGCATAATTCGTCTTTAATTTTTATCTTAACCATGACTGGTTTAAAGACGAATGTTTATTATTTATAACATGAACTAGAAGAATAATCACTTATTTAATTATGATTTTAAAATTTAAATTTGAAAATGCATATTTACATTTTCCCATGGCAAAGCAGTGAAAGTTTTAATTTATTTTAATAATCCAATGACCCGCTTACATATATATTCATTGATTAATTAACACTCTTACCCCTAAGAGTGGTAATTTAAATTTAATATAAACCCTGTTCGGAATTTTTTTTTTTTTTTTTTTTTCCAGATTATCTTAAAATTTTATTTATCTGCAGATTTCAGATCAATTTAAAAATCAGATCAGTCATGTATAATTAAAAATGTATTTATGTTTTAAGCAAGAATGATCCCATGTACATGAAATCTGACAAGCTATTTGACTGAATCTGAATAATTTGATATTCGGCAGATAAATAAGTTACAGAAAGTCATTTAAATTTTAAGAAAAACATTTTGATAATTCATTTTTATGTATAAAGGAAGTATTTATTTATTTTGATTCAATCTAATATCTTTGATTCTTCTCTAAACAAAAATGAGTCCGGGAATAGTGTTATTTTATGATAATAATAAATGATAAGCACAATTTAGATAATGTTATTTTATGAAAAATCAAAGGAAAAACTTTTTGTACCTATCTTTTTGTCGCGGAGTGACATCAGGTAATTTTATTGCAAAATTTTAAATACTAATTGTTAATTTATTTTAATAAATTTTGGTATGTTATGTATACCTTGCTTATAAATAATACAACATTTTTAATTTAATAAAAATAATTTACCATTAATAAAATAAAAATATAGGGTAACAGACATGACAAAATAACAGAAATATTTCCAGTGACTCAGTTGCTCTAAATTGAGACACATTTGAAGTTCAGATATTTTAATTTATGCAAACAGTATTTATGTTTGATGTCTAATTTAAATAAAGTTTATCAAAATTTAAATAAATAAATACATAAAAACTTATTAAATAGCGTGACAAACCTGACATGTGTAAAAGTTTAGTGTTCGCTTTTGCTTATTTAATTTAAAATTTAAATCTTCTTTTTATATTAATAATATACAAAAATTTTTTATATACAATGTGTTATATTATTTGATACGTCTGATATGTTTTCTATCAAGAAAATTTAAAAGTAATTGAGTTAGTTGAAAAGCGAAATAGGGTCATTTTGTCCGTTTTCGCATCAAATTAATCATGTGTGTTTGTACACACGTTTGTTTTTATGTACAGGTTTAAAGTTGCCACATTGACAACTGCATGCTTATATTTTCTATTATTAAATTATATTTAAATTATATTTTAAATTTACCTAAGACTGTAAATTTTATTTTTTTTATATATCAATCTATCTATCTATCTATCCATCTATATATATCATAGATATAGTAATTTATATAGATCTATCATCCCATTGTTATCATGCAAAATTTTTTTTGGCATCAGCCATATAGTGGGCATTGAAACTATTGAAACTCGGCAATTAGAATAGAATAGAATAGAATGTTGATGAATTTTCAAAATATTGAAATGTTGCGTCTTTTAATTCTTCTAATAAATTTATGAAAAGAAATGGATAAGTTATCATAAAAGTAAATTATATTTGACTAAATTATGAAAAATATAATTTGTATAATCAGTTGCTTTGTTATTACTATGAAATAAAAACTGGTTTGATTTTTAATGGAATGCGTTTTTTAAAGTTTGATATTTTTAAGATTTTGTATTAGTAAGTAATATAGAATTTTCAGAATTCTTTTAAATATAGTTAGCAGCGACGTAGATAAAGAACGTTAGTTTTAGTATATAAAAAGAGTTTAACTTTAAATATTAACTAAATTAATAAATATATAAAAGAAAAAAAAAAGAAAGAAAAAGAAAAATCAATTTGAAATTGTATCTGCAGTTTTTCATTCACCTTTAGTACATAAATTATTCATAAATTTTATTTTCTAAATTATCTGTGTGTATTCACTCGGAGAAAGACGGCAATATTGTGGACTTTTCTCCGGGTAAAAAGGAATCATTTTTTCCCCCAATGATCAATCTATGTCATATTACTATATCTATGATATATATATATAACATTTCTTGATATACAAATTCTACTAAACCATAATTCGCTTTATTTGTAAAAGAGAAATGGCAACAATATAAATGAAAGAGAGAGAAGAGAAAGAATACAATAAAATCTTTTAATTGACTCATATAAAAATGTCTTTCAGAATTGTTAAAGTAATAAATTATTAAATAAATAAAAGAACAAAGCTTTAATTATATTATTATTTCTATAATAAACAGAATTTCATTTAGGTTGAGAGACCTGTTTTTAAAGCGTGTGTAATGAATGTATTGTAAGAAATACACAATGTCATTGTCCAAGTATTCATTTCTTTTATTATTATTTTTCTTCGGGTGATCTACAGAAAATTATTGACAGCTATTTTTTTTTCTCTTTTTCTTATCTGAAAGAATTATTTCTTTCGTCTTAGTAAGCGCTAAAATTTGAATTGTTAAAAAAAAAAAAAAAATTCCTTATATGTACAACTAGTATAAAAATCTGGAGTGACTCCACTCGATTTTCCGAACATTGAGTAATTAACAGTTTTGTAGATAAAGTAAAGAAAGAGAAGAAGAAAGAAAATCATACAAAACCAAACAAAAGAGAGAAAACCATAATAGAGTGTTTGAGTATTTTTCTCCATATATTACGCGATGTTTTATTTAACGCTACTGAACTTTGAGCCCATAGATCATAATGATAAAGAATTTTTCGTTGTCTCCCTGTAAAAACCTATAAATGCTAGATTCACCAAAATGCTTATAAGTGCAACAGTGATTTATAATATTCATATAAATTTTCAGCTCAGTTGAATAAGGCGTTTAGATGCTATCGCACTTTTAAAAATTTGGCCCCATAGGCCATAATGATAAAGAATTTTTCTTTGTGTCCCTGTAAAAAAACTATAAGTGTTAGATTCATCAAAATCAATAGGGTTCGTGCTACGGTGACTTGCAACATGCGTACCAACTTACAGCTCATTCGAGCAAAGCGTTTAGACGCTGGCGTGTTCACTCCCACACATACACACACACACACAGACACACACACACACATACACACATGCATACACACACACACACATACATCATCGTAAAAATAGTGAAAATGGACTCAGGAGACCTCGAAGCGTTTAGAAACATCAAAATCTCAAATTCGGATTTTTGACATGATTAGAATACTTTCCTCACTATAGAGTTCGGAAAGTAAAAAGCGATTTTTTTTTTTTCTTTGTAAGCAATAAGTATATAAAATTAAATTAAAACAAATGTAACAGTAAAATTAGTCTTCTGGGTGTGCAATAAAAGAAAAAATAAATTAAAATTTTATTCATTAAATGAAGGATAAAATTTTTTTAATGTGCACACTGCAAGCTAAGCTCGTCAAACTTCTCTCGATTACAGAGACGGAATATAATTCAATTTTGCCGGAAACGGGAGAGGTGAAAAGACAACCATTATCTTTAAATTAAATAGATATAAAAAGAGTCTAATTTTAGCAGAGTTAATAAGTTTCTATTTTGACACAAGTTACGACAGGTTTTAACGTGAAACACACTCTTTTCCCCCTTCCCTTTCTGCCAACCCCTATATTTATTAAAGCTTAAACTATTATTATTATTATTATTAATGAATTCAGTTGTTATCTTTTACACCGTTTATACTGAAAATTATGGATTTAATGATAAAATATAGTATCATGAAATAACATGAAGAGCAAACATTCAAACTATGTTTTCTCCTTCGGATACAATTTTTCAGACAACACAAAAACTAATAAATTGAAAAATAACACAATTTAACCCAACTATCGTTTGTTTAGATGTATTACTAGGTACTAGGAAAATATCTAGATGTGTCTAGGAAAATATGTAGATATACTGTTTTTATGTTAAAAAAATCCACTAACACTTTTTTTGGGTGGGAAGGGGGGGGGGCGACACGGTTTGAATGTTTGCTCAAATAAATCAGAATTATTACTTTGCTGATAAAGACGTGAAATAGTATATTAAATCCTAAAATTGAGTTTCATAACCATGCAACTATAATTCACTGTTACAGTCACTTTTACCAGACACTCAATATATAAATACATAAATAAGAAACAATTAAAAATTTGAAGGTAAAAATATAGTCATATGAAGAAATGTATAAAAATCTAAAAATTATTTTTATAATCATTTATACAGTTATTCAGTGTTATACCCATTGTTATTGAGTAAATAATAAATAAATAAATAAAACAGAACCAAAAATTTAATGATAAAAAAAAAATAGTCACGTGGTTTATAGTCCTAAAAATTAATCATATAATCATTTATACAACTATCATTCGAAGTTATATCCATTCTTTATGGCATAATAATAATAAAAATAAATAAATAAATAGATAAATAAATAAGGGAGAATGAAAAAGTTAATGATATAAAATAGTCAGATGAAATAATATGTAAAATCTTCACATGAAATACCACATATAATCCTAAAATTCAAATCTTTCATTTAAATTTTCATTTTCATTTAAATAATCATTTATACAAATGTTCGATATTATACCCATTGTTTATCGAATTTCAATAAATATATCAATAAATAACTGAAGATGCGATAGCACTTAACGATATTGTTTATTGAACCAAAAATAAATAAATAAATAATGTGAGAATTAAAAAAAAAATTGTTAAAGAAGAACTAGTTATAGATATAGATTAAAATAATATATAAAATCCTAAAAAAAAAAAAAATAAATAAATAAATAAATAAAAAATAAACTTATAATCATTTATTCAACTATCATTCGGTATTATAGTCATGTTTGTCTAATTTAAATAAACCAATAAGTAATTGAAGATGCAACATAAATTAAAGACGATTGCTTATTGATTAATAAATAAATAAATAAATATATGAGAATTAAAAGTTTAATGTAGAAGAAATAGTCATATTGTATAAAACTTTAAAAGTTAACCTTATAATCAGTTATAGAGCTGTTATATATTTGGTGTTACAGCCATTATTTATCTAATTAAAAACAAATATGTGAGAATTTAAAAGTTAATGAAGAAGAAATAGTTATATGAAATAATGCATAAAATCTTGAAATTTAATCCTATTATCGTTTATACAGCTGTTATTTGGTATTGCAGCTATTGTTTATCGAATTTAAATAAATAAATAAGTGAAAATGCGATAGCATTTATAATCATTGTTTATCAATAAAAATGAATAAATAAATATGCGCGAATTAAAAATTAAGTGAAAAAGGAAAAGTCTTTAGGAATAATATATAAAATCCTAAAAAGTAAACTTATAATTATTTATAACAACTGTCATTCGGTGTTTTAGCCATAGTTTATTCGAATTAAAATAAATAAATAATTATAAAAAATTAAATGAGTGAAGCTTCAATAGCATTTTTTAATCATAGTTTATTGAATTAAAAATAAATACATTACAATTAAAAATTTGACGAAAAAAAAAATAGTTTTATGAAATAATATACAAAATCCTAAAAATTAACCCCTTCCGCTCCAGGCTAGCTGCAGTGTAAATATGTGAAATACCAGATTATAATTTTGAAATAATGCAATACATAACGAAGTAACAATGTGCATTTTGTTGTGAAGTAAATATATTTAATTAATGAAGGTATTAAATATGAATACATATCAAAGTATTTCAATTATTTATAGCAATGACTACTGTAAGTGGTTCATCATCACTGTCATCGCTCTCGCCGTCTTCACTTGTTGTAAAGTCATCATTGGAATCTTCAAGTTCGTCATAATCGGGGATATAATCACTATCCGAATCACTAGAATCAGACGTTATTCACAGTTTCAAACACCGGCAAAACACACAAAATCGTGGAGCGAAAATTACACATAACCGCAGCCGCGAGAAATCACGAAACAACTGGCGTAGCCAAAACTAATGGGTCACCGAGAACTACTAACGCCAACTAGTTGTCAGTAATGAAAATACAATTTCAAAATACCATATGACAAATAAAATAACTCTCTCTGATACTACAACAACGTTGGGCTTATTATATTGTATACTTTCTTTGGACGTATGCACGTACGTCCATGGTATTAATGGCCATTAACAGTAGGACGTACGCACGTACGTCCCTGGAGTGGAAGGGGTTAATCTTATATTCTTTTATACCAACACCTTTCAGTATTATAGCCATTGTTTATTAAATTAAAAACAAACAAAAATTAAATAAATAAATAAGTAAAGATGTGATAATTCTTATAATAATTGTATATATATAAAAAAAGTAAATAAATAAGTGATAGTTAAAAATTTAATAATGAAAAAACGTTCATATGAAATAACATACATAAAATTGTAAAAATTAATATCATTTGGTCTTATAGCCATTGTTTATCAATTAAATAAATAAATAAATAAGTGAAGATGCGATAGCACTTACTCTGCAGACGAACTCCTTGGATTCTTCACAACCTTCCATTTCATCATCTTGAATTCTCATAAGATGAAGCATTTCTCGAGAAATCCGAAAACTCAACAGTAGGGAATTATTATTCTTACACCTCTTCGACAAGCGAGAAATAAAAAATGTAGGTTAGAAGGTCCACGCCAAATTAATCCGCCAATCGTGGACACTGAAGATCGTCTGCTCTCGGGCCGGCCGGCAGCACTCATGGAGCTAATAATGTATACTGACAGGCAACTGGAAGATGATGTGAACGTCGTGATGTTGAACAGCTGATCGTGGAGCGATACGGGTGGTGAACTTTTTTCTGAAAAGGCGAAAAACTGCCATTTCTGGCAGCTTTTGTTTTTTTCTTGTCAGAAATGTAATACAGAAATATAACATAACGGAGATAAAAATTACTGAAGCATAAAGAGCAAACAAGTTTTTTTTTTTCCCCTTCTGTTCCTTTCTTTGGTATAGTGATACGTTTAAAAATTTTGCTGTTAAACGTCTGAAAATATAAACTAGTTTTTCTCAATTATCAATTAGAATAAATATTAAAATTTTCCTCTAGTTCCATTCATCACTTTATTTTTTTTTAATTCTCTCTCTCTCTCTCTCTCTTTTTTCCCATCTGTATTCAATAGAAGAAAGTATTGTATCAGTATAAGTTTCCGACTTCTAGTTTGTGATGGATTTGTATGTTTTGAGAGGTCTTAACTAGAACACCCTTTGGTCATTTTTTGAAAATGTCTGTCTGCTTGTCTATATGCCAGTTTGCGTGCGACAAAAATTTTGTAGCAGCTCTAACCCAAAAACTAATGCACATAATTTCATAAAAATTTATGTTTAGTTGTACTTGAACATAAATTAGAACAACGTTTATTGCAAACCGTTTTACAGGTAGCGCTGCTATACTGCGATTTCTTCCATCATCAGAAAGGCTATATTTCTGTTTCTATTGTGTATAATTGCACAAAAGTTGATACGTGAAAGGGACATTATGAAACAATATTTTGATTCAATTTAAGTGTATATTGGCCACCAGGTGGTGCTACTGTGTTGCAGTGCATAGGAAAGTTATATCTCATCTTCTATTATGTATAAATACACAAATTTTGATATGTGAAAGGGATATCATAAAATATTTTGCTGATTCAATTTGTTTATATATCGGTCGACAAGTGGCTCTACTATTCTGCAACTAGAAGCCTATAATTCAGTTTCTATAGCATATAAATGCACCATACTTGATACGTGATTGTATAACCATTATAAGAAAAAATGCTGGCTTAATGTGAGTGTTCATCAGCCGACATGTGGCGCAGCTATTACCCACATTCTGCGATGGCTATATCTCTGCATCTGTTGGTTAAAATTACACCAAACTGCATGTGTAAAATCTTTTTTGTTAGAAACTATATTTATTACATTTTTGCGCTTGTTAAAAAGTATATGGCCCTGCTTACACAAAATGATACAGGAAAAAGTTTTGTGATGGTTATAATATACTAGTTTTACTTTTCAACTTTTTTTGGAACGTTTTATAAATACAGTTTATCTATCAGTCTATCTACACTTTCATTGACATAAATACATGTAGTATGCTTTGAAACTGAGTAACATGTATCAGTTTAAAAGTATTCTAATAATATTGACAGAAGTTAGAACGCAGACAGACAGACGAACCGAAGTCTTAAATATATTTTTCCATTTTGTTGGAAAATGTTGAAAAACAAAGATAATAAGTTTTTAGTTTGTCGCTGTTTTGAACAAAATAAAAGCTTGCTACACGCAAAGTACTTTTTTTTTTTTTTTTTTTTTGCCACTTTTTTTAGATGTTGATGGCATTAATTATTAGTAATTTTTATTTTATACCGAATAAATGATATTTATGCCGAATGTTTGCGTAATTGAATACGTAATGACAAATATATTATGCATTATTAAAATATTTCGGAATTATTTAGCAAATTTAAATTAAGAATTGTTTTATGTACTCTTGTTTTTATTTTGTTTTATTTAATTTTTAAAAATATTAATTTAGATTACAAATTTTAACTTCGAGCATTTGTCTATTTGTCTGTGTATTTCTGTCTGAATGTGCCTAAACTTTTGCAAAAAAAAAAAAAAAAAAAAAAAAAAACTGCCGTTAAATTTAAATATATTTTTAATAGATGAATTTTCTATACTTTAACGTATTTAAATGAATGCTGAAACTTGAAATTTGGTAAATTTAAAATTGTTAGATCTAGGATGACTATTCTAAAGCATTAGTAGAACTATGTGCGTTTGTATTATCAAAATGTATAATGCATATTTATATAAAATCATTCTTACAGTAATAGTTTTAAATTAGAATAAATTATTATTATTGCTACAGGAATATTTTTTATATTAAGTGTGTTTTGATATCTCAATAAAACGCTTTATATATATTTTACGGAAATAAGTGAAAAATATCTTTTACAAAGTATGGTAAAACCTCGATTATCCGAAATAACTGGGACCGACTGTCTTTCGGAAAATGTTAAATTTTCGGAAAATCGAGAATGTTTCAATTTTAAGATTAACACGTTTAGCTCCACGCGAATTCTTAATAAAATCCATTAAAATTCCATAATGATTCCTCCTGTAATAAATAAAAATTAAGCAAATTTTCAATAATTACTTAAAACAATGTAATATTTTTAGTTTTATATCCTATTTTACACTGTCAACCACCAATGATTGATGCGGCTTTATATCATACTTGACACTATCAGCCACCGATGACTGACATGGCGCTCAACGTGTTAAGGACAAGTATGCGCTATTTCTTATTATGGTAATAAATGCTATCATAGAATGCAATTTCGTTATTTTATCTATATTTAAGTTATTTTATCATTTGCTTTCAACCTTCAAAATACATTTTAAAAACGTTGCACATCACGCTGATATCAAAGCTAAAAACTTGTCATAAACCTGAATTAAAAATTATAAAATTGATGGTTGATTGGATTTTACGTCGTACTAGTGCTGCGCAATGGGCAATTGGCGACGGTATGGGACTCACCCCTAGAGATGGTCCGGAGACATGTCATCACAATTTCAATCCTCCACGGAGTGGATGGCTCCCGCGCTTCAGTAACCCCCAGAGGTATAATTTTTGATGGGAACATGGAGGACATTGCGGCCGCGACAGATTTTACGTGCACCAGCCACCATTAGTGTACACGATGGCTTTGACCGGCTCGAGTACCGAACCCGCAATCTTCCAATTACGAGCCCGGCGCTCTACCGACTGGGCTACCGCGGCCCGTAATTATAAAATTGGAAAGCGCGATTGAATTCATTGTGACTAATCTTGACTAAAGTTTATAGTCTTTAAACACTTTTAAGCAAAACTCATAACAGTTTTTGTGATGGGTTTGTCTGTATGTCAATGCTCTGACTAAGGTAAATATGCATGTGTTGTCATGGAATTTTATATAGCATTACTAATAATTACAAACTCATTCAAATAAAATGTTGTTAAATGTGTCATTTTATTGTGTCATTGATTTATGTGGGCGAGATTTTTTTCCCAACCCCACACTGAGGAAAATAATGTACTGCCTTTATATAAAATGAATAAGTGGTCCTTTTCTAAATCCCTTAACTAGAAATATAGATTTCCGAGCTATGCGCATAAGGCACGATAATAAACTGAATAGACGAAATGATCGAGAATTTCTAGTCTACACGTTTCTAGATGGTAAAACAATATTCTGAATCTTTTGTATTGAGAGAAATTCTCGCTTGATTTTCTAGAATTGGGTCATAAACAAGATTATAGTTGCTGAAACCTCTTGTATTCGCATTTATTTGCAAAGATTTTTAAATAACTTTACTCTAGAGAATATAGGCAAACGCTCTAGAATTCTAATAGGGGTTTCTAGAACTCGCTTTCAAAAGGGACTAGAATTTATAAGGATGACGTGGAACTATTTTTTCTGGAGCCACAATTTAGATTCTAGATGTCAGTTACAGATTTTTTCTCAGTGCAGTGGGATAAGTATACATAGATTGGTAAAAATATGAAAAATTAAAGTAATTTTAAATTGAAACCTTTTTTTTATTCAAATTTATGAATCTAATTTTACCACATACCTATTGTTTAAAAACTTTTTTTTTTTTTTTTTTTTTTTAAAAATAGTATTTGGCATAAAAATTCACGATAAAAAAGGCTTTTTGGTTTTTAGAAATTCTAATGAAGAAATTCTTCAAACATTTTATTCTATAAAATTAGTTAGTTTAATTGTAGAATTTAAACCGTACATTTTATGCAAAATATGTAAGTATAATATTATTTATATTATTTAAATTTATAATTATTTATGATTCTTTTCATTCGTTTGTATGCATTTTAATTTAAAAAAAATTATTACTCTTTATTAATTAAAAATTTCATTTCTTATTTTAATATTTAATTGTGTTCTTCATAAATAATATTTAAAGCTAATACATTGCTCCCACCTTTTCTTTTTTTCCCTCTAAGATTAATTGTGAATGGCAATTTTTGTCATAAAATAAGACTATAAATTTAAACTTAAATTTATTGTTTAAAAATGGTGGTGGAAGCACTTGGGAAAAAATTACGTCCATATGAATCTGTATATAATGTAGGTATTACACAGGTCAACATGTAAAATTTTGATTTCATAATTTTGGCAGGTCTTTATGTTTTTTTGGTGTGTTGAAACCGAAAATGAAACCAGTTTTTCTCTATCACGTACAGATTTTTACCAATACAGGGTGCCTACCTATACAATTTCTTCCATTACTCTTCCACCAGTATAATTATAAGGCAAGTTTTATAGTATGTTTTCATGATTAACTAATCATGAATATCTGTTGTTGTAATAGTGCAGCACTAGTGTAACGTAAAACCATACCAACCAACCTATTGTTAGGATGATATATGTAAGAAATTGTATCGGTAAACACCCTGTATTGACAAAAATCTATACGTGATAGAGAGAAACGGGCCGCATTTTCGGTTTCAGCACATCTAAAAACATAAAGATCAGCTAAAATCATCAAATCAAATTTTGTCAACTTCATTTTTGTAGGCCTGTGATGCCCTCTAAAAATTAAATAAACAAAATCAAAATAAATAAACAAATATGTACTAGAAATTAAGAAAGAAAAATGATTTTTAATGCATTTATTGAATCGCATACAGAAAAAATACCTTACTGCGATTTTAATTGTGGGAAAATTCCAAAGATAATTTATTCTTCAGTGTTTACTATATCCGCTTCCATACAAATCTTGCCAAAAGACAAATAATATAAAAAAAAGAAAAAAGAAAAAAAAAAAACCTCCAAGTTTGTAACAATACGAAAATTAAAATCTCTTTTGAACCTTTAGAGATGTGATTTTCTACTGTAAATGCTTTAACGGTTTTTCCCTAGTGATTTTTCATTACGCTTCATTGCGATGTCGTGAAAAAATGGCAAATTTTTGTTGTGTTGCCAACGGCATTTTCAGAAGTAAGAAATGTCTCGAAACACTTAAAAATGTGAAATTATTCATAGAATAAACCTTAACCGCATTGAGGGAGTAACAAAACCACAGGAAATGTCACTAAATAAACAATGCGTGAGTTACTTAATGTAATTACAATATTTTTTATGTATTAAAACGATGTTAAATGTGTTTTTTTTATTTTTTAAATCTTTAGATATTTAGTATTGTAATAGCTCTTCAAAAATGAGGTTTTTTTTTATCAGTTAAAAATTAACTATTATTACTGTTATTTTTAATTAAATTTAGAAAGAAATATTTTGTAACTAGCAAACCATTACAAAATTTTCGTAGTTTATCTCTTTTTTTTTTTTTTTTTTCTTTTAGCTTTTCAAAAATGAGGTTTTTATCATTTAAAAATTAACTATTATTATTATTATTTTAATTAAAGTTAGAGTGCAATATTTCGAAATTAGCAAACCCTTGCAAAATTTTCGTAGTTTATCTCTTTTCTTTTTCCCTTTAGCTCTTCAAAAAAGAGGTTTTTATCATTTAAAAATTAACTATTATTATTATTATTATTATTTTAATTAAAGTTAGAAAGAACTATTTCGTAACTAGCAAACCCTTGCAAAATTTTCGTAGTTTATCTC
Source organism: Salticus scenicus (assembly GCA_963930645.1). Lineage (NCBI taxonomy): Eukaryota > Metazoa > Arthropoda > Arachnida > Araneae > Salticidae > Salticus > Salticus scenicus. The sequence goes on from OZ005658.1 coordinate 15,608,577, forward strand.
TTTTCTTTTTCCTTTTAGCTCTTCAAAAATGAGGTTTTTATCACTTAAAAATTAACTATTAATATTATTATTATTTTAATTAAAATTAGAAAGAAATATTTCGTAATTAGCAAACCCTTGCAAAATTTTCGTAGTTTATCTCTTTTCTTTTTCCTTTCAGCTCTTCAAAAATGAGGTTTTTGTCATTTAAAAATTAACTTTTATTATTATTATTATTATTATTATTTTAATTAAAATTAGAAAGAAATATTTCGTAACTATCAAACCCTTGCAAAATTTTCGTAGTTTATCTCTCTTTTTTTTTTTTTTTTTTTTTTCCCTTTTAGCTCTTCAAAAATGAGGTTTTTATCATTTAAAAATTAACTATTATTATTATTATTTTAATTAAAATTAGAAAGAAATGTTTCGTAACTAGCAAATCCTTGCAAAATTTTCGTAGTTTATCTTTTTTCTTTTTCCTTTAGTTTTTTAAAAATGAGGTTTTTATCATTTAAAAATTAACTATTATTATTATTATTTTAATTAAAATTAGAAAGAATTATTTCGTAACTAGCAAATCCTTGCAAAATTTTCGTAGTTTATCTCTTTTCTTTTTCCTTTTAGCTCTTCAAAAATGAGGTTTTTATCACTTAAAAATTAACTATTATTATTATTATTTTAATTAAAATTAGAAAGAAATGTTTCGTAACTAGCAAACCCTTGCAAAATTTTCGTAGTTTATCTTTTTTCTTTTTCCTTTAGTTTTTTAAAAATGAGGTTTTTATCATTTAAAAATTAACTATTATTATTATTATTTTAATTAAAATTAGAAAGAAATGTTTCGTAACTAGCAAATCCTTGCAAAATTTTCGTAGTTCATCTTTTTTCTTTTTCCTTTAGTTTTTTAAAAATGAGGTTTTTATCATTTAAAAATTAACTATTATTATTATTATTTTAATTAAAATTAGAAAGAAATGTTTCGTAACTAGCAAACCCTTGCAAAATTTTCGTAGTTTATCTCTTTTCTTTTTCCCTTTAGCTCTTCAAAAAAGAGGTTTTTATCATTTAAAAATTAACTATTATTATTATTATTTTAATTAAAATTAGAAAGAAATGTTTCGTAACTAGCAAATCCTTGCAAAATTTTCGTAGTTCATCTTTTTTCTTTTTCCTTTAGTTTTTTAAAAATGAGGTTTTTATCATTTAAAAATTAACTATTATTATTATTATTTTAATTAAAATTAGAAAGAAATGTTTCGTAACTAGCAAATCCTTGCAAAATTTTCGTAGTTCATCTTTTTTCTTTTTCCTTTAGTTTTTTAAAAATGAGGTTTTTATCATTTAAAAATTAACTATTATTATTATTATTTTAATTAAAATTAGAAAGAAATGTTTCGTAACTAGCAAATCCTTGCAAAATTTTCGTAGTTTATCTCTTTTCTTTTTCCTTTTAGCTCTTCAAAAATGAGGTTTTTATCACTTAAAAATTAACTATTATTATTATTATTTTAATTAAAATTAGAAAGAAATGTTTCGTAACTAGCAAACCCTTGCAAAATTTTCGTAGTTTATCTTTTTTCTTTTTCCTTTAGTTTTTTAAAAATGAGGTTTTTATCATTTAAAAATTAACTATTATTATTATTATTTTAATTAAAATTAGAAAGAAATGTTTCGTAACTAGCAAATCCTTGCAAAATTTTCGTAGTTCATCTTTTTTCTTTTTCCTTTAGTTTTTTAAAAATGAGGTTTTTATCATTTAAAAATTAACTATTATTATTATTATTTTAATTAAAATTAGAAAGAAATGTTTCGTAACTAGCAAACCCTTGCAAAATTTTCGTAGTTTATCTCTTTTCTTTTTCCCTTTAGCTCTTCAAAAAAGAGGTTTTTATCATTTAAAAATTAACTATTATTATTATTATTTTAATTAAAGTTAGAAAGAACTATTTCGTAACTAGCAAACCCTTGCAAAATTTTCGTAGTTTATCTCTTTTCTTTTTCCTTTTAGCTCTTCAAAAATGAGGTTTTTATCACTTAAAAATTAACTATTATTATTATTATTATTTTAATTAAAATTAGAAAGAAATATTTCGTAATTAGCAAACCCTTGCAAAATTTTCGTAGTTTATCTCTTTTCTTTTTCCTTTCAGCTCTTCAAAAATGAGGTTTTTATCACTTAAAAATTAACTATTATTATTATTATTATTTTAATTAAAATTAGAAAGAAATATTTCGTAATTAGCAAACCCTTGCAAAATTTTCGTAGTTTATCTCTTTTCTTTTTCCTTTTAGCTCTTCAAAAATGAGGTTTTTATCACTTAAAAATTAACTATTATTATTATTATTATTTTAATTAAAATTAGAAAGAAATATTTCGTAATTAGCAAACCCTTGCAAAATTTTCGTAGTTTATCTTTTTTCTTTTTCCTTTAGTTTTTTAAAAATGAGGTTTTTATCATTTAAAAATTAACTATTATTATTATTATTATTTTAATTAAAATTAGAAAGAAATGTTTCGTAACTAGCAAATCCTTGCAAAATTTTCGTAGTTCATCTTTTTTCTTTTTCCTTTAGTTTTTTAAAAATGAGGTTTTTATCATTTAAAAATTAACTATTATTATTATTATTTTAATTAAAATTAGAAAGAAATGTTTCGTAACTAGCAAATCCTTGCAAAATTTTCGTAGTTCATCTTTTATCTTTTTCCTTTAGTTTTTTAAAAATGAGGTTTTTATCATTTAAAAATTAACTATTATTATTATTATTTTAATTAAAATTAGAAAGAAATGTTTCGTAACTAGCAAATCCTTGCAAAATTTTCGTAGTTCATCTTTTTTCTTTTTCCTTTAGTTTTTAAAAAATGAGGTTTTTATCATTTAAAAATTAACTATTATTATTTTTATTTTAATTAAAATTATAAAGAAATGTTTCGTAACTAGCAAATCCTTGCAAAATTTTCGTAGTTCATCTTTTTTCTTTTTCCTTTTAGCTCTTCAAAAATGAGATTTTTATCATTTAAAAATTAACTATTATTATTTTTATTTTAATTAAAATTATAAAGAAATATTTCATAACTAGCAAACCCTTGCAAAATTTTCGTAGTTTATCTCTTTTCTTTTTCCTTTTAGCTCTTCAAAGATAAAATTTTTATCATTTAAAAAATAACTATTATTATTATTATTATTATTTTAATATTTCGTAACTAGCAAACCCTTGCAAAATTTTCGTAGTTTATCTTTTTTCTTTTTTCTTTTAGCTCTTCAAAAATAAGGTTTTTATCATTTAAAAAATAACTATTATTATTATTTTAATTAAAATTAGAAAGAATTATTTCGTAACTAGCAAACCCTTGCAAAATTTTCGTAGTTTATCTCTTTTCTTTTTCCTTTAGTTTTTTAAAAATGAGATTTTTATCATTTAAAAATTAACTATTATTATTATTATTTTAATTAAAATTAGAAAGAAATGTTTCGTAACTAGCAAACCCTTGCAAAATTTTCGTAGTTTAACTCTTTTCATTTTCCTTTTAGCTCTTCAAAAATGAGGTTTTTATCATTTAAAAATTAACTATTATTATTTTTATTTTAATTAAAATTATAAAGAAATATTTCATAACTAGCAAACCCTTGCAAAATTTTCGTAGTTTATCTCTTTTCTTTTTCCTTCTAGCTGTTCAAAAATGAGGTTTTTATGAGTTAAAAATAACTATTATTATTTTTTTTTATTATTAAAATTAGAAAGAAATATTTCGTAACGAGCAAACCCTTGCAAAACTTTCGTAGTTTATCGTTTTTCTTTATTTCTTTTTCCTTCTTTCTTTTTCTTTTCTTTTTCTTATTTACCTTTAGCATTTCAAACCTATATGTCTCACACCAATTTCATCACCGTATATAATTTTGATTCATCAGAATCCAAATTATTATTATTGTTATTTTGGGAAGGGGGGGTGGGGAGAGGGGGCATGCTAATGATAGTTAATCCAAAATCATTCAAAGAAAAATTTCAAAATAAAATTCGTGCTTGACGATCCAGTTTTCATACTTCCCGAAGCAGGACAGCTTTAGTATAGGATCTCTATGGCGACCTTTACATTTTTGCCGCGATGTTGGTGATGCCTTTTAATTTATTCATTTTGTTAAAAGAAAAACTTAGTACCTATTTTGATTATACATCTTATCGTTGCGTTTTTTGTCAATTTATGACACAAGGGTTCATATTTTATTTATATCTTTAAAGTATTGCTTGGTTTAAAACGACGCTTGCAAAGATTGTAAAGATGCAAATTTTTAAAATAATTTTTTCTATAAAATTATCTCATCAAACAAATGTCGTCATTATTCATTTTTATTTATTTATTTTTTTATTTATTTATTTTAATTAGATCGCTGAACTGAGTCCGCGTGCTTAAATATTGCTTATATATATATATATATATATATTATATATATATATTCAATCCTCGCGTATTTTATTGTCACTATCGTATTGTTTCTATAAAATATAATCGTAACTGGTCCACGTTAGATAAATATTATATAGATTGACATCATTTATAAAGCTATTTCCACTCCGTAAACATATACGTATAAATACATAAATAAAAAACAGGCATTTTTACAAAAATATTTTTTTTTTAATCCCTAGCAGATGGTAAAGTATACTAAATTCTCACCAAACTGGCATTTTCACTGTATGAGCCAGCGGGAATGCGTTATTCATGTTTGTAGGCGTGTGGAATAGAAACTTTTTGATTGCTTACCCCCTCTTAAAATGTTTATCAAATTTTAATCATTTTCTCATTATTTTTTCTCCTTTTCATCCCAGTAAGCCTACAATATATTACTGAGGGGTGTACAGTCATTTGCAAAACTTTTCAGACCAGTAGCCGATTTTCAGTAATTTAATACATTTCCTCATTTGTGCAGATTATTGCGTCATCTCATGTGCTGATTGCATCAGACGCATTCTACTGCTATTTAAAAAAAAAGGGGGTGGTTATCGCCTGCTGTTTATTGGATTTTGTTGTAGACAGTGCTGTTGTGTTATTATTGTAATGGGTAAAAAACCTTCACTTACTATTACAAAAAAGTCAGAAATATTGACCCTACATAAAATTGGATTTTCTTGAACGTCAGATAAGTTAAAGGGTAAATGTGAGCAAGACAGCCGTGCATCAAGCTATTGGTAAATTTAAAATTTCAGGAAAATGTGTGGACCTTAAGATTCGTTTCTTTTTCATACTTGGAGTAAGTCGAGGTTTCCTTGCAGATTGATGGGATGCTAAATCAAAATCTTTAGCCAAACGTATTGAAATAGTACTCAAACTGACGTTGGTGCCTTTTGCAGCCAGAGAATGTCTAATCGTATTGCAGGATGTTCTTGGATCTCGTGCGACCATCCTTATCACATGATCATCACGTGCACTCGTTTTTTCTAGGGCGACCGCTTCTCTTAAGGTCCCCACATTTTCCCGAAATTTTAAATTTACTAATAGCTTGATGCACGGCTGTCTTGCTCACATTTACCCTCGAACTTATTTGACGTTCAGAAAATCCAATTTTATGGTCAATATTTCTGACCTTTATGTAACAGTAATTGAAGGTTTTTTACCCATTACAGTAATTGCACAACAGCACTGTCTACGACAAAATCCAATAAACAACTGGCGATAAACGTGCCGGGCACTTTTATTTATAGCAGTAGAATGCGTCTGATGCAAATAGCACATGGGATGATGCAATAATCTGCGCAAAAGATGCAATGTGTTAAAAAAATACTGAAAATCGGCTACTGGTCTTAAACTTTGGCAAATTACGTTTGCTGTATTACGAAGTTTGTTAAAGAACACCAAATCAGCATGCTGTTTTTGTTGTTCTTGCGGTTGTAAGTAGTTGCCGTTTAAAAACAGAAATCCCATTTAAAAATAAGAGTTTTTTCTGTGAAATAAATAGGAAAATATCGTCAGCAAAGACATCTGTATTTCACCCCCCCCCCCTTTGTAAATTTAACGCTTCTCACCCTTTCAATGCAGATATTAAATTCCAATTTAGTTACATGTATATCTTTGTATAAATAATGTATCTCCCTGAACGATAATAATACTGATTAATATCACAGAACAGGGTTAGTAACTCAAAATTTAAACAGATGTATTATGAAAGTTAATGAATTAAAATAAAAGGATTAAAAAAAAAAAAAAAGCCTAACTATATATTATTATATTTCGTAACTCCATACTAGGGATTTTTTTTTTTTTTTTTTTTTTTTTTTTTAACACTTACTACCAAAGACAAAAATAAAACATTAATTAAGTGCATTTTCCGATTTTTTTTTTTTTTTTTTTTTTTTTTTACTTTCCGAACACTATAGTGAGGAATGTATTGTAATCATGTCAAAAATCCGAATTTGAGATTTTGATGTTTCTATACGTTTCGAGGTCCCCCGAGTCTGTTTTCACTATTTTTGCGATGATGTATGTATGTATGTGTGTATGTCTGTGATTGAACACGCTAGCGTCTAAACGCTTTGTTCGAATAAGCTGAAAGTCGGTACGTATATTATAAGTCACCATAGTACGAACCCTATAGATTTTGGTGAATCTAGCACTTATAGTTTTTTTACAGGGACACCAGGAAAAATTCTTTATCATTATGGCCTATGGGGCCAAATTTTTAACAGTGCGATAGCGTCTAAACGCTTTATTAATCTGAGCAAAAAAAATTTACACATGTTATAGGTCACAGTTGCACCAACTGTATAGATTTTGGTGAATTTAGCACTTACAGTTTTTTTTACAGGGATACAAAGAGAAATTCTTTATCATTATGGCCTATGGGACGAAATTCTTTAAAAGTGCGATAGAATCTAAACGCCTTATTCGATTGAGCTGAAAATTTATATGAATATTATAAATCACTGTTGCACTAACTATAAGCATTTTGGTGAATCTAGCATTTATAGGTTTTTACAGGGACACAACGAAAAATTCTTTATCATTATGATCTATGGGCTCAGAGTTCAGTAGCGTTAAATAAAACATCGTGTGATACATGGAGAAGAATGCTCAAACACTCTATTGTGGCTTTCTCTCTTTTGTTTGTTTAACAACTCCTCTTATTTTACTTTATCTACAAAACTGTTAATTACTCAATGTTCGGAAAGTCGAGTGGAGTCACTCCAGATTTTTTTTTTTTTTTTTTTTTTCATTTTAACTGTAAAATGAAATATTAAAAATTTGAAAAATTAGTTTTCAGGAAAAGAGTTCTAATTTTACGGATGTTAACCTTCTGAATGTGCAAACGTTTTTTTTTTTTTTTTTTTTTTTTTTTTTTTTTTTTAATACATTAAATGATGAGTAATTCCGACAACATATTTTTCCATAGAATAAAATATAGTTTGGCTGTCGACGAAGTTAGGTATAGCAGGCCTTCTTTAATTTTTTTTTTTTTTTTTTTTTTTTTTTTTTTATAAAGTATTAAAAAAAAAAAAAAAAAAAAAAAAAAAAAAAAAACCTTCAAACTGACTCATTTTATCATTTTATTAAAATAACTAGCAGGCTACGCCCGCTTCGCTGGTCACTATATTTAAATGAATTTTCGAAAGAATCGAATTAATATTTATTTTTTTACACCGCATTATAGAGAAAAAATAAAAAAATAAAAAAATAAAATAAAATAAAATAAAATACACTGAAATTGCTCCAAACCTCGCTTTGGGTACCCGCTGTCTACGGCATCTCTTTTCCCGCCCGCATTGCATCAGGTCTAGGTTTCCCATGCCCGCAGGAAGATCTTTCCCGGGCACTTCAATCTGGATATTTATCGACGACAGGTGGGATCTGCTATTATTTAAGAACTACGATTTTAAAGATGACTGTATCTCAGCATCTATTAAATATTTTAGTTTTGAACCATGTATTTTATAGCCCATGCTATTTACACTATATTACGATTTGATTCCGACCAATGTAATGAAATAAAATAAAATAAAAAGTAGATTAAATATATTTATAAACAAATAAATTTTAATAAATTTAATCCTTTTTACTATGTATATACTACCATTTTTCCCGATAAATACAGTAAATAAAAAAAAAAAAGAATAAATAAAAGTTTTTTCTTTTAAAGGAATTTACTAAAAAATGAAAAATAAGAAGTTGTTCTACTATAAAATATTAAGCATAACTGTTATAAATACGTTTTTAAATTTAAAACTAATTATACTTAATTTTTTCTTCTGCATTACGATTTTATTTTCAATAAATATAACAAAAAAAAAAAAAAAAAAAAAAAAAAAAAAAAAGAAAATCGCCTTCAAATGAATGAATTAAATAAAAAAAATCTGGTGTGAAACAACCACACGACTTCCATTACCCGCTATTACATGTATTATATGCATTTTTGAGAGAGAATGTGATCAGAAAACATAAAAGTGACCAAAAAAGAAAATCGTTAGAGCCGTTTTTGAGATACCAACTTTCACAAAAAATCAATTATTGAGCGGAAAACAATAATTACATACAAAAGCATATTTAAAAGTGAGTTAAAATGGCGAGTTTGAAAAAAATCCGTACAACCGTTTTTAAAGGAACGCCTTTGCGATGCCTGAAATTGAGCTATTTATACAGGACGCCTATCAATTTTCATGAACTAACCAACTATATCATTCGAAAGGATATCTGATAGAGTGTTTATATAGCAAGTTTGAAGAAAATCGTTAGAGCCGTTTTTGAGATACGGACTTACGGTCCCACTTCCGGTTTCCGATGTTCCATTTCCGGTTAAACTCAATAATTGACAGGAAAACAATAATTACATACAAAAGCATATTTAAAATTGAGTTAAAATGGCGAGTTTGAAAAAAATCCGTACAACCGTTTTTAAAGGAACGCCCTTGGGAGGCCTGAAATTGAGCTATTTATACAGGACGCCTATCAATTTTCTTGAACTAACCAACTATATCATTCGAAAGGACATCTAATAGAGTGTTTATATAGCAAGTTTGAAGAAAATCGTTAGAGCCGTTTTTGAGATACGGACTTACGGTCCCACTTCCGGTTTCCGATGTCCCATTTCCGGTTAAACTCAATTATTGACAGGAAAACAATAATTACATACAAAAGCATATTTAAAATTGAGTTAAAATGGCGAGTTTGAAAAAAATCCGTACAACCGTTTTTAAAGGAACGCCCTTGGGAGGCCTGAAATTGAGCTATTTATACAGGACGCCTATCAATTTTCTTGAACTAACCAACTATATCATTCGAAAGGACATCTAATAGAGTGTTTATATAGCAAGTTTGAAGAAAATCGTTAGAGCCGTTTTTGAGATACGGACTTACGGTCCAACTTCCGGTTTCCGATGTCCCACTTCCGGTTTTTCAATTTTCACCAAAATTTGGAAATTTCATCTGTAGGCCAGACGTATTTCAATTCTAAAGTTTCGTAGCTCTATCTTTATTAGTTTATGAGCTATAATAGCCAGAAGATTCTCCACATACATACATACACACACACACACACACACACACACATACATACACACTGACCAATTGCCAAAAACCACTTTTTTGGACTCAGGGGACCTTAAAACGTGTAAATCAGGTGAAATCTCGATATCGAATTTTTGGACCGAATACAATACTTCCATTACCTACGGTAGTAGGGTAATGGAAGTAATAAGTTGCGTAATAGCCGTTGCTAAGATACGCAGACGATTGAAGCAAAATAATTAAATTTATGAAAAATGAAGCATTAAAGGCAATATTTAAAATCGAAAAAACATTAATTTAAAAAATTCAAATTCGAAATTCGAAAAAATCTCGATGAGGTGCACACATGCATGGTCCCAGGTACCTATATGCCAAATTTGGAAGCTCTGCGATCAATAGTGTGAGCACCACAGCGCAGATACACACACAGACACACAGACACACACACAGACACTTCTCTTTATTTATATAGATAATAATATGATTATGTATTAGTTTTATCTGACTTAAATTTATTATTTTCCTATTTAGGGTGCGTATGTTTTTCTAAAATACATTTCCTATCACGCTTCGAACAAATTTCGTAATTTTTCAGATGATTTAAACGAAAAAAAATGAAACCTGTCGGGAATCTTATGCCAAATAAATGGCTTTGAAATAAATTACTTGAATCTCCTGTCAACAAATTTCTGGACCCACCCTTGCGTTCTATGAACAGAACTGTACCAAGGGGAATGCTGGTTTTATGACAGAAAAGCCTTTATATATTTAATAAATAATGATAAAAAAAAATGAATGATTGAACTATTTGTTCTAAAAATATTTTACCTTCGTCCTAAAGTTATTAATAATGCTCTTCTTTGAATTCCCTTTACACGAAATTAATAGAAATTGAATGCATCAGATAGTAAGTTTGGTGATAATAAAAGATATTTCAATATTTTTAGTTGAACTGTTTGAAATTAAGAATAGAAATCTTGTAGGCAAACACCTTAAACTGGGAAAATACGCTTGAGGCAAATTGCAAGAAAATGCGCGGAAATACTGGTTTTAAATTATAATGAATAAAAATTTTGTAAGAAGATTGTATCAAAACGCCCCGAAGTACTGGTGAAAAATCACGATGAATAAAAATTTTGTAAGAAAATTGCAATAAGATGCGCCGAAATACTGGTGTTAACTCATCATGAATAAAATTTTGTAAGAAGATTGTAGGAAGATACGCCGAAATACTGGTGTTAAATGATGATGAATAAAAATTTTGTAAGAAAATTGTAGGAAAATGCCCCGAAATACTGGTGTTAAATCATGATGAATAAAAATGTTGTAAGAAAATTGTAGGAAAATGCCCCGAAATACTGGTGTTAAATCATGATGAATAAAAATGTTGTAAGAAAATTGTAGGAAAATGCCCCGAAATACTGGTGTTAAATCATGATGAATAAAAAATGTTTAAGAAAATTGAAGGACGATGCTAGCAGGAGATTGAAGAAAAAATGCACCAAAATACTGTTGTTAATTGACGAAGAATAAAAATTTCTTTAAGAAACACAATAGAATGTAAACATACGGTAACAGAAAATTGTACATGATTCTACCGAAATACTGGTGCTGAATCATGGAGAATTACAAAAGTAAACTAGCCAGCAAATTGCATACTATTGCACAGAAATGCTGGCGTTAAATGAGGATGAATAAAAGTTTTCTAAACAAACATCACGAATAAATAAATAAATAAAAGTACAAATATTTATATACAAATATTTATATTACAACTGCACAAATTTAACGAATATTTACATTTTAAATTTGAATATTACAGTTACGTGTGGTACTTGGCCGATCATAGTGGACCACATTCGGTTTTGATGAAAATGTTTTAGTAATTCTTACAACTACATCATTCAGTCTTTTTAGTTCCCCATCATACTATAGGTATGGGGAACTTAGGTAATCGTGAAAATTTTCGACCTCGGTTTTTTGACGTTTCTACATGTTTTCAGGCGTAAAGAATCCGAAAATGATAAAATTTGTATGGTGTCCGTATGTAGGGTGTCTGTTAGTGTGTTAGTGTGTTAGTCCGTTAGTTTGTTAGTCTGAGTACACGATATCTCACAAACAAATGATCGCAGAGAGTTCAGACACGTTTTAAAATATTACTTTCGACACTGGCAAGAACCCAACATGCGAATTAAAAAACTTTGTAAGTTATTTGAAATTTACGATTTTCTGAACTTGGGAGAATAGGGCAAAATTTCACTTAAACTTGCATTAAATGAAAAACTTTTGCTGTAAAAATGTCAGACCAGTTTTAAAATATCAGTTTTGATGCCGGAATGAACATCAGTTACTATAAACATGCTACTTTGAAAATTTCGCAAGTTATTGGATATTTACGAATTTCTTAACATGGCAGAATAGGACTAAATTTCACATAAACGTCAATTTTGAGGGATATTTTCATCGTAAAGATGTCAGACTACTTTAGAAATATTATTTAGGATACTGGCATGAATATTATTCACTACGAATTTTCCAATATAAAAATTTCGTAAGTTATTAGAATTTTACGAATTTCTTATCATAACAGAATAGGGCAAAATTTTACACAAACGCCAATCTTGAGGGATATTTTCATCGTAAAGATGTCAGACCACTTTTGAAATATTATTTAGGATACTGACATGGATACCATAGAGTATGAATTTTCCAATTAAAAAAATTTGTAATTTATTTGGAATTTACGATTTACTTAAAATGGCAGAATAAGGCAAAATCGAGCATAAACGTCCATTTTGAGGATCATAAATATATTAGACGATTTCAAAATAACATTTATGATACTCGTATGAACATGATTGACTACAAATATTCTAATAGGAAATTTTCTTACGTTATTCGAAATTTAAGATTTTATCAGCATAGAAAAATGGGGCGATATTTCATATAAATGCGCATTTTTGGGAAAGTTGCATTGGAAATAGTATAGCTTGAAAATAAACTACGAAATTGATCCCAATAAAATAAATTAATAGATTAGAATAAGATATCGAACTGAATGTTGGGTAGCCTATTAGGCGAGGATTTCGTTCTGTCACTGTGTCAAGCATTTGGTCAAATTCATTTCTCTTAACATGAATATAATATATCCTGTACAAGAAATTTCTGAGAACATACATATGATGGTGAACTGAGCAGAGTCCACCTATGCCAACTAGTTAAGACTGTGTAGGGTCTGTCCCAGTTATTACACTGTAGCTTGGGAGAGAGTCCTTTGCGTCGAACAGGATTCCTCAACCAAACTTTGTCTCCTTCCTTGAACTCATGTTGTGTAGCCTTCAGGTTTGAAAATATTTTCATTTATATTATTTTTAATAATACAACATTATTATTTAACTCTATCTTTTTAAACAAAATCATTTTAACTATTTTCATACGTTTCCTTCTAATTTAGTCAAAAGTTTTGACAGTAATTTGGCGGTTTTTCCGATAACCGTGAAAGAAAATCGCCAAAACGCCAATGGGCCTTCCTTACATAGAACTACATCTATTATTTAAATTATCTTTTATTCTAATTTTATTTTTTTCAGATCACAGGAAACATTTATTTTTTTTTATTTCGTTTTGCAAGCGCGCTTTTCATTTCCTAATTCAAAATTATTTAAAAAAAAAACTTTCTCGATAGTGTTTGTTTCGATACTGATTATTATTAATTTTCCTTTTTCTTAAAAAAAAAAAAAAAAAAAAAAATGATTTTGATGAAATTCGGGCAAAAGCAGAATTTAGTTTAGGATGGAGAACTATTAGGTTTCTTTCCTTTTTTTTTTTTTTTTTTTTTTTAATTATAGCATTACTTTCAAATTATTCAATTACATACATACATACGTCATCGTAAAAATAGTGAAAACGTACTCAGGGGACCTCAAAACATATAGAAACATCAAAATCTCAAATTCGGATTTTTGACATGATTACAATACTTTCCTTACATATGTATGTTCGGAAAGTAAAAATCAGTTCTATTTTCCCACGTGTTAAATTTACAATCTTTCACTTAATGTATGTCGTTATAAAAATATATTTGCCGGGTTAAAAGTAATGAAACATGTTAATATCCCAAATATATGTAGTATATATTTGATGTCGTTCTCAGGCAAATAGTTTACTTCGAATAAATATTGCCGATTAAAAAGCCATAGTATTCATAAAACAGTTTCACTGTAATGATAGCATCAGAGACTTATTTTCCTTATACTACCTAATACAAAACCTTTTGAATATTCATTCACTTTCGCTTTAATAGATTAAATTTACTTTACTAATCCCCCCTAAAAAAGAAAAAAAAAATGTCAATTGTGAGACATTTATAATAACTAATGTGTGAAAAAATTTGTTTTAGTTTGTACAAAGTAAATTTATTGAATTATATTAAAATAGGCAGAAGCATTTTCTGAACAAAAAAATAATAACGTTCATTCATCTGTGACGTTTAATAGCATAGCATATGCCCGAGGCTTTAAAAAAGAAGAAGAGCGGCGTTGCCAAAAGATTTAAAATATAACCTATATTTAACTCGCATGTATAATTTCTTCTTCTTTTAAAATTAAAGATTTACGTACAGCTTGAAATCTTCATTTATCGCTTTATAGGATCGAATTAAGAAACAGTTGAGGGTTAATACTGTTAAATTATGTCAGATGTGCGAATATCGTAGCAGGAATATGCATGTAATCAATCTAATAGGAGCGGAAAAGAATATTTTTTATTTTTTATATATTAAACACAATTATTAGAGAATTTCTTTCTTTTTTTTTAATTCCGTGATTCGGTGAGTGTTGGCTGACTTTACATATTAAAAAGATGAGACAAGAAGATTAAAAACTGCAAAATTACGATTTTCGATTAAAGATATTTTAAATCTTGTTTTGAGTTTTTAAGTACATTATCTTCACTAGCGGACAGACAGACAGACAAACCGAAGCCATTAACACTTTTCAACCTTCATGGGAAGTGTTAAAAATGTTAGAAAGTGTTAATAATGTTCGCTTAATGTAAACGAAAGTACAATTTTAGCAAACATTTATTAATAGCTTTTTATATAACTGAATATTTTTGTGTCACCCTGTGAATCTAATGCTAATCATGCTATATTCTATTCAAAGCATTTTCTTTTGCGCTTATAAATAACACATTTCAATTTCATAAATCTTCGTGCAAAGTAAAGTTACTAAAATTTAGTTTATAGAAATATCTCTCATAAAACGCAATGCTTTGGAATACTTTTGTGTTTCCCTGTACACAAATCAGTGGTGGTATTTACTCTATTTTATACAGGAAACATCCGACAATGAACTTGAATAACATATTTCAATTTCATTAAGATTTCTGTACAGTAAGGGTATGAAAATATGGTTTATAAAAATGCCTCTGATAGAACACAATGCTTTGAAATATTTTAGGGGGTCCATGTACACAAACCAGTAGAAGTATAAACTCCATTTTCAACAGGGAACATCCGATAGTGAACATGTATAACATATTTCAATTGCATTAAGATTTTTGTACAGTAAGGGTATGAAAATATGGTTTATAGAAATGCCTCTCATAGAACACAATGCTTTGAAATATTTTCGTGTGTCCCTGTACACAAACCAGTGGAGGTATAAACTCCATTTTTAACAGGGAACATCCGATAGTGATCTTTTATAACATATGTCAATTTCATTAAGATTTTTGCACAGTAAGGGAATGAAAATATGGTTTATAGAAATGCCTCGCATAGAACACAATGCTTTGAAATACTTTCGGGGGTCCCTGTACAGAAACCAGTAGATGTATAAATCCCATTTGCAACAGGGAACATCCGATAGTGATCTTTTATAACATATGTTAATTTCATTAAGATTTTTGCACAGTAAGGGAATGAAAATATGGTTTATAGAAATGCCTTGCATAGAACACAATGCTTTGAAATACTTTCGGGGGTCCCTGTACAGAAACCAGTAGATGTATAAATCCCATTTTCAACAGGGAACATCCGATAGTGAACTTGAATAACATATTTCAATTTCATTAAGATTTTTGTACAGTAAGGGTATGGAAATGTGGTTTATAGAAATGCCTCTCATAAAACATAATGCTTTGAAATATTTTAAGGGGTCCTTGTATACAAACCATTAGAGGTATAAACTCAATTTTTAACAGGGAACATCCGATAATGAACTGAAATAACATATATCAGTTTCAAGAAATTCCATAAATATTTACGGGAGTTAGAGCGGGGACAGACAGACGGACAAACAGAGAGACAGACTGACAAACCGAATTCATTAACACTTCTCAACCTTGTTGGAAAGTGTTAATAAAAAAGTAAAAGACTGAAAAATCACTTTTATATTTGGTGTTATAGGCAGAAAATAAACGTTGAATTACTGTAGAGTCGTCTGCCTATGGTAATGGTACTTCATAGCTAAGACTTATTAGCTTATGTTTTAGTTCCAAAATAAAATATTAAAAAATTAAAAATAAATTATTGTAAAACATGAACAAATTTAATGTTTGTGAATTTTCTGAATGTGAAAGCAGAATTAAAAAAAAAAAATTTAGGTAATGAGTAATTCTATCAACAATATTTCACATAGAATAACATAATGCTTCGAAGACAAGTAATGTGCCCTCTTAAATCTATGTTCACGGATAAAGAACTGACTCCCGCACCTTTATTAAAGGACGTGTGTGCATTCCTGAACATACCTCGACAGAACAAGCACATTCTTACAACAGTGTATGCCGACCAAATAAATCTTATCTGTATTTTATGCTAAATTAATTGACTGGTTCCGTTGGTCTAAATCACTTACAAGTAGATTAGAACGCGCGCCACCACACACACGAATTCTTTTGTGTTTTCTTTTCATCGGACTTATAACAATAGGAAGGATTCGTCATGGAATGCTAGAAAATGCCGGATAAATATTAAAAATGTGGTTGGAATATTTTGGTTTCATTGATTCTATTTCTATTCATAAAGGAATAGAATGCATGTCCTTGTGACCGTGCAGCAGTCTGGCTTAAGATGGATTTCGATGATAGCAGACTTAGGTATGTTTCCATTTCCAAATGAGGATGCGTTCTGTTTCAAGAATACGGAAAGACATTTGCGTAAGCTTTTTTTACGTATACAGTGGAGAAGCAATTTAATAATAATAATAATTATTATTATTACTAGTAAACCCGTGCGAAATATTCGCATTTTATTTGTTTTCTTATATACCTTTAAAATTTGAAATTCATAAATTTTATACCAATTTCACCACCTAATTAAAACTTTAATTTACCAGAAGCCAATTATTAATACAACCAAATTAATATTCTACAGTAGTGAAACCAATATCATTCAAGGAAAGGTTTCCAAATAAAATTCATGGTCCACGACCCAATTTTTATACTTGTCCCCAGAGAGCACAATTTTAATATAGGACTCCCACGACGCCTTTAAAATTTTTGTCGTCATGTTGGCGATGACTTATTATTATTATTATTATTATTATTATTATTATTATTATTTTTAAATAAATAAATAAAATAAATAATTCCTGTTTTGATTATATTTTTTATGATTGTGTTTTTTAGTCAATTTATGACACAAAAGTTCCTATTCTGTATATATCTTTAAAATATTGCTAGGTTTAAAAGGACACTTGCAAAGATTCCGAAGAAACAACTGTTAAAAATACATTTTTTTTTTTCGTAAAATAATCTGATCAGAAAAATGTCGTCATTTTTTCTTATTAGTCCATTGAGCAAAGTCCGCGTGCTTAAATATTTTCCATGAAAAAATATTATTATTTTTTTATCCTCGCGTATCGTTTCGACAAAAAATAATTGAAACTGGTCCACGTTAGAGAAACATTATATAGATTATTATTTTTATTTATTTATTTATTTTATTTTATTTTATTTTATTTATTTATTTTTTTTTTGGGGGGGGGGCAATATGCTAATAAAAATTACGAAATAAAAGAAGAAAAAATAGTGTGTTATGCATATATTAGTGAACACATTCTAAATCATGATTTGGGTTGTTGCTCTACGGTGTTTTTTCCTCGTGAAGCATCATTAGACTACTGGCAATTACAGATTAAGGCGGATGCGCCAACGAACAACCATGCCTGTATCGGGATCCAAATCCGATTATTAACAACTAAAAGCCAGAGCCATTCGTCTACCACTTATAGTTTCTTTACAGGGACACAAAGAAAAATTCTTTATCCTTATGGTCTATGGGCCCAAATTATTTAAGTTGCGATAGCGTCTGCCTTGTCGGAATAATCTGAAAATTTATATTCGTGTTATATGTTACCGTCTCATGAACTGTTTAGATTTTTGTGAATCTAGCATTTAAGATTTGTACAGGGATACAACGAAAAACTCTTTATCATTATGATCTAAGGGCTCAAATTATTTAAAGGGAAATAGCGTTAAATTAAACAACATAATATATGGAGAAAAATGCTCAATTATACCTATTATAATTTTCAATTTATTTAATTAATGACTTCTCTTACTTTATTTCTATAACCGTTAATGATCAAAAAGTCGAGTTGAGTCACTCCAGATATTTTGAACTAGCAAGCCCGTGAGAAATTTTCGTACATTATTTATACCTTGGTTACCTTTAAAATTTAAAATTATTATTATTATTTTATAGACGTCATTTTTTCATATGCATGAGCAAATTTAAAATACTTTATAATTTTTTTTTTTTTTTTTTTTTTCCCCATGTGAAAGCATATTTCATTTTATGCTGGAAAAAAAATGGCAAAAATTAAAAATTTAAATGTCTATTTTATTTTAAAGTTAATGTCTATTTTCATATTTTAATAAATTTTAAAAAATCTAATAAAAAGTTCGTTACAAATAAGGTACCAAATGAAAGGGGCTATTTTTCTGAATGAGTCGGATTAAACAGTTTATCGATCGAACAATAAGATGTTTTAAAATTAACTAAAGTATGAAAATTAGGTGGAAACTTGCGTTCACACACAGGCAGAGTCCAAGGAAATCTCTTAGCCTTTTTAAGCGTGACAGAGTCAGTCAGTCAGTGACGAGCGTAACTGTATATATGCTGATATAATTTACAGGATTTAGACAAATGTAACGTCAAAACAAATGTGTAGGGGCGGGTTTTATTTCTCCATATCTAAAAGCAAAATAAATTTTCAAGTAACATCGTGGAGGTAATTGAAAGTTCAAAGATGTGACAGTTGAAAAGTGTTACATGACAAATGCGAGCTAGATGATTATTCTTACTTGTTTGTGATTTACACAGATTTATAGCTTTGCAGACTCTCTGGAAATGAAGACAAATACATGTTTCAAAAACTCTTACCGAATTCACTAATATATGCCACTAAGAATAACCCAGTATTTTGAAGGGTAATAGTCAAAAACAAATTTTCCAGGCGTTTATAATATCACGATGCCCATTTATAAGATAACACATATTATTTATAAATAGGCAGCAGATGTTTGAGGCTATACAAAGCAATACATAATTCGAAGCACGAAGAGAAAAACTGTTTAAAAAAGTGCTTGCTATTTTTTCCGGTAGGTAGGTAAATTGTTTCACGCTTGACTTGATTTTTCTTTTCTTATAATTTTTAATTCCCAGCCAAGTTTATGCTAACTGTTTATATTCATATAATTTTTTGAAATTATTCATATTAAGCATTTGAAATTTTTTTATAAAAACAAATTAACTGTAGTTTTAACTATTCTTTTTATCAAGGAGTGATTTATTTTAGTTAGTGGATCTTTTTTAAACAGCTTCAGTTCTGTTTCATGCACCGTATTTATTTTATTTGACATTTATTTGACAGCTATAGTTACAACGGCATTTGTCTCGATTGATCCATATTACAGAAATTCACATAAACAAGTACACAATATTTTGTAGACATGGTACATGACAAACATCCATGCTCGCACCGGGATTCGAACCCGGAACCTGCGGATCCAGAAGGCAGCGCCCTGCCGACCGGACCACCAGACAGGAATTTTATTTATTTTTTTATTTACTTAGTTTATTTATTTCAGGGGGTGAAAATGGACCCTCAGGTCCCAGGTTCGAGTCCTGGTGAGGGCATGGATGTTTGTGATGTCCTCTGTCTACAAAATATTGTGTACATTTGTTTCTGTGAATTTCTGTAAAATGGATCAATCGAGATGAAAGTCATAGTAACTATAGGTCTCAAAGCTGTCAAATGTCAAAGGGGGGGGGGGGAGTGAAACTGAATTTTTCTTCTTTTTTATGAATCCAGAAAAACTGAAAATTAAAAAAAAAAAAAAAAAAATTAAGAAACAGACAATTATGTCTGACACGTGACAGCTATAATTTCATTAAAAAAATTGTAATTAAAAAATACAATGGAGAAAATTATGGGCTTAAAAAATCATATAAGTAAAGAACTTTCACTTGATCATTAATTTTCAAATTTTCAGCTTTAAGTAATTTGTTTAACTATAAAAATGTTACTAAAAATTCAGTCTAATTGTCTCACACGTCACATGGAATGTAAAGAGGATAATTGTTTAAAATTTTGGGAAATAACGTAGCGACAGTGTTGTTAAAATTTAAAAAAATCTCAAATAATGTTCTGATTCAAAGCACACAACTAACCGAGCTTGTTTCTAACGCAAATAAAATCTACACACATCAATGTATTCGAGGGTTTTCTTTCATTAATTTTTTTTTTTTTTTTTTTTTTTTTGTAAATCACATGAGCCGTTCAATTCAATATCCATAAAACATTATAGGAACGCTTTAGTTACTAATGTAGTGCCATCTATTGTCATAATTCTAAATGCTTTTTTCGTTTTTGCAGCTAAAGTATCAATTACAAGTGTCGTAGTTTCTGCTTTTTTTTTTTTTTTTTTTTTTCTTTTTCCAGGACACTTTTACTAACGAGAGATATTCGCCTGTTTTACTACCGCTATTTTCTTACAGAAATTGTTATTGTTTTATTGTAGTAATGTGTTGCGATTAAACACGATAAAAATTATTGCATAAAAATAGTGGTAATCAAAAGAAAGGCGTAAATTTTTCATTCCTGAAAGTGTCCTGAAAAGAAAGGCTGGTACTACGATCCTTCCAATTATACACAGTGCTAATGAATATTGCTTCATTTGGAGTTTTTAATAGAACAATACACGCACACACTTAAATATGCATACTTGCCAACCATTTTATTATGAGCTGTACAACTTTTAGTATCCGCCATTTTTTCACACCAGTCATTTTTTAGAGTAATTTTATTCTTATTTAATCGCAACAACATTTGGAGAGAAATACTTTTAAAAAAAGTGGTGTGTAAAAAGGGGCGTTAACAATTGTTAGGTTATTAATGAAATGGTTGGCTGTATGCACATTTGTAAAAACTTTCCTCCGAAAAAGATGTTTTATTTGTCTGCGTTTAATTATTTGATTGACAAATAGTGAAAAGTTGTTTGGAAAATCTGCGCATGCATTGTCATCTAGCGGGAAACCGATCAAAATAAGACACACGTTTCCCGAAGCAATCGCGTCAAATAAAAGGTCAACTGCGAGGTACACCACTCTATTGCATAAAGATTTTAGTTCATTGGAGTTATTCACAAGAAAAAACAGGGCCGCGTCGGTAGAGCGCCGGCCTCGTAATTGGAAGATTGCGGGTTCGGTACTCGAGCCGGCCAAAGACCGTCGTATACACTAATGGTGGCTGGTGCACGTAAAATCTGTCGTGGCCGCAATGTCCTCCATGTTCCCATCAAACATTATACTCCTGCGGTCACCGAAGCCATCCCTTCCGTGGAGGATCAAAATTGTGATGGCATGTCTCCGGACCACCTCTAGGGGTGTGTCCCAGACCGTCACCAACAGGGGCGTAGCGTGAAAAATTGATTGGGGGGGGGGAGACCCGACGTTTGGCACCCTTTCGTATTCCTCATCTGAAAATGCCACCCACATACTTTCAAGAGTGTTGCCATCTTTGGGATCGAGGGCACAGGCCCTCTCGTCGGTTAATACATGCCCCCCCCCCTCTCCTTCTGGGCATATTCCTAAAATATGCCAAGAAAAAAAAAGCTTTTTTTCCCCCCTCCATTTAGCAGCCTTTTTTTTTTTTTTTTTTTTTTTATACATCTTTGGAGCATTCTAAATTTTTTCAGCGAATCTATATATTAATACGCAGACATGAAATTTCTCTTACATTTTTTGCCTACTTTCAATATAAGGAAGTGCTTACAAGTAGTACCGTTCGAAAGATATGGTTAATGTGCTTTGCAGAAATATATACATATATATATTCTCGTAAGAGACTAAGCAAAAGTATCTTTCTTAGGACAACCAGAGTATTGGTTTGAGACAAAGTAGAACAATTGAAAGAGATTTTCCCCCCCTTTTTCAACAAATTTAAAATATATTACATTATAATTCAGGTAAAACATAAAAAAACACAAAATAAATTTTAAGAAATGAAAATAGTAACTGTTGCTAAGGAAAGCAACTTTATGTTTTTAGAGTCAACAATACCTAATCTCGCCGACAGTTACTCTGTGGGAAAGTTTGATTTCATGATTACTCATTACATAATGTATATTTAAATTCTGTTTTCACATTAAGAAAATTTACAATCGTTTATTTATTTATTTTTATTTTTAATGTAATTCTAAGTTCAAAAATCTGAATCAATATGTGCATTTTTTTCTTTCTTTCTTTCTTTCTTTCTTTTTTTTTTTACCGCAAAATGAAATATTAAAAATTTATCAATTTTCGGAAAATGAGTAAGAAAAACACAAGCCTTACACATTTGTTCTGATCCGTCTAGTCTTCCGAAAGAAATTAATTACTTCTTGAAATCTCTTGCTCTTTCTGGAGGCTATAATCCCTCTATTAATAATAAAGCTTTATATAAATTCAAGAATCCTAAACGTTCTGATACCAAATTGAACGATCACAGTCTCATTCCAGTTGTTTTACCTTTTTATTTATTACTTTCTTTTAAAATTTCTAAAATTCTCTCACCGTTTGGTTTTAAAGTCATTTAGAAACCCGTCAACAAAATTCAATTATCTTCTCTTAAAGATCCCATTCCTACTGAAAACCGTTCTGGCATTTATTTAGTCCTATGTTCGTCGTACAATTTAGTTTATATTGATCAAACTAAAAGGCGTTTGCAATGTAGAATAAGAGCACTGTCAAAATGTTCGTAATGAAGAGATCTCTAAATCTTCCATTGCTTCCCACTGCTGGGTTCATGGCCATCGTTTTGATTTTTCTAAAACTAACATAATTTCATCTCCTGTCTTCTCTTCCCATTTGAATATCCATGAAGATTTTACATATTTAAAAATTCGAAAAATCTTGTTAATGATATTTGTTCCACTCCGTTTTTGTCTGATGCTATGAAATTTCTCACATAAGTTCGATTTTCGGTTAATTTTGATATTTTTTAAATTTTTAGATTTTGTTACATTTTTTTAATTTAATTTATTTATTTTTTTCTTTTATTTCATAATTCTGTAATGCTGACTCTAGGCTAATTTGGCAGGGTGCCCTTTTAAACATTTTTTAGCACCCTGTAGCCCTTTTTCAACATATTTTTGCAACTGGCGGCCCTTTTAAAAACATTTTGGTACCAAGTAGCCTTTTCTAACATTTTAAATGTTTAGAGGCCTTTAGATTTTTCCCCCCTTACTTTTAAACTTTCTTAGCAATAATTCTGCAGCATTCCTGGAATAACAAATGCATACAGCCTATATATATATATACAAGGAAAATTAGTAACTTACTTTTGTTACGTACAAAAATCATAACATAGAACACTGCAAATTATGCCCCTTTTCTTTTTATTTCCCCCCGGCCGCCCTTTTATTTTAGAGTCAGCACTATTCTTCTCACACCAATATTTGTGTTTACATTCATCTGTATGTATTTTTGTATTTTTGCTGTTCACTTAAAATGGTTTTGTGAGTTGCCACTTTGACTGCAGCACTTGTGCCAACTTTTTTCGCCTGACGAAGGATCATGTGTTTTTTCGACCCGAAACAATTATTGCAAGTTTATTGCATTTTATAGTGTTTATTCAAAGTTTTGTAATTATTGCTTTCAAACACCAGTTCTGTGGTGTTTTCTTATTATGAAATTAGGTATTGTTCACTCTTAAGGGGGGAAAAAAAAGCAGTAGTTTATTTATTATTGTTATTTTATGTATTTAAACCAATTAAAAAACGTTTTTCTTTTTTCCCATATCGTGGGAAAAATATTTTAAGAAATATAGTAGCAATTGCTAAGGAATGCGACACAATTACCGCATGTCTTTATGTGGAAGAACAAACTAAAAAAAAAGTCCCGTTGTCCAAATTAAATCTATTTTGTACAGAAATTTACATCTTAGGTGTTGGTGTCGGTGTTTGGGAAAAAGGCCAATTGACTGCTCTAGGGTCCTAGGCCTGAGGGGGAGTGCCTTCTGTGGAGGTCTTTCTAAGCGTTCCTAGCCCGTATTTACGCAAGTTTCGGAGAAAACCATGGAAAATTCTGAACAGCTAGGCCAACAAGCGAGATCTGGGATCGTACCCGGCACCTCACATATACCAGCT
The DNA here is from genome assembly GCA_963930645.1 of Salticus scenicus. NCBI lineage: Eukaryota > Metazoa > Arthropoda > Arachnida > Araneae > Salticidae > Salticus > Salticus scenicus. The sequence goes on from OZ005658.1 coordinate 15,632,683, forward strand.
TGACAGAAAGATTGCGGATTCAATAATCGAGCCAATATAAGACCATCATGAAAGTCAGTCTCCTCTGGTGCACGTAAACTCTGTCGTGGCTGCAATATCCTCCATGCTCCGTGCAAATAATACGTCTGGGGATACTGAAGCGGGGGAGCCATCCCTTCCGCAGAAGATAAAAATTGTGATGGCTTGTCTTCGGACCGCCACTGGAGCGTTAATCCCAAACCGTTGCTAATTACCCAATATATGCCTATTAATGCAACGTTAAATCAGCTTCCTCGCGCTATTTCATGTGAAGAAACACTAGTTGAATTCTATAGACTTATAAATATTTCAAAACCCGTAAGCGATGAAACTAAAATAAAAAATTTGCTTAAAGGATCACTCAGAATCAAAAATTGTTAGTGAGAAATCGTCATAACCAAATCAAACCTCATCTAATTTTGTTTTTATGCAATAGCCATAACGTACAATAAACTGCTTTTTTTTCGAGCTAAGGTTTTGAAAAATCGTAATTTTAAGTTTTTGGAGGAGAGAAAGCGATTGCGCATACTTACGAGTCAGTTGTAAGTATGTGAAATGGGAGAAGAACGCCGCAGTTGCTACAGAGCGCGAATTTGCTAAGGTCAGAACTTTCAAGGGTCGTTGCATGGTAAACAAACATGCTGTTGTAGGTGCCTGAACAGGGAAGGGCACCTACAACAGGCTCAGCTGGAGTTTGCTGCTAACTTATTCTTAAAGGGTCCTGAATACAATCAAAATTTTAAACAGTCTTTTGCACGGTAAGTGAACAGACTATTGTAAGTGTTTGAAATGGGAAATCATGCCATAGGCGCCCCCAAACAGGACTTTGTTATGATCAGATTTTTTAAGCGTCATGAATACGATGAGAATTTTCAAGGGTAGTTTGCACGGTAGGAAAACAGGCTGTTTTATGTGTCTAATTAGTTTAGAGGGCGCCGCAGGCGCCACCAAACAAGAGTTTGCTACAGTAAGACATTTTAACGCAAACTTTTCTTGCTGTTCGGTGAACCAGTTGGTCAGCTTGTGATACATAAAATTCTTAAGTGATTTCGGTAACTAATGATAAATTAACAAAATTATGATCCACTTTCAAATAAACTTTAAGTCGCAAAACAGCGCCCCCAGAAACTTCAATATGCCGCCCTATTTTTTAAAACATTGGGGGGAGGGAGACCCCCCCCCTCCCCCCCTTACGCTACGCCCCTGGTCGCCAATTGCCCATCTGCGCAGAACTAGTGCGACGTAAAACCCAACCATCCATTCATCCTCAAGAAAAAACAAATAAAACAATTGTTAAAAAAAAAAAAAAAAGCTTTTAATTTTTACAGATGTCACTAGCACCTTTAGCACCCATTTATTCGACCGTAAAATATGTTGAAATTGATATATTTTCCCTCAGACGATCGACATCTACACGATACTAATTCTGCTAGCCATATCGTATCATCTTCTTCCATTGAAACAGAACAGAACCGTGTTGATTAGGCAGACGATAACATCAAACACATCTCTGCTCTTGCGTAGCAGTGATATCAACTCGAGGAAAAGCATGACACACGTGACGTTCATATTCCTATTCTCACAGACCCCTCCTGGATCAGGATGCGTACGGAAGAACGCATATCGTTCATTTTCTTCACAAAAATCACTCCCCCCGAAGGAATGCAACTTTTTATGTCTGAGTAGAAAACAAGCAGTCAACCAAAATCGGTGACGGTTTATTCGAGGAAAATGTTCTATTTAGCTTCTTTTTATTCAAAGTAATGAGAAAAAAAAAAAAAAACCTTGTAACGGGTTTGTTTAGATTAACCAGCTGGTTTCACCAGCTAGTTGGCCAGAGACCCATGAAAATTTTTACCAAAAAACATGCTCTCGGGCGCCTGCGAAGCCAGTCGTAATTTGTTCTTTGTAAAAGTCGCATAATATTAAAATATTAAAAATTCTAATATTTTTAAATAAAGTGTAAACGTAGCTATAGTTCAACGTAAAATACATTCAAATCAATGAAAATCAAATAAACCAATCAAATCTCTCTTAACTCCTCAAACGCTCTATTTCAACGTAAAATGCACTCAAATCAATGAAAATGAAATAAACCAATCAAATCTCTTAACTCCTCATAACGTAGCTCTATTTCAACGTAAAATGCACTCAAATCAATGAAAATCAAATAAACCAATCAAATCTCTCTTAACTCCTCATAACGTAACTCTAGTTCAACGTAAAGTACGTTCAAACCAATGAAAAACAAATAAACCAATCAAATCTCTCGTAATTCATCATAACGTAGCTCTAGTTCAACTTAAAATACACTCAAATCAATGAAAATTAAATAAACCATTCAAATCTCTTGTAATTCCTCATAACGTAGCTCTAGTTCAATGTAAAATACACTCAAATTAATGAAAATCAAATAAACCAATCAAATATCTTTTAAGATTATCCATTCTGGGTCATTATATAAATGGGAAGTTTTATTATCATATTTTTATTAATTAAAAGAAAACTAAACAAAAATTCGAAAACCTGACTTCGATGTGCACAATGACCCTACGGAGGGCACCTTTGTGTTAAATCACGTGACTGCTCGAGCTACCGTTTTCGAGAACAGTGAAATATACATATATATATATATATATACAAATATTGCTCACTTAATAGTATAAGATATTTTTTATTACGTCGGTTATTACAGCATGATTTGCTATATTATTTCGTAAGAATGACTGTAATTATAAATACACTCAAGTGTCGACCAATGCATTGTTCCATTCTAAGAAATTTTGAATTTGAAGAATATATTTTTCGTAGAAATTGTCAATTGTTTTCTGCTATGTTGTTATTAGGAGGGAGTGACCAGTTCTATATGTTTGTTACCTTTGTGGGTTGGGACACCTAGATATTAATTTACTCAATGGGCAGTAATAAACTATTTTTTTTTCTTTTACTCATAATAGTAGGAATAATACATTTGTTCGACGAAAACATTTTCGAAATGATTCGGAAGAAAGTTTTGTGATAATTCTAACATATTACATAAGTTTCCAAAAGTTAAGGAACAACTAAAAAAAAAAAAAAAAAAAAAAAAAAAAAAAAAAAATTTTTTTTTTTTTTTTTTTTTTTTAAGGACAAGACTATTGTTTTCAATTAGCGACTTCAGCGTTGTGGAAATTTCCAGTAGCCCACCTTGAATAAAAAGGGTGTTCCAAAAGTTCCACCACCCCCCCCCCCCCTCCTAACTGGAAAATGAGTCGAAATTTAAAAAAAATGGTAAAATATGTATTTAATGAATTCGAGAGGGACCTCTTTAGGTGAAAAAAGTTTGGGCCGTGGGGGGAGGAGGGGGGGGGAGGGGCTAGGGGACCACTAGGGAGGGCAACTTTAAATTTCAAATAGGAAGGTATGTCTTGTGATACATCCCTGGGAACATCTCTTCAAGAAAATGAATTTGATATAAATAGTTTCGCTCTACGATGATTACTAAAGGAGATACATGAGTTTTTAGACTTTTGAAATGTAGATTTTATACTTACGTATCTCCTTTAATAATCATTGCAGGACAAAACTACTTTTACTAAATTCATTGTCTTGAAGAGACGTTTCCAGGGATGTATGACAAGACATACTTTGCCCAAAAATGTTTGGGCCAGGGCAAAGGGGTGGTAGGAGTGCCGCTAGGGAGTGCAACTTTAAAATTTCTACTGGGTAGGTGTGTCTTGCGATATATCCCTGGAAACGTCTCTTCAAGACAATGAATTGTTATTATGGCATTATTTAGTAAAATAGTTAATATGCAATTTTTGTACATTTTTTAGCATTTCATTACTTTTTACTTTCTCTTACCCATAAGGTAGAGAAAGTATTGTTTTTGGCTCAAATTTTCGAACGCGAGATTATGTTATATTTACACGTTTTGAGGTCCCCTGAATACGAAAATCATGTTTTTAGCAAATGGTCTGTGTGTATGTCTGTGTGTCTGTGTGTCTGTCTGTGTGTCTGTCTGTTATCAGCATATCTCAAAAACAAATTATGGCAGAAAGTTCAAACTTGGTATTCTAAATGTGTATCATATAGGGATGCTACAGTAAGCTTTTCGTTAAGATCAAGCAAATGGTTCGTGTACAGGGACAATCAAGAGAATTCTAATACATTACGTCTATGGGGGAAATTGCAGGAAAATAGAGTTTAACGTCTATAGACTGCACTAAACCAAATGAAACAAATATATATTTTTTGTAATAGAGACAATTAACTGGGAAAATTTTTTTGTGTATGTAGGAGCCTTGCCTCCCCCCTGGGGGGGAAGTCCCCCCTCGAGGGGAGTAAATTTTCATGATGGGTATCTTTTAAAAGAGCTCGAAAATACCTTTAAAACGAATGGTTGAACCATCTATCTGCGATAATTTAAAACAAAGTTATCGATTTTTTTTTACTTTTAACGAAAAGAAAAAACCTTAGAAAAAAAAAAATCGTACTTTTTTTTTTTTTTTTTTTTTTTAATTGAGAATAAAATGGACTTTTTTTGGATATTTGGTGTTAAACTACTTCTCTAATATGGAAATCGTGTACCTTATCATAAAAGATAATTTTTTTAAATAATAATTTTAATAAATTATTTTTTAAAAAGAGAAATATTTTTTAATAACTGAATTAAATTTTATATAAATGTAGGTGCATTAATGAAACGGGGGGTTGAGGGGGGCGGTAGCCCCCCTCACACAGAACTAATTATCATATAAACTCTTCAGAAGCCCAATCTGAATTGTTTAACATAGGTTTACATAACAGTACTCGTTATCTTACCTCTTAATCTCCAACCTGTATTTATAGTATTAAATTTCAGGGTAAGAGAAAGTCGTGTGAGTGACACACCAGATTATTTTTTTTCTTTTAATTTCAAGTTTCCTTTATATATTTTATATATCATGATTATATACACTAAGCGACAAAAAAAAAAAAAAAAAAAAAAAAAAAAAAAAAAGCCGCACTGCAAAAAAAATTGACTTATAACTCTTGGGTTTGTAATAACTTACAAACTAATGATTGCAACAAGTAAAATTGTTATGTTTGTATAATACGGAAGTCATAACGTGATACCTATGTGCATTTTCGATTTAATTATTCATTTTATTACGCTTTACGAAGTATTTAATAAAAATCTACATAAATTTTTTTTTTTAAACGCAATATAATAAACATATACTTTGTATTCTATCCTTTGTATCTATGATTTATTATATAAAATAAACATGTTCTATTTTAATGTATGAAATAAAACTATTTATTTGTTAGATCTAAATAACTATTTAATAAAAATATGTATTCTGGATTGGATAATTCCGCCTTTATATGAAATTACTGCTTTAATGCGCAATGGAATAGTATTTTACAGTTTTTTAAAATGAAACTCAGAAATTTCACTGTGCAAATATCATAAATATTTTTTTCTAGTTCTTTCAAAGTTGTAGGCTACAAATTTCTAATCCCCACCCTCTTTTATACACTAAACATTTTCGAGCGGATTGAGATTAGGACAATTTTCAGGTCTAATAAAGAAGAAATCCTGCGATATTCCTTGTGGGATTTAATTTTAAGTAAAAAAAAATTATGATAACTTACAAAATTATAGATGCTGATGAGAATGGATAAGTAATTTTAACAACTTGAATCAAATAAATGTATCACAAGCGCCATATAACAAGGTGCATTATCATCTTGAAATGCTGATTATGGAAGAGTCTGAAATACCCCCAAAGTAGTCGGTCAGGTATCAATTTTTTAATGGCCAAGCTTTATTTCGGGTTAATTGATCCCTTGAACATGAAAATTTGCCATACTCACCGAAAAATTATGCATTTTCGCATCGTAATGTACGGGGAATACGTCGTTTTAAAAGTGCGATTTTCATTAAGTCAGTCACATTTTCATGATCAGATCTCCTTGTTTCCGTCAATTCGAAATAAGTTAAACTTGACTCATCAGAAAGAACAACTTCAGCTCAATAATAAAATGAACCTTTTTAATTTTTTTTAACCCTCTAATGTCTTGGTTGTCTATTTAATGTGGTTATGCACAATTTAAAATAATGAAATTAACATGCATTATTAGAATGCTTTAATGCATGTGTTTTGTAAAAAAAAAAAAAAAAAAAAAAAAAAAAAAAAAAAATCTGGTGTGAAACAACCACACTACTTCCATTACCCACTATTACACATATTATATGCATTTTTGGAGATAATGTGATCAGAAGATGTAAAAGTGCCTTAAAGAAGTTGAAACCTAACGTTTTTCTGGTAAGATAAACTTTATACACTTGTAAAGACATATAAAAAGAAGCTTACATATAGCGAGGTAAAAAAAAAAAAAAAAAAAAAATCCGTACAACCGTTTTTAAAGGAACGCCTTTGCGAGGCCTGAAATTGAGCTATTTATACAGGGCGCCTATCAATTTTCCTGAACTAACCAACTATATCATTCGAAAGGACATCTAATAGAGTGTTTATATAGCAAGTTTGAAGAAAATCGTTAGAGCCGTTTTTGAGATACGGACTTACGGTCCCACTTTCGGTTTCCGATATACCACTTCCGATTAAACTCAATTATTGACAGGAAAACAATAATTACATACAAAAGCATATTTAAAAGTGAGTTAAAATGGCGAGTTTGAAAAAAATCCGTACAACCGTTTTTAAAGGAACGCCTTTGCGAGGCCTGAAATTGAGCTATTTATACAGGGCGCCTATCAATTTTCCTGAACTAACCAACTATATCATTCGAAAGAGCATCTAATAGAGTGTTTATATAGCAAGTTTGAAGAAAACTGTTAGAGTCATTTTTGAGATACGGACTTACGGTCCCACTTCCGGTTTTTCAATTTTCACCAACATTTGGAAATTTCATCTGTACACCAGACATATTTCAATTCTAAAGTTTCGTAGCTCTATCTTTATTAGTTTCTGAGCTATAATAGCCAGAAGATTCTCCACATACACACACACACACACACACACACACACACACACACACACACACACACACATACACACTGAGCAATTGCCCAAAACCACTTTTTTGGACTCAGGGGACCTTAAAACGTGTAAATCAGGTGAAAACCCGATATCGAATTTTCAGACCGTATACTACCTGCGGTAGTAGGGTAATGGAAGTAAAAAGGTCCACATAGAATTAGTAATTAGTTTACATGGCCACGGAAAAGTGATTTCGATACATTACGGCCCTTAGATCACGTTTTATTAAAAATGTAAATCCATTACGGAATGCATAACTGTTTTTAAGTTTTATGTCATAGTAATTTATCGTTTGCATTTTATTTTTTTTTTGTAAATCGAACTACACACTAGAAAATACGTGGGATTTTCTTTCATTTATTCTTTTTTTTTGTTGTTGTTGTTCAGAGGAAGAAATGATGGATTGTTTCAAACATTAATTCAGTTATTTGGGATGTTTTGATAACACAATCTAAAATGGAGCTGCCACAAGTTTCAAGACTCAAATTGCAGGGTTCAACTACAGAGTGTGTAGTGAAACGATCAGATGAGACTCTTTTTTTCCACTTTTCATCGTCATCTTAATATCTCACAGTAGCATCATCTTTTCAAGCTTTAAAGGAACAGGAAAATACTGCTTTTGTTGTACCATCTTATTCGAAGGATAACTAGTAGGCCGATGAACCACACACTAGTCTTTCAGCATATCTGAAAGTTTATATGGCTCCCATCTCCCACCAACACCAACAGCCGAGATGTTTTGCCCTTAACAGCCCTCCTCACTTACCGTCGCCGGAAGCCCGAGCAAACGATATTCTATGGGGAAATTTTCTTTACAAATAACTTATTAATTAATACTTATTTTTAAATTCCGTTTTCACCAATTGAGCCAATTGTTTATTTACCATTATTGTTATCACCATTTGAGCCAATTGTTTATTTCGCTCAAATCACCTCAACGCCTAATATAATAAGAAATAGGAATATGAACAATTTTTTCTGGTCAATCATAAAAATTTGTTCGTACGAGTAACTTCTCCAACTGTGATAAGCCAATGAGAAGAAAGCTCCTAACGAGTGAAAAAAAGTTAGCGCCGTCGGGAATTCATTCACCGTTGTTCTCTTTACTCTCCCATGTCGTCCCCGTTAAAAGAGCACCTTGACATGTACTGTGCACTCTGCAAACCAGTTTTTCAAACGATTTTTGACTCAACTATTGCAACCCTCTTTCGGCTTCCAAAAATTGGAGCAAAAATTGGCTCAAATGAAAATTGCGTGAAACATCGTTGTGTGTAACAGAAGCATAAGAAACAACAACCGAATATTTAGGCCCTACAAGTGGCCGGGCGGTTCTGCGCTCAAAGTTGGTAGACGGGAAGTGCTGGCTTCGATCCCAAGCCACGATCATTGTCCTAGCTGTTCGGAGTTTTCCGTAGTTTTCTCCAAAACTCGCATAAATACGGGCTAGGGCCCTTTAGAACCCTTTCCTCCCTACGGAGGGAGGATACGCCACCCAGGTCTGGGACCCTCATGTAGTCAACTGGCTTTAACCCTGACACCATGACACCAACGCCGAATATTTAAGCAAATAACTTAGAACCATTATCAAAACCTTCTTTAAAATTGAATTTGATTAACATATATAATTTCCTCCTAAAATTAAAAATTTAAATAAGTAAAGAATTAAAATGATTAACTTTAGACTAGAGCTGCTTAGTAAGTAAAAAATAAAAAGCATCTACTAAAAAAAAAAGAAAGAATGAAAGAATGAATGAAAGAAAGAAAAAAGAAAAAATCGAGGGAAAGAAAAAAAGAGGAAATGTAGCGTGTGGCATTTTATTTTGCAAAATTCAATTATACCTGAAAAAAATCAAAGAGAAATTAAAAAAAAAAAAAAGAAAAGAAAAGAAAAAATTTGTTTACAAGAGTGGTGCTGCCATCTCTTTTGCTATGTTATAACTATTTTTAAAACATATTTTTATTTTTTGTATTAACTATTAACTATTTTATTTTATTTTGATATTAGAATCATAGAAAGATTATACAGTGGATAATTAAATTCTAGCATATAATTTATAATTTTTTTAAAACGTTGCATTTTACTGAAAACTATTCTCAAATTTTGTGTCAGGCCTGATAGTTTCCGGGGAAATGATTATTGAAATATTAATGGTTCTATCATTATTAGAATGACAGGTTGGTTATTGGTTTCAAACATAATAGGCCACTTGAAAACGATACTTTTCCCCCTCTTTCTTTTATTTTTATTTTTATTTTTATTTATTTTTTCTTTTCCAACTAATTAAAAAAATATTAAAAAGAAGTTTTAAAAATGTATAAAAAATAAAATTCAGAGAAAACGTGATAAAAAGTTTTGAGAAATGAGTTGAGTTTCCTTTGCTAAAGAATGAAACTTCATAACGTGATGATTTTTATTTATTTTATTATTATTATTATTATTTTAAACTCATTTCGTATGTTTATATCGCATGAAAAAGGTTTCTCCTTCCCCCCCTCTCTCTCTCTGTGTGTCTTTTTTTTTCTTTCCCTGTCGCATCAAGATAATAAATTATTTAATATGAAATTGAGAGAAATCATGCGAAAGAAATTTTAAAAAATGAATGCAGAAACCGCTGCCTTTGTATGGGAGAATAGACTAGAGTTAAAAATGTAATAAGGTTTTGTTGTTCTAAATTAAATTCATTTTAAAAATAATTTTATATTTATTGCATAGAAAACAGAAATTGGCTACACTTTCTTTTACTATTATTATTATTAGAAATTATGTATTAAATATAAATTAAAAAATAATCAGAAGGCATATTCAAAGTAATGTTTTCTTCATTTCAGTTAGTAATCATACAAAAAATGAGTTGAAAATTGTGAAGTTTAGTGCTGCCATCTACTGTTAAAACATAAATATATATATTCACCCTTGTTATTATTATTATTATTATTAATTGATTAAAAATTAAGGCATATAGTTAATGCTCAAAAAGGTTCCCACAGTGGGTAACCACCAGGCCTACGATCAATTGGCATTAATGTTAGCACCAACTCAAAGTTTTTAGAGAGGATGTGCGGGTTTAAACACATATTGCACTCATCAACCAAGCTGTTCGAAGTTTTCATCGGTTTTCTCCGAAATTCGCGTGAATACAGGCTAGGACTAATGAAAAAGACTACCCTCAATGAGGGCAAATCACCCAGGATAAGGATCCTCGAGTAGTCAACTGGCTTCTTCCCTACTCAACACCAACACCAACATTAAAACTAGTATGTTGTGGCCACCACATGACTTTCTTCTATATTTTCCTGTACAATACAAATCAGTAAAAATAATTTATTAAAATTATTATTTATTAAAATTATCTTCTATAGTAAATACAGACGATTTTCATTCTAGAGAAGTAGTATAACACTAAATATCCAAAGAAAGCCAATTTTATTCTCTATATGACATCTTAAAAAATGTGCGTTTCCCTAGTCTGTCTCTCACACACAGAGAGACAGAAAGATAAACATTTTCTATAAATTGTCAAATCGTGTTTCTAGACCGTATTCTAAACGTGTAAATCCATCGAAAACCAAGGTCGAAAATTTTTACGAATCCAATACCTTCTTCTATTCAATAAAGAAGAAAGTAAAAATGCTTGTTAAAATTTAAAGAGCTTTTCTCTATAGGATTTATATTCATATTCAAATTTTATTTTAATTTGTTACTTTTATATTTTATTGCATTTATATATTAATAAAAAAAAAAATTAAATAAATTGCTATTGAAATTAACTATTACAATACGTATAACTAAACCTATGTTACTATCAGAGCCTCCTTAAGTAGGCTCCTAGGAGGTATAGGCTCCTAGGCTCCTAGGCTCCTAGTAGTATCCGACTTAAGGAGGCTCTGTTACTATAAATGTGATAAATAATAAATTAAAATAAGTTGCTCTAAATCTAAAAAAATATTTTCGATTGCAGATGTTGGTATTGGTGTTAGCGTTAAGGCCATTTGAATGTGCTAGAGTCCTGGGCCCGAGGGTCTTTCTGAGAGTTTTACCCCGTACTTATGGAAGATTCGGGGAAAAACACGGAAAACTCCGAACGGTTAGGCCGATGAACAGGATCTGGGATCGCAATCAATAGTACAGAACTACCATCGAAATAAAAATTTAGTAAGAAAGATTACTTTCTTTTATATTCAATAGAAGAAAGTATTGGATTCGTAAAAATTTCCGACCTCGGGTTTTTGATGGATTTACTCGTTTTGAGAGCTGTAGAACACGATTTGACCAATTTTAGAAAATGTCTGTCTGTCTGTGACAAAATTTTGTGGCAACTGTATGTCAGGAACTACTGCACAGAATTTCATACAAATTGGTATGTATAGTTACACCTTGACATAAATTAGTGCCTATCAACTTTTGGTAAAAATTGTCTCATAGGTTGCGTTGCCATCCCGCATTTTCTAAATTTTTAACGTGGTGGTATAGGACAAAATTGTGTATAAATGTGCATAAAGAGAATTATTTTTTAATAATCATTATGAAATTTACCAGAATTATTTATAATAGAGATAGTCAACTGGGATTTTTCTTTTTTTGTATGTGTAGGAGCCTCGCCTGCCCCGTGTGTGTGTGTGTGGGGGGGGGAAGTCCCCCCTCGAGGGGAGTAAATTTTCATGATGGGTATCTTTCAAAGGAGCTCGCCACTACCTTTAAAACGAATGTACCATAGATCAGCGATAATTTAAAATGAAGTTATCGATTTTTTTCATTTTTAACCAAAAAAAAAAAAAAAAAAATTTTTTTTTTTTAATGCACTATTGATAATAAAATTGACTTTTTTTTTTTTTTTTTTTTTGATATTTAGTGTTATACTACTTCTCTAATATGGAAATCGTCTGCATTATCATGGAAGATAATATTTTTAAATATTAATTTTAATAAATTATTTTTACTGAGTGGAATTGTATAGGAAAATATAATCTACCACCACCTCACAAAAATATGCAAAAGTTAGTTGAATTCATTTTATGTACTCCTGGCAAAAACGCTCCCACAAAGTGAATGTTTTCTTCAGTGAACAAAATATAGACATGTGAAAAATATTCCCTTTATATACGTACTTTAAAAACTTATTAACTAATAAGACTTGTACTAATTAACTACTTATACTAGTGAGAACTTTTATAAAATGTTGATAAAGAATGACTGTTCGTTAGAACAAAACTAGTTTCATCTGCCGAATATTAATTTTATTTTTTTCATTTGCCAATTTTTCTTTTTCATTTTTTCTTCTTTTTTATGAATATGATTTTAATAAAAAAAAATGTCTACCGACTTTCGTTACGTAACTGCATCAAAGTAACACACACACACACACATAAAAAAAAGTTTTTTGTTTATAGCAAATATTAATAATAATGAAAAAAAAATCTGTATTGTCCAAGTGACACCTATAAAAATCAGGGATTTTTCATCTCGTATCCATATATTATTAATTTAAATTAAGGTGTACTGATCCAGATTCATCATTTGGGATAAAAATGTTTCCACCACTTGTGTGTAGCTTTTAAATCGGTTTTTATATTAATTTTCATTAAGTTTTGTGTTCTTTAAATGACCACTTTTTTAAAATTTAATGTCTTCTATTTTCTTATAAAATGAAAGACATTGCGTAATTTCTCCTCTTTTTCCGATAAAAAATTCTGGTCATCTTATACGTAAAAAATAGATAAGTTAATCATGTTTCATGGCGAGTAACATTTTTTTTTTTTCAGCGAGTGTAATCTAAGTTGAAATTTCGGGCCCTGGTATAGATAGTGACATGCTTTAGAAAGAATGTGGTATATAAAACATTGATTGTTCGTTTAAGGGCCACACAAAAGAATTTTCATACATTAGGGTTAAAGTTTTTGCAAATGTAAGTGTTCCGATTGACTGCTCCAGAGCCCTAGACCTGTCTAAGAGTGTTCTTATTCGAAAACAGGGAGTGTTCTAAGATATAATAGCCCGCATTTACGTGAAATTCAAAGAAAACCACGGGAAAATTTCAAAAGCCTAAACTGACGAGCGTGACCTAGGATCAAACTCGACACCTTCCATTTACCACCTCTCGGCCCCTGCCGGGTCTAAGAATAGTTGGAAATAATTTGAAGTGTTTTTCAATGTATATTACGTGTTTTTGTTGCTGTGATAAATTTAAGTACGTTATATAATGCATATACAATTAAAAGTTTATGTGCACGTCTATTCAAAATTAATCAAATGAATTTAAAAAAGAGGATTTGAAGACAATTCACTGAATAATGTAAAATAAGTATTTTAATCATTGTGAGTTATTTTGTTTTCATCCCATGCTTTTTTCTATGGAATTTTGACTCTTTTTTTCCCGTGTTTCTATGAATTTTCAGCCTTTTTCCCATCTTTTTATACATTCTAAAGTACGGTGACCGTATTAACCCTCGACGATAGCTTTAATGCCCCAACTCCCCCTGTAGCTCCTCCATGTCTTTTTCTAGTCAATTTTGTCCTTTTATTCCTTCCGGTGTTAGTATTTTTTTTTTTTTTCACACTTGACATTTTGAGTTTTTTTTTGTTTTCGTCCCATGCTTTTTTCCATGGAAATTTAACTCTTTTTTCCTGTGTTTCTATGGATTTTCAACCTTTTTCCCCTTTTTTATATTGTACGGTGACCGTATTAACCCTCGACAATAGGTTTAATGCCCCAAACCTCCCTCCCGCTCCTCTATGTCTTTTTTCTAGTCACTTTTGTCCTTTTATTCCTTCCGATGTCAGCCGTTTTTTTTTCCACATTTTACATTGGGAGTTTTTTTTTTTTTTTCGTCCCAAGCTTTTTTCTATGGAATTTTGACTCTTTTTTTCCCCGTGTTTCTATGAATTTTTAGCTTTTTTGCCTTGTCTTCTACATTCTAAATGTAATTTTAAATATCTTATAAATGTTGCTACGATAATTAAATACCGGTTGAGGAAGGGATGGAGGTGTACTCCCCTTCCACGCACACCGATAAAAGTGTTGTGATCAATAAAATATTTCTAGTGCAATATTTAAAGTACCTTGTAAATGTTGAATGCAGTTGGTGTTTGTGTATAGGTTAAGGCCAATTGCACTGCGCTGCAAGAAAAAAAGAAAAAAAAAATTCGACCTCCTGATACCATTCTTGCTGATTCTTATGTAAAATGAACTCCTGAATCCGAATTGGAGTCCTATTTTGCCCAATCACCCACCGTTTTCTCGAGACACCACCCCTTCCCCCAATTTTTATCCCTGTTCGGTCATTTTATGGCCATGAATTTGATTTGGAGAATGAAAAAGAATTAATTTAATACTTAAAAACAAAAAATATATATAATGTTTAATAAATAACATTAATAATAGATTTAAAAAACATAAGAAATGTAATGCATAATTTCAGTGGCAAATCCTCCCCTAAATTTCCCCCTTGCTGCAAATGTTGATATTTTAGAATTTTTCAGCTCTGTAGCCCCTCAAAAAAATATTTAACAGTTAAATAACCGCCCCCCCCCCCCCACAGCACTAAAAATCAAATTCATAGCTATAAAATTACCGAAAAGGGATAAAAATAGGGGGCCGTTCCTAAAAAAAACGGTAGGTGATAGGGTAAAGTGGACATCCTATTCGGATTCAGGAAATCATTTTACATAAGAATTTGCCAAAATGGTGTTGGGGGGAGGGGCAATTTTCATGCCGAGCAGTGTTGTCTGCACTAGTGACATGGCCTAAGGGGATACACATCGTACGGGGGTAATTCAAAGGAGTCCTATCCCGTATTTACGCAAGTCTTAGAAAAAACTATGGAAAAATCCCATAGGTTAGGTTCACGCGCGCGATTTGGTATCGAATCCGGTACGTTAAATTTCAGTACTTCTTATCTCATACAGCAACACCTCCTGTAATAATGCCTCCGAGCTGAGCTCTACGTCATGGATGATCGGCCGATTTTATCCAATCAACACTTCCTATGATACATGCTGGATCGTGGGGATTGGATGAAATCGGCCGATCTTCCGTGACGTAGAGCTCAACTCGGAGGCATTATTACAGGTGGTGCTGCATACAGTCGGTAACAAAAGTGTCCGAACACTAGCAAAAATTCCTATGTAAAAAAAAATACACTTCATACGGTTTTGTTAAATAAATCGTTGTCGAATCCTGTTCATATACTGAGTAAGAACAGGAATCGATAAAGATATATTTAACAAAACCGTATGAAGTGTAACTTTTTTACACAGGAATTTTCGCTAGCATTCGGACACATTTGTTACCGACTGTACCTTAAACTGTATTGTTGTATTTTTGTAAAAACGCAGGTTAGTAAAAAGAATTGTGAATGTCACACTAGATTTTTTTTTTTTTTTTTTTTTTTTAACGGCTTGATTTCATATGTGAAAGAGTGAACGAAATCCAACAAATTTCATTTACTTATTATTTAAATCTTATACAGTCGGTAACAAAAGTGTCCGAACACTAGCAAAAACTCCTATGTAAAAAAAGTATACTTCATACGGTTTTGTTAAATAAATCCTTGTCGAATCCTGTTCTTAGTCAGTGTAAGAACATGATTCGATAAGGATTTATTTAACAAAACTGTATGAAGTGTACTTTTTTTACATAGGAATTTTTGCTAGTGTTCGGACACTTCTGTTACCGACTGTACAACTAAATCCCCGGACTACTTGGTTGTTTTATTTTATTTTTTATACCTGTAATTTCAATATTAATATTAACGGAACGAATACACTTTTTCCTAATAATAATAATAATAATAATTAATTTTATAGATTCTTATTTGTTTCTAGTGATCGACAACAGATCGCAGCACCAACTCATGCATTTCTTATTTTGTAGTGTATCTGAAATTCTCTAATTTCGCTACAAACAATAAATATCCTCTTTAGTCAACCAATTACCAATAGGAATTGAGTTACGTCTTATTAGTCTCCAAAAATGCTGTCAAATAAATACAAAATACCAATTTCGCTACAAACAATAAATATCCCTTTTAGCCGTCCAATTACCAACAGGAATTGAGTTTTATGTCATATATACCAAATTGGGCCCTTAAAAATTCGGCTTAACTCAAAATCGCGTTTTTGTTTTGTTTTATTCGGGGCAAGGGGGGGGGGGGTAATTTTGTATATTACAAACTTATTTTATTTTATTTATTTATTTATTACTTCCATTATACGACTAACATAAGTAATGGAAGTATTGCATTCGGTCCAAAAATTCAATATCGATTTTTCACCTGATTGACACTTTTTAAGGTCTCCTGAGTCCAAAATGGTATTTTTTTGCAATTGGTCAGTGTGTGTGTATATATGCGCGAAACCTTCTGACTACCATATCTCCGAAGCTGCTAAATATAGAACAACGGAATTTCAGAATTGACACATGTGAATTTCTTAAATTTTGATGGAAATTCGAAATTCAGAAATGGGACATCGGAAACCGGAAGTGTTACATTTATATCTCAAAAATGGCTCTAACAATTTTCTTCAAAGTTGCTATATAACACTCTATTAGATGTCCTTTCAAATGATATAGTTGGTTAGTTCAGGAAAATTGATAGGCGTCTGTAAAAATAGATCAATTTGAGGTCTCGCAAGTGCATTCCTTTAAAAATGGCTGCATGGATTTTCTTCAAACTCGCCGTATTAATTTCTTTTTAATTATCCTTTTGTGTGTAATTATTGTTTTCCAGCCAATAATTGCGTATGCCAAGTTTTGGTAAAAGTCGGTTTCTCAAAAACGGCTCTAACGATTTTCTTGAAAATTATTACATAAATCTATTTTAGATATCCTTTCTCATGTATTACGTGATTATTACAGGAAAATTAACAGTCATCCTGCTTAGGTAGGTCAGTTTTAGATCTCGGAAATTAGTGTTTCAAAAAATAACTCGACCAGTTATTTTTTCTTATTCTTTAACTCGCTATGTAAATCGGTTTTACACGTCTTAACACGAGTATCAGCTTTCTCTTACCAGAAAAGTTTTGGTGTCTACTTTTGTTAGGTCAGTTTTATGTTACCCCCTCTCCCCACCTCCCGGAAAAAAAAAAAAAAAAAAAAAAAAAAAAAAGCGTAATATGCGGTAATAGCGTGTAATGGAAGTCGTGTGGTTGTTTCACACGAGATTTTTTTTTGTCTATTTTTCCATATAAAGGCATATGATAACTGCACCTACTTGTATAGGAAAATATCGAGGAAAGTTTTGTTATAGCCACAGCATACTAGTTTATTTATTTCTCCCCCCCCCCTCCCTGGTGGTCTACTAAAATGCTAACAAAGATTTCTCTTGCAGATTCTTGATAATAGGTCTGCATTAAAAAATTGTAATTTGGCGTGACATTCAGATTACTTTCACTTGCTCAGCAGTTCGATAATCTATGTAATATTTCTCTAACGTAGACTAGTTACGATTAAATTTTGTAGAACGATACGATAGTGACTTAATAAAATACGCGAGAATAAAAAAATAATACATAAGCAATATCTAAGCACGTGGACTAAGTTCAGTGATCTAATAAAAAGATGACGACATTTGTCTGGTGCGAACATTTTACAGAGAAATCTATTTTTAAATGTTGAATCGTTACAATCTTTGCAACATCATTTTAATTGTAGCAATACTTTAAACAAAATACGAACATTTGTCAGAAATTGATTGAAAAACGCAATAATAATAATTATAAGATTAAAAAAAAAAAAAAAAAAACTTTTTATATACCACATTTTCAAATTTTCTGATGAATCATTAATAAAATATGCGAAGATAAAAAGTAATATTAGTAATATTTAAGAAATATTTAAGCACGCGAACTCAGTTCAGTGAAATAATAATAATTAGCTATGTACTATGAATTTTCAACAATCTGATAAATGAATATATTTATTTTTCTTTATCGAAAAGTATCGTTGAATTAAATTATTTTTATTGTTTTCTTAGAAAATTTTAGTTATATTTCAGTGGCGTAAAACTTTCTACCATGGATTTTCATAATTCTGATAAATAAATATATTTATTACTAGCAAACCCGTGCGAAATATTCGCACTTTATTTCTTTTCTTATTTACCTTTAATATTTGAAACTTATAAATGTTATACCAATTTCACCACCTAATTAAAATTTTAATTTACCAGAAGCCAAATTATTATTAAAACCAAATTAATATTGTACAATAGGGAAACCAAAATCATTCAAAGAAAGGTTTCCAAATAACATTCATGGTTCACGACCCAATTTTCATACTTCCACAGGCAGTACAGTTTTAATATAGGACTCCCACGATTCCTTTTAAATTTTTGTTGTCATTTTGGCGATGACTTTTTATTAATTTTGGTATATATATATATATTAAATAAATAAATAAATTAAATTAAATTAATTCCTATTTTGATTATATTTTTTATGACTGTGTTTTCTAGTCAATTTATGACACAAAAGTTCCTATTCTGTATATATCTTTAAAATATTGCTAGGTTTAAAATGACGCTTGCAAGGATTCAGAAGAAACAACTGTTAAAAGTACATTTTTTCGTAAAATAATCTCATCTGACAAATGTCCTCATTTTTTCTTATTAGTCTATTGAGCTAAGTCCGCGTGTTTAAATATTGTCCATGTATAAATATTATTTTTTTATCCTCGCGTATCGTATCGTTTCGACAAAAAATAATTGAAACTGGTCCACGTTAGAGAAATATTATATAGATAGTGGAAAAAAAAAAAAATGAGTTGGTTTTAAAAATAAAATATTACTCCTTTTAGAACAACATATATTAGCATCGTGAACTAGTACAATTAAAGTAGGTATTAAGTTTTTTAAACAAAAAATTATGCCAAAATGAATAAATTAAAAAAATAAATTAAAAGATGGCGCCAACATGGTGACAAAAATTTAAAAGTCTCCATAGGGGTCCTAGAGTGAAGCTATCTTGCCTGAGGGAAGTACGAAAACTGGGTCATCAAACACGAATTTTATTTTGGAACTTTTCTTTGAATAATTTGGTTTAACTATCATGAGCGTTTCATCCCACAGAAACTAGTAATAATCTGGTTTCTGATGAATTAAAATTTAAATTGGGTGGTGAAATTTGTATATAAGACTTACAAATTTCAAAGGTAAATAAAAAAAGAAAGAAATTGTGAAAATTTCGTAGGGGTTTGCTAGTAAAAAAATATTACTAAGGTATATCATAAGAGATACTTATTTGTTACACATTACTATGTGAACACTCCACTTAGATGTGTGGAGCTGTTGTTCCATACATCTAATCAGCTCTAGTTTATATCAGGGTCCAACTAAATACCACGTTTGATTAAATTTCGTTCAATGGTTCGTGAGATACAGCGCCCACAAAATTTGTGATGCACACACAGACACACAGACATTTTCTAAAAACAGTCAAATCGTGTTCAGGACATCCCAAAACGTGTAAATCCATCGAAAACTGGAGTTCGAAAATTTTCACGAATCCAATACTTTCTCTGTATTACATATAGAAGAAAGTTTAAAAAAAAAAAAAAAGAAAAAAAAATGTAAGTTTAATTAAGTACAATTAATTGTTTCAATAACTAACAATCAATCTTCACAAGTAATTTTAATTTGATGAACTTTTATTCTTGTTGGTCTATGTGGTTTCAGTAGTTTTAAATCTATTGCTCGGCTTTTACTACTTTTTAAAAATTATATATAATAAAGTATGTTATTTTAATTATGTTTACTGCTGTCTAAATATTTAAAATCTACCAACCATACATTTCGCCCATAGAGTCATATACCTGAACACATTTGGATGTCCATGTATATAAACCATTTGTTCAATGTACATAAATAATTTCCGATATGCGAAATTACACTAAAAACTTTATTTCGAAAATTTAGCTCTAAAACTATGCTTTCTTTGCTGTATACGTACAAGAGAAAATAAAAATTCTGAATGAACATTTACCTTGAACTCAGTGATGCCAGTTGGTCGAAAATTATTTCCCCAAACAGGTCTTCAAATTTCCCCAAATCAGGGTTTTTTTTTCGAAAACATCCCCAACTTGATTTCTACTAAAAAGGGGGAAAAAAAATGTATATATATATATATGCAATAAACTCGCAACAATTGTTTCGGGTCGAAAGAAAACACGACCCTTCGTAAGGCGAACAAAGTAGGCACGACTGCTGTAATCAAAGCGGCAACGAAGCTAACGAAGGGTCGTGTGTTTTTTTCGACCCGAAACAATTGTTGTGAGTTTATTGCATTTTATGGTGTTTATTGAAAGTTTTGTACTTATTACTTTAAAACGCCACTTCTGTGGCGCTTTCTTATTATGCAATATGTTGTTACAGAAGATTAAGTCTTTTCCTCTGCATCGTGTATCTTGTTGTAGTGAAAGTGGTTTTACAGGCAAAGTGAAAAAAAAGAGGCAGTTCATTCACCTTTCAGTAAGGTCAGCCTTGGAGACAGACTTCGCGAGTTGGCAACAAATTTGGTGACTTGGCGTCCAAATTTAGCGAAAAATAGTAGTTAGGGTTCCCGAATTTTCGAAACTCTCCGATACACGGGAGTCTAGATCTGAAACTTTGTATGTGTTTCTGGCTAGAAGTATTTAAATTTAAATATTTATTTTAATTTTGAAACTTAATTAAAAAAATTACACCTGGCTTTTCAAATTAGGAATTTGGGAAATTTCGTTTATAAAACTGTCGTTTAGAATGTTTTACATAATAGCTCAATTAAAGTGTTAAAAATGTATAAAATTGACATGTTGTAATGCAGTAATTAAACTATTTTTTTATGAGTAAAAGAACTTTTTTTTTTTTTTTTTTTTTTTTTTCAAACAAACTTTTCAACATTTACATTCATTAATTTTAAAATATCTGCTCCCTCTACCAGAATGCTTAAATTATTCATTTTTCTCTATTTAAAACCGGGAACGTATATATGTGAATCATTCTATCATGACAGTGCAAAGAAACCAATTCTGCAATTCATTCATTATGAAATTAAATCCGATTGTGTAATATATCTGGCTGTCTATATCCAGAAAACATGAATTATTCATTCAATTTATATTGCTTTTATGAAAATCGAAATATACTACTACTTTTCAACAGTTTTTTCAAAATCGGGGAGTTGGAAAATTTATACATATGTGAAATATATATGTATAAAACAAGCAATCTTCTTAATAATAAAAGCTTTGGTTTCCCGCACGTAACGCTCAAAACTAGAGTTATAGCTATAATAATGTATTGAAATAAAGAAAATAAAATTTTATCCATGGTTCCCATGCGGGAATTTCGAACGAATAAACTAATGGTGTTTTCCCATATGTGCGATTCCCATTTGCTGAAAGTGGTAAAGAATTCCTATTTGCATGAACAAAGTAAAAATACAAGAATAATACGAGTTAGATGCGTTCTCAGATTCATATTCAGATTCTCAGAGGTAGGGGTGTCCAGTGATTTTTTTTTCCCATGTGCGCGAAGCGTATATACGTGCGTGATACTGATTTCTGCGAAAATGAGGTAACAGCGTTTTCAGATTCATGTACAGCGAGGTAGGCGTGGCCAGTGATGCGTATTTGGTTTCTACGTGCGTGGTAGTGAGTGTCGCGGAACCGAGTTACAGGCGTTCTCAGATTCATGCACAGCGAGGTAGCGGTGTCCAGTGATGTTTTCTTGGTTTTTATGTGCGTGGTAGTGATTGAGTTACGGACTGAGTTACGGACGTTCTCAGTTTATCAAGTCAAAAAGAAAGAAATCACCTGCACACCCGGTCCTGCAATTTCGTCGCGCAAATGGGGAATTTTTCACCCCTTCACGGAAATGGGAATCGAGCAAGTGATACTAATTTAAACTAATGAAAATAATGATAATAATAATAATAATAATAATAATAATAATAATAATAACTTAACAGGACAGTATGCATTACAACAGCAACACCGACTTCAGAAAAATAAAATAAAAATTTATTCATAGTCTGCGAAATTTTGGGAGATTCAGTTATTGATTCAAATGATAAAAATTAAACATGCAATATTCATTGGATCATTTACAGAGAAAAATCTTATTTCAAAATTTATCCTAGTATAGTATGTAGTATGTGTATGAAATATATGCCTCATAATATTTTAACAAAATTGATTCATACAATTGAAAAAGAATGTTGAGCTGCGTAAATTTTTTACATTAGTGCTCTTTAAATTTACTAATCGTAATATTTACGTCAGTTGATTCTAAAATAACTAACTAGATTTATTTTTTTCCGTATGAGAACTGTATAAAAAATTAAAGTTTTTTAATCCTTAAAAGTGTATTTCCGAAAATTTGTGAACGATTTTCTAAATTTCTACAGCTTTCTTACGCATATATTTTGTTAAGCATACCTTAGATCAATATTTAAGAAATTATAACTCGGGTAAAGGATTTTAAAATACCCTGTATTTTGGTGATATATATAGGGGAACATCTCCGGTTGTGGGCACCCCACCATATCTATTAACAAAAAGTAAATATGGTGCATTTGAGTACTGTCAAACATGTATTGTGGCAGTACGCAGTTATTGCGCTAACACCGAATTGAATAGACGCATTTGCTTAGTAAGTGAAAACAAAATTTTGAAAAAAAAAAAAAAAAAAAGCAACACAAAAGTAATTTCTGAATTTTTTCAATGTGCGATAAATCGAAGTGAATTAATTAAAAAATGTGAGTGTAATATATATTCATGTAGTATATTCAATATATTTTGTGATGCGATATCGAATTAAGTCAAAATTTGGAATGAAAGTAGATTTTCTGTCATTATAAAAGTGATTGTCATTCCCGGTTGTGGGCACCTTCATGTAACCGGTTGTGGGCACCCATGTTTCTTTCATTTAAAGCGTATGTTTAACTTACAAATTGTCAAATATGGTCGTTTAAAACAACATAACATATTTTATGTATTTTTAGGCATTTTTAGGCTTTTTTAGACATGTCAACCTCGGAAAAGTCAATCGATCCAAAAGAAATGCATTTTAAGGCGATGGTTAAAGCCATTTAGGATTGCTTAGTACATACGAAATCCATAAAATCGACTGCCCGAGAATATGGACCTCCTCGCAGCTTCTGTTTCCCTACAGAAGAAACCTAGAAAAAGTAAGGGAACTCCACCTGTCAAACTGCTGACAAAGTAGGAACATTCATAATCAGGAGATGATGTCGATTTCAGCATTATTTATTTGACAAGATTTTGATTTTATTTATTACAAGAGCAAATTCAATCAAATGCAACGAGTATGATCGTCTGGTGCATTTGAAATGTGCTAATACGCATGAAAATTATTTTCTTTACAAGCATTGCACTTCTGATTTGAAGGATGAAGAAGATGACGAATAAAATTGGAAAATTGCCCTTTTCTGTTGTTATTTTGGCCGCTGAATTCTTAGAAAATAAATAAATTATATTATTTTCTATATTTATGGTGATTTTCTTATTATTTTTTCCATTTTTAGCGAATTTTTTAAATGTGCCCAAAACCGGATATTTTTTTTTTTTTTTTTTTTTTTTGGGGGGGGGGGGGGGGGGAGAGCTGAAATTTATCTCTTCACAAAATTGGCGATAACATTTTTTTGATTGACGGAATCGATACAGTTGCTTTATCAAACGTTAGCTAAGGTTTCTAGCTTATTTCTATTAGTATTCATATGTTTGCACAATATTTACTCTATCAAAAGTTATACACCAAAATCAAAACTGTGCCCACAGCCAGAGATGTTCTCTTATATATATATAAAATATATGTATATATGTATTTTTATTGTAACGAATTTGTAAATAAGAGTAGTTACTTCTATGCAAAACCTTTCAAAAAGGCTTAGTAAGGTTATAAAATGTCAATTTTCAGCATTTCTAGCTTTGCGTTAAAATGGCTTATTCTCTCTTAAAAACCCGTTAAAAAGTTTCATTAAGGCTAGTAATGGCTTTGGCGGAAAATTTGGTGACTTTTTGGCGACCTTGGCGAAAAAAACCTTATTAGCGATAGCTTAAATATCTAAGCTCTATCTTGATTCCCTGAGAAGTTAGCAGAACTTTCTGGGTTTATAGGACGCTATAAAAGAAAGACCAATGCGTCCAAGCCAGTCAGTTTCTTGCACGCCTTACTGGAAAGTGTTTCTGGCAGGTCTCTTGTTATTGTTGTTTCTAGCCCATTAATGTGTGTAAATGCTATGATACTGTTTGTACTGTGAATTTGATGTTCTCAGCTGTTATTTAAGCTGTTTTTTCTGGTGAAACTGAAGTTGATATTTGGTTTATAGACTAGTAATCTTCTAGAATTTTCTGTAAAAAACTTATAAGCCTTTGAAAGATTTGCCTTTGATTCTCAGACAACTCACGAACCCTGAGTACACAACAATATAAATAAAGTGTATATATATATATATATATATATATATATATATATATATATGTATATATATATATGTATATATATATACATATAATTGTCATATATACATTTTGCGTTATATAAATATACATATATAATGCAAAACTTATCCATAAGATACTGTTAAAATTAAAAATAAATGAATAGATAAATTAAAATAAAATAAAATGCATAAAAATTGTGATGTTTCGTAGGTAGCGTACAATACTTTGGTTGTTCGAATTTTTCGAATGAACAATATATATATATTTTTTTTTTTTTTTTTTTTTTTTTAGCATTATATCAATATCATATATGAAAAGAAAGCTTTTTTTTTATTATTATGTTGATTATTTTAGTTATAAAGCAGAAAATCGCACACAACAAATTATTTAAGAAAAAAAAAAGGGGAAAGAAAAACAAAAAGTTTTCTTTTCTTAAAATTTTGAATTAAACATATTATTTTTAATAAGAGTTAATAAGTTTTTTTTCTACAGACAAATGATTTCCATTCAAAACACGGTGAGTGTTGAGATATCCTGAGAGGATAAGAAGTGAGGGAGCGTAGCTGCCTTCAAACTCTGACAACTTAGAAAGCTGCAAGTGCGGCTCTATTGATATTTCTTTGATGTGGTTTAGGAGAGTCGACGCTCGCTGGAATCGAAGCTCACATACCTCCTATTGCGATAATTGCATGAGAAGGGGGGGGGTCTCTTTTGTAAAAGAGCAATAAAAAATAATGCCCTTCATTGTAAATGCGTGCAAAATTTCAAGGGTCACTTTCGGACAATGGATAATTTATTACTTTTGAAGCTCTGTATTGTTGCCAGAGTTTGAAGGCAGATAAAGTAGATTATAGTTTTCTGAGGAGGGGGAATTTGTTGGGGGTGGACTTCGGACACATGGATTGAAGATAATTAGTGAGGGGAACGCTACTAGGTTGTATTCTTTCACACATCTTTGCTAGTACAAATATTTTTCCAATATGAAATGACGATGAAAAAAAGAATAAAAATACTCTTTAAAAATAATGTTGTTAAAAAAAAAAAAAAAAAAAAAATAGACGTTTATTACGATTTTCCGGTATAAATTATAAATGTTCGTATGTATGAATGATTACTAAAATGCGTTGGGGGTATATTTCGGTTTTTGAGTAATTAAATTTATTTATTAAATCTTTCAAGCTTCGTTCCCACCTAAGTTTAGATATAAGCAATACCTTTTTCTCGTAACATTATGTCATACGTATACACTTACTGCTTTGGCCCAGTTTTGAAAACGGCGTCTATCGCGCCACCCAAAAATAAACTCGGAAGTCCATTCGCTTTGCAAATAAAGTAAAGCAATCTGAATTTACTCGTCTGGAGTTTCTTCCGATTTCTTTCTTTCTTTTTCTTCTTTTTCTTCTTCCTCAAGGTCTTTCGGAAAAGGATGATGACGAGTTCAAGGAAGGTTGGTGAGAGAGACTGTTTCAAGAACAATGGGAAATCGTTTGCATAGTACAGGTTGCCACTTTACATGAGAACTCCGTAAAAGATGTTGAAGAGTTAAGTTCGAGGATGGCGATACAAGTGAAGTTTCAGAGATATTTTTCAAATTCGAACTAGTTATATTTAAAACCATCATCATCATCATCATAAGATTTGAAAATTTGAAAATTTATTTTGAACGAAAAATATTTTTTTCTCCTCTTTCTTTTTTACTTTTCGAACACTATAGTGAGGAAAGTATTGTAATCATGTCAAAAATCGGAATTTGAGATTTTGATGTTTCCATACGTTTCGAGGTCCCCTGAGTCCGTTTTCACTATTTTTACGATGATGTATGTGTGTGTGTGTGTGTATGTCTGTGAGTGAACACGCTAGCGTCTAAACGCTTTGCTCGAATGAGCTGTAAGTTGGTACGCATGTTGCAAGTCACTGTAACACGAACCCTATTGATTTTGATGAATCTAGCACTTATAGTTTTTTTTTACAGGGACACAAAGAAAAATTCTTTATCATTATGGCCTATGGGGCCAAATTTTTAAATGTGTAATAGTGGCTAAACGCTTTATTAATCTGAGCAAAAATTTTTTACACATGTTATAGGTCACAGTTGCACCAACTGTATAGATTTTGGAGAATCTAGCACTTGCAGTTTTTTTTACAGGGACACCAGGAAAAATTCTTTATCATTATGGCCTATGGGATCCAATTTTTAAAAGTGCGATAGCATCTAAACGCCTTATTCAATTGAGCTGAAAATTTATATGAATATTATAAATCACTGTTGCACTATTTATAAGCCTTTTGGTGAATCTAGCA
Source organism: Salticus scenicus (assembly GCA_963930645.1). Classification (NCBI taxonomy): domain Eukaryota; kingdom Metazoa; phylum Arthropoda; class Arachnida; order Araneae; family Salticidae; genus Salticus; species Salticus scenicus. The sequence continues at coordinate 15,659,468 of OZ005658.1, forward strand.
TTTATAGGTTTTTACAGGGACACAACGAAAAATTCTTTATCATTATGATCTGTGTGTAGCAGCGTTCAATAAAACATCGTGTAATATATGGAGAAAAATACTCAAACACTCTATTATGGTTTTCTCTCTTTTGTTTGTTTAACAACTCCTCTTTCTTTACTTTATCTACAAAAATATTAATTACTCAATGTTCGGAAAGTCGAGTGGAGTCACTCCAGATTTTTTTTTCTTTCTTTTTTTCTTTTTTTGGTCTTTGTAAATAATAATCTTTATAATAAGAATAGAAAAGCCTAACTTTTATGGCGACCACAATTTTAGTAGGAACTGCTCAGGTTGAGATTTTGATATCAATGCTATATCAATGTTTTGAGATAAAGAAAATAAAATCTAATCTATGATTTGGAACGAATAAAATAATTATACAACAAAATAACAGAAAGAAGTGACGTAATAGTTCTGACAATATGTAACAGAAAAATAATATAAAATTTTACAATTGGTTTGAAGTGAAGGAAATACGAAGAAAATATAATTCAAAAGAAAATAAATAATATATCCTTATAAAAACTTTTTTTTTTTTTTTTTTTTTTTTTTATTTAAGGCTTTACAAATACCATTTAAAACAAGAAAAATTTTTACACATTAACGGAGTTCCTCTGTCATCATTTTAATATTCTCGCTTATTCTTTATAGTATATATAAGGGCTAGAAATCGTTAAATACACATTGACAGTGGCTTTAAAATGGATTTAACCGATACTGATGTAACTAATATAGAGTTGAATTTAAAAATTGTGATGTCTTTTTGAAATTTTGGAGCTTTTAAGCATTTGAAACATTATGGTAGGAGGACATTATTTTTAAAATTTAAAGTAAGTGCAAAAAGAGATGCTAGGCTTTGATGTCATTTTATCATCTGTTTTCCTAGATTCTAATATTTTGTTACCCCACTCACACCATATATATATGTGTGTGTATATATATATGTATCACGTTGTTATAATCTTTCTTTTAGTAAATTCTGAATATTGTATAGTGAAAGCATTGAAATTTCGCCCTTTTCTAAGGCAGAAGATTTAAAAAAAAAAAAAAAAAAAAAAAAAAAAAAAATCAGATTTTCAAATATACAGGGTGATTATAATTAAAGTTACGAATTCAAAACGCTATAATTTTAAAACTACCCATCAGAGTGATTTGGTCTTTTAAAAGAAACATCGTGAGCCAATGAAAATTTGTTTGGGGGAGGAAAAAAGTAGTTCCAATCTGTTAATATAGAGAGCGCTGCCAGGGGAATGTCAGTAGGGACCCTATATAGGGTCCCTAAATGTCAGGGGAGAAACGCCTAAATAAACTCAATAAACCAGTGATGCCAGATTACGGATTTTGTCCCCATTTTGGGGATTTTTGAGGCTTCTGGGGACAATTTTGGGGACCAAATGTTTATTGGGACTGTTTTGGGGAATTCTAAAATTTTTGGGGACAAATCTGGGGAGTTCTTCAACTTTTTGTCAATGTTGGCAACGTAATGATTTATCCCTACGACTAGAGACTTTCAATAGCTTTATTGTTATTATTATTTTTTTTTTTTCAAAAATATCCTTCATTTGGGGAAAAATCTGAGCTTAAATCATAAAAAAATCAGCTCGATATATATATATATATATATATATATATATATATTTTTAAACATTTCTACTAATTGATTTCTACTAATTGATTTCTACAACTTGATTTCTACTTGATTTCTACTGATTTGGGGAAATTTAAAGACCTGTTTGGGGAAATAATTTTCGACCATCTGGCATCACTGCAATAAACACAGAGATGTTGTTAGCAACACAGTGGAATAGCAGGAAACAATAGACTTCAAGGGTTTACTACAATTTTTTTTTAGCAAAAAGACAAGAATACGTGTTTACAGCGGAAACAGTCCTAGTGAAAAGAGAAAAAGAGGAGCTTCATGAAACAAATACTTTACGGATAATGAACGGCACATTTTGGAACTAATTTTATTTTTCTTTTGCCAAACAAAATTTCATTGGCTCGCGATTGCTCTGGTAAAATACCAAATCGCTCTGAAGGGTAGTTTTAAAATTACAGCGTTTGGAAACCGTAAATGTAATTACAATCATTCTGTATAATATATCGTTTGTGAATTCTATTGTTAATATTGGTGGGTGTAATAATTTTAATCATCTATTATCAAACATTATGGTTTATTAACCATTTTTAATTTATAAAGATATTTTGCATTTATTGTCCTCTTTTTCGTCTTGTAATATATCCCGGAGTTTTGTAAACAAGTTCGGGGAACTGATAAAGCTTCCAAGAGAGATTTGAAAAATCTATAAGATAAGCGTTTTCTTCGTGTCATGAACCGGGATTAAGAACATTTGTAACCGATTTTCATCTTCATTTGTTGGGATTCATTCCGGTTCATTTCTGCTCTCAAATAAATCTGCTAGTTCTTGATAACATTTTTACGTTTGTACTGTTTGTTGTTTTCGTTTTATGAGAGACTCGTTTTAAGCAAATGGAAATAAATAAATAATAATAAATAAATAATTCCTCATAGGTTCGAGACTGTTATGATGTGTTTGAGAACCTAAGGCTCCTATATACTTTTAGAGGATCTATACAGGAAATCCTAACTTCCCCTTCCATCCTTTTACTTTCTCTTACCTATAAATGATAAGGAAAGTATTGTTTTGTGGTCGAATTTTTGAAACCGATCTTTCACTATGCTTTAATTAGACGCTTTGAGGTCTCCTGATTCCAAAAATCGAATTTTTATGGTTAACTGTGTATGCTGCTTGTTATCAGCATAACTCCGAAACAGGTATTAGCAAGATCCTTGGATAAAAAAAAAAAAAAAAAAAAAAAAAAAAAAAAAATCCTAAATTAACCCCAAATCTTTAAACCTCTCTCGAAATTGCGTATATTTATTGCTCACTCAAGAATAATAATTTTGTATTCGAATGTACTGTAACAAATAAACTTAAAAAAAAAAAAAAAGAAGAAGAAGAAGAAGTAGAAGTAGGAGTAGAAGTAGAAGTAGAAGAGAAAACACACACACACACACACACAAAAAAAACAGCTTCGAATATTTTTAAAATAGTAAATCAAGCATTCCTGGAAGGAAGAAAATTTCTCTGGTGACATGCCCTATATGCAGATCGTTCTTTTCCTATGTAAACGAATTAAACAACATGTAAATAAACAACTTGAAACCTTTCTATAAGTTCAGCTCTAATTTAGAACCACCTGCTGACTTTTGGGGAGGTGTTTCACGGTCTATTTTCTCCGAATAAATACTAACAAGGAACATCACCCAAGTGTCCGGCTCGGATTTCAATGAAATTTAGGCGTTTCTTTCATATTTGATATGCTTATCAAATTTTACTCAAAAATAGGCGAAAAATTTGTATTTATACAGCAAGTGAATACTCAAATGAATAATTCAGTTGAAATAATTTTCAGTACTATAAATTTTCATTTGTAACTTAAACATGGAAGCGCAAAATCATTTTGCTAAATCATTTTTAAGTCACGCCCAAAAGCGGAGTTTACTGCTGATGTGGTTTTTAACATTTTAAAAATTCAATAAATATATAAAACATGGACGATAGCAAAAATTTTCTGTTATCAAAAATATTTGGTACATGCCCTCTATCAGAAATTAAAATTTCATTAAAATCGCAGCCGGACACTTGGGTAATGTTCCTTGTAAGTTCCTTCCATGAAAGGATCACCAATAGGTCACGATAGTGTAACCATATATCTCAAAACTAGCTTTGAGGACGAATCCAAAGGCTTGGAGGGGGGGGGGGGGGCAAACTGACCGACAGGTTGACATTTGGTAAACATCTAATCATTTGGAATTCCCTTATCGATAATTTCAAGAGCCATTAACCGTATTTTAACACTGGACTCGTCGAGTTAGCCCTTGTGCAGAAGCTTCTGTGGTCTCAAGAAAAGTGGTTAAAGAACAGGCAGCTTTAGTGCAACGTTAATCAACCCAGCCCGACCTTTTATTAAAGGTACAATTGTATCTACTTCTCAAGATTCTCAATCCTTCTCAAGGATCACTTTCTGTAAAAATTTTATTTTACACTTGAACTTAACAGACTACTTTCCACTATATAACTGAAATTAATCTCTATGTATTTAATGACAATCTTTGTGTAGAAAAAAGAATTAAGAGATACAAGGTTCTCACAAAGGGAAATATGGATAACAAAAATTTTATGCAATAATTATGAATGATTAGTTAAGTTGTAAGGTACAGTCGGTAACAAAAGTATCCGAACACTAGCAAAAATTCCTATGTAAAAAAAGTAGAGTTAATATTGTTTTGTTAAATAAATCCTTGTCGAATCGTGTTCTTAGACTGACTAAGAACAAGATTCGACAAGGATTTATTTAACAAAACAGTATTAAGCGTATTTTTTTTAGACAGGGATTATTGCTAGTGCTCGGATACTTTTGTTACCGACTGTATGAGATGTGTTGAATTGAAAGAGTGAAGTCACGTTTGTATCTAGATTTAGATAGTGGCGGTTTCGGTGACAACGTCGTGTTGATGTGTTGAGTTTGAAGTTTTAAAATCACCAGTCAGATACAGGGTTAGATAGTGGTGGTTTGGTAACAGTGGCCAGTTGAACAAAGATGTGTTGAGTTGGAAATTTTAAGGTCACCAGTTGGATCCAGTGTCAGATGACGATGGTTTTGGTACAGCGCCTGGAATATACAGTATGGCAAGCGATTATGATCGAATGCTAAAAATACTGCTAAAAACATTAAGCTTTCCAGATGGTGCTGCGATCGAATTTTTTGCTCACATTTAAGAACTGATTGGCTTTTCCCAGTTTCGTCTGCTCAGTCACGTGATCTAAGCATATAATTAACCAATAAGGAGTTTTTCAAGCAATGAACTCGATCGCAGTGACCTCTGGTGAGAGGCTTAATTTTAAAAACACCGATTTGCTGGTCGCTTTCCACACTATGTATCCTAGGTGCTGTAGTTTCGGTAAAAGTGTCAGGTTCAGCATAGAAGTGTTGGGTTGGGGTAAAAGAGGGTGTGACGTCACTGACCGTCGTTGGGGCCAAGTAAAAGATTCCCTATGTTAATCGATTTTTTGTAAAAAATTATTAAAAATCGAAGAAAATTATTTCCAGATTTTAATCCTCATATTTGGGTATCATTACAAATTAGTTATCGTGCACATGAGTTAGATTAAGTTACTTTGCTGTCAAATTGACAAAATTTTAATTTTAAATTTCAAAGCTTTGTCGTCCTTGGCGGTTTTTGTATTTGACGACCAAAAACATAATACGAAAATATACATGCCAGATGTATATTTTCGTAATATGTATTGTACGAAATATTGTTTCATATTATTCATTGGTCTCTTAATATAAGGTGTTAAAATAACAGTGATTTTTGAAAAGAATTAAATACGTTCGCCAGATAATTTGGCGTTTTTTCCCCCCGCCAAGTATGACAAGTATCAAATCTATTCCGCAGCAACATATTAGTATCTTATATAAGATACTTTATTTAGACATTTGAAAACAAATTTGACTTCAAATTATGACAGAATATTTATCATTTTCCTTTTATTTAGTATATTAGTTGAATATTTATTCTTTAAATATCACCCTTTGAAATGAAATATTTACGTTTTCATTCGAAAATGGAAGTTTGCCATTTTTTTTTTCTAGAATTTAGAAATTTAAAATTCAAATTTTATCAATTTTACAGCAAAAAGAACTCAATCTAACACATGTACACAGTTACGTACATATAACTATACCCAAATATGGGGATTAAAATCGGGAAATAATTACTCTTAATTTTTAATATTTTTTTACAAAAAATCCAATGGACAATAGTCTTAATGAGCACGATTGAAATTCAGTTGAGTACAGTCTAAAGTTATACTCCGTCTTAGTGTGCCTCCATCCTTTTATGTGTTAAATAAACAGACTAGATTTTAAATTAGCGTACTGATTTAACTACAGAAAACACGTCTGACCAAACATGAGAGAAAATTCTCAATTAGAGGTCGGCAAGTCCCGGTTCGGGCCGAATTTTTCAATTTGCTCTAGGGTCAGGCTGGGCTTAAAATATTTTTGCAGGCTCGGGATCATTTTTTTTTTTTTTTTGTGTGTGTACTCGGGACGGGCCGTGTCGGCCCGAATCTTTTTCTACTTTCCTCGTTAATCAACGAAAAAAGAAAATGACAAAATATTTCTTCAGTCATTTATTTTACATAATTTTACAGGCTGGTATGTCACATAAAATTTTATTTTGTTAAAAAATATCTGTAACTTCAATTTAATTGTCTAGCAGTCTGTCTATTTGCGATCTGATTTTCCGCAAATATTTTTAGCATGTCTCGAAATTAATATATTTTATTTAAATTAATATTAGAGGGTTTCCAATTTAAAATAGTATGCATGTCGCTACTAATTTTCGCACATGTACAAGCAAAAGAAATTAGATACGTTACTGTGTATAAGACTTTGTATCCTATGGTCTGTAGAGTTTAGGTGGTATGAAGGCTATAAAAATCCTTCCTTTGTAATTTTTTCTCTAAGGCTCCTTTTTCTTTTCTCCAGTGCGCTGGATGAAAGTATCATCATTTTTATCATGTGCAAAGGCATCTTTTCTGTTGAATATGGTTGGATTAGCATTAAAGTTTTGTTTACTGGATCACGTGAAAGATTCGGATACATTAAAGTATATAAGAGGAAATGGTTGAAAGTGCCTTTTTAGTACTATTAACCATTTTAAATTCCTTCATATATTGTTTGATGAATACTAATATTTTCGTTTTAATTTCTGTCTGTCTTTGTGCCTTCTGCACGTCTGTAATAACGAATACTGCTTATACGTAATTATCTCGTAAATTTTCAGCAGTTTTGTTGAAGAACATTCTATTTCTTGGCTATATAAAACCTCTGCAAAACACATACTAAAAATCTTTTTCATAGAAAGGCATGTACCTTTTTTTTTTTTTTTTTTTTTTTTTTTTGTTATTTTACATATTCTTAAACCGGGCTGCGCCTGATTTGATCGCTTTTTATCCGGGCTGGGCCGTACACTGGTAAAAAATAAACGGGCCGGGCCTCAAAATTTCGACCCGCGCAAACCTCTACTCTCAATTTGATGCCGGGAATTTGGCCTCCACAAAGTGTAAAATTAAGTGTTGATAAAAATAATGTTATTCAAATTTCCCTTTGTAAGAGCTCTGAAGACATAATACTTCATATTTCTGAATGCACCTACTTACAGATGAAGTTCAAGCTTGGGAAAAGAAAAAGTATTAAAACTAACTATTAAAATTACTATTTTCTGACAGAGAACTTCAGTGGAAATATTTAGATTAATAAATATATCTTTGATATGGATGCTAAGCTGAAAAATTTGATATTAGAAAAAAAAATTAAAAAATTATTATACATGTACGGTAAGTGCACCAGTGATTGACACTTTTAGAGCAATCTCTGATGTTTTTAATGTTCTAGTCATCAGAAAATATTTTCAGAAATCTTAAGTTAGTACATATCGTATGAAAGATATTCAGAACCACATATATGTTAAAATAGATACATTTGATAATATTTTTTTTTTTTTAATGAATTTTTATTTGACACCCGCTCAGTGTTCCAGTAATTGACACTGCCAGTTTTTCATTTTATCAGTCATTGGCCCCCTTATGTTTCAGTGTTTGACACTGCTAGTGATTCATTTTACCAATTATTGGTACCCTATACTCCAGTGTTTGACATAAAATGTTAAAATTCTTATATGTAAAATATGTGATTTTATTATTCTTATTTATTAATTATTTCGGAATAGATGTCAATTACTGGAGCATGCCAGTCACTGGAGCACCTACCCTAAGTCAAATTTCAACTTAATCGGATGATACCCTGGTATATATATATATATATATATATATATATATATATAAATAACTGGCCATTTTCTAAATCCCTTAACAAGAAATATAGATTTCCGAGCTCTGTGCCTAAGGCACGGCAATACACTGAACTGAATAGAAGAAATGATCGAGAATTTCTAGTCTACACATTCCTAGATAGTGAAACAATATTCTGAATCATTCATATTGCGAGAAATTCTCGCTTGATTATCTAGAATTGGGTCAATTACCAAGATTATAGTTGCTGAAACACGCCTCTTGTGTCCGCATTTATTTGGAGATTTTTCAAATAGGTTTGAGCTCGATAATATAAACAAACTCTCTAGAATTCCAATAGGGGTTTCTAAAACTCGCTTTCAAAGGGGACTAGAATTTATAAGAATGATATGGAACTATTTTTTCTAGAGCCACAATTTAGATTCTAGATGTCAGTTACAGAATTTTTTCTCAGTGTAAGAAATGGGAGAATATTCGAAATCAAATTTTTAACTGGAGTTGGTGGCCTAGGACCATCAAGACCCATTCCCTAAGTCTGTTACTAGTTAAACATATATTGTCATCAGAGTTACACATGCAGGCACAATTTCAACGCAATTGGATGATAGAAAGATAAAATTCGCTTGGAAGATTTGGACCTGGCAGACAAAAAAACGAAGTTAAATAAAAGCGAGTAAAAATGTCATATTAATCCGCTGAAGTCTCTAAAAACTGTAAAATTTCGCAATAGCGCTGTAAAAAAAAAAATTTCACCAACGCGAGCAATATCGCCTGCAGAGATAAAAAATTTTATCTCTCAGAGGGTTAGTAGAGCAACTTAAAGCCTTGAACATCTGCAGAGGAGATAAATTCATGTTTTACCGCTTCATTCTGGAATTATAATTTTGTGGCATATTTGTTACATTTGCAGTGTACAAGTTCAACATTAATGACGTAATGAAAACACGCGGAAGTTTAAGGACGCATTTTTGCAGTCGAAAGCAGTGGTAAAACCTTAAGGTATGGAGTGAAAATGGGCCATACGCATGAAAATCTATATCTAATGAATTATTTTCAAGCTTTCAACATAAAACGGATAAAAAATACATAATTATTGTGAAATATTAAGACATACATGTAACGTAACCGTAATGCGTCTATAACTTTTGTAATTGAGGTGAGTCTAGTCCAGTATACCTACCCTCGTTCTGTACTTGCTCTAGATATCGGATTTGTGTGAAAATTGGTTTTTTTAATTTATATAAACCATGAAAAAAAAAAATATATATAAGGTAAACGCACCAGTAGTGGACCCTGTACCAGTAGTGGACATTTTTAATTTTAAACTCGGAAAATAAGCTACTTAAAAATTCTGAAGATTTGAGCAATGTTCAGGAAGGGAGTTATAGTCCTCTACTGTTAAACCCTTTAACAAAAAATAATTCCGGCCATTAGTTTTAAAACAATGTTAGTTTAACTAAAAAAATTTGCACTTTTTGTGATTTTGCCGTTTTCTTCTTATCACTTTAAATAAGGAAATGAAATTTTATTTGCTCGCTCTCTGCTTATTTTTAAATGATTTCGTCTACCTTTTGCTTTCATACGACTAAGATAAGTATGCAGAATTCATTTATTGTGCTGTTTTTTAAATCTTGTATTAACGCATAGTATTTTTATGGGTGACCAATAGTGGTGCCAAAAAACGCCCTCATGACAAATAGTGGACAGCCCTGTCCACTACTGGCTCATGTGACTTTTAATGCCAGATCCAGCAGTGGACACAATTCTGTAATCTAGCAATTTTAGATTTGAATTTTAAAGCAGAAATTCAAAGGAGTCCACTACTGGAACAAAAAAGGGTCCACTACTGGGTTTTTAGTGTGTCCACTACAAGCTCATTTTAAGCTTTTCAGAATTTTGATTTTATACATATATAAATGCTACAATTAGCAATTTTCATAATACAGTCGTGTTACGAAAGAGTAAAGGTGTGAAATATTAATTATTTTTTGAAACTCTAAAATTTAGGAAATTACACAAAAAATAGCCGGAAAATGTCCTTAAAGTGTCCACTACTGGTGCGTTTACCTTATATGTTTTGCTATTTATTAGGGGATCCGTCCCCTTCTCGCTCTGCTTAACAATCTCCGAGGAAGGCTTTGCCCCATCCTCTCTTTTCGCTCATTAACCCCTGCGACACTCTACCCGTTTATTTGCAGCTTTGCCTTTCACCGATTATGAATATTAATAGTGCATAACGCAAGAAAAAAGCAAAACAGTATTATAGAAATCCCCATGTTTGATATCCCATTGAAATGCATAGTACTTAATACTCTCTAATATAAAAATATCTCTAACGTAAACCAGTTACAATTAAATTTTGTCAAAATGATACGATGCAGACGTACGCTGAGAAAAAATTCTGTAACTGACATCTAGAATCTAAATTGTGGCTCTAGAAAAAATAGTTCCATGTCATCCTTACAAATTCTAGTTCCTTTGAAAGTGAGTTCTAGAAATCCCTATTAGAATTCTAGAGAGTTTGTCTATATTGTCGAGGGTAAAGTTATTTAAAAATCTCTGCAAATAAATGCGAATTCAAGAGGCAGGTTTCAGCAACTATAATCTTGGTTTATGATCCAATTCTAGAAAATCAAACGAAAATTTCTCACAATACAAAGGATTCAGAATATTCAGAATATTGTTTCACCATCTAGAAATGTGTAGACTAGAAATTCTCGCTCATTTCATCTATTCGGTTTATTGGCTTGCTTTATGCGCATAGCTCGGTTGGTTGGGTTTTACGTCGCACTAGTGCTGCGCAGATGGGCAATTGGCGACGGTCTGGGACACACCCCTAGATGCGGTCCGGAGACATGCTATCACAATATTGATCCTCCACGGAAGGGATGACTCTCCCTCTTCGGTGACCCCCAGAGGTATAATTTTTGATGGGAACATGAAGGACATTGCGGCCACGACAGATTTTACGTGCACCAGCCACCATTAGTGTACACGATAGTCTTTGGCCGGCTCGAGTACCGAACCCACAACCTTCCAATTACGAGACCGGCGGATTTGCAGGGGATTTGCAGGGTATCGACTTCTGCTTTGGAGACAGCTCGATTTGTACACCACACCCTCCAAGATAGCTACGGTGGAAACGCACAGACACGCTCCAGGATGTTAAGGAATTTGGAATAAGTGCACTTACTAGCTGAGAGTCGAAATAACCGGAATTATGCAAAATTAAAACAATTTTGAATTTAGGCAGGGAGGGAGAAAAAAAAAAAACGCTGGGGGAGCCGCTAAAGTTAGTTGTGCACACAATAATTAAAGCCAAAAGAGGAGGCCATTTGAACAGGGGAAGGGGATAACACTTAAGAATTGAGAAAGACAAGCTGAACGAGGAAGGAACAATGAGATTATTAAAAAAAAAAAAAAAAAAAAAAAAAGAAAGAAATTAATTACATGAAGCCACTGGGGGATGGAAGATAGTTTTGGGCGCATAGCGAAAATTTTGAAGTGGCAAGGCCTAAATAATCCTAATTGGGAGGGAAATTACTATGCGCAGGGAGGCCGAATGGAGAAGAGAAAGAGGGACCATCGCAATTTTCATCCACCACGGGGGGATGGTTCCCGCGTTGGTAGCCCGACGACTGCTAAACGACCCCATCGAGCACTTGACGGTGCAGCACAGATTAACGAGGACCAGACACCGCCACACCCTCGTAAAAAAAAAAAAAGAGAGATTAAAATTAATAAAATAAAATAAATAAAAAATAATAAAAATAAAAATAAAAAAATAAAAATAAAAATAAACTAAATAAAAAAATACAGAATAAAAAAAAATTATAATATAGATTAAATAAATAAATAAATTAAAGTAAGTAAGTAATTAAATTAAAATTGGTGCGGGTCAAAACTTGGTGAGTACCAAAAAGAAATGTGACAGGAAATAATTCTAGGCTTAACAAGGAAAGTATTACCCCTACAATTGAGTAAAGAAGTGCGTATCAAAACTAGATGAGTACCAAAAAGACTAAGTTTCCGGGATTTGTATGCTGTGCGACCTGTTATGTCCTACACTTTTGATGATATTGTACAAATCCGGTAAAGGTAATTAACATTATGGTTGCTTTTTGACACGCATTCAAACCTGTAACATTAAAAGAAGGTATTGATTGTGGTCAGAACTAGATGAGTACCAAAAAGAATAGGTTAGCTAGGAATTATTCTTTGTGATGGAATCACTATGTATGGACTAACAATAGTTAAGTCCATCGGACCTGGGAGTTTTGAGAATAAACCTGCTGAAGAAATTGTCATTATGGTTGCTTTCTGATCACCGACTGCGTCAAGGAACTTGTTAGCCATTCTACATTTTATAAAAGAACTATTCTGCAAAGGTAAAAGTCAACATGGTTGCTTTTTGACCACGCCATTCATACACTAATGGAAGTAATAATAATAATAAAAAAAAAATTAAAATAAAATAAACATTCATGCACAGTCATGGGCGTGGCGCGGACTTACGGGCTTATAAGACAAGAACCGTTTACGTTTATTATTATTATTATTTTATTTTTTTAACCTTTTTTTTTTCCCTAGCTTTTCTGATTTTACATTTTTATTTTTACCGGGGCTCAGACTGTATAGGTACACGCCGCTTTAACTTCATGGACCACTATCATGACCAAAAATAAACAAAAAGTCCCCTGATCTAGTAAATAAAAATCCGCCAGGTCCTCTTCTTCGGGTTTTGACAGTACGTGGCTGGTTCCTGCTGCTCGAGATGTTGGCTTTTGATCACTGTGAAATGCCGTCTATGTTGTTTGTGATCCAACTGACTATGTGTTTTGCCTTGTTCTGTACGTGTTTATTGTTGGCTAGTTGTTTATACCAGAGTTGTTCATTATCCTGTGTGATTTTGGCCAGATGGAGGTTTTCCGTTAACGGACAGGCTAGTAAGTAGTGTAAGGATGTTCCTAGCTCGCCACAGGCGCAATCCGGGCTCTTCTTCCTCTTAAACCGATGAAGATAGGCCGGAAATGCCCCATGGCCCGTGTATATTTGTGATATAAGCTTGCAGCTAACTAGAGTCTTTGTGTTTACTGTTGGATAGTATCTGTGAGTTAGCCTGCACGTGTCCCAGTAGTCCCACTCGAACTGCCATTGGTCCATAGTAAGCTTTTTGAGATTTTTCTTTAAGTATGAGATTGGTTTTTCTAAGTAGTATTGTTCTTTATTGTTTGCATTATCGGCTGCCAGTTTTGCTATTTTATCAGCCTCTTCATTCCCTAGTATGCCTACGTGGGCCTTAACCCATTCAATTTTGAAGCTGTTATGAGATCGAACTATTTCATTGTGGATTTTAGGGATCAATTTATCGGTGGAAAATGGTTTGGATATTGCTTGGATGGCCGACATGCAATCCGAGTGGATACTGTATGTGATACCCATTGTGTTGCCCCATTCTGCTGCCTTGAGGATTGACAGTAGTTCGGCCTGGAAGACACTGTTACACTTTCTTAGAGGCACTGACCATTCGTGAATTTTTTTGGAGTTTTTGAACGCTACGAAGGCCGATCCTGTAGCACCTGATTCCAGCTACTATACTTCCTTATACTTTGTATAAGGAAATAAAAACCATGTGACTTATCCTCGAACATGATTTGAAGTCAGAAGATTTTATTAAATATGATTTGTATGTTGAAAGATTGATAGATCGGAAATTTCAAAATAGAAATGCAAAGTGACCTTAAAAATCCCATTTCAATTAACGTTAAAAAAATATATCAAACAGATTTTCATCAAACATCGGTCGCGCTCGTCGGCCTAGCCGTTCGAAGTTTTCCGTGTTTTTCTCTGAAATTTGCGTAAATACAGGCTGGGACCCCTTAGAAAGACCCCTCACGGAGAGCACTTCCCCTCAAGCTTAGGACCCTAGTGCAGTCAATCGGCCTTAGAGTCATTCCATGCCATATCAACACACACATAAAAAAAAAAAAAAAAAAAAAAAAAAAAAAAAAAACCAGCATTTTGAACCTGACCCCTCAGATTTTTAAAAAATTAGGCTCATTTATTTGTTCTATTGAGAAATGAATGTATACCAATTAACTAGTCCCTATCTCTTTTAGTTTTTGATATACAGGGCTGCAAAAATGGGTAAAAAAGGAAAATTTCCGAAATTCTTCTACTACAAATGCACCCATGTTTTCTTTCCTAATTAACTTAGAGATAAAAGATTGGTATCATTAGAAAGCTTAAAATACAGATTTTTAAATGATACATCGCATGTATATATTTTTAAAAATTTTCATGTTAAAGTCAAACATTTTGACCTTTGATCTTCCATATCTCAAAAAGTACATATTTAATTTTCTTTTGAAAATTATATGTTATTTTTACTTTTAATATCTATAATTATTGTAAATTTCAACATGGGACGGCTATGAGATGCTGAGTTATAAATTAAAATGCAACCTTCCATCAGTATTTTCATAATATCATAACGTAAGGTTTACACATATTTTGTTCCCTAATTATCTTAGAGATATAAAATTGGTATCATTAGAAAGTTTATAATACAGGCTTTTAAATGATATATCACATGCATATACAATTTTTTAAATTTTTCATTTTAAGGTCAAACATTTTGACCTTTGACCTTCCATATCTCAAAAAGTAAATATTTAATTTTCTTTTAAAAATTATATGTTATTTTTACTTTTATTATCTGTAATTAGTGTGAATTTCAACATGGTACGGCCATGAGATGCTGAGTTATAAATTAAAATGCAACCTTCTATCAGTATTTTCATAATATCATAACGTAAGGTTTACACATATTTTGTTCCCTAATTATCTTAGAGATATAAAATTGGTATCATTAGAAAGTTTATAATACAGGCTTTTAAATAATATATCACATGCACATACAATTTTTTAAATTTTTCATTTTAAGGTCAAACATTTTGACCTTTGACCTTCCATATCTCAAAAAGTAAATATTTAATTTTCTTTTAAAAATTATATGTTATTTTTACTTTTATTATCTGTAATTAGTGTGAATTTCAACATGGGACAGCCATGAAAGATCATTAGAAAGCTTATAATACATGCTTTTAAATGATATGTCACATGTATATATTGTTACGAAATTGTAAATAATTGTGTTTATTTTTGTATAAATTCTTTCAAAGAGGCTTAGTAAGTTGATAAAGTGATAATTTTGTGCATTTCTAGTCGTTTTAGCGTTGAAATAGCCTTATTTTCCCTTAAAAACGCATTAAAAAGCCCCAGTAATGCACGTAATGGATTTGGCGCCAAATTTGGCGACTTTTTCCCACCTTGGCGATTTTTTTGGCGACCTTGGCGAGAAAATCCTTATATGGGATATACCAAATATGGAAGCTGTAAGTCGATTGGTTGACCACTTTCTAGAGTTTTCTCGAAAAATCTGGGCTCCATGGAACAGCATATAAGGAGCGCTTCCTCGCCAAGGCAGTCAGTTCAGTTCAGATCTCAGCCAGCTTCGCTAGTGCTTGCATTGCTCTTAAGCCTCTTTGAGAGAGACTTGCTTCAAGTGTTATTGTTATACAGTTTGTACTGTGGATTTGCTATTGACAGCTGTTGTTTAAGCTGTCGTTACTGCTTGAATTGAAGCTGATAATTGGTTTTTTGACCTGTATTTTTCTGGAACTTTCTGTGAATAAATTACGGAATTTTTGTACGTTTGGCCTTTCATTCTCAGACAACTCACGAACCCCCAAGTACGCAACAATATTTTAAAAATTTTTCATTTTAAGGTCAAACATTTTTACCTTTGACCTTCCATATCTCAAAAAGTACATAGTTAATTTTCTTTTAAAAATTATATGTTATTCTTACGTTTATTATCTATAATTACTGTAAGTTTGAACATGGTACGGTCATGGGATACTGAGTTATAAATTATAATGCAACTCTACCAGTCTTTCCATATTAAAATAACGTATGTTTAAAAAAAAAAAAAGACTGTCCCATGTTCAAACTTATAAATTGAGCTATATCTATTAAATTCTTTGTACAGTCGGTAACAGAAGTATCCGAACACTAGCAAAAATTCCTATGTAAAAAAAGTAGAATTAATACTGTTTTGCTAAATAAATCCTTGTCGAATCCTGTTTTTAGTCAGTCTAAGGATAGGATTCGACAAGGATTTATTTAACAAAACAGTATTAACTCTACTTTTTTTACATAGGCATTCTTGCTAGTGTTCGGATACTTTTGTTACCGACTGTAATAACTTGAATACTGAATATTATATCATTATGAATCTGATAAATCTAATGCGATGATATTTCTTTCATTCCTTACATTGTGAATGGTTAGAGAGATAATTTTTTACATTGTATTAAAAGAAAAGCTTTATTACAAATGTAATTACTATTTATGTAATTTTCATGTTTATACATGCATATAATTTGCTAAACATCTTGTATATACTAATTAAATCAATATCAAACTCTTGTTTATGATCTATATTTTATTCTCGAAAGGTTTTACAAGAATAATTAGTTATCGACATGGTTTATCTGTTATTCACTTTCCCAAAATTATTTAATATATTGCATAATGTTAAGATTAATTTAATGAAAGGTTTATGGACCGCAAATGCAGGGGTGTGAAATATTTAAGAAAGAAAGATGTTACAAGCTGAAATGTTTTTCATGTTCGCGTGTGTATGTGCGTCTGTGGCATTGTAGCTTCCAAACAAATAGATCGATTTCAATGCTGTTTTTATTATTATTATTATTATTATTATTATTATTTTAATGCTGATTTAATCGGGATGGTTCTTAGCTATGTTTGATAAAAATCTATTGGACATTTTTTTTTTTTTTTTTTTTTTTTTTTTTTTAAATTAATCAAAATGTGATTTTCTTTTTAGATCATTTTTTGCACTGATATTTTTAATTTTGCGAGCTGGAAATCTTCAAAATTCCAAATCATGCTCGATAAAACTTGTTAGAAAATTTCGAGTATAAAAACGCTTAAAAAATTCGCGAATTTTAATCCGATTGTAAGAAAGTTAAAAACTGTCTATAAATAGTAATTATGAGCTCACACTCCAAAAATCTCTAAAATCGGTTGAAATTAGAGATTTTGTAGAATTTTTTTTTTTTTTTAAATTGCTTTAAATGGGATTTATTTTATTTTATTTTATTTTTTATTTTTATTTTTATTTTTATTTGTTTATATATTTATTTATTTTTCAGACCACTTTGGACCGTTATTATTTTAAAGTTTGAGATTGTCAATCTTCCAATTTTTCACTTATATTAAATGTTAAATCAAAGATTTTTTTTTTTTTTTTTTTTTAATAAAAAACAGCGGATGTACGGATTTTGACAAAATTAAAATATTGGCTAAAAGTAGTGATTATACGTTCTCAGGCCTATTAAATTCTGTTGGGCCCTAGAGATTTTAAGGCAAAATAATATCTAATAAAAATCAAGGTCGGTTATAATACGCGAGTTAGTATTCTTGCAATTGAAGATGACAGGTTTTAAGGACAAATAATCCATAATTAAATTTAAAGTCAAGGGTTTTTCATACCTGTTTATTAAAGAAAAAAAAAAGTTTAACTAAAAAAATTAAATTTCTGTTCAATTTCATTCATTGTTAGAGTAGGTGTTCAAATTATTGGAATTTTTTTTTTTTTTTTTTTTTTGACATTTTTTCGATTTTCTAAAAACTGCTATAACGAAATGTCCTGAAACTTCATACATGCAAAGAACATTTGAAACTTCATTGTTTTCACTATCGATTCAGTCTAGAGTGCAATTAGGGGACCAACCCCAAATTGAAGAAGAACGAAAATACTTTGGATCATTTTGTATCACAAAATGCTACAAATGACTTGTAACTTTAACACATTTATAGGTTTTTAAGATACATTGTGATCTAAAGTATTTTAGCTCTTTTTCAATTTATGGTTGGTCCCCTAATGGCACTCTGGACTAAATCGATAGTGGAAAATATGAGTTTTTAAATGTTCTTTGCATGTATGAAGTTCCAAGCCCTTTGTTAGATATGTAACCGTAACTGTATATATATATGTAAGATATGTAACCGTAACTGTATGAATAAGATGTAACCGCCACTGCATGGCAACAGTCAGATTGACTGCAGCTGCTCTTAAATAAAGACGCAACAGATATAACATGGCGCAGCCGAGCGTCGAACCAGAACTGTTCCGAAATTAATTTTCGAATAAATCCTGAATGGATTCTTTAAAAATTCCAAGAGGTTTGGACCTCTCCGGTAATATCGCCGAAGCATGGCGAAAGTTTCGACAGAACTTTGAAATTTATTTAAAGGCAGGAGGCCACACGGAGAAAAATGACGACGTCAAAGTAGCAATATTATTAAATTGCATTGGTGAAGATGCCGTCGAACTCTATAATACATTTGAGCTAACAGATGAGCAGAGAAATACCTTAGCGGATGTTCTGAATGCTTTTGAGAACTATGCAAATCCACGCAGAAATGTCGTGATCGAACGCTATGTATTTAATAGCAGAAATCAAGAACAGTTTGAAAACTTTGATGAGTTTCTAACAGATTTAAGAAAACTAATAAAATTCTGCGAATATGGAAATTTATCTGACAGTATAATTCGGGACCGCATTGTAATTGGAACGAAAGAAAAACAGCTTCAAGAACGTCTATTAAGAGAATCGAATCTAACACTCCAAAAGACGATTGACATTTGCCGAGCAGCAGAATTAAGTAAAAAACAGTCTGAAGTAATACAGCGGAAATCAGAAGTAAATATTCTAAACGAAACGAGTACTGTAGCAGACGCTGTGTCTCTAATAGGAAAAAATAAACAAGCAAAAAATAAGACTTCGAACAATTCGACGTCGCGAACGCAGACAGCTGCTGGAAGTGAAAATAAAAAAGAAAACATTTATCTGTGTAAAAAATGTAATTATAATCATGTTAGAGGAAAGTGCCCAGCTTTTGGAAAAAGATGCAAAATTTGTGATAAGTTAAATCACTTTGCTAGTGGGTGTAGAAATAGGTTTAACTCCAAGAGAGTTAATAATATAGAAAAATGTATTTTTGTAGATTCAGTGCTGTGTGCTAAGGATTCAAGCTGGATACAATCGCTAAAGGTAGGAAATAAAATCTTATCAGTTAAATTAGATACTGGTTCGTGTGTAAATATAATACATAATGATTTACTTAAATCGCTAAAATGTAATTATTCCTTAAGCCCTACTGAGATTATTTTAGAAGCGTATGGTGGTAATTTAATTAAACCCCTAGGTATAGTTAACTTAGAGTGTAAAATGAATAGTTGTACTAAATATCTAGATTTTATTGTTGTAAACTGTAATAATTATTCTAAAACATTGTTAGGATTATCTAGTTGTATTGAATTGGGTTTGATTAAAAGAGAAAAGGTAGATTCTACTGAAATAAAAAATAAGGATGAATTTATTGAGAAAAATAAAGATGTTTTTCAGGGGTTAGGAACATTTAATTTAATGTGTTCTATTAAAATTGATGGTAATGCTAAGCCAGTAGTTAAACCCCCCAGAAGGATTCCAGAATCCTTAAAACCAAAATTAAAAGAGAAATTAATTGCTCTTGAAAAAGATAAAATTATAAGTAGGGTAGAGAATCCAGATGGATGGATAAATAATTTAGTTATAGTAGAGAAACCTGATAAGTCAATTCGAATATGCTTAGATCCAAAGGATCTTAATAAAGTTATTAAAAAAGAATGTCATTTAATACCAACGATTGAGGAATTAATGCCTAAGTTATGTAATAAATCTATGTATAGTGTGTTTGATTTAAAGGATGGATTTTATCAAATTAAATTAGATGAACCTTCTAGTAAATTATGTCAGTTTAGTACTCCCTTTGGTTGTTTTAAATTTAACCGCCTTCCGTTTGGTTTAAATATTGCACCTGAATTGTTTCAAAAAGCTAATGAAAGAAATTTTGGTGATATACCTGGTGTGATTATTTATTTTGATGATATGTTAATTTGTGCAAATTCTGAAAAGGAGCATGATGAAATTGTTCTTAAAGTATTAGAAAGAGCAAGAAAATTAAATGTAAAATTTAATCCTAAAAAGTTACAATATCGCGTTAATGAAGTTAAGTATTTGGGTCATGTATTTAATAAAAATGGAATTAAACCAGACCCTGAACAGGTTAAAGCTGTAATGAATTTACAGGCACCTAGTAATAAAAAAGAGTTGCAAAAAACTTTAGGATTAATTAATTATCTAAGGAAATTTATTCCTAACATGTCACAGATAACTGCTCCTTTGAGGGAATTGCTCAAAACATCCGTAGTATTTGATTGGTTACCAGTGCATACAAAAGCTCTTAATGAACTTAAAGAAAAAATAAGCACAGCCCCTGTACTTGGTGTTTTTGATTCTAATAAACAAATTGTATTGCAATGTGACAGTTCTAAAAGTGGACTAGGGTGTTGTTTGTTACAAGAGGGACAACCGATTTCCTATGCATCACGTGCTTTGTCTGAGGCTGAGCAGAACTATGCACAAATCGAAAAAGAGTATTTAAGCATAGTATTTGCTACTAAAAAGTTTCATAATTATATTTATGGTAGAAAAATAACTGTTCATACTGATCATAAACCCTTAGTGTCAATTCATAATAAAAGTGTTGTAAATGTTTTATCTAGTAGGTTACAAAGAATTAAATTAAAGTTACTTAAATATGATCTTGATGTCTCTTATGTACCAGGTAAGCAAATGTATGTTGCTGATCTATTATCTAGATCTTATCTTAATGAATATGATACAGATGAGTTTTTAAAAGAAATTGTTCATTGTGTAAAAGCTACAAGACATATGCATGTAACTGATAGAAAATTAAATGAGTTTAAGAAATGTACCTTAAAAGATCCAGTATTAAATAAATTAGTAACTTATTGTAAAAATGGTTGGCCTAACAGTAAAAAAGATGTTACAGAAAATGTAAGATTTTATTATAAGTTAAGACAAGATCTTTTTGAAGAAGATGGAATAGTCTTTTATAATGGTAGAATAGTTGTTCCTGTCGATCTTAGAAAAGAAATGCTTAATAAAATTCATGATGGACATTTCGGAATAGAAAAAAGTAAATCTAGAGCTAGAGTAATTTTTTATTGGCCTAATATGGGAAATGATATTGAAAATTTAATTTCTAAATGCTCTGTTTGTGAAAAGTACAGACCAAAAAATTGTAAAGAACCACTCATTTCACATGACATTTTGTCATTACCGTTTGAAAAAATAGGGTGTGACATTTGTGAATTTAGAAAAAATAATTACTTAGTCTTAATAGATTATTTAACTAAGTGGTTAGAAATTGTTCCCGTAAATAATAAACAAGCAGATGAAATAATTGGGAAATTAAAAGTGATATTTAGTTCGCATGGAATTCCTAAAATTCTAGTCGCAGATAACATTCCCTTTAATTCGTATCAATTTAGAAAGTTTTCGTCGGAATGGGATTTTGAAATCGTAAATAGTAGTCCGAGATACCCGAAATCAAACGGTCAAGCCGAAAGCGGTGTAAAAATTGCTAAAAATATGTTGAAAAAATGTTATGAGTCTAATCAGGATATTAACAGTGCGCTCCTAGAATATAGAAATACGCCCATAAAAGGGTTAAATTTTTCTCCCGCTCAAGCCTTAATGAGTAGACGAACGCGAACTAAATTACCAATAAATAGAGAATTATTAAAGCCAGAACTCCAAACAAACATCAGAAATAAAATTGTAAATAAACAAAACTTAAGTAAATTCTATTATGATAGAACGTCTAGACCCTTATCGGAAATTTCAAATAATCAAAATGTTTTGATTCGTTCTGGAAATCAGTGGGAAAGAGGCATAGTTATTAAAAGAGATAAAAACCCTAGAAGCTATTGGGTAAGAAATGAAAAAAATAACATTTTAAGAAGAAATAGAATTGATTTAAAACCTTCTTATAATGAGACAATTTTTGAACAGGATTTTGAAGTGACTGGTTCTACTTCTACTAACAAAGACTCTGTAAATATTAATTTGAATGGTAATGGTTCTAATAATGATATTTCAAAAAAGAAATCGGACTCTAAACAATACATTACCAAATATGGTCGTATAATTAAGCCCCCTAACCGGTACGGGGTAGTAAATAAGTAATTTGTTTTTGTAACAAAGTAAGTGTTCTTGTGTATTTGTTTGTTTATATATTTGTATCTTCCTTTTTTTTATTCATAGTGTAAATATTTTAATAACATTTTTTGTGTGTCATTCTTTGTAAAAGGGGAGATGTTAGATATGTAACCGTAACTGTATATATATATGTAAGATATGTAACCGTAACTGTATGAATAAGATGTAACCGCCACTGCATGGCAACAGTCAGATTGACTGCAGCTGCTCTTAAATAAAGACGCAACAGATATAACACCCTTTCATCCAGTAGTTTTTTAGAAAATCGAAAAAACGTCAAAAAAAAAAAAAAAAAAAGTATGTTGTGGCCGCCACAAGTCTTTCTTCTATATTTTCCTATACAAATTCACTCAGTAACAATTAAAAAAAAAAAAAAAAAAAATCTAAGGTTTTTATTCGTTAAAAGTAAAAAAAATCGATAACTTTGTTTTAAGTTATCACAGATTTATAGTTCAACCATTCGTTTTAAAGGTATTGACAAGATCTTTCGAAGGATACCCATCTTCTAAATTTACCACCCCGGGGGGGAACCGATGCCCCCACATGCACAATTTTTCCCCCTAGTTAACTAGTACTATTATCAATACTTCATATTAATTTTACAATCACAAGTTTAAAATAACTCTCATTATGCACATTTATACGAAATTTTGTCCTATACTGCCATGTTAAAAGTTTAGAAAAAATGCGATCACAGCGCCACCTGTTGAGTGATTGATACTTAAATCTAATCAGCACCAGTTCATGTCAGGGTGCAACTCAATACCGTGTTTGGTTAAATTTCATTCATTGGTTCGTGAGATACAGTGTCCACAAAAATCGTGGTACACACAGACATTTTCTAAAAACTATCAGTTCGTGTTCAGGACCAGGACATCCCAAAACATGTATATCCATCAAAAAACGGAGGTCGAAAATTTTCACGAATCCAATACTTTCTCTTTATTACATATAGAAGAAAGTAAAAAATCTAACAATTTGTACACCCACTGTAATTTTGATAGAGATCATGATAAAAATCGTGACATTTAATTTGTGATACCTTTGACATAACGCTACATTTTCTGCTGTAATAAAATTACATATGTCATTGTATGATTTTTCTAGCAACCACCTGTAAAACCTCAAATTAATTTCAATGGGTGATTGTCCTTGACATCTAAATACGGAAGGTAACATATGTCGAATGAATATATCGAAAATAGTCTGTATAAACGATATTTTGAAGGAGTAGCGAGGAAACGGATTGTCGAACAGTTAGCGTTGTTTTTTGTTGCCAAGTGCCGGATTTGAGTCCTTGTTCATTAGTAGTTCGGAATCGGTAGGTCCTGGTCTAGTTAGATCTATGTTAAACCTTGAAATATTCACTCGCCACTTCCTACGTAATGATTAAATAAAATAAAGTGGCGACTTAACCCATATTTCACCATCGTCCTGAAAATAGGGCACCATGCATAAGTGGTATTTATATAAATTCTTTGGAATATTTTAATTCAAATTAAAGGCGATATATTATTTAAAATTCCAATAAATGCATATGTGTCTTTATCGTTAGTTTAAATTAACGTTTATTATATATATATTTTTTTTAATTTTTAAAATGACGATTTTTGAAGATTTATTCATTACATTTTCAACACATTATTACTTAAAAAGGTTTTACGTTCAAGAATAACTGATGTATAAATTTATTAAGGTAACATTCTACACTTTTGTACTGGTAAAACACATTATATAAATATATATATATATATATATATGGTCTGTTCTTTTTCCCAAATTCTTATGTACTTACTGTCATTCACTACGGTATGTTTGTGAATCTCAACCAAATAAAGAATACGCCTCTATTTTAAGGTAAATACAAAATATTTTATTTGTCTCTCCGTGGCTCAGTTAGTTAGAGCGCCATGTTAGTAATCCGGTGGTCCCTCGTTAGATACCCTGAAGGTCCGGAGTGTTAATTTTTGCAGACAATTAGTAGAAAAGAGGTCAATTGATAAAAGAAAATTTATCGCTGACGACACAGTATCCTAAGAGCTTTTTTTAAGAAGCCTTTTTATTATATCTCTTTTTAGAAGCAAAAAAGAGTTTTTTGTGGACTACAAGCGCCCTCTATTGGGCGAAATATTCACTAAAATGCCAATGAAACAATTAACAATACAAAATAAAAATGATTAAGAAAAACACATAAATCTTAACCAAATCACTAAAATGTTAAGTTATAATATAAAATAATAATAATAAACTAAAAAAATAATAATAAAGGTGCCTCAAACGAATAATTAAATTGCAGATATTGACACTTAATAAGAAAATGAAATCACAAAACTTATAGACAATCGTGTGGTGCTGCCATTGGTTGTGAATTTTAAGAAATAATTTCTCTTTTCTTAACACAGTTCAAATTTCCCCAATTTTGGTTAATAAGCAAAAAAAGTTATACTTTTTTTTTTCAAATTAAATTTTATTCTAACTTCGAAAAGATTTATATGATACGCTATTATAAAAATTTGGGTTTTAAAAGTTCTTTTTTAAATAGATTATTATATTTCCGACTGCCCTAGACCATTGTCCTATTTTTAAGACAACCTGTACCGATTAAGCTAATAAAAGGTTGGTAAGTTTTTTGATTTTGTGTGCATACATTGGCTTAAAGAAACATTATATTTAAGATTTTACAAAGAAAAAAATTATTTTTTCAATGCTTGGTACGATATGGGTTAAACAAATCACGCAACTCGCCATTTTTTTTTTTCTCTCGGGACCTTCATAAGCATAAATATCATTAAAGACTTAGTGAAAAATGGGTTTTTTGGGGGCAATTATAATGCAGCACTTCCAAATATAGGCTTAATATATATATATATATATATATATATATATATCTGAATTTTGCCAATTACATGTGAAAAAATTATCTGTTTTTGCAACCGCCGGCGAAAATAATCACATGGTTCAGTATTACTGCTTTGAAAAAAAAAAAAAAAAAAAAAGAAAGAAAGAAAGAAAGGAAAATACATATACATACCTGCTTCTATTCTTTGCAAACAGAATTTAATTTTGTATGACTACGACAGAATTTATTTTTAAGCTATTCTTCGATGTAAATCATACAGTAACTGTGTTTCATTCTCTAGCCTAGGTCACCATATCCATTTCTTCTTATTTATTTATTTTATTTTATTTATTTATTTTTGTATAACTTTAACGTAGGAACTCCTAGGTGATTTTTATATTTTTGTTGTCACCTTGGCGATGAATTAAAATGGGTATTACAGTTGCATAAGGAAATATTTTGGCGAGAAAGCACTGAGTTCTTCGGTGCCAAATTTTAAATTTCGCTAAGGATGTACTTTTTTTTACATATACTGAAGCTGTTCCATTTCTTTAAAACTTTTTTTTTTTTTTTTTTAAGTTTGCACGTTCATTTTATTTATTTATTTATTTATTTATTTCGACATAGAAAGAAATATATTTGCTTAAGTGTTTATTTATTTATTTTTGGCTCATAAATAATAGAGTCTAAAGATGTACATTTTTTTTTTTTTTTTTTTTAATAAGTTTAATAAATTTTTAATAGTCAAATTTATGTCCCGAAATTTGTTTATTTTCAGAAATTTTCGTTTCTTTTATTAAATTTAAGCCTTTTCCAGACTTTTCCGTTTATTTTACTGTATTAGAAATTGCCATCATTATTTTAGAAACTTAAACTTTATTTTCAGTACTTTTCAAATGTTAATTATAATTATTTTCAAATAAATTTCTTAGTTAACTAATTTCATCATATTCATCTAAAATCGTAATAAATGCATGCAAGTTAACTTTTCATGTAATTTTTTTTTCAACATATATAAATAACAATAAAAATAATACATAGTATCTATCGTACTATACTGAAACTGTTTCATTTCTTTAGTGCGATTTTTTTTTAAATTATTATTATTAAAAAGAAAATATATATATGTGGGATGGCACACTTTTGTAGGCGTTAAACAAAAACTAATACTTATTTACTAATTATAAATTTAATAAAAGATTAAATTGTAATTTACATATATACAGGAAAAACGTTGGTAATTCAGAATGTTACTTTGGTAATGTCCGTCGAAGTAGTACTGTTCGTGACATAAATCATTTACGTCTTCACTTTCTAAATACGTCGAAACATGAAACATGAAGTTTATAAACAAGCAAGCGATGCACCCGTCTAGTGTGCACGCTTCGTCGAAAACTCAAAAGAAAACAAGTCATCGAATACAGTCATTACGTTCCGTCTGAACATCCCGTCGAAAACTGAATGTCGTTCCTTCAGCGGCCGCTCCCAGCCGCGCCAAACAGGAAGTAACGCCATTCCACGTCATCAGTAGGCACTTCCCTCAATATTCCGCTACTGCGTCACATGATCAGCAAACAGAAACTAAACTGCCTTGGATTTCAGGAACGGCAAAGAGAAATCAAATAGCTAGGGTTCTGAGTCATGGGAAAGCCAAGTAAGGGGAGAGAAACAGGATGCCGATCTACCACATTCGGCCATCCTGCATCGGCTGGACCTCCAGGCGATCACACTGAAAAGCTACAAAAAAAAAAAAAAAAAAAAAAAAAAGCAACACAAAATATTTACAACTTATTTACAAATTTTTGAGAATTTTCATATCTGACACATTTTTTTTTAAGTTGTTCCCCATTTGAGGAATTCAGTGTGGTTAGACGTGCAATAGGAGCCTTCATGGCATCCATTTCTATTTTTTCTATCACTATTTTCCTTTTTAAATTTCACTATTTTAAAGTCATGAAAGAAAGTCAGTTGTGGATTTACGGCAACTTGGTCGCTTAGTTCACCAGTTTTTGGTGGTTGTCTACTCAACTTGCATTTCAATCTATTTTTCTTTCTGACTCTAGAAAGTTGTTTTTTATCATGTGTACTTAAATCTTTACTTTGGGGTTCAAAATTATTTTGGGACTCGAACTCGAGACCCTCCAATCGATCATTTTCAGTCTTAATGCCTTTTAAGGCGTCTGTTGCATCAAGTTCGGTCAAAAAGTCTATAATGGCAGTCTTATATGTAGGGAAAACTTCTAATTTTATTTGTACAGCTTTGGGAAATAATATGGCTATTTCACCAATCGTGGTTTTCAGTGGAAGTGATGGAATGAACAACTTTCCTAAATTGACACTGGCAGTCTCTTCTTTAGGCATATTCTGTCTTTTACACTCGATGGAATCTATCGTCGATGGCTTTTTTCTGGATTTCTTCCTTTTAAGGAGTTTGGAATTTTCGTCAACTTTTTCTTTTAATTTTTTCAACTCTTCGGCTAACTGTGAAATTTTTTTAAGTAGGGCTTGTTTCTTGTCTTTCTTCA
Organism: Salticus scenicus; assembly: GCA_963930645.1. Classification (NCBI taxonomy): domain Eukaryota; kingdom Metazoa; phylum Arthropoda; class Arachnida; order Araneae; family Salticidae; genus Salticus; species Salticus scenicus. Next base: position 15,687,003 of record OZ005658.1, read on the forward strand.
AATAAGTGTTTTCTGGATTTGGCGACTTTTTTCGGGAAATATCCGCCTGGCTTCGTCCCTTTCGTCGCGGCTCCTCCTCTTCATCACTATCATCATCTATCTGGAAAATGTTCGTATGACTCTGTTTCTGTCGTCGAGGCTCCTCTTCTTCATCACTGTCATCATTTACACAAATATCATCCTTTAAAAGCATCTTATCGTCATCACTCTCGTCGTTTTCGTCTTTATCGTCATTTTCACTTATGGCTTTTTCGGGAGATTCTAATGATTTTTTGACAGCATAACAAGGTTGGGGAGTTTTAATTTCACATTTTTCAACACTATTTACTGTTTCATTTATTTCTAGGGATTTTTCAAAATTTTTGTTCTTACAGTTCATAGGGGCATCAACAACAACATTTGTTTTAATTTCACTTTGATATTTATCTACAGGGAGTACTGTTACTAAATTTACCTCTAGAGAATTACACTTATTTTTCACAAAGATACCTTTTTCATTAATTATTGTTTCACTTAACATTAATACATTCATACCGAGGATTACATCATAGGGAATTAAATCATCATGTACAACATAAATATCAGTTTTATTTTTAAAATCATCAACTTTAAGATCGGCGTCGAATGAACCTAAGGGTTTTATCGAACTCTTTCCGATACCCTTCAAAATAGTACTCATAGTATTTAATTTTTTTACACTTAATTTGTCAAAAGAACTTTTACGCAACAATGTTGCTTCACTTCCTGTATCAATAATTCCAATAAAATTTACATCATTTACTTGTATAATTTTACTCATATTTTGATTTACATTAATACACAGTGCATCAACTTCTGGTTTTGAACCTGGACACTCCGAACTTTTATGCCCGTACTGCTTTCACGAAAAACACTTTAGGCCTTTGGCCTTATGAGGGCAATCTCTAGATAAGTGATTTTTTTCACCACAATTATAACACATTTTATTATTTACTTCATTTCTAGGACTAAATTTTTCATATACATTATGTTGTACAGTTTTCAATTTTGCATTATAATCTACTTTATTAAATCTGAATTTATTTTTCTCATTATCTTTTTTATATATTTCATATAACTTAATTTTATCTTTAAATTCACGAATATTTTTTGCACCATAAAGAATTAGTTTGTTTTCACTTTTGTCATTTATTCCTTGGATCACGTAATGCATTAACGCGGCATCTTCAATGTGCCCGTTTTTTGCTAGTTCGCGCATTTTAAAGAAATACTCTATAACTGTTTCATTTGGCTTCATTTTCTTTTTACACAAAATTTCGTGTAAAGAGGCAGAATTTATTTCGATCTTGAATTCCTCGATTAATGCATTTTTTAGTTTCTTATACGTTAATAATCCTTTTTCGGATTTTACAAATAACAGAGCATTTCCGCTCAAAGACCTTTTACAGAAAATTATTTTTTGTAGTTCGTTAAGGTTAAACATTTCAGCTAACTCTTCAAATTCATTTAAGAATTCAATTATGTTCTCATGCAGCTCGCCGCTAAATTTTGACATAGAATTTTCAAAATCATTGAAAGAAATTGCACCAAGTGATCCATTATTCACATTATTACTATAATTTATACTTTTTTTACCCTTATTATGATCATCAATAACATTGTCACTATTATTATAACGCTTATTTTTGCTGATATGGCATTGCACAGAGGAGTCAGTTTTTTCAATATCATTATCGCCACTACTTTCGGATTCACTGTTCGATTCGTTTTCCGAATCTTTCTCTTCCGAATTATTTTCTGAACTTTGTTTCAGTAATTCTGTATCACACAAGCTTAACAATAGTCGATCTCTCAACTCGTTTTTATTCCCATCAAAAGGGACATTTAAAATATTACAAATAGTAATTAGTTCATTTAATGAAAAATTTTTATCAATTATTTTTTGCTTTTCAAGGTATTTTTCGTCGCCTATAGCGAAAGTGAATCCTTGAAACTTTCTTATTCTGCATCTGTTCTTACGATCGCCGATCTCATCGAATAAAAACCGATGCAGAATTTTAATTTTATTATAGTTCTCTATCTTCAGTGCATTGCCAATTTTAGGAATATCCCCTAGAGATACCATTTTATAAGAAGATAAAGTGTACGTACCTTTGTAGAGCCGAAACAGCTGTTGTTTTAAATTTTATTTAAAATTCCCATTTAGTCGATCCTCGAGAACCTTGAAGAACATCTTTCTCTTGTTCAGACCTTTATCCAGACGATCCGTAGCTATTCCGTAGCATCCACAGAACACACTTTACGTATTTTATTATCCACTATAAATTGCAGAATAGAAAAAGCACTCCGTACAGAAGCTTCAGTGTGATTCAACACCGTAGACACACAGTTCAATCACAGTCTTAAAATCAATTAAAAGTTCAGTCTATAAAAGTTTATATAAAGTTTGTTTTTTAAAGTTCGTGTTTCTCGAAAATTCACGTTAAAATCAAAATTCACTTTAGAATTAAAATTCGCGTTCTATCCAAACTTTAAATCAAAATTAAAATTCGCGTTCTATCCGTTCATGAAGTAGATTTTATTTTTTATCCAGTAGATTTTATTCTTTATCCAGTAGATTTTATTCTTTATCCCACTTCTGAACTTGTGGGATGGCACACTTTTGTAGGCGTTAAACAAAAACTAATACTTATTTACTAATTATAAATTTAATAAAAGATTAAATTGTAATTTACATATATACAGGAAAAACGTTGGTAATTCAGAATGTTACTTTGGTAATGTCCGTCGAAGTAGTACTGTTCGTGACATAAATCATTTACGTCTTCACTTTCTAAATACGTCGAAACGTGAAACATGAAGTTTATAAACAAGCAAGCGATGCACCCGTCTAGTGTGCACGCTTCGTCGAAAACTCAAAAGAAAACAAGTCATCGAATACAGTCATTACGTTCCGTCTGAACATCCCGTCGAAAACTGAATGTCGTTCCTTCAGCGGCCGCTCCCAGCCGCGCCAAACAGGAAGTAACGCCATTCCACGTCATCAGTAGGCACTTCCCTCAATATTCCGCTACTGCGTCACATGATCAGCAAACAGAAACTAAACTGCCTTGGATTTCAGGAACGGCAAAGAGAAATCAAATAGCTAGGGTTCTGAGTCATGGGAAAGCCAAGTAAGGGGAGAGAAACAGGATGCCGATCTACCACATTCGGCCATCCTGCATCGGCTGGACCTCCAGGCGATCACACTGAAAAGATACAAACAAAAAAAAAAAAAAAAAAAAAGCAACACAAAATATTTACAACTTATTTACAAATTTTTGAGAATTTTCATATCTGACACATTTTTTTTTAAGTTGTTCCCCATTTGAGGAATTCAGTGTGGTTAGACGTGCAATAGGAGCCTTCATGGCATCCATTTCTATTTTTTCTATCACTATTTTCCTTTTTAAATTTCACTATTTTAAAGTCATGAAAGAAAGTCAGTTGTGGATTTACGGCAACTTGGTCGCTTAGTTCACCAGTTTTTGGTGGTTGTCTACTCAACTTGCATTTCAATCTATTTTTCTTTCTGACTCTAGAAAGTTGTTTTTTATCATGTGTACTTAAATCTTTACTTTGGGGTTCAAAATTATTTTGGGACTCGAACTCGAGACCCTCCAATCGATCATTTTCAGTCTTAATGCCTTTTAAGGCGTCTGTTGCATCAAGTTCGGTCAAAAAGTCTATAATGGCAGTCTTATATGTAGGGAAAACTTCTAATTTTATTTGTACAGCTTTGGGAAATAATATGGCTATTTCACCAATCGTGGTTTTCAGTGGAAGTGATGGAATGAACAACTTTCCTAAATTGACACTGGCAGTCTCTTCTTTAGGCATATTCTGTCTTTTACACTCGATGGAATCTATCGTCGATGGCTTTTTTCTGGATTTCTTCCTTTTAAGGAGTTTGGAATTTTCGTCAACTTTTTCTTTTAATTTTTTCAACTCTTCGGCTAACTGTGAAATTTTTTTAAGTAGGGCTTGTTTCTTGTCTTTCTTCAAATAAGTGTTTTCTGGATTTGGCGACTTTTTTCGGGAAATATCCGCCTGGCTTCGTCCCTTTCGTCGCGGCTCCTCCTCTTCATCACTATCATCATCTATCTGGAAAATGTTCGTATGACTCTGTTTCTGTCGTCGAGGCTCCTCTTCTTCATCACTGTCATCATTTACACAAATATCATCCTTTAAAAGCATCTTATCGTCATCACTCTCGTCGTTTTCGTCTTTATCGTCATTTTCACTTATGGCTTTTTCGGGAGATTCTAATGATTTTTTGACAGCATAACAAGGTTGGGGAGTTTTAATTTCACATTTTTCAACACTATTTACTGTTTCATTTATTTCTAGGGATTTTTCAAAATTTTTGTTCTTACAGTTCATAGGGGCATCAACAACAACATTCGTTTTAATTTCACTTTGATATTTATCTACAGGGAGTACTGTTACTAAATTTACCTCTAGAGAATTACACTTATTTTTCACAAAGATACCTTTTTCATTAATTATTGTTTCACTTAACATTAATACATTCATACCGAGGATTACATCATAGGGAATTAAATCATCATGTACAACATAAATATCAGTTTTATTTTTAAAATCATCAACTTTAAGATCGGCGTCGAATGAACCTAAGGGTTTTATCGAACTCTTTCCGATACCCTTCAAAATAGTACTCATAGTATTTAATTTTTTTACACTTAATTTGTCAAAAGAACTTTTACGCAACAATGTTGCTTCACTTCCTGTATCAATAATTCCAATAAAATTTACATCATTTACTTGTATAATTTTACTCATATTTTGATTTACATTAATACACAGTGCATCAACTTCTGGTTTTGAACCTGGACACTCCGAACTTTTATGCCCGTACTGCTTGCACGAAAAACACTTTAGGCCTTTGGCCTTATGAGGGCAATCTCTAGATAAGTGATTTTTTTCACCACAATTATAACACAATTTATTATTTACTTCATTTCTAGGACTAAATTTTTCATATACATTATGTTGTACAGTTTTCAATTTTGCATTATAATCTACTTTATTAAATCTGAATTTATTTTTCTCATTATCTTTTTTATATATTTCATATAACTTAATTTTATCTTTAAATTCACGAATATTTTTTGCACCATAAAGAATTAGTTTGTTTTCACTTTTGTCATTTATTCCTTGGATCACGTAATGCATTAACGCGGCATCTTCAATGTGCCCGTTTTTTGCTAGTTCGCGCATTTTAAAGAAATACTCTATAACTGTTTCATTTGGCTTCATTTTCTTTTTACACAAAATTTCGTGTAAAGAGGCAGAATTTATTTCGATCTTGAATTCCTCGATTAATGCATTTTTTAGTTTCTTATACGTTAATAATCCTTTTTCGGATTTTACAAATAACAGAGCATTTCCGCTCAAAGACCTTTTACAGAAAATTATTTTTTGTAGTTCGTTAAGGTTAAACATTTCAGCTAACTCTTCAAATTCATTTAAGAATTCAATTATGTTCTCATGCAGCTCGCCGCTAAATTTTGACATAGAACTTTCAAAATCATTGAAAGAAATTGCACCAAGTGATCCATTATTCACATTATTACTATAATTTATACTTTTTTTACCCTTATTATGATCATCAATAACATTGTCACTATTATTATAACGCTTATTTTTGCTGATATGGCATTGCACAGAGGAGTCAGTTTTTTCAATATCATTATCGCCACTACTTTCGGATTCACTGTTCGATTCGTTTTCCGAATCTTTCTCTTCCGAATTATTTTCTGAACTTTGTTTCAGTAATTCCGTATCACACAAGCTTAACAATAGTCGATCTCTCAACTCGTTTTTATTCCCATCAAAAGGGACATTTAAAATATTACAAATAGTAATTAGTTCATTTAATGAAAAATTTTTATCAATTATTTTTTGCTTTTCAAGGTATTTTTCGTCGCCTATAGCGAAAGTGAATCCTTGAAACTTTCTTATTCTGCATCTGTTCTTACGATCGCCGATCTCATCGAATAAAAACCGATGCAGAATTTTAATTTTATTATAGTTCTCTATCTTCAGTGCATTGCCAATTTTAGGAATATCCCCTAGAGATACCATTTTATAAGAAGATAAAGTGTACGTACCTTTGTAGAGCCGAAACAGCTGTTGTTTTAAATTTTATTTAAAATTCCCATTTAGTCGATCCTCGAGAACCTTGAAGAACATCTTTCTCTTGTTCAGACCTTTATCCAGACGATCCGTAGCTATTCCGTAGCATCCACAGAACACACTTTACGTATTTTATTATCCACTATAAATTGCAGAATAGAAAAAGCACTCCGTACAGAAGCTTCAGTGTGATTCAACACCGTAGACACACAGTTCAATCACAGTCTTAAAATCAATTAAAAGTTCAGTCTATAAAAGTTTATATAAAGTTTGTTTTTTAAAGTTCGTGTTTCTCGAAAATTCACGTTAAAATCAAAATTCACTTTAGAATTAAAATTCGCGTTCTATCCAAATTTTAAATCAAAATTAAAATTCGCGTTCTATCCGTTCATGAAGTAGATTTTATTCTTTATCCAGTAGATTTTATTCTTTATCCAGTAGATTTTATTCTTTATCCCACTTCTGAACTTGTGGGATGGCACACTTTTGTAGGCGTTAAACAAAAACTAATACTTATTTACTAATTATAAATTTAATAAAAGATTAAATTGTAATTTACATATATACAGGAAAAACGTTGGTAATTCAGAATGTTACTTTGGTAATGTCCGTCGAAGTAGTACTGTTCGTGACATAAATCATTTACGTCTTCACTTTCTAAATACGTCGAAACATGAAACATGAAGTTTATAAACAAGCAAGCGATGCACCCGTCTAGTGTGCACGCTTCGTCGAAAACTCAAAAGAAAACAAGTCATCGAATACAGTCATTACGTTCCGTCTGAACATCCCGTCGAAAACTGAATGTCGTTCCTTCAGCGGCCGCTCCCAGCCGCGCCAAACAGGAAGTAACGCCATTCCACGTCATCAGTAGGCACTTCCCTCAATATTCCGCTACTGCGTCACATGATCAGCAAACAGAAACTAAACTGCCTTGGATTTCAGGAACGGCAAAGAGAAATCAAATAGCTAGGGTTCTGAGTCATGGGAAAGCCAAGTAAGGGGAGAGAAACAGGATGCCGATCTACCATATATATATATATATATATATATAATTCAAGGGGGAACAGAACATTTTGTTTTCAGAAGTCAGTCAGAAGCTCGTTAGCTCTTGCTGAAACATGTAGACGTTTTTCGTATAAGACGCCTTGTGGCCATGGGCCACAGGCCCATATATAAAATATTAAATAATGGAATGCCAGAGTTCGTTTATAATGGAATGGCACGACATTTAAGAACGAACTCTGGCATTCCATTATTTAATATTTTAATTATAATAAAGCACAATTACAATAACTATATACATCGCGCGCAGTAAACAAAACATAAATGTAGGATACATAAGACGAACATAACTTCTTACATGCCACTGCCTGTGGCCCATGGCCACACAGGCCACGCGTCTTACAAGAAAAACGTTTACATCTTTCAGCAAGAGCTAACGAGCTTCTGACTGACTTCTGAAAACAAAATGTTTTCACTTCACTTTATGGATTGGCAAAATATAATTAGATATTTTGCCAAGAATGGCGACAGCGCCGTCTATATTGTTTTAAATGATAGGGAAGATAGCTCAATATCGATAGGCTATTTAATATATTCGTAAGAGTTTGAATTTAGAGCTACAGACTTTAAAAAATCTAATTGTCCGATCGGTAAGCTGTTTAAACCAACGGATTCAGAAAAATTACGCCTTTCATTGGGTACCTTATTTGTAACGAATATATAATTATTATTTTTTTTTAATTAATTAAAATTAGAAAATAAAAGCTTTAAAATATATTTTAAAATTTTAATTGTTGTCATTTTTTTTATCAGCATAAAATAAAATACGTTTTCCGTAAAGAAATAAAATAAAACAAAAATAAAAATAAATTTGCTCATGCATATGAAAAAAATGACGTCTATAAAATAGTAATTTTAAAGGTAACGAAGAGATAAACAAAGTGAGAAAAATTCGCACGGGTTTGCGAGCAAATGAATTATTTAAAGTGAGAGTGAGAAATAAATAAAATAAAACGATTATTTTTCAACGGGCGCCTTAGTCGCCCTACAACAAACTGGTAAATAAATAAATAAATAAAAATACATAAATTTTATCTGTTGGTTGTAGAGATATGACATTTTTAGAAGTCTATGCATGAAAAATCCAGGTTCGAAAAAGCACTATTCAGAGAAATTGATGATCATAAAAATTCGGACAAAAAAATTAATTCTGTAAATTAGTTGAAAAATTAAAAATTAAAAAATAAAATAAATAAATAAAATAAAATAAAAAATAAAACGAAAAATTCAGTTCCGAAAAAGGACTATTCAGAGAATTTTATGATTGCAAAATGGAACCTTCACAAAAATCGAACGAATTAAACAATTTTCTTTAAAAAGCTCGGACGAGAAAGTTAATTCGGTAAATCCCATGAAAGCTTTTTAAAAAAGTTTTAGAAATCTATGTAGAAAAAATTTTATTCCGAAAAACAACTATTAGGGAAATTGTCGATTTACCAAACGCGGAACCTTCACAAAATGGAACGATTTAAAAAAGTGTTAAAAAAAAAACCGGACGAGAATATTAATTCAGTAAATCAGGTAAAAATTTTCCAAAAAGACTTTAGACGTCTATATAGGAAATATTCGTGTCCGATAAAAGACTATTTAGACAAATTGACTCTCATAATACGGACCCTTTACAAAAATCAAACGACTTAAAAAAGTTTCTTTTAAAAAAGTTCAAGCCTAAAATTTATTTCAGTAAATCAAAAAATTTTAAAAAACGTTTTAGAAATCTAAGTTGGAATAATTTTACAAAGGATAAGAACTATTCAGAGAAATTGATGATCATAAAAAAGGTCATTTCACAAAAATCAAACGGTTTAAAAAAGTTTCTTTAAAAATAGAGATGGGAATATTAATTCGATAAATCAGTCGAAATTTTATTTTGTTTTATTTTTTAACGGCGTGTAAGTTACAGTTTTTCTCACATAAATATAGAGTACCCACCGCTTATTAAAATCGCATTCGTACTAAGGCAAAGTGATTTTATTAAGCGGCTGATTTTTATCTCTGGGCGAAGGTTCTTGCACTCAAGAAAAGGGTCCTTGAAATTTCAAAGAAATTTCAAAAGTTAACGGCCCTCTTCACTTACCGTCGCCGGAAGCCCGATCCAATGTTATTCTATGGGGAAATTTTCTTTACAAATAACTTATTAACCGATACGTATTTTTAAATTCTGTTTTCACATTCTGAAAATTTCCAGCTGTTAAATGGACGGACCTTTTTTAAAAATGTATTTTTTTTTTTTTTTTTTTTTTTTTTTTTATATTTTATTTTGAAATTGCAAAATGAAAAAAATTCACATATTGAAAATTCGTATTTTACAGCTTCAAAATAAAATATAAAAAATAAAAATAATAATTTTTAAAAAAAGGTGCGTCAATTTAACAGCTGGGAATTTTCAGAATGTGAAAACAGAATTTAAAAATATGTATTAGTTAATCAGTCATTTGTAAAGAAAAATTTCCCATAGAATAACATTAGCTTCGGCTTTCGGCTGCGGTGAGTGAAGCGGGCCCTTAACGCTTGATGAGAGTAATAAACAGTATTAATCAATTTTCTGCCGACAATTAATTAATTGTTCATTCAAAATAAGTAAATTAAACACATACTCCACATAAAATTAATAAACACATAGTGCATACAAAATTGGTCAATATTTATACATTAATTAAATATTTGACATTTTCAAAAGTTTTTTTTTTTTTTTTTTTTTTACTTCTTAGTTATTTCAGAATGAGAACTAAGAATTAACTTTTAATAATTAAAAATGAAAAAAAGAAAACCACTAGTAAATCAAAGTAGTAACTGATTATTTCTATTTTTAGAATACATTCCTGGAATTTATTACTAACAAGGAAACACTCAAAAGGTGTCGTCTTAAGAAAATATTGAAAAAATATATATGTGATTCTACTCTTCCTAAAACACCAGAAAGTGAAAAAATTATCGGCTGAAATGAATTACAGCGACCACAAAAAATTATCAAAATTAAGCATATTTGGCGATTTCACATTGTTAGGCGACTGATTTTGAGTACTTGGCGGAGAAACAAAACACGGTTCTGTTCGTACACGGCAATCTCGGTGCTAGCGAATTGAACACCTAACAGCGCTAAATCGCCAAATATGCTTAATTTTGATAATTTTTTTTGGTCACTGTAATTCATTTCAGCCGATAATTTTTTCACTTTCTGGTGTTTTATGAAGAGTAGAATCGCAGTTATTATTTTTCAATATTTTTTGAAGACGACACCTTTTGAATGTTTCCTTGTAAGACAAGTGATGAAACGAGTTTATTTTGTTATACTGCTGGTGTAAAATTTTCGACAACGAGAGAGATTGTTGTGCTTTATTTTATTTTTATTGGAGAAAAAAAAATCCTGCAAATATATGTATATATATATATAAATATAGTACCCGTCGCTTATTAAAATCGCATTCGTTCTAAGGATATATATATATATATATATATATATATTATTTATTTATTTTTTATTTTTTATTATCCACGTGTAATATATAGAGAAAGTATTGGATTCGTGAAAATTTTCGAACTCCAGTTTTCGATGGATTTACACGTTTTGGGATGTCCTGAACACGATTCGACTATTTTCAGAAAATGTCTGTCTGTGTGTGTGTATCACAAAATTTGCGGACGTTGTATGTCACGAACCAAGGAATGAAATTTAACCAATCTTGGTATTTAGTTGGACCCTGACATAAACTGGGGTTCATTAGATTTGAGGATCAAACGTTCAACACGTGGCGCTGTAATCCAATTTTTTTTTTCTAAATTTTTAACATGGCAGTATAGGCCAAAATTTCGAATAAATGTACATAACGAGAGTTATTTTTTACATGTGGTTGTAAAATTAACATGAATTGTTCATAATAGTAATAATGAACTAGGAAAAAAAAGTTTGTGCCTGTGAAAGCATCGCTTCATCCCCTGGCGGGTGGGGTGGGGTGGGGGTGAGTACTTCCCCGGAAGTGCAAATTTTTAATATGGGTATCTTTCGAAAGATCTCATCAACACCTTTAAAACGAATGGTTGAACCATACAACTGTGATAATTTCAAACAAAATTATCGATTTTTTTTTTTTTTTTTTTTTTTTTTTTTTTAATTTTTTAACGAAAAAAAAAATTTTCTTTTGATTTTAGAAAAAAAAAAAAAAAACTTTATTTCAGTATTTAGTGATATAAATCTGTCAGATTAAATTCGTCTGCATTCATAATGGAAAATAATTGAATAATGTAATAAATAATTTATATTGCACGAATTTTGTGTAAAATTATATAGAAGAAAGTCTTGTGGTGGCCACATCATACTAATTGATTTTTCCTGTTTTCATAACATAGATTAGCGCACCATTAAGAAAACTATCCTTCCAAAAATTCATTATCTATTTTCTCTGCTAATCAGTTAAAAAAAAAAAAAAAAAAAGATACTATTATCTCAAATCATTTTCATTCTCGTAAAAACTTGCAAACGGATTCTTATTTAGGATTTTATAACGAAACTTTGATCGACCAAAACAATGATTCGTACTCTGACTCTGACCTGTTTCGAACTCCCAAACGACAATAGAACAACGAAATCTAGAAATTTGATTTCTTTTATCTGACAGGGAACGAGATTATAAAACAGAGAGAGAAAAGTCCTATGTATAAAACACAGATAAGACTTCCCATGTAAAAATAAGATGAGTCACGGTCAAGATTTCGTTGTCAAGGGAACGAAAGTAAAGTTGACGAGTCCAGAGTTTCTTAATTTAGCAAACGATTTCTTAACTTTTTCTGTCAGCGTATTTTGAAATCTATTTTTTATTTGAATGAATGAAAGTCATAGATATAGTAAAATGACATAGACTGATCAGCGAGAGGGAAAAAGTGATTCTTTTTAACTCGGGAAAAGTCATTGTAATGGCTGTCTTTCCCCGAGTAAATTACACACAGGAATACACACGGATAATTTAGTAAATTAAATTTATGGATAATTTATTAACTAAAGGTGAATGAAAAACCCCAGATACAATTTCAAATTCATTTTTCTTTTTTTCTTTTTCTTTTTCAATACCGTCTAATGGCTGATTCAAAAAACTTTTTTTCGGCATCAGAAATTTTTGTTCGATAACATGGGGATAATAGACCCACCTATATATATTACTATATCAATGATAAAAGTATCACCCTTCCACTGTTAAATTATTTTTACGTATATTGTTATCAGAAATTCAGAAATTTTGTATATTTTTCACAGTTGTCTTTGATAACTGTATTTGTAATCGAGAATACCAAGAAACATATATTTAAAAACTCGATCCTTATAAATAATTTCATTTATTTAAAATAAAATAATTACTTCTTAGTTGTAATAAATGACATCTTAATTTTTTTTTCTGTGTGCACTTTTAAAGTACGTGTATCCAGTTGTAAAATCTACATCATTTTTAAATTGCAAAACAGAAAGTCGCAATCCCATTTCATAATTACGGAAACTATTTTGAAATAAGTTCCATGACGGGCAGTATTTTGAAACAGATATTCTCCATTTTCAATAACGATCATCTGCATCTGTTTCTATTTTAATTGAAATGTAAATTAAAAGATTAATTTTTGAAAATGGCTTCGGCAATTGATGAAACTGGCTTTCTCAATATACAGAAAAATTGCAAAATGGCAGTCTATAAATTCATAGCAGTCTATGAATTTCGTTACTACGAAAAAAAAAAAAAAAAAAAATCGTCCGTAAAATTAATTTTTTTTTTTTTTAAATTTCAGTGTATATATGAAAAGGGCTTCAATGAAATGAAACTTCATATGGACAAAGCTTTTGCGACACGTCTAATTCAGTACCGTGTATTTAATAAAGAAACTATTTAGAAACAAGAATAAAAAATATACCATTTAATAAAACCTCTGTAAATGTTACTGCTTTTCTTATAAATTTCTGCGTTTTTTTTTTTTTTTTTATTATTTATTTATTTATTTTTTTATTTTTTTTTTAACACGTATATAAGGTAAACGCACCAGTAGTGTACACTTTAAGGACATTTCCCGGCTATTTTTTGTGTAATTTCCTAAATTTTAGAGTTTCAAAAAATAATTAATATTTCACACCTTTACTAACTCTTTCTTAACACGACTGTATTATGAAATTTGCTAATTGTAGCATTTATATATGTAAAAAATCAAAAATCTGAAGAGCTTAAAATGCGCCAGTAGTGGGCACACTAAAAATCCAGAAGTGGACCCTTTTTTGTTCCAGTAGTGAACCCCTTCGAATTTTTGCTTTAAAATTCAACTCTAAAATTGCTAGATTACAGAATTGTGTCCACTACTAGATCTGGCATTAAAAGTCACATGAGCCAGTAGTGGACAGGTTTGTCCACTATTTGTCATGATGACATTTTTTAGCACCAGTAGTGGACACCCATAAAAATACTATGTGTTAATGCAAGATTTAAAAATTAGCACAATAAATGAATTATGCATATTTATTTTAGTCATATGAAAGCAAAAGCTAGATGAAATCAGTTAAAAATAAGCAGAGAGCGAGCAAATAAAATTTCATTTCCTTATTCAAAGTGATAAGAAGAAAACGGCAAAATCACAGAAAGTGCAAATTTTTTTTAGTTAAACTAACATTATTTTAAAACTAATGGCCGGAATTTTTTGTTAAAGGTTTTAAGTAGAGGACTATAACTCCCTTCCTGAACATTGCTCGAATCTTCAGAATTTTTAGGTATAGCTTATTTTCCGAGTTTAAAATTAAAAGTGTCCACTACTGGTGCGTTTACCTTATAAATGGTATCCAAGAACACTCAATCGACTTTTAAGAACAACCAAAGAGGAGTGAGATAAAATTATCAGGATGATAGTAAGAAAAAAAATCTTCTTTACTGCAAAACTGGAGCTAGCTAAAGTCCCGAAACAAATCATCTCGATAAATGTTTCTTTATGCATGAAAATTAATTATTAAAGTCGTTTTCATAAATTACAAAGGATGGTGATGGGCCTCGGAAATGATCTTAAAGAGGAAATTTTTGGAATGTCTGAGAATAGCTAAGGAAGCTCTTCTCAGAAGGAAAAGTTACAGAAAGTGTAAGTGGTTTATTATTAAAAAAAAAAAAAAAAAAAAAAAAAAAATCTTGTGCATGTGCATTTTGAAATGATTAAATGTTTAGAATATCATCTTCCAAGAATGGGCAAAACCGCTCATCGTAAAAAAAAAAAAAAAAAAATTGTAGATGTAGCACTAATTTAAAATTTATTTAGAAAGAATTTATTTAATTATTATTTTTATTTATTTTGTATAAAAAATAAATGATAGCAGCCTTCATACATTAGAGTGGTCACAGGCCACATTTTTCTGTGATTCTTCCACCAATGTTTTTCTTTCAAAATTTTTAATAGTAAGATTTCACGATTAATTAAGTAAAATATTATCATATATATATATACATTTGGTGTAAGTATCAGAGAAAATAGGCAGGTCTGTCTCTGTAACCACCCTGTACATGTAGAATTCAACAATTATGTATGTTTATTTGGTCTCTCAGGAGTCAGCAGTGGGGGTGCCTCCCCGTAAAGCCATAAGCTCATGATAGGGTCGTATTTTGAAACTAATTTCACCAAAAATATCAAAATTTTCACTTTCTTTTTCGTTTTTTTTTTTTTCTTTCTTTCTTTCTTTACTTTTGTATGTGTTTTTCATAAATCTTGTCTTCTTTTATAGCTTTTACAATTTTTTTCTTCTAAAATATACAGGGTGATCAGTTTAAAAAAGTACCCGTTGTTTTTTCTTATTACCCTTAAATCTGACAGATGTGGCAGCTATTCTAACACTGAACTATAATTGTCTGAACCTTGTTTAACGGCCCTCTTCACTCACCGTCGCCAGAAGCCCGAGCCAATGTTATTCAATGGGGAAATTTTCTTTACAAATAACTTATTAACTAATACGTATTTTTAAATTCTGTTTTCATATTCAGAAAATTCCCAACTGTTAAATGGACGGACCTTTTTTAAAAATGTAATTTTTCAATTTTTAATATTTTATTTCGAAATTGCAAAATGAAAAAATTTCATATATTGAAAATTCGTATTTTGCAGCTTTAAAATAAATTATAAAAAATTAAAAAAATAATATTTTAGAAAAGGTGCGTCAATTTAACAGCTGGGAACTTTCAGAATGTGAAAACAGAATTTAAAAATATGTATTAGTTAATAAGTTATTTATAAAGAAAAATTTCCCATTGAATAACATTAGTTTCGGCTTCCGGCGGCGGTGAGTGAAAAGGGCCCTTAAGTGTGGGAGACAATTTCTAACACTGTTGGACTGTTACCACTTTATTTGTGAGGTAAAACAGAAATGGAGACGCACAGTGTTACTTAATCCTGTGATAATTTTATTTTTGAAGAATATAATTTTATTCAAATTTTTTACACTATCATTCCTTACAGAAAATGTTGAAAATGTTCGCCACCATTTTGAATGCAAGCATGAACACGTCGAACCAAGTTTTTTGACACACCTCGCAACATTGTTGGTGTTATTGACGAAATTTCTTCAGTCATGATCTGCTTTAATTCATCGATGTTTGCAGGGCTCCTTTAAAAAACCCTATGAAATGATAATGTGCAAAAGATAATGGTAATGTAAATGTAATGTAGGAATGATAATGTAAAAGATTTAAATTACCGTAATTTCTTGTATATAACCCGCGGGTAATCTAAAAAAAAAAAAAAACCTGACTTTGTATGTCCTGCGGGCTATCATCCAGTGCTGGGTATCTATCGCGAACAACAAGAAAATCACCAGTCTCATTCTTATTTTTATTTATTTATTTATTTTTTTTTTTTTCGGAAGTCTCGATTATTAACGCATAATAGAGATGAAATTGAGGACAGAGAAAAGGAATTTGGTGAGGAGGATAATACGGATGATGAAGATGAACTGTCCCAAACAATATTGCGACATTTTAATTCTGATACTGAAGAATCCGCAATTTCGATGGATTTGAATGAATTTTGTAAATAAATTTATTATTAATCTATAATTTTCTTATAAATTAAATAAAGGTGCTAATCATTAGAAGTTACTCCAGTTCATAGTAATTTATATAGAGAGAAAGATTAATACTATGTTATGATTATTGGTTTTTTTTATTATAGGTAAGTAAATTTATTTGTTTATTATTTATATTTATTTGTATATTTGTTTATTATTTGTATCTTTTCCTACTTATTATTAAAATAATAGCAATTAGTATTGAAATTATAAATAGCGTTTGCCGACCATGTGATTTTATAAGTGCGGGGTACCTTCCGGTTATTATTATTTTTAAATGAATTTTTTATGCTGCGGGCTACCTTCCGCCGCGGGTTATATAAGCGAAATTACGGTAAATTATGTTTTTCAAAAATTGAATTATCACAGGTTGTGCGTCTCAAATTTTTCTTTTGCCTCACAAATATATTCACCGTATTTGCAAACGCAGATGTAACGGTTATTTGTGAGAAATGTCGAGCTGGTTATCAGCTAGGGTGGTTCAGTGGAAGAGTATCCGCACGTTAAGCGGAAGGCTTGGATTCAATTCCTGGCTCTGGAATTTTTCACATAGTTGATATTTAAAAAAAAAAAAAAAAAAAAAACTTATACTCCAAACTACTTTTAATATTTTTAAAAATATTAAAAGTAGACAATACATAAAAATTTTCTAAGAAACTAGTGTATAACATTATTTATGCTTGAATATTGTTTAATAATGAATATAATACGATTTAATAGAATAAATTTCGTATCTAATCATTGCTGAAATACTTTTATGAAAATTGTATTAAGGGTAGGTATAAATACTGAAGAAACAATTATCAACTATAGTGTATTATTGGAATTGAATTTATACATACTTGCCAACATCCTAATTAATATTCCATAGTGTTGTTAATCCCGCCCTGTTTTACACACCAGTAAAATTTTAGAGTAATATTCTCCAAATGCAATTACGATTAAATAAAGAGAAAAATACTTTAAAAAGATACTGGTGTGAAAAAGAAGGCGGAGCTAACAATACTACGGAATATTAATTAGTATGTTGGCAAGTATGATTTATAACACAAGTGCCTCATTTATAAATTATTCAGAAAAATAAATTCTAAATACCAATTTTATGCTAATGTATCATAAACAACAACATTTACATTTTATCTTTAACATTTTAAAATACAGTCGAACCTCGTTAACGTGAACAGGCTTAATGTGAATTACTTTTAACATGAACTATTTCCACAATCCCCGTCAAAATGAAGATTAGTTTAATTATATGAAGATTAGTTATTGATAGCATGAACTACTGATAACACGAACAAAATTTTTGTACCCCCTGAGGTAGAGGTCTGCACGGGTCGGAATTTTGAGGCCCGGGCTCGGCCCGTACGAAAGCTTTGCTTACCCGGCCCGGCTCGGTATGAAATTGAAACATTCAGCCTTGGCCCGGCCGGATTCAAAAATATGAAAAAAAAAATGCATGCCTTTCCCTGAAAAAGATTTTTTGTATGTGTTTTGCAGAGGTTTTATATAGCAAAGCAATAGAATCTTTTTTAACAAAACTACTGAACTTTTACAAGATAATTATATATAAACGAAAGTTCATTATTACAGATGTACAGAAGGCACAAAGACAGACAGAAAGTCAAATCGAAAATATTAGCACTCATCAAACAATATAGGACTGTATTTAAAATGGTTATTATACTACTAAAAATGCACGTTCAACCATTTCCTCTTATTTACCGTGATGTATACGAATCTTTTATGTGATCCGGAAAACAAAATTTTAATGTTAATCCAACCATATTCAATAGAAAAGAGGCTTTTGTACATGCTAAAAATGATGCTACTTTTATTCAGTGCACTGGAGAAAAGAAAAAGGAGTTTAGAGAAAAAGTTACAGCGGCAGGATTTTTATAGCCTTCATACCACCTAAACTCTACAGACCATAGGGCACAAAGCCTTATACACAGTAACATATCTAATTTCTTTTGTTTGGACATGTGCGCAAACTAGTAGTGACATGCATATAGGAAACCATTTAATATTACTTGAAATAAAATATATTAATTTCGAGACAAGCTAAAAATATTTGCGGAAAATCAGATCGCGAACAGACAGACTGATAAGCAATTAAATTGAAGTTACAGAGATTTTTTAACAAAATAAAGTTTTATGTGATATACCAGCTTGTAAAATTATGTGACATAAATGATTGAAGTAATATTTTATCATTTTTCTCTTTCGGTGATTAACGAGGAAATGACAAAAAGATTCGGGCCGACACGGCCCGGAAAAAATTTCATTCAGGCCCGGTCCGAGTATACACAAAAAAATTGAGCCCGGCCCGGCCCGAGCTTGCAAAAAAAGTTTAAGCCCGGGCCCAGCCCGGTCCGAGAACAAATTGAAAATTTCGGCCCGTGCAGCCTTCTACCCTGAGGTTCACGTTAACGAGGTTCGACTGTATTTCATTCTTGTACTTCAAGAACCATAGCAGTGCGCATGCGTGTAAAATAAACTGTCTGTACGGTCTTACTTCATCTTTATCATCATTCAGAAATCTGCTGTCGCATAATTACATACATTTACATCATAGCCAATCAATTGTTCCTATCTATCTCGCCCGTCAGTAGATAACAACAGTAAACTACATCATTAGCGTCCGAAAATTTGTACTTTGTCTTTACTCCTGATTAATAGACATTAGTGAAATATTTGTGAAACATTTTACGGATGTTTTCAATTATATTTAATCCTGATACAACTGCAACATTTATGCAATATAAAAATCTTCCACTTACGTAATTTTAATCTTAACAAGTACATCCCCTTGTAGTTTAAAGTTTTTCTTATTATTACTTTCTCTTACCCATAAGGTAGAGAAAGTATTGTTTTTGGGTCAAATTTTCGAACGCGAGATTTTGTTATATTTACACGTTTTGAGGTCCCCTGAATACGAAAATCATGTTTTTAGCAAATGGTCTGTGTGCATGTCTGTGTGTCTGTGTGTGTGTCTGTGTGTCTGTCTGTTATCAACCTATCTCAATAACAAATTATGGCAGAAAGTTCAAACTTGGTATTCTAAATGTGTATCATATAGGGATGCTACAATAAGCTTTTCGTTAAGATCAAGCAAATGGTTCGTGTACAGGGACAATCAAGAGAATTCTAATACATTACGTCTATGGGGGAAATTGCAGGAAAGTAGAGCTTAACGTCTAAAACGAATATATATTTTTTGTAATAGAGATAGTTAACTGGGAATTTTTTTTTTTTTTTTGTATATTTAGGAGCTTCGCCTCCCCCCCTCGAGGGGAGTAAATTTTCTTGATGGGTATCTTTCAAAAGAGCTCGTCAATACCTTTAAAACGAATGGTTGAACCATCGATCTGCTATAATTTAAAACAAAGTTATCGATTTTTTTTACTTTTAACGAAAAAAAAACTTTTAAAAAATCGTACTTTTTTTTTTTTTTTTTTTTTTTAATATTGAGAATAAAATGGACTTTTTTTGGGATATTTGGTTTTATACTACTACTCTAATACGGAAATCGTCTGCATTATCATAAAAGATAATTTTTTTAAATAATAATTTTAATAAATTATTTTTTAAAAAGAGAATTATTTTTTAATAACCGAATTAAATTCTATATAAATGTAGGTGCATTAATGAAACGGGGGGTTGTGGGGGGCTACCGCCCCCCTCACACAGAACTAATTATCATATAAAACTCTTCAGAAGCCTAATATGAATTGTTTAATATAGGTTTACATAACAGTACTCGTTATCTTACCTCTTAATCTGCAACCTGTATTTATAGTATTAAATTTCAGGGTAAGAAAAAGTCGTGTGAGTGACACACCAGATTATTTTTTATCACAATTAACATATTTAAAATTATTTAAGTGAACCGTTTTAAAAAATAGTTCGGTGTTTTCAAAATCAGTTTTTATAGAATTTTAAAAATATTTAATATTTATTTTTTAAAATTATGAATTTCCCCAGTTGATGAGTTGATCAATAAAATTTCTAAACATTTTAAGATAGTTTAAGAAATTAAATGGTAAAATTGGATTCTGGCAGGTATCCTGGCATACTGAAAGTTGACAAAGCAAAATCGCTGTCCGAAAGAAATAGTCCTGTCGTACTAAAAATCGGAAATATATGTTTATATTTTTTTAGGTGATACAATTTTATAGAGAAATTTACCATTGTGTGTAATTCCGATTCCTTCTTATACTAAAATATACATTTATATATTTTGAAATATATATTTCTACTTCTGAAGTATACATTTATATTTTTTGAAGTTATAGATTTTTATAGAGAAGTTTATCATTGTTTATCCTTCCTAATCCTTCTTATTCTGACATATATATAGTTTGAAATATATATTTTCCTTTTTTTAATATATATTTATATTTTTTTATATGGGAACTTTCCCATTGTGTATCTCTCCTCTTGTAATTCCAATCCTGTGTATGTATTCTTCTTATATTCCATCCTTTTTCATGCACTTTTACAAATTTTTTCTGGGTAGTTATTTATGGAGTTTGGAGTTATGCCATATTCAAATTTGTCACTTGATATAGCTGCTTTAATGCAGACTCGGTGACCTTACCAACGTAAATTATGTGAGAAGTGCCGAGCTGGTTATCAACCAGAGTAGCTCAGTGGTTAGAGCATTCGCGCGTTAAGCGGAAGGCGCGGGGTTCGCGTCCCGGTTCTGGTATTTATCCCATAGTTGGTAAAAATCAGCCTACTACTCCATTCTATATGAAATTAATTTCCAGGTTGATGAATTAAATTTCTGAATTAGTTATTTATTTTTTTATTTATTTTTATTTTATTTGTTTATTTATTTTATTTTTTATATTATTATTATTATTATTTTTTTTTTTTTTTTTTTTTTTTTGTTTGAAGTAATAAAAGATTCATAGAAAACTTTCATTATTGTGTGTCTATCCAAATCCTTCTTATCCTAAAATATATATTAAAACATTTGGATATATATATATATATATATATATATATTTTTTTTTTTTTTTTTTTTCACGAAATATATACATTTATATTTTTTGAAGTGATGTAGTTTTAAAAAGAAGTTTATTATCATGTATATTTCTTATAATTTTTCTAATTCTGTTTGTATTTCCTTCCTAAATCACGTCTTCTTTCGTTTATCCATTTTTCGATTAATTTCTTTTCTAAAATACATATTAATATTTTTTTGATGTAATACAATTTTATTGAGAACTTTATCATTGTGTATCCTTCCTAATCCTTTTTATTCTGAAATATATATTTATACTTTTTAAAAATAAAAATGTTATATTTCATTTTTATTCTGAAATATATATTTATACTTTTTTTTTTTTTTTTTTTTAAATAAATGTTATATTTCCTTTTTATTCTGAAATATATATATTTATACTTTTTAAAAATAAATGTTATATTTCCTTTTTATTCTGAAATATATATTTATACTTTTTTAAAATAAATGTTATATTTCATTTTTATTCTGAAATATATATTTATACTTTTTTTTAAAATAAATGTTATATTTCCTTTTTATTCTGAAATATATATATTTATACTTTTTAAAAATAAATGTTATATTTCCTTTTTATTCTGAAATATATATTTATACTTTTTTAAAATAAATGTTATATTTCCTTTTTATTCTGAAATATATATTTTTTATACTTTTTAAAAATAAATGTTATATTTCCTTTTTATTCTGAAATATATATTTATACTTTTTTAAAATAAATGTTATATTTGCTTTTTATTCTGAAATATATATTTATACTTTTTAAAAATAAATGTTATATTTCCATTTTATTCTGAAATATATATTTATACTTTTTTAAAATAACTGTTATATTTCCTTTTTATTCTGAAATATATATTTATACTTTTTTTTAAATAAATGTTATATTTCCTTTTTATTCTGAAATATATATTTATACTTTTTAAAAAATAAATATTATCTTTTCTTAATTATATATTTCAATATATATTTATACTTTGTTAAAATAAATATTATCTTTTCTTAATTATATATTTCAGTAAAATTATATATTTTTTGAAATCGTAAGGTTTATAGAGAAAATTTCTGATAAAAAAAAAAAGTATGATTTATATTTAAGGAAAAAATAAAATTGGATAAAAGAAGAGATGGTTTAGGAAAAATAATTATAAGATAAAAAAAAATAAAAAAAAACTTTTTATAGATACCATGTTTTTTAAATTTTCTGATGAATCATTAATAAAATACGCGAGGATAGGACACAGTTCAGTGAAATAATAATAATAATAGTGGGAAAAAAAAAGTTGTTTTTAAAAATAAAATATTACTCCTTTTAGAACAACGCGTATTAGCGTCGTGACAAAAGCGACATTAGCACTTATCAATGTGTATAAAATTTTTAAAACGATAATGACGTCAATTATCTTTATCCATAATTATAACTTATAATTTTATTCATAATTATAAAAGCCCCAAGTTTCTGTAAACGAACGCTAAAAATGATGTCATAACTAAAACAATAATGTATTGGAATAAAAAAAGTAAAATTTTATCCATGGTCTCCATGCGTGCATTTAAGTTGAATTAAATAATGAAAAAAGATAATACGAAAAAAACTTACATCTTCATCGCAACAACGTATTGAAATAAAGAAAAAACTTTTTATAAACGTTTTGCAGGGTTTAGAAGATTCTTTCATTAATTCTCAATAAATAAAACAAAGCAATTTCTATTTTTAGAACAAACTCATTTCGCTGTCATGCAGATTTTTAATACGTCGGCGGAAAATAAAACAATAAATTAAATATGTATAATTCTACTACGTCACGAGAAATTAATAATATAAAGAAATAAATAGACATGTGGTTAGAAAATTTAAGTTAATGGATTACGACGCCATTTTTAATTTCTTGGAGATGTTCGGACTTCAAAACATATACAGGGTGATTACAGTTAAAATTTAGATTTCAAAACGTCATAATTTTAGAGCTACCCATCTGAGTGATTTGATATTTTACCAGAGCCATCGTGAGGCAGTGAAATTTTGTTTAGGGGAGGAAAAAAGTAGTTCCAACATGTTCCTATAGATGGCGCTGTCAGAGTAATGTCAGAGGAAATGCCTAAATGGACTCATTAAACACAGGAGTTGTGTTAGCAACACAATGGAATAGCAGGAAACAATAGACTTCAAGGGTTTGCTACAATTTTTTTTTTAGCAAAAAGACAAGAATGCGTGTTTACAGCGGAAACAGTCCTAGTGAAAAGAGAAAAAGAGAAGATTCATGAAACAAGTAATTTACGGATAATTAACGGCACATTTTGGAACTATTTTCTTTTTCTTTTGCCAAACAAAATTTCATTGCCTTACGATTGCTCTTGAAAAATATCAAATCGCTCTGATGGGTAGTTTTAAAATTATAGCGTTTTGGAATCGTAACAATTATAATCACCCAGTAAATATCATGATGTAAAAGAAAAGATGAAACCATTCGTTTTAAATATTATGTAAACTAATGTTTAGTAATTTGGACTGGCAAGGAGAAACGAATTTGGAAATTACATGTCTAAAAATCGAGAGATAAATAGGCGGGCGCAGAAATACTAGCTATTAATAATATCAGAATAACGCTGCATATTATCACATCATTTTAAATTCTTGAATATTATCTGTGTAACGCAATCGATTTAAATTTTTAATGAGAAATTAAAATTTGTATCTCTATAGAAACTAAATTTTTACTTTCCGAACACTATAGTGAGGAAAGTGTTGTAACCATGTCAAAAATCCGAATTTGAGATTTTGATGTTTCTATACGCTTCGACGTCTCCTGAGTCCATTTCCACTATTTTTACGATGATGTATGTATGTGTGTATGTCTGTGAGTGAACACGCTAGCGTCTAAACGCTTTGTTCGAATAAGCTGAAAGTTGGTAAGTATATTTAAGTCACCATAATACGAACCCTATAGATTTTGGTGAATCTAGCACTTATTGTTTTTTTACCGGGGCACCAGGAAAAATTCTTTATCATTATGGCCTATGGGGCCAAATTTTTAAAAGCGCGATAGCGTCTAAACGCTTTATTAATCTGAGCAAAAAATTTGTATACACGTTATAGGCCACAGTTGCACGAACTGTATAGATTTTGGTGAATTTAGCACTTACAATTTTTTTACAGGGACACAATGAAAAATTCTTTATCATTATGGCCTACGGGACCCAATTTTTAAAAGTGCGATAGCCTCTAAACGCCTTGTTCAATGGAGCTGAAAATTTATATGAATATTATAAATCACTGTTGCACTCACTGTAAGCATTTTGGTAAATCTAGCATTTATAGGTTTTTACAGGGACACAACAAAATTCTTTATCATTATGATCTATGCGCTCAAAGTCCAGAAGCGTTAAATAAAGCATCGTGTAACATATGGAGAAAAATACTTAAACACTCTAATATGGTTTTCTCTCTTTTGTGTGTTTAACAACTCCTCTTTCTTTACTTTATCTAGTAAACTGTTAATTTAGTCCAGTCAAAATAGGAAAAATAGAAGAAAAAAATCGTGTAGTTTTGAAATTTTGCATACTCATAGCCGAGTGGGTCCTGAACAACATACTAAAAGTCCCCGCCCGTGGGGGGTGAGCGGGGGGCAGGGGGGGCATTTAAGTGGGGCAATTTTCAGTTTTTATTAAATATCTTAAAAACTATCGCATTTAGAGAAAAAATGTCAATTACAAAATTAATCTACGTAAAATTTCTTACAAAAATGTATATTACATTTTGTTTGTACGATCATTAGTTTAGAAGATATAGGGAGATGAAATCACACATTTTCTTGAAAAATTCTTTTTTGCAATAGTAAAATCAACTAAAGTGTGCAATTAAAAGAGTTCTTGTCAAATATTTTCTAATGTAAAAAACAAATATATACATAGGGAATATTCAAGGATAATACAGCATGTTTTGTAAGTTTTAAATAATTTTAAGGCTAGTAGGCGCAAGTGGCGGTTTGAGTAAAAATCTGGATAAGTCCAGTCAAAATAGGAAAAATAGAAAAAAAAAATCGTGTAGTTTTGAAATTTTGCATACTCATAGCCGAGTGGGTCCTGAACAACATACTAAAAGTCCCCGCCCGTGGGGGGTGAGCGGGGGGCAGGGGGGGCATTTAAGTGGGGCAATTTTCAGTTTTTAATACATATCTTAAAAACTATCGCATTTAGAGAAATATGTCAATTACAAAATTAATCTACGTAAAATTTCCTACAAAAATGTATTTTACATTTTGTTTGTACTATCATTAATTTAGAAGATATAGGGGGATGAAGTAACACATTTTCTTGAAAAATTCTTTTTTGCAATAGTAAAATCAACTAAAGTGTGCAATTAAAAGGGTTCTTGTCAAATATTTTCTAATGTAAAAAACAAATATATACATAGGGAATATGCAAGGATAATACAGCATGTTTTGTAAGTTTTAAATAATTTTAAGGCTAGCAAGCGCAAGTGGCGGTTTGAGTAAAAATCTAGATAACGAAGACCCAAAACCGATCAACTTAAAAAAAAAAAAAAAAAAAAAATCGTGTAGCTTAGAAATTGAGCACAGTTATAAAGTTAAGTACCCTGAATAACATACTAAAAGTCCCTAACCATGGGGGGGGGGGCATTTAAAGGGGGCACATTTCAGTTTTTATTAAGTATCATTTAACAATCATTTTTTTACCTCTAAAAAGTTCATCTTTTCCATCTTTTCTTGAAATGCTCGCTTTTACTAATCCCCCAAATCCTTTCTCATTTATGTTGCATACATCATTCACTATATCATTTTCACATATTAAACATTTTTCTGCCATATCGATACACTAAGTAATCGCAAAAAATTCAGAAGAAACATTAAATACGCACTAAACGTAAGAGAAATGAAATAAGAATACGTAACAAACGTTCTCACAATTCATAGAGCACACTCATTACAAAGCGAAGGGGTATCTTTATCGAATTTAATAAAGAAGCATCACAAAACTGGCGTTGTAAAAATTATTACTTACAAACTTTGAATAAACACCATAAAATGCAAGAAACTCGCAACAATTGTTTGGGGTCGAAAAAACACACGACCCTTCATCAGGCGAACAAAGTAAGCACGAGTGCTGCAGTCAAAGCGGCATGACTGCAGCACTCGTGCTTACTTTGTTCGCCTGATGAAGGGTCGTGTGTTTTTTCGACCCCAAACAATTGTTGCGAGTTTCTTGCATTTTATGGTGTTTATTCAAAGTTTGTAAGTAATAATTATCTTTATCGAAACCTGTCCATTACCCTTCGTTTAACCTTTACATTTGAAATATAAGTATTGCATTTTACACATTAGTTACATCTTCCACATGTTTTTTTCAGTCTTTAATGATAAAAATTTGGAGAATTTGCTCCGTTCTATTGCAGTACTAGCGACAACCCTTTGTTTCGCTTCCCCATGCAATCCTTTGTGATAGCCATTGCTTTGTATTTTACGGATATCTTACAGAAAAATGGAATTTTTCGATTTGTATATTTTGACTTCTACTCTTTAAACTTGGTGCATTGCGCGCACACACACATACAAATATTTATATACAAATATTTATTTGTATGAGTAAAAAATATTTAACCTGAACCTTTTTTAATTACGAAATATAGTTTTTATTACTATTGCAAATAACATTAAAAATTAAATAAAAAACACAGAATAGGGTTGGGGACTTTTAGTATGTTGTTTAGTAAACTTCACCTTATAACTGTGCTCAATTTCAAAGCTACACGATATTTTTTAACCCTCTCAGCGTGTGACCCCAGATGGCCTATCTACTTCAAAAATATTCTTACCGAGAAAAGAAAACTACCCTAATAATTCGTTACCAGTTTCACTGAAATGCTCTAAAAAAATTCGAACCTGATTTTCCCCCATTCTTTAATCTATCAGCTTTTGAATTGGAGGTGTGTCGGTGTGTCAATTCAAAACTCCGAACAACTCAGTTCTAAACGCCTTTGTGTTTGAAGGTCATTCCAAAGTGGGGTTGAGACTTTACTGAAATTTCAAATACTTTTAGAAAGCACATCATAGAAGTTTATCGTTTCTGTGTAAGAAGAATGAATTAAAAAAATTAAAGCTGCAATTAAGAAGAAGAAGAAGAAAAAAAAATGTAGCACAAAATACTTTTTTTAATTTATTTCAAATTCATAAATTTTAATTTCCACTAGTTTTATTATCAAAAATGGTGTAAGATTAATATATTATATGAAGCACAAACTATTAACATTTTTAAGTAATTATAATTTTTTTTATAGCTATTTAAAAATAAAATCTTACTAAAAAAATCGTAAAAATTTCTTATTTATAAAAATATAATAAATAAATAAATAAATAGTAATTCTGAAATATTTAGAAATAGTTCTTTCTCAATGAATAAAATAATTTGTATGCTATTTTACAATTCCTTGCGCTTTTTCTTTTAGATTTATAATAAAAAGAAATATTTTAAGAAAATAGAACTTTTTAAAAATTATGGTATCAGGGTTAAAGACAATCCGTACCAACTTCGTGCATCCGCATATATATATATATATATATATATATATATAAATTTTTATATAGAAATAAAGTAACTTAAGGGCCTTCTTCACTCACCGCCGCCGGGAGCCGAAGCTAATGTAATTCTATGGGAATTTTTTCTTTACAAATAACTTATTAACTAATACATATTTTTAAATTCTGTTTCCACATTCAGAAAATTCCCAGCTGTTAAATTGAAAAATTAAAAAAATCTTTAAAAAATTATTTTTTTAATTTTTTATATTTTATTTTGAAGCTGCAAAATACGAATTTTATATATGTGAATTTTTTTCATTTTGCAATTTCAAAATAAAATATCAAAAATTAAAAAAATACATTTTTAAAAAGGTCCGTCAGTTTAACAGTTGGGAATTTTCTGAATGTGGAAACAGAATTTAAAAATATGTATTAGTTAATAAGTTATTTGTAAAGAAAATTTCCCCATAGAATAACATTGGCTCGGGCTTCCGGCGACGGTAAGTGAAGAGGGCCGTTAAGTTGAGGACAATAAGACTAACTGTGAAATTTGAACAACAGCAACAACAACAACAATAATAATAATATAATGAAATGAATCGAGCAACAGAGGATTTCGGTTCATAAACAATAATCTATAATAATACTGTAATTCTTTTCTAATTAACCAGCTTCAATGAGAGCTCAATCTGGTTAACCAATAAATGTATAGACAGTTAAGTACAATAAATTTAACAAAATTATTAAATAAAAAGAATCTCTGATTATTATTATTATTATTATTATTATTATTATTGTATTTTATTTATTTATTTATTTTTGCTAATAACCAATTTACAAAGAAATATGGCTGCATTACACTCACAAAAAATTTTTGTGACTGACATCTAAAAACTAAATTGTGGTTCTAGTAAATATAGTTCCATGTCATCTTTCAAAGTTCTTATTCCCTTTGGTATTGATTTCTAAGAATTTCTATTAGAATTCTAGAGCGTTTTCCTATATTACCGTAGTTAAACTCATTTAAAAATCTTTTCAAATAATTGCAAACACAAGAGGCATATCTTAGTAACTACAATTTTGGTTTATGGCCCAATTCTAGTAAATCAAGTAAGAATTTCTTGCAATACAAAAGATTCATAATACTGTTTCACCATCTCGAAAAGTATAGACCAGAAATTCTCGACCATTTCGTCTGTTCAGCTTTTTTGTTTACCTTATACGTTATAACTTGGAAGTCTATATTTCAAGTTTGGGGATTCAGACTATGACTACTTATTCATTCTAGATGAATACGGTATATATATTTTTTTCTCCATGTATATGAAATATTTCTTAACGGTGATAACACAACAACATACTTATTTAGATACCGAAAAAAGTGCCCTCAAAAGTTCAGATATCCTAAAAAAATATTAAAGAAATGGTTAAAAATTACCTCATTATAAATAGAAACATGACTACTTCAAATAAAAATCTAAAGTTGAAAAAAAAAAAAAAATCATCAAATTAAAATTATCTTTAAATATTTATTAATTATCTTATATCTGAACAAAAAAATTGCACCGAATATTTTAAAATTATAAGAAAATGAACAGAACTGGTGAGTACTAATCATTAGAAAATTTAACATAGAAAATGCAGCTGTTTAGAAAAGCATTAGACTATATTTCTGCACAACTGCATTTGAAATTCGTCTTCCTTTTTATAAAACTTACTTATTGTTTGACAGTTTTTAGAGTATACAGAAAACGCTTATAGCGGTTTGGTAAATTCACGTCTATATTTAACTTCTTTTTTTTTTTAAATAATGCATTCTGCCTAATATGATTTTATCTATACTATTATATAAAGAGCAGAACTTTGTTTGTGGAGGGTAATCTCTGAAACTACTGAACCGATTTAAAAACTTTTTTCACTGATCAAAAGCTACACTACTCCTGAGTGCAATAGGCTATATTTAATTTTGATAAAATAAGCTTTAGTTTAAAATATGATATTTTAAATTAAAATCCCCATAAAAGCTATAATAGAAATGTAAATAATGAAATATAATATATATATATATATATATTACATTTTTAGGAAATGCACATGATTAATAAGAAGTTTTTATGAAGAATGTTTATAGAATCCAACGAGCTATTTTTGGCCCTTTAGTCAAAGTATCTTTATTCTTTCACGTGTGAAATTTGAAGATTTCATAATATTCTAGAAAACCAAATAACGCTTTTCGATATATTTTCTAAATAATAGCATAGGTCTTTTTAGAAAAAGATATTAAAAAGATCACTTTGTGCAAATTTTTGTAGTATTATTTTTTTTTTTTTACTATTTTTAAACACCCTTGAATTATTTATAGCAAATGTATTATGATTTGTAGATACTGAAATGTGTTTTTAATTAATTTTTTCCTTAGTATTTTTTATTTTATTTTATTTTATTTTATTTTTCATATATTATACAAATTTTAAATGGTAAAACAAAATAAATAAATAAATAATTCTGAAATTTGTAAAACTGTTTTAGCGCTTTACAAAATGTCAGTAAGTTCACAGTTAGAACATATTCTGAGAAACAGTTACACGGAATATGGTCTATTCAACTATTCTATTTGGGAAGTGCCGGTAATTTTTAGGCATTTAACTAATCATATTTAGTAAAAGAAAAATAAATAAAACTTTTACGATACTATCCGTTTTGATGCTGATTATCATTAATTTTCTTTTCTTTTTCCTTAAAAAGAAAAAAGAAAATGATTTTCATGAAATTTTGGCAAAAGCAGAATTTAGTTTAGTACGGAGGATTATAATTTTTTCATTTTATTTTATTTATTTATTTTTTTTTTCAAATTTTAATATCGCTTTCAAATTATTAGAACAGAAGGCTGTTAATCCCAATCTACGGACTTTTACGATACCAGTTTTACGGTAGTTGCACATTCATCGAAATTGAGAATTTATCGAAAATATAATTGAATACAGTCGAACATCGTTAACATGAACACTGTTAACGTGAATTACTTTTAACATGAAATGTTTCCACCATCCCGTCAAAATGAAGATTTGTTTAGTTACACGAAGATTAGTTACTGATAGTATGAAATACTGATAACATGAACAAATTTTTTATTCCCTTTGAAATTCACGTTAAAAAAAAAAAAAAAAAAAAAAACTAACAGTTCTCCGTACTAAACTAAATTCTGCTTTTGACAGAATTTCATCAAAATCGCTCTTTCTTTTTCTTTCTTTTCTTAGAAAGGAAAAGAAAAGAAATAACGGGCACTTTCGAAATAAACAGTATCGAAAAAGTTTTTTTTTTTTTTTTTTTTTCAAAAACTTTATTTATTTATTTATTTATTTTTGTATTATTATTCGCGTGAAAATGTATTTTCCTATACGCCGAAAAATAAATTAACTCGTAAATTTTTTTGGTAACAATTATAAATTAAAATAATAACTAGCAGAAACCCGTCGAATTCGACGATCACTTTATTGACTGTAATGTTTCAAAAATCATCGCATCATTATAAATGTATTTCAGGTTAAAAACTGTAATATAATTTACGACATTTCACTTAAAAAAAAAGAAATTCGGAAAAATACTTATAAATAGAAATACTATATAAGACATCACTTTCTACAAAGTACTGTCAATGTGACGTCAAACTGACTCCAAATAAACAGTTCCTATCTTTTATTTTCTATTCCGTTAAATACTACATGTTAGCTGACCCGACCGGCGTTGTTCGGGCCTATGGTAATATTGTATGGTTTTACATCTTTAACACGATTTTGTTTGAATTTCTATTTTTAAATAAAAGCATCGCAAAAAAATAATCAGCTGTAACAATAAAATTGCCTCGAACCGAACGAAACCCTGCCTTGTGACCCCGGTGCCTTCGGCAGCGCATACGCCGGTCGCTAATAACATAAAAATATTCCCAAGAATTAATCTGGAACCAAACGAACACGCTCGCTGTTGCCCAGGCCCATGATACCTTAAATGAACCTTAAATTTCTATGCTTTTATACCTTTAACTCGATTTTGATTGAATTTCTGTTTTTAAATAATAGCATCACGAAAAAAATGATTAGCTGTAACAAAAAAAAAAAAAAAAAAAAACCTCGAACCGAACGAAACTCTGCCTTGTGACCCCGGTGCTTGCGGCAGCGCATACGCGGGCCGCTAATAACATAAAAAAATTCCAAAACATTAACCTGGAACCGAACGAACCCGCCCGGCAATGCCCGGGCCCATGATAATAGCCTTAAATGAATCTTAAATGTGCATAGTTTTATATCTTTAACTCGATTTTGTTTGAATTTCTATTTCTTAATGAAAGCATCATAAAAAAATAATCATCTGTAACAAAAAAAAAAAAAAAAAAAATTACCTCAAACAGAATGGAACTCGGGCTCGTGACCTGGTGCCTGCGGCAGCGTATATGCAGCCCGCTAATAACATGAAAAAATTCTCAAAAATTAATCTTGAACCGAACGAACCTCTGACTCGTGTTACCGCTGCCTGTGGCTTCGGCACCGTATAGCAGGCATGCTACGCACGCGCTGCAAAATCCACTTTCCTTCACCAGGGGGTGCAGTATGATGTATACGAACATCACCAATTGCTTTGAATTTCCAAGACCTTTCATATAAGGTGTCACATAGTGGTGTCAACTGCAAAATCCTTTAGTTGCACTTTCTACCGCCAGGGGACACAGCGTGTTCTATACGAACAACACCAACGGTCAGGAAATACCAAGACCTTTAAAATAAGGTGTAACATGATAGGGTCTACTGTAAAATCACCTAGTTCCATTTTTAACCACCAGGGCCGCACTATTTTGTATACAAGCATTCCCAATCAACATGAAATTTCAAGACCTTTATCACCAATCGTCTTGAATTTCCAAGACCTTTCAAATAAGGTGTCACATGGTGGTGTCAACTGCAAAATTCATTAGTTGCACTTTCCACCACCAGGGGGCACAGTTTGTTCTGTACGAACATCACCAACGGTCAGGAAATACCAAGACCGTTAAAATAAGGTGTAACATGATAGGGTCAACTGCAAAATCACCTAGTTCCATTTTTCACCACCAGGGGGCGCCCTATATTTTATACAAACATCTCCGACTCTAGTCCCCATATGTACAATTTCTTCACCGTGAAGTAATTTGGAGCTTAGTTAAGCTCGTAAACGTGTTTTTAACCCGTCCCCCCCCCCCGGGGGGGGAACCGTTCGACTTTTTTTTATTTTTCTCCTTTCATAGCACATCTACAGACCAAGACCTTTTTTTAGACACCTCAACCAAATTTTTACACCAAGTAGTTCTCTCAATATAGTGGAGACAGACAAAAACATGTTTCAAATTAATGTATAGATTTAAAAGTTAGAAAGAAAGAAGTTATTTAGAAGTTAGCATTTCTAATTTTATTATTATTTTTTAATTCGCTATGTAAACTCTGTTTTACACGTCTTTATATTTATGTCAGCTTTCTCTTATAAGAAATTTAATAGGTGTCTACTTCGTTAGGTCAATTTTATGTCTTCTGATCACATTATTTCTAAAAAATTTACAATATAATACGTGTAATAGTGGTTAATGGAAATCGTGTGGTTGTTTTATACAAGATTTTTTTTTTCTCTACTGATCACTGAAATTGCCAACTATTGAATTTTAAATTGATGAAACTTTATTTATTTATTTATTTCACATTTACAAAATACGTGTTATTATCATTATAATTATTTTATTTTATTTTATTTTTCACAGATGTCATTTGGACGATATATCTGGCAAATTTACTTTGAAAATACTTTTCAATAGCCTGAATAATTTAAACAATTTGTGCAAGTTAGTTATTAATAAATACTGAAAAAAAAGTTAGTTTATAAATAACTTATAATAATGTGAACATTATTCTTGAAACAATCAGAAAATGAATAATGTTATTTCTTTTTATTTATATATATATTTCGGGGGTGGGGGTTAATTGTTGTTGAATGACTTAACCAGTAAAAAAATACACCAACGGCAAAGCGGTTCTGCGCTCAAATCTGTTAGACGTGAGGTGCCGGGTTCGATCCCAGGTCGCGCTCGTCGGCCCAGCAGTTCGGAATTTTCCGCGGTTTTCTCCATAACTAGCGTAAGTACGGGCTAGGATCCCTTAGAAAGACCTACATTAAAGGCACTTCCCCTCTGGCCTAGGACCCAAGAGTAGTTAATCGGCCTTATTCCGCAACACCAACACGAGCAAGAAATAAAAAAAATTATTAATTAATTATTATTTTTATCTTCAAATCATAATAATGTTAAAAGAATTATTTGATATATCATGTATTTTAAAATGAATTTTGTAATGTTCTTGATTTAGAGATTTCTTGTTCAATTATATTTTCGATAAATTTTCGATTTTGATAAATGTCCAACTATCGTAAAACTGGTATTGTAAAAATCCGTAGGTGATAATTTTCCCTACTAAAAAATAATAAACGTTCAAAAATAAAAATAGTTGGGATTCTACTGTGTAAAGGGGGGGTTTGGACAGAAGACAGAAATAAATATTTTCTTTTTTTTTTTTTTTTTTTTTTTCTTTTTTGCAGATTTTAGCTAAACTTTGAGTAACTATTACTTACTGACTTACAAATAATATTTTTGGTGTTATATATATTTGAAAGGAACAATACATATATATATACAGAGTGTTTCAAAATAATATATAAACTGGGTTTTTAATGATGATGAATAAGAACTATGCATGAAAACGAATCTAACATTTATTTCGAATCGAAATACATTAACATTAATATCACACTTTACCAGGCTTAAAATTAATATAAAAATTTGTTACCCTTCTTGTATTTTCATCTTAATGAATACGTCGGTGCTTTAATTCTGCACTCGTGCCTACTTTTACGTCTGGCTAAAATTCGTGCTACTTATGTTTCGACATTTTTAATTTAGAAAAAGTAATAGCGCTTTCTTTTTTCAATAAAATTAGGAGGGGGGGGACAGCCAGTTTTGATATTATGCGTATATTAAGCGGATTCGTTGTCTAATTATCCCATATATATCTGTAGGAACTTTATGCAATTCGAAAACTAACCGATTTGGAGAAAACCAACATCCGAATTTTCATTCTCTTAGTAGAGGCAAATTTCCTGCTGTTTCGTCTAAAAATATCTTCATGAATGTTTTTTACTTTGTTGAGTGAAGAAAAGATATTTTTCAGAACTTTAAGGAACAATATAAAGAATAAAATATTTTTGAACTATTAAAAACACTTCCTGAATGCAGATTTCTCAAACTCAAATTATTTTTACAATTTTTTTTTTTTTTTTCCCTTTTAAACAAGTTTTACAGCATGAAAAGTAACCAACTGCCTGCTAAAATGGTTATTTATTGTCAGTCCACTTTTCTTTTCTTTTTTTTTCCTTAAAAATAGATAAATAAATAAATTTAAAATTTGCAGTTGGCTAAAACACATATTTTAAATTTTTCAAGTTCAAAGTTTCTTCCTTCCTTTCATTTTCTTTTTCTCCCTTTCCTTTTTTTTTTTTTTTTTTTTTTAATTTAACAATTCTTTTTATTTTGATGATAGCCGCTTTCAGATTTCAGTGAACTGGCTCTCTTTTACAATCTTTACACTTTTATGAACTATTAAAAATATATGAAATTCATACAGGTTTTCTCCAAAACCTTTTATATTTATTTATTAAGTACTATATATATATATACATATACACACACATATATATATGTATATATATATATTGTTATGCAAAAAGTAATAACTTGTACAGTCGGTAACAAAAGTGTCCGTACACTAGTAAAAATTCCTATGTAAAAAAAGTACACTTCATACGGTTTTGTTAAATAAATCCTTGTCGAATCCTGTTCTTAGTCAGCGTAAGAACACGATTCGATAAGGATTTATTTAACAAAACCGTATGAAGTGTACCTTTATATATAGAAATTTTTATTAGATATTGCAATTACAACGCAAAATAGGCTATACTATAACAATAATGAATATTTATATGCTTTAAATGATAAATACCATAAACAAAAATCGTTGTAAGGAAAACCAAACTGAAAAGTAAGGAAATGAAAATGATACAACAAAATTTAACTGGAGTCTGAACTAGAATGCAACGTCTTCCATTGCTTTTTCCAAGAAATTGTTTGCATTTATTTTTGACATCTGTTACCCACTAATATTATTCAACTATTCTTAACATATTAGTATTTACTGTCATAGAATGAGATGGATTATGCACCACACCAAAATAGTTTATGTGATTAAAATTTAAGCTTCTGATTCTTATACCAGTCATTCACAGTAGCCAGATTGTTAGTTACCTTTCTATTCAATCCTTTTAAAGCCCTAAAATATCTTTAGTCTGTTTAAACAATTCATTCTAAAAGAAATATTATGTTACTCTGATTTTTCAGATATCATTCAGATATTTTGTTCAGATTTCACAAAACATTTTTTCAATAGCTTGTCTCTACATTTGAAGCACAAAAATCAATTTGTTTGTCATCTTTTTAACTAATATAATACCTCTAATCTATTTTGACAGTGTTATAGCTAAGTAAATTGGCACTATTTCTTTGTTTAATCCTATTTGTGCACGTTATCACAGCAACGACATTTGGTTTACTTTGCAGTTCTTTCAAAATCTGTCAAGATTTAGCGTTCTTTTGTTTTCTACTCCACCCCCCCCCCCTTATTTTATCGAAGTGGAACAATATGCTTTATCCCATTTCAATTGTTGAGAAAAATGCACAATACTTGACATGCACATATGTAACAAAAAAATGTAAAATTTCATAAAAATGTAACAATTCAATAATTAAAAAAAAAAAAAAAAAAAAAAAAAAAAAAAAAAATCCCACTATATTTTCTGCTACTCTCTGGTCGTAATTTTTTTCTGTAGACTAACTTGAATAAAATAGACCTTCAGCCAGGCCACATGCAATAAAAGTGCAATAAATGCCTCTCATGCAAAAATAAGTTTTTTTTTTTTTTTTTTTTTGACAGAATTTTCTTTCGTCATTCGTTGCTTCCTTTCTTCTTCTTCTTCTTCTTCTTCTTTTTTTTTTTTTAAATCTTTTGCTTAAAAGTTAAAATACTGATGGTGGAAAATCATTGAAAAAGTGAGTATCTACATTAAATAATGTTGCCTATCGTAATTAAAACTAGTACTGTTATTTTTATATTCAGGCAAAAAATAAAATAAAATAAATAACTTCGGAATTTTATTTATTTTCAGTATTTTCATGTCAGTAACATTGCGGCTTATTACTTTAATTCACTAACCTTCGCATATTTTGAGAATATGTACGTAATTTTAATTGATTTATCTATTTTTGTGCACTGAAGCAAAAATATAATATACAGCATGCATAGAAAAAAAAAAAAATTCTATGCAAATTTCCAAACATGATTTTTTTCTGAATGAATTGTCGAAAATTTTCCCAGAAATTTTTAGGCCAAAATAATTATTGCGTGTGTTTACGATTTTACGGTGTTTGCTTACTTTCTGCATCTTTCAAATACTAGTTTTGAAGTGTTATATATGGTTATATTCGGTGTTTTATTATACGTCAAGTAGATGAAAAATATATTGTACCTAATTTATGTAATTGGGAAAAAAAGAAAAAAAAAGGGTATACATAAACTATTTCTATTTTTGTAAGAATTAGTATTAATAAAATACAGTTTTAAAAATAAATAATAAAAAAAATAAAAGACTTCTTAAATAGAATATATTTATAAAAGTTTCCTAAAATATTAGAAATAAGAAAATTTTGAAAAATTATGGTCAGCTTCAAGAAAAATGTAATAATTTTTTTCAAAATATTAAAAGTTGAGTAGTTTCTTTTTGTCTAGGCGTAACTATACCTTCGTCAAGTTTAGATACTTTTCAATTATTTATTTATTTTTTTATCTATTGATTGATTCGTTTTCATTATTCTGACGACAATTTTCAAAATTTTCTTTGTTTTCCACTTTTTAGGGTTCCTCTATAAACGTATTCTATTTAAAATATCACTTTTTTTTTTTTTTTTCATCTTTTATTTTAACTTTTTAATTGTGTTACTTATGTTACATAGCTAAAAAACTATCTTAGCTGTGTAACTCCGGAACCTTTTAGAAAATTCTGAAAATTTTTTGAAAACTAAATTTTTCTAGAAGGTTCCATGAAATTTCTAGATGTTTTCACGGAGGCTCCATGAAGTTTCTAGAAGATTTCATGAAATTTCTAAATATTTCAATGAAGTTTCTAGAAGATTCATGAAATATCTAGAAGATTTCATGAAGTTTCTAGAAAATTCCAAGAGGGGCCAGCAGTTGAGTGGTCCTGCGCTCAAAGCTGGTAGACAGAAAGTGCTGGGTTTGATCCAAAGTCCCGCTCATCGACTAGTCGTTCGGAGTTATCCATGATTTTCTCTAAAACTCGCGTAAATACGGGTTAGGACCCCTTAGGAAGACCACTATGAAGGGCATTCCAATTACATGTCTAGGACCCTAGTGCAGTGAATCTGCCTTAAGCTTACAACAAAAACTATAACGTTCCATGAAAATTCTATATTTAATTTATATTAAAGAAAATTTCAGATAGACAAACCGATTAAATATAAAAACATTCTAATAAAGTTCTTATTATAACAGATATATTTTATTTTACTTACTTATTTATTTATTTTTTTTTTTTTTTCAGTGTAGTATACTTAATTTAACTATTCCTTCAATATATTATACGCATTTTTTAGCGTATTTTTTATGGGATAAGAAAAGGGAAAATAAAAAATAATAAATCTTTCAGCTGAAGAATTATTTAATGGTACGGTTATGATTATAATTATTATATTTTTAAATTATTTATAACCCTTTGCCGGTCCTATTTAATACCACTCCTCTTACCAGTGTTGACAAATTCCGGGTTATTTTTATTCAATATCCATCACAAAATTTTAACTGTAACGGTTGCTTAATCCCTTCGAAGGTAATTCGTTCATTATGTATATCAAATCCAATACTCAGAATTATTTATGATAGCTGAATAAAGGTGTTACTAAATTTGGCGACAATGTTTACAGCACTTAGGAGCGTCTGGGCTGGCAAAGGGTTAAATTTAGAAAAGCAGATTTTAATCTAAGTTACAAAGTAATAAATGTTTGCCATATAGGATTAAATCATTTTATGTTTCGAAAAAAAAGTAATAATTCATTCGTCACATTTCTAACATCTCACAATCAAATTATTTATTTATTTATTTATTTATTTATTTATTTATTTATTATTATTATTTAATTCATATTCACATTTAGCAATGTTTACTATTCAATTTAATTATTTTTATCTATTTAATTGTATTTATAGAAATAATATTGTTATATAGTGAAAATAATTAAACTTATTATTTTAATTATAAATGTAATTAAAATTTATTTTTATTTATACATTTATAATACAATTAATAGCAGTATAATTGTAATTTTTTGCACATGCAATTTTATTATCAGAAAGCAAAATCTAGAAAAAACGTGTAATCATGTCTCACTAATACATAGTGCCAAAACTAAAATGTTTAATAGAAGCTGGTATATAGTTATCTGTAAAATTACACTTCTTGAATAAAAGCAGAGCTACTTGTTGTTCCATAAAAAACCAAATTGAAATGTCCGGATAAGATACAGACGGTAGTGGGGACCTTGGCAACGCAGTACCGGCAAGGAACACTGTCGAATGTAGCGAATACCTGAAGCAAAATTTATTTTTGTATTTTATTTTATTTTTAGTACGATAGGACTATTTGTTTCAGACACCGATTTTGTGCTGTCACCTTTTATTTTATTACACCTTGATATGTATATTAAGATTTAGATAATATTTAACTTAGAAAATAAAAAGTGCGCATGTAGATTGAAATTAAAAAGTACTGGATATTTTAATTTCAATTTGTAGAGATGTCAAAGATATTGAAAAATACTCTTTTGGCCATTTTCTTTCGTTTAATAAACAGAATGAAAAACGGATAATATTTTATCTGGAGATATTTTGTCTATTTAGACCAATTATTCCCCCCCCCCTCCTCTGGCATTAAGTTAAAAAAAATAATTAAATAAAATTGAAAAAATTCTGCTAAAGCAATGGAGCAGCTTGAACCTCTTGGCAAAATTTGAAATTTATCACCAAAATAGCTCGGTCGCTTCTCACTAAGATGTTTACTTACGTAATTGCGATACCCATTTTAGTTTATCGTCAAAATGAAAACAAAAATATAAAAACTGCCAAGGGGCTCCTGTGCTAAAGTTGTACTAAAGTAATTTTAAGAAATAAATATTGTAACTGTTGCTAAGAGAGTTCCTGCGTGTCTTTATATGAAAAATGTGACTAAAATAAGTTTTTCTAGATTAGAAACACATCTGACTTATCCTCTTTTTATCGAAGATTACGTTAGATTGCTAACCTTCGCTTCGTCCGTGAGAAAATATGGCAGAAACGTGATTTTCTTAGAAACTACTTGAATGACTTTGATAAAAATTCAGATTTAGGGATATTTTGAGTTTACAATTTAATCTGAATTGTACTCTTCTTCAGTAAAATTAGCGTTCACGGGAAACCCGCATTTTGTCAGGGGGGGGGGAGTAGCTAAGACTGCAGTGGCGGATTTAAGGGGGGGGGGGCTAGGGGGCTGAAGCCCCCTCAAAACACTGACCTTCACTATTGAATATTGCATTTGTAAATTTTTTATCGGTCTAGAATAACACTTTGAAAAATCTTAGCCCCCTCCCCCCCAAAAGTCAAGTTCTGGATCCGCCACAAGACTGCGTTTTTTTCGAAAATACTTGAAGGATTAGAAAAAAAAAAGCTAGAGTTTATGTGTTTTTTTGACAATATTTTGATATTAAATATTTTGATCTTCAGGAAAATTATCGTTCACTGGTAATTCGCACTAAATCCGGAAAAAATATGACAGAAATTTGGTTTTGTTCGAAATCGCTAGAACAATTTAAATATATATATATATATATATATATATATATATAATATATACAGATAGTATTAGAGATTTTTTTGCGATGAAAAATATATCTGATTATTAGGTAACAGATTTAAATATTAGCAAACGCAAAACCTAGAAGAATATTTTCTAGGAAATTGCTAGATTTAGGGGTTTCCGATGATAGTTCGATTTGAATTTGTCTTATCTCCATGAAAATTAGATTTCACTGGTATCCAGCGCTCCCCCGAAACAAATATGTATATAAATATAATTTGAATAATTTAATATATATATATATATATTGGGGGGTTGGGGTTATTTCATTTTATTCATTGATAATTTATTCCAATATTTATGTTTTGCATTTCCTTTTGTAGCAATTCTGCGCATTGGCTTGCAATTCTCTTTTTTTGTTTTTCTTATCTGTAAACTCATAAATTCGTTAAAATAGTTACCTATATATATATATATATATATATATATATATAATACACTTCCGAAAACGAATCATTGTATTACACTATGAATAATTTTTACAATGAAACCAAGTAAACTGTAATTCAGGTACTGAATATAAAAAGAGAAAAGCCTGTGTTAGGATATTAAAATGCTTTACATTAACATTTAATTAAAACACTGTTTTATGCAGAATATTCGGTTAGTTCATAAATAATAACAATAATAACAATAATAATAAAGCTGCTGATTTAACAAATAATTGTCATTATTTTATTCTAACAATAATGTCTTTTATTATTAATTTTAAGATTCCTATGAAAAAAATCGTCATCTAAAAGATATAATTTAAATTGAAAAAATAAAAAGTTTTTATGTGAAGTTCTGTTTAGCCAAGCAGTATTTTAACTGATTTCACAAATTATCAACAGCTCTTCTTGAACATTTTTCACTATTCTATTCTTTTGTTATCAACCCTCTCTTTCAACAAAGAAGCATATCAACTGTCAGCTTACCTTATCGCCATTGTCCGCCCTTGTCAATCCGTGTTGGTAAAAGGGGGAAGGGTCAGTTACAAGTTTCCGTCTCTAACGATTTTGGAGTAGTTATTTAGAGTTACAAGAATCAGGTTCGCACGATTTAGAGAGAGATTTCTTACATTACAAGAATCAGTCTCAAACCGTTTCGAGGGAGTTTGTTCGTGTTACAAAATTCCGGTTCAAACGCTGAGAGGGTGTTGATCGATTTTGGGTCTTCGTTATCTGGATTTTTACTCAAACCACCACTTACGCCTACAAGCCTTAAAATTATCTAAAACGTACAAAACATGCTGTATTATCCTTACATATTCCCTATGTATATATTTATTTTGTATATTAGAAAATATTTGAACAGAACCCTTTTAATTACACACTTTAGTTAATTTTACTATTGCAAAAAAGTATTTTTCGAGAAAATGTGTTATATCATCCCCCTATATCTTCTAAACTTTTGATCGTACAAACAGAATGTAATATACATTTTTGTAAGAAATTTTACGTATATTAATTTTGTAATTGACATTTTTTCTCTAAATGCGATAGTTTTCAAGATATTTAATTAAAACTGAAAATTGCCCCCTTTAAATGCCCCCCCCTGCCCCCGCTCACCCACAACGGTTGGGGACTTTTAGTTTGTTGTTCAGGAAACTTAACCTTATAACTGTGCTCAATTTCAAAGCTACACTATATTTTTTAATGTTGATCGATTTTGGGTCTTCGTTATCTGGATTTTTACTCAAACCACCACTTACGCCTACTAGCCTTAAAATTATTTAAAACGTACAAAACATGCTGTATTATCCTTGCATATTCCCTATGTATATATTTGTTTTTTACATTAGAAAATATTTCACAAGAACCCTTTTAATTGCACACTTTAGTTGATTTTACTATTGCAAAAAAGAATTTTTCAAGAAAATGTGTTATTTCATCTCCCTATATCTTCTAAACTAATGATCGTACAAACAAAATGTAATATACATTTTTGTAGGAAATTTTACGTAGATTAATTTTGTAATTGACATTTTTTCTCTAAATGCAATAGTTTTCAAGATATTTAATAAAAACTGAAACGTGCCCCCCTTAAATGCCCCCCCTGCCCCCCGCTCACCTCCCACGGGCGGGGACTTTTAGTATGTTGTTCAGGACCCTCTCGGCTATGAGTATGTAAAATTTCAAAACTACACGATTTCTTTCCTCTATTCGTCAAATTTTGGCCTTCGTTGCCTGGACTAATTACTCGATGTTCGGAAAGTCGAGTGGAGATCCAGAGGACTCCAGATTTTTTCCATTTTATCTACCGATGCTACTTTAAAGTACCATTAATTAAAAAAGCATAGAAAATCGAATTCAGGAAAGAAATATCAAAGATATCGATAAAAAAAAAAAAAGAAGAAGAAGAAGAAGAAGAACGTGTATACCTGACTTTAATCTCACTACATGACACTAGACGTTACAGAGTGCTGTCGCTGTTTTTGCTTGGCATTTTTCACAATCTTCCTATACAGTTCCCGCTGCTTAATAAATTCACTGGTTAATAAAATCAGCCGCTTAATCTGATCAAATTTTCAGGACCGGAATCAAATCAATATAAATTACTTTTTTAAACCGCCGCTTAATAAAATCAGCATCGCCGGTTAATAAACTTAAGGGAAAAAAAAAAAAAAAAACTCTTCATCAGCAAAAATGTGTATTTATGCATTAAAAAATATATATATATATTTACAGTTTTTTTTTTCCCCAATAAAAATAAAATAAAACACAACAGTCTCCCTCGTTATCTCTCT
The DNA here is from genome assembly GCA_963930645.1 of Salticus scenicus. Lineage (NCBI taxonomy): Eukaryota > Metazoa > Arthropoda > Arachnida > Araneae > Salticidae > Salticus > Salticus scenicus. The sequence continues at coordinate 15,730,685 of OZ005658.1, forward strand.
TTGTCGAAAATTTTACACCTGCAGCATAATAACAAAATAAACTCGCTTCATCATTTTTCTTAGTAATAAATTCCAGGAACGTATATTCTAAAAATCGAAATAATAAGTCATTGCTTTGATTCACAAGCTTATTATTATTATTATTATTATTAAAGATAATTCTTTGTTCTCATTTTGACTTAACTAAAAAGCAAAAAAACTTTTGAAAATGTTTAATATTTAATTATTGTATAAATATTGACTAATTTTGTATGCAGTATGTGTTTATTAATTTTATATGGAGTATGGGTTTAATTTACTTATTTTGAATGAACAATAAATTAATTGTCGGCCAAAAATTAATTAATACTGTTTATTACTCTCATCAAGCGTTAACTTTTGAAATTTCTTTTTAATGTCAAGGACCTTTTTCTTGAGTGCAAGAACCTTCGCTGGATATAAAAATCAGCCGCCTAATAAAATCACTTTGCCTTAGACCGAATGTGATTTTAATAAACAGCGGTACTCAATATTTTAATTAATTCCTATAATTACCCACAAAAATCTCCTCTAACCTTTTACAAATATATATAAGGAACATAGAAAGTAAACATTTCTTTAATATATATATATTTTTTTTTACTTCCATTACCAGACTACTGTAGATAATGGAAGTATTGTATTCGGTCCGAGTTCGATATCGAGTATCGAAATTCGATATCGAGTTTTTATCTGATTTACGCGTTTTAAGATCTGCCGAATCCAAAAAAGTGGTTTATGGAAATTTGTCAGTGTGTGTATGTATGTGGAGAATCTTCGGTTTATCATATCTCCGTAGATCTCGGAAATTGGTGTTTCAAAAAAGAACTCTACCATTATTATCACTTTTTTTTTTTAAATCTTATTTTTTAACTCGTTATGTAAATTATGTTTTATATGTCTTTACACGTGTTTCAAGTTTCTCTTTCCGGAAAATTTTTAGGTGTCTACTTCGTTAGGTCAATTTTATATCTTCTGATCACATTATCTCCAAAAAAAGCGTATAATATGTGAAATAGTGGGTAATGAAAATCGTGCGGTTGTTGCACACCAGATTTTTTTTTTTTTTTTAAGGACTGAGGGCCTATTAATCTCAATCTGGGATTTTTGCGTTGTCGTTTTCGATAGTTGGACATTTGTCGAAATCTAAAATTTATCGAAAATACAATTGAATAATTTGAAAGCGATGTTATAATTTGAAAAGAGAAAAAAAAAAAAAAAAAAAAAAAAACTAATAGTCCTCCGTCCTAAACTAAATTCTGCTTTTGTCAGAATTTCATCAAAATCTTTATTATTATTATTATTATTATTATTATTATTATTATTATTGAAAGAAAAAGAAAAGAAAATTAATAACAATCAGTATCGTTACAAGCGATATCGAAAAAGTTTTTTTTAAATAATTTTGAATTAGGAAATAAAAAGTGCGCGTGAAATAATATGAAATAAAAATAAGTAAAAAAATGAATTTAATGATTTTGTTTTTTGGGGGCTGCTCATGCATATAAAAAATGCGTATTAAAACGAGTCGAAGAAGGAAGCGAAATAAGTATTGAGTTATATTGCGACAAATACGATATATAATAGGATACGATATATTAGACCTATCGTCCAGGGTTAGTAGGCATTTTCGTTGAAAGAAATAGTTTGTTCGTTCGGTGCAACTTGCACATGAGTCCCGGGAGGTACAACTTTCACATTAGTCCCCTTTAAATATAGTGACCAGCGAAGCTGGCAAAGCATTCGTTGATTCACTACCTCAATTTATTTTATTTTTTTTTTTTTTTAAGGTCAAAATACCTTTTTTGACTTCTGTGTTCTAGTAGTACATTAAAATAGCACCTCACAAAACTTTCACTAATTACTATGAGGAGGTGATACACATAGTTTATATTATGTTTATCTTTAAATAATACTCTGATTGAAGTAACTGAAGATGTATATGTTTCAAATACAATTTTTGTCTATTTCATAATGCTGTAGATAAATCGTTAAAGCATTTTTGATTTATTAACAAATATAAGATATTTTTATCAAAAGACCTTGTATCGAAATGCGGAAGTCATTTTAAATTTAGAGGTGAAAAAAAAAAAAAAAAAAAAAAAAAAACCTCTCCCATTTATATATCGTTTTAAAATTCGTATCTTTAAATCTTGCATTTTAAATAAGTTTATTTTTTACTTTATTTAATTTTTTCCAAGAAAATTAATCAACTTTCCACGCCTTTTACCATTAAAAAAAAATATAAATAAGTATTATAAATAAATGTAAACGTCGTAATTATTATTCAAGAATTATAAAATTGTCGACAATTAGCTATCCCTGTAGGATCATAAAAAGAAAAGAAAAAAAATAAACATCTTTCCTTGACTGCGACAGATTGGAACGTTGCCAGTAAAACGAATTAAAAAAAAGAGAGAAAGAAATTTCGTTTAAAACTGAGTTTTTTTAGTTAACTGCTTCTGGCAACATGGCTTTTTAATTGCAGGTTTTATGGCCTCATTCTGAATCATGCTATTCTCGCAATTGTTTAGCAACCCCCGTTATGTCTACTTAAACATTTCTTTTACACGTATTTATGGCCTTGCAATGGTTATAGAATTTTGATCAAGGACAACGTCTTTCTGAAAAAAAAAAATAATAATAAATAAAAACGTAATTTAAAATCTTTTTTTCTTTTTCACAAGTTTAAATCTCAAGGTTCGTTGTTATGTGACGAAACAAATGTCTCGTTAGGTGATTTTTTTCGCAGGAAATCATACTGTGGTCTTTGACACGTATTGCAGCAATTCGTTTTGTTTTTTGGTGTGAATGTGTTTATCTTTTTCATTGCGTATTAAGGTGAGTGAAAGGCTAATGACGCTTTGATCTTTACTTTCCGAATCTTACAATGCGTTTCAAAAACCTTAACCTGAGGTTTTAACCCTTAAATGAACCCTTTGTCATGTGGTTGGTTACCTGCTGGCTTTTAATGGCACAAGTAGAACAATTTTTGTTTTTTCAATTTAGAATTAAAACAGCATCTGGATGGAGGTTCCTATCTAGATGGTTTTTAATTAAAAATTCTTTTAGAAATAATTGTTAAGAAAATGAAATAAATGAGATAAATGTCAGATTTCATTATAAAACACTTTGCTTTTTTTAAAAGGTTGATCATTTTGATAAGAGGATTTTCGCTTATAAAGCTCGTGGAATTTCATAGAGGAGAGTTAAAATGATATTCGTATACGTGATGTAGGCATGGAAAATAAACTAAGATATAGAAAATTTCAAGTGAACTGAAATAGCATTGTTGCCAACTGAAGGGATTTACCCTACACGTAGGGACTTTTAACAGTTCCTTTTTAGAATATAGGGACGTATATTGAATTCGTGGGTACTTTTTGGGGATAATTTTGTAAGAATTTTCACGGGATTATGCATAGATTATGTTGATTTTTAACACTTTTCAACAAAGTTGAAAAGTTTTAATGACTTCGGTTTGTCTGTCTGTCTCTGACTGTTCGTGCAACCTACTCCCGTAAATGTTCATAGAATTTCTTGAAACTGATATATGTTATTCAAGTTCACTATCCGATGTTCACTATTGAAAATAGAGCAAATACCTCTACTGGTTTGCGTACAGGGACACCTGAAATTATTCCAAAGCATTGCATTTTATGAGAGGTATTTGTATAGACCAAATTTTCAATAACTTTACTCTGAACAAATCTTAAGGAAATTGAAATATGTTATTCGTATGCACAAAATAATGCTTTATATGGAATACAGTATGATTAGCATTAGATTTACAGTAATAAACAAAAATATTCAGCTACATTATGGGCTATTATTGAAAATTTGCTGGAATTGAATTTTCGTTTGCATTAAGCGTTTTTAACACTTTCTAACAATTTTAAGTATGAATGTGATTTAAATTTGTGTATCTGTTTGCCCGACTGTCCATGTGATTGTCTGTCCGTCTCCCCAGTAACAGCGTCGGTAAATATTTTCAGAATTTTTAAGACATGATATATGTTATTTAAATTCACTATGGAATGTGCCCTATTTGAAATTACTTTAATAGGTTATGTACAACTGTTTCGTGTACAAGGACACCAAAAAAAAAAAAAAAAATTCCTAAGCAATGCGTTTTTGGACAGACATTTAGATAAATCACATTTGAATAACTTTATACTGTAAAAATCATAAAGAAATTGACAATTATTGTTACTATTCTAAAATAATGCTTTGTATAAAATATGATATGGTAAACCTTCAGATTAACAGGGCTAAACTAAAATATTCAAATACATTAAGGGCTGTATTTTCTTTTGCGTTAAGCATTTTTAAAACTTTCCAACAACGTTTAGGAGTAATTATGAATTAAATTAGTCGTCTATGTGTATGCCTTGATTTTTCGTTCTAGTAATTATTTTTAATGTTTTTCGCTAAAGTAGGGATTTTTGCCGTAATTGTAGGGACATTTTGAGCTGTCAATAAGGACATGGCAAAATTTGAGTTGGGAACGCTGTGTCAATCTTGACTTAATTATTCAGAGACTGTAAGAACTATATCGTATTTTCTCAGTAGAAAATTTGATCCTAAACTTTACAATGATGGTTCATAGACATATGGCAAAAATTACACAGTAGAAGGCTGATTTTTACCAACTATGTGAAAAATACCAGAGCCGGGAATCGAACCCCGGGCCTTCAGCTTAACGCGCGGATGCTCTAGCCACTGAGCTACCCTGGCTGAAAACCAGCTCGGCACTTCTCACATAATTTACGTTGGCAAGGTCACCGAGTCTGCATTAAAGCAGCTATATCAAGTGACAAATTTGAATATGGCATAACTCCAAACGGCCATGAAATTTCAATTCAGAAATTTAATTCATCAACCTGGAAATTAATTTTTGATAGAATGGAGTAGAAGGCTGATTTTTACCAACTATGTGAGAAATACCACAGTCGAGAATCGAACCCCGGGCTTTCCGCTTAACGCGCGGATGCTCTAAGCGGAAGGCCCGGGGTTCGATTCCCGGCTCTGGTATTTTTCACATAGTTGGTAAAAATCAGCCTTCTACTCCATTCTATCAAAAATTAATTCCCAGGTTGATGAATTAAATTTCTGAATTAAAAATTACACAGTTGCAAAAGGAAAAATTTCAGGGAATTCTATTTCCAGAAATACGAAATTTTAATATTTATGTAGCCCTCACACAAAATTTCTTCAATGAGTTAAAATGTCCCATACACAGACTAGTATGTTATGGCTATCAAAAATTTTTCTTCTGTATCACAGCGCCAAATACTGGTTAACATGCTGATAAAATTAATCATATCATCTCACAAATAAAAAATTTTCGCATTCAGATGAGTACAATTATAACAAAAAGATTCTGAACTATAGCCTTTTGAAAAATAACAAAAAGAATTAATTGCAGCTCCACCTGTCGGACAAATACATCCAAATTAAGTAAGCATTCATTTTAATCAAGTTTTCTGTACTTATACGCCATAGAAACTTAGCTAGCCGTCTCATACACGGGGAACAGCAGAGAAACCTATTGTTCTATATGTAAGTTTAATAATAATATTGTTTGATAGTGGCCCTCTCATGTATCAGGTTTTGTGTAAAACAGGCCTACTGGCATTTAAAATTGAAGTTGACAAAATTTGATTTTATGATTTTAGCTGAACCTTATATTTTTTGATGTGCTAAAACCGAAAATGCAGCCCATTTCTCTCTATCACGTACAGATTTTTGTCAATGCAGGGTGCTTACCGACACAATTTCTTACATATACCATCATAACAATAGGTTGGTTGGTATGGTTTTACGTTGCACTAGTGCTGCGCTATTACAACAATAGATATCCATGATTAATTAATCATGAAAACATACTACAAAATTTACCATATAATTATATTGGTGGAACAGTAATGGAAGAAATTGTATAGGCAGGCACCCTGTATTGGCAAAAATCTATACGTGACAGAGAAAAACTGGCTTCATTTTTGGTTTCAGCACACTAAAAGGCCTAAAGATCAGTCAAAATTATAAAATTAAAATTTTACTTATCAACCTGTGTAATTATATACAATAGAAGCTGAGATATAGCTCTCCAGAAAACTGAAGAAATTGTCTTATAACAGTGCCACCTTTTGGATATTCGCATGAAAAATCGACAGGTACTAATTTATCGGAAAGTATAACTAAATATAAATTTTTGTGAAAATCTGTGTGTTTGTTTTTTAGATAGAGCTACCACAGAAACAGACAAACATACAGGCAGATATCTTCTAAAAATGGTCAAATCGTGCTCTCGACATTCCAAAATATGTAAATCCATAGAAAACTGACCTCTAGGGGGTAAGTCCCAGACCGTCGCCAATTGCCCGTTGCGCAGCACTAGTGCGACGTAAAACTCAACCAACCAACCAACCATCGAAAACTGGGATTAGAAAATATTAATGAATCCAATATTTTCTTTTATTGAATATAGAAGAAAGTTAGCAAAACAAATATTTTTAAATCTATTTTTGATTTAACCCTATAACATTCTTTCTTATATCAATTAAAAAGAAAATCAGTTCACCTCAGCTAAATTTCAAACAGTACATGACGATAAGAACATGCGTATGAACATGTGAAAATCTTAATATTTGACACACGTTTGAAATCATGCGGTATTCTTTTTTTTTTTTTTTTTTTTTTTTTTTTTAATAGTCAGTGAAATTATCTATATCATGATTATAGATTAAAGGCAAATGATATGTTATGAAAAGATTAGATGTCATAGAAAAAAAAAAAAAAAAAAAAAAAAAAAAAAATACAAACGTTTCAACATTTTTACTAAAGAAATTCTTTGGTTTATTAGTTTTATTTTATAAGTATGGGAAGCTTTAAGTATTCGTAAAAATTTTCGTATTTTTAATGTTTTTACACATTTGGTGGAGTAAGAAATCGAAAAATCACAAACTTGTGTGTAGTGGCAGACCTACAACTCTAGAGGCCCAGGGCGAAAATGTCATTGGGGGCCCCCTAAGTGGATCTCCTAATATTTAGAGCACCCCTCCCCGCTCTTCTTCACTTAAATTTATTGCTATAAAAAGACACTGAAATAAATTTTAAGATTGATTCAAAAGCCAAACACCCAAGAAGAAGGCCAAGGGCAATGTACCACTTGTGTTTGCTTGAATTAGGCTTTACATAAATGATTTATTTATTTATTTATTTTAGTGCTGTGCCGATTAATCGGTTCGGTTAATCGATCAATGCTTAATCCCGATCAAATTTTTAATCGAGTTAATCGAATCGATTAATTCGATTAAAATTTTTCAAAATTCGATTAAAATTTTCAAACTACGAATTAAAGTAAAAATGTTGTTCTGCCTACAAAATATTTTTTCCCATATTTTGCTAACAAACATTTTAAGAACATTCATCAAATAAGGAAAAGGCAAAAAAATAAAATAAAATAAATAAATAAATAAAAATAAAACCTCTCAAAAGAAGTTGTTGCACTTTTGTTGATAGAGAAAAGGGGGAGGACAGTTATTAAACAAAATGCCGCTTCATGTGCATGCTGGAGCAACACCACCTGTCTGTAGCCGTCTACAGAAAGTGTTGGCTAGGGTAATAGTATTCTCAGAAACAAGAAGCTTTCAAAAAATGGAAATGCTAAAGATAAAAAAAAGGGGGGGGGGGTTGAGATTTCCATTATTCCTTTGATGCTGGAAATATGAACAGAGTTTCACAGTATCTTCAAGCGCTTACTTTCTGTTCAGAATTGCTGATAGTAACTACTGAAGTAGAAACAGAAAATAACATTCTGTGTTCTAGTCCGTAGTGACAAAGAAGAACTAAAATATAAGAATTTGAGATTTTTATGATAATGATATGGAATGTTGAGAATTCATTTAAAAATAGTGACAAGCGAGATGGACAAGGCCTGCAAATATAAAACTAAAATATGCGTAAATTCATTTAATATTTCTTTCAAAATGAATCGAAAAATTAATTTATTTTAAAAAAAAATTGAATAAGTGAAAATATTTATATAAAATTAACACTTAAAGTCATTAATTATTACTCTGATAATTAATTTAAATTTCAGTTATGAAACAGATATAATTAATTAGACAAAAATTTAGTAAAACTTATGATTAATACGCATATATATATATATATATATATATATATACAATATGAGAGATTTATTCATCTTTGAAATAAAATTATATATAGAAAAATGAAAAACGATTAAAAATCCGATTGATCGATTAATGAACTACGATTAACCCAGTTAAAACTCTTAATCGATTCCCACCCCTAATTTATTTATTTATTTATTTGAGTTGTCACTTTATGGTCACATTTTGTACATTAAGGCTCTTTAGACTGGAACCTACGGCTTAAAGAACTGCAGGGAGTCTTTCAGGACAAAATAATGGCACGGCAACATCACCAAAAATTTCTGTACCGATAAGTATAAAGGATTTAAGTCCACATTCTTCATTTTTCAGGAGACGAAAAATAAAGTTAAACTAACTAAAAACTAATCAGAGGAATCGATTAGGAAAAAGGGATTATGTTGACTTATACCCTTTATACCATTCAGTGATTGTCAACCTTCATTTAATAAAGGGAAAAAATTGAATTAAATATTTTATACCATACTTGAATGGTAAATTTTAGATTTGAATCGTTTTTTACCAATGGATTTTCTCAAAGACTAAATGACATAGACTTAAATCCTTTATACCAATCGATTGAGAATTTTTTCTGGGTCTGACTATGTACTTAACTCAAAATCGACATTTTTGGACTTAAATCCTTTATACTTATCAGTACAGATATATAGTTAAAGGTTAAGTTTTTCCGGAGGTCCCTCATGACCTGAGGTCCGGGGCGGACCGCCCCCTCCGCCCCACCCTTGGTACGCCACTGGTGTAGCGTCCATCTGTAAACTAGTCATTTTTTAAAGTGTGTTAGTTTTTAAGTCTGCTTGTTATTATTTTGATAACGAATGATCGGACCAAGAACTCTACAGATTTGCAACTTTCTAATTTGAAAAGTACAATATTCGAACTATTTCTTAAGTTATTCGAAATTTAAGGGGTATTATTTATTTATTTATTTTTATCAGGAAGGTATCTGACCAGTTTTAAAATACCCATTTATGTTATTGACTATGAACTTTCTATTTTGAAAACTTCGTGAGTTAATCCAAATTAAAAATTTCATTAACATAGTAGAATAGGGCAAAACTTCGCTTAAACATGCATTATGAGATTGGTTTCCATCGAAATATATCGGAGCAGCTTAAAATATTTTATATGATCCTAGCATGAATATTATTAAATATACTAATATTCTACTAACATTCTATTCGTACTAATAGTCCACTATATAAAATTCGTAAGGTGAAACTAATGATTTTTCATAACGTGGAATTGCAAGAAATTTAAAATACCAAACTGACACAATAAAATTACGTAGTAAAATTGTTTTAGGTGAATATATCGTAGGGTAGCCTAGTGGGTGGAGAATTATAGTCTACAACAGCATATTTTATTTCTGTTATCATGAATCTAGTTTTTAGTAAAAATTCTGATGGGGAACTAACTGATCAGTGTCTATATGCTTTCTAATACATTTTAATAATTTGTAATTTCATATTTTCAGCTTAATATTTAGTTTAATAAGTGAAGAAGATGGGATTTAATAAAGGAAATGTCTTTTCATGTATAATTTATTATTAACAAATGGCGTACCGAATAGCTTTCCTAAATATCAAAATTTCTAAATACATTGAGTTTGAAATATGGCTTATGAACTCGGCTTTGGCATTATGTATTTAATATTGATCTTAGGCATATAGTTATCAAATGCAAAGTTACTTAAAAGAGTACAGGATTCAAAAATCAAATAACAGTTTAAGATGCTTCAATGCCAAGTATTACAAAATTAATATTTTTATTCAGCCCTCATACAGATCAAAATTAATAAATAAAAAAATCTAGCGAGTGAAATCTGCTCTATACACTAATAAAGTGATGGAAACAAATTTTACTTTCCAAACACTATAGTGAGGAAAGTATTGTAATCATGTCAAAAATCCGAATTGGAGATTTTGATGTTTCTGTACGTTTCGAGGTCCCCTGAGTCCGTTTTCACTATTTTTACGATGATGTATGTATGTGTGTATCTCTGTGAGTGAACACGCTAGCGTCTAAATGCTTTGTTCGAATACGCTGAAAGTTAGTACATATATTGTAAGTCACCATAGTACGAACCCTATTGATTTTGGTGAATCTAGCACTTATAGTTTTTTTACAGGGACACTTCGAAAAATTCTTTATCATTATGGCCTATGGGGCCAAATCTTTAAAAGTGCGATAGCGTCTAAACGCTTTATTAATCTGAGCAAAAAATTTGTACACATGTTATAGGTCACAGTTGCACGAACTGTATAGATTTTAGTGAATTTAGCACTTACAAGTTTTTTACAGGGACACAAAGAAAAATTATTCATCATTATGGCCTTTTTTAAAAGTGGGATAGCATCTAAACGCCTTATTCAATTGAGCTGAAAATTTATATGAATATTATAAATCACTGTTGCACTAACGATAAGCATTTTAGTCAATCTAGCATTTATAGGTTTTTTCAGGGACACAACGAAAAATTCTTTATCATTATGATCTATGGAATCAAAGTTCAGTAGCGTTAAATAAAACATCGTGTAATAGATGGAGAAAAATACTCAAACACTCTATTATGGTTTTCTCTCTTTTGTTTGTTTAACAACTCCTCTTTCTTTACTTTATCTTACAAAACCGTTAATTACTCAATGTTCGGAAAGTCGAGTGGAGTCACTCCAGATTTTTTTTTAAATTATATCATAAAAAGGCTCAGAAGTGTAAACGGCATGAAGGCTAACAACAAACTTCAGGGACTTGGCACCTTAACAGGACTGCTGAAGTAGTTTTCATATAAAATCTTATATTTCCATTTAACATTTATAAATCGAGCTATATCAGGTTTGTTCAATAAAATGTATATTCAGGCAACATTTCTTATGGTTTTTGATATATTTCTTATAGATCTGAAATCTTTAAATTGCTTTTTCTCAACTTGCATTTTTTCATGAATTTGCAAAATGGTTAAATTTCTGCAGATATTTAATCCGTTAACGCCCGAATTGATTTTGCAAAATATTATTAGCTGATTATTTCACTTCTAAATTAATATAGACAACTGACAGTAAAATATATTAACTTTAACAATTTTTCTGATAGTTTTAAATTTAAAGCCTATTCTCATTTATTGACGTTTGTGTTCAAGCGAGAAAACTTCGAGATAGAAAAACTTTGAGATAACAGATTAATTTCCTATTATAGGTTGCCAAAGATCTCGAAAGTAAAGTATTATAATGTATATTGTTATTCAAATTGATTTAAGTCAGTATACCTGCGCAAAAAGGAAATATATGTGCGCCGAATGAAAAATAAAATGACTATCCAAATTATGAAATAATAATTAATAGTAGGCACAAGGGACGTAGAGTGGCGCTATAAACTGTCACTAAAAGCAGAAATTATTCCAAGAAACCAGAAAAAATATACGTGCCATTTTATTAGATGTCCTCAAATGAGGACACTGGGCGCTAACGGGTTAAAAAAAGACTTAATATTTATTTTTATTTATTTATTTTACAAGTACAATTATATAGTTCAATTTATAGTACAAGTATTTTATAGTACAATTTTATTATTAGTATGTGACAGGTCGTACTATTTCTTTCATACATCGTCGTTATCAATTGCAAATTTTCTCTGCACAGGGACAAGATAAAGTTTTTTTTTTATCATTACGGCCTATGGGATGAATTTCGCTTGAACGCATTTTAACATCGTTACTCTGCATCCAACGGAATGAAATTAGCGTACATTACTGAGATGCTTAAACTTCATGTTTTCTGCATAAAATAGGCTTAGGCTTCATAATTAATGTGCTTAGGCTTCATAATTAATGTACAGGACCTTACAAAAGCGTTCTGACAATGTCACGTAATCATCCAAATTATGTCAAATTTCGAACAATTATTCGTGAAAAACGAAGAACAGGTTGAATAGTTTTTACTGTTTATGGTTTTTATACCGTTTATAGTTTACAATGTTTATGGTTCGTTTTCACACAAAAGAATTTCGTGGCATTTGAGCCTATGGGCAAATTTTTATTGAAGTTCATTTTAACGCGTTTATGCTGCATTCGAGAAAATGGTATTAACATACATCATAAAGATGCTCAAAAGAACGTTTTCGCTCTCCCTCTCTCTCGAAAAAAAAAAAAAAAAAAAAAAAAAAAGAAAAATGTATATATAGACTGAATAATTTATTTACGGAACCACCCAAAGGAATTTTGTACTACTAAGGTCTATAGAGGGTATTTCTTAAAAGTGTATATTAACACGGTTACACTCCATTAAATATAATGAAATGTTATTAGAATATTTAAAAGCATGTTAGAAATATAGCGGGGTGTTGAGGAGGGAACAGACCCCCTCAGAAACGTATCTGTTTGTGTAGCGAGTCAATCGAGTCAATATATATCTGCATATATATACTAGCAGGCTATGCCCGCTTCGCTGGTCACTCTTTTTAAATGAATCATTATAATTAGTGAATTCTCAAAATTGCATTCATTTTTATCATGTGAAAAAGAAAAAAAAAAAAACTCTGATCGGGAAAAATGTCGCACAGGGTCCCCACTGCCTTCGGCAGCGTAGACCCGTGCGTGATGCGCACGCGCGAATGCATATATATAAGCGACCTAATAATTTTACAAATTCGAAAATATCCGCAATCGATTTGTAAGTATCAAAAACCTCTATGCACCAGTTTTGAACGATCTATCTCTATCTTTATTTTTTTGCCCTACCGCTTCCTCCCCCTTCCCGCCCCTCCCAATAATTTTAAAAATTCAAAAATATCCGCAATCGATTTGTAGGTATCGAAAACCTCGATGTACCAATTTTGAATGATCTAACTCTATTTTTTTTTTTGCCCCTCTGTCCCCCCCCCTTCCCGTCCCTTCTAATAACTTTACACTTTCGAAAATATCCCCATTCGATTTGCAGGCCTCTAAAACCTATCTGTACCAATTTTGAACGGCCTAACTGTATTTCTATTTGTTTTTGCCCATAGCCCCCCCCCATTACCGCCCCTCCTAATAATTTTACAAATTCGAAAATATCCGCAATCGATTTGTAAGTATCGAAAACCTCTATATACCAATTTTGAACGATCTAACTGTATTCTTATTTTTTTGCCCCCCTCTCCCCTCCCCTCTTCTCGCCCCTCCTAAAAACTTTACACTTTCGAAAATATCCCCATTCCAGTTGCAGGCCTTTAAAACCTGTTTGTATCAATGTTGAACGGCCTAACTGTATTTCTATTTGCTTTTGCCCATAGCCCCCCTTACCGCCCACCCCCTTCCCGCCCCTCCTAATAATTTTACAAATTCAAAAATATCCGCAATCGATTTGCAAGTATCGAAAACCTCTACGTACCAATTTTGAACGATCTGACACTATTTTTATTTTTTTTGCCCCCCCCTCTCCTCCCCCCTTCTTGCCCCTCCTAATAACTTTACACAATCGAAAATATCCCCATTCGACTTGCAGGCCTCTTAAACCAATCTCTACCAATTTTGAACGGCCTAACTGTATTTCTATTTGTTTTTGTCCCATAGCCCCCTTACCGCCCCACCCCCCTACCCACCCGTCCTAATAAATTTACAAATTCAAAAATATCCGCAATCGATTTGCAAGTAACGAAAACCTCTACGTACCAATTTTGAACGATCTGACACTATTTTTATTTTTTTGCCCCCCCCCCTCCCCTCCCCCCTTCTTGCCCCTCCAATAACTTTACACAATCGAAAATATCCCCATTCGACTTGCAGGCCTCTTAAACGTATCTGTACCAATTTTGAACGGCCTAACTGTATTTCTATTTGTTTTTGCCCCATAGCCCCCCCTTACCGCCCCACCCCCCTACCCGCCCCTCCTAATAATTTTACAAATTCAAAAATATCCGCAATCGATTTGCAAGTATCGAAAACCTCTATGTACCAATTTTGAACGATCTGACACTATTTTTTATTTTTTGACCCCCCCCCCTCCCCTCCCCCCCTTCTTGCCCCTCCTAATAACTTTACACAATCGAAAATATCCCCATTCGACTTGCAGGCCTTTAAAACCAACCTGTACCAATTTTGAACGGACTAACTGTACATCTATTTGTTTTTGCTCCATAGCCCCCCCCCCCTTGCTGCCCCACCTGGGGGTTGAATTTCTAAAATTCCAGAAATTGGTTTTTAGATAGTTGCATTAGCTATATTTTAGAGCAAAAATTTCACGTATATCTATTTTTTTTGTTTGAGATATGTAGGATTATGCGAAATCACGTTTTACGCATGTGAAATCACGTTTTGCCCCCCCGCCCCCCTTGGGGACCGAATTTCAAAAATTCCAAAAACCGATTTTTAGACATTTGTATTAGCTATATTTTAAAGCAAAAATTTTACGGATATCTGTTTTTTTTTTTTTTTTTGATATATGAAGGATTTTGTGAAATTACGTTTTGCCCCCCCTCCCCCCCTTGGGGGCGAATTTTGTAAAATCGCTTGCGGCGTTGTCTTTCTCGGGTCGTAAACATTAACCGTGCCAAATTTGGTCCCGCTCGGTGAAACGGCCTAGAGGATTCTATAGCGGACACACACACACACAGACAGACACACACACACACAGACTCTTCTCTTTTATATATATAGATAAATTACGTGTCACGATGTTTGTCCGGGGTAAACTCCTAAACTAAGGAACCGATTTTAATGAAATTTTGCACACTGTGTGCAGTTTGGTCCAACTTGAGAGATAGGATAGTTTTTATCTCAATTTATTGTCACAATATTGTTTTATTGCAATTATTTGTTAACTAGAAGATCAGCCCGTGCAAAGCACGGTGGTAGTTTCGTTATAAAAATTTCTTTTAAATTTTTAAAAATCTCATTGAACACTTTCACGACCGCATGCTTTTGTCTTCTTGACAGTAAGGTCCACCTATGGGCGTTATTCTCCCAAGCTACAATATTTCATTACAAAATTTTCTAAGTTCACATTTATATTACAAATGGATATACATTATAATTATATTCTTCCCAATCAAATTATTTATAGTCATATTGTTGCGAGTTTGTAAATAATTGTATTCATTCTTGAAGAAATTCTTTCAAAGTGGCTTAGTAAATCGTTAGAATGTTAATTTTCGACATTTCTAGTTGTTTTAGCGTTAAAATAATGCATATTATATTATAAAAAGAATAAGAAAGCGTAATTTTCCCTTAAAAACGCATTAGAAATCTCCAATAAGGCAGGTAATGGATTTGGCACCAAATTTGGCGACTTTTTCCCTAATTGTTGATTTTTTTGGTGACCTTGGCGAGAAAATCCTTATTAGTGATATACCAAATATGGATGCTGAAATATGATTGGCTCAGGAGATACAGAAATTTCTGGAACATTCCACACTTTTCTACAGGGGTATATAAGGGCTGCGTTTTTCGCCAAGGCAGTCAGTTCAGTTCAGTCTGAAATCAGAGTCAGGCAGTTTCGCTAATGCTTGCATTGCATTTCAAGGAGTTCTAAGCCTCTTTGAATGAGTCTTGCTTTATGTGCTATTGCTATACAGTTAGTACTGTGGATTTACAGTTGACAGTTGTTAATTAAGCTGTGTTTGCTGATTGAATTGAAGCTGATACTTAATTTACAGACCTGTATTTTTCCGGAACTTTCTGTGAATAAATTACTGAATTTTTGCAAGCCTCGCCTTTCATTCTCGGACAACTTACGAACCCCCGAGTACGCAACAATATTACATTTGACTGTACAAATTTGAATACTGGGTATATTCTTCAGAAATAAGTAACATAAAAACCCTGAAAGAAACGCCCACTGGTAGAGTTACAGATATCAAAAATGACGTGAATCTACGTCAGCGGTCGCAAAAGTGTTAAGATATATATGAAATACCGATAAAAGAAATATATATAAATATATGTATAAAATAAAGTTTAAGCATTTAACTATTAATTAAATAACTTCAAATGAAATGGGTTGTGAAAAAGTACTTAAGATGTTTAGCCGGAGCAAATCATGGTGGTAATTTTACAATTATAAATATTGTAAAAAAAAAAACAATTATTGTGGATATATAAGAGTAAATAATTTCAAATAATTATAAAACTTCTCTGAAAACGACATTTCTTGTAAAAAAGTTTCTGCTGTTTCCAATCTGTCCTTGTGCGTCTGTTGGCTGAATATGAAATTTAATGTTATTTTGATTTCGTGATCGGGATAAGGCAACATATAGTTGTCCATGAGAGAAAACTGTTTCATCAAGATAAATTCCTACATGCTGAAATGTCTGACCTAGAGATTTGTTTATTGTCATTGCATAGGCAGGAATGACAGGAAATTGGCGACGTTTTAGGATGAATGGAAGAGTGACATCACTTGGACACAAATCAACTCGTGGCAAGAAAACTGTTTCACCATGATGACACTGAGATAAAATTTTCGCAGAAATGAAATTTTCATGCATTTCAAGTATTGATAAGCGAGTCCCATTGCAAAGACCCTGATTTGGATTAAGATTTCTTAGTAACATGACTATTATACCTTTTTTTAAAATTAGCTGATGAGGTGGCATGCCAGAAGGAGTTTGCTCATGTAAAAACTCTGTTAGATAATTTAATATATCATTATTGTCTTCAGAAACAATAGAATCTACACTGTAATACACATGTGGGTCTCCTTCAATTCTTGATATTATTTTCATGTTAATTTCCAGAGTTTTCCTATTTGTTGGAGCTAAAATAACTCTGTTTCCCAATTCTTCAACCTGCATGGTGGCTAATTGACTGTAAATTGCTTCGATGATGTTATTTTCAATCATGTGTTCAGGGATTTCTATGGAATCGGTGGGTAATTCGGGGATGCTAGGAAGAGTTCCTTCTCCTACATTTAAGAGCCAAATATTGTGTTGTTCTTGTCCGGCACTTCTCATGTTTGAGATGAGTGGAAGGTGGGTGAAGTATCTCCATAAAGGTGTAGATTTGATACAGGCTTCTATGATATTTGCTGTAGATCCTCTTGGCACAACTGGAAGTGTCTGTCTGAAGTCTCCTCCAATAACGATAACTTTCCCTCCGAAAGGCTTATCACTGCTCATGATTTCTTTCAGAAGGGAATCGATACATCGAAGACCATCTTTTGTCAGCATCGTTATTTCATCTATAACGATGAGCTGAGCTTTGCGAAGGTTTTCAGCTTCTGAAGTATTTGTCCTCATTGAGGAAACTGATGTGTCAAGAATAGGAATAGGTAACTTGAAACCGCTGTGAACTGTTCGCCCACCTTCGAGAAGTGTTGCTGCAACGCCAGTAGTTGCAAATGGAAGTGCTATTTGTTCTTTTCCCCGAATATAGTGCAACAGGGTTGAGTACAAATAAGTTTTTCCTGAACCCCCAGGACCATCAATGAAAAAATACCTGTCCATTTTATTTATGCTTCGATAGCTTTGATGATTTTTCTGAAGGCTTCTAACTGTTGTGGATTAAGCGATGCAATCTGAATTTCTGCCAGTTCTCTTTGTTCGACTGGGTTGTAAAGCTGTATTTCAATAGGATTTCCTACTGGCATTGGAAGTTCAAAAGATTCGCATGTCATTCCGTGTTGCTTGAGAGTTGCATTGATATCATGTAGAGCCAGATTAAAAGAACTTTCATTTTTGTTACACTGAAAATCCATAGCCATATCAGAACAATAATTATTCCATAGTTCAAGTGCGTTAGTAGGATTGCATAAAATCAGTATGAAGGCAAAAGTCTGTCTCAGTTGTTTTGGCATCTGGTAAACAGCAGCTTCCCTCAAACAGTGATTCCATTCTTCATCAGAATCAAGTAAATGTCTGTGAAATGCTGCTTCTTTGAAGGTATCATAAACAATACCATCAACAGCTTTTAAAAATTCAAAACTTGTAGCACCGGGTACATGAAGAAGCAACATCCGTAGATAGAATCGTTCTTCTTCTTTAGCACTAACAACATACATTCTTGGCACTATCTTATTTCCACCTCTTTGTCTTTTTTGCCATTTGTTCTTTTTGTATACGTAACTGTAGGGAATATCTGAATACAATATTGTTTCAGTATCCGGGTTGGTTTGATTTAATTCGAACCATGCCTCAAGTTTAGTTTTCCCTGTTCTTGCAGCCTGTAAGGCTTCTTCTTCTTCACCTTCTGTAAAGATTATGCGCTGCTGATTTGGCAGGTGTACTGGCAATCTCATAACTGGCATGTGACCTGTCATGCATTTTAAACTGGAGCAATCGCCACATGGCTTCTGGTGCACTGACATACCTCGCATGAATGTAATTTGCAATTTCATTGTTTTGAATTTCCCCAGCACTGACAATTATATTCGCACAGTCAAAACCTTTATAGATGTATTTGTAAATATATTTCACTGCTCTCATAGATGTACAAACTTCGACATTAATATGTGCATCATATTTCAGAAGCAGATAGGCATTGTAAGGAACAACGAATCTGTTGTCCATTGTGGTTCCACGTACAACAACTGTAGAATTCATGCATCTCTTATACTTAGGATAGCCATCAGCACTCAATAAAGTTTCTGTTTGAAAATCTTTTGGGAAACCTTTTCTACACTTTCTAGCTTCCATGCAAGGAGCTCGAGGATTGTTTGAACCGCAAGGGCCATGAATCATACAGCGCGTGACGATTTCATGCAGGCGTCGATTTAAACCAGGATCAGGAATCTCAGCACTAATTAAACGATCAATATGTTCTACCGATGAAAATTTATCTTCTGCACGCAAGACAATTAAAATATGGACATGTGGAAGACCTCTCTTTTGAAATTCTATTGTGTAAACATGAGCCGTTGAAATTCCTAAAACACCATGCACTATCAAATCTTCAAGAATGGATTTTAGCTTTAAGTTATAAACTCGTGAAACCAAATCAGGACGGTCACTTGGCTCTTCACCTTTTCTCAAATTTTCTGTAATTTCACGCCACTTAGGATTGGCTGTGAAAGTTATGAAAAGATCTGGCGGACCAAATTTTGCAAATATTGACATAGCATCAGCACACCTCTCACGCATGTTTCTTGGTGATCCTTCAAATGATGAGGGAAGAATGACTGGAATCCCAGCTGCTTGTGCATTATTGACTCTATTTTCAATGTGATCTGCTAGTCCTTGGCAGAATTCTGTTCGCAGCTTCTGCTGGTGTGTTTTAATGTAGTTCAAATTATTGCTTGCAAGTAAGAATCCACTATGAACTGCTGTGTCAGTCGTCCCGCACTAATAACTGGATTGAAGTGTTCTCTTATGGCCAACAAAGCTGCTTTGTACTGCAGCATAGTAACATTATTTCTCGTTCTATTTGTCTGTGCACCCTCATAAGCCTCGTAAGTCCAGTTAGGTTGCCAACCTGGTTCGCCATACGGGAATAAAATGGGATAAACCATTGGGTCCAAGTTAGGGCTGAGAATGTTGATATTGACAAACTGCTGTCCTGGATTTTCTGGGTTTACTGGATAAATTCTAATGTCTCTGTCAAAAGGAGGCTCACCATGATCATTAACAAAAACCATTGCAATTTCATTTGCTGTAGGTGCATTATACCTTCTCTGATCAGTATGACGATCTCGTCGAAATACCAGATTCACTATGGGAATATCTTGTCCTGCTTCATTCGCTTCATCGATCGCTTGAGCTTCAACGTCCCTTAGCATACGGTAAGTGTGACAAAATCGATTTGTCATTCTGAATAGCCTGTCCAACTGGTCCAGAAGACGGGGAATGCATTGTTGATTAGCAGGATTAAGAACTCTGCATTCTGTTGCCTGAGTGCTATCTATGACATACAGTTGGGCATACTGTCGAGATTGTTCACTGCGTGGTTCTAGATGGCTGGTCCTGTGACATATTTGACCATGAACTTTAAACACGTAAGGTCCTCTTCCACTGAAATTTAATACTTTGGCTCCCATTGATGCAAAAGATAAAGCACTGTTATAAGAGCGAATGTTATCTCTAAAATTCTTGTAATCAGGGTTCTCATGATTCATCAACAAATCTTGAAGAACTGGTGGAAAAATCAACTGATTTCCTTGAGAATCCGTTGGTTTAATCAAAGAAACTGTCCCTTTCCGGCAACAACTGCTGAATTTTTTGTCTAGAGGTCGTTCAGCGGCAAAATTCTTCGAACCACAGAATTCACAAACATCGATCATTGGTCCACAGTAATGTAATTCATCATTCTCATTGGTAAATACTTCTTGAACTCTACGACTATTTCTTTCATTTCTTTGATCATGGGATTCAACATCAGCTTGCCTTCGCATTTGTGCTGCAAACTCAGATTCTCGTTTTCTCCGTCGCCTTTGAATATCAGCATTATTTTGTCGAATTCTTGCCAATGACTCTGGACTTTGTCTTTGTAACCATCTTCTTTTCCTCTCATTTTCCAAACGACGCCGTTTTTCAATGAGTGTTTCAGACAGATCCATTCGGAAAAAAATTAAAATCTCACATTAAAAAAAAAAAAATGTTCAGTTTTGAAAGATTTTTCTAATGATGTAAGGTTTATGTAGATTAATTTAGAAGAAATACACAGCATTTCTTTAAAAAGAAAATCGCTGCCAAAAGTTGAAAAATGATCATTTCATTTTATTTATTTCTCACTTCAATTAATTCATTTGCTAGTAAGACCGTGCGAAAATTTCACGCTCTATTTATCTCTTCGACAACTTTAAAATTTAAAATTATTATTATTATTATTATTATTTAATAGATGTCATTTTCTCATATGCATGAGCTAATTTAATATTTTAATATTTTTATTTATTTATTTTATTTTTATTTATTTATTTATTTATTTTGTCCGTAAAAGCATATTCAATTTTATGCTGGAAAAAAAAAAAAAAAAAAAAAAATGAAGCTTGATAAAAATAATTAAAGGCTTTAAATATGTTTCTACAAATATTTTAAGAGTTTTAAGGCTTTAATATGTTTCTGAAATATTTTAAGAGTTTTTTTTAAAAATAAAACGGTCAAAGAGTCATTCATTCGGGATTAAAGAGTCATCCACTTGGAATTTGTATTTTCTGAATGGCAACCGTTTTGGTTTGTTTTTATCAGGAATTGTGTTGTTTATAATAGCCAGTGATCCGTTATATGTAATTTATATACCTTTAAACATTCCAATTGAATAGTTTTTCAAAGTATTAAAGGAAATAAGAATAGGTGTGATAAAAAATATATTATATGTATGTTTTCGTAAGTTGAGCAAACAGAAAAAAAATAAAATAAATAATAATAATAATAATGGCTTCCAAAAGTTTCAGTTTTGAAGCGGTACTAACCGGATTCGTTCATGACAGATGACAGATGAGGATCATTATATATATTAAAATAATAATGGCTTCCAAAAGTTTCAGTTTTGAAGCGGTACTAACCGGATTCGTTCATGACAGATGACAGATGAGGATCATTATATATATTAATTATAGACCTTTATTAAAGTTCCTCCAAAATATCTGTGAGTTCCATTAATTTAATTGTTGCCAAAAAAAAAAAAAAAAAATACGAGTTCATTTTCTTTCGACATAAAAATAAATACATTTAATCAAACGTGAACGTTAAAAAATTATAAAAAGTTAAATTATGCATCTCACGAAAATTGACATCATAATCAATTTAAAGATTTTATACACATTGATAAAGTGCTAATGTAGTTCTATCATAGATATAGTAATATATAGAGATCTCTCATCCCCATGTTATCGTACAAAGATTTTTGATGCCGAAAAAAAAAATAAATAAATAAAAGCTTTGGAAACAGCCATTAAGTGGTATTGAAAAAAAAAAGAAAGAAAAGAAAGAAAGAAATATGAATTTGAAACTGTATCTGGAGTCTTCCATTCCCCTTTAGCAAATAAATTATTCATAAATTTTATTTGCTAAAATATTAGTATGTATTCCCGTGTGTATTCACTCGGGGAAAAAAGGCCATATTTTGGTAAAAACGTCGTCTTTTCCCAAATGAAAAGGAATAACTTTTTTCTCCCCAATGATCACTCTATTCTATATATGCTATACTATATCTATGAGTTCTATACGCAAGCGAAGTGTGACTCACTGACCGTCTGTGCAACCAAGAAAAAGATTTCCTATGTTAATTGCCCACTGGATTTTTTGTAAGAAATTATTAAAAATCGAGGAAATTTATTTCCCGATTTTAATCCTTATATTTGGGTATAGATATGTATTAGTTATCGCGGGTGTTAGATTGAATTATTTTGCTGTCAAATTGACAAAATTTTAATTTTAAATTTCAAAACTCTGTTGCCCTTGGCTTTTATTATTATTATTATTATTATTATTTGGCGATCAAAAGCGTAACACGAAAATATACATGCCAGATGTATGCATTGTACGAAATGTAATATGTATTATTCATTGTACGTATGTATGACATGTAATATGTATTGTACGAAATATTGTTTCATATTATTCATTACTCTTTTAATATAAGTTGTTAAAATAACCATGATTTTTGAAAGGAATTAAATATTTTCGCCAGATAATTTGGCGATATTCTTTTTTTTTTCGCCAAGGATGACAGAAATGAAATCTATTCCACTGCAAAATATTAGTATCTTACATCAGATATTTTATTTAGACATTTGAAAACAAATTTGGCTTCAAACTATGATAGAATATTTATCATTTTCCTTTTAATTAGTATATTATTAGTATATTAAAATTTAAAAGCATGGTATATAAAAAGTTTTTTTTTTTTTTTTTAATCTTATAATTATTCTTATCTTAATCCTCAATGTTTCCCATCTTTATTAACTTGAATTTACTATTAAAATTTTAACATACTCAAAAACTTCTCATCACTTCGTTAAAATACACTAAACTTTTCCAAAATCTTTTTCTATTTAAAATGATACATGTATTTACTTTAAATGTCCAATATTTCATAAGATTTCCAATTTTAAAGTTTTAAAATATTTATCAAATTTACTTATTTTTCTGGTTTAGCCTTATTGTTTTCCTTTTTATAACTACAGCTGTTGCCCTCTTTAAAATATTTAAAATGATGAGGTCATTTTATAGTAAAATTATCCATAATAGCATATATTATATTTCACTCCTCCATAAAAATTGATTTTAAAATCGTCTGTTTCTTTTATACTTTTATTTTAATAGAATTTTAATAGAATTTAATTTATATATTAGTCATTTTAGCAATTTTATCCAAAGTAGCATTAGAAATAATATATATCACTTCTCCATTAAAATTTATAGGACCCTACAATAAAATTAATTTGTGCTTAATATCAACACTACGAAATTTTTTATCAATCGCTTCCAAATTTTGACCTAAGTTTCAAATCTCAACCCTGTGGGTTTTTACATCGGCTACAACGATTTCGTCTTTGTTCGTAAATAATAATTTGACTCTACTAAATAGTTTACAGCCGTATATTTCAACGTATAACTTAGTCACAGCAACGCGTGGCCGGGTCTGCTAGTATATTATATAAAAAGGGATAAATAAAAATGATCTGTTGAGTAAGTGTGATGCAAATAAGACGTTGCGGCTCCTGATCTGCAGATCCACTAGTTTAATCTTCTTTTCTATTTTTATGAAAAATTTGAAGCTTAGCAAAATATTTATATATAAAAGAAAAGAAAAAGGGAAAAAGAAACAAATAAACAAAAACTTTTCTTCAAACGTTTATAATTTGGTAGTACGATTCTCAAAATATCTTCAAGTTTCGGCTATGAAGACAGTTTTTTTTTCGTTCGTTATCTATTTTGTGATATCACTTGCAGTAACTTCAGAATGTACAATATCTCAAAAAAAGACATGCTTTTCTTTTTTTCTATTTTACAGCAGATGTATAATGTATGTAAGGAGAGATAAAATTCGATAAAAGTCATAAAAAAGTGTTTTTAAAAAATCTGTAGCTGCTCATATATTAAGATAACATAAAAAAAAAAAAAAAAAAAAAAAAAAAAAACTGGTGTGTAACAGCCACACGACTTCCATTACCCAGTACTACACACATTATAAACATTTTATATACATTTTTGATTTAAATAAGTAACAAAATTGCTCTATCCGTCAAATAAGTTATTTAAAATAATAATTATAAAAATAATAATGTATATATTAATCATGTTAAAATGGTGAGTTTGAAAAAAATCCGTACAACCGTTTTTAAAGGAACGCCTTTTCGAGGCCTGAAGTTGAGCTATTTATACTGGACGCCTATCAATTTTCCTGAACTAACCAACTATATCATTCGAAAGGACATCTAATAGAGTGTTTATATAGCAAGTTTGAAGAAAATCGTTAGAGCCGTTTTTGAGATACGGACTTACGGTCCCACTTCCGGTTTCCGATGTCCCACTTCCGGTTTTTCAATTTTCACCAAAATTTGGAAATTTCATCTGTACACCAGACGTATTTCAATTCTAAAGTTTCGTAACTCTATCTTTATTAGTGTCTGAGCTATAATAGCCAGAAGATTCTCCACATACATACACACACACACACACACACACACACACACACACACACACACATACATACACACTGACCAATTGCCAAAAACCACTTTTTTGGACTCAGGGGACCTTAAAACGTGTAAATCAGGTGAAAACCCGATATCGAATTTTCAGACCGAATACAATACTTCCATTACCTACGGTAGTAGGGTAATGGAAGTAAAAAAACTGTCAGAACAGAATCTAATTTTAGTAAGACAGGTTTTAATTCTATGTTGCATACCCCCCCCCCCCCCTCTCTATTCTTCCATATTAAAGGCATGTGAAAATTGCAATAACTGTATCTGTACACACTTACTCGCATACCTTTATTGGAAAAGACAGAATCTATAGTCGTACGGCCTCGTCGTACAATGTACTGGATTAGTTCGTAAATCAAAGTCCATAATTTTTAAACCATTCGATTAATTCTTTCCTGCATTTTAAATTAAAATCTGCATTAAAATTCTCAACTAACAAATAATTCACATCAATTACATTCAAATTTATTTAGTATTTTTATTTATTTAAGTGTAAGAATGTGGGAAAATTAGTTTACTCCACGATAATGAATCCGTTTGTCTATAAAAAGCTTCAATTAGTGAAAATGGCACAATTAATATTCACGACGCATGTAAGAAAAATGGCTCATTCGAACATTTTATTACTTTTTTTTTTCTTTTTTCTTTTTAATATAATTTCTGAACGGTATGATTTTTTTCCTTCTTTTTCTTCTCAGAAATAGGAGTTTTTTGTTTAACTTAATTATTTTAATAATGCCAATCCAGTAGTTAACAATTCATCTTTAAATACGTAATTTTTTTTACAATTACAGACAATATTTGTCTTCTCTACAATTTAAATAAAAGGAAATTGTTGTTACACATTCATTTTTTCCCCCGACATAAATATAATATATATGTATATATATATATATATACAGTCCCCGCCGCTTATTAAAATCACATTCGTTGTGAGCCAAAGTGATTTTATTAAGCGGCTGATTTTTATATCCGGCGAACGTTTCTGCCCTTAAGGAAATGGTATTACTTCCCTGAATTTCTAAAGAAACTTCAAACGATAACAAATAATGGAATTAGTAAACAATATTAATTAATTTTTGGTAGATAATTAGCTAATTGTTTCTTCGATATAAGTAAATTAAATGCATTCCAAGTTCCCATGCACTTTCGTCAAAGGAAAATCATCATTACTTTACCAAAAGTTCACGCTGTTCTTATACATTTAAAACCTTTCCGTTTAAACCTCATGAATTATAGTATTTCAAAATAAGAACTAGAAATTGCCTTTTAATAGATAGAAATTTAAAAAAAATTATTTCAAATCAAATTTCTATGTTATTACTGAGCTTTGAAGGATGCGTTCCTTGAAATTGTTACGGAGATAATTTATGGGGCGTGTTTAATTTGTAACTGTGCTGCAAGCGTAAAATATTCGACAATGAGCGATAACGGAGGGTTTGTCGTGCTTTAATTTCTTTTCGTATTAAAAAAAAAAAAAATCACAATGTAAATAAAAAGTTTTTAAGTGTGCATAAATGACATTTTTGGCTGCTAAGGAGATATTTTTCAGTTTATTATCCGGCGATGCTTATTTTATTAAGCGGCGGCTTTAAAAGTAGTTTGTATTGATTTGATTCCTGTCCTGGCAGTTTGATCAGATTAAGCGGCTGATTTTATCAACCAGTGAATTTATTAAGCGGCGGTTACTGTATATATATATATATATATATATGTGTGTGTGTGTGTGAAAAAAATAATGATAATAAATAAAAAGAAAGAAAGAAAATAAAGAAAGGAAGAAGAACTCTCTTTTTTCCCCCTTTTGGTATCAACTTGTTTTTTCTTTTTTAATTTTAAAGTTAAAAAGGGACTTTATGTAATATATTTTGAACCAATTATACGATTGAACTAAAAAAGGTAGCTTTAGCTAGATTTTATCCTGATTAATAAGTGTACCAATTTTCATAACGATTGGTTGAATGGTGTAGCGAATTAAAATCTGACATATTCATGTTTAAACACAGCACAGGATGATAAAGAGAAATGTCTGACCGAAACCGAAAGCAATAGTCCTGTTATACTAAAAAAGAAAAATAAGTGCATGATAAAAATTCCTATCAATGCTAAAACAAAAAACCCAAAATGTAAAATGATAAGATATTACAAAATACTTTTCAAGTCAATTATGATGCTGTGGCCCTGACAAAACTTTCTTCTGTAACAGTCTGTATGAAAGCTCCATCTACAGATCAACATACATAAAATTCAATTAACATTATTTATCGCAATAAAGATTTTATAAATGTGCAGTTTCCTGCAATTTTAACCAATAGATGTTGAAATATAGCCATCCAAAAAATTCCTGAAACTGGATAACAGCAGCTGTGGTTCGATATATATAGAAATTGAATAAGTATAATTTTTCAAAAAATTTTATTATTATCTATTTCGCATATCATGCTTGATGCATTTATATGTCATAGAAGCTGAGATAGAGCTTTCCCTTAAATCTGAGAATCTGCAGCCTAGCAGCGTGCCATCTGTTGTACAATATACTCCAAAATCAAATGAGCGCTGATTTAAATCCGAAAAATTATATAGTTCATTTCTTTTATTATTATTATTATTATTCCGTCAACTAGTTTATGATATACATCGGCCACAGAATTTTACTAACAAACACCCAAACAGACAACCATATAAACTGACGGACATTTTCTGAAAGAAATCGAATCGAGTTCTAGATATCTCAAAACGTTCAAATCCATCGACAACCGTAGGTCGAAAATTGTCATGAATTTGTGTATTTGCGTACGTTCATTTATTTATTATTTTTCTTGTTTTTAATTAAGAGTTTAAATACTGTGAAAAATTTTAACTGAAAGTCACTGGAAACACAGGTCTGCGAAATCTACTTTATTTATTTATTTATTTATTTATTTATTTTTATTAGTAGCTTTTTATATGAAATTGACTTTGTCATCGTGTCTTCGTGTCACGCTAGTAAACAAGGGCCTTCATTCAAGGGTATAAGCCAGTCCGTTTGTAGCTCCTTGGTTCAGTTGGTTAGAGCGTCACGTTAATAACGCGGTGGTCGAGAGTTCGGTACCTGGAAGGTCCGGCGTGTTAGTTTTCGCAGAAAAGGTGTCAATTGATACAAGACAATTTTTCGTTGCTTACACAGTATCCTAAGAATTTTTTGAGGAGTTTTTTTAAGAAACTTTCTTTTAGACATTAAAAATCACAAAATATTTTTGATAGTAAAAAAAAAAAAAATAAATAAATAAATAAATAAAAAGTTTTAAGTAAAAAATACCTAAATAAATATTTTTTTAAAAACTTCTTATTTTTGAAATTGGATTTTGTCATCGCGTCTTCATGTCATGCTAAAAAAAAAAAACAAAGCGCTTCCACTTTAAAGTAAATGTAAGGAATTTTTGCATCATTCAATGGCTTAGTTGGTTAAAGCGTCATGTTGATAGCACGATGGTGGTGGGTGGGTTCGGTCTTCAAAGGCCGACGTGTTACTTTTTTGTAGATAATTAATAAAAAAGATGTCATTTGTTAAAATCAAAACCTTTCATGGCCTACACAGTATCCTAAGAAATTTTGATTAGTTTTTTTAAGAAGCTTTTTTTTTTTTTTTTTTTTTTTTTTTTTTTTTCAGCAACTGAAAAGAATAACACCCCCCCCCCCCCCCAAAAAAAAAAAAAAAAAAAAAAAACGCTGAAAATTTTTTGTTGTGGAGTTTTAAAAAGCATAAAATAAAATTTTATTCTTGCAGAAACATGGCTATAAAGAATAAAAGTTCCAACAATAAGAAATTTTTAAAAACGAATGTAGATATTTCATTTTTACACGAGAGGAAAATTCTTAAAAACGGAAAGTATTTCGAAAAGCATTCAAGAACAATATTTTTTTGCATTACTCAGATTTTTCTAGCATGTTCTATGATTTTTTTTTTTTTTTTTACTGTTCTTTGACTTTTGGTTAGACTGTCATGCTGATAACCCATTGGTCGTTGGTTCGATCCTCGAAGGCCGACGTGCTATATATATATATTTTTTTTTTCAGATAATTAAAAAATATATATCAGTATCTAAAAGAAAATCTTTAGTTGCCTACACATTATCCTAAGAAATTTTGATTGGATTTTTAAGAAGCTTTATTTATAACTAAAAAGCACAAAATAAAAATTTAAGTAAAAAATCATTTTTTTAAGATTAGAAGCTTTTTATTGTGAAGCCTTAAAAAGCATAAAATAAAAAATTATTGAGGTAAAGACATGCTATAAAGAAATGAAAGTTTTAACACTAATGAAATTTTAGAGAAAAATATAGATATTTCCCTTTTGAAAGAGTTGAATATTTTTAAATATTCAAAATATTGTAAAAAGCTTTCGAGATCTTTGAAATTTAAGGCTTAACGAATAATTATACAAAAAATTAATAACTAAGAATATTGGTCTCGAATGCTTTTAAAAATATTTTGAATATTTAAAAATTTTCATCTCTTGCAAAAGAGTAATATCTATATTTTTCTCTAAAATTCCATTAGTGTTAAAACTTTCATTTCTTTATAGTATGTCTATACCTCAATAATGTTTTATTTTATGCTTTTTAAGGCTTCACAATAAAAAGCTTCTAAACTTAAAAAATGATTTTTTACCTTTTTTTTTTTTTTTTTTTTTTTTTTTTTTACGCTGCATTGGGTGTTTCTCTAATATGTTTTAATACGCTGAATTCAGAAATGCTTGTCTTTTCTTCGAGTCATGTAAGGGTTTATCACAAGATAAAGATGAATGTCGGATGAATTCACGCAGCGGCTATACTAAATTAGAAACTATTTATGTATGAAACACATTAAAATAGGATATTGTTTACACATTTCCTTTTTGTCTGGTAACTGTGGTTATTGACTATCGTTCCTGATCAGATAATTACGATTGTCCACTTGCCGTCTTTGTCTGATAATATTAACCTTCTTACTCTGGGGTATCGTTTTGGAGACTAGTTCAGCTAGTACACTTTTTAACTGAAGTTTCCTAGTCAGCTGTTTGGATTAGTCAATTCTGTATTGTCAACTGAGCACTTTGCCTGGTCACTGTGACCAACTTTTTTTTCTGTGCGTATATATATATATATATACACTAAGCGACAAAAAAAAAGCCGCACTGCAGAAAAAATGACTTATACCTTTTTTATTTGTAATAACTTTAAAATTAATGTTTGAAACAAATAAAACTGTCTTGTTTGCATAATACCAAAGGTATGAAATGATACCTATGCATATTTTCGATTTAATAATTCGCTTTATTGCACTTTACGAAGTACTTTTTAAAAATCTGCATAAAAGTTTCTTTTTGAACATAATGCAATAACTATACACTTTGCATTCTATTATTATTTATTATATGAAATAAACAAGTTATATTTTAATATATGAAATAAAACTATTTATTTGTTAGATCTAAGCAATTTTTTGTTAAAAATATGTATTCTGCATTGGGTTAATTCCACCTTTATATGGAATTACTGCATTAATGCGCAATGGCATAGTTTTATACAGTGTTTTAATATAAATCTCAGAAATTTCAATGTGCCAAATGTCACAAATAATTTTTTCTAGTTCTGGCAGAGTTATAGGCTGCAAATTTTGAATCCTCTCCCCTCTCCCCCGCCTTTTTATAGACAAAATATTTTCGAGCAGATCGCGATTTTGACCATTTCCATGTCTGGTAAAGAAGAAATTCTACTATATCCTTTGTGGTATTTAACTTAAAGTGAAAAAAAGTATGATTACTTACAGAATTATAGGTTCTCATGTGAATGTATAAGAAATTTTGACAATTTGAAGTGAATAAACTTACCACAGACGCCGTGTAGTAAGGTACCTTATTATCTTCAAATGCTGTTTACGGAAATGTCTAAGATACCTCCAAAATAGTCGGTCAGGCACCACTTTTATGCAGATTGTGTTTTATTTCGAGCTTATTGATCCCTTGAGCATAAAAATTTCCCCGAGTGTTTGAAAAGTTATGCACCTCCGTACCATAATGTACGGAGAATGTGTCACTGTTTTAAAAGTGCGATTTTCATTAAGTCGGTCACATTTTCGTCTTCATTCTAGCTTTTTTCAACAGCACGAAATAAAGAAAACTTGATTCATCAGAGAAAACCAGTTCAGCCTAATAATTAACTGATAATGTTTTTAAATTTTGGTCAATTAAAATATTGTTTTTTCTAATTCTTTTCCTTAATAATGGCTTTTTTCGCAGATCTTCCGTTCTTTAACCCGCTTTGTTTAGTTGTTCCCGCATTGTTTTTGAGGAAAGTAATTTACTATACACTTTTTTAAAATCTTTTTTAAGTTCTGAACATGATACAAATCGATTTTTTTAACATTCGTATTTTAACTTGCGGTTATCTTGTTTGGATGAGCAACATGACCGCCTAAAGCCAAATTCCCAGTTTAAACGGCCAAAAAAATTTATATTTTGCTAAAATTCATTTTACCAATATTTCGTTAGCATTTAATCATTTTGCCATCTCACGTATTAAAATATTTTTTGATTTTCATTTAAAAATTAATACTTTTTGTGGCATCGTTAACTGCCTTATTTTTACCATTTTTGAAATAAATTCTAAAATTACAATTTTCCTGACAATTGCATTTTGTTTTTAACACTAGACTCAAAGCTAAAGTGTATGTGGAGGACAACATAGTAAAATCTGTTCGAAAATTTGCTTTTTAAACGATAAAATTGGCGGTTGTAGAAGGCGAAAAGGAAAACATCCAAGTGCGGCTTTTTTTTTTGTCGCTTAGTATATATATATATATACATATACATATATATATATATATATATATACATATACATATATATATATATATATATATACATATACATATATATATATACTATATATATATATACATATACATAATATATGCACATTATGTATATTATGTATATATATACATATACATAATATACATAATATATATATACACAATGTATATGTATATATATATATATACATATACATGCTATATATATATATACATATACATAAATATATATAAATCGAAGTATTTTTTTCATATTTAAATCGCAATTAAATTGAACAATACTATATAGATTATACATAGTACTTACTATCAAGTAATTTCTTATATTTCATTTAATTTTCCCGGTCGACTATAAAATGATAGCAATTCTACTCTAAATATAGTACTACAAGTATGTTAAATTTGATGACAAATAAATAAATAAATAAATAAAAATCGATCTGTTAGTAAATGCACTATTGGAATTTAAAAAGAGGTATTTTATAACACCTTAATAGTTCATTCAATGAAGAAACAGCAGAATCTTCGATTTTTCCCCTCGGAGGGTGAAAAGGAACATCTCGCAGCAATAAACTTCACAAAATGAAGGAACAGCAGAATCTTCGGTTTTTCACTTCGGAGGGTGTGAGGAAAAGTCTCGCAAAAACCTCGATAGTTAATCACATTTTAATTAATAAATTGATTCCTAATTAAAAATTCGGTTTCGATGTGCATACAGCGATATCGCAGACTATGTGTGTGCCAAATTTCACATCTGTAAGTGAGGTAGATAAAAAAAAGTTTTGGATTCGTAAGCATTTTCGACCTCGGACAGATTTTCGATGCAATTACACGTTTTGAAAGGCATAGAACACGATTTGACCATTTTTTTTGTCTGTGTGGGACAAAATTTTGTGGCAACTGTATCTCAGGCACTATTGCATTGAATTTCATAAACTTTGATATGTAGTTGCACCTTGACATAAATTAGCAACTTCCAACTTTTAAGGAAAATCTTCCAACAGGTGGCGTTGCCATCCTGCTTTTTCTAAAATTTTAACATGACTGTTTAGAACAAAAATTGCATATAAATGTACATAAAGTGAATTATTTTAAAAAAAACATTATGTAATTAAAAAAATAAAACATTTATAATAATGATTGTCAAATGGGGAGGGGGGAGGGAATTGTATACGTAGGAGCACTGCTTCCCGTCTGGGGAGAAGTCCCAAATTTTATTCTGGGTATCTTTCAAAAGAGCTCCTCAATTCCTTTAAAACGAATGGTTGAACCATTGATCTGCGATAAATTTAAATAAAGTTATCATTTTTTTTTTCCGTTAAAAAAAAAAAAAAAAGCATTTTTTTAGCATGTTATATAGAGAATAAAATTGACTTTCTCTGGATATTTAGGTTTATACTACTTCTATAGGATGGATATCGTCTGCATTCGTCGTGGAAGATAATTTTAATGAATGATAATTTTTGCTGAAACGTCAGTGGAGGCCCTCTGTTGAGACCCAAAAAGATTTTGGGCTCCGTGTGTTTGTCGTGCGATAACAGCCGCAAAAATCACGCTATTTACTTGAAATTTGGTACACATGTTCATGATCCACACAAAATCATTTATATAGTTTTGGGTGTGCATTCCATTTGTAGTTCGTGTACAGGGACACGCCAAAATTTTTATTATCATTACGGCCTATGGGAAGAATTTGTATGTACCGCGATAGCGGCGCAAAAATCACACTATTCACTTGCAATTTGGTACACATGTTCATGAGCTCAACAGAAATAGCTGTATAGTGTTAGGTGTGTATTCCATTTGTCGTTCGTGTACAGGGACACGCCAAAATGTTTCTTATCACAATGGCCTGTGGGAAGAAATTGTAATATGCCGCAACAGCGGCTGCAAAAATCCTTCGATTGACATACAAATTGGCACACACGTTCAAGCTTTGCATAGAAATAGCTGTATAATGTTTTATGGCTATATTGTTTATAATCTGTGTACAGGGACGCGCCAAAATTCTTAATATTACTACGTATGGAGTGAATTTCGTTTAAACGCATAAATAAGCTGAATAGTTTTTACTGGTGTATACAATGGTTTTGGTTCGTTTACAGGGACACAGAAAAGAATTTCGTGACATTAGAGCCTATGGATAATTTTTTATTTAAGCCGATGTTAATGTGTTTATGCTCCATTGAAATGAATGGAATTAACATACAATGTAAAGGTGCTAAAAAGCATGTTTACCCTTAAAAATGATATGTATAGACTAAATAATTTATTTATTGGACAACACAAAAGAATTTCGATGACTACTGTAATCATCCAAATGATGTCAAATTAGTCTGAAAAATTAATAGGTTATACTTAATTAGGTGTTCTTATTATTGTCGTATATGATAATAGTGGCTACTTTTCTGGGATACATAAAAGAATTTTTATAAATTTTAGGGAAATAATACAAGACTGACAATTACTAAGAACACACACACACACACACACACACACACACACACACACACACACACATATATATATATATATATATGATATACAGATAGGTATAAAAAGAGACGGCGGTGGGTTGAGGGGGGCGGCAGCCCCCTTCAGGAACGCATATGTTTATGTAGCAAGTCAATCGAATCTATATATACATTATATAACAAGGTATAAATAAAAATGACCTGTTGAATAATGTGTGACGCAAATAGGACGTTGAGGCTCCTGATCTGCAGATCCACTAGTAATAAATTATTTTTACTGAGTAAATTTGCATAGGGAAATAAAGAAGAAGGTCATGTGGTGGCAACGATATTCCAGTTTTTTAATTTAATTTTTTTAATTGAGTGGGTGGTTCGATATCATACTAGTTTATGTAATTTTGAATTTCAAATTTTGCTCGTCTTTTGATAGTGTCGTACAAATTTCCTACTATACATGTTTTTACTCACTAAAGGAAAATTTTCAAAATGCGGCCTCGTGTTCGTTTTTCTCCAGAAAACTTATATGACCTCATACGATACGTTTTTTATTAATTTTTCTTATTTAATTTTTTTTTATAAGCTGAATGCCGAATTTCTCCACGATTGTGTGCATAAGGTAGTCGGACAATTTAAATGTTCTTTTAATCATACTAACGAAAACAAATCGAGGTAAAATTTCGTCTGGTGTAAAAATAAGTATAGGTAAATAAGTGAGAATGAAGATTATTTCTTCATTTCAAGGATATTTAAAATCATTAATTACCACAGAATGATTTATAAATCACAGGCGAAATTTGACTGTGTACTTCGAATTACTCACCACGCCTACAAAAATGGAGGTAAGTATAGAGGTAAAATTAAATACTTCAAGGCGAAAAATATGTTATATCTTAGCATTTAGCGGAAGTTTTTAACCATTGTTTGTATGAGTTTACCGCTTAACTAAAAATGCAAAAGTTGAACAATATCGGGTATTCGAAAGCACATAATAAAAATAATGCAAGTTAACGACCTTGGTGTATTTGAACTGGTAATTATCCGGTCAAAAACTTGAGAGGTTTTCGATATAATTGGATTTGAAAGACGGTTACGGGAAATTTTCGTTTTACTTAGCAGCTTTAGGTGTATACAAAGTTTTTGATACGAAGGTTTCATTATGAGAAGGAAATGTGAAATACGCAAGAGAAAAATGTCAATAATAAAAATAAATAAATAAAAATAAGAAATGAAAAAGGCCTAATTTTAGTGATATTTAATTACTGTACTCTATTTTCAACATTCCTGAACCTGTCTCAGCATATATTTCTAGATCCTGTGAATCAAGGACAGAGGAGAAAATTTATTACAGATAAAGCGCGAATAGTTTACGTCATTAATGTTACGAATTCAGTCTTTATTTAATGTTAGCTTTAACACTGCTTATTTGTTTCGATAAGTAGTATTTGTAAATAATAATGGTATTAATAATAATAATAATAACAAAATAGTTTCGTTTTCGTAAAAAACTTAGGGGAGACCGGAGCACAGTGGACGACTTTTACACTCTTAATCCCCCCCCCCCCCCAAGAAACAGAAAAGCAATGTTACTTGAAAAAAAAAAAAAAAAAAAAATAGGAAACAATCTCTAAGCCCTTCTTAACATGTCTTATTTTTTTATAACAATATTTCTAATACATTATGAATTAAAAAATAAATTGTGAGCACTCACAAAGTCAACCACTCTACCCCATCGCCGGGGTACAGTGGACCATCCTCTTTTGTTTATATTAAATTAATATAAATTACTTTATTTTTTCTCTAAAATTAGTTTCTTTATACTATTTTAGTTTAAATAACATAATTCTAGCATTTTCATGAAATGGAATAACCAAAATTAAATTAAAATAAACAAATAAGAAATCAAATCTCAATAAAAAAATCTGGAGTGACTCCACTCGACTTTCCGAACATTGAGTAATTAACAGTTTTGTAGATAAAGTAAAGAAAGAGGAGTTGTTAAACAAACAAAAGAGAGAAAACCATAATAGAGTGTTTGAGTATTTTTGACCATATATTACACGATGTTTTATTTAACGCTGCTGAACTTTGAGCCCATAGATCATAATGATAAAGAATTTTTCGTTGTGTCCCTGTAAAAACCTATAAATGCTAAATTCACCAAAATACTTATAGTTAGTGCAACAATGATTTATAATACTCATATAAATTTTCAGCTCAATTCAATAAGGCGTTTAGATGCTATCGTACTTTTAAAAATTTAGTCCCATAGGCCATAATGATAAAGAATTTTTCTTTGTGTCCCTGTAAAAAAACTGTAAGTGCTAGATTCACCAAAGTCTATACAGTTAGTTCAACTGTGATCTATAACATGTGTATAAATTTTTTGCTCAGATTAATAAGGCGTTTAGACGCTATCACACTTTAAAAAATTTGGCCCCATAGGCATAATGATAAAGAATTTTTCTTTGTGTCCCTGTAAAAAAACTATAAGTGCTAGATTCTCCAAAATATATACAGATTGAGTATTTGTGACCTATAATATGTGTATAAATTTTTTGCTCAATTGAATAAGGCGTTTAGATGCTATCGCACTTTTAAGATTTTGCTCCCATAGGCCATAATGATAAAGAATTTTTCTTTGTGTCCCTGTAAAAAAACTATAAGTGCTAGATTCACCAAAATCTATAGGGTTCGTACTATGGTGACTTACAATATGCGTACCAACTTTCAGGTTAATCGAACAAAGCGTTTAGACGCTAGCGTGTTCACTCACAGACATACACACATACACACATACACACACACATACATACATCATCGTAAAAATAGTGAAAACGGACTCAGGGGACCTCAAAACGTATAGAAACATCAAAATCTCGAATTCGGATTTTTGACATGATTACAATACTTTCCTCACTATAGTGTTCGGAAAGTAAAAATGTATTAAGTTTAAATAGATAATTATTTTATTTTTTTATTAATATTATATAAATCAAATATTTTTTTAATTCAGATATTAATAAATATTATATCACTATTCAAATATTTAATATTTTTGTAATTATTTTGAGACATAATCAATTTACATTGTGTTTGTAGGATAAATTCAAATAAAATATGTTAACCTACTTCTTTTGCTTTTCACACGTGATCTCTAAAAACAACAAAAATAATAAATAATTCCTACTATTTATTAAATTATATATATATATATGGTATATATATATATATATTAATACTACATAATTTAAATAGTTAATAAATTCAGATATTAACAATAATTATATTACTATTCAAATACTTACTCGTTCAGAAATTTATTATTATTTTTATTTTATTATAACATCAAGATATTTATTACTTTGATATATACTTTATATTATATTTGTATCTATAAATTTAACTGAAACAAATATATTAAATCTAATCTGTACTTTTAGGCACACTGGAAGATGGTCCACTGTGCCCCATATAGAGGTGGTCCACTGTGCCCGGTGTCAGAGTAAAACAAATAATGATAAAATAATATATAGACTATAAATATGCTAATAATTTTTAGGAATTAAAAAACGGCAATATCTTACCTTCCTTTAACAGCTATATAGTATTCATAGTCAAGAGCTCAATCTTTATGAAATTTTAAAAACTTCAATGTGAAAAAATTACTTTGTGTACCTCAAAACATAAAAACTGCTCAAAATGGTTATTTTACTATTTCCCATGTGATTTTTTTTTTTTTTTTTTTTTTGAATGCATACAACTGGTACTATGCTGTCATACATGTGTATCCATATGAACTAAAAGAGTTGAATATTAATGGATTTAAATAGGGGTGGTCCACTATACCCCTAGGTCCACTGTCTGTGCCCCATCCTCCCCTACATTTTGCGTACATAAAATAGCTC
Organism: Salticus scenicus; assembly: GCA_963930645.1. NCBI lineage: Eukaryota > Metazoa > Arthropoda > Arachnida > Araneae > Salticidae > Salticus > Salticus scenicus. Next base: position 15,768,673 of record OZ005658.1, read on the forward strand.
ACATTGATTTCGGATTATGTTAAGATGTACTGTGAATTATTTTCAAATATGTATGGATCCGCATTGCGGAGGATCAGAATTGTGATAGCTTGTGTTTGGACCACCCCTAGAAGTGAATCCCAGACCGTTGCCAATTGTTCACTGCGTACCCTAGAGCGTCATAAAATCTACTCAACTTCGAATATATATGCTTAATATGTCTTTTTTCTTACTCAGTACTACCCCATTATTTAGTTGGAAACTTTTAGTATATATTCTGTAGTAAAAACCTTTGATATGTTGGCAAAATTAATTTTTTACAAGGAAAAAACATGAAGAAGCTAGCATTTGAATTTAAGACTTTCGGGTTTGTGCCAATGCTTTATTACTTCTAGAATATGCGAGATTCGAACTTTAACTCTGGAATTTCCTGTTTTCGAGGCATTTCAAGGTGCTTAATTATGTTGTGCTTGCTACACAGCTTGCTACATTTATATATCACATTCAAATAAGAGTTATACCTTTCTCGGCTAATCTGCGAAAGAAACGTCGATGTGAAGGGTCTGGCCCACAATAGGTGTCGTGCTAAATGCTGTTGTGTGAAAATAAATTCTTTTAGGTATCCCTGTAATCGAATGATCAATGATTTTTTTAACATATTCTAAACGTAGCATTCTTTTGTAAATATAAAGAATATATACACTGAGAAAAAATTCTGTCGCTGACACTTAGAATCTGCTCTAGAAAAAATAGTTCCATGTCATCCTTATAAATTCTAGTCCCGTTTGAAAGCGAGTTCTAGTAACCCCTATTAGAATTCTAGAGAGTTTGTCTATATTCTCGAGGGCAAAGTTATTTACAAATCTCTGCAAATAAATGCGAATACAAGAGGCGGGTTTCAACAACTATAATCTTGGTTTATGACCCAATTCTAGAAAATCAAGCGAGAATTTCTCGCAATACAAAAGATTCAGAATATTTTTTCAACATCTAGAAATGTGTAGACTAGAAATTCTCGATCATTTCGTCAATTCAGTTTATTGGCGTGCCTTATCCACATAGCTCGGAAATCTATATTTCTTGTTAAGGGATTTAGAAAACAACCACTTATTCATTCTAGATGAAGGCGGTATATTTTTTTTCTCATTGTACTCATTTCATTTTGCTTAGTGTAGCATATGGTTGTTAAACTCTATCTGAAATTTCGTATCCAGAAGTGTAATGTATTTGAATTCTCTTGGATGTCCCTGTACACGAACTATTAGTTTGATCTCAATGAAAAGTTTAGTATGGCATTCCTATATGACACAGATTTAGAATACCGAGTTTCGACTCCCGGTTACTATTTGTTCTTGAGATTTGGAGATAACAGGCACGCACACACAGAGATGTTAAAAACCTATGCTAAAATGCCTGACCAATGCTAAAAACCTATTTTTCGGATTCAGGAAACCTTAAAACAAGTAAACCTACCAAAAAATCAATTTCGAAAATTTGACCCAGGAACAATACTTTCTCTACTTCATATATTCAATATTTGAACAATACTTTCATGGGTAAGAGAAAATAAATATGCAGGTGTACTTTTTCACTTTCTTTTATCCATATTCATAGATTACGGTAAACTTTGGATAAATTTTGGATAAATTTTTTAAAATTGAGTTTTTGTTATATTTGCGCGGTTTGAGGTCCCCTGAATCAGAAAAAGAGATTTTTAGCGGTTGGTCTATGTGACTATGTGGGTTTGTGTGTCTGTTAAAAGCATATCTCAAGAGAAATGGCAGCAGGAAGTCAAAACTCGGTATTCTAAATGTGTATTACAGAGGAATACTACACTAAACTTTTCGTCGAGATCTAGAATATGGTTTATGTACAAGGTCATCTAAAATAATTCAATTACATTACCTTCTAAGGGCAAAATTTACGATGGGAATAGTTTAACATATAACTGACTGCACTAAACAAAGTAAAATGAATATATATTTTTTCTATGCAAAAAGCATGTTTTGTATAGATTATGGCCTGAAAATCATGCACTCCTGAATCCGAAAATCATGTTTTTAGTTATTGATTCAACCAAAACACAATAAAGTAAAGGTAAACAACATGTCACATTATGATACAAAACACTTATTTTAACTTGGAGTAACATATTCTAAGTAAAAACATATGCAATGCATAGAAAATTAGAAACTTAAACCAGATGAATTAAAATTTAATTAAAAATTATTTTTTAAATTGACTGAAAATAAATTAATCTTTGCTTTCGTCTTCAAAAATTTTTCATTTTAAAGTTTGATAATTTGAAATCGTTACACAATTTAAATTTTTAATATATACACACACAAATGACTTAACATTTTAAAAAATGCCCTAAATATATTAAGTTTGTTCTAAACATATCTTTAAGAAATGATCTAAAAGTGTAAAATTGTTCTAAAGGCACAATGTCATGAATATTCAGGCCCTAGTCTGGTATTGACAGTAATTATTATAACCTAAATAATAATTATTATTATTTTCATTTTTGTATCTATAGTAAAAGTTATTGAATGTACAGTAAATAAAAAAAAAAAAAAAAAAAAAAAAAAATCCTAATTTTATAAAAATAATGGGTTTTATCAAGTGGGCCGCCCCCCAAAAACCCGGGCAGGTTTTTTCGGGCTGGGCCCACTTGGGCGAATCCTGAATAAAGCTGTTTTTAACACTATTTTCTACTATTTTTAAAATACGTTCATATACAGTATATGTTATTTTACACCTTTATCTGTAATTTGTCTTTATAATATTCAAATTCAGGATAAAATAAAGTCGTGTGAGGGCCACTCCAGATTATTTTTAAATATTTTTGCTAACTTGTCGTATAACGGACTTCCATTTGCCGCTCAAGACAGTTAAAATAACAACAGTAACTACTATTTAAATAGTTTGTTATTTAATTATTTATATTAAATATTACTAAAAAGAAAAAGATAATTTTCTAAACTGGATCCAAAGTGCTTTGAGACCAAAATAATTTCTTACTCAACATGGCAATTGATAAGCGGGAAGAAAAAGGGATAAAATAAAATAATTTTGCAAGTAAAAAAAAAAGTTTAAAAGTTTCAAGCAATTTTTTGTTTGTTCTTCTTTTTTCCCTCATTCTTTATTATTTCTTTTTGAGACAGAAACACTGTGGCGCAATATTTGTTTATGGTAGATTGAAAACATTTTGAGAACATCTCGAATTTATTATAAGAAAGAAAAAATCTGGAGTGACTCCACTCGACTTTCCGAACATTGAGTAACTAACAGTTTTGTAGATAAAATAAAGAAAGAGGAATTGCTAAACAAACAAAAGAGAGAAAACCATAATAGAGTGTTTTTTTCTCCATATATCACACGAGGTTTTATTTAACGCTACTGAACTTTGAGCCCTTAGATCATAATGATAAAGAATTTTTCGTTTTGTCCCTGTAAAAATCTATAGATGCTAGATTCACCAAAATGCTTATAGTTAGTGCAACAGTGATTTATAATATTCATACAAATTTTCAGCTCAATTGAATAAGGCGTTTAGATGCTATCGCACTTTTAAAAATTTGGTCTCATAGGCCATAATGATAAAGAATTTTTCTTTGTGTCCCTGTAAAAAAACTGTAGTGCTAGATTCACCAAAATCTATACAGTTGGTGCAAATGCGACCTATAACATGTGTACAATTTTTTTGCTCAGATTAATAAGGCGTTTAGACGCTATCACACTTTTAAAAATTTGGCCCCATTGGCCTTAATGATAAAGAATTTTTCTTTGTGTCCCTGTAAAAAAAACTATAAGTGCTAGATTCTCCAAAATCTATACAGATTGAGTATCTGTGACCTATAATATTGGTATAAAATTTTTGCTCAATTGAATAAGGCGTTTAGATGCTATCGCACTTTTAAGATTTTGGTCCCATAGGCCATAATGATAAAGAATTTTTCTTTGTGTCCCTGTAAAAAAACTATAAGTGCTAGATTCACCAAAATCTATAGGGTTCGTACTATGGTGACTTACAATATACGTACCAACTTTCAGGTTAATCGAACAAAGCCTTTAGACGCTAGCGTGTTCACAAACATACACACATACACACATACACACATACACACACACATACACACATACACACACACATACATACATCATCGTAAAAATAGTGAAAACGGACTCAGGGGACCTCAAAACGTATAGAAACATCAAAATCTCGAATTCGGATTTTTGCCATGATTACAATACTTTCCTCACTATAGTGTTCGGAAAGTAAAAAAATCTGGAGTGACTCCACTCGACTTTCCGAACATTGAGTAATTAACAGTTTTGTAGATAAAGTAAAGAAAGAGTAGTTGTTAAACAAACAAAAGAGAGAAAACCATAATAGAGTGTTTGAGTATTTTTCTCCATCTATAACACGTTGTTTTATTTAACGCTACTGAACTTTGAGCCCATAGATCATAATGACAAAGAAATTTTCGTTGTGTCCCTGTAAAAACCTATAAATGTTAGATTAACCAAAATGCTTATAGTGAGTGCAACAGTGATTTATAATACTCATATAAATTTTCAGCTGAATTCAATAAGGCGTTTAGATGCTATCGTACTTTTAAAAATTTAGTCCCATAGGCCATAATGATAAAGAATTTTTCTTTGTGTCCCTGTAAAAAAACTGTAAGTGCTAGATTCACCAAAATCTATACAGTTAGTTCAACTGTGATCTATAACATGTGTACAATTTTTTTGCTCGGATTAATAAGGCGTTTAGACACTATCACATTTTTAAAAATTTGGCCCCATAGGCATAATGATAAAGAATTTTTCTTTGTGTCCCTGTAAAAAAACTATAAGTGCTAGATTCTCCAAAATCTATACAGATTGAGTATTTGTGATCTATAATATGTGTATAAAATTTTTGCTCAATTGAATAAGGCGTTTAGATGCTATCGCACTTTTAAGATTTTGCTCCCATAGGCCATAATGATAAAGAATTTTTCTTTGTGTCCCTGTAAAAAAACTATAAGTGCTAGATTCACCAAAATCTATAGGGTTCGTACTATGGTGACTTACAATATGCGTACCAACTTTCAGGTTAATCGAACGAAGCGTTTAGACGCTAGCGTGTTCACCCACAGACATACACACATACACACATACACACATACACACATACACACACACATACATACATCATCGTAAAAATAGTGAAAACGGACTCAGGGGACCTCAAAACGTATAGAAACATCAAAATCTCGAATTCGGATTTTTGACATGATTACAATACTTTCCTCACTATAGTGTTCGGAAAGTAAAAAGTACATACTTATTTAAGATACTAGAACAGTGTTACAATATTGTTTTATTATTGTAATCGACTAAAAGTGAACTCTGTGAAAATTCTACGCCAGTGAGTATTGAAGTACTCAAAAATAAATAAATAAATAAAATAATATATATATATATATATATATATATCAAAATAGGTGAATTATTCGGCGCCAAATTTAAAATGGCGTTGAAATTGATTTTATTCTACGACAAATTGCAGTTAATTTATTATCGAAATCACATTGCACTCAAAAATTAAGTACAAAATGAAATTTTTATCGTGAATTTGATCAATAATTTTCGTCAAATTTAAAATAGAATATGAAAAATATTTTGTTGAACGATATATACATTGGTTTCTAAAAATTGCACGACATTTTCTTTCTCTTTTGCATACAACTTTTAAACGTAAAATTTGGATAACGTATTTACCAAATTATCACTCAAATTTTATTTTACATCGGGAATAACTTTTTTTTTTTTTTTTGACACTTAATTTTTTTCAAAAGTATGTTTTGAAGAAATTAAATATATACATATATTGGGTTGTTCGGAAAGTAATTTCGTTTTTCTCAGCAGAGGACTTAATTGTATTTTTTTCACACCATCTTCACAATTAAGCTGCATTACCATTATATATTGTGACAGCTGATAGAGCAAGGCTTGCTTGTGAAAAAGTTAGTTTCATTCTGCTCAATAGATTTTGATTGGTGCCCTATCAAATTAAGAAAATCGGAAGCGACGTTTTCGGCGTATTTAGTTTTTGCTATCAAAAAGGCGAAAATACTGTTCAAACAAGGAAAAATGTATACGATGTGTATACAGAAAATTTATTTAAAAAACGCCAGCGTCAAAACTGGTTTACCAAATTTTGTTCCGGCAATTTTGAAGTCGAAGATGCATTACGTTCTGGAAAACCAGCTTATGATAATGAAGACAAAATAAAATATTGATTTATGAAAACTGACAAATAACAACTCGTGAGATCGCTAAGAAACCGATCAAAGTGGAGAATATATAATTCAATAAAATATTTATACAATATAAAAAAAATCGTCTTTCATTTTCAAAGGAAAATTACGTAATTATTTTCCGAACGACCCAATATATATATATATATATATATAATTACTATTATTATTATTAGAAAAGAGAACTAAATCAAAGAAAATGTTAAAGATGAATTACAGGTAAATAAAGATGCACACACTTTCAAAAGTTAAAAGCTAAAACTTTTTCTTTTTCTTTTAATTTTTTCTTTTCTATCTTTATGCATGTGTGTACCGCGAAAGTGACTGTAAAAATTACCGTATTGATTTCCGAATTGGTACAAATATTCATGAGGTACATGGAATTAGCTCTGTGATTTTGGGTGTGTATTCTGTTTGTAGATCGTATACAGGGGCATACAAAATTTTTATTATCATTACAGCCTGTTGACAGAATTTGTATGTACGACGCTAGAAGCTACAAAAATTACCCCATCTGATTTGCAAGTTCGTGCTAATCTTTTGACAACGCATCCACCGCACTTTCGAATGTAAAATACATGGGGAAAAAAAGCTGAAAATCCATAGAAAAAGCAGGGGATGAAAATGAAAAAAACTCACAATGTTAAGTGTGTGAAAAAAAAAAGAAGGCTAACACCGTAAAGGATAAAAGGACAAAATTGACTAGAAAAATACATCGAAGAGCGGGAACAGACAGGGTGGGGCATTCAATGTATCGTCGGGGGTTAATTCGACTCGCCAATTTTTTTACTTTTGTAATATTTTCTTAGAAAGAAGCTTTTAAAATTCATTATTAACAAACGTAAATATTAAAAACTGAAAAAGGAAAAAATATTTAATTTTGTTCAGGAACTATAGAAATATAGCTCTATAGTTTTTATGTTTATATTGTTTATAGTTCATGTACAGGGACACGCCAAAGTATTTTATTTATATATTTATTTATTTTACTTTCGGAACACACATATGTAAGTAAAATATTGTAATCATGTCAAACAAATACATACATCATCCTAAAAATAGTGGAAAACGGACTCAGAGAACCTCAAAACGTATAGAAACATCAAAATCTCAATTTTGACGTGATTACAATACTTCAACTAATATTCTTCCTCTATCATATACTAGTAAGAGAAATTAACAATGAAGCAACTAATTTTGCTGAATTGTGTTCATGAATAAAGAAACTGAACTTGACATCCGCAAAAAAAAGTGCGATCTGTATATTTTTCCATCAGATTTAATCTAAATCTTTATTATTTGAAATGAAGAAGCAATTCTTTGACTTTTGTAATATTTTCTTCGAAAGAAGGTTTTGAAATTCGTTATTAACAAACGTGAATATTAAAAACTGAAAAAGGAAAAAATCTGTCATTTTGTACATTGCACTATGCACGTAATAATATTGAATAATGAATAGGTTTGTTAAGGACGGTTATGAGTGAGTGTCAAGGCCATTCAAATCCCATGTTAACCTATGGAGAAAATAATCCCTCTTATTATTCATTAACTAATATATTTTTACTTTACGAACATACATATGAAAGAAAAGTATTGTAATCATGTCAAAAATCCGAATTTGAGATTTTGATGTTTCTATACGTTTCGAGGTTCTCTGAGTCCGTTTTTCGCTATTTTTACGATGATGTGTGTGTGTATGTGTGTGTGTGAACACGCTAGCGTCTAAACGCTTTGCTCGAATGAGCTGAAAGTTGGTACGTATGCTGTATCACTAGCACGAACCCTATTAATTTTGATGAATCTATCACTTATAATTTTTTTACAGGGACACCAAGAACAATTCTTTATTATTATGGTCTATGGGGGCAAATTTTTAAAAATGTGATAGCGTCTAAACGCCTTATTAAACTGAGCTGAAAATTTACACACCTGTTATAGGTCACAGTTACACGAATTGTATGGATTTTGGTGAATTTAGCACTTACAGTTTTTTTACAGGGGCACAAAGAAAAATTCTTTATCATTATGGCCTATGGGACCCAATTTTTAAAAGTGCGATAGCATCTAAACACTATATTCAGTTGAGCTGAAAATTTATATGAATATTATAAGTCACTGTTGTACTAAATATAAACATTTTGTTGAATCCTAGCATTTGTAGGTTTTTAGAGGGACACAACGAAAAATTCTTTATCATTATGATCTATGGGCTCAAAGTTCAGTAACGTTAAATTAAACGTCATGTGATATATGGCAAAAATATTCAAACATCGTATTATATTTTCCTCTCTTTTGTTTATTTAACAACTCCTCTTATTTACTTTATCTACAGAACAGTTAATTACTCAATGTTCGGAAAATCGAGTGGAGTCACTCCAGAATTATTATTATTATTTTTAATCATTACAGTACATGGACAGAATTTCTTTTAAACATTTTTTAACTTGGTTACACTAGATTCAAGTAAATGAAATAAACATCATAATTTATACGCTTGAAAGCGTGTTTTTTGTAAAAAAAGAAAAAAAAAAAAAAAAAATGAATGCTTAGACAAAATAATTAAGGTATAGAACCTTACAAAAGTGTTCCAACAATGTTACATAGTCATGCAAATTAAGTCAAATTTCGAGCAATTATTCTTGAGCTACATAGTATAACAAGTTGAACTGTTTTTACTGACGTATATAATATTTACAGCTGGTTTACAGGGACACAAAAATAATTTCATAACATTAGTCTATGGAGAGATTTTAATTTAAGTGCATTTTAAAGCGTTTATGCTGCATTATACATAATATAATTAACATATATTATTAAGAGGCTTAAAAGCAGGATTTTTCTAGAAAAAGTGTGTATATAGACTATATAATTTATTTACAGGACCACACACACACAAAAAAAAAAAAAAAAAAAAAATCGATGACATTCTGTAATTATCCAAGTGATGTCAAATATTGTTTAAAAATTGGTGAGTTTAAAAGAAATAGTCGTACAGTTTTTATTAGTGTATGTAATGTTTGTAACTCGTGTATTGATAAGAAAGAATTTTGTACCAATATGGTCTATAGTTGTTATTTCTTATAAGTTCATTTTAACATGGTTACATTCCATTACACATAGTGACATAAACATATTTTATTAGAATGTTTAAAACCATGGTTTCTTTAGAAAATGGTAGGCATGGAATTGGTAATTGGTTTACAAAGCTACGCTAAATATTCCGATATGTTATAAAATCATTTGTTAGGAAATTTGGTACAAGTATTTTGAGTTTCGAGGAATTAATACAAGGTTGTGAGTTACAATGAAACATACATATACAAATAAACAAATATATAGACAGATAGAACAAGAGGGAGTTGAGGGGGGCGGTAGCTCCCTCAAAAACATATTTGGTTACGTAGCGATTTAATCATATATGTATATATATATATATATATATATATATATACACACACACCGCGTCAAAAAGATAGGTACAAAGGGTTTTTTCTTTGATATTTCGTAAAATAACATTATCTAAATTGTGCTTATCATTTATTATTATCAGAAAATAACACTATTCCTGGACTCATTTTTGTTTTAAGACTCATTTAGAAAAATTTTAAGACTAAAATTTTTCTTATTTAAGACTACACACCGCGACAAAAAGATAGGAACAAAGGGCCTTTTTTTTATTTTTGAATATGTTTATTTTGAATATGAATATTTTGAATAGGATTCAAATATTTAATATGTTTTTGATATGATAATATTTTGTTATGACAATAAATGTTCAGCCCAATTTGGATAATGTTATTTTATGAAAAATTAAAAAAAACCCTTTGTTCCTATCTTTTGTCGCGGTGTGTAGTCTTAAATTAGAAAAATTTTAGTCTTAGAACAAAAATGGGTCCGGGAATAGTGTTATTTTCTGATAATAATAAATGATAAGCACAATTTAGATAATTTTATTTTATGAAAAATCAAAGAAAAAATCCTTTGTACCTATCTTTTTGTCGCGGGGTATATATATATTTGTATATATACAGAGAGAGAGAGAGAGAGAGAGAGAGAAATGGACAGATAGATAGATATAGATACAGATATAGCAATTATTTTAAATAATATGGTATAAATAAAAATTATATGTTGAGTAATGAGTGATGCAGTTAGGAAGTTGAGGCTCCTGGTCTGCAGATCCAATAGTTTAAGCAACCATTAATTACCTAAAGTTCGGAAGGTCGAGTTTAGTCACTCCAGATATTTTTTCTTTGTTTGCAGTTACGCAATAAATTTATAATTATTACGTTTCGGGATTGACTCGCTGATTCATAAATTTTTTACAAAGCGATTATTTTTTAAAGTTAATATAGGGCGTCAACAAAAACACAGGCGCCTGACAATGCTGGCGTGTCCCTGGATATCCTAAAGATGTTCTGGGGAGAAAATACGTCTTACGAACATCTTCAACAATAAAGTAGGGATTTTTATGATCAAGTAGGGATATTTTGAGCTGTCGGTAGGGACATGGCAGAATTTGAGATGACAACACTGGTTTCAAGTAATATCTCCACATAATGTATTTTTTAATACCGGGTGTTGAAGGTTGGGTGGGTTTTACGCCACACTAATGCTACACTATGGACAACTGGCAACGGTCTGGTACTTGCTCCTAAAAGTTATCCGGAGATATTCCATTAAAATTTTGATCCTCCACGAAGGGGATATACGAAGTTTAGACTTTCCGCTAAACCCTGTTCTTGAGTTATACTGACAAAAATATCACAGACACACGCAGGCACACGTAATTTACAGTCGGTAACAAATGTGTCCGAACAATAGCAAAAATTCCTATGTAAAAAAGTACACTTCATACGGTTTTGTTAAATAAATCTTTGTCGAATCTTTTTCTTAGTCAGTGTAAGAACAGGATTCGATAAGGATTTATTTAACAAAACCGTTTCAAGTGTACTTTTTTTACATAGGAATTTTCGCTAGTGTTCGGGCACTTTTGTTACCGACTGTACTTGTATGCGTTTACAAGCCCGTAAAAAAAAACATTTGTGCGATCTCCACAAAAACTTTTAAATAATATCACGTTGTCATACAGATATAAAATATCCAATTTGGTCTTCTTGAGAACATTTTTTTAAAATTAGGTGGGTTGGTTGGTTGGGTTTTACGTCGCACTAGTGCTGCGCAGATGGGCAATTGGCGACGGTCTGGGACACACCCCTAGAGGTGGTCCGGAGACATGCCATCACAATTTTAATCCTCCACGGAAGGGATGGCTCTCCCGCTTCGGTGACCCTCAGAGGTATAATTTTTTTATGGGAACATGGAGGACATTGCGGCCACGACAGATTTTACGTGCACCAGCCACCATTAGTGTACACGACGGTCTTTGGACGGCTCGAGTACCGAACCCGCAATCTTCCATTTGCGAGTCCGGCGCTCTACTGACTGGGCTACCGCAGCCCTGAATTAGGTTGGAAAAAAAAAATTCACAAACCAACCGCTAAAAATCTGTTCGTATTTTATTCTATTACAGTGTTGTCAGCACAAATTTTGCCATGTCCTTACGGACAGCTCAAAATGTTCCTACATTGATGATAAAAGTCCCTACTTTAGTACTGAGGCTGTCCCTAGGACGTATTTTCATCCTCAGGATATCCTGAGAACATCTTGGGAGAGAAAGGGAGCCTCGAAAAAGTCTCTTCTCCGTCCCTACATGCTGAAAAACTGCTAAAAGTCCCTATGCGTAGGAATAAATCCCTACAGTTTGCAATACGGTTCCATTCGTATAAAATTACGTGGTAAACAGGATTGATTAATACATTGGTGAAAAAAGTCCCTACTTTAGTGCTGAGGCTGTCCCTAGGACGAATTTTCTTCCTCAGGATATCCTGAGAACGTCTTAGGGGAGAAAGGAAGCCTCCAAAAAGTTTCTTCTCCGTCCCTACATGCTGAAAAACTGCTAAAAGTCCCTATATGTTGGGATAATTCCCTACAGTTTGCAATACGGTTCTGTTCGTATAAAATTACATGGTAAATAGGATATAATTTCATTTTAACAAAAAAAAAAAAAAAAAAAAAAAAAAACAGATCTGATACATACATGAATAGAAATGCAATGACTCATCATACCCTAATTAAAAATGGGGAGGCATTTAAATCCTCCTAAATAAGGAAATATAAAACAAATTAATCAAAAAAAAGTAGTGATATAAAGCATCTATTATTCAAGGTTAGTCCAGAAATGAACAGTTAGTTCTAATTTATACTTCCCGGACTATTTAACTGACCACACCTTGATCGGGGAAAAAAGCCTGGCTCACTTCCCAAGGAAATCTACCGTCCAAATTTTTCCTCAACCAGGAAAAAATCACAAAAAATAAACATAAAGAAATGAAAAAGTAATTCTCTTATGTAGTATAGATATACTATTTTCTACCTAAATGGTATTCAAGGTTTGCAGTGTCCGAAAGCCTTGGATGTCTGTTATGCGTAAAAATAAACGATACATTTGGAGGTAAAATGATGGCGAAATTATGATGTCATTATTTATATTTTTGTTGACATTGTAAGCCTTTGTTTACTACTGATTGAGGTTATATATTTTAAATTTTTGAATTGGTTTGCAATTATGTAATTATAAATATAATTATATATGCGTGATTACTTTATTATTATTAAATTATACAAATAGTCTATAAATTGATTTATTTTTTAATTTTTTTTAAATATATATGCTATGTTTTAGGGCTACACAAATTAGACAATTAATAGATCTGAAAAAACTTGCTTGTAGGATGGCGACTAAACAAAATAAAAGATCTAAAAAAAAAATTAACTGTTCGCCGCTTTTTAATTTCCGAACATACATGTGTAAGAAAAGTACTGTAATCATGTCAAAAATCCGACTTTGAGATTTTTGTATTTCTACACGTTTTGAGGTTCCCTGAATTCATTTTCATTATTTTAGGGTGATGTATGTATGTATGTATGTGTGTGTGTATGTGTATGTTTGTGAGTAAACAAGATACCATCTAAACGATTTCTTCGAATAAGCTGAAAGTTGGTATGTATGTTATAGGTCACTGTAGCATGAACCCTACTGATTTTGGTAAATCTATCACTTGTAGTTTTTTTTTACAGGGACACAAAGAATAATTCTTTATCATTAAGGTCTATGGGACCAAATTTTCTAAAGTGCAATAGTGCCTAAACGTCTTATTCTACTGAGCTGAAATTTTATACACATATCATAGGCACAGTTGTACAAACTGCATGAGTTTTTCTGAATCTAACACGTATAGTTTTCTTACAGGGACACAATGAAAAACTGTTTATCATTGTGGCCTAGGGGCTCAAATTATTTAAAGTGCAATAACGTCTAAACGTCATATCTGACTGAGCTGAAAATGCATATACGATTATCGTAACGCGTACTGTATAAATTTTGCAGAGTCTAGTATTTATGGATTTCTTACAGGGACAGAAAGAAGAATTCTTCATCATTGTAGCCTATGGGCTCAATTTCTTTAAAGTGTGATTGCGTCTAAATGCCATATCTAATTGAACTGAAAATGTATATACATGTTATAAATTACCGTCATACGTACTGTATGAATTTTGGAGAATCTAGTGCTTGTAGATTTTTTACAGAGACACAAAGAAAAATTCTTCTGAAATTATTTAAAGTGCGTTAGCGTCTAAACGTCACATTTGGTTGAGCTGAAAATGTATATACATGTTATTAATTACCGTCACACGTAGTGTATGAATTTTGAAGAGTCTAGTATTTATGGATTTTTTTACAGGGACAGAATGAAAAATTCTTTATCATTGTGGCCTATGGGCTCCAATAATCTAAATGCGATAGCGTCTAAATGTCATGTCTGGCTGGGCTAAAAATATATATACACGTTATTTATTACCGTCACGCGTACTATATGAATTTTAGTGAGTCTAGTATTTATGGATTTTTTACAGGGACAGAAAGAAAAATTCTTTATCATTGTAGCCTATGAGCTGAAAATATTACAAGTGTGATAATATCTAAACGCCATATCTGACTGAGCTGAAAATGTATATACATGCTATAAATTACCGTCACACGTACTGTATAAATTTTGGAGAGTCTAGTATTTATAGATTTTTTACAGGGAGACAGAGAAAATTTTTTTATCATTGTGGTTATGGCCTCGAATTATTCAAAATGCGATAGCGTCTAAACGTTATATCTGACTGCGCTGAAAATGTATATACGTGTTATAGATTACCGTCACACGTACTGTATAAATTTTGAAGAGTCTAGTATTTATGGATTTTTTACAGGGACAGAAAGAAAAATTCTTTATCATTGTGGCTTATGGGCTCAAATAATCTAAATGCGATAGCGTCTAAATGCCATATCTCGTTGAGCTAAAAATATATATACACGTTATTTATTACCGTCACACGTACTATATGAATTTTAGAGAGTCTATTATTTATGGATTTTTTACAGGGACAGAAAGAAAAATTCTTTATCATTGTAGCCTATGAGCTGAAATTATTAAAAGTGTGATAATATCTAAACGCCATATCTGATTGAGCTGAAAATGTATATACATGTTATAAATTACCGTCACACGTACTGTATAAATTTTGGAGAGTCTAGTATTTGTAGATTTTTTACAGGGAGACAGAGAAATTTTTTTTATCATTGTGGTTATGGCCTCGAATTATTCAAAGTGCGATAGCGTCTAAACTTTATATCTGACAGAGCTGAAAATGTATATGATTACCGTTACGCGTACTGTATAAATTTTGAAGAGTCTAGTATTTATGGATTTTTTACAGGGACAGAAAGAAAAATTCTTTATCATTGTGGCTTATGGGCTCAAATAATCTAAATGCGATAGCGTCTAAATGCCATATCTGGTTGAGCTAAAAATATATATACACGTTATTTATTACCGTCACACGTACTATATGAATTTTAGTGAGTCTAGTATTTATGGATTTTTTACAGGGACAGAAAGAAAAATTCTTTATCATTGTAGCCTATGAGCTGAAAATATTACAAGTGTGATAATATCTAAACGCCATATCTGACTGAGCTGAAAATGTATATACATGCTATAAATTACCGTCACACGTACTGTATAAATTTTGGAGAGTCTAGTATTTATAGATTTTTTACAGGGAGACAGAGAAAAATTTTTTATCATTGTGGTTATGGCCTCGAATTATTCAAAATGCGATAGCGTCTAAACGTTATATCTGACTGCGCTGAAAATGTATATACGTGTTATAGATTACCGTCACACGTACTGTATCAATTTTGAAGAGTCTAGTATTTATGGATTTTTTACAGGGACAGAAAGAAAAATTCTTTATCATTGTGGCTTATGGGCTCAAATAATCTAAATGCGATAGCGTCTAAATGCCATATCTGGTTGAGCTAAAAATATATATACACGTTATTTATTACCGTCACACGTACTATATGAATTTTAGAGAGTCTATTATTGTTGGATTTTTTACAGGGACAGAAAGAAAAATTCTTTATCATTGTAGCCTATGAGCTGAAATTATTAAAAGTGTGATAATATCTAAACGCCATATCTGATTGAGCTGAAAATGTATATACATGTTATAAATTACCGTCACACGTACTGTATAAATTTTGGAGAGTCTAGTATTTGTAGATTTTTTACAGGGAGACAGAGAAATTTTTTTTATCATTGTGGTTATGGCCTCGAATTATTCAAAGTGCGATAGCGTCTAAACGTTATATCTGACTGAGCTGAAAATGTATATGATTACCGTTACGCGTACTGTATAAATTTTGAAGAGTCTAGTATTTATGGATTTTTTACAGGGACAGAAAGAAAAATTCTTTATCATTGTGGCTTATGGGCTCAAATAATCTAAATGCGATAGCGTCTAAATGCCATATCTGGTTGAGCTGAAAAAATATATACACGTTATTTATTACCGTCACACGTACTATATGAATTTTAGTGAGTCTAGTATTTATGGATTTTTTACAGGGACAGAAAGAAAAATTCTTTATCATTGTAGCCTATGAGCTGAAAATATTACAAGTGTGATGGTATCTAAACGCCATATCTGATTGAGCTGAAAATGTATATACATGTTATAAATTACCGTCACACGTACTGTATAAATTTTGGAGAGTCTAGTATTTATAGATTTTTTTACAGGGAGACAGAGAAAATTTTTTTATCATTGTGGTTATGGCCTCGAATTATTCAAAGTGCGATAGCGTCTAAACGTTATATCTGACTGAGCTGAAAATGTATATGATTACCGTTACGCGTACTGTATAAATTTTGAAGTGTCTAGTATTTATGGATTTTTTACAGGGACAGAAAGAAAACTTCTTTATCATTGTGGCTTATGGGCTCAAATAATCTAAATGCGATAGCGTCTAAATGCCATATCTGGTTGAGCTAAAAATATATATACACGCTATTTATTACCGTCACACGTATTATATGAATTTTAGTGAGTCTAGTATTTATGGATTTTTTACAGGGACAGAAAGAAAAATTCTTTATCATTGTAGCCTATGAGCTGAAAATATTACAAGTGTGATAGTATCTAAACGCCATATCTGATTGAGCTGAAAATGTATATACATGTTATAAATTACCGTCACACGTACTGTATAAATTTTGGAGAGTCCAGTATTTATAGATTTTTTTAGAGGGAGACAGAGAAAATTTTTTTATCATTGTGGTTATGGCCTCGAATTATTTAAAGTGCGATTGCGTCTGAACGCCTTATCCGATTGAGCTGAAAATTTATATAAGTATTATCGGTCACTGTTGCACGAATTGTATAGATTTTGGTGAGCCTAGCATTTATCGATTTTTACAGAGAGACAACGAAAATTTCTTTATCATTATGATCTATGGGCTCAAATTACTTGAATGGCAATGGCGTTAATTGAAACAACATATTACAGTCGGTAACAAAAGTGTCCGAACACTCACAAAAATTTCTATGTAAAAAAAAGTGCACTTCATACGGTTTTGTTTAATAAATCCTTGTCGAATCCTATTCTTAGTCAGTGTAAGAACATGATTCAACAAGGATATATTTAACAAAACAGTATGAAGTGTTTATTTTTACATACGAATTTTTGCGAGTGTTCGGACACTTTTGTTAGTGAATGTACATTCATGTTTGTGAAAATTGCAACACGAAGAAAGAATGCGAATATAAGAATGATATTTATTGGGCGCATACATTATAGTAGGAAGAACAATTGATTAAATTTTCAGGAAGTTTTGTGCAACCTGAGAAAAATGTACGTAAAGAAGCGACCTCTGGGAGTAATAACTGCACTTATGTGCCCAGGCATTGAATCGAACAGCGATTGGATGACATATTCGAGTACAGCACTTCATGAAGCTTACACAGGATGCCACAGTTCATAGACCGTAGTTACTGATGAGTGGTGGCGGGCCACTCGCTTTTCAACGATTAAACAGACATTTTCATTGGTGTGAGATGTGAAAGCGCTGGCCGGAGCAATGGTTTAACACATTCTCTATCAAGGAAGGTCCGGACAATACAGACAACTTGCGGTCGTGCATTACCCTGCTTAAATGTTGTGCTACGAAAGCCTAGAATATAGGGCAGAGGGACGGGCTCATCAGAAATTTAATGGCCGCTACTCAGAGTGCCGGGAATGCGAACAAGAAATAATCGAGACGTGTATCCAATGGGACCCCATACCATCACTGCAGGTGATGGCCAGCGTGACGACGTCGAATCCCAGCTGGTAATGTGCATTATTCACAATGCTGTTAAATACGGATGAGGCAATCTTGATGCTGTAAACAGGATTGTGATTTGTCTGAAAAGCGACTTCACGCCATTCCTGCGTCCAGGTTCGTCATTGATCACGCATTAAAGGCGCCCATATCAGTGATGCAGTTTTAAGAGTAATCAAAATTTTGGTAGCCGCATACTGGTCACCACCTGGATTGATGGTATGTTGTACCATTGGATACACGTCTCGATCAACTGTTGTTTTCATTCCCGCCACTCTAAATACCCGCCATTACATTTCTGACGAGTTAAGGCCCATCGCTCTGCCCTATATTCAAGGCCTCCGAAGCGCAATATTTAAGCAGGACAGTGCACGACCGCAAGTTGTCCGTATTGTCCAGACCTTCCTTGATGCAGAATGTGTTCGACTGTTGCTCTGCCCAGCGCGTTCTCCTGATCTTGCTCCAATGAAAATGACTGTTTAATCGTTCAAAAGCGACTGACCCCCCCCCCCCCCACACACACACACTTTCACCATTAACTACGATCGATGAATTGTGGCATTGCGTTGGAGCTTCATGAAGTGATGTACCCGTACATTTCATCCAATGGCTGTTTGAGTCAATGCCTAGGAAGATAAGGGCTGATATTGCTCACAGAGGTCACTGCTTTATGTACAGTTTTTTCAGTACATATTACTCCAAATTTCCTGAAATTTTAATCAATTGGTCTTCCTACTATAATATACGCGCCCAATAAATACCATTCTGATTCTTCTTGGTGATGCAATTTTCACAAACATGACTGTATAATAAAAAAAAAATTGCTCAACTACCCTATTCTAATTTACTGTTGTTTATTTAATGACTTCTCTTACTAACGGCCCTCTTCACTTACCGTCTGTGGAAGCCTAAGCCAATGCTGATCTATAGGAAATTTCCTTTACTTATAATTCATTAACTAATACATATTTTTAAATTCTGTTTTCACATTGAGGAAATTCACAATTTTTAAACTGATTGACTTTTTAAAAAGAACTTTTTTTTTTTTTTTTTTTTTTTTTTTAAATATTTTATTTAGAAGCTGTAAAATACCAATTCTCAATATGTGAATTTTTTTATTTTCCAGTTTTAAACTAAAATATTAAAAATTAAAAAAAAATCAGTTTTTAAAAAAGGTCCGTCAATTATAAAATTATGAATTTTCTGAATGCAAAAACAGAATTTAAAAATATGTATTAGTTAATGAGTTATAAGTAAAGAAAATTTCCCATAGAATAACATTAACTTGTGCATCCAACGACGGTAAGTGAAGTGGGCCCTTAATTTATACAATCGTCAATTATTTAGTGTTCAGAAAGTTGAATGGAGCCACGCCAGATTTTATTTATTTATTTTCTTTCTTTTTTTTTTTTCTTTTTTTTTTGCCTCCCCTGACCAGTATAATAATAAATAGCTGACCATAAAAATAATATATTAATGTAAAAATTACTCATTTCTGCAATTAAATGGAAATTACGTCTAATGACATCGAAATTATTCCACGTCTCAGAAATAATCTGCAAAAATAAGACATCTATCTTAAATTCAACACACAAAAAGCAGGAATTTCGATAATTTGAGGTGAAATAATCATTTATTTAAAAATATACCTAAAAATAGTATCTTCTCGATTTGTGGTAAAATGATCGTGTATTTCAGCAATTAACAGATTTTAGCGATTAAATGTTAAAAATATTTGATTTGTGGTGAAGTATTATAATCCCACATTTCGGAAATCGGTTGAAAAATAACTAGTACGTTGCGGCCACTATAAGACTTTCGTCTCTGTTTTCTTATATAAATTCACACAATACTGATTATTTATTAAAATTTTTATTTATTAGAATTATTTTCCATGATGAATGGAGACGGCCCAGAGATGCATAGTATGATACAAACTGCCCAAAGAATGTCAATTTTGTGCTGGCATTTAAATAAATGCTTCTTCTTTTATTTATATATATATATATATATATATATATATTTTCATAAAATAATAATAATAATAATATATATATATATATATTTTTTTTTTTTTTTTTTTTTTTTTTTTCACGAAAAAATAATCTATATAATATTTCTCTAATTTGGACCAGTTTTAATTATTTTTTGTCGAAACGATACGATACGCGAGAATAAAAAAATAATATTTATACATGAACAATATTTAAGCGCGCGGACTTAGCTCAATGGACTAATAAGAAAAAATGACGACATTTGTCTTTACGAAAAAAATGAATTTTTAACAGTTGTTTCTTCAGAATCTTTGCAAGCGTCATTTTAAAACTAACAATATTTTAAAGATATATACAGAATAGTAACTTTTGTGTCATAAATTGACTAAAATACACAATCATAAGAAATATAATCAAAATAGGAATTATTTTATTGTATTTATTTATTTAATATATCTATATATATATAAAAGAGCAGAGTCTGTCTGTCTGTCTCTGTGTGTGTGTGTGTCCGCTATAGAAACCTAGGTCGTTTCACCGACCGGGACCAAATTTTTCACGGTTAATGTTTACGACCCGAGAAAGACAACGCCGCAAGCGATTTTACAAAATTCGCCCCCCAAGGGGGAGAGGGGGGGGCAAAACATAATTTCACAAAATCCTTCATTTCTCAAACAAAAAAACAGATATCCGTAAAATTTTTGCTTTAAAATATAGGTAATAGAAATGTCTAAAAATCGGTTTCTGGAATTTTTGAAATTCGGGGGCGGGGGAGGGGGGGGCAAAACGTGATTTCACATGCGTAAAACGTGATTTCGAAGAATCCTATATATCTCAACCAAAAAAAATAGATATACGTGAAATTTTTGCTCTAAAATATAGCTAATGCAACTATCTAAAAACCAATTTCTGGAATTTTAGAAATTCAACCCCCAGGTGGGGCAGCAAGGGGGGGGGGGCTATGGAGCAAAAACAAATAGAAGTACAGTTAGGCCGTTCAAAATTGGTACAGATAGGTTTTAAAGGCCTGCAAGTCGAATGGGGATATTTTCGATTGTGTAAAGATATTAGGAGGGGCAAGAAGGGGGGAGGGGAGGGGGGCAAAAAAATAAAAATAGTGTCAGATCGTTCAAAATTGGTACGTAGAGGTTTTCGATACTTACAAATCGATTACGGATATTTTTGAATTTGTAAAATTATTAGGAGGGGCGGGTGGGGGACGGTAAGGGGGGGCTATGGGGCAAAAACAGATAGAAATACAGTTAGGCCGTTCAAAATTGGTACAGATAGGTTCAAGAGGCCTGCAAGTCGAATGGGGATATTTTCGATTGTGTAAAATTATTAGGAGGGGCAAGAAGGGGGGGGAGGGGAGGGGGGGCAAAAAAATAAAAAAAGTGTCAGATCGTTCAAAATTGGTACGTAAAGGTTTTCGATACTTACAAATCGATTGTGGATATTTTTGAATTTGTAAAATTATTAGGAGGGGCGGGTGGGGGACGGTAAGGGGGGGCTATGGGGCAAAAACAAATAGAAATACAGTTAGGTCGTTCAAAATTGGTACAGTTAGGTTTAAGAGGGCTGCAAGTTGAATGGGGATATTTTCGAAAGTGTAAAGTTATTAGGAGGGGCGAGAAGGGGGGAGGGGAGAGGGGGGCAAAAAAATAAAAATAGAGTTAGATCGTTCAAAATTGGTATATAGAGGTTTTCGATATTTACAAATCGATTGAGGGTATTTTCGAATTTGTAAAATTATTAGGAGGGTCGGGAAGGGGGTGGGGCGGTAAGGGGGGCTATGGGCAAAAACAAATAGAAATACAGTTAGGCTGTTCAAAATTGGTACAGATAGGTTTTAGAGGCCTGCAAGTCGAATGGGGATATTTTCGAAAGTGTAAAATTATTAGAAGGGCCGGGAAGGGGGGGCGGCAGAGGGCAAAAAAAAATAGAGTTAGATCATTCAAAATTGGTACATCGAGGTTTTCGATACCTACAAATCGATTGCGGATATTTTTGAATTTTTAAAATTATTGGGAGGGGCGGGAAGGGGGGAGGGAGCGGAGGGGCAAAAAAATAAAAATAGAGATAGATTGTTCAAAACTGGTGCATAGAGGTTTTTGATACTTCCAAATCGATTGCGGATATTTTCGAATTTGTAAAATTTTTATTGCGCTCATATATATGCATTCGCGCGTGCGCATCGCGCGGGGACCCGGTGAGACATTTTTTTCCGATCAGAGTTTTTTTTCTTTTTTTTTTTTTTTTTTTTTTCTTTTTTTCACATGATAAAAATTAATGCAATTTTGAGAATTCATTAATTATAATGATTCGTTTAAAAATAGTGACCAGCGAAGCGAGCGTAGCCTGCTACTATATATATATATAATACCAAAATTAATAAAAGTCATCTTCAACATGACGACAAAATTTTAAAAGGCGTCGTGGGAGTCCAATATTAAAACTGTACTGCCTGTGGAAGTATGAAAATTGGGTCGTGAACCATGAATTTTACTTGGAAACCTTTTTTGGAATGATTTTGGTTTCACTATTGTGCAATATTAATTTGGTTTTATTAATAATTTGGCTTCTGGTAAATTAAAATTTTAATTAGGTGGTGAAATTGGTATAAGATTTATGTGTTTCAAATTTTAAAGGTAAGTAAGAAAAGAAATAAAATGCGAATATTTCGCACGGGTTTGCTAGTAATGATATAACTTTGTTTTAAGTTATAATAGATTTATGCTTCAGTTATTCGTTTTAAACCTTTTTTTTCTAGCTCATTATGAAACAGTCAAAAAAAGTACTTAAAATGTAACTTGAAAATAAATGCAATAAAAATTCTGCATATCACCTCATCCTAGTAATTAAAGAGGATTTTGTGTGATGATACAGTGATGCCAGATTGGGGATTTTCTCCCCATTTTCGGGATTTTTGAGGCTTCAGGGGACAATTTTGGGGACCAAATGTTTGTGGGGACACTTTTGGGGAATTCTAAAATTTTTGGGGACAAATCTGGGGAGTTCAATTTTCTGTCAGTGTTGACAACGTAATGATTTATCCCTACGACCAGGAATTTTTAATAACTTTATTGTTATTTGAGGATTTTTTTCAAAATTTGCCTTCATTTGGGGAAAAATCTTAACTTAAATCCACTTAAATCTGCTTGATATATATATATATATATATATATATATATATATATTTTTTTTTTTTTTTTTTTTTTTTGAAAAATTTTTTATTTTCCCTTTTTAGTAGAAATTAAGTTGGGTATTTTTTCGAAAAAAAAAAAACCTGTTTTGGGGAAATTTGAAGACCTGTTTGGGGAAATAATTTTCGACCATCTGGCATCACTGTGATGACACTTTAGTGTACCATTGGTATATACAGGTCGAAAAATATAATATGATCATAAAAATGGGTATAAAATAGCAATACTCTATGCTCCTTATATTTTTTCTGAGATTGGTGGGACGTTCTTGAGGTAATATAGAAATTAAATATAATACAGATGAAGATCCTGAAAAACGCCAAGTAAAACAAGCAAGAGCGCTTTATAAAACCCTTTCTGGAACAAAAACGGTTAATTGTAGTGTCTAGTGCCTTTCAGCGATCAGTGAGATTAAAGTGTCTTCATGATTAGTTTTAGTCTCGGTATAAACATTTCGATTAGCATTACATATTAGTATAGTTGCCAAATTGTACTTTTTTTTTTTTTTTTTTTTTTTTTCTACCGGAAATATTTTATCGAAATTTTAAATATGTTTTTATGCAGTTTTCTCCGGTAACACATGATAATTTTTTTTAATAAAATTCTAGTGTTAAAAAACCGTACAAGTTGGCACCTACGTATTAGATATATATTATTATATATATGATATATGATTACATATATATTATTAATTATTATATATATAAGGAAATGTTTTCGGTCGTGGGCAAGGTTTTGATTTTGGCTTATAACTTTTAATAGAGTAAATATTATGCAAACATATGAATACAAAGGATGTCACCCTTACACTCTCCCTCTCACGCAGTAATGCATGCCAAATATATTACTGATTGTAAAATACTTTTCAAGAGTTTTTAAAGCACTAAGTCGGAAATGTTCAAATACAAAAACTATTGAAATAATCTATACAATATTTCTCTAACGTGGTTCAGTTACGATTATATTTTGTCGAAACGATACGATAATGATGTAATTAATAAAACTCGCGGTGGGGGGGGGGGGATAATATTTATAAATGGGCAATATTTAAGCACGCGGACTAAGCTCAATGATTTAATAAGAAAAAATGACGACATTTGTCTGATGAGATTATTTTACGGAAAAATGTATTTTAAAAGTTGCTTCTTCAATACCTTTGCATGCAAACATCCTTTTACACATAGCAATACTTTAAAAATATATACAGAATGTGAATTACTACCATAAATTGACTAAAAATAATGGTTTAAAGTATAATCAAAATAGAAATTAGTTTTTTTTTTTTTTAAACAAAAAAATTATACCAAAATAATTAAATAAAAAGTCATCGCCAACAGGGCGGCAAAAATTTAAAGAGTCATGGGGGTCCTATAATAAAACTGTACTGCCTGCGGTAGTGTGAAAACTGTGTCGTCAACCATGAATTTTATTTTGGAACATTTCTTTGAATGATTTTGGTTTCACTATTGCACAGTATTAATTTGATTCTAATAATAATTTGGCTTCTAGTAAGAAAATTTTAATTAGGTGCTAAAATTGGTATAATATTTATGAGCTTCAAATTTTAAAGGTAACTAACAGTAAATAAAATGCGAAAAATTCGCACGGGTTTGCTAGTAATAATAATAGTAGTAGTAGTAGTTTTTGATGGATTTTAATTTAGTGGTAGTGGCCTAATAGTATGGAGAACTTTGGTATTCTTGTAAATTATCGATCTCAGTTTTTACACATTTTGAGGTGTGAAGAATCCCAAAATCACGAAATCGATATGAAGTCTGTCTATAGTTTAGTTCGTTTTCTAGTTTGTTAATTAATTAGTGTCTTAGTTGTTAGTCTACGCAGATAATATCTAAAGAATGAATGACTTTAAAGTATTCAAACCAGTTTAAAATATCTCTTATGATACTGTTTTCATTATTCTAATTTAAAAAACTTATTAAAAAGTTATTTGAAATTTATGTTTTTTTTTTTTTTTTTTTTTTTTAAATACAGGAGAATAAGACAATATTTCATATAAACGTACATTAAAGGCTTATTTTTATCATGGAGATGTCGAATTAGTTTAAAATATCACGGACATTATCAACTATGATTATACTAATTTTAAAACTTCGTAAGTTATACGAAATTTAAGATTTTCTTGACGTGAGAAAACCATAGATATAATAATTTATATAGATCTATCATCCCCATGTTAACGAGCAAAGATTTTTGATGCCGAAAACGTTTTTTGGCATCAGCCATTAGAGAGTTAAAACTCGAAAACAGTAATAGAATAGTAATTTTGAAAATGCCAAAATATTGCACGGCTTTTAAGTGTTCTAATAAATATATGAAAACAAATGGGGTAGGTTCCATAAATAAGTTATATTCAAGTAATTTATGAAAAATATAATTTTTATAATCTGTTGCTTTGGTATTATTATGAGATAATTACTGTTTTCATAGTTAATTGAACACTTTTTTAAAATTTTAATATTTTTAAAGATTTTATATTAGTAAGTAATATGGAATTTTCAAAATTCTTTTAAATGTAGCTAGCAGCCGCAAAAGTTTAAATATATAACTAGTACGTTGTAGCCACCACGAGACTTTCTTCCATTTATAATCCTATACAAATTTACGCAATACAAATAATGTATTAAAATTATTTTTCATGATGAATGCAGACGATTTTTATCTCAAAGAAGTATAATAATAATAAATGCCGAAAGAAAGACAGTTTTGTGCAGACATGAGTATACTAGAGTATAGTAAAAAAAAAAAAAAAAAAAAGGAAGGAAAAACGAAAAGAAAGAAAAGGGGGTATCTGGAGTTTTTCATTCTCTTTTAGTGTATAAATTTGTTTTGTTAAATTACCTATGTGTATTCCCGTGTATATTCACTCGGGGAAATACATTCATAAAAGAGTAAAATGGGCGTCTTTTCCCGATTAAAAAAGGTATCACTTTTCCCCTCTCAATGATCAATCTATGTCTTATTACTATATCTATGGGAAAAAACATGCCAAAATTTCGCATAAATGTGTATTATTGGAATTACTATGGAATTGCAGGAAAACTAAAATACGAAACTAACCTTAACCAATCTAATTGGCAAATTAGGATAATATAAATGTATCCAGTAGTAAGTAGAGAAGCCTAATCGTGTCCGTGACCATGTTGAGTAAATTGCCAAGTTTATTTCTCATTATGTATATAGTATGCCGCATAGTAAAAATTTATAAGAACGAATTTCTAAACTTATTTTTCACTTTTTTGGATAACGTAATGCGCCTCGAGATCCGAAAAATATTTTGCAAAATTCAAAATTAAACGAAGCATAAATAATTATTTTTGCCTGTCAACAACTCATCCAGTATTGACGTGTTATCTTTAGGCAACACTCTATTGTGTAACCATTTTTTTACCTCATCAACGTTCACGACTTCCATAAAAAGCCGTGGGAAAAACGTCTTTCCAGACTTTCGCCATTTTGCGATAATTACCGGTTCATAGTTCTTTTCTTACCGGCGTTTATGTTCTATTGACCCAGGTGAAATATTAAAAGATGTCGTCAATAGACGACTTTGGTTCTATTGACTAAAACACTTCTCAGTCAACCGGGAACTGCCAGATTTCTTAGTTTTTGAAGTGGGGTGGAAATATTGATAGCGTCTTTCAGAATCTGGAAAAAAAAGATATGGGAATATACTTTTACCGGATCCATTATTGTCGGGAATTTGTTATCTTTGAAAAAAGAATATATCATTGAAAATAGAGGTCTGTAGTTGTTGCTTTTTTTAAATATAACATCTCGAGGGAAAATGATGATAAGAATGCATAATGGAAGAACTTTTGGATTTTGATGTGTTCGTCGTAATATTTATGTGGGAACACTTTCACTAAGTCCCATGAGTGATAAACTAGTATGCTGTGTCCCTCACAAAACTTTCTTCTATATTTTCCTATACAAATTCACGCCGTGCGAACTATTTATCAAAAGTATTGTTTATCAACGTTATTTACCATGGTGAGTGCAGACGATTTTTTATCACAAAAATGTCGAAAGAAAGTCAAATTTGTGTGTCACAGACCACATAGTGCATTATTAATATTATAATCATTATAATTATAATAATCATTATTATTATTTTAACAGGAAAAAAAGTGTTTTAATAATTTAACAGAATATTTATTTTTATGTACAAAAAATATCAAAATTAAAAGCAGATGATCAGCATTTCTTACTAGCTGCTTTGGCGTAAAATATTAATAAAATATAAACATTTCGACCTTCTCATTCCCCCCCCCCCCCCCCCCAAAAAAAAAAAAAAAAAAAAAAAAAGGTTTCGATACCGATTATTATTAATTTTCTTTTCTTTTTCTTTCAAAAAAATAAATAAATAAATAAATAAGTAAACGATTTTGATGAAATTCTGGCAAAAACAGAATTTAGTTTAATATGGATGACTATTAGTTTTCTTTCTTTTTTCTTTCCTTTTTTTTTTCAAATTATAACACCGCTTAATTTTCGATTTCGATATGTCCAACTATAGTAAAACTGGTATCGTAAAAATCTGTAGATTGAGACTGATAGTCCACCGTACTAAAAGAAAAGAAAAAAAAAGAAAACATTAAATTTCTTCTAAATTATCACAGATCTGTGGTTTAACTACTCGTTTTAAAACTAATGATGATTTCTTTTGAAAATTACACATATTGAAAATTTACACAACCGAAGGATACTTCGTCTCACAATGGGGAGGAGAGCAATGTTCCTACATATACAAAAATTTAATATTGGTTGACGATTACTATTACAAATAATTTTTATCAACTTCACAATATTTTACTTAAATGTTTTAAACTCATTGTGTGCATTTATGCGAAATTTTGTCCTTTACAGGTCCTCTCTATGTCTTATGGTTTTTTATGAAAAAATCGGGACAGCAGCGTCACCTTTGTGCAATACATATCCCAGAAGCTAGTCAGCGTCAAATTAGATCTAAATTTATATTGGATTCCGTCCATTGGTTCATGAGATACAGCGTCCATAAAATTTTGGATATACTGACACAAAGAGAGACATACATCCCGCGACAAAAAGATAGGTACAAAGGTTTTTTCTTTGATTTTTCATAAAATAACATTATCTAAATTGTGCTTATCCTTTATTATTATCATAAAATAACACTATTCCCGGACTCATTTTTGTTTTAAGACTAATTTAGAAAAGCTTTAAGACTACACACCGCGACAAAAAGATAGGAACAAAGGTTTCTTTTTTTTTTTTTTTTTTAATATGATTATTTTGAATATCAATATTTTGAATAGGATTCAAATATTTACTATCTTTTTGATATGATAATATTTTGTTATGGTAATAAATGATCAGCACAATTTAGAAAATGTTATTTTATGAAAAATTTAAAAGAACCCTTTGTTCCTATCTTTTTGTTGCGGGGTGTACAGTCGGTAACAAAAGTGTCCGAACACTAGCGAAAATTCCTATCTAAAAAAAGTGCACTTCATACGGTTTTGCTAAATAAATCCTTGTCGAATCCTGTTCTTACACTGACTAAGAACAGAATTCGACAAGGATTTATTTAACAAAACCGTATTAAGTGTACTTTTTTTAAATAGGAATTTTCGCTAGTGTTCGGACATTTTTGTTACCGAATGCAAATTACGTTTGCATGCGTGTGTCTGTGATATTTTTGTTAGCATAACTCAAGAACAGATTTTAGCTGAAATTCTAAACTTCGTATATCCTCTTCGTGGAGGACCAAAATTTTAATGGAATATCTCCGGATCACTTTTAGGAGTAAGTACCAGACCGTTGACAATTGTCCATAGTGTTCTAAGTACGTGAGGATAAAAATCTGTCCAAAAAATGTTTATTCAAAAGACGCCATTCCTGAATAATAGCAGAGTCACTTATTGACAAGTTAGCACCTAAATTGAAATGTGATATTAAGGCGCAAATTTAAGAAGTGCAGAACCGGAACTTACAGTCGGTAGTAAAATTATTGAAGCAATAGCAATAATTCTTACTTAAAATACGGGCACCTAATACTGTTTTGTTGAGTAAATATTTGTCGAGTCATTATTTTAGACTAGAGTGACCATATTTTTTTTCATTGAAATTGAGGAAAAAGATGGCGGTGTCCTCGAATTCCGAGGACAAAAAATAAATAAATAATTAAATCATCTTAAATTGTAAAATTTTAGTAATTTTTATGTATAAAGCACCTAAAAGAACTTATTTCAGCTTATTTATTATACATATAATAAATTATTATAATAAAACACTAATAACTTTATAGCCGGCGTCCCCAAATGTGTTGTAATTTTTTGGGGACGAAGGTAGTTTACGAGGACACATGGTCAGCCTATTTTAGTCTTATACTGTTTATAAAAAACTTAGTAGGTGATAAAAATTAGCGATCAAACTAATATATACAGTCAGCAGCATAATTTTTCGAGCACTAGCCAATAATTCCTATATTAAAAAAGTACACTTAAGACTGTTTTGTTAAATAAATCCTTGTCGAATCGTGTTCTTAGACTGACTAAGACCATGACTCGATAAGGATTTATTTAACAAAGCAGTATTAAGTGTACTTTTTTTAGACAGGGATTATTGCTAGTGCTCGAATAATTTTGCAGCCGACTGTATATATACAGTCGGTAACAAAAGTATCCGAACACTAGCAAAAATTCCTATGTAAAAAAGTAGAGTTAATACTGTTTTGTTAAATAAATCCTTGTCGAGTCATGGTCTTAGTCAGTCTAAGAACATGATTCGACAAGGATTTATTTAACAAAACAGTATTAACTTTACTTTTTCTTTTTTTATATAGGAATTTTTGCTAGTGTTCGGATACTTTTGTTACCGACTGTATATGAAAAGTGTGGATGTGTGTTTCAGTAATTTTGCAGCAGACTGTATATAGTGAAGGCGGAGACGACGGAAAGCCAGGTTTTAAGGAATTTCAATGATTTCTTTTTCTTAAGTTTTTATTTATAAAAAAAATTAAAATATAGTGACTAATATTTTTAGGAAATTCCTTTAAATATCATGACTAACGAAACAGTCAAAGTCTGCTAATAACTTAATAATAAAAAACTTAAAAATTGTCGATTAAAGTAGTTCATAAACATATTTTGCGTCATCGCTAACTTCGGCATTAACATTTTAAAAATCCTCTTCCTCTGTCTTTTTCCCCGAAAAAGCATTCAGACGCTATTACTACAGCGTCTAGAATAAACAGTGTGGAAAGCGGCGAATAAAATTGTACTAAAAAAATTAAGCCTGTCACCAGATGTCATTGTAATCGAAGCTAGTGTCACGACAACAAAACCGAGACTCCCTATTGGTTAATTATATGCTTAGATCACGTGATTAAACTGACGAAACTGGGAAAAGCCAATCAGGTCTTCGATTTGAGCAATAGCTTCGATCACAGCGACATCTGGGTAAGCTTAATTTTTGTAGCATCATTTTAACATCACGGTTATAGGCGATTGCCACACTGTTTATTCTAGATGCTGTACAATTACTAAGCAAGTAGAATATTTAATTTATAAGAGATAGGGGGAAAAAAGCGTATTTTTTTCATGCTTTCTAAGAAAATATAAAAGTGTTTGAATTACCTTTGTTTACCTCTTTGTTTATCCATCAGGTAACGTTCTTCGGTCGCAATTCACCTATGGTCCCATAGACCTTATAAGGTCTATGTATGGTCCTTATGGGGGACTTAAAAATATCATTTCCGGCCGCATTTTATCTTGACCCGTTATAGGAATTCAGATAAACAAAGAGATAGATGGTCGGACAGACAGACGATGGAAAGTCAAACACTTTTCAACCTTTTTGGAAAAAGACAATAAAATAAGCTATTTTTTATTTATTTATTTACTTTTTTTTAAACCTTTCAAATGAATTAAATGATCTACTTACTTAGTAATAGCATCTGGAGTGCTTTTTTCAGGAAACATACAGATAAAGTAGTTTTTTTAAATTTAAATGCGAAAGATGACCCGAAGCGTGCTTATGAGAACGTGTTTAATGGACTTTTGTTTTTTAGTTTTTTACTATAAAGTTATGTAAAAAAAAAAATAGATTTTTTTTTAAAGTATTTATTTGAATATAGCAACCACCAAGCGGCCAGGGGCATTACAATTTTTTTTTTTTTTTAAAGACTGTTTTCAGAAAAAATCCTAAGTGCGTCAAACTTTCAAGGAAATCCGGCGTTAGGTTAAGAGGAAAGAAAAAAAGTTGGAGCAAAAAGCTTTTATCGACAGAGTGAAAAAAAACATGTAATGGCTATTTTGTCACTAATAAACCGGAGGCATTTTTTGAACAGTTATTATCTCTGCGGATCTTTTAATCACTGCACCCCAGAACCAAGCACCTCATAATCTTCCCTGTCACGTCACTTTGACACCTGGTTGTTGATAAATTTGTTAGAAAAATTTCAGGTAGTCCAATAGCCTTGAGGACAAGGTTGGCAGGTTCATCTAATGTATTTTCGACTGGGTGTGTCATCCATATCAAAATTTGTCCATGCATCTATACTTAAGAAATTGGTTTTGGCCGTACTTTAACCCTTTAACGTTCACTACTTAATTTATTTTAAAAATTACTAAACTAATTTTAAAAACGGCTTTTAGACACATAGCTGATCATAAATATTTCAAAAATGAAAAATTAGTATTGTTCCTTTTCGAGAATTTTTTTCTTTGAAACATCTATAAGTTAACCTTATTAAATTTAAATAATGTATGTATGTATGTTCGGTTTATGGCATCGGGTGTTGCCTTCCGACAGAATCCACAAATCTGTGCCAGGTCTTCCGGTCATGGGTCCACTCTTCTTCCAGACCCCTATCCCTCATCGCTTTTTTTACGTTATCCATCCAAGTCTTTCTTGGTCTTCCTCGTTTTCTTTTCTGATTTGGTATATAGTTAAAAGTGATTTTAGGTGATCTTTCATCGTTCATTCTTTTAATATGACCAAACCAGATTAATTGCTTTTTTTGAACCTCATCTAATATGGTTTCCTTTATTTTCAGCATTTTTCTGATTCTCTCATTTCTCACTCTCTCCATTCTTGATATCCTGCATGATATTCTCAGGGCATCCATTTCAACAGCAGCCAATTTCTTTTTTTTCCGTCTCCATAATTCTCCATCCCTCTGCTTCATACAACAATATGCTTTTTACAATGGAGTTGTATATATTATACTTTCTCGTCCTAAATAACTCCTCACTCCCCCAAATCGAATTTAATAGTTTTACCGCTTTTCTTCCTTGACAGATTCTATTCTTAATTTCCTGTGAGTCTCTTACTTCTCTATCAACGTCTACACCAAGGTATCTATAATGATCACAACTTTTAATTTTGATGTTATTATGAAGACTTAGGTCCGTCTCGTCTCCTCTTATACATATATATTTGGTCTTATTGACGTTCATGTATAGTCCCCATTTTTCATATTCTTCCTTAATTTATATTGTCATTTTATCTAAATCACTTTTACTTTTTGCAATTATGACTTGGTCATCTGCGAATTGTAGAGTAAAGATTGACATTCCATTTACATTAAATCCCATTGCTCTGCAATTTTCTTTCCAAATTTTTAATGCTTTATCAACATGAATTTTGAAAAGTGTTTGGGAAATTTAAATAACATTTACTTTAATAAATAAAACACTTTGTAAGTAAACATTACCGGCTGCAAAAACTCGTAAAAGTTGTTTCAGGTGAAAATATTAGTCCAGCTCTTCATTAAATTAAAAAAAAAAAAACTAGACATGAGTGCATCATCAAACCAGCAATTCGCATTCGCGCACGCTAAGAAACTTCAAATGACTCATGCATTCAGCTTCCTTTGAAGCATTATTTGTTAAATTTTGGAATAGTGCTGCTATCTATCGAACAGAAAAGGAACACAAGTTTAAAACCTGATTAAAACAAGGGGGAAATGTTTAAAAAAACTTCTACATAAAAATTATTAAATAATGTCAAATATTTGGTTTCGCTGCGAAACCAATGCACGTTAAAGGGTTAATATAACCATAAAATACCGTTTAAGCACACGCTCAATCTTCAAGAAAAACATGGAAATATTTGGGGAGAAGACGGTTAAACGGTAAAAGTTTGGAAAAAATATAGACAGTGACTATTTTCCTGCTAAAATTAAGTGGCATAAAAATAATTTTAAAACAAAACATGTTATATTTAAATTGCAATGATAAACAATAAATAAATACAGTAAACTTTTGACTAATTGGCATTCAACCGAAAAAAATCCGTGAAACTTTTATCTGTCCTTCTAATAATTTGTTTTAAAATATTTACCGCTATTTTATGAAACTTACGTTTTCCAGTGCCCGATTTAATTTCAAATAAATCAATGTTTATATTTAATAATATTATAGTTTTAAAAAATTAAAGAACACGCTTTTATAGAAATGTGAACTAAAAAGCACAAAATATCGTAGTATTAAAATGCAGGGTAAGAGAAAATCGTGTGAGTGACTCACCATAATATTTACATACATTTAAATCTTTAATTAAAATAATTTAGAATTAAACAAAAGCCATTTTTAAAAAATCTCCACTGACTGGGTTCGAACTCTAGACCTTTAGGTTCGTACGCGGAACTGTACCTCAACGCCACGGCGTTCACGTTGGGAAAGCCTTTTTTTTACAATATAGATTTTTTGTTTGCTCCGAGAGCCGTTACAAACAAACATACATACATACAGGTGAAGCTAATAAAAGCGTGTTAAAAAGGCGTACGTTATAAAAGAGATAAATTACATAAAAAACTCTCTCCTATTCGGATAAAGTATATCGTTGATATTGGATGAGTAATTGTTTATACACGTGTATACATTTTGATAAAATATATAAAACACAGTACTTCACACGTTAAAACCTAAGTCAAAAGACTTAGTTTAAAAGATTACAATATAGAAGATAAAAAGAAGAACATCACGACGTTTCGTTCTAGCATTGTTGCTGGTGGACATACTAAACCTGAAGATGTCCACAAGCAACAATGCTAGGACGAAACGTCGTGATGTTCTTTTTATCTTTTGTATTGTAAACTTTTACATTAATCTTTTGACTTAGGTTTTAACGTGTGAAGTGCTGTGTTTTATATATTTTATCAAGTATATCGTTGAGCATAAGGGGGTGTTTATTCCGTATCTTTTGAACAGACCAAATTCAGGTGAGAAGCAGAAAGGGGCGTTTAATCGAGAGAAAGCGACTTTTGCGGCATTTTACGGTAGATCTCTGATACCACAATTTTTGTTTTCAAATAGTTTTTATTGAATTCAAAAGAAAACAATGTTATAATCAATTAGAAAGTTTTTACTTTTTACTTTGTTTTATTTATTTATTTTAATCTATAAACACGCTATTTTTGAATGAGCCATCTCTTTAACATATCTGAGAAATTAATAGCAATTTATTATCCATTACTCAGCTAATGCCATAATTTAACCATGTATACATAGCCCGAATTGGACAAATGACCAATTACTAAAATAATGAAAATTTTGTGAGAAAATGTAAAACGTTGTGAATAATTTAGTGTGGCACAGACACGACTTTCCCTTACCCCGTGTTTGAATATATATAAATGGTGTACTTTTAAAATAGATGAAAATAGTTTTAAAACCAATTTATATGACATGTATCTCCCCCCCCTCCCCTCCCCCAATTAAACACAGTACCTACATTCATTTAAAAAATAATAATAACATAAGGCTGTTATTAAATTAAAAAAATTATTCCAAATAAGTCAGACAAATTACAATCCACGCCATTAATTTAAACTCACTGATTACAGACAAATTTAGAGATCAGCATATAAAATTTCGTATTAAGATGACCTAAAAACATGTACCGTAATTTTCTGCGTATAATCCGCAGGTCAGGTAAGTCAGTTTCGCACCAGAAATTTTAATTAGCAAACGAGGTTCTATTTGTACGAGCTGTTTCTTCAAAATAATATAGATTTTTGTGTTAGACAAAATTTCTGGTGGAGGAATGACATATTTTATCTGCGGATTATACGCAGAAAATTACGTTAATTGTAGGGCAAGAAAACAGCGTTAAAATTTGGAATCCGCGTTAGTATTTTATTTGCCATGTGAGTATGAGAAAATGATTGTCATTCCCAAGTAGTTTTTCTCAGTTAGGTTTCTTGTATTCAAAATTTCAATTTCAATTAAAAAAAAAAAATAACAGTTAAGAATTTTCTGGATGATAAAGGAATTAAAAAGAAAACAATGAAAATCAGGTAATGACTAATTTTCTTATGAAATTTCTCCATAGAATAACATGGGCTTTGCAAGGATAGGTTATGTAGAAAGTCCTCTAGTATCAATTTTTAATCCCTACTGGTCATTAAGTTTTAGCTGATTGTCTAAGAATTGTCTGTAGATCAAGAAACCAAAGACATTTGTCAGCTACAAGAAAAATCGGTTTTTTTTTTTTTTTTTTTTTTTTTTTTTTACTTTTTTTTTTTAAATTCTGTATCTTTTATCCCATATTTCGCAATAATGGTCTTTGCTGGAAAATTCAAAGTACAGGAGCAACTAAAAAAAATAATAATAATGTTTATCTGTAACTTGAAATCGGAGTTTCAATTTAAAATATTATTTTTACATCATTTCACATATTTCTCCATGTGTATTTAAGAACTAGCTCAATACTGAACCTTTCATCATTTTTATTGCATATATATATATATATATATATATATATATATATAATCAATTTAATCAAGGAAAAATCATCAAGAAATCCTCTTCTCCCATAATACGGCATATTTAAAGCTTATACATCAGTGAGTTCCAGTTTTTTTTTTTTTCTTTTTTTCTTTTTTTTTCTATTATTATATTTACTACCATATATATATATATATATTTCTTTTATTACGATAAAATTACTATCAATAACGCATGCAAATTTATACTTATATATAATTTATATTAAGAAAAAAGATAATGATTTTAATTAAAATATTAAGTTAAGGATTGCTGAGATTATTTATTAAAAAAAAAAAAAAAGTTTGATATCATTTAAAAGAAATGTCAATATAGGCTAGTATCCGCGTTTGTAATGATCGGTAGATGGCGCTTTTTCAGCTTTTCTTGTTAGTAAATATAATAACCACGTGTATTTATTATTGTTCTATTTGTGTTACTACTTGATATTCGTGCTATAATTTCTCCGCCATTACATCAGGGAAAATCGATTGCCTTTGGAAAAAAATATTTCAGTTTATTCAGAGTTCGATCGGAAGTAGATTTTTAACTGAAGCTGAACAAATATTAGTTTCAAATCATCTGATTAATTCTTTACTTCCATTAGCCGAAGCAACTGAAATTTTAAATTTGTCATTTGGAAATAAATGGAAGCTTAATTCTGGATTTCATGGTCCTTTGGAGTTACACTGTAGCACACAACAGTATGTGTTATCTTTTTTACCGGATTTATTCATTTTTATTCAATAATTACATGTGAAACTAAACATCGGCCATGCAGGGTTTTCGATGCTTGCTTGGCTTTTGCTGGCTTTCGTCGAGCTCGACGAAAGTCGAAAGCTATTCATGTTAATTGTAATTTCACCTTAGCCCACCAGAGGGCGAGCATTCCATTGCATTCACGGATCAAACATATTTAATAATGTTGATAATTTTATTATACAGTAAATATTAAAAGTTATATAAATTAAGCATAAAAAGTAACATTTTTGAAAATTTTTGACATTTCTTGTCAAAATTGTTCGTCGGTTCTGATAGGCTTAACCTATAAATGCATAGTGATGTAGATCTGCATCGTATGTTTAAAACCTCATATCTCTTTATATAACAACCTTCGCATAGTGGTTTATTATTTATTTTTTACTAAAACTATTTTATCGGGGGGGGGGACTATTATACTAGAGTCGTAACAGTTTATTTCTTTATATGTGACAATTTTCATTCCTGACGCGCTATCTGAGTAAAATTTCATTTCGGCGCGGATACTACGAATTAAGATTATTTATATAAAAAGTAGGGCTGTGCCGATTAACCGGTTAATCGGTTCGATTAATCGATCAATGCTTAGTCCCGATCATTTTTTTTAATCGAGTTAACCGGTCCGATTAATTCGATTAAGAATTTTCGATATCCGATTTAAATGTTCAAACTACGAATTAATGTAAAAATTTAAAATACTATTTTGCCTACAAAATACTATCCCATAAGAGGCTGAGTGGTTCTGTTCACAAAGCTGGTAGACGGGAAGTGCCGGGTTCGATCCCTCGTCACGCTCGTCGACATAGCTGTTCGAATTTTTCTGCGGTTTTCTCCGAAACTCACGTAAATACGGGGTAGGACATCTCAGAAAGATCCCCATGGATGGCATTTAACCTATAAGCCTAGGACCTTAGTGAAGTCAGTCGGCCTTAATCCCAAACACATGCACCCCTGCAAAATATTTTTTCACATATTCGTGTATATGTATGTATATATTTCACATAAGATCAAGATTAGATCCTGAAAATGTCAATGTGCTTGTGTGTTTAAGGAATTGGTTAAAATAGTATCTTTTTTATAATCTGTTATATAAAATTTGGACATAAACATGTCTGTCAGTTTCATTCTTAACTTTCATTATATATGAGTGAGTATAATTTAATTTTTTAGTATTTATAAGGTACTTTTTAATTAATTATTATTATTATTAATATATATCAATAATTAATAGGCAACCGCACTAAATATTCCTAATTAAATATTTTCACAATTAAATTTAAGTTTAACAGGAAATGTATTTCATAAAATTAAAAATATATATATATTTATAAATGCTCAGTCACGTACGAATATTTACAGTTAATTTTCGAAATATTATATTTTCTTCGCATTTAAAATAGTTTTTCATTTATTAGAAAAAAAATAAGGGGTTTTCTTTTTTCATTATTTATTTGTATGTTTATTATTATTATTTATTGTTTAAGAAACTAGTTAAATTAACATAAACATTATTTTTATGGTCTGTTGTGTACTATCTGAAAAGAAAAAAAGGAAAAAAGAAAAAGAAAAAAGTCTTGAAAAGTTTTATTTATCGTCCAAATAAAATTTTACAAAAAATTCGAATAATCGATTAATGAATTACGATTAACCCAGTTAAAACTGTTAATCGATTTCCACCCCTAATAAAAAGCAATAAAAACATACAGGAAAAACTATTTTCGGATAGAAACATAAGGCAAGAGTAACGAATAATATTTATACTTTTGCTGATAAATTTATGCAAGAAAAATGTAGTTTTTAATTGATGATGTAGAAATACATCATTTTTTTTTTTTTTTTTTTTTTTTTTTTTTAATAATCTTATATGGATTTTTTTTTTTTTTTTTAGGACTGAGGACTATTAGTCTCAATCTATGGATTTTTACGATACCAGTTTTACGATAACTGGATCTTTATCGAAATCGAAAATTTATCGAAAATATAATTGAATAATTTGAAAGCGATGTTATAATTTGAAAAAAGAAAAAAGAAAAAAAAAAACTTTTTTTTTTTTGAAAGAAAAAGAAAAGAAAAGAAAATTAATAATAATCAGTTTCGAAACGGACAGTATCGGAAAAGTTTATATATATATATATATATTTCTTTTCTTTCTTTTCTATTTTTCAATATTTTATAATTTATTGAAAACTAGAAAAGAAAGAAAAGGAAAGAAAAAAGAAAAGAAACAGAAAAAATAATTGCATAAATTATGTATTTTTATCTATAATGGCGATAAAAATTCAAAAGTTGCTAAAGGGAGCTATATTAAGGCTGTACCATGATCAGGTTTACATAATTAATTAATTAATTAATTATTACTATTATTATTATTTTATTTATTTTTTGTATTTTTTCCATCAACTACACCCCTTTCCCGATTGATTTCAAACGCTATTTATTAAAAATAAAAATTCATGCATTTAAGGGTTAATTTTAATTATTTTAATGTGGGTCTTGTGTTGATCAGAATACAACTCTCCTGGAACAGCGCGCGCCTGAAATATTTGATTATGCATACTCTTATTAAAATAACTTTAAAAGTTTTTTAAAATTTCTTTTCACATCTATTTTACAGGTTTTAGAGTTAAACCTCTATAAAATCTAGAAGAGTGCAGATTTTTAGAGGTTTTAAAAACAAAACCTAAAACAAACTTTAATGAGTGTCTTTTTTTTTTTTTTTTTAAGGAGGTGTTTGTTATTTTTAACCGAATCTACAGAGAAGTCTTTTAAATACCTCAAAACCTAGATTTAAACGGCCCTCTTCACTTACCGTCGCCGGAAGCCCGAGCCAATGTTATTCTATTGTAAATTTTCTTTACTTATAATTAATTACTTAATACGTATTTTTAAATTTTGTTTTCACATTCAGAAAATTCCCAACTGTTAAATTGACGGACCTTTTTTAAAAACGTATTTTATAAATTTTTAATATTTCATTTTAAAATTGCAAAATGAAAAATCTGACGTATGGAAAATTCGTATTTTACAGCTTCAAAGTAAAATATTAAAAATTAAAAAAATTTGTTTTTAAAAAATGGTCTACAATTTGACAATTAGGAATTTTCTGAATGTGAAAACAGAATTTAAAAATATGTATAAGTTAATGAGTTATAAGTAAAGAAAATTTCCCACAGAATAACGTTAGCTTCGGATTCCGGTGACGGTGAGTGAAGCGGGCCCTTAACTATCAAATAGCCTTTAAGTAAATTTTAAATTTTAGTAAGGTGAGCTATAGGCTATATAGAGATTGTACTAATAAACAAACAAACAAATTAAAAGAAAACATATATTAATAAACCGCAAATACAACCGAATGGAGGGAAAACATCGTACATCATCTTATAAAACATCACCTTATAAAAAGAGAAAGTAGATTTACGTGTGTCGTAGGTCATGGACCTACGACATCGGAATTTCAAAATTATTGCCTTCATAACTCTATTTCACTCGAGTGACCTTCCCGGGAGGAGTTGAATTACTTTCACTTATTTTATCTCTAAATCTCGTAAACCTATAATTTTTTCTTTTTTTCTTTCTCTGAGGAAGATCACAAAAAATTTTTAATTTTCTAGTAAAAGAGTTATTCCTTAAGACATTCATCTTTTCTTTAATAACACAAAGCCGAAAAATAAATAAATAAATAAATAATAATTATAAGATACATTATATATATATATATACCATGTTTTTAAATTTTCTGATCAATCATTAATAAAATACGCTAGGATAAAAAATAATATATAAGCAATATTTAAGCACGCGGACTCAGTTCAGTAAACTGACGATAAAAATGGGGGGAAAAAAATGTTTAATTTTTTAAGGTTAAAGTTTAACTAAATGTATTTATTTTTATGTCGAAAGAAAATGAACTCGTAAATTTTTTTTTTTTTTTTTTGGGGGGGGGGGGCAACAATTAAATTATAGCTAATATTTTAATGACTATTTTTATTGCTATTAGGAGCTTATTGTTTTCATATTTTAATTAATTAAAAGAAACCTATTCGAAAATTCGAAAAATCTGACTTGGGAGTATTGTGTTGTCACCGGGTTCTGAGCTACTGTGAAAGTTTCAAATGTCTAGCTACTAGGGAAGTTAGTTCAGAATAGATTGCAAGATTTGTACCGGACAAACAAACAAACAAACAAGCAAGAATATAACTTAATAAAAACATGGTAAAAAATATAAAAAATACCTCATGAATTTTAAGCATGAAGTTTGTGAACCTTACATTTTTACAGAATGGTGAATAAAAAATTATCTTCATATTTCATCCAATCACGCATGTTTATTTATATATTTATATCGGCTTGAATTGCAGCTGTTAGTGAGTACTCGTTTCGGTTTTGGTAGGAATAATTCGATTTTAAGTCCACAATATGGCCGTCTTTCTCCGAGTAAATACACATAGATAATTTAGAAAATAAAAATTTATGAATAATTTATGTACTAAAGGTGAATGGAAGACTGCAGATACAATTTCAATTTCATTTTTCTTTTTCTTTCTTTCTTTTATATATTTATTAATTTAGTTAATATTTAAAGTTAAACTCTTTTTATATACTAAAACTAATGTTCTTTACCTACGCCGTTGCTAACTATATTTAAAAGAATTTTGAAAATTCTATATTACTTACTAATATAAAATATTAAAAAATATCAAACTTTAAAAAACGTATTCCATTAAAAATCAAACCAGTTTTTATCCGCGTTTGTAATGATCGATAGATGGCGCTTTTTCAGCTTTTGTTATTAGTAAATATAATAGCCACGTGTATTTATTATTGTTCTATTTGTGTTACTACTTAATATTCGTGCTATAATTTCTCTGTCATTACATCATGGAAAA
The DNA here is from genome assembly GCA_963930645.1 of Salticus scenicus. Classification (NCBI taxonomy): domain Eukaryota; kingdom Metazoa; phylum Arthropoda; class Arachnida; order Araneae; family Salticidae; genus Salticus; species Salticus scenicus. Next base: position 15,810,358 of record OZ005658.1, read on the forward strand.
TTGATTGCTTTAAAAAAAAATATTTCAGTTTATTCAAAGTTCGATCGGAAATAGATTTTTAATTGAAGTTGAACAAATATTAGTTTCAAATCATCTGATTAATTCTTTGCTTCCATTAGCCGAAGCAACCGAAATTTTAAATTTATCATTTGGAAATAAATGGAAGCTTAATTCTGGATTTCTTGATCTTTTGGAGTTACACTGTGGCACACAACAGTATGTGTTATCTTTTTTACCGGATTTATTCATTTTTAATCAATAAATATATGTGAAACTAAACATCCGCAAGCAATGGCATCTCGACGAAAGCCGAAAGCTATTCGTGTTAATTGTAATTTCACCTTAGTCCACCAGAGGGCGGGTATTTCATTGCAATCGCGGATTTCACAATAATAACAAAGCAACTGATTGTAAAAATGATATTTTTCATAATTTATTCAAATATAATTTACTTTTATGATAACTTATCCATTTCTTTTCATAAATTTATTAGAAGAATTAAAAGGCGCAATATTTCTACACTTTGAAAATTCATCAACATTCTATTCTGTTCTATTACACTTGCCGAGTTTCAATGGTTTCAATACCACTATATGGCTGATGCCAAAAAATGTTTTCGGCATCAAAAATTTTTGCATGATAACAGCGGGACGATAGATTTATATAAATTACTATATCTGTGGGAAAAGTATATGATGGGGAACAGAGCAGAGTCCACCTTTGGCAAATAGTTTAAATAAATGCTTACTTTGTTTTATTTTAAGCTTATTTATATTTTGATATTTGTGTAAATATTTATGTATGTAAATAATGCTCAAATTTAGAAAATCTTTGAATTAACGCTTAATTAAGTTTTCTAGAATTATCATCACAATAATTTTAAAAGTTATGTTGACCATTTTGGCAACTAAGAAAAAATGATTATTTTTAGCTGCCAAACCTGATTTTAACAGTCCAATTTTACAGTGAAGTAGTAATTAACAGCGTGCAATAACTCCATCTTCTCTTCTAACTCTTCACAATGTTGCCAGATTGGGATTTTGTCCCCATTTTGGGGATTTTTGGGCTTCGGAGGACTTTTTTGGGGAACGAATGTGTGTGAGAATTTCATGGAGATTTTCAAAATTTTTGGGGAGAAATCTGGGGAATTTTTCGACTCTAATCCACTTCACATGTTTACAGTGTTGCCAATTTTAGGGGTTTCTTCCTACATGTAGGGACTATTAATAGATTTCTTTAGCATGTAGGACATTTTTGAAGATACTCCTTCTTCCCAGGACGTCCTCAGGATATCTTGAGGGTGAAATTAAATCCTATTTATATTCTCAGCACTAAATAACTTTACGCAGGTTTAAAATTTTCCTATAACAAGTGTGTATTTTTTTTTTTTTTTTTTTTTGTTGTTGTTGTTGTTGTTTTCTTTTTGTGTATGGGGACTTTTTTCAAAAAAACGCTTCATTTGGGGGAAAATTTGGAATTAAATCTGTCAAATATTTGATTTCTTTTTTTTCCTTGGTAAAAATTCAGTTAAGGATTTAAAAAAAAAAAAAAAAAAAACCTGATTTGGGGAAATTTGAAAGCATGTTTGGGGAAACTGATTGCTGACCTTTTGACATTCACTGACTCTTCATTACATAGGGAAGGAATTGCGTAATACCTTTTACAGACGAATAATGATTATAAAATTATGCCCTAACTTCTTAAAATAAATAAATAAATAAACAGAATTATTTTTCAGTCTTTATCATATGCATTGATTTTCTTATTTCTTTTTCCCTGCTTGTTTCTTTGTCCGAAGGTCATGTCCATAAACTGGAAAGAGAAAATGCATTTGACGAATTATTGTCGACATAATCTTCATTAAAATTACCAATATTTAACTTCTGATAAAGTTGACCTTCGATAACACTTGAAAAAACTGGGTCAAAATTTTTGATCCATTCTACATTTCCTGGACAAATTTTATTTTTTCGTAAACTGAACATGCATGATTTTGATGTCAAAGCAAGAAATTCAGGTGATTGAACAAGTTTAAGATATTCATTTGATTGATTGTTGGAATGTATGACAGAAGGTCAATCCCACAAACGAATTTAAAATTAGAATGTTTTTAATATATATATTTTTCTATTTTTATTAAATTATTTATTTTCGAAATTATGATAGAAGGTCAATCTCACGACCGAATTTAAAATTAGAATGTTTTTAAGATTTTTTTTTTTCGCAACCCTAAATAATTGAATAAATTTAAATGCATAATAATACATTAAAAAGAAATTTGTGATGATTTCTGAAAATGTTCCAGCTTGAGTTTACCTTATATGTCAATCTAGTCCTGATCAGATGTTCTTTTTATTTATTCATTTGTTTATTATTATTATTAATATTATTTTGAAACATTTTTATCATTACAGTTTCCTACTATTTCTTCAATAGCCTTGGAAATTGTTTTAAAATTCTTGAGTTATCCTCGATCTGTGAGCTAATGAAATAATTTACTATTTGTGAGTTGGTGAGCTGATTTACTAGTCACTGTTTTTATTTATTGACCAGTTAAATGCTTCTTCTTATTACGATTTGGAAAACTTAATCAAAATTACAAAATTCTTAATTTATTCAAAGTTAAAATCCATTTCCTTCTAATTAAAACTATAATATACATCATCTAACTGTAACAAACATAAAAAAAAGTATAAATATATATAGATATATAATTAAATCTAATTAAAACTATAATATACATCACCTATCTGTAGCAAACATAAAAAAAAAAGTGTATATATATATATATATATATAGATAGATAATCAAAACGTACAGTAGAAATGTAAAGGTTATTAAATGTTATCAGTACGTACAGATGGAATTTAAAGATGATTAAATAATTATAAGTATTCAAACAATTAATATGATCAAAAACTAAGACCACCCAAATCAGACCATATATATATATATATATATATATATATACACATATATAAATAAATATTAAAACCAAATTAATAGAACACTCTGTTTGTGCTACTTGTTATGGCACAACAGAAAAAGTTTTACTTCTAATTACAGGGTGTCTACTAAATACTGTAATAATCAAATTAAGAGTTAATTTTAATCATTTGGTAAAACAATTTCTCTCTATATATCTGTGATTGGCAACTTTCTGTAAGTGCACAGTTTAGGCCAGATGCATCTAGGCCTCTGTAATAACTTCAGAGCCCCTGAGCCAGTGATGCTAGATGGTCATAAATTATTTCCCCAGACAGGTCTTCAAATTTCCCCAAATCAGGGTGTTTTTTCGAAAAAATCCCCAACTCGATTTCTACTAAAAAGGGAAAATAAAAAAATTTTCAAAATATATATATATATGTATGTATACATAAGCAGGTATAAGCTCAGATTTTTCCCCAAATGAAGGCAATTTTTGAAAAAAATCCCCAAATAACAATAAAGCTATTGAAAATCCCTGGTCGTAGGGATAAATCATTATGTTGCCGAATGCCGACCCCGACATTGACAAAAATTGAACTCCCCAAATTTGTCCCCAAAAATCTCTCCAAAAACATTTGGTCTCCAAAATTGTCCCCAGAAGCCTCAAAAAGCCCCAAAATGGGGACAAAATCCCCCATCCGGCATCACTGCCCTGAGCTCACTGTTCTTGCGCTTCTGTTTCTTTTTCTCGTCCATTTTTCCTCCATTTTCTTACTGGTGTTTCTTTATTTTAATTTTTTTTCTACTTGTGAGTGTGCAAATTTTTTCTTGCCTTTCCATGCTATTTTCTATGGATTTTTGACTCCTTCCCCCTCCAATTTTTTCATTCTAAAGTGCTCTTAAAATGATTCGTTCGGCAATCGGACAATGGCGTAAGAGATTATCGTTAGTAATAGATAAAGATGGTGATCAGTTCTACACTGAGAAAAAAAAATATATACCGCCTTCATCTAGAATGAATAAATGGTCATTTTCTAAATCCTTAAACTAGAAATATAGATTTCCGAGCTATGCGCATAAGGCACGCCAATAAATTGAATAGACGAAATGGTCGAGAATTTCTAAGCTACACATTTCTAGATGGTGAAACAATATGCTGAATATTCTGAATATTCTTAATCTTTTGTATTACGAGAAATTCTCGCTTCATTTTCTAGAATTGGGTCATAAACCAAGATTATAGTTGCGAAAACCCGCCTCTTGTAGTCTCATTTATTTGCAGAGATTTCTAAATAACTTTGCCCTCGAGAATATAGGCAAATGCTATAGAAATCTAATAGGGGCTTCTAGAACTCGCTTTCCAAGGGGACTAGAATTTATAAGGATGACATGGAACTATTTTTTCTAGAGCCACAGTTTAGATTCTAGATGTCTGTTACAGAATTTTTTCTCGGTGTATTGGCGTGCCTTATACTCATAGTTCAGTTCGGTTCGTAAATCTATATTTCTAGTTCAGGGATTTAGAAAAGGACCACCTATTCGTTCTAGATGAAAGCAGTATATTTTTTTCCTCAGTGTAGTTCCTTGGTATTAATGAATGAGGGTTAAAGGAAATTTTCGTGTTTGGCGTTCAAAACGTAAACTTTAATACTTTCCAACAAAGTTGAAAAAATTTTTTAGAACTTGGGTTTGTCTGTCTGTACGCGCTCTAATACTCATAAATATTGACGGAATTCCTTGAAACTCATATATGTTATTCAAGTGCACTATGGGATGTTCCCTATTGAAAATGGCATTTATACTACCACTGGTTAATATACAAGGACACACGAAAGAATTCCAAAACATTACGTTCTATGAGAGGTATTTCTGTAAACTATGTTTTAACAACTTTTATTTTGCCCAAACCATAACGAAATTTACATTTATTATTCATATCATATGCATATGAAAACGTTTTCTATAAAATATAGTACTACTTGCATTAGTATTTATAGGGTCACACAAGAATATCCAAATACATTAATGGCTCTTATTGGAAATTGCATTTTTGTTTTTATCAAACGTTTTTAACACTTTCTAACAATGTTTAAGAGTGATTATGATTTCAATCACTCTGTCTATTTTTCTTTCCGACTGACTAACTGTCTGTCTATCTGTCCGCTTCTAAGAGTCTGTAAATATTTCCAACATTTCTTCAGAGCAACAATACACAATTTCTACAGTTGAAAAAAATTACACAGGCCTACAAAATTGAAGCTGACAAAATTTCATTTGATGATTTTAGCTAAACTTTATGCTTCTTGAAGTGCTGAAACCGAAAATGCAGCCCATTTTTCTCTTTCGCGTATAGATTTTTACCAATACAAGGTGCTTACCGACTCAATTTCTTACATGTAACATCACAACAATGGGTTGGTTGGTTGGTATGGTTTTATGTCGCATTAGTGCTGCGCTATTACAACAATAGGTATCCTTAATTAATTAATCATGAAAACATACTATAAAACTTATCATATAATTATATTAGTGGAAGAGTAATAGAAGAAATTATATAGGTAGGCACCCTGTAATGACAAAAATCTATGCGTGATAGAGAAAAACTGACTTCATTTTCGGTTTTAGCACACCAAAAAACATAAAGATCAGTCAAAATTATAAAATCAAAATTTTACATGTCGACTTGTGTTACTAATCTATGTTAACGGCATGATTTTTCGTTCTTGTTTTTTTTTTGTGTGTGTGTGGGTGGGTGTGTTTTTCTGATGTGATTCAGCAGTTAAAATACTGCCAATGAATGAAGTACAATGTAAACTAATTTTTGTAATTTTCTTTTTCTTTTCTTTTTAAGCTAATTGGAAATTAGCACTCATCTTTTCTTGCCAGCATAAAAATAATTCAACTTTATGCTCCCAATTTCTGCATAAACAAAGCTCGAAAGGAAAATTATCTCATTAATAAAATATAATAATCTTATTTTTTTAAGTATGATTGTGTTGTGATTGTGTTATGATTAGGTCTATAATGGTTTCATTCAAATGCATGGTTAATCGTTGAGAACGTTCCAATCAAACACTTAAGAAATTTTAACACAGTATAATAACCTTAACTAGGACAATTAGAATTTACAACAGTTGTAATTAAATTTTGTCACATCACCTTGAAGGGGGTTATTAACAACATTTGCCTGTTATATAGTTAAGAAATCATAACAGATTTTAATAATCGAACTTGACTAACAACAATTCGAATTCATCGTATTTATTTACCAAATTTTGTAACACAGTTATGGCATCATATCTCAAGCTGACACAAGTTGACATCGCACCACCACAGATCCCGGCTTGTTTTAGAAATTTTTTTTAGCAAGAACGTTACGTTTATTCGAGCAATTACAGGTGAAGGCCTCAAGAAATTCGCAACTTTTTTCTAAAATCTAACTTTTTTTTTCGCTAATTTCTCCTCTAATTTTCACTTTCTTTTCGAATGATGTGCATCATTAGTCATATGGAAAATCTTCCGCCATCAGACCTTGAAGACTGTAGTCATTCAACATCGGAAATGAGATCTTGATGTCTTTTTCCACAGAAATAACTAACACGGTATTTTTCTTTTTCTTTTTTTTTTTAAGAAAAGAGATAATTCTATAATTAGATATATTTATACGACTTGTTGGTGTCAGGTGAAATTTCTCCGGAAATACGGGATAGGCCAGTAATGGCTTTTATGTAAGGAAATGGATTAAAGAGCATTGTTTCAGGATTTGGGAGAAATTGTATCTTTTTTTTTTTTTTTTTACTTGCATAGATTTCCGGCTTTCGTTAAAAATTAAAAATTTTCATCATTGTTTGCAATAGATGTCTGTGGAAATTCTGTAGGTGTTAATTTATACTTTTTGAAAATATGCACTATGCATCCTAATAATAACAGGAGACTTGGCGTTGGAATATTAAAACCCGAATAAACTACTACGTCAGAAACGCCAAAGCAAAATATTTGAGGTGCATACAGCTGTTTCGGTAGCCTAAAGCGTACCGTCTTCAACCCGAATAAACTACTACGTCAGAAACGCCAAAGGAAAATATTTGAGGTGCATATAGCTGTTTCGGTAGCCTAAAGCCAAAGGAAAATATTTGAGGTGCATACAGCAGTTTCGGTAGCCTAAAGCGTACCGTCTTCAGTGCTTTTTGCACTGAAGACGGTACGCTTTAGGCTACCGAAACAGCTGTATGCACCTCAAATATTTTCCTTTGGCGTTTCTGACGTAGTAGTTTATTCGGGTTTTAATATGCATCCTAATTCCTGATACACTTCAGAAAATAAGTATATAGAACAACGGAGAATACATCGCGACATGACCCACCATGTGACATCTTAAATTTCAGCTGTAATTTTGCAAATAGGAATTAGTTTTTAGAATATCATAGATGGTGGAACAATCTAATCTCCCCTGTATTTTGATTTATGAAATAACAATAAATTTTGCTTAATACAGTTATTTTATTGCTGTATTCAATAGTTATTTTATTACTGTAGTGTTATTGCAAAAAAAAAAAAAAATAATAATAATAATAATAATAATTGTATCACTTTCTAATGTTTAAGTCAAAGAGGTTTTTTTTTTCTCTTTTAGAAATGCTTTCTAAACAACTTCATCCTGTTAATAGCTAAAGTTTTTCCTTTATTCTTTCATGATTTTAGAAAACGAGGAAAAGATTTTAAGAATCTTTAAAATTATGATTTATGAAATAACAATAAATTTTGCTTAATATACCTGATCTATAAATAAATACAATTGTATATTTGTAATGTTGTTAATTGCGTAATAACAGTAAATATTTTGACGAATAAAAATAATTTAAGTTTTTTCAGATATCAAAATGGTCAAAAATATTACAGAAGTAAAAACATATCTAAACACCCAGATTGTAATTTTCACTTGTAATTTTATTCTACCTTGTAAATTTTACATTATGTCACGCTTCAGGAGTGGATAAAATGTACTTGAATTAGGTATCACATTTTTATTTGATGAATTGAAGAAAAGAACCATTATCAGTATTACAGGGTGACAAGAAATAACTTGGACGAAGTTTCAAACCAAATATCTGTAACTACTACTATCGCAAACTCATTTTGGAAGATGCTGTCTTACCTTGGTCGCAAAAGTTCTTTTGGAAACAAAAGATGGGCCTTCCAACAAGATTCCGCACCTGCACACAGAGCTAAAGGCACTCAAGATTGGTGCAAGACAAATTTTCCTGACTTCATTGGAGCTCAAGAATGGCCACCGTATTCCCCAGGTTTGAACCCAATGGATTATTCTGTTTGGTCCATCTTGGAGACAAGGGTGTGTGCTAAATCTCATAAAACTTTGACATCCCTAAAGGAGTTCTTATGCAAGGAATGGGATAAAATATCAGTAAGTGAGTTGCGGCCCATAGCCGAAAATTTTGTGACACGTTTAAAACTCTGTATTAAAGCTAAAGGTAGTCACTTAGAAAATTTGTAAATATAATAAACAAAATAATGTATTCCTATTTATTGAAGTTTGGTCGTAATATTTTCATTAGCAATAAAGTTATAATGTATCGCGCGTCTAAGTTATTTCTTGTTACCCTGCACATACACTTTTTATGTTTTTTGATTTTATCCTAATTAGGCATTAAGATGATAAATGAAATTTTCATCGATTACAAGTAGTTGTCTCTAAAAATAAAATACGATTCATCACTAGGAAAGTAATGACATTCGTAACTTATTAGTTTTCTCTTCATGTATTATTTTATTATAAAAGTGAATATGCAATATTATTTATGAAAAAAATATTTTACGGAATTAATTCAAATAGCAACTAAATGTTTATTACATTCTTTTTCCTTTCTTCTATATTAAAAAAAAAAAAAAAAAAAAAGAAATTATTGGATTCTTAAGGCTCCTGCCTACTGTCTGAGGTGATTTTTTTTTTATAATTGAAAAATTGCCTATTTATATGCATTGCATAATAGAATACAATTAAAAACAGTGAATAACATTAAAAAATATGCAAATTTTAAAATATTTTTATATTTAGGCTCAAAATATAGATAACATTCGCAAAAAAAAAAAAAAAAAAAAAAAAAAAGCACCTTTTTCAAAACATCATAAGTCAAATTTAAGTAAAAATATTTTTAATCTGTAAATTTTATTTCGATTATTGAAAGGTCCTTAAGGGAGTGAACTATTCTCAAAACTATTATCATGTTAATATTTTAGATACGATAATATTTTACATGCTGAAAAAATCATGAATATACATGACAGTTCATAATGTCTATCGACAAAAAAAAAAGCAAAAAATAATTTAGCTAGATTCATTGTAGTAGTTCAATCCCTAAAAAAAAAAAAAAAAAAAAAAACTCCTCTAGAGTATTTTGTCAAAGTTTCATAAGGTTTCAATTATAACTTTTGGAGTTATGATGTTTTGCGATAAAGCAAAATGTTAAAATCTCATTTTGAGAAAAAGCAGAAAAATAATTAAAAACCAGATTTTGCCTATTAAATAAAAAATAATTTTAATAAGTTCCTGATTTATTTCAAAGATTTTAACTTTTTTTTTTTAATTCATTTTATATGCAGTAACATATTTTGATGCTTATATTGAGTAAAACATTTATGTAAACAAACATTTCCGGTCACTTCCGGTTTCAAAAACTGGTGAGTGACTAATATTAAAATACCTGTAATTCAAGTTCTAAACAAGATAGAAACAAAATTCAAACTGATTTAGAAAGCTAAAATGTCAGGCCTTAATACTAAACCAAATATAGAAAACCGGAGTTTTAGCCGAAAATTGCATTTTAAAGGTACCTCAAGAATTTTCGATGAATTTACACGTTTGATGAGGTCCAAAACGCAGCTTGAAAATTTTAGGAAAATGTTTGTGTGTCTTTTTACGTTTTCTGGCATGTGTATATAAGAAACTACTGCACAGAATTTTATATAAATTTGTATGTAGTTACACATTGACATACATTAGTGCCTGCCAACTTTTGGTGTAATTCTCTGAACAGGTTACGCTCAGTTACTGAGATATTTCTTATTTAAAAGAAGTTAACAAATCGAGCTCTATTGTGTATAATCGAATAAAACTTAATATATGAAAAGGACTTTAAAAAACATGCTGATTAAATTTGGGATCCTACCGTATGATCGATAGCGCTACTATGCTGCAGTTTTCTTCGTGAATGGGAAGGCTATGTCTTAGATTCTATTATAAATAATCACACAAATTTTACATATTAGAGAAACATTAGAAATACTGCGCTGATTCAATTTGGTACATATCGGCCATCTGTCATTTTTGAAATATTAATTTAAAAAAATATATATGTTATTTTCTTAAAGATATTATGTTTCTTTAAACTATTTTTTAAATCACTTAAATGCACGTACATAATAAGAACTGCAAACTAGGAGGTACAAGGGCAAAATCCAGGCAAATAAGAGTGAGATAACAAGAATAAGCAGCAGAAGCCAGCATAGCATAAGACGGGTGGAGCGACCCTAATTTTATAAATCAGTTTTACAGGCGTCCCACGTTACCTAAATCCTCTGCAAAACCATATGAAAACGATGAAAAATGTTAACATGAAGAGAATAACCACAGCCGACAGAAATAAATTAAATAAATAAAGGAAAAGGAAAGGGACATAAAAAAAAGCAAAAATTTAAATTGCTACACATAATTTTGCAAACTAATACTTAAATAATATTTAGGATATTAGACTGCATTAAATTCTGCATATAGATAGATAAATGGATAATTTACATGTATGTAACATACCTATTAAAAAAAAAAAAAAAAAAAAAAAAAAAGATATTAAATGAATTATAAATAATGTATGAGGTTTCATTCTGCAACATAGTTTTTAACACGCTTTTATTAGCTTCACCTGTTCGTATGTTTGTAACCGCTCTGGGAGCAAACAAAAAATCTATATTGTAAAAAAAGACTTCCCCTATGCGAACGCTGTGGATGTGAGGTAAAGCTCCGGGCTACGAACCTAAAGGTCACGTTCGAGCCCAGTCAGGGGAGATTTTTTAAAAATGGTTTTTTTTTTAATTCTAAATTATTTTTTATTAAAGATTTAAAAGTATGTAAATATTATGTGTATCACTCACACGAATTTCTCCTAACTTGCATTTTAATTCTATAAAGGTAGATATTTTGTGCTTTTTAGTTCACTTTTCAATAAAAGCGTGTTCTTTAATTTTTTAAAAGTATAATTTTATTTCTGATAAAAATTTCCATGAGTAAACGGCCCCTTATTGTAAAGACCTTTTTAGAAAAAAGTTAAAAAACAACTTATTTAATTACCAATCTCTCTGTGAATTTTTAATATGCTGAACTGGATTTATATATACTATATATATATATATATATATATATATAATACTTTTTTTAAATTATTTTAGCAATACTAAAATAATCGTATCTAACTGTTCAAATATTCATTCAAGAATTTTCGTCAAAGGCTGGTTTAATGAGGCTTGCGCAGGCAGTTCCCCCTGAATACACTGTACTCTGCTAAAGGAGTTCTCTTGTTCTACTCAACAAATTACTTTTTGATGTTTTACTGATGAGGAGCCTGTAAAAGGCTCGAAACGTTTAAATTTATGTTTTGTGTATTTTAATGTTTTAAATTGTATATTTTTAGTGTATATTGTCTCGGTTTTGATGTGATTAAAGTTTAATATAATTATATATGAGACGAGATGATTTTTAAATATTTTGTATATTACAAACTCCTTTTTATTTTTTGTTTAATTCTAAATTATTTAAATGTATGTAAATATTATGGTGTGTCACTCACACGATTTTTTCTTACCCTGCATTTTAATACTAAGACAGATATTTTGTGCTTTTTAGTTCACATTTCTATAAAAGCGTGTTCTTCAATTTTTTAAAGCTATAATATTATTTGTTTGTTTGTTCTTACAGATAAAGGCATATAATAAATGTATACACTCACTCGTTTAAACCCCCATTTGTGGAGATGTGAGCAGGGAAAAAACCCGAGTTTAAACCCGGTTTTTTTTTGGGAAGGGAATTTTCTAAGTTTCCAAAACAAGGGAATTTTGAATGTTTTCAAAAGTTACGAATTTAGCACTTTTTTTTCTGAGATTAGAGATGTTCTAAGCCATACATCCCACATTCCGCATTTAACTTATTTTTATTTTCTTTCAATTTTTAAAAAAGTGCTTTAAATGTTTACAAAATTAGAAAGTACTAGTTTTAAATTTCATTAATTAACATATTTATTTTCTGTTATTGCCGTATATTTACATCTTCGTTCTGACTGTATACACACTGAGTTCAATATAACACTTCTTATTTATCACAACCGGAGCTCATCGTGTTTTAGTTGTACATCTATGAATGTAAATCTTTAACGGCCCTCTTCACTTACCGTCGTCTCCGGAAGCCCGAGCCAGTGTTATTCTATGGGGGAAATTTTCCTTACAAATAACTTATTAACTAATGCATATTTTTAAATTCTGTTTTCACATTCAGAAAATTCACAACTATTAAATTGACGGACCTTTTTTAAAAATGTATTTTTTTAATTTTTAATATTTTATTTTGAAACTGCAAAATGAAAAAATTTCACATTATGAAAATTCGTATTATTCAGCTTCAAAATAAAATATAAAAAAAATAATAAAATATTTTTTTTTAAAAAAGGTCCGTCAATTTAACAGCTGGAAATTTTCAGAATGGGAAAGCAGAATTAAAAAATATGTATTAGTTAATAAGTTATTCGTAAAGAAAAATTTCCCGTAGAATAACATTAGCTTCGGCTTCTGGCGGCGGTGAGTGAAGCAGGCCCTTAATAATTTATTTCAAAAATGCTTCAAAATAATCTGCGTGACACTACACTGCAAAATAATATTTCAATTAAAATTGCAAGAATATTAATATGCAATAAATAAATAAATAAAAAACAGCCAAATTGCTAATTCTTAGCTATTGAATATTTTATGTACTGATTTATGCATTCAAAAGTTATTGCTTGAATTTTGAATAACCGAAGAACTGATGTTCGATTTTGTTTCTCGTGCTCTTTAACCGATTATAACAAAATTTCATCAGTTTATGCGAAATTTTGTTCTAACAATTTTGACAAAATTTCGTAAATTTTAATGTATTTTTATCATGATTTAATTTCATTCTATTTTTATAGCATATTTTATAATGATATTCGCAAAAAAAAAAAAAAAGAGGAAGGTCAAAATGTTATTTAAATAGGCAGGCAAAACTTTATAATTCATAACTGTTAGCAACATAAATGTTTAATTTTTTACAATTTTTTGTGAAATAGTTATATAATTTTCGACATCACTTTCATTTAAGTGAGCAGAATAAAAGTGATATTGAAATAAGTTCTTTGTGTGCTTAAAAAAAAGTGAAATTAAATCTGATTAGTTACATTAATTTCTTCCCATCAAAGTTTCCAAAATTCCTGATTTAAACCCGATAATTCCCATGTTTATTCCCCTGAATAAAACTCCCGGGTTTTTTACATCTCTACCCATTCGCATATATTTATTGGGAAAGTTTATATCTATTGCTGTGCGACCTCTCCACGTATAGTGTTTTGGATTAGTTCATAAATGAAAAAACATATTTTTTAATCCTTCGATGAATTCTTTTTCAACTTCTGAATTGAAATCCACATTAAAATCCCCCACCAACAAGTAAACCAAACGAATTATATTCAAATTTATTTATTTGTTTACTTGTTTTTATTTAACTGTAAGAACGTGTGAAAAACAGTTTACTCCGTGATTTTGAATCCGATTGTCTTCAAAAACCAAGACGGTAGAAGAAATTGTTATGGCGCATGTGAGAAAAAGGACTAATTCGAATATTTTATTGTATTCTTTAATCTAATTTTTGAAATGTTTTATTTATTTATTTATTTTCTGATAAATAAGAGACTTTTATTTTACTGCTTCTCAGTCCTGTTGCCAGTTAGCAACGATTTCGAAATAGGTAATTTTTTTTACAATTACGTTCAATAATTGTCTCTTCTCTTAATTTAAGTAAAAGAAATTGTTACACGTTATTATTATTATTATTATTATTATTATTTTGACATAATATGAAATGTAATTATTATTCACGTGCAAATAAATTTATTCTTCTTAACAGTAAAATAAATAAAATAAAGTACTATAATATAATATAATATAATATAATATAATATAATATGTATGTATATATATGTATATTTTTTCTTCAACTTTTATTTATTTATTTATTTTAGAAATTTTAAAATTAAATTGGGTTTCTTATTTAATGCCTATTGCACCAAATATCCATTTGAACCAAAAAAATCAAGCGTTAGCTAGATCGTGTCCTTATTAATAAGTGCACCAATTTTCGTAGCGATCGGTTGAACAATGCAGCTTTATACAGAGAAAGAATTGACATATTCTATGTGAAATACAGCAAATGATAACGATGGAAAGTGTCTTACTGAACGCAATAGCCCTGTCGTGCAATTAAAAAAAAAAAAAAAAAAAAAAAAAAGAAAACGAAAAAAAGAAAAAGAAAAGAAAGAAGGACGGAAAGGAAGAAATAACTTAAGATTATACCAATGAAATTTTTATAGAGTGATTTATAACTAAATTAATGTCGCCGACCTGGTGGTCCGTTCGGTAGGGAATTGTTTTCTGAATCTCCAAACACCGGTTTGAATCCCGGTGCAGGCCTGTATATTTGTGGTGTCCTTATAGTATGTAATATAAGAAATTGTACATTGTCATTATGGATTTAAGTAACATGGATGGTTCGCGAACAAAATCATTGTATCATAGATCTCAAAGCTGAATAAATGCCAAATGCCATAGCAGAAATAGTAAGGAATACGTATGAATTTTTTTCAACAATTGTAGACGTACAGACAAGAAACCAATTACATAGGTACCAATTACATTTCACTCAGTCGGAAAAATAAAATTTCAATTAATATGATTTTCTTCCACAGTTGATTGTGTAATTTTAATTTAAAAAAAATTGTATTTATTTCTCCCATTATCTAATGGTGTTTTCCATTTCCTGCGGCTTATTTTCTGTTGAGCTATCTATATGATAGACCAGAGATGTTTCTGCCTAAAAGGTTGTCTGAGTGAGTAATGCTGACCGGGATGTCGGCCTGGATAGCTCAATTGGTAGATCCTTGACCTTGTAAGTCAAAGATCCGGGGTTCGACTCCCGGTCCGGGCATTATTTTTACTCAGTCGGAAAAATAAAATTTCAATTACATAGTCACAAGATCGGTTTGATTTTTAGGTCACATTCTCACAACATAGCATAATTTAACCACAAAATGTGAAAAATAAACATACAGACATTGAAAGATTAATTCTGCCAGGAAAACGGCGGCGCGAGGCAAAAAATAAACAAAGTCTAGTGAGTGGCATTTTAAGCAATTATCATCGCCTTTCCCCTCAAAAAAAAAAAAAAAAAAAAAAAGCGATAATGATTGTCAAAATTGTTCGCAGGCAATGGGGTTATTGATTTCGATAGCGTCTATCAGTTACACAATCTACATACGTGGTCAGTCTGACACTTTCATCACGAATCTAGTGGGGCGTATCTTTCAAAACAACAAACCTAAGCACAGAAATACAGGCTTCTGTTTTTAGGAGAGATGATAATGAATTCTCGACATACGGTTCGATCGACATGCCCTACTGGCCGTGAAAAACTACAAACATTGACAATGACACAAGTCGAGTTAAAGGCGATTAAAGAGATAACGAAATACCTTGGAAATGACCAAAACAATTATCACAACTTTCAGTGGAATAGAAAAAAGATTCTATTATTTATTTATTTATTTATTTTCAGGTGTTTGGGGGAAAAGCGAATGCGTAAAAACCCCGTGACAAGATAAAATACAAGCAGCAGATGATAATTTCAATGCCTAACAAGATTAATATATTTTTTTAGATTTATTTTACCTGTGCTGGCCTTCTGTGTTCTAGGTTAAGTCTTACTGAAGTAAATATTGTAAATGAATACAAATTTATTCGCTTATCAATAAATACAAAATATTTTTAATGCGTAACAGGTTTTATGATATATTCAAGCTTCAGCTTATGTATAATCTGGCTTTTTATTATCTATAAATTCTATATCAAAATCTAAATTTTAATTAGCCTCAAGTATTAAAAAGCAGTAGAGTGAGATGGGGTAAAATAAATATAAAATTAGTTATTTTCAACTGCACTAAGCTGAACTTCTGAAATTCTATAAATGTTTGCATGTAATAACGCACATTAATAAAAACAAAACATAAATGTTTTATCCTTACTATTGTGTGTGTTAAGTTATATTTGTGTTAAATTATGCAATAAAATTAAGTTATATAACTAGTATGATGTGGCCACCCCATGACTTTCTTCTATATAATTTTACACAAAATTCATTGAATACAAAATTATTTATTAAATTATTAAATTATTTTACATTATAAATGCAGACGATTTTTATCTGACAAAATTATATCACTAAATGCCGAAAAAAAGTCATTTTTTTGCCAATATCAAAAGAAATACGATTTTTTTTTTCTAAGTTTTTTTCGTTAAAAGATAAAAATATATTCATAAATTTGTTTTAAATTATCACAGATCTATATTTCAACCATTCATTTTAAAGGTATTGACGAGATCTTTCCAAAGACACCCATATTGAAAATTTACTCCCTTCGATGGGGAAGGGGGGGGGGGGAGTACTTCCCCCCAGGGAGAAAGCGATGCTCCCACATGCACAATTTTTTTTCCCTAGTTAACTACTACTAATATAAATAATTTATATTAATTTTACAATTACACTAAAAATAACTCTCAATAAAATACAACTTACAATAACTTACAATAAAATAACTCTCATTATGTACACTTGTACGAAATTTTGTCCTATACTGCCATGTTAAAAAAAATCAGAAAAAAATGTGATCACAGCGCCACTTGTTGTTCCACACATCTAATCAGCACCAGTTTATGTCAGGTTTCAACTAAATATCAAGTTTGGTTAAATTTCGTTCATTGGTTCGTGAGTTACAGCATCCACAAAATTTGTGATACACACACAGAGACAGACATTTTCTAAAAACAGTCAAATCGTGTTCAGGACATCCCAAAACGTGTAAATCCATCGAAAACTGGAGTTCGAAAATTTTCACGAATCCATTACTTTCTCTATCTAATACATATAGAAGAAAGTAATAAGTGTTAAGTTATATAATGAAGTTACATTTTAAATAAATATAACTTTATTACAGCATGCTTCATGACAAATAGTCATGTTATATGCATTAAAACAAAGAAAATACGCTCTTTAAATTCCAACCTAAAAGATGCAGATACCAGCAAACAAAGACGCTAAAAGTCAAAATTTGAAGAAAGGATTATCATTCTTATATTAAGTGAGCAATATTTGTATATATATATATACATATGTATATTTCACTGTTCTCGAAAACGGTAGCTCGGACAGTCACGTGATTTAACACAAAGGTGCCCTCCGTAGGGTCATTGTGCACATCGAAGTCAGATTTTCGAATTTTTGATTACTTTTCCTTTAATTAATAAAAATATGAAAATAAAACTTCTCATTTCTATAATGACGCAGAATGAAGAATCTTAGGAGAGATATGATTAGTTTATTTGATTGTCATTGATTTGAGTGTATTTTACATTGAACTATAGCTACGTTATGAGGAATTACGAGAGATTTGATTGGTTTGTTTGATTTTCATTGGTTTGAGCGTATTTTACGTTGAACTAGAACTACATTATGAGAAATTACGAGAGATTTGATTGGTTTATTTGATTTTCATTGCTTTGAGTGTATTTTACGTTGAACTAGCGCTACGTTTAGATTTTATTTAAAAATATTTGAATTTTTAATATTTTAATATTATGCGACTTTTACAGAGAACAAATTACGATTGGCGCCGCAGGCCCCCGAGGGATTGTTTTTTGGTAAAAATTTTCATGGGTCTCTGGCCAGCTAGCTGGTGAAGCCAGCTAGTTAATAGAAATAAAGAAAAGCAGTCAAGTCTGATTAAGATTTCATAATTCTGGAGGCCGCGTCATTCCGCTCATTATCATGTACTTTTATAGTTTCAGGAACTCCAGATCCCGGTTTGAATCCCAGTGCGGGCAGGAAAATTTGTGGTGTCCTTATACGTTATCTGTAAAAGTTGAGTTGAGGACTGAATTACAAAATATATTCCATGATTTGGATTTCATCCTGATCACAAAAATATGTGTGTATAGATATTTTACTTAACACTATCTGAGACCTGCTGCATTTTTTTTTTTTTTCTTTCTTTTTGTTTTATAAGCGAGAAAATCGTTTATTTCTTTAAGTCTTATTTTTACGATAATTTTACCCCCATATTATGGATAAAATCAAAGCCTCCTGATACCTGTCGCGTGGCTCGGAAACTTGTCAACAGTTCAAGCGGTAAACAGCGCCACCTGGTACAGATTGCACGACTTTTTTATTAAACTGTCATCAATAATTTTAAGAAGTCATATATGATATATATAATCGACGTTTCTTCATTTCTATTCGTCTTTTATGTATATCAAATCCCATTTTCAAAAATTTTTGGTGACTGTTGAATAAAAAAGTCCCGCAATCTGTACCAGGTAGCGCTGTCTACCGCTTGAACTGTTGCCAAATTTCCGAGCCACGCGACAGGCATCTAGTTTAGGAGGCTATGATAAAATCAACAGTCCACGGGGTAAAAGAATTATTGATGGAAAAAATTAAATAAATCATAAAATTAACACTATATGAATAAGATTGTTTTTCAAAATAGGCAATATATCCTTTCTCAAACACAATGAAACAGAATTTTAACATTAAAAATAAGTATTGAAACTAAGAATATAATGTTTTCTACTTCCTTAGCATTGGTTCATCCAGTATTTGAATGATTTTTTCAGTTTAAATTTCACTACATCATTATTCTAGGGCAACTTACATTTCTCTCCTGAAAAAGTGGTTTTCCCCAAGGCATTTAATTGTAAGTTTTAAAATTGTTTATTTGTAAAATTTCTTGAGGGTATAATCCCTCTATTATCGATAAAACTCTATATTAATTCAAGAATCCTAAACTTTCTGCTCCCAATTTGAATGATAACAATCTCATCCCAGTTGTTTTAGCTTTTTATTCATCACTTTCTTTTAAAATTTCTAAAATTCTTTCACCGTTTGGTTTTAAAGTCATTTTCAAACACGTGAACAAAATTAAATTATCTTCTCTTAAAGACCCCTTCCTACTGAACACCGTTCTGGCATTTATTTAACCCCGTGTTCGTAGTGCAATTTAGGTTACATTGGTCAAACTGGAAGGCGTTTGAATTGTAGAATAAATGAGCACCGTCCTAATGTTCGTAATGAAGAGATCTCCAATTTTTCTATTGCTTCCCACTGTTGGGTTCATGGTCATTGTTTTGATTTTTCTAAAAGTAACATAATTTTATCTCCCTTCTCCTCTTCCCATTTGGATATCCATGAAGCTTTTTACATGTTTAAAAATTCGAAAAATCTTGTTAATGTTATTTCTTCCACTCTATTCTTGTCTGATGTTTGGAAATTACTCACATAAGTTCGATTTTTGTTTAATTTTGGTATTTTTTAGGTTTTTAGTTTTTGTTAGATGTTTTAATATTATTTATTTATTTATTTCCTTCTTTTATTTCATAATTCTGCTCACACTAGTATTTATATTTACATTTGTCTTTATATATTTTTATTCTCCTTTGGAAACAGTTTTGTGCGTTGCCGCTTTGACTGCAGCACTCGTGCTTACTTTGTTCGTCTGACGAAGGCTCGTATGTTTTTTCTATCCGAAAAAATTTTTAAGAATTTATTGCATTTTATGGTGTTTATTCAAAGTTTTGTATTTATTACTTGAAATATTACTTTGCAAAAAGGCATTTATTTTATAGCTTATATATACAGTAGGTAGCAAAAGTATCCGAGCACTAGCAAAAATTTCTATGTAAAAAAGGTACACTTAATAGCGTTTTGTTAAATAAATCCTTGTTGAATCATGTTCTTAGTCAGTTTAAGAACAGTATTCGACAAGGATTTATTTAACAAAACAGTATTAACTCTACTTTTTTTACACAGAAATTTTTGCTAGTACTCGGATACTTTTGCTGCTGACTGTATTACATATAATAACATAAAGTTTAGGCTTACGTTTTGAACATAATTTTTTCAACTTGTGATATTGATAGATGCTAAAACATGATATCACTTTATCGCGGAAATAATTAAAAAAAGAAACTAGTGTGTTGTGGCCACCACAAGAATTTCTTCTATATTTTCCTATACAAATTCACTCAGTAAAAAAAAAAAAAAAAAAAAAAAAAAAAAATTCGTTAAAATTAAAAAAAAAAATCGATAACTTTGTTTTAAATTATCACAGATTTATAGTTCAACCATTCGTTTTAAAGGTATTGATGAGAACTTTCGAAAGATACCCATCTTGAAAATTTACCCCCCAGGGGGGAAACGATGCCCCCACATGCACAGAATTTTTTTTCCTAGTTAACTACTACTATTATCAATAATTCATATTAATTTTACAATCACAAGTTAAAAATAAATCTCATTATGTACATTTATACGAAATTTTGTCCTATACTGCCATGTTAAAAGTTTACAAAAAATGCGATGACAGCGCCACCTGTTGAGCGATTGATCCCCAAATCTAATCAGCACCAGTTTATGTCAGGGTCCTACTATATACCAAATTTGGTTAAATTTCATTCATTGGTTCGTGAGCTACAGTGTCCACAAAAATCGTGATACACACAGATAGACAGACATTTTCTAAAAACTATCAATTCGTGTTCTGGATATCCCAAAACGTGTAAATCCATCAAAAAACGGAGGTCGAATATTTTCACGAATCCAATACTTTCCCTATATTACATATAGAAGGAAGTAAAAAGAAAGAAAGGCAAATGATATAAGCTTAGTATTGCCAATAAAAATATATCAGTCTTTGCCATATTGACTTCAAATGGTAATAAATAGTGTACAAGAATGTAATTGTTTATGGTTAGGAAAGGAAAAAAAAATTAAATATCTGTCATTTCCAGTTGACTCTAGAAATTGATCAATTAAACACACGTCTCTATCACATCTGTATATATAATACATAATCTGCATCATTTTGTAGAACAGATGTTATAGAGATCTGTTGTAATAACTCAATTTCGTTAAAATTGATCAATAGAAAACGCCTACAAAGCTGTCGTTCACCAATTTTGTAAAAAGAGACTTTTACAATATATTAAAGAAATGTATAGATGTAATGTTTTTATTAAAAGAAATATATATATAAATGTTACATTGTATTTTTATTTTCCAAACATATATATTTAAGGAAAGTACTGTAATCATGGCAAATTTTCGACTTTGATATTTTAGTACATCTATACGTTTTGAGATAACCTGAGTTCATTTCTGTTATTTTTACGGTGATGTACACTGGTTCTCATAATTATAAGGACACCCGTTTTTCTATATTAACTAAATACTGAACACTATTATTTAAACAAATATGTTTTTTTATTAATTTGAATTTCATTAATAGACTATATTTAAAAAAGTTTTATCGTTTTTCTATCTTAAAAATTTTTTAAATACAGTCAAAAAGATGATTTTTCAGGTGTTCACAATTATAAGGACAGCTCGAATCTTAGTGATTTTTTTTTTTTTAGTTATTCTTTAGATTAATATTTTCTAAGGTCTCTTTTTAGGGTGAAACAGTCAGACTTTCTCTCTGGTATATATATATATATATATATATACATTTATTTTTTAATATTCAGTTTCAATACCATTTCATACAGCTTAGATGATATTCTGAATGCATTCAAACTATTTAAAATTCTTTCCACTTGCATGCCCTTTTCTAATATGATAAGTTAAGGTTTTTTTCAACTTTTAGGCCACGGGAAAGGCAATAATACAGAAGTTTCTTTCTTCAAATTATTTCCTGTTGCTCTAGAAGTAGAGCAAAAATGTAAGTCTTGTTGAAAAAAATATTATTACCCCACAAAATCTAACAAAAATCTGAGAATTCCACGTTTAAAATTTGCGGATATTCTCTTGATGTTCATAATGGAAAAAAAAAAATACTAAATTCATTCTGCCTTCAGTAGAAATAGTTCCCTAGCGAAACATAGATCCACCTTTAAAATGCCTCTGCACCTCTGCCTTTAAAAAATCTGCTCTGTCTTTCGCTATCTTCAGATCGTGCCAGTAACTGTTAAAACCATTTGGCTAATCAAGAATAAAATGTTTTTCATCCGAAAATGCAACATTTTACCATTTAATATTGTCTTTATTCAAATTTAACACATACGTTCTTTTCCCCATTAAATGCTTATTGATTGTAACAGATTTTTTATTCCTTTTAAGATATTATTAATTATTTTAAACATGCATAAATGTGGACCCCAACCTTTCGTTAAAAATTACGAGCAAATTTAGCAGCAGTCATTGAGTAGAACAGTAAGAGGAATTATGAGTCTTCGATCTCTGCAAAACAGCTCTGATTTTGCATCAGTTCAACATTTGGTCACATTTCCTTCAGCAATTTAAGATCTTCAAATTTCATTAGAAATTCGGCGGATTGAAATTATCCTTCCACTTAAAAGACATATTTATCATACTTCACTACATGGACTTTTTTTTTTTTTTTTTTTTTTTTTTTCGAGGAATTATCAGTAATGTCCGTCCAAGAAAAATTGAAGGCTTATATATGAATTAATCTAGCCCACAAATTCGCATGTCAACTGTAATTTATCCGCTAGTAAGTTAAATAAAACGAAAAAATCTTGATTGTCCCTATAATTATGAACATCTGAAAACGGGGAGAAAAACATATTTTGCATTATTTGTTATTAATTTTGTTTCATATTAAAAAAATTTATAGCAGTTTTGGTTTTTAGAATGCTAGATATATTAAGTGCACTTAGTATAATCTTGTTCACAATTATTTTTACATTAGTTATTTCAAAACATAAAGTGTCCTTATAAATAAGAGAAGGAGTGTATTTATGCGCGTGTATATGTGTGTATGTGTAAGTTAACATGATAAAGCCTATAACGAAGGATAAAACCTGTGATAACAGGATAAAGCCTGTTCGAATGAACTGAATGTTAGTACGTATGTTATAGGTCACCCTAGCTTGAAACCTATTGATTTTGGTGAATCTAGCACTTGTAGACTTTTGGCAGGGACACAAAGAAAAATTCTTTATCATTATGGCCTATGGGCTGAAAGTATTTAAAGTGCAATAGCGTGTAAATTCATTTTTCGTTTGAAATGAAAATTTATATACATGATACAGATCACCGTTACAATAACTGTACAGGTTTTAGTAAATCTAGCGTTGGAAATTACGCAAAAGAAGAAAGAGAGTAGGGGGAAGGGGACAGGGGAGAGTAATCCAAAACTCGTTAAAATTTTAGGCAGAAAATTAGCAGCAACCTGCAACAAGACATGAAAAGTTTCTGATAAAGTCTTTCTTCATAAAAAGTTTCTGATGACTAAGAGAGTGAGTGAAACAAACCCCGTCATCACTGAAAACAAAAAAAGGGGGGGGGGGGTCGGAAAAATAACCAAAATTGTGTCAGTTATGAGTATGTCTCATACTCATTATATTTCTGAAACAAATATATTCATACTTGAAAATCCCATGTGCGTATTATTGAACGTATTATTGACATGGTCAAAAATGGCGTCGACTATCGCCAATCTCGATATACCAAACATAAATTTTTATTGGTGTATTCTTCCGCACACTAGCGTAAAACCACCATAAAATATAGTCCAGGAGATATAAGGGAATAAAATTTGTTTTAAAACTCTTTGTTTAAAGAATATACAAATTCTATTACAGAACGTTTTTTAGCTCAGCAAATTGATTATAAATTATGAAGTGAACAGCTATCAATTTGAAAACATGCGATATTTCATAAATGAGAGAAACATGTTTTTCTTTGTGAAACAAAATTATTCGTTTCGAAATGAATACGTGCGTTTACTCATTTTTGAGCGTTTAATTTTTAACAGTGATTCCTTTAAAAAATCTAATTTACATGTTTGTGTTCACTTTATGTGATTTCGTTGTATATATACGCCAATGACAGTTACGGCATCGGATTCTGAGAATGAAATTTAAATAATTTAATCACGAATGTGTAAAATAATTTTGATAAATAATATATCGTTTTTTAAGAACTCCAAAAAGGCGGGACTTACTGCTTCAAAACAGGATAATATGCCGACAACAATTTTTACTTTCTCTTACCCATAGGGTCGAGAAAGTATTGTTTTAGGGTCAAATTTTCGAACGTAGAGTTTTTGTTATATTTACATGTTCTGAGGTCCCCTGAATACGAAAATCATGTTTTTACCGAATGGTCTGTGTGTCTGTTATCAGCATATCTCAAGAACAAATAGTAGCAGAAATTCCAAACTCGGTATTCTAAATATGTATAGGAGATGCTACAGTAAGCTTTTCGTTGAGATGAAGTAAATGGTTCGTGTACAGGGACATTCAAAAGTATTCAAATACATTACGTCTATGGGGGAAATTGCAGGTAAGTAGAGTTTTAACATCTAAAAACTGCACTAAACCAAATGAAACGAACATATATTTTTTGTAATAGAGATAGTTAACTGGGAAAAAAAAATGTGTGTGTAGGAGCCTCGCCGCCCCCCTGGGGGGAAGTCCCCCTTCGAGGAGAGTAAATTTTCATGATGGGTATCTTTCAAAAGAGTTCGCCAATACCTTTAAACGAATGGTTGAACCATCAATCTGCGATAATTTAAAATAAAATTGTCGATTTTTTTTCATTTTTAACCCCCCCCCCCTCCCCGAAAAAAAAAAAAAAAAAAAAAAAAAACAGATTTTAATGTAATATTGAGAATAAATTCAACTTTTTTTTGGATATTTAGTGTTATACTGCCTCTTTAATATGGAAATCGTCTGCATTATAGATAATTTGTTCAAATAATAATTTTAATAAATCATTTTTTAAAAACAGAATTATTTTTTAATAACCGAATTAAATTTTATATAAATGTCTGTGCATTAATGAAATGGGTGGTAGAAGGGGGCGGTAGCCCCCCCTCACACAGAACTAATTATGATATAAAACTCTTCTGAAGCCTGAATTGTTCAACACAGGTTTACATAACAGTACTCGTTATCTTACCTCTTGATCTCCAACCTGTATTTATAGTATTAAATTTCAGGGTAAGAGAAAGTCGTGTGAGTGACACACCAGATTATTTAATTTCATCTTTCACAATTTTCGGATAAACGCAAAACAAAATTTATTTTATAATTTTCTAAAGATTAAGTAAATTATATAACATATCACTTTTTGTTTGGCATGATTTACCTAACTCAAATATAGAGTCAAAAATGAGGGTTTTTTTTTTTTTTTTTTTTTTTTTTTTTTTTTTAAATTCGAAAACACAAATTTTGTACAATTATTCATATGTACACACAGTCCAAAAAATTCGAAAAATAGATTTGTCAGTCGAATTGTTCACCTATCGCATGTTTCTTTGTCAATTAGTGATAAAATAACATAATATAATGTATTATTATTACTTAAATGTTTTGTATATTTAATCAAAATTACTATTGAAGCCTTATTTTTAAAAATAAATTTATGCCAAGCGAAATATTTAATCTTTCTTTTTTTTATTCGTTTATACTCTAGACAAATCATAAATAAAAAAGAAAGAGATGATATCATACTGTGTGCATGGATTATACTTGAAGGAAAAAACTATTGTAAATAAGCTCAAATACCTACATAAACATTAATGATAAATAATTTAACATGAAATCAAAATGAAAATGTTTTTGCTTTCGTTTCAAAAATGCAATTGATGACGCAAACAGCCACTCAGTTCTGGAAATTCTGCCTATTCATTGCTCTTCAATCATTGTTTATTTATAAATCGTTGTACTTTTTCCCACCCACTTCAAATCCATCTTTTCAAACAACTCCGATGTAAGAATCTTCGAGGATTCATCTCTATGGCAACACTTGAACAACATTAGCGCAAAGTGCGCTCAAACAAGGTCTGAAGTTTTTTTTTTTTTTTTCAAGAATGAAATTTTTTATCTTTTTTGAAAAAAAAAAAAAAAAAAAAAGAAAGGGTTGTATTTCTCTTTCGAATGACACTCAGTAAGAACGTGATTTTCTATTACAAAAGGTGTTGCCAGAATAGGCTAGTGTAACTTTCAAGTGATGATACTAAAAATCAACACCGAATATATATATATATTAATTTCATTGCACAATTTTATGTTAATAATTTATTTACATTTTATACACACGTCATATATAATATATTTACATACAGTCCTATATATATTTCTGAAGTTTTCTTTCTTTCTTTCTTTCTTTTTTTTAACCTCTTTGAATTATTGTAAAAATATTTTAAATGTTAATATTTCTTTTCCAGAGCTCGCAGCGTTCCTAAAATTTTCATAGATAGGAGTAATAAGACATAGACTGATCATCGAGGGGAAAAATATTCTTCTTCTTCACTTTGGGAAAGGCGGCCATTTTACCCCCTAATGGCTGTCTTTCCCTCGAGTGAATACACACAGGTAATTTAGCAAATAAAATTTATGAATAATTTTTGTACTAAAGGTGAATGAAAAACTCCAGATACAGTTTTAAATACATTTATTTATTTATTTCCTTTTCGTTATTTTAATTATTTACTATATCTGTTAACTTAGTTAATATTTAAACTTTTTCATGTATTTCCTAAAATTTTCCTAGATAGGCGTAATAAGACATAGATTGATCATCGAGGGGGAAAATATTATTCTTTTTCACTTTGGGAAAGACGGCCATTTTACCTCCTAATGTCCGTCTTTCCCCGAAGCAGGCTTTATTTATGCCACTGCTAACTATATTTAAAAGAACTTTGAAAATTCCATATTACTTACTAATATAAAATATTAGAAAATATTTAAAAAAAAAACAATCCATTAAATATGTAACCAGTATCAATTACAAAACGATAACAAAGCAACTGATTATAAAACTATATTTTTCATAAATTAGTCAAGTATAACTTACCTATGGAAATTACCCCTATTTCCTTTCATATGTTTATTACAACAATTAAAAACCTTGAAATATTTCGACATTTTGAAATTTCGTTAACATTTTATTCTATTACTGTTGCCGAGTTTCATACTGACTAATGGCTGATGGCAGAAACTTTTTTCGGCATCAAAAATCTTTGCTCGATAACATGAAGATGTTAGATCTATATAAATTACTACATCTATGAAAATTTTACGCCCATTTTATTATATTTTCATCACTATTTTAAAATAACACTTTTTTTTTTTTTTTATGATAATGTTTCATACTTGCCAACATCTTAATTAATATTCCGTAGTGCTGTTAATCCCGCCCTTTTTTACACACCAGTAAAATTTTAGAGTAATGTTCTCCAAATGCAATTACGTTTAAATAAAGAGAAAAACACTCTAAAAAGATACTGGTGTGAAAAAGAAGGCGGGGCTAACAATACTACGGAATATTAATTAGTATGTTGGCAAATATGATGTTTACATAAGTTTCAGTATTCAATAAAAATTTCTTATTGACGATAGTGGTGACAATATAATAAATCTCAGGAAAAGTCTTAGGAAAGCTACGAACTCTGCCTTTTCTCATAACAAGGATTTTTTATTCGCTACAGTTTTATTTATTTTTCATTTGTTTATTAATTTTACTTATCATTATTATCATATATGCATCTGTCTCTTAGGCATGAGATTTCTTTTACATTTCACTGAACATGATGGTTAGAACTCAACTTAACCCGTCAGTAGTCGCTAGTTGGTCGATTCGCCACCCATTTCTCCAGTGTTTATTCAACAGCCACCAAAAAATATTTAGAAGTGGCATTTGATGTGCATAATCGAAGATTATTCGAGTCCATTCGCCTTTTATGTACAGTCGGTAACAAAAGTATCCGAACACTAGCAAAAATTCCTATGTAAAAAATGAACACTTCATACGTTTTTGTTAAATAAATCCTTGTCGAATCCTGTTCTTAGTCAGTGTAAAAACATGATTCAATAAGGATTTATTTAACAAAACCGTATGAAGTGTACTTTTTTTACATAGGAATTTTTGCTAGTGTTCGGACACTTTTGTTACCGACTGTATATCAAATGCCACTTCTAAAAATTTTTGGTGGCTGATGAATTAAAACTAAAGGAATGGGCGGCAAATCGACAAACTAGCGACTACTAACAGGTTTTTAACAAAAAACATTTTAAATCTGCAGTTATATCCTCTAAATTATTAGATGCAGTTTATTTAAAACTTGGAATTTATTTTATGCATGCTCGTCTGGTGTGTTCTAATTCGGTTTGATATTTATGTACTTCTAAGTTATCAATGAAGACCTAGTCAGTATACAAAACAACAGCAAAACGTTCACCAGAATCCACCTTTTTACATATAAATACCATAAACCAAATTGTAAGGAAAAAACAAACAAATAAATAAATAAATAATAAAATATAAAACTTATAATCACGTGTTAACCAGTAATTACAAACTTTATTACAATTCTAAAAGTTTTCTAAAGTTTAGGTATCTGTCTGAAAAATAAATATAGAATAAAAAAAAAAGTTTATATTCTTTACCTGAAATCAATATAAAAGCAGTATAAAAGACAGTTTTGTTTTTTACAAGAGGTCACATGTTTATGTATGTATTTGTGAGTATGTAGATGCATGGATTACAATAAAATTTCGATTGTTCGAAGATAATTAGGATCATATTCACTCAAGAAAATTAATATTCGATTACTGTAAAAAAGTTTACGATTCGAGACTTATTTTTGTGGCAAAAAATAAGTAGAAAAGCAACTGAAATGAACTCCATATAAGCTAACAGAATTTCTGAAATTCTAAGGGAATTTTTGCTCTCAGAACAAAAAATATATATATATTAGGAAACTTGTACTTTAATCGAAATATTTACATTGAACATTATGATTCATTACTATTTAAAAAAAAAAAAAAAAAAAAAATGTGGAGTGACTCCACTCGACTTTCCGAACATTGAGTAATTAACAGTTTTGTAGATAAAGTAAAGAAAGAGGAGTTGTTAAACAAACAAAAGAGATAAAACCATAATAAATTGTTTGAGTATTTTTCTCCATATATTAAATGATGTTTTATTTAACGCTACTGAACTTTGAGCCCATGATCATAATGATAGAGAATTTTCGTTGTGTCCCTGTAAAAAATCTATAAATGCTAGATTCACCAAAATGCTTATAGTTAGTGCAACAGTCATTTATAATATTCATATAAAGTTGCAGCTCAATTGAAAAAGGCGTTTAGATGCTATTGCATTTTTAACTAGTATCTTGTGGCCACCACATGACTTTCTTCTATATTTTCCTAAACAAATTCACTCAGTAAAAATAATTTATTAAAATTATTATTTTAAAAAATTATCTTCCATGATAATGCAGATGATTTCCATATTAGAGAAGTAGTATAACACTAAATATCCAAAAAAAGTCAATTTTGTTGTCAATGTTACATTAAAAAAAATCGATAACTTCATTTTAAATTATCGCAGATCTATGGTTCAACCATTCGTTTTAAAGGTACTGGCGAGCTCTTCTGAAAGATACCCATCATGAAAATTTACTCCCCTCGAGGGAATTCCCCCCACAGGGGGGGGGGGGGGGCGAGGTTCCTACACATACAAAAAAAATTTCCCAGTTGACTATCTTTATTATAAATATTTCTGGTAAATTTCATAATGATTATTAAAAAATAATTCTTTTTATGCACATTTATACAAAATTTTGTACTATACCACCATGTTAAAAATTTAGAAAAAGCGGGATGGCAACGCAACCTGTAAGACAATTTTTACCAAAAGTTGATAGGCACTAATTTACGTCAAAGTGCAACTACATACCAATTTGTATGAAATTCTGCGAAGTAGTTCCTGAGATAAAGTTGCCACAAAACTTTGTCACACACACGCAGAGACTGACAGACAAGCATACAGACATTTTCTAAAAATGGTTAAATCGTGTTTTACAGCTCTCAAAAAGTGTAAATCCATCAAAAACCCGATGTCGAAAATTTTTACGAATCCAATACTTTCTTCTATTGAATATAAAAGAAAGTAAAAATTTGGTCCCACAGGCCATAATGATAAATATTTTTTTTTTTTTTTTTGTGTCCCTGTAAAAAAAACTGTAAGTGCTAAATTCACCAAAATCTATACAGTTCGTGCAACTGTGACCTATAACATGTGTTCAAATTTTTTGTTCAGATTAAATAAGCGTTTAGACGCTATCGCACTTTTAAAAATTTGGCACCATAGGCCATAATGATAAAGAATTTTTCTTTGTGCCCCTGTAAAAACATTGTAAGTGCCAGATTCTCCAAACTCTATACAGATTGAGTAACTGTGACCTATAATATGTGTATAAATTTTTTGCTCAATTGAAGAAGGCGTTTAGATGCTATCGCACTTTTAAGATTTTGGTCCCATAGACCATAATGATAAAGAATTTTTCTTTGTGTCCCTGTAAAAAAACTATAAGTGCTAGATTGACTAAAATCTATAGGGTTCGTACTATGGTGACTTACAATATACGCACCAACTTTCAGGTTATTCGAACAAAGCGTTTAGACGCTAGCGTGTTCACTCACAGACATACACACACACATACATACATCATCGTAAAAATAGTGAAAACGGACTCAGGGGACCTCGAAACGTATAGAAACATCAAAATCTCGAATTCGGATTTTCGACATGATTACAATACTTTCCTCACTATAGTGTTCGGAAAGTAAAAAAATGGTTGTTAAATTTTTTTTATCAATCTATAATCCTTTTCTCTCTCTTTAGCTCATGATGGCTATTATTTTAAACCTGAAAAACAAGTGTAAAGGATTATAGAAATTGAAAAGATGGAAAAAATTACAATTGATTTTAAGAAATTTATCAAAATGATTTTTATCAATCAAAGTTAAAAACTATCCCGAATAAGTCAGCGTTGTAATTAAAAATGAATAAATAAAATGAATAAAAATAAAATCACATTGAAATCGGTCCATATGATTGGGAGCTACAATATCACAGGCAGATCACACACAAAAAGAAAAAAATAAATAAAATTTATAACACCCCTCTTTTTTTACGAGTTTAATATATATATATATATATATATATATTCAATGAATTAATGAATTTATATTAACAGTGAGTTGACTTCAGTTTTATTAGACTAATTTTCTTGAAAGAAAAACAAAACAAAAACTATGCATGCGTTACGCATAGATTATGAAATAATTTTCATCTTAACAAGATAGATCTTTTAATACAAATTATAGTATGTCAGTTATTTTTATTAAAAAAAAAAAAAAAAAAGAATGGTAAATAAACAATAATGTATCTTTCAATGCGAACTAAGCTAAAACCTATTAGAGATGCAGATGGCTTAAACAATTTTGTTTTAATATTTTAGTCTTTGTTAGACGAAACTTCTTCATTAAAATCTGACAGAAAATGTGAGGTGCTTTAAGTCTTTGTCTGTCTGTTGCACTGTACTTTACAAACAAAAATACCGATTTCATTACAGTTTCTTTTCTTTATTATTATTACTATTATTATTATTATTATTATTAAAAGACTGATTTAAAAGGGATAGCTCTTCTAGCTATGTTTGACGAAATCCTTTTTGGTAAATTTCTTTTCTTTTTTACTTTCTTCTATATTCAATAGAAGAAAGTGTTGGATTCGTAGAAATTTTCAACCTCGGGTTTTTGATGGATTTACACGTTTTGAGAGCTGTAGAACACGATTTGACCATTTTTAGAAAATGTCTGCCTGTCTGTCAGTCTGTGTGTGTGTGACAAAATTTTGTGGCAACTGTATCTCAGGAACTACTGCACAGAATTTCATACAAATTGGTATATAGTTGCACCTTGAGATAAATTAGTGCCTATCAACTTTTGGTAAAAACTGTCTTACAGGTTGCGTTGCCATTCCGCTTTTTCTAAATTTTTAACATGGTGATATAGGACAAAATTTTGTATAAATGTGCATAAAGAGAATTATTTTTTAGTAATCATTATGAAATTTACAAGAATTATTTATAATAGAGATAGTCAACTGGGAAAATTTTTTTGTATGTGTAGGAGCCTGCCCCCCCCCCCCCCCTCGAGGGGAGTAAATTTTCCTGATGGGTATTTTTCAAAAAAGCTCACCACTACCTTTTAAACGAATGGTTGAACCATCGATCTGCGATAATTTAAAATAAAGTTATCGATTTTTTTTTTTTTCATTTAAAAAAAAGAAAAAAAAAATGTAATATTGACAATAAAATGGACTTTTTCTGGATATTTAGTGTTATACTACTTCTCTAACATGGAAATCGTCTGCATTATCATGGAAGATAATTTTATTAAATAATAATTTTAATAAATTATTTTTACTGAGTGAATTTGTCTAGGAAAATACAGAAGAAAGTCATGTGATGGCCACAACATACTAGTTTCCTTTTAATTGACTAAAATGTATATTTATTTATTTTATTTTATTTTTCAAGCCACTTTGCATTGATGTTTTCAATTTTGGGAACTGTCATTCTTCCCACTTCCAACTCATGTTAGATTATTAGTCATGTGTATCATTAACATTATTATTAGTAAAAAGAATATTTTTTTTTTAATCACGAGTTTTTAACCGATTTTGAGAAAATTGACTAAAAATTGGGATTATCAGTTCAGAGCCTTATTATTATTATTATCATTATTATTATCATTATTTTAAATCGGTTGGAAATTAGATATTTAAAGAAAAAATATTATTTAATTAAATTAAAGGTTGTCTCTGCGGTTTTTTTTTTTTTTTTTTTTTTTTTTTTTTAATTTGCGAGCTGTAGTTCATTCAAATGAAAATGAGAGATTTTATGAAAAATTAATATTTGCTTAAATTCTAGATCAAGATATTTACTACTAGCAAACCTGTGCGAAATTTTCGCTCTTTATTTCTTTTCTTATTTACCTTTAAAATTTAAAACTCAATATTATAACAAATTTCCACACCTAATAAAAATTTTAATTTACCAGAAGCCAAATTATTATTATAACCAAATCAATATTGTGCATTAGTGAAACCAGAATCATTCAAAGAAAAGTTTCAAAATAAAATTCATGGTGTTGACAACCCATTTTTCATACTTCCTCAGGCAGTACAGTTTCAGTAAAGAACCCTCATGACGCCTTTTAAATTTTTATCGCCAAGAGGGCGATGATTTATTTTGGCATAATTTTTTGTTAAAAAAAAAAAAAAAAAAAAAATCCTATTTTGATTATAATTTTTATGATTGCGTTTTTTAGTCAATTTATGATAATAATTCATATTCTATACATATATCTCTTTAAAATATTGCTTGGTTTAAAATGACGCTTGCAAAAATTCTGGAGAAGCTACTTTTAAAAATACATTTTCCATAAAATAATGTCATCATACAAACGTTGTTATTTTTTCTTATTAGTTCATTAATTCATTGAGCCAAGTTCGCGTGCTTAAATATTGTTCATTGTTAAATATTATTTTTTATCCTCGCGTATTTTATTAATTTCACCGCTATCGTATGGTTTCGACAAAAAATAATCGTAACTGGTCCACGTTAGAGAAATATTATATAGATTATTATTATTTTTTTAATAAAATTAGCTTTACATTTGTTTCACTGAAACACGAATATATTGAAAATTTGCCTTTGATGTATAATTTATTTTATTCAGGAAAAATAGGTTATCTTTGATGTATTTATTATAAAATAATATGCTTTAATATAAATAATTATTATATTTATCAAAATATATTTTTTAATGTACAATATTTGTTTGACAATTAAATAACGATGTTTTCCATTTTCATATTTAAGAAAATGTGGTTATGTTTCATTTACAGCGATCACCGTTTCTCCCCTGTAAAACTGGTTCTGCCTCTAATAAAGTACATGTACAAGAAAGCGAAGTTGCCTGATTTCTTTCCCGTGCATGCTATTTCATGTATTTTTCTTTCCCCCAAATTATTATGTATTTACTGTCATTGTCATTCACTACGATATGTTTGTGAATCCATAGACCTATTATAAGAGTGGACGGAGCATTCCATTATTAAAGGAATATAAGAAAAGGTGCAAAGATGAAACCATGTGAATGCTGAAAAGGGTTACCTTTTTTGGCCTTTATCGCGTTATTGGCAAGTTTTTGTTTTAAATATAAATATATATTATTATTATTATTATTAAAAGATACAACAAGCAAAACTAGTGTAAAATATGACAGCTGCTGAAATTTATTTTTACCTTGCTATTAACATCTAACAAAGTTCAAAAGTTTTTATAACTTTGGTTTGTCTATACTCGTTTTAACTCTCATAAATAATTATGGACATTTTTGAAATAATATAAGATATAATATAGTTAAACTAATTCAATTTAGAGAAGTAAGTATAGCAATTATAAGCATTTTATAAGAATAATTACTTAAAAGGAACGAAATAATAAAATATTAAAAAGAGTCTTACCTGTGAAATAAAATCTTTATTTTACATAACTTCTACGGTTTTTAAATTACATTTGATTGCTATTTCTCATAAAAATTCTTTTTAAATTCAAAATAATCTAACTTTTGAAGTGAAATAAAAATTTAAAAAAAAACTTTCAAAGAAAAAGGGAAAATATCGTTTGCTTAATAAAAAGCAGAGTTTAGAGCATGGCGAGTAAATTTCAATATTGGCCAGTTTGGCTTCCTGTAGATCAACATTCACACCTTTTTATGAGTTATCTTTGCCACTAAAAAAGGTTGTCATTGTCCCGTCTACTCTTATAATAGGTCTATGTGTGAATCTCAACCAACGAGATAATTAGCTTTACGTTTGTTTCACTGAAATACGAATATATTGAAAATTCGCCTTTGAGATATCAATTTTATTCAATAAATATTTTGATTAAAGTAGCTGTATTTTATTGAAAAATAGATTATCTTTGATGTATTCATTATAAAATGATATGCTTTAATATAAATAATTATTATATTTATCAAAATATATTTTCTAATGTACAATATTTGTTTGGCAATTAAATAACGTATGTTTTCCATTTTCATATTTTAAAAAAATCTGGTTATGTTTCGTTTACAACGATCACCGTTTCTCCCCTGTAAAACTGGTTCTGCCTCTAATAAAGTACATGAACAAGAAAGCGAAGATGCCTGATTTCTTTCCCGTGCATGCTATTTCATGTATTTTTCTTTTCCCCAAATTCTTATGTATATTGTCGTTCACCACGGTATGTTTGTGAATCTCAACATAATTTAATTGTTGCCATTTTTTTCGACAGAATAATAATAAAAAAAAGTACATTTATTTAAAATGAGGAAAATAAATTAGAAAAATTAGAAAATAAATTAGAAATATCAGTCGTATCGTTACAAATAAGGTACCAAATGAAAGGGAAAATTTTTGTGAATCCGATGGATTAAACAGCTTATCGATCGGACAATTAGATTTTTTAAAATTAACTGAAGTATGAATTTTAGGTGGCAACAGCAGAAGATTGTATGGAAACCGTTAGGAGAAAAAAAAAAAAAAAAAAAAAAAAGTCTGCTTCACACATAGATATAGTAATTTATATAGCTCTATCATCCCCATATTAACGAGCAAAGATTTTTGATGTCGAAAAAGTGTTTTGGCATCAGCCATTAGAGAGTTAAAACTCGAAAATAGTAATAGAATAGAATGGTAGTGTATTTTGAAAATGCCGAAATATTGCGCGGCTTTTATGTGTTCTAATAAATATATGAAAAGAAATGAGATACGTTTCCATAAATAAGTTATATTCAAGTAATTTATGAAAAATATAATGTTTATAATCAATTGGTTTGTTATTATTATGAAATAATTACTGTCTTCATATTTAATGGAATATTTTTTTTTTTTTTTTAGTTTTAATATTTTTTAATATTTTATATTAGTAAGTAATATGGGCTTCTGAAAATTCTTTTAAATGTAGTTAGCAGCCGCGGAAGTTTTAATATATAACTAGAATGTTGGGGCTACCACAAGACTTTCTTCCATGTATAATCCTATACAAATTTACGCAATACAGATAACTTATTAAAATTAAAAAAAACAAAAAAGAAAGGAAGAAAAAAGGCAGGAAAACGAAAAGAAAGAAAGAAAAATGGGTATCTGGAGTTTTTCATTCTCTTTTAGTGCATGAATTTTATTTACTAAATTACCTGTTTGTATTCCCTTGTATATTCACTGGGGGAAATACATCAATAAGAGAGTAAAATGGCTGTCTTTTCCCGAGTAAAAAAAAAAAAAAGTATCACTTTAATACTCCCAATGATCAATCTATGTCTTATTACTATATCTATGGCTTCACATTAAGTCACATGTTTTTGAAGTGGGATTAAAAATTGCAGTTTTCAATTTCTTTTTTTAATTTTCTCTCACGAACACAAAAATATAATATACAGCCTTTACCCCACAAGACCAACGTGCATTTCAAATTTTATCAAGTTTTTTGGTTAATAAACAAAACAGTTACTTTTTATTATTATTATTATTATTATTATTTATTATTATTATTATTATTATTATTATTAATGAAATACCGAAAATGTCAACTTTTCGATTATTTTATCATGTGATATTAAAGTATCTGATTGTCTCAAATTAAGCATCTTACCATTCATGTTGTATTTATTATTGTTGTTGTTGTTGTTATTTCATTTAAAAAAGTAATACTTAATGTTCATAAATTTGCTTTTGTTTTGTATCGAGCTGTAACTGTCATGTAAAAATAAAATATTTAAATGCGTTTTCTGCAAATCGATTTTTCCCCCTCTCTGTCTATTTCTGTGTGTGATAAACTTTGTTGCTTAAAAAAAAAAAAATAGTTGTGAGCAAGTCACTCGCATATTCTTTAGATTCATATAATTTATTCCAAAATTAATAAATATCTAACTATAAATTAAAATAAATAACATTTATTTAACATTAATGCTTCAGAAATAAATTCATTGATCTCTTTTTAACACGCTTTTATTAGCTTCACCTGTATGTATGTATGTTTGTTTGTATGTAAACAAAAAATATATATTGTAAAAAAAGACTTTCCCTGCGTGAACGGAGTGGCGTCGAGGTATAGCTCCGCGCTACAAACCTAAAGGGCTAGCGTTCGATCCCAGTCAGGGGCGATATTTTAAAAATGTTTTTTCCTTAATTCTAAATTATTTTAATTAAAGATTTAAATGTATGTAAATATTATGGTGTGTCAGTCACACTATTTTCTCTTACCCTGCATTTTAATACTATTATAGATATTTTGTGCTTTTTAGTTCACATTTCTATAAAAGCGTGTTCTTTAATTTTTTAAAACTGTAATATTATTTAAAATATTGCAATATATATATGAGGGATCTTAAACATCATTTAGTTTTTCCTGTTCCCCAAAAGAATCATTTCTTTATACTGTGCAATTCAGAAAAGATTGCTTTTATTTCAAAGCAATTATCTGAATAATTTTAGTTATATTTTTCCCTATATATATATATATATATATATATAAACAGAAAACGATTTCCGTTGTAATTTAATTTTGTTTGTTTACTTTAAAAAGCTATTATCTTTTATTATAAGCCTTATATGGAAGTCAATTGAGATTGAGATTTACACATATTCTATTATTTCCAGACATACAGGGTGGCTGTGGGTGTGACTAATATAATAATTTTTTCATTTGCACGTGTTAACGGCCCTCTTCACTTATAGTCGCCGGAAGCCCGAGTCAATATTATTCTAAGGGGAAATTTTCTTTACAAATAACTTATTAACTAATACATATTTTTAAATTCTGTTTTCACATTCAGAAAATTCCCAACTGTTAAATGGACGGACCCTTTTTCAAAAACGTATTTTTTTAATTTTTAATATTTTATTTTGAAGCTGCAAAATGAAAAAAATTCACATATTGAATATTCGTATTTTACAGCTTCAAAATAAAATATAAAATATTAAAAAAATAATTTTTTAAAAAAGGTCCGTCAATTGAACAGCTGGGAATTTTCAGAATGTGAAAACAGAATTTAAAAATATGTATAGTTAATAAGTTATTTGTAAAGAAAAATTTCCCATAGAATAACATTAGCTTCGGCTTCTGGCGGTGGTGAATGAAGAGGGCCCTTAACGGTTTTTGTTGGCGAACAAATTAATGCCAGATTAAGGGTTGTAATAATTTTAACCGTCATTCCAAAATTCACAATTTCCCATAAAGTTAACATTAAGACAAAGAGAAATATGTTTGGCATGTTGGCGCTTAATATTTCTATTACTATCATCTTTTGGCATTTTTAGAAATTAATTCTAGCTTGCTCCAGTGATGCCAGATTGGGGATTTTGTCCCCATTTTGGGGATATTTGAGGTTTCTGGGGACAATTTTGGGGACCAAATGTTTGTGGGGACTTTTTTGGGGAATTCTAAAATTCTTGAGGACAAATCTGGGGAGTTCTTCAACATTCTGTCAATGTTGGCAACATAATGATTTATCCCTATGACCAGGGATTTTCAATAGCTTTCTTGTTATTTGGGGAGTTTTTTCAAAAATTGCCTTCATTTGGGGAAAAATCTGAGCTTAAATTCACTTAAATCTGCTTGATTTTTTTTTTTTTTTTTTTTTTTAATTTTATTTTCCCTTTTTAATAGAAATTTAGTTGGGGAATTTTTCGAAAAAAAAAAAAACCCTGATTTGGGGAAATTTGAAGACCTGTTTGGGGAAATAATTTTCGACCATCTGGCATCACTGGATTGCTCCCTGTCTTCATTCTATCTCGAGATTTGCTGCTAGTAACATCCACAAATCATCGTAAGAGCCCTCTCCCTCAGCTCCTCATATCCGTAATATGCACTCTATATTTTACCATTCTTTGTTTTACCAACGATTTTTATATAACATTTATTTACTTGATAATTGATTGACATAATTTCAAGTTATGATTCCCAAAATAAAACAAGCTGATTCCTGACTGTTATGTCTTTCAATTTATAGTTCCAGTATATTCCACAGACTTGTGTTGTTGCCTGCTAAGTACTGCCCCGATCTCGGCACTTTACCTGAAAACTATATTATATACCGTAATTTCTTGTACATAACCCGCAGGTAAGATGTGTCATTTCTGCACCAGAAATTTTATTTAATAGAGAAATCTATACTTTTTCGAAGGAAGAGGTCGTACAAATATAAATTTATTTATCAATTGAAATTTCTGGTGCAAAGCTGGATTATATAACCTGCGGGGTATCTACCAGAAATTACGATAGTTATTATAGTAAAATTGTATGAGGTTATTTTACTATGTGTTTTGAACTAGAAAATAACCCCTATTTATAAATTGAATCATTTTACGGGTATTTGCTTTTATCAGGCATGAGAATTTTCCGCGGATCCGCGATTTTCCGCTTCTTTGCGATTTTCGTTAATTCCGCAGTTTTTTATTTTGTTAAAATCAAACTCCAATAACGATCAGTATTCAAACGCTCCATGAAAAGCTTTAGATTCTCAATCTTTTTTCATCCAAAATATAAATGTCAATATTCATTTTAAACATGCTTTATCAGATTCTATAACATATAAAAGAACAGAATTATTCAATATATCTCACTCATGTAATTTTTTTTGTCCTCCCCCCCCCCCCTTTTCATCTCTAACCATTGCCGATCAAACATTCTGCGGGAAGCCTTTTATTTTTGAATATTTATCCATCCACAGTATTAATTTTAAACTTACTTTATGATATTCTAGAACCCATAAAGATGTAGAATTGTGTTTAATATTTCTCTCATGAACTACTTTTTACTCCCCCCCCCCCTTCTTTCCCATTTTCCACCACCAGCCAATGATTAAATGTTGATTGCTAGCTAACTTTTTTTTTTTTTTTTTTTTTTTTTAACACATGTTTTATTGTGTTGATGTGCATTATTCTTTTAGTTTAATTTGTCATTTCAAAAATATTTTGTATAGTTTTTTCCCGTGAGCATTATTTTTCATTTGAGCATTAATTTTATGAACGTACATTTGTATAGATTTCCCCGCACGCGTTATTTTTCTTTTAAAATTAGTTTTATGAACACGCGTGTTTCCTCTTTTTTTTTTTTTTTTTTTTTTTTTTTTTCTGCACTCTCATGCCTGTTTTATAAAATTATTATTATTATTATTTTGAAAAATTCTGCGTTTTTCATGTAATTTACATTAATATTTATAAATTGAACAATATTATGTTTAAATATTCGTAAAACAAGAAGCAAAATTATAACACAATTTAAGTAAAGAAACCTTACATACTTCTTGAGAAAAGCCTTAGTACTTGCGGGAAAGGGCCCCTCCCATCGTCAGAGGCAGCACGGTGGCGGCTTGCTTAGTTGTGTTGACACTGTTGACTTGATCTTTTGCCTCTTGAGAAAAGCCTTTGTACTTGCGGGAAGGGGCCCCTCCCATCGTCAGAGGCAGCACGGTGGCGGCTTGCTTAGTTGTGTTGGCACTGTTGACTTCATCTTTTGCCTCTTGAGAAAACCCTTAGTACTTGCGGGAAGGGGCCCCTCCCATCGTCAGAAGCAGCACGGTGGCGGCTTCAAAAGGGCAAAAGATCAAGTCAACAGTGTCAACACAACTAAGCAAACCGCCACCGTGCTGCCTCTGACGATGGGAGGGGCCCCTTCCCGCAAGTACTAAGGGTTTTCTCAAGAAGTATGTAAGGTTTCTTTACTTAAATTGAGTAATATTATGTTTGTTCAATAAAATATATATCCAGGTATGGTTTTTATTCGTATGACTTTTGACTTATTTTTTATATGATTGGAAATCTTTAAGTTGCGTTTGCTCAGTGTTTGCAATATTTCATGAATTCGTGATCTTCAAAAGGCTGAAACATCCACAGATATTTAAGGAAAAAAAATCATTATATACGCTTATATAAGTATAGATAAGGTTTAATGTCTGCTTTGAATAATCAATATAACTCTACTCATCGACGGCACGAAAATCAGCTTAAAAGCTATGCTAATTCACTTCACTGTGGAAATACCCCAATGTCTGTTCAAATACAGGATAATTCTGCAATGACAGTCCAATATCAAGACACGTGGATTCCTAATATGCTCCGAAATTATTTTTCAAACTTTAGTACAGAAGTTACTGTTGTGTGTACAATAAAGAATCCACAGGTAAGCCATTTATTGCTACATAAATTATAAAATTTGGTAAACTTCTTACCAATATCCTTTTTTTCTCTCTTACAAAATTCTCTTTAATATTCCTAATACTTTTTAAGCAATGTTACTTTTTAGTGTTTTAAATATTAGTTTAAGCTTTACACGTGTTTATTTAAACCCTTACTTATACTAACACTCCAAATGCCAAGATTTATATGGTAAACACATTAAAGAAATGTTACAAAATTGAAATTTTCAAAATTTTGATTTTTATTTTCTGAACATATATTATACAAGGAAAGTATTGTAATCATAAAATACTCGGCTATGAAATTTCGGTATATCTATACGTTTAAGGGTTTCCTGATTTCATTTTTGCTATATTTTAGGTAATACATGTATGTGAGTGAACACGATAGTGTCTAAACACTCTTTGATCGATCAAGCTCAAAATTGGTAAGTGCATTATATGTTGTTGTAACATCGTCAAGATTCTTCTTTTGTACTCGACTGCCAGTGCGAGATCCGAGGTGCCTCTCTGTCTGCAGGCTCATGAAAACGGACATTCCGTGCACCCATTCACACTCTCAGTTTCTAAGGCACCGCAATTTCACGCTCCACTTTGATAATGCCGTCTTGCGCTCCCAGGCGGAGGTTGTACCCAGACATTTTGACGCCTAGCAAACACCAATGAACTATTAAACTAGGTGGGAACTTATGTATCTCACGCGAACAAAAACTTTCTGATTTGTAGTCATCTTGTGGGAAAATAGTTTTTCCCTTGCATCTCATCAAAATTTTCGAGGACTGAAAAAAAATCAGAAAAAGAAGAAAAACTCTTAGAGACATGGATGCTGCTCTGTGTAGAGAGAAGTCGTTCTCCTGAACTTTTCTGTAATTTCTACACATGCTAGGAATCACATATATATGTTATGCATGTTCTTCTGATTGTCCTGTATGAACAGGATGTTAGATAGATTTTTTTTTTTTTTTTTTTGTACTATTTATTCTTATTATTAAAACTTTGTTATGTCATTTAACAAGAGTATTTTTTTTTTTTTTTAGTTTCACTAAAATAATAAGTTTGAATTTTAACTATATAGTTGTAATTCAGGTTTCCCCCTATGTTACTCAATCTGTCACAATGTCACCATCGTGCGAACTGCAGGAATTTTAATGAGTCTAGCACTTATTATTTTATTTTATTTTATTTTATTATTATTTTTAATTTTTTTTTTTACTCGGACACAAAGAAAATTTGTCTAGCTTTATGGCCTATGCACTCAAATTATTTAAAGAGAGATAGCATCTAAACGCTTTATCCGATTGAGCCTAAAACTTATGTAGGCATGTTATAGGTCACCGTCGTATAAACTATATGCATTTTAATGAATCTAGCATATATATTTTTTACAGGAACACAAAGAAAAATTTTTTATAAATTGAAACAAAGTTATTGAACTTTTTAATTAAAGGAAGAAAAATGGAAAAAGAAAAAAAAAATTGAAAAGAAAGTACATTTCCCAAGATATCGTCTGTAAAGCGCAAAATTGACTTTCTTTTGATATTTAGTGTTATTCTTCTCTGCGAGAAAAATCGTCTGCATTCATATGGAAAAGAAATGCTAATAAAACCAGTATGTTGTGGCCACCACATGACTTTCTTCTATATTTTCCTATACAAATTCACCCAGTAAAAATAATTTATTAAAATTATTATTTAAAAAAATTATCTTCTATGATAATACAGACGATTTCCATATTAGAGAAGTAATATAACACTAAATATAAAAAAAAAAGTCAATTTTATTGTCAATATTACTTTTTTTTTTTTTTTTTTTTTTTTTTTTTTTTAATGAAAAAAATCGATAACTTCGTTTTAAATAATCACAGATCTATGGTACAACCATTCGTTTTAAAGGTACTGGCGAGATCTTTTGAAAGATACCCATCATGAAAATTTACTCCCCTCGAGGAGACCCCCCCCCCCCCAGGGAAGAACCTGAGGCTCCTACACATACAAAAAAATATTCCCAGTTGACTATCTCTATTATAAATAATTCTGGTGAATTTCATAATGATTATTAAAAAATAATTCTCTTTATGCACATTTATACAAAATTTCGTCCTATACCACCATGTTAAAAATTTAGAAAAAGCGGGATGGCAACGCAACCTGTAAGACAGTTTTTACCAAAAGTTGACAGGCACTAATTTATGTCAAGGTGCAACTACATACCAGTTTGTATGAAATTCTATGCTGTAGTTCTTGAGATACAGTTGCCACACACACAGACGTTTTCTAAAAATGGTCAAATCATGTTCTAGAGCTCTCAAAACGTGTAAATCCATCAAAAACCCGAGGTCGAAAATTTTTATGAATTCAATACTTTCTTCTGTTGAATACAAAAGAAATCAAAAATTAGTACTGTATGAATTTGTATAGTAAAATGTAGAAGAAAGTTTTGTGATGTCCGGAACATACTCGTTTTTACTTTCTTCTATATGTAATATAGAGAAAGTATTGGATTCGCGAAAATTTTCGAAGTCCACTTTTTGATGGATTTACATGTTTTGGGATATGGAGAACACGAATTAATAGTTTTTAGAAAATGTCTGTCTGTCTGTCTGTCTGTCTGTATCATTTTTTTTTGTGGACGCTGTATCTCACGAACCAATGAATGAAATTTAACCAAACTTGGTATTTAGTTGCACCCTGACATAAACTGGTGCTGATTAGATTTTGGGATCACTCGCTCAATAGGTGGCGTTGTGATCGCATTTTATGCAAATTTTTAACATGGCAGCATAGGACAAAATTCCGTATAAATGGGCATAAAGAGAGTTATTTTACACTTGTGATTGTAAAATTAATAGGAATTATTGATAATAGTAGTAGTTAGCTAGGAAAAAAATTTTGTGCATGGGAGGGCATCGGTTCCCCCTCTGGGGGGGAAAATCCCCCCCCGGGGAAGTAAATTTTCAAGATGGGTATCTTTCGAAAGGTCTCGTTGATAATAGTAATAGTTAACTTGGAAAACATTTTTGCGCATGTGGGGGCATCGGTTGCCCCCCCACCGGGGGGGGAAGTTCCCACCCGGGGGGGAAAAATTTCAAGATGGGTATCTTTCGAAAGATCTCGTCAATACCTTTAAAACGAATGGTTGAACGATAAATCTGTGATAATTTAAACCAAAGTTATCGATTTTTTTTACTTTTAACAAAAAAAAACTTCGAAAAATATCGCAATTTTTTTTTTTTTTTTTTTTAACGAAATTTAACCAAACTTGGTATTTAGTTGGTCCCCGACATAAA
The DNA here is from genome assembly GCA_963930645.1 of Salticus scenicus. Lineage (NCBI taxonomy): Eukaryota > Metazoa > Arthropoda > Arachnida > Araneae > Salticidae > Salticus > Salticus scenicus. The sequence goes on from OZ005658.1 coordinate 15,855,041, forward strand.
CTGGTGCTGATTATGTTTGGGGATCAATAGCTCAACAGGTGGCGCTGTGATAGCATTTTATCTAAATTTTTAACATGGCAGCATAGGACAAAAATTCGTATACATGTGCATAATTAGAGTTGTTTTAAACTTGTGATTGTAAAATTAATATGAATTATTGATAATAGTAGTATGTAACTAGGAAAAAAATTTTCTGCATGGGGGGGCATCGCTTCCCCCCCTAGGGGAAAAATACCCCCCCAGGGGGGGTAAATTTTCACATTGGGTATCTTTCGAAAGATCAGGTTGATAATAGTAGTAGTTAACTAGGAAAAAATTTTTGTGCATGTGGGGGCATCGGTTGCCCCCCCCCCACCGGGGGGGGAAGTTCCCACCCGGGGGGGCAAAATTTCAAGATGGGTATCTTTCGAAAGATCTCGTCAATACCTTTAAAACGAATGGTTGAACGATAAATCTGTGATAATTTAAACCAAAGTTATCGATTTTTTTTACTTTTAACAAAAAAAAACAGAAAAATATCGCAATTTTTTTTTTTTTTTTTTTTTAACAAAATTTAACCAAACTTGGTATTTAGTTGGTCCCCGACATAAACTGGTGCTGATTATGTTTGGGGATCAATAGCTCAACAGGTGGCGCTGTGATAGCATTTTATCTAAATTTTTAACATGGCAGCATAGGACAAAAATTCGTATAAATGTGCATAATTAGAGTTGTTTAAAACTTGTGATTGTAAAATTAATATGAATTATTGATAATAGTAGTATGTAACTAGGAAAAAAAATTTCTGCATGGGGGGGCATCGCTTCCCCCCCTGGGGGGTAAGTACCCCCCCGGGGGGGATAAATTTTCATGATGGGTATCTTTCGAAAGGTCTCGTCAATACCTTTAAAACGAATGGTTGAACTATAAATCTGTGATAATTTAAAACAAAGTTATCGATTTTTTTCACTTTTAACAAAAAAAAAAAAAAAAAAAAAACTTAGAAAAAAAAAACGTACTTTTTTTTTTTTTTTTTTTTTTTTAATATTGTTACTGATTGAATATGTATAGGTAAATATAGAAGAAAGTCTTGTGGCGGCCACAGCATACTAGTTTCATCTGTCATGCATGTCAGAGCAGCAGAGGCCTAATATTTAAGACACTTTAGTATTACAATTCTGTATCAAGCAAATATTATTACAAAATATTTAAAAAATTAAATAATGTTTTTTAAAATGTTAAAAAAAAAAATAAAGTGTCAAAAATTCAATCAATCTCATATTAAAGTAATCAATTTCATATCAAAGTATGTTGTTGTAATCATTTGTAATTATGTGGAATTTTGTAACTGCATTACATTAGCATATGCGAATATATCTAAATATATACAATAGCATATATTTACTTCAACAAGTTATAATTTGTAATTAATAATTATTAAAAACAATTTAATTATTTGATGTTCTTTATTTTACCTTCGGACTTAACATATACAACTTTTTAAATGACATATTATTGCTTAAAAACTGTTTATTAGATTCATTTAAAATATTTTTGCAATTTATAAATAAACAAGAACAAAAAATTATACGATTCGCTTTGATTATCAACACTTTACAACTATAAGTCCTCGTTGCATCATTTAAACTTCAATGTTCTTTACTGCGTCATCACACAATGGACAGACAAAAGGACAGAAAAGGAAATAGATAGACTAATTAAATTAATAATCAGTCTTAAACACTGGTAAAAATCTCTTAACACAAAAGGAAATGCAATTTCAACATTTCAATTTGTAACCCTTAATGTGTATGAATATTTTATTTAGATCTGTAAATCTGAACGCTAAACACATCATTTTCTGTACAAAGTATTTTTTAGTATATTAATAATAAATGTCAATTACACATTGATTTTTGAAGTAGAAAGTTATTAAATACGATTTTTAAAAATGCCTATTATAGAACACAACTGAATGGCATTCTTTTGAGGGGCTCTGTACACACCATTTGTGTGTGTCTGTGTGCGTGTTATCAGCATATCTCAAAAAAAAAAAAATAGTAGCAGAAATTCTAAACTCGGTATGCTAAAAGTGTATCATATAGGGATGCTACACTAAGTTTTCGTTGAGATGAAGCAAAGGATTCGTGTACAGAGACACTCAAAAGTATTCAAATACGTCTATGGAGGAAATTGCAGGTAAGTAGAGTTTAACATCTATTGACAAACTATCTACTATCTATATATCTACTAAACAAAATGAAACGAATATATATTTTTTGTAATAGAGATAGTCAACTGGGAAAAATTTTTTGTGTAAGTAGGAGCCTTGCATCCCCCCCCCCCCTGGGGCGGAAGTCCCGCCTCGAGGGGAGTAAATTTTCATGATGGGTATCTTTCAAAAGAGTATATGTATACATTTGTTAGAAATAGATAGATAGATATGTATACATTTGTTAAAAATTAAAAAAATCGATAACTTTATTTTAAATTATCCGAGATCGATATTTCAACCATTCGTTTTAAAGGTATTGGTGAGCTCTTTTGAAAGATACCCATCATGAAAATTTACTCCCCTCGATGGGAGCAGGGGGGGGGGGAGGGCAAGGCTCCTACTTACACAAAAATTTTTTCCCAGTTGACTGTCTCTATTACAAAAAATATATATTCGTTTCATTTTGTTTAGTAGATATATAGATAGTAGATAGTTTGTCAATAGATGTTAAACTCTACTTACCTGCAATTTCCTCCATAGACGTATTGTATGTGAATACTTTTGAGTGTCCCTGTACACGAAATATATATTAATGTAATATTGAGAATAAATTCAACTTTTTTCGGATATTTAGTGTTATACTACTTCTCTAATATGAAAATCGTCTGCATTATCATGGAAGATAATTTTTTTAAATAACAATTTTATAAATTATTTTTACTGAGTGAATTTGTATAGGAAAATATAGAAGAAAGTCATGTGATGGCCACAACACACTAGTTATTTAAAAGTGTAATGCTTGCTGTTCAATCACCTCACAAAGTTCGACCGCAAGTGGTCTATTTAGACTGTCTAATTGTAGGCACCCTACGTCTAATTAGTCAATCGTGGCATTATGAACGGTCACTATCGGTTAGATTACATGATAAAGCAGAGACCTAGAACATCGGTTTACATACTCTCACACATACACACAGACATAGATATTACCATAGATATAGTAATAAGACATAGATTGATCAGCGAGAGGGGAAAAAGTGATACCTTCTTTTTTTTCGGGAAAAGTCACTCTAATGGCTGCCTTTCCCCGAGTAAATCACACGCAGGAATACACACGGATAATTTAGTAAATAAAATGTATTGAATAATTTATTTACTGAAGGTGAATTAAAAACTCCAGATACAGTTTCAAATTCATTTTTCCTTTTATTCTTTTTTACTTTCCGAACACTATAGTGAGGAAAGTATTGTAATCATGTCAAAAATCCGAATTGGAGATTTTGATGTTTCTATACGTTTCGAGGTCCCCTGAGTCCGTTTCCACTATTTTTACGATGATGTATGTATGTGTGTGTGTATGTGTGTATGTGTGTATGTGTGTATGTCTGTGGGTGAACACGCTAGCGTCTAAACGCTTTATTCGAATAAGCTGAAATTTGGTACGTATATTATAAGTCACCATAGTACGAACCCTATAGATTTTGGTGAATCTAGCACTTGTAGTTTTTTTACAGGGACACAAAGAATAATTCTTTATCATTATGGCCTATGGAACCAAAATCTTAAAAGTGCGATAGCATCTAAACGCCTTATTCAATTGAGCAAACAATTTATACACATATTATAGGTCACAGATACTAAGTCTGTATAAATTTTGGAGAGTCTGGCACTTATAGTTTTTTTACAGGGACACAAAGAAAAATTCTTTATCATTATGGCCTATGGGACCAAAATCTTAAAAGTGCGTTAGCATCTAAACGCCTTATTCAATTGATCAAAAAATTTATACACATATTATAGGTCACAGTTACTCAATCTGTATAGGTTTTGGTGAATCTAGCACTTGCAGTTTTTTTACAGGGGCACAAAGAAAAATTCTTTATCATTATGGCCTATGGGGCCAAATTTTTAAAAGTGTGATAGCGTCTAAACGCCTTATTAATCTGAGCAAAAAATTTGTACACATATTATAGGTCACAGTTGCACCAACTGTATAGATTTTGGTGAATTTAGCACTTACAGTTCTTTTGCAGGGACACAAAGAAAAATTCTTTATCATTATGGCCTATGGGACCAAATTTTTAAAAGTGCGATAGCATCTAAATGCCTTATTCAATTGAGCTGAAAATATATATGAATATTATAAATTGCTGTTGCACTAACTATAAGCATTTTGGTGAACTAGCATTTATAGGTTTTTTACAGGGACACAACGAAAATTCTTTATCATTATGATCTATGGGCTCAAAGTTCAGTAGCGTTAAATAAAACATCGTGTAATATATGGAGAAAAGTACTCAAACACTCTATTATGGTTTTCTCTCTTTTGTTCGTTTAACAACTCCTCTTTTTTTACTTTATCTACAAAACTGTTAATTACTCAATGTTCGGAAAGTCGAGTGGAGTCACTCCAGATTTTTTCAATACTCTCTAATGGCTGATTTTAGAACTTTTTCCGGCATCAAAATTTTTTGCTCGATATCATGGGAATGATAGATCTATATATATTACTATATCTATGGATATTACACGCACTCATTTTGTCTGAAATATATCTATGATTCAATGTTTTTGCTGGCAACATAAATATTATCATTTTTATATTAATATATGTTTTTAGAAAATAAATATAATAATAATAAATTCGTGTATATGAAACACATAGTTACGAATCGTATATGTTTAGAAAAATCATATAACGGAAACGTTCATTGTACATTAAGAAAGACGTTCTTTCCAGTTCCAGTATCATTTGACCCCGGACCCGATTCTTGTCTTTGGTACACAGTTCTTTTAGTGACGCAATCACATTCAAGACACCTTGAGGAGTTCCTTTTTTAACGGTAACGTGGTGATTTTGGTGTGGTGTGGGGTGTAAGTTGGGTGTACTATTGTTCCAATTGATAAAAAAAAAATCACACGACACTTTTATAACACTCAAAAACTAGATAAATACGGACACCATTTCTGAAAAATCTTTTCAAATAATTTTGCTCTTTTTGGCGCTTCTATTCAGTTAGAGGGAATTTTGAAAGCGTTTTTTTTTTTATTTAGGGAATTTTTGTTTTGTGTTTTGTGACGCAGTCTAATGTGGTGAAGGATTTTTGCTGTAAGTATTTGTCAGTTTTTCCCTTTTTTAAGTATGATTAAAGTTAGGGCTGTTGTGTTTTGTTTTTCTATTACCAGGGAAACAGTTCAACAATTTTTCAGGGAAAAATTGTTGAATAATTTAATTCTATCAGAAAATTCTTTTTATGCTTACGTATACGAAATTTTAAAAGATATTTATTCCAGTTTCAGAAGATTAATAAGCTTTTTTTTTTTTTTTTTTTATAGATTATTAAGTCTTTTACAAGTTTTGATATTAATCTTTTTTAAATAATTTTTTCGCGGTTACATACGTGAAATTTTCAAAGCTATTTATTTGAGGTCAGATAATAAAGAAGCTTCGTTTGTTTACTTATTAGGACGGAGGACTATTAGTCTCAATCTATGGGTGAAACGCTGTCGTCAGTTTTACGATGGTTGAACATTCATCGAAATCGAAAATTTACCAAAAATATAATTGAATAATTTGGAAACGATTTTATAATAAAAAAAAAAAAAAAAAAAAAAAAAAAAAACTAGTAGTCCTCCGTACTAAACTAAATTCTGCTCCTGTCTTTTTTTTTTTTTTTTTTTTTTTTCTTGGCGGCGGGGGGGGGGGGGAAGAGAGAGAGAAAATTAATAAAAATCAGTTTCGAAACGAACAGTATCGAAAAAAAAAAAAATTATATAATTTTGAATTAGGAACTAAAAAGCGTGCGTGCAAAATGAAATAAAAAATAAAGCATGATAATTAAATTTGAGTTTGAGCTGGTAATTTAAGGATGCCATTGATACAGTAACTTTTATTTCATTTTGCACGCGCGCTTTTTCTTTCTTTTTTTTTTTTTTTTTTACCATAAAATTTAATCAATTTAAAAATATTGTTAGCATAATGGGGGCTAAAATTTATTTATTTTTATTTTATTTTATTTATTTATTTTTTATTTTTTTAGATGTAATATTTTAATAGGTTTTTTTTTTCCGTAAATGATATGCAATTCATTTTTGTTGTTAGGTGGTTTCAGGTTAGGGGTTCAATTACCTATTTCTTCACAAATGTTGCTGAGTCATGTATTTCTCTGCCTTCAATAAATTAATATTAGATGTCAAATCTGTTTATCCAATTAAAATGGTTGTGTCAGCGATATTTAAAAAAAAAAAAAAAATTGCTTCAACTACAGATGTTCTACTGTGAAACAATACAATTACTTTACACATTCAGCCTATACGAAAGTTAATGAAAATATAAAAAAAAAAGGTAAGTACTATTTTAACTCTTACCCTTCTTGATTTTAACAAGAACGAAAAAATTGTACAGTTTGTACATTATATTTATACTTTTCAAATGTTGCCTCGCTTAACTTTAAATGTACTTTGTCTATTCGATCAACGACAGGCAGACAGAACGGCAGAAAAACAGAGAAAGAGAGTAATTTAATTCATAAACGCTCTTAACAATTTTCAGAAGGTGTTGAAAACGGTTAATAAAATTGAAAACGCATTTCCGGTTATATCCTTTAACGCATTTTAAAAGATGAGTGACAGATTGAATTTTTACACCATCTATGAAAAAAAAATGCCAGAGTTGGGAAGAGAACGTAGGAAATTCTATTACCGTGCAAATGCTCTACCACTGAGCCATCCTGACTAATTACCCAATCGGTATTTTTCGAATAAAATCTGTCGGCAAGGTCGGGTCAAGGCCCTGAAAGTATGTGAATATTTTTGAGTTTCCTGTAAATCTTCATACTAATCGAAACATTATTTTTACGATGGTTGAAATCGAATTTTTACCAAAAATATAATTGAATAATTTGAAAGCGATGTTATAACTTGAAATATTTTTTTCAAGTTATAACATCGCTGATAATAATAGTAAATAAAATAATAATAGTCCTCCGTAGTAAAAATAATAATAATAGTCCTCCGTATTAAACTAAATTCTGCTTTTGTCAGAATTTCATCAAAATCTTTTTTTTTTTTTTTTTTTTTTTGGGGGGGGGGGGGGGGAAATTAATAATAATCAGTTTTGAAACGAACAGTATCGAAAAATGTTTTTTTTTTAAATATGATTAACTAATGTCATATGATCTAATGTCATAATGTCATAAACTAATGCTAAACTGAATGTAACTAATGTCATAATGTCTTATGATCAACTGATGTCATCATTCACATATGATTAACTAACGTCAATTCCCTTACCATCTGTGCAAAAGAAAGTAATGAAAATGTGGTTCAAAAAATATATTCATAGAACGACGCAGTGCTTTGAAAATCTTTTGTGTGTCCCTGTACACAATCCAAAGGTAGTATTTACCCCCATTTTCAACAGGGAGCATTCCAGAACTTAAATAGCATATTATCAGTTTCAAGGAATTCCATAAATATTTACTAAAAGTTAGATCACGGACAGACAGATAAACAGACGGAAGTCAGACGGACCGAAAGACAGACAGATGGACTATTTTATATCCATAATCATTCTTAAACATTGTTAAAAAGAGAAACGTTGTTAGAAACGCTTAATAAAACCAAAACTGCAATTCCAGCCATTTCCGGTTATAATCTTTAATGTAACTGAATATTTTTGTGTGGTCCTGTAAATCTTAATGCTAATCTTATTGTATTACATTTTTCTTTTTTTTTTTTTTAATTTAAAGGAAAAAAAGAAAGAAAGAAAGAAAAGAAAATTAATAATAATCAGTATTGAAACGGACAGTATCCAGAAAGCTGAATAAGCCCTTTTTTAGACTAAAATACATTATTTATTTTAATTTTTAATTATTGCCAAAAAAGTTTACAAGTTGATTTTAATATATATATATATATATATTAATGAAAAGAAATTCACGTGTAAATATTAAAATTGATATAAAATTTTGCGAAAAATTAAACTTGCAGGGTGAAATTGACGTCATTATAGCTCTAAAGGTTTTTTATTTTTTTTATTTTTTCAAATAAAATCTTTTTGTAAAAAAATAGAACTGACTCCAAAAAGCAACTGTTTTATTTATTTATTTATATATATTTTTTTAAACGTGATCCTTCCTCCATTTTAGTGGTGATCTTTTTTATATTCTTTTCACGCTTACAAACGTAAAATTTTCAAACATATTTATTCGAACTATAGGGGATCAAGAATCTTTGTTTATTTCGTTCTTTAATTTAGTTTTTATTTATTTATTTATTTATTTATTTTTATTTTTATTTTTAGTATTAATTTTATTTTTTGTTTATAAATATGATCCTTGTTTTTTTTTTTTTTTTTTTTTTTTTTTTTTTTTCCATTTTAAATCCGTTTCATGGGTGTTTGATTTCATGTTAATTTTGTCTTTTTTATGTTTTTTTTTTTTTTCTGAAAATGTTGTTAATAATAATAATAATAATAATAATAATAATAATAACAATTTGAATTGCCTAAATATTAGATAATACTCGTGGAATTATTTATTTTATTTTATTTTATTTTATTTTTGATTAGAATAATAAAATAATAAATATAAAAAAAATTAAAAATTAAAAAAAGCTTCTTGATCTTCTGGAATCCGAAAAAATGTCTCTGAAAATTTTGAGTACGTAAAGGGAAAAAGAATTTAAAAAAAAAAAAAAATCGTCATTAAAAATAAATTACACGACGTAAAAAGTTGTTTCTTAGAATCTATTCTAAAATTATACAATACTTTTGATAATAACACAGTTTACATTATATAGTCTTTAACATTCATTATTACCATAGATATAGTAATATATATAGATCTATCATCCCCATGTTATCGAGCAAAAAATTTTGATGCCGAAAAAAAGTTCTAAAATCAGCCATTTGAGAGTATTAAAAAAAAAAGAATAAAACGAAAAATGAATTTGAAACTGTACCTGGAGTTTTTCATTCATCTGTAGTAAATAAATTATTCATAAATTTTATTTACTAAATTATCCGTGTGTATTCCTGTGTGTGATTTACTCGGGGAAAGGCAGCCATTAGAGTGACTTTTCCCGAAAAAAAAGGTATCACTTTTTCCCTCTCGTTGATCAATCTATGTCTTATTACTACATCTATGATTATTACCCACTGCACAATACTAGCGCGAAGTTAAACCCAATCAACCAACCAACCTTAACATTCATTTTTCAGTGAGAACTTGTACATTTGTTTCACTTGCTTTCATGCATTGTAATAGATTAACAGCCTTCACATTTATTCCTTCAGAAAATTCTTCGAACAGGTGATTAATCTTGAAAAGGGTTTCTCCAACAAACGCGTATGTGCAGGGCTCCAGAAATTTGGGGAAAAAAATTCGTCACCAGCAAAAATTTCTGGTAGCAAGTAAAAATACTCCTCCTCGTGCATTTCTTTTTTTTTTTTTTTTTCTTTTTTTAAGGACTGAGAACTATTAATCTCAATCTGCGGATTTTTACGATACCAGTTTTCGATAGTTAGACATTTATCGAAATCTAAAATTTATCGAAAATATAATTGAATAATTTGAAAGCAATGTTATAATTTGAACGAAAAAAAACAAAAACAAACTAATAGTTCTCCGTCCTAAAATAAATTCTGCTTTTGCCAGAATTTCACCAAAATTTTTTTTTTTTTTTTTTTTTTTTTTTTTTTTTGAAAGAAAAAGAAAAGTAAAAAAAATACTAATAATCAGTATCGAAACAAACACTATCGAAAAAGTTTTTTTTTTATTATTATTCGTGTAAAAATATATTTTATTATATGTCGAAAAATAAATTAACTCGTAATTTATTTATTTATTTATTTTTTTTTTGGCAACAATTATAAATTAAAATAAATAATTTAATAAAAGTTTAGAAGTTAGAATTTCTAATTTTATTTTTTTAGAACAGAGGAATATTAGTCTCAATCTATAAAAAAAGTTGGCATCAAATTTCAGTCATTTTAAAAAGTCATTTGTAGAAGTATATAACAAATATTGATCGTGTGTCAAATCTAGTCTCCCCATCTGCAATTTCTTCCCCGTGAAGTAATTTGGAGCCGAGTTATGCTTATAAATGTGTTTTTGCCTTATGCGCCTCCGAAAATCTCATTTTTACCCCCTACCTCCCCCCTTAAAAATCCGAAATTCCAAAATCGCAGAAAACGATTTTTTTGTATTCAAGTCTAGTCTCCCCAATCTGCAATTTCTTCACCGTGAAGTAATTTGGAGCCGAGTTATGCTTATAAAGGTGGTTTTTGCCGTCTGCCCCCCCCCGGGGGTGAACGGGGGGGATATTTCGCAAAATCCCGTCTTAGTGGGCGTCAGGGTCCTAAAATCAACCTGCTCACCGAAAATCGTGACTCTATCTCCCATAGGATCGCCACAGCCGTGTTGAGTCAGTGAGTGAATCAGTGAGTTTACTCTTTTATATAATATAGATAATGTTTTCCAGAAATTTTATTAGACAGTAATTTATAAAAAAAGATATTTGACATTCCCTATCTTCTTAACAAGAAAATTATAGTTAATAACCTAATTTAGGTTAACTTGTGGAATTTCTTCCTTTTTTGTTCCTATTTTTATTTTAATGTATCTGAACGTCTATATTTTACGCAACACTTATTCACTCTAATGCTAGGTATTAACTGGATGTCCAAATTTACAGTTTTCTAAGAATATAATAATAATATATATAAACTGAAAGTCGTATTTGGGAAGGCATAAGATTTCGTTTTTTTTAATTTTTATTTTCTTAGAAATGTTTATTGCAATAACTGTAAATATTTTAATAATAACAGATTTAAAAAAAAAAAAAAAGGTAATATTTTAATAATTTCTTTTTCAGATATATAAATTAAAGATAGTCAGAAACATTTAATGTCATTCTTTTGATAATCATTTTGCATGAAAATAATTTAAAAATAATTTTAGTTTCTCAAAATGCTGTAAAACGTAAAAAAAAAAATAAATAAAGTGAACAGACATTTGTAGACAGAAAAGTTATATATTCATAAATCATCATTTGTAAATAATAAAACTTTGGAAAGAAAAAAGAATAAATAAATAAAAGTAATACTTTTTGAATATTTCCTAAAAGTTAAATTTATCCAAAATATGTATACTTAGGGGAAAGAAAAAGCCGCACTTGGATACTTTCATTTTTTCGTTAAAAAATCACCAATTTTAAAATTGAAATTTAGGGATGTAACAGATAGCGATTTGGCCGGATATCAAATATATGAAACACTAATGTGTACTGGATACGGATAAACAATATCTGGCTAAATCGCTATCTATTAATAATAAACAACTCAAATAAATAAAAGTTTTTTTTTTTTTTTTTTTTTTTTGTTTCAAAATATTAGCAGAACTTAACATTGTCGTATACGACCAAATGAACAAACATGGCGCATTTCAGTTTTAAACTGGCGGGTCAATGTCCAGTTTCTCTCTATCTAGGGTCCCTAAGTTAAAGCGGTAGACAGCACCACCTAGTACAGATTGCGTGACTTTTTTATTCAACTGTCACCAATAATTTTAAAAAGTCATATATGATATATACAATCGACGTTTCTTCGATTCTTTCGCATTTTATGTATATGAAATCCCACTTTAAAAAATTTTTGGTGGCTATTCAATAAAAAAGTCGCGCAATCTGTACCAGGTGGCGCTGTCTACCGCTTGAACCATTGCCAAGTTTCCGAGCCACGCGACAGGCATCTAGTTTAGGAGGCTATATCCGAAATGATAACAAATTTTTCTTCCCTTGTAAAAAAAAAAAAAAAAAAAAAAAAAAGGATTATATTCATCAAAATCAATAGGGTTCGTGCTATGGTGACCTATAACATACGTACCTACTTTCAGCTCAATAGATCAAAGCGTTTAGACGCTATCGTGTTCACTCACATAAACACATATACACACATACATCACCATAAAAGTAGCAAAAATGAACTCAAGGAACCTCAAAGCGTGTAGATGCACCAAAATTTCAAAGTCGAATTTTTGTCATGATTACAATACTTTCCTGGAAAATGAAAATAAATAAACAAAATAAAGTTTCTGGCTTAATGCGGCGGAATTTTTGAGCTTCATTTTCCCAAGGAAAACTGATGTAAATGATAATCTGCTTTAGTAATAGATTTTTCTCTAATGGGAAATATACCACGAGTAAATTTTGTGAAATTTAGACCTGTATTACCACACTTTGCGTCTTTTGTATTCAATTGTCACTAATCATTTTAAAATGTGATATTTTATACATATATTCGAGAATTTTTTTTATAACTTTCTGGTGAATATTGAATAAAAAAGTCTGGCAACACTGATTTACACTACATAGAAAATAAGGTAAACGTCTTTCGATTTTATAATATGTGATTTAGAATGTTTAGAAATTTCATGTGTTTAGTTACAATTAAAAATCGTTACAAATTGCCAATTCTGAAGCAGTTTTTCTGAATGTTTCTTCGCTTTTATATTATAGAACGGGAGGGGATGAGGATGTCAGATAACAATATTTAATTTTTAACTCTTTTAATGTATGTAATTTTAAAACATTCGTGAAATAAAATACGTTAAAATATATGTAAAAAAGTTTGGATCAAAAACAGCTCAGAATATTAAATTTTATAAAATTTCTGGGTTCTCAGCAATCACTATTTTAAATATCACTTTTCATATAAAGCAATCTTTGTATAATTCTTTCGAAAAAGCCTGCTCTATTATTATTACTATTATCATTGTTATTATTTGGTTTTAGGAGAAGGGGAGTTCAGTTTATAGGGAATTGTAACATATTAAATTGCTTCTTTATCGTTAATTGTTCTTACAAATAACAAAACTCTTCAAAATAAGCTTTACAAACAAGTTAATTTACTCCAGTTTAACCCTTTAACTACGACGGTCGTTAATAAGCGATTTAACATGTCTGCTTTGTGTAACGGCGGTCGTCAATAGACGATTGACGCTATTTTTCAGAACCGCCTATTTCCTAATTTAAACAGCAAGCGTCGCCTTGCTAAAATATTACATTTCAGTTAATACTGCAGCAAATTTTCGCGATTGAAAATATAGTAATTATTGTTGAAAAATAGAAGTGGGGGTGAAATATTTTTGCGTGTGACTTACACAATATTTACCATGAAATCACTAATAGACAAGAATCACAGTCTCCGCCCTTTTTTTTAGGGCACTTTTAAGAAGGAAAATTTTCAGACTTTTTTGTCACAAGTATTTTTATGGCGAAATTTTTATGGTATTTTCATAGTAATGTATCATGAGCAGTATAGATATTTTTCTATAAAAATTGTGGTTGTAAAAAAGAAGGAACTTTCTCATCCTCGAATCAATCCTAAAAAAAGGCGGAGAATGCGACCCCTGAATAGATTATAAACTGGAGGCGTGGTGAATTATCTTACCGAGCTTTTCCCATTCAAAAATTGATGAAGGTCGACTTTTGTTTGCCTTGGACATTTTAGTTGTGTATAGTTCTTCTCGTAGTTGCAGTTGAAGAACTAAAGCATAGTTTAGTTGCCAATATTTTAATTTATTGCATAGCATTTTTATCTTCGCCTTTATTTCGCACCACTTTATTTATAGAATAATTCTCTTGAATATGTAACTACGATAAAATAAGAAAAAATTAGTTTTAAAAAGGAAGTGGTATGAAGTAGAGGCGGGGCGAAAAATGTTCTGTAATAAATTAAAATGTTGGTAACTCTGGTTAAAGAAATGGTAGTGGGAAAGACATCTGCATCAAAACATCGCCTCATAATATCGCACAGCTGCCAGTATTTTAATTTATTCCGGAGTACTTTTAGCCCCGCCTTTATCTCGCCCCAATTTATTTATAGAAAACTTTTCTTCAATATATAACCCCGATAAAATAAGAAAAAATTACTTTTAAAAATAAGTGGTACGAAATAGAGGCGAAGCTAAAATTACTCCGGAATAAATTAAAATATTGACAGCTATGATATCGCCGTCAAAGCAAATACATGTCTTGAAGCGAATTTTTTTTTTAAATAATAACTGAACTGCATTAGAATGCAGTTTTCTAAACTCTTTTCGTTCATTTGAGATTATTGGGCCAAATTTGATTGATGTCATGACACACTATTCCTATAACAGCTTTATTTATTTATTTATTTATTTATTTACTTATACGAAACTTTTTATTTTTATTTTCTTAATCGTTTCCACTTAATTTCCTTTGTGTTATGAGAAATCTTCAAATAATAATAATAATAATAATAATAATAATAATAATAAAATGTTAAAGAATTTCAAAATTCTGTCAATAAATTTCCTCTAAAAACCATTATACAAAGCTTAGAGATTTTTTATATTTTAATATTAATTTTTTCTAAATTTGAACATATTTATTTAAAGTCACTGAATGTTTCAAGAATTTACTCATGTAAAATTATACCAGTTTATCAAAAAAATGTAACTGTTTCATCAGATCGGAAAAAAGAAAAAGTGACAACGTAAGAAAAAAATCATGCATAATGTTCGATATTTAAGCCTTTGCCATTTAATTTCACTCATCTAATCAGTGTTGCCAAATTTAGGAACTTTTTTATTCAAAATCCACAACTAAATTTTAACTGTAACGATTGCCTAATTACTTCGAAAACTTTTGAAGTATTTGTACGTTGTACTGGAAACACTTGTGGCGGAGTCCCGCATCTTCCATTTCCTAAGAGTAGAGGCTGACGGGGTGGAATGTCCTGAATTCAAATTCCCTGCAAAGATGCCAACGGCCAACCAGATCATCTAATACCAGATCATCCAATCAGGGTTGGATTGGAACACTAGCGCAAAACTCATACCACTATTAATGAAACGAAATTTTCCAGTTCTTAAATCAACGATAAAATAGGTAGAGAAATTTCTTAAACAAATACGATACCGGTATGAAATCCGTTCCAGTGTTCCATCCCTGTCCAGTGCAGTGTTGCCAGATTGCGTGATTTTTTTATTCAACAGCCACCAAATAGTTTTAAAAGTGGTGTTTGATATTAACTAAAAGGCAAATCGAATAGAAGAAACGTCGTTTATATATATGGAATATCACTTCTTAAAATTATTGGTGGCAGTTGCATAAAAAAGTCGCGCAATTTCGCACGACTGGTCTAACATATGCCGAAATTTACATTTATACCGGAGCATTTTTAGCCCCGCCTTTATTTTTATACCATTTTTTCGCAACCGTTGACGTAGAGTCATGTCATTTGAAAATCTGTAACAACACTAGTGGGCTTTTCTTTCGTAATTTGTATGTTGTTTCTTTCTTAAATATAGTGTATACCCAATATTCATATTTTTACAATGAAATATACTATGAATACAAATACTTTGATTAGAAAGAATATAATTATAATACATATCCATTTGTAATATAAATGTGAACACAGAAAATTTTGTTCTGAAATATTGTAACTTGGGAAATTAATGCCTACAGGCGGATCTTACTGTCAAAATGACCAAATTTGACATGAATTCACATCATTTGAAAATCTGTAACTCTGCCATTGGGCGTTTCTTTGGGTTACGTAGGTCACATTATTTCTTAACACTATACCCAATATTCATATTTATGCAACCAATGCTCTATGAATACAAATACTTCGATTAGAAAAAATATTATTGTAATGTATATTAATTTATATAATAAATATGAATATAGAAAACATAGATTTAAAAGAATGTAATATAAAAGAATAATGTGCACAGGCGGAGCTTTCTGTCAAAAAGACAGAAACATCGCGAAAGTGTTAAGAAAAAAGTGGCATGAAATAAAGGCGGGGCTAAAAATGCTCTAGAATAAATTAAAATGTTGGCATTTCTGCTCAATTTAATAAAAATGTGCGGTTCACGATGGAATGACTCAGTATTAATTTTTGAAAATCAAAAGTTTTTAATGATATGAAATAATTTTTGTGCTACATTTTCTAAAGACAAATATATAAAAAATGAGAAATCACAGTTTTTTTTTTTAATTACCAGTTATTTTTTCACTCCATTTCGATCTATGTTTCACTAAGATAAACTTGTTCACGTTATCTTACCATTTTTTCCTGAATAATAATCCTTATAAAAATTATATTTTTTAATTACTTTGAAATTTTGCAGCAAAATTTATTGAAATACGAAATCCTTGTAGCAAAAACTTGCCTTCTGTTTTACCCTGTTAGTAAAAGTTGTTCTCTTACAAGATTTTGCTAGGACTTTTTTTTTTTTTAATATGATCATTTCTTAAGATTTTATTCAGAATTTTTTTTTTTTTTTTTAAATATTTTCAATTGTGGTGCAGGGATGGAATACAGGCGCAGAATTCATACCGGTATTTGTTTAAGAAATTCCTCTACCTATAATATCGTCGATTTAACAAGTAGAAAATTTTTTTGCATTGATAACTATGAGTTCTGCGCCCGTGTTCCATCTCTGGTGGTGTAATAAATAAAATATTGTGGTTTTAATTGTTTTTATTTGCTATAGTTATTTAAAATCATCTCACACATTTATAAACTTATATACGAAAACTTTTTTTTTCTTCTGTGAATGCGGAAAATTTATATTTCTGAGATAAATGTTGAACAGTTAAAAGTACAGGTAGATGATTCTAGTTTCATCAACGTTTAATAATTAACGATTCTTTATAAAAGAAAACAACATTCTTGATATATCACCTAATGAGTTTCATTAATCTTTTAACTAATACGTTTGAAACAAATTCAAATACCTTTCTTTCTTGATATACCTATACAAAGCAATACGTCATATTAATGTTATTATTTTTATGGAAACTGACAAATCTTCTGTAACCTTTCTGGTAATTGGTTATTGCAGCAATGACGTCGAAATTCAACAGCAAATGATTTAGCTTCACTTATCAATCAATGGTAGGTTTGCCTTCGGAAACTTCAAAAATGTTACGTCACTGCTATCCTTCATTTTCCATTCAACGGTTGGCAACAGCGCAGTATATAAATCCACTATCTCCTTCACGAAATACCTTTCCGTGTGTGTGTTTTGGATGGTTGTGGTGTGTTATTTCTGTTGTTTTGAGCCTACACATCGTCGTAACCCTGGATCACAATTTTCTTTTCAGTGTTGTATCTTAACAAAATCACCATTCCGCCAATAAATTGTTCAGAAGACCTCGGGTGGGAAGCTTCTCATCAGGTAAATTTGCATTAATTTATTAGAATTTCAGTTGTGGATATTAAAGTTATCAAAGAAAAAAGATTGTTTGTCACAAACATTTTTTTACATAAGAGTTTGCCCAAATAACTCTGTGTTAATACTTATAGAATCTACTGAGTTGGATACGATATCGTCTTTCACAAAATTAAAATTAATTTCAGATTAATTCTAGAATTTGGACTCTGACCAAGTATGGCGCAGTATCAAGTTGCCCTTTGAAAATTCAACTTTAGTGTTTACCGTTCTCTATATTTATATTGGTGAACAGCATTCAGCTTTAATATGTTACTGTGTGGGGGAAAAAAATAATAATAATAAATTATATCTTAAAACTCATTGATCCTAAGTAAATGTTGGTAAACATTATACTATCGTGTCACGTATATTGCAACTGAGCACGTGATTTCGTTTGAATTTGACTCATCACAAAATCGTGAAAAACAGATGTTTTTGAAATATGTGACTTAATATTTAGTATTCAATTATTTTCATATATTTTTATGTATTTATCGTTTGCCGAATTTTTTTTAAAAACCTCTTAAAGTTGTTTTTATTGTATTTTTGTATTGTGTAATTCTTTTTTGAAATAATAAAATCACTTATTTCTTATCGCTTCCTTTGTTAAATGTAAAATTTATGTTAAAGCTTTTCAATTTAATCACTAGAAAAAAAAAAAACTTTAAACACTTCCCTTTAATTTATGTGATAGCAGTTTCCAGTTGATTATAAAAATTTTCAATCAAAAGTTAAATAATTTATGCATAAAAGTATCTGTATAGTTGTATAAAATTTTCATTTTATGTTTCTTCAAGCTTTAAAATCTAATGTAGATTTTTTTTTAACCTAACTGCAAGGTTTTTTGTGAGTCTATTGGAAAAGAAAAAGTTCATATATATTTTTTTATTTGATTCTTTAAATTAATTATCTAAATTTTTTTAATAATATTATTATTTTAGGTAAAAAATTATAACTTCGGGTGATATTTTCATTATAGGCTTTGACAGTTTGAATTAAAAATAAAAAAACCTGTGCCAAAAACCACAAATTTTACGCTTCTTAGTATACTTTAAACAATGAAGTAATCAATATTTAGAAAAATAAAATAATGTAGTTTAAAAAAAAAAAAAAAAGTGCTGATTTTATGTTTTCCAACAAAAAATATTTTTTAGAAGAGCATAATGTGTTTCCTGGCAATGCCAGTGATTTCTGTTTAAGTACAAAAAATTGGTATTATCTTTTTATAAAATACAAATATTCAAATATAAAAATTTGTATATTCTATGATACACTATTTTTTGCATTTTAAGTTATCAAAAGTTTTATGAAGTCTTATTATTTTTAAAAAGAAGCTTTACTAAATATATATTGGTTGATACTTAAAGGTATCATGAGTATTTTCTTTATATTTCAATGAAAAAATCCAAATTCCAAAAATCCACAAAGTAGTTTTTCATCTTCTGAAAGACTGTTCGCATTGAAAGTTTTTCATCTTCTGGGAATGAAGATGTTTAATTTTTCCAATTCCTACTATTAGTTCATTCTCCCTATATATATATATATATATTTATATATCTTGTTCAAATTTTCAGTCATTAATAAAATACTTTTTATTCCTCCACTCGAGTTCAAATACATTTTTTTAAACTTGTAGTGGATGACACTTGATGTTAATACAGTTTTGTGCATGTGGGAGGATCGCAAGTACCCCCAGGGGAAATTTTCAATATGGGTATCTTTCGAAAGATCTCGTCAATACCGTTAAAACGAATGGTTGAACTATAGATCAGTGTTAGAAATAAGAATTTTGAAACTAGGCGTCAAAATGACGCCTGGATTAAATTTTTTGGGCGTCAAAATGAAAAATCTAGGTGCCATCTATTATTAAATATGTATATTAAAAGAAAATAATAATAATAAAGCATAAACTTGTAAATAATACATGCTAGATTATATAAAACATAGTTATATGATGAATGTAATTACATTGACAATATTAAACGTACATATTTAAAATCGCAAATTCATTCTTCACCCAGAAGATACATCATTCCCCCACGATTTAATAGCATTTTCTGGGCAGAAATCTTCCAATTTAGGGCTGTTTAATTTAATCATTAACAAATCGTCAACTACTTTCATAGAGATATGATTTCTTAAATCAGTTTTTATTAGGTTCAATTAATTGACTGAAATAGACTTGTTTACAGTCTGATGGAAAATTATTAGGTATGACGAGGAAAAAATACAGGCGTCAAATATGGCACCTATGATTGGAATTCTAGGTGTAAAAAAAAAAAAAAAAAAAACTGGTCACAAAATACGACTAACGACCGCTTATTTCTAACCCTGCTATAGATCAGTGATAATTTAAAATAAAGTTATCGATTTTTTAACAAAAAATATTTGGAAAAAATATTTCTGCTGATATACAAAAAATTGACATCTTTAGGTATTTAGTGAAGCAAGTAGGAATTGACTTTAATTTTTTTTTTTTTTAATATTACTTGTTCAACTGAGAATTGGATATTTAGTATGACATTTAAATTGAATGCACTGTAGAAAATTTAAAGTCTAGTTTTATTGAGTTTTAATATGTTTCACACTCCCCCCCCTTTCAATTATAGTTATACAAAAGTATTTGGTGTAATGTTCCATTAAAATACAATAAACTCTTGATTATCCACAAGCGGTTTATCTGCGATTTCCATCTTCCTTGGTTTTTTTGCTACTATAAATTATGATGGTTTTAAAGAATAACAATATATACAATTAAGTGTACAGTTAAATTTTAAAATTAAATTAAAATTAAATATCAAGGAAAATATGTAGATCAATGTCCCGGATAATCAAGAGCCCTGTGGCAGAATTTAAGTGACACAGTGACGTTGCCACAGAAAACAACTGTCACTTGCAGAAAATTTTGATTGTAAAAATTAAAGATATTAGTATAAAATAGAAACTTGTGACTTACATTAAAGAATTTTTTTACAGTTTATTAATAATATTGATATCCTTATAATTATATGTGTGTAATATTATCCTGGTGGCAGAAACACGGCGACATAGTCGCGGACACAGAAAAATGGCTTGCCAGGGTTTAATCCAGGTTTTTAAAAATGGTACCCCATTTGTGAATTTATGAAATAATTTGTGAAAACATCAAATAAGTTTGTGAAAACAAATAATGCTTCAGAATAATTAGCTGAAATGCGCAAAGCAGTTTTTAAAATTTTAAAATACATTTAGGAACAGTTGTAAAATAAATATATATGTGGCAGAGTTATTTCTTATATGTAAGATCAGAAGGTGTTTACTTTATTTACCATTTTCTCCAGTAAATATACAAACTGAGGTATTTTTATGTATTCGTTCAATGTAACAAAGCTTATAAAATTTTTTAGTGTGCAGATATATTGAAGAGAACTGACTTTGTGAAGGTGCCTCTTTGCTAAAAGTTGATTTTGTGAAGGTACCTCATTGCAAAAAGTTGACTTTGTGAAAGTACCTCATTGCGGCACTAAATTTGTTCTGGATTAACTTCTGCTTGCAGACAGTTTTTGTCTGCACTCATAAAAAAAAAAATTTCCCCTCAACATTCGGATAACAATTCACTTATAAAAGTTTCTGTATCAAAACTAAAACTAATACTTTTATTATTTATATTATGTTGTGTAAAAAAATTGCTATAAATTATTTAATTGAATGAGATGAATTGAATGAGTAATAGTTTGTACTATATTGTTATGTAGTAAAATTGTATTCATGTATTGTTGCACGAGATCACCACTGATGTTACACCCCCATCCCCCACCCCACCCCGTTTCAAGCTTTCCGAGTGTAAGTCATTTTCACCCCTGATTACATGCAAATTTTGCAGACAGATTATAAAATTTATTTAAAAGCCTGTCGCAGACAGCTAGAAAACTTTCTGCCACTTGGCATATTATATATATTACTTTTATTATTATAGATATTAGAAAGTATGCTATTATTAAATAATGGTCTTGCAGAAAAGATTTGCATAATCAAGACTTGTTGCAAAAAGCATAAAAAGATTCTGCCCCAGGGATCGAGAGTCTGCTGTAGTAGTATTTTCAATTTGGCAGATTTGGATTGCAGCACGGAGCCATCAAATTATGTTAGAAACATTTACCTAAAAAGGGCAATTTAAATAATAATAATAAATTTAAATTATGAAATAATTTAAAAAATATATAAATTAAAACTGTATAAGAATAAATTTACAAATCTTGTTTTATTAATTATAAATATATCATTTGTAAATTGTGTGAGGAAAGAATCTCGGATGGTTTAGTCTTGAAATAGCACTGCCATTAGATCTTGCTGTCTGTAAAAGTGACCATGTGCAGCAAATAGTATAGTGATACTCGCGCAGAGATGAAAGAGAAGTACTCTAAATCTAAATTCTTATTGTGTGGCAATTCAGGATTCTTATCGTCCCCAAAAGCAGTGTTAGAAATAACAATTTTGAAACTAGGTGTCAAAATGACACTTGGATTAAATTTTTTGGGCGTCAAAATGAAAAATCTAGGTGCCATCTATAATTAAATACGTATATTAAAAAAATAAAAATAAAGCATCAACTTGTAATTATTATTATTATATGCAAGATTATATCAGGGGTCTCAGCGGTCACTTTTTTCACTAAAAAGTCACTTTTTTTCATTTGGTCACTTAAAAGTCACTTTTTTTGTCACTTGGTCACTTTTTCCACTTTTTTCAGTTACATTCCTTTAAATTCCTTCTTTTTTCCCCCCAAAGTTTAAAATTGATGGATAATTTTTTCCCTTTTTAATGCAAATTTTTTTTTTTTTTTTGCCAAACATATGGTACTGCGCCAAAATTAGAAGCTTCTGATCTAGTAGCATTAATAAGAGAAATGTGGGAAGAACTGGTTTAGCCTATAAAGTTTCTGGCCAAGCATATGATACTGCGCCAAAACTAAAAGCTCCTATTCTTATAGCAGTGTTATAAAGGATGTAAAAAGAACAGGTTTAGATCCCTTTGTCTGAGAGAGGGCTGGCAATCTCGGTGCGTAAGGCAACCATATATAAAGCAACCCTAAGCTCTGCAACTGCATATGCACATGCATATTGTATTCTTTGTGCACATGTTTCATGGAAGATAAAAGTTGATCCTTGAAGAAATAAATTTTAATTTCTGATCTGGTACTTTGTTACTTTGTCTTAATCTTAAAGAAGGAATGATTGCATCCATCTTTTTTATTTTATGAAACCCATTATTATTATTTTTAATAATAAGTAGAAAATTAATATACTAAAAAGAAAGTTTTAGGAGGGCCTTAGAATATAAATTTTCAGATTACCATGAAACATCAATAATATTAGATGATTAATGCTGGTTAAGAATAATGGATTTGCTTTCTTATCTTGTTACAGAAGCGTTGGGTCCATATTTTAAAAACAAAATGTTGGAAGATGCCTACACATCATATTATTCTGTGCTATTTGATGAAACGACTAATAAAGAGAGCAAAAAAGAATTGCAGATTGCTATAAAATACTGGTCTAAAGAAAGAAATGAAATTGTTTTGATGCATTTAGATTCTGTATTCATGGGAGTTGAACTCTAATATTTTAAAGTGTTTGGATAGATCAGCACTGTCGCTCAATAAACTTATTATGATTGGTAGTGATGGACCTCCAGTGAATGCCAAAGTTTTTAGAATAATAAACGAAGAAGTTAAAGCGATACCAGGAAGAGAAAAGGGTCTTCTTCAAGTGGGAACTTGCAATTTGCATGTTATTAATAATGCATTCTTAAAAGGATTAGAAGTTTATGGATCTGATGTTTCAGACCTTATCTTAAGTCTGTACTATTTTTTCTGTGGTTGGCCTTCAAGAATGGAGGAATATGAAGACATACAGAAGAAAAAAGATGTTCCCTTTCACAAATTCATTAGAACAATGGCCTGCTATTATTCAATATTTTTTACATTATTTGCCATCGAAAAAAAGTAATAAATATCTTAACATGAATTGTTATAAGAAAATACACAATTTACTATCTGACAAAACTATGAAACTCAGTTAATATTTATTCTATCAAGTACTCAGGTGTTCTCAAAGTATTGCACTATATTCCAGAAGAACCATTGATTCATGTTTTATATGATGGGTTAAAGGAATTGTTAGTCACAGACGTCACAGTTATGAGAAGAGTGTGCAAGAAAAATTCAGTGGAAAAAACAGTTAAAAATGAAGATTTTTAAACTGCTTTTGATGAAGTCAATCTTCTGTTAAGTAAAGATATTGTTTGTGGGGATGCAGTCGTCAATGAATTACGGAATATGCCTGAAAACCTTCAAAAAGAATTTTTAAATAATGTTCGAAGTCACTATATAAAAGCTGGAGAATACTTAGTTAACAAAATCTTCCAAGAAAACAATAATTTGAAGTATTTTACATTTCTGAATTTCAGTGAAATTGGCAAAGAAGAGAGCTGCAATAATATTGTTAAGATTTCCAAATCATTGCCAGGCTCTTTTAACAAGGCATGAGAATTTTCTGCGGATCCGCGATTTTCTGCTTTTTTGCGATTTTCGTTAATTCCGTGATTTTTTATTTTGTTAAAATCAAACTCCAATAATGATCAGTGTTCAAACGCTCCGCGAAAAACTTTAGATTCTCAATCTTTTTCCATCCAAAATATAAATGTCAATATTCATTTCAAACATGCTTTGTCAGATTCTATAACATATAAAAGAACAGAATTATTCAATATTTCTCACTCATGTAATTTTTTTGTCCCACCCCCCTTTTTTTTGTCTCTAACCATTGCCAATCAAAAATTCTGCGGGTAGCCTTTTATTTTTGAATATTTATCCATCCACAATATTAATTTTAAACTTACTTTATGATATTCTAGAACCCATAAAGAAGTAGAATTGTGTTTAATGTTTCTCTCATGAACTACTTTTTACCCCACCTTCTTTTCCTTTTTCTACCGCCAGAAAATGATTAAATGTTGATTGCTAGCTAATTTTTTTTTTTTTTTTTTTAAAGCACATGTTTTATTGTGTTGATGTGCATTATTCTTTTAGTTTAATTTGTCACTTTTAAAATATTTTGTATAGTTTTTTCCTGTGAGCATTATTTTTCATTTGAAATAAATTTTATGAACGTACATTTGTATAAATTTCCACGTGCACATTATTTTTCTTTTAAAATTAATTTTATGAACACGCGTGTTTCCTCTTTTTTTAATTTTCTGCACTCTCATGCCTGCTTAACACAACCATGCTAATTGATGAATGGCATCTTCTTCAATTGGAGGAGGTTCCTTTATCTTCAAATGTCAGAATTGATCATGCATGACAAAAAATATTTGAAATAAAAAATGCAATGGGTGAATTAAAATATCCAGTTATCCAGGAAGTCGTCAAAATCTGCTTGGCAGTATCGCATGGCAGTGCTGACATTGAAAGAGGGTTTTCAGATTCCAGTAGAATAATATCAGAAGATCGCACAAAAATGCTTGAAAGAACTTTGAATTCAAAACTGCATGTATTAGCTGCATTAAAGTTTTATGATTATAAACATGAGATGGTACCTGTAACCAAAGAACTTTTAGTTTTAGCTAGGGGATCTTTTTCCAAGTATAAGCTATATCTTGAAGAGGAAAAAAGAAGAAAGAACTGCTGATGAAAAAAGATGAAGAAGAAAAGAAAAAACTAGAAGGAGAAAATAATAAGAAGAAATCAATAGAGAAAAATTTAAAAAACATTGATGAACTTGAAACCAAATTAGTTGAAGCACTAAAAGTGAAAAATGCTAAAGTAAAAGTTAGTGATAAATTGCTGAAAGAAGCCAATGATAGATTAAAAAAAAGGAATAAAAAATGAAGATCTTCAAAAGATAAGAATTGCTCAAGCCATGTTGGAAGGGTTGAAAACTGTAAAAGAAGAAGAAAATAACAACCTCAATTGAGAAAAAATTGCAGAAAAGAAAATCTGCAATTTTAACAAATTTTGTTACAAAAACTCAATGAATATGTATTAAAAATAATTGTTATCTAATTTGCTGTATGTAAAATGAAAATGTTAGAAAAGTTTGAATAACTGTTTTTCTTTTCTTCTGCTTATTATTATTTTAATGTATATTTTAAAATAGTATGATTGGCTATATTAAAAAAAAAAAAAAAAGATTACGGAAAACTTAAAAATGTTTGGTTAAGAAATGTTGATTTCTTCAATATGTTTTATTTCTCTTCTGCATAAATTGAAAAGTATTTTTAAACTTCTCGTGTATAATTATTAAAAAGCATATTTTTTTCTTTTTTTTTTTTTCTTTTTTGATATTATATAGAACAATGTTGCTCTCTAAAATATATATTAAGATCCTTTTTGTAAAACATTTTGTCTTTCATTAAAAAGTGGTTTCATATAGTATTTAGGGGGAAAAAATATCAAATAATAAATGTAATTGCCATTCGTGGTATTCTACTGGAATATCCTGCATTTGGAAAAGTGTGTTCTATTATGCATATTTGTTTATAAATATATTTCAATTCTAAATATAGTTCATTTGATGAATGGATAATATTCCTTTTTTTAATGAATTTATGTTATTACTGTAATGACTGATAAATATAGTTAAATTTTACACCAAGACAAACTCTTGTATTACGTAAATAAGGTTGTTATTTTGGTCACTTTAAAGTCACTTTTTTCAGAAAATTGGTCACTATTTCCACTATTTTTGAACTAGGTTTGTGCTGAGAACCCTGTTATATAAAGAATATTTATGTAAAGAATGTAATTACACTGACAGTATTAAACGTACATATTTCAAAATCACAAATTCATTTTTCGCCCAGAAGATACATCATTCTACCACAATTTAATAGCATTTTCTGGATAGAAATCTTCCAATTTATGGCCATTTAGTTTAATCATTAACTAATCGTCAATTACTCTCATAGAGATACAATTTCTTAAATCAGTTTTTATTATGTGCAGTTGACTGAAATAGACTTGTTTACAGTCTGATGGGATCGGGAAAATTATTAGATATAATGAGGAAAGAAAATCCAGGCATCGAATATGGCACCTATAATTGGAATTCTAGGTGTAAAAAAAAAAAAAAAAACTGGTTACAAAATACGACTAACGACCGCTTATTTCTAACCCTGCCCAGAAGCCATAATCAATGTTATTCTATGAAGAATTTTGCCCCATTATAACTTATTAACTAATATATATTTTTAAATTCAGTTTTCACATTCAGAAACTTCACAACTATTAAACAATTTATCGCTTTAAATTTTTAATATTTTATTTTGAGGTTGTAAAATGTGAATTTTCATAATGTGAAATTTTTCATTTTTGAGCTTAGAAATGAAATTTTAAGAATAAAAAAAAAAAAAAAAAAAAAATCAATTTTTAAAATACAATAAATTGTTTAATATTTGTGAATTTTCGGAAAGTGAAAACGGAATTTAAAAGTATGTATTAGTTAATGAATTATAATGGAGCGAAATTTCCCATTGAATAACATTGGCTTCGGCTTTCGGAGACGATAGGTAGAGTCCCCTTAAATTGCATGTTCAGAGTTCAAATATATCCTATGCAAATTTTAAGATTCCTCCCCCCCCCCCCAAAAAAAAAAAAAAAACACACTATTTGCTATGCTTCCATCAAAGCTCTTTAACAAGGAAATTTATTGCAAAATAGATTAGCTAATCATTTTTGTGGGTATACATGTTGAATTTACATATGCCAATATATGTTTTGCTGGTTAGTCTAACTTCAGATAGAATTTACACGTTTTAACATTACCAATCACTTAACAAAACTTACTATTAATAGTTTTCTAGTAATCTAATTGCCTAAACAGAATTATCTTTTCATGTGTGGTCTTATCACTATAAAAGGCAGTCTGTGTTTAATCAACTTTTTGTTAAAACTTTATTTGGAAATTTCATCATTTGTTTATTTATTTTATAAATATGTTTATAGTTATAAAATTATTGTAAAGAGAAACTTCCGTGCTGTGAAATGCAATTACTGAGGAAAATAGCAAAGTTAATGGATGGTAAAGATGTTAATGGCCCTCTTCACTACCGTCGCCGGAAGCCCGAACCAATGTTATTCTGTGGGGAAATTTTCTTTACAAATAACTTATTAACTAATACATATTTTTAAATTCTGTCTTCACATTCTGAAAATTCCCAACTGTTAAATTGACGGACCTTTTTTAAAAATGCATTTTTTTTATTTTTAATATTTTATTTTGAAATTATGAAAAAATTTCACACATCAAGAATTCTTATTTTGCAGTTTCAAAATAAAATATAGAAAATTAAAACAATAATTTTTTTAAAAATGTCAGTCAATTTAACAGCTGGGTATTTTCAGAATGTGAAAACAGAATTTAAAAATATGTATTAGTTAATAAGTTATTTGTAAAGAAAATTTCCCATAGAATAACATTAGCTTCGGCTTCCGGTGCCAGTGAGTGAAGAGGGCCCTTAAGGCTTCTCTCTCTTACTATTTCCCTGTATCCGGTTACCAAATCCCATGTAACTCTATGGGGAAATTTGTTTTATTTATTCATCACATTATTACAGGGATGAGATTTTTCAGCTGATTTCAGCTCTTTTCTACATTTAACTTTTCAGCTTTTTTTTTTTTTATCTCCAGGTTTTTTTCAAGAACATAAAAAAAAAAAACCAATGTGCATTTGTTCTTTATTAAAGATCAAAATAAATATTTATTACTCTAATATAATGGATTTTGTCATCAAAATTCTAGTATTTCACTTCATCTTGCCTTTGCATGCAGTTTCAGCTTTTTTTTTTGTATTTTTGCCTGTCTCATCCCTGTTTATTACCTAATATATTTTTAAAACAGTTTTCACATTCAAAATTCTTAAAAATTAGTACTGTGCTTCATTTTTTTTTTTTTTTTTTTTTTTTTTTTTTTCCATTTTATAGCTAAAACATGAGAAAAATACACTTGATTAATTTTTCACATTTTTAAATTCCAAATTTTAATTTTTTAGAAAACGAGTAATCATTTAATGATTGAGAATATTTCAAATGTGAAAGCAGAATTAAAAAGAAAATACATTAGATAATGAGTAATTCCATAAACAAATTTCCCCATACAGTTACATGGGATTTGGTGACTAGGGATGGTGGAAACTGTAAGAAAAAGAAGGGAGCCTTAAGCTTAAATTTCTGTTAAATATTAGCTAATATTCTATTTGAGATTTTGTTTATGTGGAATTCAGGTATAAAAACTGTTTTTGTGTTGTAGTGTGTAAGTCTGTTCAACATAAACTGATAACGAAAGTAAACAAAAGTACATGTTATTTGGTGACAGGAATAATCGGAAATTAATCCAGAATGAATTCAGTGTCGCATTGAGGCACCTTCACAAAATCAACTTTCAGCAACATAGCTGCACACTAAAAATTTCTATAAGCTTTGCTATATTGAATATATAATAAATACCCTTAATTTCAATATTTATTGGAGACAATGATAAATAAACATCTACTTATCTTACACTTTAGAAGTTACTCACCCCGCATATGTTTTCATTTTATAGCTGTTCAATTTTAATTTTTAAATGTATTTTTAAATTAAATAAACTGCTTTACACATTTTAGTTAATTGTTTGGAAGCATTATTAATTTTCCCAAATTACTTGATTTTTTCAGAAATTTATTATAAAAATTCACAAATCAGGGTTTAATCCAGCTTTTTGAAAATGGTACCCCATTTGTGAATTTATAAAATAATTTGTGAAAACATCAAGTGTGTGTGTGAAAATTAATAATGCTTCAGAACAATTAACCAAAATGTGCAAAGCAGTTTTTGTCATTTTAAAATGCATTTAAAAAATAAAATGGAACAGTTGCAAAATAAATATATAGAATCAAGTTATTTCTTATATGTAAGATAAGAAAGTGTTTATTTTTATGTGTTCGATGCAGTGAAGCTTATAAAATTTTTTAGTGTGCTGAGAGTTGACTTTGTGAAGATGCCTCTTTACTGAAAAGTGAATTTGTGAAGGTACCCCATCGCTAAAAGTTGACTTTGTGAAAGTGCCTCAATGCGACACTAAATTTGTTCTGGATTAAACACTGCGAATGGTGTACCATTTTAACTTGGATTAAACCTTGATAATGTTTTTATAATATTAACAGCATTAGAAAAGGTGCTCATTCTTTTCCTTCCTTTGTTTTCTCTTACTCTCATGTTTATTTCATTTTTGTGTGTTTTTTGTTATTCTCATAAATGAAAAAACACATAAAGAAGGGGCTGATGAGACTTTTTAATGAGCTCTTCTTTGTTTAGAGTGGTGTTAACTAAGGGATTTGTTCATCTTTACACATATTTTTTATAGTTGACAAAATCATCAATTCCAAATGAAAGATTCAAAAATGAACACATAATATATGGTGAATTAAAAAATAACTAAACTTAAAACCTTAATTATCATTTGTTAAAAAAAAATCTAATTGTCCGATTGATAAGCTGTTTAATCCAATGGATTCAGAAAAATTGCCCCTTTTGTTTGGTACCTTATTTGTAACGAAATTTTGATTAAATTTTTTTTTAATTAATTAAAATATGAAAATAGACATTTAAATTTTTAATTGTTGACTTTTTTTTTCAGCATAAAATAAAATATGCTTTCACGTAAAAAAAAATATTAAATATTAAATTTGCTCATGCATATGAAAAAAATGACATCTATAAAATAATAATAATTTGAAAGATAACAAAGAGATAAATAAAGTGGGAAAATTTCACACGGGCTTGCTAGCAAATGAATTATTTTAACTGAGAAATAAAGGAAATGATCATTTTTCAACAGGTGCCTTAGTCGCCCTACAACTAACTTAATTTTATGTAGTTGAGTTCAAAGAAAGGTCGTTTTTTTTTTTTTTTTTTTTGAGAAAGCATTGAATGTTAGCTCTTCATTTATGATAGAAGTATATTTATTTGCAATAAAAATGTAATGGATAATTATCAACCAAATTTATAAATTATTTCTTAAAATGAGGCAAACACTGTTCAAGGAAATTGAGCAATTAGTTTTAAATATCTAGACATATGAAGCTCTTTTAATTCAATTGATGACTGATTATAATAAAGCCTGATTCCCCCCCCCCTCTCCACACACACACACACCCCTCACCATCACCAATGTAATATGTTTTGAAAAATATTACATGAGCTGTAAAATTTATTACTAATATTAAAAATTATATTCAGTGTTAAAATGAATTGCCAGATTTCAGTTGCTTTTAATTATGAATATACTGTTTTTAGGTTGGTACATATTTAAATTGTGTGAGGTACTCAACTGAAAGTATCTAGTTTTTGAATTTTCCATTGATTATAATTCTAACCCTAACAACACACTTGTCCACAGAACATCCTTAGGATGTCCATAGGATTTCCTTTTATCCACAGGACATCCTGAGGATGCTTTTAGGAGAATGTGATGTTAGGGAATATATTAGCCCTTTAAGGCTTAAGCCCATCTTTTCCATAATACATAGTTGAAATAAAAGGCTGGCATAGATAAATTTTGAAATACGTGTTTTTTTTTTTTTTTTCCAGGAAAATGATTCTGTAGTACCTATGATGCAGTACCAAATTCCCGTACTTATACTGAGCGTAGTATTAATTTCATGAATCATTAAACGAATATTCTGAAAAACAGCTAACACTCAAAGGTTTTTGGAAAAAAAAAAAAGGACCATCGTAGGCTACTAAGCTCAAAGTTTAAGCTACTGAGGAAATATTATTGGAATATTTTTTAATCCTAGTTGTATCTTACACGAAAAATAAGATGTGTATCTTGCTCTCGTTACAAGGATATAAATTTTAAGTAATATTTGCGATTTTAATCTGGGAAGTAATAAAAGGGCTGAAAAATTGGTTATGGTTTGCTATGAAAAGTAACATTAAATTCTAGTAACAATAGTATTTGATTCTATAGTAGGTATGAGATAATTTCAGTGACAGTTCAGAAAATTTCCTGTATATAGTATTAAAATACTTGGGTATCTATTCTCCGATCTGGCCGCCATAGTGACTGTCCTTAAACAACGACAGTTGTCAAATCGAAAGTCGAATTGTGACGTCACAGTAGGAATTGAGTTATAGTCTGGTCGGAGAATAGATGCCCTGATCAATCAGGAGTGGATTTTCTCCAAGTAATGAACCCATAGGAATAAGATGTGTGCTTATTTTACATTTCTAACAAGAAAATTAATTTTAAATTTTTTTTTTTTTAATCTATTATTTTAGGGAATGATTGAGCATTTTTTCTAAAACTTCTCGTCTTTTACAGACTTTTTAATTTTTCTTTTATTTTTCTAAATTGTGTGTGTGTGTGTCTATATATACTTTTAAAGATAAAGTTTTATCGAGAAATTTATCACTTAAAGAGTATATCAATACATATTTTAGGGGGGGGGGGAAGGCATTAAAAGAATACAAGCTTTAGGATAGGAAAGATATGTGAAAACTGATGTGTTATATATATATATATATATATATTTAATATTGTACATTATGCTTATAGGCCTAGTAGCAAAATTTTTAGTCGGTCTACAGTACCATTGTACCAAATAAAATCATATCTGCAACTTAGAAGGTGTTGAATTACACCTACTGTCAATGAAACTTTTAGTAAGCGAAATGTTTAGCTGCAAAAATTCAGAAGAAAATTTTAAAATACTTACTTATAGAAAGTTAGTGATTACATTAAACAGTTATATTCTGTGGTTAATATCTCTGTTATTAAAATACTTTGTGATTACACTGTCCTTGAACAATCCTTATTTTCATTTTAGGGAAGGCTTGCCTTTGTTGCATATCCTCCAGTTTTCCTTTTGACCTACGAGTGCGAAGGCGGTCCACCTTGGGACACCAGCTGACTAGTCCTAAGAAGCTGAGTGATAGCCATGTAAGTATAACTATAAAGCCATTTATTAAAAACTATGTACTATAATCAGGGTTGGCCAATTTTTGCCGAAGTGGAAAAAACCGTGGAAAAAACCGCCCCGGCAAAAATAGTTTTTGCCACAATTTTTGCCAGTGGCAAAAATTACCAGTATTTCAAACAGAGTTTTAAGGATTTTAATTACACGATTTTAATTTTTAAATCATAATTTTAACAAATTAAAACCAGAGATTTAATTACACTCTTGATCAACTGATTCTTATGTAAATCATTAAAATAATGCATTCTAAAATTTCTTTAAAATAAAATTTTTAACATCAACAATTAACCTAATTTTTTTCATTTTTAAAAATATTTAAATTGCCTATCTAAAAAATATTCTTCAATAATTAATTACTATAATATTTGTGTTTTTCAAAGTATTACATATTTTTGTTTACAGTGGGGAAAAGTCAAATATTGACTCAGTTGTTCTAAAATTTGTCAATCAGTCACTGATCATGCATTTTTTGGAATTGAAATGTAAATTGCAAGTAAACTCTCTCTCTCTGAATATGTCTTACTTAAGATTTTTTTACTTCAATAAAATAAAAATATAATTTTGTAGTTTTTATTTTTATGGTTAATTTCAGGGACTGACAAAGTTTCAATATTTTAGGAGCCAGAAATATTGAATTATTTCTATGACAATACTCACAGCAAAACTTAATAATATTTCATAATTGTATAATTAATGCAGGTCATTCACATATTATTTTACATTGAATAAATGAACTATTCAGTTAAAAATGTGAACTTAGGAAATTTTTAAGAAAATAACTATTTTTTATTTATAAAGATAAAAACAAACTATTGGGGGGAAAAAATCCACAGAAATAAATATTATTTTTACCTTTAATATAATCATTAAATATACTGAGAGTGTTTAAGTTTTGGCTTTAAAATACGAAATGAGAAAAAAAATATATTTACATAAAAAATAAAAAAAAATTTTGTCAGTCTGCCGTAACTGGTCACCAATGGATATTTATAGTCACCCTGGCACCCGGAATTTGTCGGACACTGGTTGTCTGGTTATATTTTATTAATAATTAATTAATTATAATTACTTTTTAAATTAAAAAAGCTTCAAGCATTTTTTTCATTGAGGTGCCAAAGTGTAAAGGTTGAAAATTGAAAATGATTGTGTTGTTCTAATTTTATTTTTCCACTTTTCCTAATTTTTTCCATTTTTGCCAATTTTTTCCATTTTTGCCACTTTTTGCCTGGTTTTTTCCACTTTTTGCCGCTGTCCTGGCAAAAATGCATTTTTGCCGGCAAAAACCCAACCCTGACTATAATGAAATCAGAAATGATAAATGCTATGCTACTTTAAAATGTTGTTGTTAAAAAAAAAAAAAAAAACCTCATACAAATTTCGGAACATACCATTCTTCTTAAAAAATAATCATATTTCCATTACCTTATTCTCAGTGAGTTGTGCATTGTTCAACTAGGAATTTTTCACATTGCAGATTATCCCTTACAAGAAAACATTCAAAAGGTCTTTAAAAAATATTGAAAATATATATATATACTAGCAGGCTTTGCCCGCTTCGCTGGACACTATATTTAAATGATTTCTTTGTAACTGAATATATTTCGATTGGCGACTATTTTCGTCACAGCTTTAGTATGGGACCTCCTTGGCAATATCAAACCTTTTTTGAACTTCTCGAATCTGTACAAAAAAAAAAAAAAAAAAAAAAAACTACTATTAAAACAAATATTTTCGAAAATAGTCCAATAGCTGGTGTTAATTCTTCGAATATTCTGGAAACAGTTGAAGCTGTTACTCGTACAGTATAAGTCATTATTCGATGAATGATCTGGGACAGTCTAAAAAATAGTCACTTGTTCCACAGCAGTAAAGCAAATAACATCAACTACACCAGAGCAAAAATTTTCACTCACTCACG
Organism: Salticus scenicus; assembly: GCA_963930645.1. Classification (NCBI taxonomy): domain Eukaryota; kingdom Metazoa; phylum Arthropoda; class Arachnida; order Araneae; family Salticidae; genus Salticus; species Salticus scenicus. The sequence continues at coordinate 15,889,412 of OZ005658.1, forward strand.
AAAAATGTCCAGTTGATTAGAGCTCAATCCCTAAAGTGCAATGACTCAGAATAGGTCTCTGAATAACTCTGGATCGCAGTGACTACATACTCTTTCGCAAAAATCAACTCACACCTACTTATATCTTTTGGCGATGGGGCTTGGAGATGACTCCATCGATAATCCCTTGGTAAGCTCAAGGTCTACGATCCCGTGTGTCGGAGAGCTTCGAAACATCGGGAACCCTAAACTATCATTTTTCACCAAGACTATGCTTTCTATTCTATTAAACATATCTTTATTTAGTTATTTAAATATTAATTTGAATTAATCAAATATTTCTGCCCGACAGCGTGCAAGTGCAGTCACCCACAGCAGCTCATTTATTTGTATGTTCAATTAGCGTAGTGATTGGTATATAAAAAAATAAATAAATAAATAAACATTATCGTGCTACACAACTTTATTGAATCTCTCCCTTGGCGGATTTTGAATTTTTGTAGCCATATTAGCGATTTTTTTTTTTTTTTCTTTTTGTATAATTTCTTGCATAAAAATAGAAAGCGTTTTATCGGACACCTTTTCGTTAACATATAAGAACCCTTCATATTCTGTTTATTTTATTTATGGTTTTTAGGTTTAAAATAGTGCTTAATGAAATAAATTTTCTATTTTTAAAACTGCACTTTTTTTCCTATAAAATTATCTACTCAGATAAAAATAGATCATTTATGTGACTACTATTTCAGTTTTTTTTTTTTTTTTTTTCGTTTTGTAGTATTTTATAAATTTTACATTTTTCTTGAACTACCTAGATTAAAATTGCTGTTGCTAAATTAAACCTCTTTTATATTTTTCTTGAACTACCTAGATTAAAAAATGCTATATTAAGCCTCTTGGCGAAAAATGTTCGGTGTACTTCAACGCAACAATTTAAAAAATCACCCAGGAGGATCTACTATAAATAAAACTGATTTTAGTACAACACACATTAGCATCGTAAACTATATTAGCACTTTGTAAAAGAAATTTTAAATTAAAAATGACGTCAATTTTTTGAGATGCATAATTTATTTATTTATTTTTTATTTTTTATTGTTCAAGTTTAGATAAATGTATTTATTTTCCTGTTGGGAAAAAAAATAAACTCGACAACAATTAAATTATGGATAATTAAATTTAATTTTGGCAACAATTAAATTATGGTTAAAATTTAAATGGCTAATTTTTTGCTATTATTAGCTTACAAAATTACTATTTTATGCATAAAAATAACAAAAAAAAAGTTTTTTTTCGGAATAAAAGGTAGCCAACTTTTTAAGTTAGGGTATAAGCTATCTCCATAACAAATTTTATCGAAATCCATCGAGCAGTTTTAGCGTGAAACTCAGTCAAATAAACGGACATTCACATTTATAATATATATAAGATATATATATATGTGTGGGATTCTACTGTTCATAAAACACCAGAAAGTGAAAAAATTATCGGCTGAAATGAATTACAGCGACCACAAAAAATTATCAAAATTAAGCATTTTTGGCGATTTAGCGCTGTTAGACAGTAAGTTCGCTAGCATCGAGATTGCCATGTACGAACAGAACAGAGTTTTGCTTCTCTGTCAAGTACTCAAAATCAATCGCCTAACAGTGTGAAATTGCTAAATATGCTTAATTTTTATATTTTTTTGTTTTCGCTGTAATTCATTTCAGCTGATAATTTTTCACTTTGTGAAGAGTAGAATCACATATTTTTTTCAGACGACACCTTTTGAATGTTTCCTTGTTAGACAATTTCAGGAAAGTGCTGCCCCCACCCCCCTTCCCTCTTAAAAGAAAAAAAAATCCTTTTTGTCCCTTGTATAAAAATAAATAACAATGAAAATGTATTGTAGAATCCCCTTTATATTATATAATTTTGCACTGTAAAGAGATAGTTATTTTTTTTTCTGCCTATTAGTATTGCATTAAGTAGTAGTTGTAGATGATGTACACAATAGATAATCATACACAATATTGTGTATGACCATTCACGTTTGCTTATGCATTAGTAATGATCAAAAATAGATTGTTAAATGCGTTAATCTTAAAGTGCTTATCAGACACGACAACTTTACAGGTGATTTTAGAAGCAACCGCTGATTAGCGCCGATTTTCCGAAAGAAATTGTCTCTACTCCAACTGTGTTAAACACTTACTGGACTTAACCAGCTTTTTCAGTGCTCTCTTGATAAAGTTGTCTGTAGACTTAATTTCTCCCCAGATTCATCCAATCAGGATGCACAATTTTTGATATGTCATTTTCCAAGATATCTTAACACGTAAATCGTTCTAAGTGGATATTTGAACAGGAAATATTATCACTAAGCATATTTATTTTATCGTTTATTCAAAAGAATTTTGAATTAATCGTTTTTATTTGTGTTTGGTGATATGAAGTAGTTGTAACAAAGATGAAAGTATAAGTAATAGTGTGATGTACTACACGGAATCTTAACACTAATCATTGCATATTTTATTTGCACCAAGAAAAGTGATAAGCGTCAAAAGTTAGCCTTATTTCATATAACTTTTCACCCGTCTTTTGTAACCCCTATGCAGGGTTAGAAATAAGCGGTCGTTAGTTGCATTTTGCGACCAGTTTTTTCATTTTGACGCCTAGAATTCCAATCATAGGTACCATATTTGATGCCTGGATTTTTTCCTCATCACATCATACCTAATAATTTTCCCAATCCCATCAGAGTGTAAACAAGTCTATTTCAGTCAATTGAACCTAATAAGAACTGATTTAAGAAATCATATCTCTATGAAAGTAGTTGACGATTTGTTAATGATTAAATTAAACAACCCTAAATTGCAGGGTTGGGTTTTTGCCGGCAAAAATGCATTTTTGCCAGGACAGCGGCAAAAAGTGGAAAAAACCAGGCAAAAATGGAAAAAATTGGCAAAAATGAGGAAAAGTGGAAAAATAAAATTAAAACAACACAATCCCTTTCAATTTTCATCCTTTACACTTTGGCACCTCAGTGGAAAAATTTTTTGAAGATTTTTTAATTAAAAAAGTAATTATAATTAATTAATTATAATATATAACCAGTGTCTGACAAATTCCGAGTGCCAGGGTGACTATAAATATCCATTGGTGACCAGTTACAGCAGACTGACAAAAGAAATTTCATGCATTTACAATATTTTTTATGTGTATTTTTGTTTTTTCTCCCACCTTCTTATCTTGTTATAAAAAATGACATAGCTGATGTATTGAATGAATAGTATGAGTTTAATGTTTTCTGAAAAATTTAACAATTATTTCTGTTTTTGAAAAATGTTTTTCCTTGAAAGATAAATTCCCATATTTGATAAATCTTCTTACTACTATACTGGTACTTTGCATGTCAACATCTTTGTGTTAAACAAGATTCATGCATCATAAACACTATCTAAAGCAAATTATGTTCAAATTTCAATGAGAAAGTTTAAATAGTATGATATTTATCAAATTGATTCTCTTTAAAGGAATTCTTGT